>CM035128.1:132562723-133914598 GCA_020205605.1 Panax ginseng
GTAAACATCAATAATCATAATCAATCTTGTGATACTCTTTATACAACCGCAGCGTATTCACTGTACTTTTAACATCGGGTGATTCAGCGGTTAACGATAAAACTTCCGCCGTTATTTTCATAAAATATTTTTGTCATTTTCTCAATCCGACAATAATTCCGTTGTGGGGTCCACCAATGATTGTGTCGTCGTACGAATATTCCCTATTAAAACAAATATTCTCCGACCAATCGAATATTATATAACAACTTGCGTACTTTGCAAAATATATAACTATTACCCACAACTATAACATTATATCAAATTCATTCCATAATATTCAAAAATGATAATTATAGAAAATTCATCTTTATTAAAAAGTTGGGGTCTTACAGTGTGGATATGATATAATGTTATAGTTGTGGGTAATATTTGGAAAATTTTGCAAAGTAAGCAAGTTGATAAAATATTCGTTGTGTCAGTGAATACTCGATTGGTCGGGGAATATTCGTTTTAAAAGGAAATATTCGTATGACGGCACAATCATTGATGGACCCCACAACAGAAGTATTGTCGTAGTTAGAAAATGATAGAAATATCTTTTTATAAAAATAACAGCGAAAGTTTTACCGTTAAACTGTTGAACTACCCGGTGGTAAAAGTACAGTAATACGTGTGGTTGTATAGTAGCACACGGTATTGATTATTGATGCTTACATGAGAAGTTACTCAGTTATACTCAATTATTGCTACAGTAATTGTTGCATAATATCTCACGTTATTTGATTCAATTATTATCACATTATCATATGCATAATATTTTTTATTATTAAATCAATAATTGAGACAACAAAGTTATTCATATTATTATTTGTAATATCGACAATGTCTAGAAAGTTCTCGTCGAGGAGAGGTTTGGTGACCTAATTAACGCCAATAGGAGAAATCCTTATTGAAAGCCCCCTCTTCCGGGAACGATCCGTTGTTAAATATTACGAGTTATAATATTAATGATGAATAATTATTGAAGTATTAACAATGTGTTTATTGAAGATAAGTGAATTACAAAAGTTAGAGGGGAATAATGCAAACTTTAAAAACTCTAGGGGTACTAAAGTGTAATAAGTTAAATCAATCTGGACCATTGATGGTGGTTTTAATAGTAAATCAATCTGGACCGTCGGTGGTGGTTTTAAAAGTAAATCAATCTGGACCGTCGGTGGTGGTTTTAAAAGTAAATCAATCTGGACCGTCGGTTGTGGTTTTAATAGTAATCAATATGGACCGTCAGTTCTAATAGTGAATCAATATGGACCGTTCATAAATTAGTTACTATTTATTATATTCTCCAATAAATAGAAGCTTAATTCTTCTTTCATTCTCACTAATTCACTGAGATTCACAAGAGACACTATAGAGAGAGAAACTATAAAGAGCAAGAAGAAGAGTATTCTGTTACTTCACTTTTGCAGTATCCAGCTTTCTACTAAGGTAAGGGGTATTATTTCTTTTGTGTTCATAAGGAATGCTATTTTTCGTATTCATCCTTTAGTATGTCGGAATAACCTGTCTAAGCGAATTACGTACCGTATGACAGGTGAAAATCCATTTGCAGTTTTCGTATGTTAATTCTTTTCATATTCTTAAATATAATCTGACTATGGTAAGTATTGCTTCTATAATCCTTGAAATTAGTGGAATATCCTTGAGTTTTACGCTTCATCCAGTATCATTTTATTGGAATATAGATATGAACTTTCTTATTAAATATCAATATTTTCACCTGGGGTACTATTCACGGGTTACTATTCACTATAATATTATGCACTCGGGTATTTGGGGCAATTTTCATGCTAGGGTACTATTCATGGGTTACTATTCACCCGATTACTATTCACTCAAATATTATTCACTCGAGTATTCGGGGCACTTTTCATGTCGGGGTACTATTCGCGAAGTATTATTCATAGGGTACTATTCACCGAAAAATTTATTTTTTTTCTGTCTAAATTATTTTTGATACATGGATATTATTCTTGAATTTTACTCCACAAAGCAGTATCATGTTAAAAATTTGGACATTATTGAATTTTGGACAAATTAAATTATAAATCATTAAAAATTTATCATGTGCTTTCTTTTAATTGAATTCTTATATCATTGTCATCATCTTCATGCTTATATTGTGATGAAAGTCATCTTTGGCTTACGTGCATAGATGCACCTCTTCGGCATACCAGGTACGTACGTAAATTTTGAGGGTGAAATTTCATAAGGAGGAGAGATTGTGAGACCTCAGATTTTATGAATAAAGATTTAAATTTCTTGAAATATTTTTTTGAATATTATGGTGTGGATTTGATATAATGTTATAGTTGTGGGTAATATTTACAAATTTTGCAAAGTAAGCAAGTGGTTATATAATATTCGATTGGTCGGGGAATATTCGTTTTAACAGGAATATTAAATGATGAGGACAATCATTAGTGGACCCATAACGAAGTAATTGTCCGTAGTAAGAAAACGATAGAATTATCTTTTATTAAAAATAACAGCGAAAGTGTTACCTTTAAAACTGTTGAACTACCCGGTAATAAAAGTACAGTAATACGCATGGTTGCATATTAGCACACAGTATTGGTTATTGATGCTTACGTGAGAAGTCACTCGGTTATACTCAATTATTGCTACACGATAATTTGCCGCATCATATCTCTCATATTATTGATTCAATTATTGTCACAAAGATCATCATCGTATAATATGATATATTATTAAATCAATAATTGAGACGACAAAGTTATTCATATTATTAAATTGCAATATTTATAATGTCTAGAAGTTCTATCGAGGAGAGGTTTGGTCATCTAATCAAGGCTACCAATAAGGAGAAATCCTTATCTGAAAGCCCCTCTTTCCTAGGAATGACCTGGTTGTTAAATATTGTGAGTTATAATATTAATGATGAATAAGTTCATGTTGATTAAAGATGAAATTGATAGTTCCAATTGTGTTGGAATCATTAGTGTTAGTGGAAATCAACATTTATTTCGATATTAATTGATGTCTGGAAGTTATACTGGCCACTCAGGTAATTAATCGGATAAATGAGCAATTAGTTGCTATTAATTCACATGATTATAACTATTTGTTCACATGTGTGTACTATTGATTCACATTCATGTACTATTAGGGGAGTTGGTGCAAGATTGATAATACTTGCATGACTAAGTTAAAGATGCAGGTACTATACTGTTATTCGTATTTTCACATGATTATAACTATTGAATCACATGATTGAACTATTGATTCACATTATTTACTATTAGGGGAGGTGGTGCAAGTTTGATAATACTTGTAGGACTAAATTAAAAATGAAAGAAAGTTGGAGGTATTGAACTATAATTTTTTGAGCCCCAAAACGTGCAATTATCGAAACTATATTTTTCTATAAATAGAAGCTCATTCTTCCATCATTTCTCACCAATTCACTAAAGCTATAGAGCAATTATTATAGAGAGAAAGAAGAAGAGAAGTCTCCTACCTCTCTATTCCAGTATCCAGCTTTATTCTAAGGTAAGGGGTATTATTCTTTCGTATTCATGAAGAAAGATGTTGTTATTCCATTCCTTATTATTCTGTTGGAATAACCTGTATACGCGGACTACCGTATACATGGTGAAGTTCTTCTATTATTACATTCTTTATTATTATGTTGGAATAACCTGCCTATGCGAAGTACCGCATACATGGTGAAATTCTTTTGTTATTCCATTCTTTATTATTTCGTTGGAATAACTTGTCTGTGCGGTCTATCGCAAGCCTGGTGAATTCTGTTGTTATTCCATTCGTTATTATTCTATTGGAATATCCTGTTTATGCAGATTACGCATGACCTGGTTCCGTTCTTTATTATTCTGTTGGAATATCCTGTCTGTGCAGATTACGCATGACCTGGTTCCATTCTTTATTATTCTATTGAGAATAACCTGTCTGTGCGGTCTAATGCATCCATGGTGAATTCTTATGTTATTCCATTCTTTATTATTTTGTTGAAATAACTTGTCTATGTGGATTCTTGCATGCATGGTGAATGATCCTTTGTATTCATTCTTTATTAAATTATGGAAATGATCTGTCTGCGTGGATTACTGCATGGCGGGTGAAAATCCATTTGCAGTTTTGTATATTCTATTATACTCATCTGGGATATCATTTCTTTTGTACTTTCGTCATGAAATATCATTTTCTTTGGTATTTTTCTGTTACGAGTTACTATTCATGGGTTAATATTCACCCGGTTACTATTCACTCTAGTATTATTCACTCGGGTATTCGGGGCACTTTTCGTGTCGGAGTACTATTCACGAGTTACTATTCACCCGATTACTATTTACTCTAGTATCATTCACTTAGGTATTCGGGACACTTTTCGTGTTGGGGTACTATTCACAGTGTACTATTCCCGAAGTACTATTCACGGGGTACTATTCACCCAAAAAATATATTTCTTATCTGTCCAAATTATTTTTGGTACATGAATATTATTCTTGAATTTTACTCCACAAAGCTGTATCATGTTGACAATTTGGACGTTATTGATTTCAGGATAAATTAAATTATAAATCTTTAAAATTTATCCTTGAACTTGTTTTATTGAATTATTATGTCATTGTCATCATCCTCATGCATATATTGTGATGAAAGTCATCTTTGGCTTATGTGCATAGATGTACTTGGTATGATTATGACCGTGGATTATTTCGGTATAATCATGATCGTAATGTGATGAATGATGTGGTAAAAGTCCTCATTGGCTGTAGTTCATTGGTGGGACGGTTGTTGGTATGATTATGACCAAGGATTATTTGGTATAATCATGACCATTGATGATTACATGAATATCCTTGGCGTAGTGTGGGGATGATTTGATTTGATTTATTGTCGAGTCTCGTGATAAAGTTGATGAAAAACTTTTTAAATCATAGAAGATAGTAGATTTTATGCTCTACTTGACTCTTCTAATGGATTGCTTATTTCCGCTGCAGTTGTTGATCTAAAACTTGTTGTCTATTGTATTCTATTAGTTGTTATACAGTTGAAGGCTAAGGATAATTTATTCTGCATTATCTTAGTCATAATATTTCTTACTGGGCTAGTTGAGCTCACCCTTTCTTTTATTGTTCTCTTCAGGAAATGAGAATATAGTTGGGACGAGTCGGGGAATGGAGTGATGGTTCAGGATAAATGGCTTTGGTAGTCCTTACTATTCTATGGAATAATTTGATAATAATTATAATGAGGACACCATTGACTGTGGATATTGTCTAGATGACAATAGTCTTGTTTAAACTCTCATTTATGTTTTGTCGTATTTTTACACGACTGTTGTATAATTAAGTTGTATTTGAATTTATGTACCATATATCTGGCGACTCAAGATGGGTGATGTATACCTGTTTTGGGGGCGTCACAACTTGACTCTTCTAATGGATTGCTTGTTCCGCTGCAGTTAAACTTGTTGTCTATTATATTCTATCAGTTTAACATTGTTGAAGGCTAATGATAACTTATTCTACATTATCTTAGTCATAATATTTCTTACTGGGCTAGTTGAGCTCATCCTTTTACTTCCATTGTTCTCTTCAGGAAATGAGAACGTAGCCGGAACTAGTCGGGGAACGGAGTGATGGCCCGAGATGGTGTTATAGTAGTCCTCACTATTCTATAAAATAGTGTGCCAATAAATATAATGAGGACTCCATTTGAGTTTGGATATTGTCTAGAAGACAATATTCGTGTAAAAACTCTCAGCTCATTTTGTATAATTAAGTTTGTATTTGTATTCTTTACCATGTATTTGGCTACCCAAGATGGGTGATGTATACCTATTTTGGGGGCATCACAATTTCCCTATATATAAAGGTCTGATATATATATATATATATATATATATATATTATAAGTCTTGTTTTATTTGATTATAAATAGAATATATTATATTTTATTTAAAGTTTTTCGTTTTATTAGAATATTTTATTGCATATTATTGCATAGTAAATCAATATTTTCAAACGTTTCAGCCGAACGAATTCGCCCGTGAATTCGTTCTGTACGTCCGTGATTAAAATTTTCAAATAGTATTCTTTCCATTCTCCTATAAATAGGATGCTTAGTTAGAATTGAAAATCATACCAGAATCAGAGAATTCTTCTTCTATAATATTGAGCGTATTTCTTTCGAGTTTTCGAAAGCTTTGAGTGTAGAAAACAGTGAAAGTTTTCTTCAAGAATATCCCCGTTATACCAGTTGGAATACTCTCCTTTTTAAGGTAAGGGGTATTATTTATTTCATATTCGCTTACGATATTATTTTTCGTATTCGTAAGAAATTTTATATCGTTCAATATTCGCAAGAAATATTATCTTCGTTTAATATTCGTAAGGAATATTATATTCGTTCAATATTCGTAAGGAATATTATTTTCGTTCAACAGTTGTAAGGGATATTATTTTTGTTTAGTATTCATATGAAATAATATTTTCTTCCATACTCTGTAGTATGTAAGTAATATTATTTCGTTTCAGATTTCTAATTCTACACTCATTTTATTAAATTTTGGCTTTTATACTCCATGCAATTAGTAGAATATCCTTGATATTTGCATTTTATCCAGTATCTTTTCATAGAAATATTATTCTGAGCATTCTTGATAAGTTTTAACTTTTTCATGCCGGAGTACTATTCACGGGGTACTATTCACTCAGTTTTTATTCACTCGGGGTACTATTCATGATAAAAATTAATTTCTTTTCGGTCCAAATCTTTTTTGATACAATATTATTTTTGAATTTTACTCCACAAAGCAGTATCATGTTGACAATTTGGACATTATTGAATTCTAGATAAATTAAATTATAAATATTTAAAAATTTATCCTTTGCTTTGTTTTAATTGAATTCTTATATCATTGTCATCATCCTCATGCTTATATTGTTATGAAAGTCATCTTTGGCTTGTAGTGCATATATGGACTTGGTATGATTATGACCAGGGATTAATCGGTATAATCATGATCGTAATGTTACAAATGATGTGGTAAAAGTCCTTATTGGCCTGTTGTGCATTGATGGATAGTTGTTGGCATGATCATGACCATTGATGAAAACACGAATATTCTTGGCCTATAGTACATGGATAATTCGTGGTCATGATACTAATAAATATCCTTGGTCGTAGTGCAGGGATGATTTGATGATGTGGATTATTTATTAAACTGAGTCTCAGCGATAAAATTGATGATAAACTTTTTAAATCATAGAAGATAGTAGATATCATGCTCTACTTGACTCTTCTAATGGATTGCTTGTTCCGCTGCAGTTAAACTTGATGTCTATTATATTTTATCAGTTTAACACTGTTGAAGGTTAACGATAAATTATTCTGCATTATCTTAGTCATAATATATCTTACTGGGCTAGTTGAGCTCACCCTTTGATTTCATTGTTCTCTTCAGAAAATGAGAATATAGCTGGGACTAGTCGGGGAACATAGTGACGGTCCAGATGTTTGCATTAGTAGTCCTCACTATTTTGTGAAATAGTGTGAAAATAAATGTAATAATATTAAATTTGAGTTTGGATATTGTCTAGAAGACAATATTCGTGTTGAAACTCCCAGCTTATGTTTTGTCGTACTTTACATGACAGTTGTATAATTAAGTTGTATTTGAATTCTGTACCATGTATTTGGCGAGTTAGAATGGGTGATGTATACCTATTTTGGGAGCGTCACAACTTTCATAACAATATAAGCATGAGGGTGATGACAATAATATAAGAATTCAATTAAATAAAAGCAAATGATAAATTTTAAAGATTTATAATTCAATTTATCCGGAATTCAATAATATCCATATTATCAACATGATACTGCTTTTTGGAGTAAAATTCAAGAATAATATTATATCAAAAATGATTTGAACTGAAAAGAAATCAATTTTTATCATGAATAGTACCCCGGGTGAATAGTACCCGAGTGAATAGTACCCCATGAATAGTATTTCGGGAATAGTACTCCGTGAATAGTATCCCAGCATGAAAAGATCAATAATTATCAAGAATGCTCAGAATAATATTTCCATGAAAAGATACTAGATGAAGCACAAATTTCAAGGATATTTTACTAATTTCAAGGAGTATAGAAGTCATACTTTAACAAAATGAGTGTAGAATTCAAAATCTAAAACGAAATAATATTACTTACATACTACAGAGTATGAAAAAAAATATTATTTCATATGAATATTGAACAAAAATATTATTCCTTACCTTAAAAAGAGAGTGTTTCTGACTGGTAGAACGGGGATATTCTTAAAAAAAAAACTTATACTATTTTCTACGCTCAAAGCTTCCTTAAACTCTAAAGAAATACGCTCACTATTATAGAAGAAGAATTTTCTGATTCTAGTGTGATTTTTAATTCTAAACTAAGCATCATATTTATAGGAGAATGGAAGGATACTATTTAGAAAATAAAATCACGGGCTGCACAGTAAAATTTGGACGAAATCACGGGTGTACTGGCTGAATTTTCTGATTTTACTATGCAAAAACTATGCAGACACTATGCATAATAAAATATAATATATTCTTTTTCATAAAAAAAATTATAATATATATATATATATCTGATTAGGATCAAGTACATACCCTTATCTTACTCTTTTCGTGCTCACCCCCCTTTAGCGGACGGACGTGACGGTTTGGTCATAAATAGTCGTCTATACTTTAGCAACGCTATATGTTGTCCGTTGCTAAAAGTATAGGCGACGATTGTATGATCGAACTAAATCATGCGGGTCCGTCGCTAAAGGGGGGTGAGCACGGGTGAGTAAGATAAGGGGTATGCATTTGATCCTTGCTATATATATATATATACTTTATAACTTCCTACCAATTATTTTGAAAAATGAGTAAGTTAGGGGTCTAAATAATATTCCAAACTTATAACAAATACCTCATAAACATTCCCTATATTTATCTCAACCCACTTGGCTTCACAAAATATATTTTTAAACAACAATTATTCATGAATAATATAACTTGCAATATTAACAACCGGATAATTCCCAGGAAAGAGGGGGCTTTCCGATAAGGATTTCTCTTTATTGGCGCGCAATTAAGTGACCAAACCCCTTTCCTCGACAGAACTTTCTCGACATTGTCAATAATACAAATAATAATATGAATAACTTGTCATCTCAATTATTGATTTAATAATATAAAATATTGTGCAGATGATACTGTGACAATTATTGAATCAATAATGTGAGGTACTATGCAGCAATTACTGTGGCAATAATTGAATAAAACTGAGTGACTTCTCACGTAAGTATTAATAATCAATACAGTGTGCTACTATGCAACCACGTGTATTACTGTACTTTTATCACCGAGTATTTCAATAATTAATGGTAAAACTTTCGCCGTTATTTTCATAAAAAGATATTTCTGTCGTTTTCTAACTCCGACAATGACCAATCACCAATGATTGTGTCGTCGTATGAATATTACCTGTTAAAACGACCAATCAAATATGTTGGAAGAATGCATATCTTGATTTGATGTTTAAAGTAAACGTTCATGATTATATGTGAAGTCCTTCAAGGAATATATGTAATAAGGACTTAGTGATAGATAAAAATTGTTAGGTTGATCTAAGCTTTTAATGTTCATCATTCTGTAAATGAATGTATAGATAAAGAGATCAAAGATGTTAGGTTGATCTATATCTTGAAATGTAATAGATAGGCTTCAAACAGATTTGTTGTCTAATGAGCTGAGCAAGAATCTGCAGAAGCCAAGGCAAAATCATAGAGTATCAAGGATCGTAGTATGACTGTCTTGAAGTGTCTCTCCAGTGATCATAGAGTGGTCCAGACGTTTGCCGAAGCTAACTCAGAGATTGTAGTGTGATCCAGATGTTTACCGAAGCCAACTCAGAGATCGTAGTGTGCTCTCGAAAATGTAGAGTCTGTAAGACAAGCAAGTGAAGATCGTAGTGTGCCAGCCCTTAAGAGAAATTGTAGTGTTCTCGTTTGGTTGCATCAAGCACCAAGGTGGCAAGACACCGCGATAAGAATCGTAGAGTATCATCTGGCTGTGTTAGAAGTTGTGGGCCTTGATCAATTGTTCAAAGATAAAATCTTAACAAATGTGGAATGGGTTACAAACGTTGAAGTAATCACCAGTCCCAATGGCATAAAAATATCCTTAGTATGCAACAAAGAGACGTATTAAAGAAGCTAAGGAAAGGACCATGGGACAGAGGAAAACACCTTTTCAGGTGTTAGGTGAGAAAGCAGTTTGCTATGTCAGTGGGCCAGAATGCAATTAAGAAGATATGCAGAAAAGTCTCCATCAAAGATCAGAAACGTCGAACGCATTAAATGCTTCAACAGATGGATTCAACGGGCAGATTTTGAAGATCACATATATGCAAGACATCTACAGATGATTCAACCATGCAAGCAATTGAACAAAAAGGAAGAATACTCAACGCTCAACTCTACGATCTGAGAAAAAGAGAAAGCTTGCACAGCTATTCAGTTCTTTCGAACAAGAGCTTAACGGCAACTGAGTAGCACCAATCAAGAACTCAACAATAATCAAACAAGTGAAGTAAGAAGTTCCAAGTTAGAAGGACTTAAAGAGTTCTAAAGTGAAC
This sequence comes from Panax ginseng, assembly GCA_020205605.1. NCBI lineage: Eukaryota > Viridiplantae > Streptophyta > Magnoliopsida > Apiales > Araliaceae > Panax > Panax ginseng. The sequence continues at coordinate 132,573,431 of CM035128.1, forward strand.
TATGAAGAACCAAGTCTGCTAGACTTGAAGAGTTCAAGAGTGAAATAAGAAGTTCTTAGACTGCTGGTCTAGAAGGAATCTGTGAGATTCAGAAAGCGTAAAAGACATCCTTAGTGGATTTCCTACTAGAGGAGTAGAAGAGTGGACTAGGAGTTTTAAGTGCTCTGAACCACTTAAAACAACTGTGTCTATTTTATTCTTGCTATAACTGTTATAACTGCCTCACTCTCATTAACTCACTTTATCTAAAAGGGAGATCAAACAAACCTTTATTTCGTTGTGTTTAAATCATTATCAAAACTGACAAAGAAAAACGAAAAGAATTTTAAATATCTATTCAACCCCCCCGTCTAGATAACTTTTGTGCCTTCGAGAACTAACAAAATATTTTATAACAACTTGCTTACTTTGCAAAATTTATAAATATTACCCACAACTATAACATTATAACCAATTCATACCTTAATATTCAAAAAATTATATTTAGAGAAAAATTCATCTTTATTCATAAAAGTTAGGGTATTCCAACCACGCTTTAATACCAATTAATACATTAATTCCTTCTATTTCCAAAATCTACAACCTTTATTGTGAAGCCCCCAAAAAAGGTATACATCACCCATCTTGAGTCGCCAAATACATGGTACATAAATCAAATACAAACTTCTCTTATACAATATGACAAAAGCGTAGCTGAGAGTTTTAACACAAATATTATCTTCTAGACAATATCCACACTCAATGGAGTCCTCATTACAATTATTATCACACTATTTCATAGAACAGTGAGGACTACTATGACACCATCTCGGACCATCACTCCGTTCCCCGACTAGTCCCAGCTACGTTCTCATTTCCTGAAGAGAACAATGAAAGAAAAAGGGTGAGCTCAACTAGCCTAGTAAGAAATATTATGACTAAGATAATGTAGAATAAATTATCCTTAGCCTTCAACAGTATAACAACTGATAGAATACAATAGACAACAAGTTTTAGATTAACAACTGCAGCAGAATTAGCAATCCATTAGAAGAGTCAAGTACAACATAATGTCTACTATCTCCTCTAGATTAAAAGTCCATCGTTAACATTTCATTCCTGCAACACTCATCAACGGTTCTTTGTTATACCCAAGACAAAAAGAACTGTCATCACCTGTCTTCACCTGAACCACCAAAGATTATAGTTAAATCCATAATTCATATTTATAATCATGTAAACCAACAGTTTCTCCTTGCCACAAAGGCTTAATAGAACGTTTACTCAATATCCTTACCCCAAAGGCTAAAGATATTCAAATGTAATAACAATGATCATACCAATTAGTTTTCTACCTTTGCAGTACGGGCCAAAGATATTCAACTATAAAACCAATGGTCATGATCATACCAGTCAATTGTCTGTCAGTGCACTACGGCCAAAGAAATTTAACTGTTAACTAATTGTCATGATCTTGCCAATCACATCATCGAATTATCCATGCACTACGGGCCAAGGATATTCGTTATTATCACCAGTGGTCATGATCATGTCATACACCTGTCCATCTTTGTACGTAAGCCAAAGATGATTTTCATCACAATATAAGCATAATGATGATGACAATGATATAAGCATTAATCAAACGAAATCAAGGATAAATATTAAAGACTTTAAATTTATCCGAGTTTAAAATATCAAATTGTCAACACGATCTTTGCTTTGTGGAGTAAAATTCGAATAATATTCATGTATCAAAAATAATTTGGACAGAAATGAAAAGTGCTCCAAATACCCGAGTGAATAATATTTAAGTGAATAGTAACTTAGTGAATAGTAACCCTTAAATAGTAACTCATGAATAGTACTCCTGCATGAAAAGTGCCCCAAATACCCGAGTTAATAATATTCAAGTGAATAATAACTAGGTGAATAGTAACCCATAAATAGTAACTCATGAATAGTACTCCGTGAATAGTATTCATAAAAGGAAAATACAAAAGAAAACGATATTCCATGACGAGTACAAAAGAAATGATATCTCATATGAGTATAATAGAATATACAAAACTGCAAATGGATTTTTCACCCACCATGCGGTAATCCACGTAAACAGATCATTTCCACAATTTAATAAAGAATGAATACGAAGGGTCATTCACCATGCATGCGGTAGTCCGCGTAGATAGGTTATTAAAACATAATAATAAAGAATGGAATAATAGAAGAATTTCACCATGCATGCGGTAGTCCACGTAGACAGGTTATTCCAACAGAATAATAAAGAATGGAATAATAGAAGAATTTCACCATGCATGCGGTGAGTCCGTGAGACAAAAGTTATTCAATGAATAATAAAGAATGGAATAATAACCCTTACGAGTATTGAAAGAAAATAACTCTCTTCATGAATACGAAAGAAATAATACCCCTTATGACTGTTGAACGAAAATAATATTCCAATGAATATTGAACGAAGATGATATTCCTTACGAATATTGAATGAAAATAATATTCATACGAATACGAAAAATAATATCTCTTCAGAATATGAAATAAATAATACCCCTTACGACTGTTGAACGAAAATAATATTCCTACAAATATTGAACGAAGATGATATTCCTTACGAATATTGAATGAAAATAATATTCATACGAATACGAAAAATAATATATTTTCAGAATAAGAAATAAATAATACCCCTTACCTCAGAAGAAGACTGGATACCGGAATAGTGAAGTAGCAGACTTCTCTTCTTCTTTCTCTCTATAGCTTCTCTCTCTATACTTTCTCTTATGAGTCTTAGTGAATTGGTGAGAATGAAGGAAGAATGAGCTTCTATTTATAGAAAAATATAGTTTCAATAATTGCACGTTTTGGGGCTCAAAATATTACAGTATAATACCTTCATCTTTTCCTTCATTTTTAATTTAGTCCTGCAAGTATTATCAAACTTGCACCACCTCCCCTAATAGTATATCATGTGAATCAATAGTACAATCATGTGACTCAATAGTTCCATACATATGAAAAAAATAATTACAGTATAGTACCTTCATCTAAATACCTCTATTTTTAATTTAGTCATGCAAGTATAATCAATCTTGCACCACCTCCCATAATAGTACATGCATGTGAATCAATAGTACACACATGTGAACAAATAGTTATAAGCATGTGAATTAATATGAATTAATAGCAATTAATTGCTCATTTATCCGATTAATTACCCGATTGGTCAATATAACCTCCAGACATCAATTATTATCGAAATAGATGTCGATTTCCACTAATACTAATAATTCCAACACAATGAAAATATCAATTTCATCTTTAATCAATACGAACTTATTCATCATAAATATTATAAATCATAATATTTAATAATCAGATCATTCCCAGGAAAGAGGGGGCTTTCCGATAAGGATTTCTCCCTATTGGCGCGCAATTAGGTGACCAAACCTCTCCTCGACAGAACTTTCTAGACATCGTCAACATTACAAATAATAATATGAATAACTTTTTCGTCTCAATTATTGATTTAATAATAATAAATATTATGCAGATGATACCGTGACAATAATTGAATAAATAATATGAGAGATATTATGCAGCAATTACTGTAGCAATAATTGAGTATAACTGAGTGACTTCTCACGTAAGCATCAATAATCAATATCGTGTGCTACTATGCAACCACGCGTATTACTTTATTTTTATCACCGATTATTTTATGACAACTTGCTTACTTTGAAAATTTTCAAATATCACCCTTAACTTTAACCTTTTATCAATTTAACCATTTACTAAATAAAATAATAATTATAAGAAAATTGAATACTTTCATTTCATAAAATTTGGGATCTCACATTTACAGCCTGGTGTTACACTTTTAAATCATATTGATTTAAATTATACATTTCAAGTTATAAATAAATTTTTTCACTTGAATATATTGATTTTAAGTATTCATGAACTCACAACTAGACTTAACTATTCGTCTATACAATGTTCTTTGACTATGCAATTACAATATGTCATATGAACGTTATCTAGCATAGCTAGAGCTATACGAACAACTTTAATAAGTACTTCTTACTTTTTTTTCTTTGTATAACCTGAATCCTTCGATCCACTCTAATTTAGCTGAAAACAATTATTTATAGCAAGGGTGAGCAACTACGTTGCCCATCAAGTTTAACAGTTATCATATAACACATTTTAACCATAACTTAAATTATTCATGCTTAACAGTTTATAAATAATTCATATTTTTCATACATTGTGTTTATTCAGGCATCATAATGCTCATACTCAGCAATTATACATGCCTCATACTTATCATATAACTCATATCACGAATATAGTAAGTTTCAATAACTCAATCCACATCAATCATTAACTTGATTAAATAGATTTATATCACAGTATAGAATATAATGCACATCTCAATTTATTCACAAGGAGTACATATAATACAGGGATTATGTGCACATTACAAGTAATAAGTTCACATCTAAAAATAAGTTCTGAAAAACTTGCATGTACCGACGTTTTACCATTAACCCGTCGTGATCCTTTGCATAACCTACACGGTATGTGACATTGATAATAAACATCGTCAATACTTGATCTCATGGTTAACATTACTTTTATAACCTACTTTAACTTATATTGTTCTTATTCCATTTTTATGTTCAACTTCATTATTTATATAACTCAGTTTTATTTCCCTTTCATAACTATATGCACTAGCTTATCGCACTTGTAGTTTTTTGTGTGTGTATCACACCATTACCACATACCACACTTGGTTAAACATTACTCATCTAAGTTCCTTAGACTTAGATTACGCATATAACCATCGTTCATCACTTTGTGATCATACACATATGGTATACATTACATACTTAGTTCTTATACAAACTTATTTCTGTCCCATCATAACATGATACAAATCATTGGTTATTATACACTTCAAATATCATCTTACGTTATGCTATATCATTTCTAAGAATCAAATCTCAACATTCTATCATAGTTTAAAAAATTAGAAAATATAATTTTCGAGGGTACCTTGGGGATTTTATGAATCTTTGTAATGAGCTTTTAACTTCCAAGTCTTGAACAAGCTTTTAGACCATACATCATAGTATTTTATTCCATAGTTATTTAACCGAAACAACCTCTTATGGCTTCTCAAGATAGTGCCTCAAAAACGGGTGTTTTACATTTTCACTCTACTACCCACTCTACTACCAATTGCTGTAGAAGTGAATTTTTTTAGGCCACTTTGATTATGTTTTTGGACATTATGGGTTAGCCCATTTCATCTCATGTTTATGCAAACATTTAGATCATGTGTCATAGTATTTTTTTCATGGGTTTGGTTTCTTGAATTCAGTTATGGAAGTTAACCAAAATTAAGCACAAACTAAGATGTTTACCCATTTTCACTCTACTATTTTCACTCTACAATCTTCACACTAAGATTTCGAGAGTCATTCTACGATTGATGGAACCACTCTACGTTGGTAGGGTTCACTCTACGATTTTTAGAATTCACTTTACGATTGCAGAGTATACTCTACGATTTGTAGAGTTCCCTCTACGATTTTTAGAATTCACTATACGATTGCAGAGTTCACTCTACGATTTGCAAATTTAACTCTAAAATTTCTAGAATTCACTCTACGATTGCAGAGTTCACTCTTCAATCTTCACTCTACTGTCCAACTGTAGCAGAATTGAGTTTACTGCCTACTTTGATGATTTTCTTGAATTTCTTGGTTAAGCTTTTGGCTCTACCATTTGGATCTACTTCTAGACCACATACCAAGGTATTTTAATAAGGGTTTAGGTTCCTCATTCATATCAGTTAGGCCTACTTTAACTGAGGCTCAAACTGGACAGTTTAACACTTTTTCCCCAAAACTAATTTTGACACTTTTAAATTTCATTCAATTTTGTACTTCGAAAGTCTAGGCTTATTTATTTTAGTTTTCTAAGGTTACTTTTATCATCACCTCACTTTGTTTAGTGGCCTAGCCAAATTTGGCCTATTAAAGCTCACTTTAGGCTATTAAGATGAACAAGAACTTATTCTTCTTGTTAGCTTTTGCCTTAGCCATTTTTGAGAATCATTTATAGCATGTATTAGTAATTTTATATAATCTCATTATAGTCTTACAAATTCAGGTACTAAAAATTACCCAAAACAGACCATTTTTGGACTAAAACATAATTTTTAACAAGTCCAATGCTCCAAAACAATTTAGACTTGGTTTCTTTTATCTTGTACAACTTACTTACGCCATGTTATAGCTATTGAATCTTGCCTACAAGGTTCATTTGCGGCCTTTCTTCATTCAAGTGTTAGATGACACTTTAAAGCTTTATTTTCCTGACCTTTAAACGTGAAAACTGAGTAGTACTTAATATAGACCTTAACTAAGTTAAGGAACAACTCTTAAATGTTGTTTATGAATAGTTTAGAAACTTCTCACTGACTGTTAACTTTGTTTGCCAAAATTAACTATAGCAAATTAAGTTAACGATTTAGGGTCGAATGAATGCGCACCTCATGACGCTCCTTTCCACTGCTAAAATACTAGTATTAGCTACTGTCTTGCTTTTTACCTCCCATCTCCGCTGCTCACCGAACTAAAAGAGTTCCTCTTGGTTATTTAATTCTCGACTCACAGTATCATTCTCTTTATTAGAACTATCAATTTTAGCAAGCTTTGTAAGGTGTATCAGGGTCTCTATTTATAGGGAGACATTTTGTCCAATCATTGCTCATTACTCAGATCTTTGAACTGGCTTTAACTGAATCAACCGTTGGTTAATAAATGTTTGGTGAAAAGTTTCTTACCAACTCATTGCTAGCCATACTTCGGAAAATCATTTCTGCCCACATGGGATTAATTTAATCTAAAGTAACATAAGGTGGTTGTAACTATTGGTCTAGTTTGGCTGAGAGAAAGTAATTAACTGTAAAGTCTATTACTATCTGCACAATTCGTGGGGCTCAAACAACCTATTTTCCATATCCATCAATTTGGGCTAGAAGCACTACTCGGTTAGGTTCAGATAAATTAACTACCCACTACAGTCCACTATCTTTATTCCACCAGATTATAAATCCTTCTATGACCCACAATTAACTTGGTAAATCACATATAATGCTAACATAATCAACACTGATTAATTATCAATCTGATACCAACTATCCTTTAGACCTATAAAAATTCCCTTTTTCATAGTTTAATTAAACAATTGAGTTAATTCATCACGAATCATTATGCCACACAAGGCTCATCATTTTAAGCTTAGTTAATGCCTAACTCAAGCTTGTCGCACGTTATAGTCTCAGTTTTATTTTTTCTCATGATGAGATTTCATTGCATTCACTAAAATTCGTATACACACATTACCCATAAATGCACACAATTATAACCAAATAATACTTATTTCGATAATAATAATCTTTCAAATTTCTCGGATATTATAATTACTCTTTTTCTAGTATAGCAAGAAAATCATTAACACGAAGATTAATATAGCAGCTTGCAAGAATACTAAGTACCAATTTAATATGGCCCAATAGTTAAATGTGAACACTCATACATATAAATATTTATACATTTCGTTCATCACATTTATTTAAGCTAGCAAAATAGTTAGCACCTACATCATTAAAAATTATGGTTTCATTGTAATTTAAATAACTCATGGTAGTATCCACTATTTTCCTTATTGGTCACAAAAATATACTTATCAATAAAAATTAATTATATTATGATATAATTACTTCATTGATCTCATAGGTAGTGTTATGTCAAGAATATTTCACAATTAAGCCATGTTGGCTTTCCTTTTCATTTAGAATAATAAATGTGTATTTTTAACAATACACTTACTAGGTCTCATAAAATTTATTTAATTCCTCATATTAGTTTCTCTTCATTATTAATAAATAATATTTATAATGTCTCGTACATTCTTAGTTAGAGCCTTTTATCTTAAAAGTCTCTATCTTCACAATCATTTTATACCCTATGGGTTTTGTATAGTATATAGATAATAAATAATAATAAAAAATTAATCCACTCTTTTTCACATTTCCCTTATTAAAATTAGGTTAAATCTCTAACCTTTATTTAATCATTTAATATTTTCCTTAAAAGAAATATTAATAATATTCGGAATATCACATTCACCACTTCTTCAAAGAATTCCGTCCTCGAAATTACAACATACTCATTTCTACACATTCTACTCATCATAACTATGTTTTCATACTAACCTTTACATCCGCACTTTTGTCTAAGAAGCTCATACCTTCTTATCATTCAATCTCCAGAATATTGGAATACCTTTCAAGAGTCTTCAGCAATTGTTCAATAATTGTAAAGTAGTATAAATAATCAAAAAGTTTTAATCAAGAAAACTTTTCATATTGGCTCGAGGGGTCATAAAGACCATGAATGTGAACACAACCCATCTTGGGTCACCAAATACACACTACATAATCCAAATACAAACTTCATTTATACAACTGTTAAACTGTCGTGCAAAATATGACAACACATAAGTTGTGAGTTTCAATACAAATATTGTATTGAATATAAAACGATAATATACACACCCCAATTATTAAAATATCGTATGAAATACAACAACAAATATTTCAAGTCTTCAAAGGAACTAAAGAAGATTTATGTCTTCCTCATTCTAATGGGGTGTATTTTTGACGCTTTCAAAGTTGGGTTTTCATCACCATATTGTTGTTAACCAAAATTAACTATTAAATGATGTATAAAATACCACACACATTTTAAGTCCTCAATATAATTATATATTGTCATGCTGTATTATAATGTATTGAGAAAATTCAATAGTCACAGACCATCACTCTATTCCCCTATTACCTGAAAGGAATTGTAAAGTAAAAGGGTAAGCACAAATAGCCCAGTAAAGAATATTATGACTAAGATAATGTAGAACAAATTATCCTTAGTCCTCAACAGAGAAAAAAAAATTGATAGAATACAATAGACAATAAGTTTTAGATCAACAATTGCAACGGAAATAACAATCCATTAGAAGAGTCAAATAGAACATAATGTTTACTATCTCCTCCAAATTAAAAGTCCATCATTAATATTTCATTCCTGTAATACCCATCAAAAGTTCTTTGTTGTACCCAAGACAAAGAGAACTTTCATTACCAGTCTTCACTTGAACCACCAAAGATTATAGTTAAATTCATAATTCATGTTTATAATAATGTAAATCAACAGTTTCTCCTTATCACAAAGGCTTAATAGAACTTTTACTTAATATCCTTTCCCCAAAGGCTAAAGACATTCAAATGTAATTATAATGATCATACCAATTAATTGTCTATCTTTGCACTACGGGCCAAAGATATTCAACTATAAAACCAATGGTCATGATCATGTCAATCAATTGTCTATCAGTGCACTACGGCCAAAGACATTCAACTGTAAGACCAATGATCATGCCAAACAATAATCTATCTTTGTACTACAGTCAAAATATTCATTTGTATCATCAATTGTCATGATCATGCCAAACATCTGTCCATCTTTGCACTATGAGCCAAAGATATCAATCAACAGTTCATCTTTGTATTACGGGCCAAATATATCAATCAACAGTTCATCTTTGCACTACGGGCCAAGGTATTCATCAATCAACAGTTCATCTTTGCACTACGGGCCAAAGGTAACTTTCAACATAATTTAAGTCTGAGATTATGACGATGACATAAAGAATGAATCAAGTGAAATCAAAGATAAATATTAGAGATTTTTAATTCAATTTATCAAGAGTTCAAGAATGTCCAAATAGTCAACATGAAGACCATAACATGGATTCAATTTCAAGAATAAGATTCATAAAAGATAACTTGGACAAAGAAAAGGAAATTCAATTCTGTTGTGAATAGTACTCATTAATAGTACCGTATGAATAGTAACCATGAATAGTAATATGAAATGAAATAATATCACTTACATAATATGGAGTATGAAAGAAAATGATACCCCTTACGAGTATTGTAAGAAAATAACATCCTTTACGAGAAAAATAATATAATTTACCGTAATAGGAAAGTAGTTCTGACTGGAATAATGGAGATTATTTTGAGGAAATCTTGCATTGTTATCAACACTCAAAATATCCTTATACTCACAAGAAATACGCTCAATATTATAGAGAAAGAATTTGATTCTGGTGTGAGTTTCATTGTTTAACTAAGCAACCTATTTATAGAAAATGGCAGCACACTAGGTTTGACCAAACATACACACACGTTTGTAGCACACCTAATTTAAAACAAGCATGGAAACCCAACTTGCCCAATCCACCCCTTTTATCACATGTTATTTGAAATAAAAGAATTTAAATTCAATTTGAAAACTAATTCAAATTCAATTTGATCATCTTCACTCCATTTAATTCACATGCCAAAAAAATAATAATATTACCATTTAAATTATAAAATTATACTATTATATTATCACATTATACTATGATAATGTAATATTATAATATTTATATAAATATATTATCAGAGAAGATAATTATGGTTTCATAAAAAAATATAACAAACTTTTGACAAATGTCTCATTCTAAAATTCCTCCATTTATATCAAAATTGAAGAAATATTTACTTACCATATTCATCAATTATTTACAATTCTTCAATAATTATTTCTAATTAATATCATAGATTCACAATACTGACACTAGATCGTTCCCAAGAAAGAGGGGGCTTTCCGATAAGGATTTCTACTTATTGACGCGCAATTAAATAACCTAACCCCTTTCCTCAACAGAACTTTCTAGACCTTGTCAATAATGCTATCTAATAATATCATTTCAATAATATGGGTGACAATTATTGATTTAAAAATGAGAAATACTATTCAGTTGTTACTGTGACAATTATTGAGTCAATAATATAAAATAATATTCAATTATCACTGTAGCAATTATTGAATCAAACACTGAGTGACTTCTTATGTAAACATCAATAATTAGAGATACTAATTGTTGGGAATTACATATTAAAATTTGATGTTGAAAGTAAATAAACATGCCTATATGAAAAGTCCTTTGAAGAACACATGTACAAGGACTTAGATGATAGATCAAAATTGTTAGGTTGATCTGTGCTTAATGTTTATCATTTTGTAAATGAATGTATAGAAGAAAAGATCAAAACTGTTACTTTGATCTATTTTGAGATGTAATAGATAGGCCTCAACGGAATTATAATCTGTCGAGCCAGCTGAGAGATTGTCAAAGCCCAGGCAGAATCGTAGAGTATCAAGAAAGTTGCTTCAGAATCGTAGTCTACTTTGGAGGGCCACACTCAGAATTGTAGAGTTGGTCCGAGCACCTGTCGAGCCAAGTCAAGAATCGTAGTCTGCTCTCAAAAACGTAAAGTCTGCTATACGAGCATGTAAAGATCGTAGTCTATCAGTGCTTAAGAGAAATCATAGTGTTCTCTTTGATCAGGCTAAATCAAACACAAGCATCGAGCCTTATCCATTTGATGAAGGATAAAATACAACAAATGAGTAATGGATTATAGACGTTGAGACTTTAGGGAATCCCAATGATCCAACACTCATCCTTAGTATATATATCAAAAAAGCGTATTGAAGAAGCTAAGGAAAGGACTACATGCATGCTGAAAACATCTTTTCAGGTGTTAGGTGATATAGCAATTTGCTGTGTCAGTGGGTCTGACGGCTGAACATCAAATTTCTAGGAAGTCACCATCGATGCTCAGAAGTGTCTGATACATTTAATGCTTCAACAGATACCTTCAACGGACATATTTCAAAGGCTCCTTTATAAGGAAATCAGACATAGATGGAAAAAGTAAGCAAGTACACAACCAAAGATAAAGAACACTCAACGCTCAAACTCTACGATCCAGAAAGAAAAACTTGCTCTGCTACTCAGTTCTTTCGAACGCATGCTTAACTGCAACTCAGTAGCACAACCCAAGAACTCAACTCTCATAAAGTGTATTCCAAGTTTGCTGAACTTGAAGAGTTTTAAGTGAACTAAGAAGTTCTAAGACTGTGGGTCTTGAAGGAATCTAAGTGATTCAAAAACTGTAAAGATATCCTTAGTGGATTTCCTACTCGAGGAGTAGAAGAGTGGACTAGGAGCCTTGAGTGTTCTGAACCACTTAAAATTACTGTATCTTTTATATTCCTGCTATAACTGCAATATCTATCATAACTGCTTATCAACTATTAACTTGGTTTATCATAAAGGGGAACAAACAAATCATATTTTCCTATGTGGTTAATTTATTAACAAATCTAACAAGTTTTTTGAAAAAGAAAAATTTTAAAATATCTATTCAACCCCCATTCTGGATAACTATTGTGTCTCTGGGAACTAACAATTGGTATCAGAGCAGGTTCTCTCAATCAGCCTACAAATCTTGAGTAGATCCAATGGAACAACTAATAAGTGAGTCCAAGACTAGAGGAGGCAACAAACCACCAATGTGCAACAAAGATAAATTTGCCAACTGGAAAGTTAGTATGCAAGCCTACATGGATTCAATTGATGAAGAGCTATTTGAAACTGTTATGAATGAGCCCTATTTTCTAACAAAGCTTGCGCCAACTTCAAATGATCCAAACAGATTTCAAATCAAGATTAAATCAGAATAGACTAACAACGAGAAGAAGCTGACCAACTAGATAAAAAGGCCAAGAACATTTTATTCCAGTGTTTAGAAGATGATTTGTTCGAGAATGTGGTCAATAACAAAACTGCCAAGGAAGTCTGGGAAGCATTTCTTATTATACATGAAGGAACTGAAGAAGTTAGAGAAAATAAACAATTCTTTTGACTCAACAGTATGAAATGTTCGCCCATGTTCCAGGAGAAAATGTCATTTCCACTTATAAAAGATTCAATGTGCTGGTCAACTCTCTTCGAGCTTTTTGAAAGATCTATCCAAGAAAAGATCTGATCATAAAGTTCATGAGTGCCTTACCAAGCAAGTGGGATGCCAAAACTACTACCGTTAGAGAATCAAAGAATCTCCATGAAATGACTATTCAACAACTCTATGGAAACCTTCTTACCTACGAACTAGAGCTGACCCAACGAGCAGACTCTATCTGAAGGAGGAAAGAAGGACAAAGAAGTTGCTCTCGAGGCAACAGAAACCATCTCCAAAGCTCATGCTGAAAATGATTCTGACTCTAAAGAAGATAATGACGAGGATATTACAATGCTGGTAATAAGACTCAAAAGGTTCATGTAGAAAGGCAGAAGTAGTAGACCTACGAGATTCAACAACAATAACAGCCAGGAGCAGATCAATGACTTATGCTACAACTGCAAGAAGCCTGGCCATTTCATTGCAAACTGCAACAAACCTCTCAGAGAAGAATTGAAGAGGAAAATAAATCCCAAGAAGGAGTTCAAAGGTACCAAAAGGCTCCAAAAGAAAGACAAAGGTCTTGTAGCCGGAGGATCATTGAATGACTCAGACAACGACACAACTCCAGAGTCTGGAGATGATGAAGAGCCTCAAGTAGAAAATCTATGTCTAATGGCCAAAAATGTAAAGGACAAGAAAAGAACTGACCATCATGAAGTAAGTATCGAAGAGGTATTCAACTTTAACTCTCCTGATGTAGATATTGATGATTTAAGAACTGCACTACATGGCATAACAACTGATCTGCATCAATACATGAAGTGGTTCAGAGTTGTGTCTAAAGAATATTCTCTTCTTCAAAAAGAGAAAGCGAAAGTTCAAGAAAAAATGGAGACAACTCTACTAATACTATCTCTCTCTAAGTTTGAGTCTGAGAATAAACTCTTAAGACAGACCAATGAACTTAATGCACAGAGAGAGTCAAATCTAACCTCTAAGATTGAGGAACTAGAAAATAAAATCTTAATGTGGAATATATCTTCTTCATCCATGGACTCACTGATCTGCAGTTAAAGAAGTGCATCTAACAGAACATGTTTAGGTTTTGGGGAATCTACCTCAGTACCATATATGGAAAAGCTAAAGGAAACTAACATTAGAAGTGCTTCAAATTTCAATAGAAGCATTACATTTGTGAAATCCTCACAAAAGGAAAAACCAATGCATCCCTGCTCTTCTGATCAAATCCATGTTCCAAGATATAATGGATCCCATGTTGGCCTGGGGTTTAGAAAAAGAGAAGAGTAACTTAGTCGCTACTCTCCAACCTCAAAGGATCGGGGAGTCAAGTAAAACTAACTCCACGAACTAACCAGGAAGGAATAATAGAGTTAAGCTTCACTCATCACAAATCATGAATCACAAGGATGCATGGAAAAAGAAGAATCAGTGTAAAGGAAAGACTACCAAGAATCCACATAAGTCCAAATGGAGAAAGAATCCACACACACATACAAGCATGCATCATGCTAGATGTTTTGTATGTGATAAATATAGCCATAAGGCTTCAGAATGTTACAATAATCCTCTGCATATTAAACCCAAAGTCAAGTAGATTTGGGTCCCCAAGGGTACTAACAAGGTAGGACCCATGCAAGTCTGGGTCCCAAAATGAGAGTTTAACCTTACTGCAGGAACAGAGCACCACAATCACAACTTGGTATTTGGACAGTGGATGCTCAAGGTGCATGACTAGAAACAAAGCCCTCCTGTCTAATTTCACAGAAAAGGAGGGTCCTAAAGTCCTCTTTGAAGATAATGGCTCTAGCAAAAAAAGTGGATATTGCTCAGCTGGGAATGGTGCAGTGTCCTTTAGCAAATTAGCTTATGTGGAAGGGCTAAAGCACACTCTTTTGAGTATAAGTCAACTCTGCGACAATGGTCTTCAAGTTACCTTACTCAACAATCAGTGTCAAGTCAGAGATCTGAAGCCCTCTTCTATAAAGCTGATCAGAACAAGAGAAGGGAACGTCTACACTGTTAATCTTACTCGGTTGAGTTTTTATGAGACAATATGTTTTCTTGCTAAAACCTCTGAAGAAATGAGCAGGCAATGACGTAGAAGTTTGTCTTATCTCAACTTCAAGAGCATGTCAAAATTAGCCTCCAAAGATCTAGTAGCAGGTTTACCCAAGCTCAGCTTCTTCAAAGAAAGGTCATGCAATGTCTGTCAGCTTGGAAAACAAACTACGAGTTCATTCAAAGGAAAAACTGTAACTATCCGGAATTTCAAATTGTAATTTTAAATATTTATTGGATAATATAAATATTTATTTGATGTGTTTATTGTTGAAATTGATGAAATAAATATTTTATTGATGTGATGGTTGTTAGTAAATATTTATGAATCTAAATTATTAGATAATATTCTAAATTAAATTAATTTATAATTTATAGAGTTGTAATATAACATGAGGTGTTATATTGTTGATTAATAATTTAAAGTGGTATGTTAAATTATTAAATAAAATTATAATGAAATTATAATTTTGTGATATTTGTTAAAGTGGAATATTTATTTAAAATATAGTGTGTATAATTAATTTATTTGATTAATGTTGGATATGGAAATCCAAATAAATAAGACGTAATTATAAATTATAAACTAAATGGTTTATTAAAATAGAATTAGAGTTGTTTAATTTAGTTTTGACAAATAATGCTTAAAAATAATAAGTCTTTAAATTTTAAAGGGTTTTGCCAAACAAAGCCTTATGGCTTTTGGATTTTTAATTTTTGAATTTGTAAATAATTTAAATAAAATATAAAATAAGTTTATAACATATACGTTATATTTTATTTGTAGGCGTATTATTATTATCTATCAGTTTTGTCTACGCTTACTGTTTAGTTTGGTTTTTACGCATAAACTGAGTTGCTAAGCCTAAGAGAAATACAGAGAACTTGAGAGAGATTGAGAGGGAAACCTAAGAATTTTCAAGGTGATTATCAGTTGATTAGCAAGGATTATCCTAGCAAATTGACGGTAATTTCATAATTTTAGTATTACATACATATATATTCTAATATGTTCTACGTCATGTATTTTTATCCTCTGTGAATTCAAAATTTTAAGTTGATGATTATGAAACTGAGTACTTATAGTTGTATGTGTTTGAGATGCTAGAGTTTATGTTTAAACATGAATTGTATGCTAATTTCATTTTTAAAAGTAGAAAAATAATGGAAGTGTTGTATTTTGCATATGGCTTATGAAAGTACTGAATTTAGTGGCTAGTTTGTATGCTAAACTGTAAATTGGGTCTTGTTTATGCTAGTTCATTAAGAAACGAAGAAAACGTAGTTTGAACGAAGTGATTCGGTGTAGAATTGAAATCGCAGTGTTGATTTTGAGTTTTATATGAAAACATGAAATTTAAGAAATTAAATTAGTTAAAATGGTTGATAAATTATTCTATATTGATTAATATGTGAGGAAACATGTTTTTAATAGTTCTATATCAATTGTTTGTGTTAAATTCACTATTTGGTGGATGAAATTCGTGTTAGTTGGACTAAAGTCGGCTACTGTTCATCTATTTACGGTTCGTCGGTGAACCGGCATGCAATTGGATTCCAGTGTTAAGGCTAGAAAGCGGCAATGTGTCTTGGTCCCAAAGCTTGTGTAAGGCGTGTGCTACCATACCTTGTCCTAAGACAGTTTGTTCTGCTGCTACTACAGACCTTGAAACACCTCTATAGCTTGGTCTACGGTTGTGTTAAGGAGTCAAACATGTAACAAAGAGGTTAATTCAGTACCGTGTCATGTCATTGATAATTTCAACTTTGTAAAAGTGATTAGTAAGTTATGAACGCATTATGTTATGACATAGTGTACACAATGAATGGTAGATAGGTGTTGCGAAGTTAACACTTATGAATTTTTGATATTTATATAGTAGCATAAGACTTGTGCTAACAGAACAAGTCTAACTAGAAGAGAGTGTTACTTTGATACGTGAATGTTAGTATATCTAATAGATTGTGGTTCTAAACCTATGTGTAGGTGAACGTGAGTTTAATATTATAGCTTACGCTCAAGGCAAGTTTCTAAACCTTATCTTTTTACATTGAGCAAGTTTCCTATCTTAAACTGTTATTGAACAAGCCATTTGTTCCTAAATTTCATTTGAGCAAGCTTTAACTCTAATGTTATTGGAATTCTCATTATGGTCGATTCATTCTAACTTGTTTATAGTTAAGCAAGATTCTTAAGTTCCATTCCTGTATAATGAATGTAGTTTTTGAACTCTCGTCTCTATTGTTGAACTATTTTATTACTTTGCATGAGTTATTACCATGTTGAGCAAGTTTTTAGTTTTCATCTTGCTACCGGTTAATGTATGTTCAGTAATTTCATTTCTAATGTTATAAGATCCTAACCTTACCTTATTATTGTTCAAGAAAAGGTTTATCATTTTATTCATTTTGTTCAATACTTATGCTCTCTAGTTATTTTCAAGCATGAGTTTAATATACATCCAGTTCACCTATGATTCTCAATTATTCTATGTTAAGTTGTTAGTAAACGACCGTTATGTTATCAAATCTTATTGATTCAACTAGTCCCCTAGTTGATGATCGTTAAACTTTAAATTACCTTTGAAAGCTTATCAAAACCAAACTTTCTTTGGTACGGACTTGTACTCTAAAACTAAGAAGAACAACCCTATTATAGGGGATACGCAATGCGTTTAGATGTTTGTGCACAATACATTGTACGAAGGGAAGATCCCCCTAAGTACGAGGAGTCCTTATAGTCTTATGACTGTTAAAGTTGAAGTTGAAAGATTACTTACAACTACGGACATAGTTCGTGGTCTTATGACCCTCATATATATATATTCCATATTTTGATTCCAGTTTTTGGTTATCATTGATAGAGTACTATTCATTTTTGATGAGCCTATTCGTTGGCAGCTATTATTATTATTCTCCTGTTGATTCATTGTTATATCCAGTGAGCATTTGTTTTGCTCACTCTTGCATAAATATAATTATTGCAGATAAAGTTGAGAAGGTAGATGAGCCTTCAACTAGCAAAGGAAAGGGAAAAATGTGTAAGTGATGAAGACTTGTAATTTTTAGTTATTGTTATGATGATAGACATTTAATTAATGATGTGATGTAATAATTTTATTTCCGCACTTATATAATGTTTAAGGTTAGACAACCTGGGAAGATTTTTATTTAATGATGTAACCCTATTTAAAGGGAAGATTTATGATTTAATTTTGTTATACTTGGGTAGATAGATATGAATGATTGGATAGTGAACACCAAATCTTGTGGGAATGAAGTACCTAGATTTGGGGGTGTCACAAAAACGATCAACTCAATTGATAAGCCCCTACAGTTACTTCACATGGATCTATTTGGGCCAATTCCAACTGCAAGCCTTGGAGGGAAGAGATACTCATTCGTCGTAATGGATGACTACACCAGATTTACATGGGTGTTCTTTCTAAATTCTAAAGATGAAACAAGCTCTCAAGTCATCAAGATGTTCAAGCTGGTGATGAACGAAAAAGTAAAAAAGATTAAGGCTATAAAGAGTGATCATGGAAGAGAGTTTGACTTCTCTGAGATGGATCAGTTTTGCGCAAACAATGACATTAGTCATCACTTCTCATCTCCACGAACTCCACAGCAAAACTGAGTAGCTAAAAGAAAGAACATAACACTAATTGAAGCTGGAAGGACTCTACTAGCAGCAGCTCATCTGCCTGAATACTTTTGGGCAGAAGTTATCATCACTACGTGCTATACTCGGAACATGTCTCTTGTTCACTCTACATTAAAGAAGACTCCCTATGAGCTGTGGAGAGGAAGAAAGCCAAATGTCAATTATTTCCATGTGTTCGGCTGTTCATGTTATATTCTCAATAATGGAAAACACTATTTGACTAAGTTCTAACCCAAGTCAAATGAAGCAATCTTTCTTGGATATGCCATAGACAGTAAGGCCTATAGAGTGTTCAACAAGAAGACGCTAACTGTTGAAGTCTCGATTCATATCATCTTCGATAAAATAGGCTCGAACAAATCTGTGCCTTACGACATTACGATCGACGACTCAGACACTACGATCGACGACTCAGACACTACGAATGAGGTGATCAAGCCCAACACCACGATTGTAGCCCCAAAAGATGAAATCGTCGTGTGACGACCACAAACAGGTATACATCACCCATCTTGAGTCGCCAAATACATGGTACAAAATTCAAATACAACTTAATTATACAACAGTCGTGTAAAATATACGACAAAACATAGCTAAGAGTTTAAACAAGAATATTGTCATCTAGACAATATCCACACTCAATGGTGTCCTCATTTCAATTATTATCACATTATTCCGTACAATAGTGAGGACTACTAAAGCCATTTATCATGGACCATCACTCCATTCCCCGACTCGTTTCAGCTATATTCTCATTTCCTAAAGAGAATAATGAAAGAAAGGGTGAGCTCAATTAGCCCAGTAAAAAATATTATGACTAAGATAATACATAATAAATTATCCTTAGCCTTCAACAGTATAACAACTGATAGAATACAATAGACAACAAGTTTTAGATGAACAACTGCAGCTGAAATAAGCAATCCATTAGAAGAGTCAAGTAGAGCATAAAATCTACTATCTTCTATAATTTAAAAAGTTTTTCATCAACTTTATCATTTGAGACTAAATTTTTTTTAATAAATAAAATTGAATCATCCCTGCACCACGGCCAAGGATATTCATGTAATCATCAATGGTCATGATTATACCGAATAATCCCTGGTCATAATTGTGAGACCCCGAATTTTATGAAATAAAAGTATTTAATTTTCTTATAATTATTCTATTTAGTAAATGGTTAAATTGATAAAAGGTTAAAGTTAAGGGTGATATGTGAAAAATTTTCAAAGTATGCAAGTTGTTATAAAATATTCGTTTGGTCGGGGAATATTCTTTTTGTCGGGGAATATCCGTAGGATGGCACAATCATTGGTGGACCCCACAACAGAAGTATTATCGTAGTAAGGAAACGACAAAATTATCTTTTTATAAAAATAACAGCGAAAGTGTTATCGTTAAAACTGTTGAACTACTCGGTAGTAAAAGTACAGTAATACGCATGGTTGCATAGTAGCACACGGTATTGATTATTGATGCTTACGTGAGAAGCCACTTAGTTATACTCAATTATTGTTACAATGTCTAGAAGTTCTGTCAAGGAGAGGTTTGGTCACCTAATTGCGCGCCAATAAGGAGAAATCCTTATCGGATAGCCCCTTCTTTCCTGGGAACGACCTGGTTGTTAAATATTGTAAGTTATAATATTAATGATGAATAAGTTCGTGTTGCTTAAAGATGAAATTAATAGTTCCATTGTGTTGGAATTATTAGTGTTAGTGGAAATCTACATTTATTTCGATATTAATTGATGTCTGGAAGTTTTACTGACCAGTAGAGTAATTAATCGAATAAATGAGCAATTAATTGCTATTTATTCACATGATTATAACTATTTGATCACATGTGTGTACTATTGATTCACATTCTTGTACTATTAGGGGAGTTAGTGCAAGATTTATAATACTTGTATGACTAAGTTAAAAATAGAGGTATAGATGGAGGTACTATACTGTAATTCATATTTTCATATGATTATAACTATTGATTCACATGATTGAACTATTGATTCACATTATTTACTATTAGGGGAGGTGGTGCAAGTTTGATAATACTTGCAGAACTAAATTAAAAATGAAAGAAAAGTTCAAGGTATCAGATTGTAATATTTTGAGCCCCAAAAGCGTGCAATTATCGAAACTATATTTTCCTATAAATAGAAGCTCATTCTTCCTTCATTTCTCACCAATTCACTAAAGCTTTAGAGCAATTATTATAGAGAGAAATTAGAGAGAAAGAAGAAGAGAAGTCTCGCTACCTCTCTACTCCAAATTATCCGGTTTCTTTATAAGGTAAGGGTATTATTTCTTTTCGTATTCATGAAGAGAGCTATTATTATTCCATTTCTTATTATTCTGTTGGAATAACTCAGATCACGCGACTCACAGTATACATGGTGAAATTCTTTCATTATTCCATTCTTTATTATTACGTTGGAATATCACCTTCGGGTGCGTATTATGCTGGACTGATTCCATTATTTATTATTACATTGGAATAACCTATCATGCGATCTCATCGCATGCACTCGGTGAAATTCTTACATTATTCCATTCTTTATTATTACATTGGAATATCCCATCCGTAAGTGATTACGTATGACCTAGTTCCATTCTTTATTATTTTGTTGGAATATCCTGTTTGTGCGGATTATGTATTTGACACTGGTTCCATTCTTTATTATTACTGTTGGAATAACTTTTATGCATGCGGTCTCATCGTATGCGGTGAATTACATGTTGTTATTCCATTCTTTATTATTATGTTGGAATATCATGTGCATGCGTATTACGATTGCATATGACTGGTTCCATTCTTTATTATTACATTGGAATATCCATGTCATGCGGATTACGCATGACTGGTTCCATTCTTTATTATTCTATTGGGAATAACATGCATGCGGTCTATCGCATGCATGGTGAATTCTTTATTATTTTGTTGGAATAACTTTGTGTATGTGGATTACAAACATGCATGGTGAATGATCCTTGTATTCATTCCTTATTAAATTGTGGAAATGATGCATCTACGTGGATTACTGCATGGCGAGATTTAAAATCCATTTGCAGTTTCGTAATTTTTTCGACTCTCAAAAATTCTGGAAAAATTTGAAATGATAATTTGTTGAGTTTTCTAGATTGTGTCCAAAAATGGCGATTTTTGGATGTATAGATTAGGAGTTATGAATTTTATGGGAAAAGACTATTTTAAAAGTAAACCATTATAACTCCTTGTGGTTAACTCCAAAATGGTGAAATTGTTATTGGGAGTACATATATATAACAGGAGTATACCATGTAAATTTCTGAATTTTTGGACAAAAGTATAATTTATGATAAATGTCTAAATATTCGGCAGTTTTGGCCATATGAAAAATAGTAAATGAATTTTAAAATTCCATGAAAAAAAATATATGTTCAATATGGGACTATATTACGCTAAATCCCGTAAAAGAAATATTTTTGGAACCGATTTGGTATTTTTCATGAAAATGAACTAGTTATGAGTAAATGAATTAAATATGTTATGTGAAATAACAAAATTGGAAAATAGGATTTTATGGCTTGGGAATCCTATATAGGGTATATACAGATTTTTGATGAGGGATTTGATCATTGGTGATGAAATCTTATGAGTATGACATTTTTGAATGATTAAATGCATTATTTGGTAAAGTGAAAACAATTGAAATAAATTGTTTATAAGTTTAAAAAGTGATTAAAATATTGTTATAATATTAATAATATTATATTATGAGTTTATTAAGTGATTGATAATATTTGGATAAATTTAAAGTCTTTAATATTTATCCTTATTTTCATTTGCTTAATGCTTATATCATTGTCATCATCCTCATGCTTATATTGTGATGAAAGTCATCTTTGGCTTACGTGCAAAGATGGACTGTTGATTATTGATTTTACAATTGTATATCTTTGGCTTATGTACAAAGATGGGGTATTGATTATTAGTTTTATAGCTTGTATATCTTTGGCTTACGTGCAAGGATGGACTGTTGATTATTGGTTTTACAGTCGTATATCTTTGGCTTACGTGCAAAGATGAACTATTGATTGATGAGTATCTTTGGCTTATATGCATAGAGGAACTGTTTATTAGTATGACTATGACCATGGATCATTCGGTATAATCATGACCCGTAATGTTATAGATGATGTGGTAAAACTCCTCATTGGCCCGTAGTGCATTGATGGACAGTTATTGGTATGATTATAACCAGGGATTATTCGGTATAATCATGACCATTGATGATTACATGAATATCCTTGGCTGTAGTGCAAGGATGATTCAATGATGTGGATTATTTATTGTCGAGTCTCGATAATAAAATATTGATTATACACTTTTAATTAAGTAAAAGATAGTAGATATCATGCTCTACTTGACTCTTCTAAAATATGGTTGTATGTCTTTGGCACAGAGTGCAAAAAGATGAATTGTTAATGAATATCTTTGGTAGTAGTGCAAAGATGAATTTATTAGTATGATTATGAGCGGTGAATTTTGATTTGGTATAACCATGATTTTTGATGTTTTGGTGAAGATAGGTGATGAAAATTATCTTAAATCACTCAGGTGCGAAGAGGAAGTTGAATCACAATTATGATTATGAGTTATTCATATGATTGTGGACATGAATTGTTGATTGAGGTTGCGAGAATAAAACATTATTGGTGGGCTTTTAACATGGAGAAGATAATAGATCGATGGTCTATTTGACTCTTCTAATGGATTGCTTTCGCTCACGCAACTATGGTTGAAAAGTTTTATCATCTACCATATGTTCTAAATCTACGATTTATTCTTGATGAAGGCTATTGATGATGTAAATTATCTTTAGTCATGATATTCTTTTTTGGGCTAGTTGTGCTCACCCTTTTGGTTCACAATTCCTTTCGTGTAATAAGAGTGTAAATTTCGGGTCGAAAGGGGGTATGCAGGAGAATAGAAGCGGTGGTCTATAGTTGTTGAGGTTCTCCCAAAATAGTATGGAAATAATTTTATTGAGAACTTTAGATAAGTGTGTCGTATATTATACGTCATTTGATATTTAATTTTGGTGAACCAGAATAGGGTGAGGTGAACCCAACTTTGGAAGGGTGTTTTGCCACTATCATACAAGATGTCTAATGATATACAACCTCATGTTATCATAAGACAGGTTTGTGCACATCCACTTGCTGAGTATATCTACGAGCACTACCTATATAATCTTGGAGTTTATTTGAAATATGATTCTCAATTGGAGACAATGGAGATAATTATAAGTCAAGAGAAGACTCATCATTGGAAAGAAGATGATAGCAATCTTCTTATTTTTCTTTGGGGACTATTGGGTCAACCAAGGATAATTCTGTGGACATATGATATCTATCATAACCTAGACGCATGGCATCCCATTTACGAAGGTTTCCTTGAGTATTTTCCAAAGATTTTAATTTCTAAAAACAGTTATTGACTGTACTTTTATATAAAGTACCATTATAAGGTTGTGGTCGAGGCACCATGAGAGTTACATACATTTGTATTAAAACTCATAGTTTAACTGTGGTCGTATTCTGCACGACAGTTCAACAATTGTATAAATGAAGTTTGTAAATGATTTTTATAATGTGATATCTGGCAACTCAGAATGGGCCGTGTGGACCTATTTTGGGGGCGTCACAATAATCATACCAACAACTGTCCATCAATGAATTACAGGCCAATGAGGACTTTTACCACATCATTCATCACATTACGGTCATGATTATACCGAATAATCCGTGGTCATAATCATACCAAGTCCATCTATGCACGTAAGCTAAAGATGACTTTAATCACAATATAAGCATAAAGATGATGACAATGACATAATAATTCAATCAAACAAGTTCAAGGATAAATTTTCCTCTTCTTCTTTCTCTCTATAATTTCTCTCTATAATAATTGCTCTATAGCTTTAGTGAATTGGTGAGAAATGAAGGAAGAATGAGCTTCTATTTATAGAAAAATATAGTTTCAATAATTGCACGTTTTGGGGCTCAAAATATTACAGTATAATACCTTCCTCTTTTTCTTCATTTTTAATTTAGTCCTGCAAGTATTATCAAACTTGCACCATCTCCCCTAATAGTAAATCATGTGAATCAATAGTTTCTAGAATGTGAAAATACAAATTACAGTATAGTACCTCCATCTATACCTCCATTTTTAACTTAGTCATGCAAGTATTATCAATCTTGCACCAACTCCCCTAATAGTAAATGAATGTGAATCAATAGTACACACATGTGAACAAATAGTTATAATCATGTGAATTAATAGCAATTAATTGCTCATTTATTCGGTTAATTACTTTAACGCCCCCAAATTCGTGTAATCATCGATTACAGAACTTGGTGCTCACGATACAACATACACCATCATCTAACTAAGTAAACCTTAACAAAAAGGAATAATAATATTAACTATTACATAATTATTCAAAATAAAATCCTAAGTCTTTACAACCTTAAAACATACTGGAACTTAGTCTTAGCGTTTATCGCTACAATACACATACGCGGAAATAATTATTTTATTACATAACCATTAGCATCACTTCATCTTGGACTTTCCCTTGTCCTGCGCCAGAACCCTCACCTTCTCATCCTTAAGCTGAAAGGTTTAAACAAGAATGAGCACAAATTGTCCAGCAAGTATACAGAATAAATGGGAAATATAGATCAGGATAAAGGCATTTGAATTACTAGATCTCAACAGTTGAAAGATTATCAAGTGTTAAAGAAGAACATCAAGAAAAAGAATTTAAGAATTTTCAATATCATACTAAGGGGTGTAAAATACCCTGAACATGTTTTCTTTCATCAAAAACCATCAGACGGTTTAACAATCAAATAGACTGTAAACGGTCTTTGCAAGTATGCCAGGTGATCAGCCCATTGTACCCTACATTGTGCACATGTATTAAGTTTAAAATGCATAAGCATAAATGGGACTATTTTCCCGACATCTGTTTTTTCCGTTCATTCGGGTTGTTCATCTTAGTAATCATGCGAGACCTCACCAAGGCAACTTGGATTGGTAAACATTCAATAGCTTTCAAAGATGTGTTTTAAATCATTTTCATCAATAATAACTAATCGAGAACCAAAGGCTAGGAACATACATAGAAAGCAGTTCTATGATGACATGAAACTTAAAAGCATAGTAGGGTAGAATAATAATCGAATAACCATTGAAAAGCTTGCAAGATAATTGGAGTTTGTATGACTTTTCAACGAAGAAACTTGCTGCGAATAAATAACTAACACAAGTCCAATACTTACCCTATCTGCGATAATATTAGTAAGGATTTAATAAATACCCAAAAGAAATTAGGGTTAGGAAACTTGCACGATAAGCTCTTTCTAATTAACGCTAGCGATTAACCTTCACATAACCTAATCACACGTGTCTCGTTAATCACCATTCATACACAATCTAGTTTGAAGTAAAAGGGTCTCCTATTGGATATGCTATAAACATCATAATAGAATATATTTAGAAAATATATGCCACCAATTTTAGATATCATAGGCAGCCCAAAACAGAACTTAAAAATGCCCAAACATAACAGTTTTTACATTTTTTTCACAGCTTTACCATACCTCGCTAAAACAATCATAACTAATTCGTTTTAAAACATTTTTGAGCGATTCTTGCACCACGCGAAGCTAACTTCTGGGGCTACAACTTTCGTTCATGGACCATCTTCAAATTCCAAGTACAAAATTCCAGAAAATCCGTGCAAGGAGACTGCTCCAAATTTGTTGGACAGATTTGACACAACTACTTTGAAAAGTCATAACTCCTTGCTCCGAAGTCGGAATTAGTCCGTTCCGGAGTCTATGGAAAGCTTATTCAGTGTACTATAATAATCCAAAAGCCCAAAATTTTCTGAAAATTGTAGCTAGCCCCGAATTTGTCCTTAGGGTCAGCAATTCACAATTTTTTTTCGATTTCTAACATGTTTATTTCGCGACCTTACAATTTTCATATCTCACTCAATATAGCTTCGATCAGAATGAAATTTGGACATGTTATACCTCATGCTACATACTATTTTACAAAATTATTACATGCAACAAATGGATTATCTAAGACATGATTTCGAGTGACCAAAAATCCTAAAAAATCATGCAAACTAGTTTAACCCAACTTTTGAGAAAATCATGATTTTGATTCTAGCATGCATGGGTTTGATTCCTATTATCCATACCACTTCTAATAACATATATATACATGTTACAACAACTCATTTCTCTAACTTTTCATGTTTTGATCAAATTAGCAACTAAGAGACATAATATCAAACACTTAGCATGCATGACAAAACTCTTTGGATTTTTAAGGCATACATGGCATGATTTGTCCAGAACTTATGTTTTTATTACACCATAACAATCAGACCACAATTACACAACATCACATACTCCAAAACAAACCATTTATAAAGGTCTCATATGCATATTCTCTCATAGTTTTGGAAGAACATAGAGAATGGGTTCATAGCTTACCTCTTTGGCAAATTCTTCTTGATTGGAGCTTGATAACCACCCTCCTTGCTTGCAAGATTCTCTAGAATTCGTAGCACACCTTGAACCACTCTCAAACTCTCAGTATTTTCTTCTCTTTTCTCTATTATTGTTCTCTTAGTTGTATTTTATCAAAGTAAAGAAATGTTTGAGTTGGGTGTATATGTATATATGTTAATAGGGCTGATGTCTCCAGTCTTTTCATCTCTCAAAACATCAGTTACAAGCATATTCATCATACTTTAATTTAGTTATGGGGTGAGGAGTTAGGAACATGAAAAGGTTTGCTTATTATGTTTAAGGAGTTATCACCTTTCTTCCTCCTTATTGCTATATACGTATATACTCTCCCTTCTTGTCCCATATTATGTGTCACAAGACCCCCCAGCTGTTGTCCTATTAAACAAATGCATTATAATGTTATTTTAATCATTTAAATACCGATTTTGACCGTTTTGCCCTCCGTAGCCACACGTGTCGATACTTATATCGATTCCTACTAAAGTCGACGTCCCGGACGTCATGGAACTCTCCGTTTCGTCAAACTCAACTTCAAAATTGTAGTTGACAATTAAATGCGCTCCAAAGTGTGTTTGGGCTAAATTGAAGATAATATTATATCTAATAAAGTTCCAAGAGAAGAGATTTGACTGTATGTGATATTTTACGTCATGAAACTTCCAAGTCCATATATCTATAAATAAGAGCATTGTAAAAGAGAATGGTGGATATATAAAAATATTATGAGGCATGTCTCATTTTCGTGACACATTTAAAAATATTATGAGACATGTCTCATTTTCGTGACACATTTTCGTGGTTACAGTCTATCCTGCTTAATTTTGACGTTTCGGACTCAAATACGCAGACCGCGTCTCTAAATTCCGCTCCAAACTCAAACTCATATTTGTAAGTCATCCCACGAAATTAATTATAATTAATTCCATCCTTAACCAATTTAAATAATTGGCCTAACCGTAACAACCATTAATATGCATCTCATCACATAACATATAATAAAAATAAATAATTCATCTAAAAATAATTCACATAAGAATTTCACATAAGTTTTTTTTATTGAAATTGTTTAATTACATGGAAAAATCTAGGATATTACATTCACCCGATTGGTCAATATAACCTCCAGACATCAATTATTATCGAAAAAAATATTGATTTTCACTAACACTAATAATTTCAACACAATGGAACTATCAATTTCATCTTTAATCAACATGAACTTATTCATCATTAATATTATAATTCACAATATTTAACAACCAGGTCGCTCCCAGGAAAGAGGGGGCTTTCCGATAAGGATTTCTCCTTATTGGCGCGCAATTAGGTGACCAAACCTCTCCTTGATATAACTTCTAGACATTGTCAATATTACAAATAATAATATGAATAACTTTGTCGTCTCAATTATTGATTTAATAATATAAAATATTATGACAATAATTGAATAAAACTGAGTGACTTCTCACATAAGCATCAATAATCAAAGATACTGTACAATACCGTATGCTACTATGCAACCACGCGTATTACTATACTTTTATCACCGATTATTTTATGATAACTTGTTTACATTGAAAACTTTTCAAATATCATCCTTAACTTTAACCTTTTATCAATTTAACCATTTACTAAATAGAATAATTATAAGAAAAGTGAATACTTTCATTTCATAAAATTTGGGGTCTCACACGTCGAGCCTTAAGAAGAGATTATAGAGAGAGCTACACCAGATGATGAACCTCTACAACAAGAGACAGAGGTTGATCTTGAAGAATTAAGACAAAAAGGCACCAGAACATATGTTCCAACAGGGAATAGATGGGCAAGATATCACACTCAAGATCTGATCATTGGAGACCCAAATGTAAGAGTCAAGATGAGATCTGCAACCCAGAATGAGTGTTTCCATCTGAGCTTTCTGTCCCAAATGGAACCCAAGAAGATAGAAGATGATATGGAAGATTTAAGTTGGATAAAAGCCAGGCAAGAAGAACTGAATCAGTTTGAAAGAAGCAAAGTCTGGAGACTAGTTCCTAAACAAAGAATTCACCTAGTTATTGGCACCAAATGGGTCTTCAGAAATAAAATGGATGAAGATGGGGTAATCACAAGGAACAAGGCAAGACTAGTGGTCAAAGGTTATTCCCAAAAAGAAGGCATCGACTACGATGAGACCTTCGCACCTATTTCCAGACTCGAAGCTATAAGGATATTCCTTGCCTTTACTACCCACATAAAGTTCAAAGTTTTCCAGATGGATGTCAAGAGTACATTTCTGAATGGTGAACTTCAAGAAGAAGTATATGTGGAGAAAACTCAAGGTTTCATCAATCTAACTCTCTCTAATTATGTCTATAGACTGGACAAAGCCTTATATGGACTTAAACAAGCACCTAGAGCATGGTATGAAACCCTAACTAACTTTCTCATTGAAAATGGTTTCACTAGAGGTAGATTAGATAGCACATTATTTCTTAGGAAGCACAAAAATAAAGTCTTACTAGTTCAAATATATGTAGATGATATTATCTTTGGTTCTACTGATGAAAATCTGTGCAAGAGATTTGCCAAGCTTATGTAGAGCAAGTTCAAAATGAGTATGATGGGTGAGCTAAATTTCTTCCTTAGACTACAAGTGAAGCAAACTGATGAAGGTATCTTCATTAACCAAGCTAAGTATATTAAAGACTTACTTAAGAAGTATGGCATTGAATCAACCTATCCCATGAAAACACCAATTGCTCCAGCGACTAAGCTTGACAAAGATGAGAAAGGTAAATGTATTGACATTACTCAATACAAAGGTATGATAGGCTCTCTTCTGTATCTAACTGCCAGCAGACCAGACATAATGTTTGCTACATGTATATGTGCTAGATTTCAAGCTAATCCTAAGGAATCACACTTAACTGCTGTAAAAAGAATTTTCAGGTATCTCAAAGGCACGCCTCACTTGGCACTTTAGTATCCCAAGCAGTCCTCCTTTGAACTGACAAGATATATAGATGCTGATTTTACAGGCTGCAAGATCAATAGAAAATGTACCAGTGGCACTTGTCAGTTGCTAGGAAATAGACTTATGTCCTGGTTTAGCAAGAAGTAAAATTCAGTATCTACTTCAACATCAGAAGTTGAATACATTGTTGAAGGCAGCTGATGTGCTCAAATCTTATGGATGAAGAACCAGCTAGCAGATTATGGGTTTGATTTCAAGTCTATACTTGTTCATTGTGATAACATAAGTGTCATAGCAATAACACATAATCCTACTGCATTCTAGGACTAAGCATATAGAAATAAAATATCATTTTATTAGGGATCATGTTCAAAACGGAAATATATCTTTACAATACATTCCTACTGAAAATCAACTTGCTGATGTCTTTACAAAATCTTTAGATGAATCCAGATTTAATAAATTGATTAGTGAGTTAGGTATGATAAATCTATAACCATAAACTATATGCTCTAGTTGGTGCTAACCATGAAGATAAAAAGGCTATGTTAAAATCGTAGAGATGACTAAGAGAAACCACAATCGTAGAGCAGTCTCGACATGGCAGAGAAGCCCACTGTGATGACAGCATTCCTATCAAATCTAAGCAATCCTTCTGATAAGCGCCTCAAGGACAAACTTGACCCTTCCTGAGCTACCTTAACCCGAAAAGAATGCTAATTAGGAGTGCATCACAAGAACCTGAAGAGACAATGATCATAGAGCAGGATCAACATAGAACTCAAATATCGTAGAGCAACCTCAACAATCGTAGTCGTCCCAAAGGATACACTAGCTCAGGGAGAGCTAAGGGCAGATCAGTATTTCCATATTACTTAAAATCGTGGAGCCATGCAGAACTCGACATGTGCCCCACTCTACAAATCGTGAGGAGGGAATTTACAATTATAGTTTGAAAATGCCTTTTGAAAATTCACCTCAGAAGTTCAAGAGCTCATTCCTCTCTTTCTCTATTTCAAAAGAAACCCTAGCTTTCAGAGCGCTCAACCAACCTCTATTCAAGAAAATCACATTAATCAATGGCTGCTTCTAATATTGTATCTGGTTACCAACTATGCTTTGACGAATTCAAGACAGCTGACCCACAGTTCCACAAGATTCTGACTCTTCTGAAGAAAGCTAGCCTTGAAGAAGCTCTGAGCACCAACACAAGGATTTACTCGAAGTTGGTGAAAGAATTTTACTGCAATAGAGTCTTCGAAGATGACATCATCACTACAACGGTCAAGGGGCAGCAGATTAGACTCAAAGCTGAAGATATAAACCTAGCCCTAGGTTTTAAATCAAAGGGACTCTCATCTATGAGTGTCATCGACTTTCATGAAGGTCTGAAGAAGATGCACCACAAGAAGTCTTAGAGTGTCAAGCGCTACAAAAAGAAAGATTTTCCCTAGAAGTATGAATTTCTGGTTGATATTGTTGGAAAATGCACATGTTGCAAAAGCTCTGGCCACGACTCTATGAATGAGGTCCAACTGAAGCTCATGATAGCAATCTACTTCAGAATTCAACTCAACTATGGGGCTTTGCTCATAGATTGGATTGGGAAGTGGATGCTCAGCTCAAAGAAGATGAAAAGCTCTAGCAAAATGCTCTATGGGAGATACATAAGCATAATTATGTTGTAACGCCCCCAAAATAGGTATACATCACCCATTCTGAGTCGCCAAATACATGGTATAGAAAATAAATACAAACTTAATTATACAACTGTCGTGTAACATAAGCTGAGAGTTTTAACATGAATATTGTCTTCTAGATAGTATCCAAACTCAAATGGAGTCCTCATTACAATTATTATCACACTATTTCACAGAATAGTGAGGACTACTAAAGCAACCATCTGGACCGTCAATCCATTCCCTGACTAGTCCCAGCTATATTCTCATTTCCTGAAGAGAACAGTGAAAGAAAAGGGCGAGCTCAACTAGCCCAGTAAGAA
The DNA here is from genome assembly GCA_020205605.1 of Panax ginseng. Taxonomy (NCBI): domain Eukaryota; kingdom Viridiplantae; phylum Streptophyta; class Magnoliopsida; order Apiales; family Araliaceae; genus Panax; species Panax ginseng. The sequence continues at coordinate 132,605,675 of CM035128.1, forward strand.
ATATTATGACTAAGGTAATGCAGAATAAATTATCGTTAGCCTTCAGTAGTATAACAACTGATAGAATATAATAGACAACAAGTTTTAGATCAACAATTACTGCGGAATAAGCAATCCATTAGAAGAGTTAAGTATAGCATGATATCTAGTATCTTCTATGATTTTAAAATTTATCATCAATTTTATCGCTAAGACTCAGCTTAATAAATAATACACATTACTGAATAATCCATTCACTACAGGCCAATGATATTCATTAGTATCACAACCACGAATTATCCATGCACTACGGGCCAAGGATATTCGTGTTTTCACCAATGGTCATGATCATGCCAAGAAACAATTCATCTTTACACCCTTGGCCGAAGAGAACGTATTGTTATGATCATACCAACATCTGTCTATCAATGCGCTACGGGCCAATTAGGACTGTTACCACATCATTTGTAACATTACAGGTCATGATTACACCGAATAATCTCTGGTCATAATCATACCAATCAATAGTCCATCTATGCACTACGGGCCAAAGATGACTTTTATCATAATATAAGCATGAGGATTATGACAATGATATAAGCATTAATCAAACGAAATCAAGGATAAATATTAAAGATTTTAAATTTATCCAAAGTTTAAAAATGTCCAAATTGTCAACATGATACTGCTTTGTGGAGTAAAATTCAAGAATAATTTTCACGTACCAAAAATAATTTTGACAGAAAAGAAATCAGTTTTCCAGGTGAATAGTACCCGGGTGAATAGTATCCCGTAAATAGTACTTCATGAATAGTACCCCATAAATAATACTTCGTGAATAGTACCATATGTATAAATAGTACCATATGTATGAATAGTGCCGTATGTATAAATAGTACCCATGAATAGTAGTCCGACATGAAAAGCTTAAAATTTAACAAGAATGTTCAGAAAAATATCCTTGTAAAACGATACTAGATGAAGCGCAAATTTCAAGGATATTCTACTAATTTCAAGAAGTATAGAAGTAATACTTAACAAAATGAGTGTATAATTCATAATCTGAAACGAAATAATATTACTTACATACTACATAGTATGGAAGAAAATATTATTTCTTACGAATATTGAACAAAAATAATATCCCTTACAACTATTGAACGAAAATAATATTCCTTACAAATATTGAACGAAGATAATATTCCTTACGAATATTAAACGAAGATTAATATTTCTTGTGAATATTTAACGAAATAAAATTTCTTACGAATACAAAAAATAATATCATAAGCGAATATGAAATAAATAATACCCCTTACCTCAAAAAAAGTGAAATTTTTCTGGTATAGCGGATTTATTCTTGAAGAAAACTTTTACTAGTTTCTACACTCAAAGCTTCCTTAAACTATAAACAAATACGCTCAATATTATAGAAGAAGAATTCTCTGATTTTGGTGTGATTTTCTTTTCTAAACTGAGCATCCTATTTATAAGAGAATGGAAGGTTACTATTTGGACGCACAGTAACAATCACAGGTGAACAACGCTTCACGGACGAAGTTCTACAATTTTTTGATTTTACTATGTAAACACTATGCAGATACTATGCAAACACTATACATAATAAAATATAATATATTCTATTTTTCATAAAAAAACAAAACTTATTATAATATATATATAATAATAATTTTCCTTACTCCCACCCGTGAACAAACATTTTTCTCCCCACCCCCTGACTTTTCTTTCCACTCATGGGCCCCACCACTTATTATATATATATATATATATATATACTGAATAACTCTCTACCGATTATTTTCAAAAATGAGTAAGCGTGGGTCCATATAATAAGTAAAATTTACAATAAATACTTCATAAAAATCCCCTCAATATTTTTAACAACATGCATTCATCATTAATATTATAACTCGCAATATTAAACAACCCGATCATTCCTGTGAAAGAGGGCTTCCGATAAGGATTTCTCCTATTATTAGGCGCAATTAGGTGACAAACCCTTTCCTCGTGAACTTTCTAGACATCGTCAATAATACAAATAATAATATGAATAACTTTGTCGTCTTAATTATTGATTTAATAATATAAAATATTGTGAAGATGATATTGTGATAATAATTGAATCAATAATATGTAAGATACTATACAGCAATTACTGTGGCAATAATTGAGTATAACTGAGTGACTTCTCACGTAAGTATCAATAATCAATACCGTGTGCTACTATGCAACCACGCGTATTACTGTACTTTTATCACCGGGTATTTCAACAGTTAACGGTAAAACTTTCGCCGTTATTTTTATAAAAAGTTATTTTTGTCATTTTCTAACTCAGACAGTAATTCCACTGTGGGGTCCACCAATGATTGTGCCGTCCTATAAATATTCCCTGTCAAAATGAATATTCTCCGACCAAATGAATATTCCACGACACAACGAATATTTTATGACAACTTGCTTACTTTGTAAAAAATTTCACATATAACCCTTAACTTTAACCTTTTATCGATTTAACCATTTACCAAATAGAATAATAATTATAAAAAAATTGAATACTTTCATTTCATAAAATTCAGGGTCTTACAATCTCCCCTCCTTATCTCAAAATTTACGTACCTGGTATATCAAAGAGGTGAGGATACCTTGTTCAAATTCTAACTCTTGAGGTATAACCTTTGAGTGTAGAATATATTCCTTCTTATCTAGCATTTTAATAGGTATCTCCTCATACATTAAATCTTCTGCTATCTCGTCTAGTTCTAATTCCATAATGTGGTTCGAGTGGTCCTCATATTTACGTAAATCGATACGTGAAAAACATTTTGAACACGCGACATACTTGGCGGTAAAGTGAGTCTAAAGGCCACAGTTCTTACTCGTTCGAGGATTTTAAATAGACCAATAAAATCGAGGGTTCAGATTTCCTCTCTTCATCGATTCTTCCTTCTAGAATAATTCCTTCTTGCACCTTCTTCTTTATATTCATCAGCTCTGGGTCTGTAGCTTGAGCAACTTTAACTTTATCGATTAAAGTCGGTTCTACTCGTATATTTTTTATCATCACGTGGGTCCCTAGAGTCTTTAATTCTATCTCCATCATTTGTAAGTTATATGAAATGGGTCTTTGTGTTAACGATATCGTACTCATAAACGCATACGATCTTCTACTCAACGCGTTAGCTACCACGTTCGCTTTTCTAGGATAATATTGAATAGTATAGTCATAATCTTTCAAAAGCTCGAGCCAACGTCTTTGGCGCATGTTACGTTCATTTTGGGTGAAGAAATATTTGAGGGTTTTGTACCGGGTTCAAGGTCAATACAAAATAAGATTTCACGCTCTGGGGGTAGGCTAGGAAGTTCTTCGGGGAATACGTCAGGAAATTTATTAATAATAGAAATATCATTCAAATCTGACGTATTTTTATTTAAATCTGTGACATGGACTAAGAAAGCTTGACATCTATTTTTTAATAAATGAATAACTTTATAGCTTGTGATAGTGATTGACTTTAGTGGTTTGGTTGCTTAAATTCGCATAATAGGTTGGTTAGGAATATGAAAACTAACAACCTTACGAAAGCAATTAATTTTAGCATGATGAATAGTTAACTAGTCGATTCCTAAAATCACATCAAATGAAAGTATTTTCAAAGATATGAGATCGACAGGTAACGTGAGGGTGCTGATTTGAATCAAACCAGATTTATAAATAGTGGAGGTAACAAAGGTTTCTCCTAACAGAGTTTCAACAGATAAATCAAAGTCTAATTTCTCAGGAGTCAAGTTCAAACGTTGAACACAACTAGGTGAAATAAAAGAGTGGGTAGAACTGATATCTAACAAGGTATAGACTTCTCAAGAGTTTATGATTAGCTTACCCGTGATAACTTTGTCTGGGTTCCTCGATAAACGCTCTCACTTAAACTACCAGCTTTGACTTGTCTGGGACATTCTTTGGCGTCACCATCCCAGCTGGACTTGACTTCACTACACGACAAAATTGAGCTAAATGACATTCTCTTCCGCAATTAAAACACGCTTTGGGTTGCTGCATATAGTTTAGACGGATGTGTCCCTCCGGTCCGCATTTGAAACATATGACCGGTGGTCATTCTCCTTCCTTGGAAACGGGTGCTGGTGCTGCTACTGCCGTCTTTCCGTCATTGTTGAATCTTCTCTTCTTGAAATTTTCACTTATATTATCTTGGCCATGATTACCACCGAAGTGGTTACCATTTCTGGCATGTTGATTCCCTTCACGTTTGTTATCACCGCTTCGATGACTACTACCACTGGTATTATCGATTTGTCCGCTGCTCTCTCTTGGTTGGGTTGAATCAAGCAAAGTTTGTGAGAAATAAGGTATTGACGTATTTTGGGTTTCAAATCTCACAGAAACATTCGCGTCATTCTCTCCTCATTATCTACCAAATGGGATGCAAATCGGGATAACTCCACAAATTTAGCCTCGTACTGCGATATGGACATATTATTTTGGTCCAGCTTGATGAACTCCACCTCCTTCATATGACGAATACTTTCGGGAAAGTGCATGTCGTTGAACAATTCTTGGAAGCTCTCCCAATACATTTTGAGTGTGGCAAGTTGAGTACGTTTTACTGATTCCCACCAGTAATCCGCCTCTCCTCTCAACATGAATGTGGCAAAGGGAACCTTTTACTCCTCGGAGCATCCCAAGATATCAAATATCTTGGTGATCTGCTTTATCCATGCCTCTGCCTTAAGTGGCTATGGCTTTTCCAAAAACTCTGGCGGTCCCAGCTCCTTGAACTGTTTAGCAGTGACCAGTCGTGAGTTGCCATTGACTCCACCTGCATTATCAACATGAGTCTCTCTCGTTTGGTGTTGCATGAATTGAAAAAAACTCCTAAACGTACCATCGTTCATCATTTGGTCTGTGTTGTTATTTACACGAGGATTATTGCCTTCATGATACACATTATCCTGGTTATTGATCGTCGATGACTCAATGGTCTCATGTGTTTCCTTGCTTATCTCAACATTTTCAAATGCCATTCTCAAATACTATCAAAAAACAAGGGTTAATTGACATGACACATATTATCCCTATATTCTGCCCGACCAATTAAATAACAAATAAGTGTCGACGTCAGGATTTTTGTTGTCCCTCTTCTATTCTCGTTTTTTGGTGTTCTCATTTTAGGTGAGATTTGTTTGAAAAAATAGGTTGTGAAAAGGTCCGACATTTATATGTCGATGATTTGACTATAAGAGTCGCCAGTTGGTTTTTTAAATGGATGTACCAACACAACCGAGAAAAGGTTTGCACATTGACCTAGTGATGTGCTAAACGAGTCTGTGAAACTGAGATTCATTAGGGTCCGAGGACTTGCTTATGTGGAGGGAAGGTGTTAGGCACCCCCCCGACATCCGTGTTATCACGGTTACCACCACTTTTCAATTAAACTGTTATATGAATGTGTGTGTGTGTGTGTGTGGGTCAATGTGCAGTTATTTGGAAGTAGTGTTATGCCTCGTTCGCACCTATATACACAGGATTTTAATTTGTATAAAAATTCAGTTTTAAACAAGATATAGCAATGAGGTTTTATAAAAGAGGTTTTTCAAACCATGTGCTCAATAGTAATTGAGGTCTTTCATACTTCCATTTCATTAAATGTTTGTCTTGATTGCTTTTATTTTCGAGATGCGAAGCATCTTCGAGAAAATAATATATAAAGCAGTGCCGAACTCCTCATGGGCATGAAAGCCATCTAAGGAAATTCAAACATCGTGAATAATTTACAAGCTACTTATAGCTGAAAATGTCCATCAGGGGAACCAAATCTAGATTCATTAGACTGAATCTATGATCACATGATTCCTAGGCTCACATGATACATAATTTATATGAAAGCGATGGCAGTTATATATATATATATATATATATATATATATATATATATATATATATATATATATATATATATATATATACGACTTGATCAACCACCACAAAGCACCTCCATGTGGGGACTAAAAATGTAAAGCAATAAATAAATCGATCCGCCATTTAAGTAAACTCAAAGTAGGACTAAATCTAAATAAAGCGGTAAAATGATCAACCGCCACGAAGTAAACTCTAAAGTGGACGGAATGTAAATAAAGCGGTAAAAGGCCACAAAGTAAACTCACGGCTTTGTGAAAGTATAAAATATATATATATATATATATATATATATATATATATATATATATATATGTTAAGCACACACAAGATATATATCGATCCCTACGGTTTATCATTTCAATTGATTTGTCACTATATATATAAAAATAAAAGCAAATAAATGCAATACGGATAAAATCTAGGTTCATCGTAATGTAGTCCAAACAACATTTATATATATATATATATATATATATATATATATATATATATATATATATATATATATATATATATATATATATATATATACAAAAGGAAATAAAAGCCATGAACCGAGAAGTCTGGGCATACACACGCAACACGACTCTCAATGTGAAGAACGGTGTGTGCAAAGTAGAAGAGAAAGGCTTTAAAGTATGTAAGAAGGCTTACAGTGGATTGCCAAAGAAGACTTATATAGCTTTAAACAGATGAACACTCGGCTCCCGCCGGTAAAAATATGACTGAATATAAGCTCACAAGTGTTTAAAATGAGAAAGCACCCAGTTTAGGGTGTGTACAGAGAAAATTGGATAGGGCTTGCTCGCCATTTTCTCTTGAAATATGGCCACCCCAAGCCCTCTATTTATAGGGGGGATCCGTAAGTACACCTGCGGCAGCCGCAGATGTACTTGCGACAATCGCAGATGTACCTACAGCTTCCCGGGGTGCCCCGACCTTCGTGGGTCCTGCCGTCTCAAAGTACGTGCACGTGTGTAACGTAATGTCTGTTCGAACTTGCAGAACTTCAATCTGAGCCTCTGATTGAGGTGTATAAGACCTTTTATGGAGTGCTATTATCAAGACCTACGCCATGACATGGGATTACAGGTTGTCAGAAGTCAGGAAGATGGGACCATGCCCTTGGTCTTCAAGCTTCAAATTCTATCCGGTGTGCTTCCTTGCATAGTAGTCACTCGAGATTGTAACTCCTTGGTTCATGTGGGACATTTCTGTGGGATCGTGGTGGTGAAAAGATGATTTTGCCCCTCACCGGGGTTATCTCTAGTTTGGGTTGATAAAGTAGTCGTTACCCAGGGTTATCTCTGAGATTGGGCTACTGTAAGTACTGGATGTCCTCAGGGTTGTCTTTGAGGTATGCCTAACCTCCCAGGGTTATCTTCAGGTTTGGAGCTGAGTGCCTCGGTGTGAGTCATGAGGTTAAAGCTGACTGCATTGGTTAAAACGAGCATCTCCGGGGTTACCTTTAGAACTGCAACTGCACTCCTTGGTGTTATCTCTAAGGTTGACATTGTCTTTCCCTGTGTTATTTCTGGGACTGAGACTGAGTATCTCGGGGTTATCTATGAGATGAAACAGCCTTCTCTGGTGTGATTTCCGGTATCAGAACTGCATGCCTCGGGGTTATCTTCTAGGTTAAAACTGGCACTTTCGGTGTTATTTCTGGGAATGAGCTGATCTGTCCTCCAGGCTTATCTCTGAAAGATGATTCTGCCCTCCTACAATGTTAGTAACAAGTATGCAGAAAATTTTGAGTGTCTACAGATGCCCCTCTTTATCATATTCATGCAATGTAATGGCATGGATAGGATAAAAAATAGTAGACACTTGAAATGCAACAAGATGATCATGATGCAATGTACAACAACATGATGTGAATGTATGTGGTTTGTTGGATTGTTCTCCAACATCGTGGGATGATTACCGGCTCCCCTTGACTTCTACCGGGATTGACAGTTATTATTGACAATCCTGATGAACTGTCTTGGACGTGCAATCCAATGCTCTCAGTAGCTTCCAGGATGTTGACATTGGGGTTATCACCAAAGTTCTTAATCCTTGGTACAGACTTCACATTGAAGATGCATCTCTCAAGTACAAGAGACTCTGTGGGGATAGAGCTTTTTTCTGTTGAGGATGTGTATAGCATATTCCATCATCGGTCCTCCCTGATGAGGATGTTTTTCCCTAGTTTGTCTTGCTGAGTCTTTCCATTTGTTTATTTAGATTTATCGCCAACGATCGGTGTTGTCAGGGTTGCCTAACCTTTATTGACATGTGCATCAATGGATGAGATCCCTACTGAGGATATTGTCAAGGCTGCTTGACCTTCTTTGACATGTGCATTAACGGATAGATTGTATGAAAACCCGCTGGGGAAAAGGTTTTAGGGCTACGACCCTGAATTGATGGCATCGGACCTTTGTGAGGTATTTTCGAATGTAGTTTATAATGGCTGAGAACATTGGTATAGTGTACCCTGTATTTGGGCGAATTCCAATGATTGATACGTAAAGCCACAACTTGACCCATGAAAACCAGAATTTTAGGCTATTCTGCTCAATCGCGTAGCGTTTTTAATCCTGATTTAGCCTTTTTAGCTTGTAAGAAATCCTTTGCAACTTGAATTGGACCGAGTCGGAGGGGTGGGCCCCACCCAAGGAAGCCACAGATACACCTGCGGCCAGCCGTAGGTAGATTTAAGATGCCCGTTGCTTTCATAAGTCATTTTCACGTTGCACTGCGAAGGAAATCTGAGAGCTCTTCTTCAGATTTGCTGATTTCAGGCGTCTTTCTGCAAATTCTGTCACCGTACAAGTGTTCTACACTATCCTGGTAACGTATGAATGTCTTCTTTTCTAGTTTTTATTTGTTGAAAAATGACTTATGATATGAAATGCGTCTAAACACATAGTAGTGAATATGCATGCTCATATGATGTGATAAAAAATATTTAACATAGTAAATGTTAGTATTAAACCATGCTGAACATAATGATGTGAAAAAATCTGACTCTTGAAACAGTCAAATTGGCACATTTTTCTGTTATTTCTTATCCTATTTGAGGATAAATGAGCTAAGATGAAAAAGCAAAATAATCATGGTAATTAGACTAGCCTTATCGATTTTTTACTTTGATGTATTAATGCATATAGGATGTTTATGACTATGGGCAGGTGTGCTACTAAATGGCCACCTAGTCATGTCTATGTGCATGTGGATAGTCCTATTTAAAAAGGGGAATATGGCAAAAATTTTCCAAAATGTAGGCATTGGGTAGTCATGCATTTTTAACTCTACTGTAGATGTATGTTAAAATAATGAATGCATGCATGTAGTCATAAAACTGCATTTTGAAAAGCTTCAGGTTAGAATTTACCACTATCTTTCTGAGGTGATTTGGAGACTTGTTGTCTAGATAAATGGATTCGGATCAGCCGAGTAGTTCTCGTAGGACCACTTTAGGTGTGTGGAGGAGGGCTTCTGAAGTGCCTCGACCTTGTTATGTTAGACGGCCTCATCGTTTGGTGGAGGCGGTGATACGTCATGTTCGGGTTGATGTGCCGGATGTTGAGGATGAGGAGGAGGATGTTCCGGTTGCGGACCCTGCTCCTGCTACACATGTTCCCCATAGGGATTTCCCAGGAATTCAGGTCTCGATCCCAGAGCTTCTAGGTGATTTGAGTAGACACTCCTCGATTTATTTGCATGCAAACAAGGTAAAAGTTAGATTTTGATCTTTTTTCTTTCCTATTGATGAGGAGTAAAGGATTCTGATGTTGATCTGCTTTGTGATGTAGGTTCCTGGCTTCACACAGCCTAGAGGGAACTAATTCAGCATTCACTATACATACTAGGCTCTGCATCCTGATTATAGAGCGATTGTGCATGGCTGGGGCTTCAGATCTTTCTTTTCCATCCTTCCCCATCGTTGTCCTTGGGGTTACCTCAGGGCATTGTCTGAGCACTGGTTTCACCAAACTCAGTCTCTCCATTTAATGGATTGTGAGGTGATGATGACGCCGATGGATTGGCGATTTATCACCGGTATGGAGTTTGGAGGGGTGCTAGTGCCATGTACGGTGGATATTACCCCGACTGCCGTTTGATCCTTGCTAAGAGTTATGGCTGAGACGCTCAAGGGCAGGATCGTTCGTACAGGTCCATTGAGCGTAGATGCTATAAGTGGGCTGTTGAGTGAGCCCATACCTGATGATGTGAGAGTCAAGGATCGCATTCTTCGACGATTGTTCCTGGTGATCATTAGGGGCTTCTTCATAGCTAATAACTTTTCTACGGTGTCATTCGCTTTGGTGAGTGCCACACGACATGTGGACCATATCAGAGAGTACGACTAGGGTTCCTACACCTTCTCATATTTCCTCTGGGGTATGTGCATGCGTTCGTAGGGCTTGACGGAGGCTTGGCTAGGATTTTACCCATTTCTGCTGGTGAGTATTTCTCTTATAATTTCCAATGTACAAGTTAAGACTGTTGACTGACAGCAGATGTTTGCCTTTGTGTTGGCAGTTCTGGGCCTATGAGAGACTCTCATGTTTGCGTCATGTGAGTGTGCTAGGCTTGGAGACCTATCCACGAGGATGACGATGGCATCATTCCATACTGGCAGAGGTCCATGTAGCAGAGGTCCATGTAGCTGAGGGTTTCACTCATTGTCTCCTACAGCTGGAGTTATTGACAGTTGATGCCATTACTTGGAACCCATATTCTGGGGAGCACTTGGCCATTGGTTTTGAGGATGGATACCCGACTGGTGTCGAGTATGTGATTTCCACCCGTAGGATTCCTATCTTTACAGATGGAGGATGGGAACTCTATTTAGGAGATCGTGGTATTAGGACCACAACAGGAGAGATTCGTATACCGATCTTTCCTCCTGCCAAGCGTTATTGGCCTGTTTCATAGTCACCCATCATTGATATCTCCTTGATGGGTGTTGATGGCTTTACATTGTCAGAGGGTCCACATACCCAGGCTACGTTCTAGCATTGGTGGTCCCCTCATACCATCAGAGCCCAGACCCGCGCCAGGCAGTTTATGGGCGATATGGTTCCTTGATTCGTGATGATGATGGATTGGATGGCCTATGTCAGAGATCCGACTCATTTGTGAAACCGTGATTTGGCCAAGGCGGTTGGATAGGCATATATTTTTATCCCAAGACTTGGACAGAGATCCAACAGAGGCAGATACATTTGATCCTTCCAGCTCAGGAGCTAGCCCCTCAGATGACCCATATGTCTTTGTCGGTTTAGATCCTCCATTGTATAGGCCTGACATCCCCGTTAATGGAGATCCAGTGACTCAGGAGGAGTTATATCAGGTGGACAGGATTGATGATGTAGACATTGACACCATTATCTTCTTCTGATGTATATTCTCGTTATATCTTTTGATAGACCTCTGTTAGTAACTGGGTGTCTGTGCCCTATTTCCCTGTATTTTTAGTTGTACAGAGATGTATTAGATGATGATGTACTTAGGAATGTAGTTATTGTTATTCCCTACATCATATTGCCATTTATTGTTTATCATGCATGTATTATGTTATGCATATGTATGTATGTCCAGAGATATTCAGCATTGACCCCTGGATGGTCTTATAACACGGCCCACACAGATGTCTTCCTCGACAGTTAGCCGTATTGATCATACCCCCACCAATATTGGTGGCATCCCGTCTGAGATCATGGTATGATAGTATATCACCTTCAGACAGGGTGAGTGTAGATCAGTTATTACAGCATACTATGACTCTCCTGATGTTTTAGGTTCCCGCAGACTTTATATCGGGTATGCTGGAGCATTGGATACCGGAGAGGTAGGTTTTCCGGTTTGGTATCCATGAGTTTACTCCTACATTAGAGGAGTACGTACGGTTGACGGCGCTGCCACTGGACAAACCTTGTGGGCGGATGGCTATCGGCGACATGAGCCGACAGTTTATGACCCTCACCGGGCTGAGGCATAGAGTTGTGCAGAATGAGATCACATCCGGCCATGTTGTATCCTAGCATTTTCTGATGGACAGATTTTGCTTAGAGGATAGTTATACACGGCATTCTGGGGATTTCACCATGCTGGAGGATCATTGGCATTTGGCCAGAGTAGACATACTACTGTTGTGCATATTGTCATATGTATACATGCCACGGTACATGGATGAGTTGGACATTGGTGTCATTATGGTAGTGAGAGCTCTCTGGGAGGGTCACACCATTATACCGATGATTGTAGTGAAAACGTTGAGATCAGCTATATATTGCAGAACTTACCCTGTAGGGGTATTCACAGGTTGTTCGGTAATGTTGAACGTGTGGTTCATGTCACACTTAAGACCGATTGGCACATTCTGACGACATAGGTATTATTTTACCCATGAGATGGCCATGTCGTACTCCTTTTAGCCTACGGAGTGTACAGATCCTGCATCTTGGTCCATTTTCCTGGCAAGGATTGGAGATCCATTTGATATATTTCCGTGTACAGGGCTTTGTTCACCCTACAGCTTCATCACTCATGCTCCGGGCATGGATTATCTCCCTCTAGCTGGTTTGAGGAGCATGACTACTTACCACCCACTGGCTGTGATCTGTCAATTTGACCCATTCAAGGACTTCCATCCTTTTAAGGGGGCATTGAATCAGCGCTTGGCTTCTCGCCACTTGTCAATAGAGGACAGATCCAGGGTGTATGCCTGTTGGGATCAGCGTGAGCTAGCTATTTTTTCTGTTAGTCATCCAGGTTGTTTTGCAGAGTATTCTGCACGGATGGAGACATAGACTGCATCGGTTGTGGTAGTATCCACATTATCGGGGATTGATTCTGATGATGGGGAGCCCACAGAGGACATTGATATTCCCACAGAGGAGGAGCCATTCCCTGGGTTGCCAGTAGCTCTTGCAGATTCTCCCAGTATGAGTGCCACTGTGATTCAGTATTTAACACAATATTTAGAGTAGAGTCTTCGTCTGATGACCTTTGAGAGATATCAGGCTAGGGCCTTGATGTTGATGACTCTTGATGGGAAAGACACCGCTCTATTAGACAGATATGAGGCCAGATCAGCCAGAGATGCATTGATTGTTGAGCGGGATGCTACTCTATCTACTCGGGATGCATCCATCATAGATAATACTTCAGTGAGATCTCTTATGACTGGAATACTTGCTGATATGAGTGCATATATTGATGAGCATCATGCCACCATGTAGTTGGCCTCGGATCTGCTAGCTCGTGTAGATACCCTTTGGCAGGAGCTTGCAGTGTTACCTCCTTCTTCGGAGAGAGATGCTATGTTAGATCTGATAGTCCACATACATAACGATCTGTAGATAGACTTGTATTTTCCTGCACAGACTAGTTTAGCCATTTTGTCATGTACAACACATATTGTATATATCAAACAACATTATATATGGCAGGGAAATATATGTTGATTCACTTCCCTTTTAGTTGTGCCTTGATACTTGCTTGATATTTACCTGTTTCTTCAGGGCTTGTGCTCTTGATGTATTCTGAACTCATCCTTGATAGGTGGACATTGAGATAATTCAGGATATCTCAGAATGGATCATTGATCTGTATGTATCCCTACCCTCTTTGGTGTCTTGGGACTGGTTTCTGTATGGAAATGTGTAGAGGAGTATGACTTTTCCTCTCTAAGATTCACTGCACCATAGATGGTCGCCAGTACTCCTATTTAAGAGGAGCCCAGTTAGTTCCATCTCTTATGGATTGGTGTTTCTCTTCAAGGAATCAACCGCAGCTTAGATGGTCGCCAACTCTCCCATTTATGGGGAGGTCAGGTAGTTCCATCCCTTTGGTCTGAAGCCAATGAAATGTGGTGAATTAAAGTTTTATCCCAGTACTATTGACAAGTATTTGTGTTTTGGTAGGGGGTTAGACCAAACCATAAATGGATGCCTACGTACTCCTATTGAAGAGGAGATCAGGTCTGCGTAGTTCAAACTTGGTGTAAGAGGTTCAACGCTGAATGGTGTAAGGGTAGAAAGGTGTAGAAATGTTTTTGTTATTTTTTGTATATAGAGAAGGGTGTAGAAATGTTTTTATTGTTTTTGTTTTATTGCGACCGAGCCATATAAAATGGTTGCCTACGTACTCCCAGGTATCGGGGAGATCAAGTTGACGTAGTTGGCCCTATGTTCAGGATGATTTACAGCCAAAAAAGTTTGATCCCATGTTCAGGACAAACTGCAGGTGTGAAAAAGTTTAATCCCATGTTTAGGACAAACTGTAGGGGAAGGGTTCAATCCCTGGTGGGATAACCAAAATTGTATGAAGTGTGAAATGAAAGATCTGATGATTTGAAAACTAGGCTGCTGGCTTGAAAATTGTGTTTCCTTGATGGGGCAGATAGGTATTAAGAAAAGGTTGTGTGTAATAAGGGTTAAAAACCTGAAATGACTGGTGATCTGGGGATCCAAAACCAGGATGTTTGCTTGATTGTAACTTTAGACATAGTACAGTTTCACGGTGTCTGAGTTGATGAGCTGCGAAAATTTATCGCCATCCATTTCCTATAATCTGAGAGCACCTCCTGTCAATACTTCCTTGACAATAAACGGGCCCTCCCAGTTTGGAGCAAATTTTCCCTTTGACTAATCTTGGTTGTCAATGATCTTCTTCAAAACCAAGTCATGTTATTTAAACTGTCGTAGCCAGACTTTCTTGTTGTAGGATCTGGCAATCCTCTGTTGGTATAATTGACCATGGAAGATAGCATCACTTCGCCTTTCGTCTATTAGAGACAATTGGTGATATCTGTCTTGTAACCATTGGTCTTCATCCAGCTGAGCGTCAATCAACACTCTGAGGGATTCCATTTCCACCTCTATGGGGAGCATTGCTTCCATCCTAGGTCAATGAGTAGGGGGTTTGCCCTAGTGGAAGTACGCATTGAAGTTTTGTAGGCTAATAGAGTTAGAGGCAAGAGGTTAGGCCATCCTTTGTGATTGGCGGACATCTTCTGCATGATCTTCTTGATATTTTCATTAGCTGCTTCAACAACACCATTCATCTTTGGATGATAGATGACGGAGTTAAGGTGTTTGATATGGAATTTACTGCACAACTCCTCCATCATTTTGTTGTTGAGATCCTTAGCATTGTATGACACAATTACCTCTAGTTGTCCATATCGATAAATGACATTGTTTCTGATGAAAACAATTATGACTTCTTTGGTAACACTGGGGAAGGAGGCTGTTTCTACCCATTTGATGAAGTAGTCGATCATTATGAAGATAAACCAATGCCCATTACTGGCTTTGGGCTCGATGGGCCCGATCACGTCCATTCCCCCACATTGAGAAGGGCCAAGGTGAAATTATATTATGGAGCTCGCTCGGAGGGGCGTGGATAGCATTCCCATGAATTTAGCATTGGTAGCATCTCTTGACGTGATCATCACAGCCGGCCTTAAGCGAGAGCCAGTAGTGCCTTGTTCTCAGGATCTTCTTAACAAATAGAGGGTCGCTCATTGATAAATGGTTTTTATACCTACTTATTGAATACCAATTCACACGAACTATGCCCGTCTCAAGTATATTTTAGTGTGTTTTTAGTTGCATTTCATGTTATTTTGCATTGCATTTACTTAAAACTCCTTTTGGTGAAAAAGTCAGAGAAGCGACCTAATTTGGTGGTATTAGAGGCATAAGGCTAATGGACGCATGAAGCGGGCACTGTTGGGATATCGTGGCATGAGGATCAAGTGGAGCGAAGACTAAGCATGGATGGAAAAAGGAAGGCAATGAGCAGATCGATTCGCAGTACAGTAACCGAATCCACAGATTGCAAGCCATGCTACCAAATGCGACAGACAAGCTTCAGGGGACGCGCTGGCCTTTACGAGCACTGGTGGACAACATGACACACTGCAAGTCTCGTGCTTGCAGTAGTATTATCTTTGGAGGGATGCGCTGTGCATGCGATACTGAAACTCTTGATTTGTTTTATTTTAATTTTTAATTAAAAGGGTTGTAATTTATTAAAATGATATCTGACTGGTGTCAGACATATCGTTGTTAACTTTTCTCATATTTCCATAGTATGAACTAAGGTTTACACGTTGAGGGAGATTCCAACGTAGAACAAAGCTTAAACGCCTATTTCTCCGATTCTTCTTGGGTTTTTCTATCATTGTGGATTATCATTATTATTTTGTTGGATTTATATGAGGATTTGAACGTTAACTTTGGTCTATAATCAGTAATTGGGTTTGATCGTTTTTATCCTTCATCTTTCAATTGTTTGCTTATTAACCATGTTTAGCTTTGATCCCATAATGGCTTTTGGTTCAGTCATGAACTAAACTCCATTATGGGATTCTAACGGATTTTAATATGTAGTTTAGTTGCATGCTTGATTGCTGGGGGCTGTTTTACATATCATGTGGAATTTCTATCATGATTGTTTTGCATGTATGAATGCTTAATCACCATTCATTTTAGTACTTGTATGGAATTGACAATGAACATGCAAGTATGGATTGTAATCATGATAGCATACGTATATGGGGTTGTTTTATATGGCTTGTGTATTTCGTGAACCAGATAGACATATATTGTTTCACCGTATGAGTTAAAATAAGGGCTTGTGCTTAAATTCAGTATGACTGCAATCTCACATAGACATATAGTGATTTTGGTTATATTGATGATTACATGGAGTCTATCATTTGTGGATGCTGTGTAAGTAGGTCTTAGTACATTGAAAAATGGCTATGACTCTATTAGTGCTCTTGGCTACTTTCTTGTGGTATGTGAACAATTCTTGCATGATAGTGGTAATTAGATGAAGTATTAAATGAAGTTAGGATCCCATTATTTCCAGACTTGGTTTATTTCGTTGTTATTCTTGTTTTAGTTGTTATTTACAATTGGATTAATTCATCAATATAGTCGTTAGTTTAAGCATATAAATATAGTGATTTAATTGATGTATAGTAGTTTAAATTTGACAACTTTCTCTGTGGGATCGATACTCTACTTACTCTGTATTACTTGTTGACACATGTATGCTTGCATGAGTTAGAGCTCTTTTATAAGAACTGAAAAAGAGGCAACAAGTTTTTGGCGCCGTTGCCGGGGAAAGGCCTTTTAATTTACACAATTATCATCAGTTTCAAGCTATATTGTATGACTTAGACAATTCTGATCGTTTCTCATTTCTATTTTTGTTTTGTTTTTGGTTTCAAGTACTTGTAGATTTTTATGCACACCTGATCATGATAATTGGATTTTATATACACTTATCCAATATCTATTACTTGAATTAGTTGCTTATATTCATGTGTCTTAGTTACTTTTCATGCATTTTGTGTCCATTTTGTAGGTTATACATTTGGGAGCGGTGTGAGCGACGATTAGTAAGGAAAAGCAAGGAAAAATGTAAAGAAAAGCAAATCGGACATCGTGTGGGCTTTCATGTTCATGGATTGGAACTTGGCTTACATTGTAGAGCATCTTAGTAGCTTTCCGAAACATTTTGAATCATTCCAATCGGAGTTCGGATGCAAGAGTTATGATCGTTGTGCCAACGGACGTCGAACGTCATGGTTTTGGGTGGTTATTTGCATAGCAGTCACTTCCATCCCAATTTCAACCTTCATCCTGTCAGAATTTCTCAATCCTCAAAGAATAAAAGTTGTAGATCCCGTCGATATCTTCGATTTGATAGGTGGCAGGCCCTGTAACTCCTCCCGGATCAAAAGTTATGGCCGTTTTACCAGTGATTTTGTGGATGAAACAGATTTTCCCCCAAGCGGGATTTCCTTAACAAATTTTCGCCGGGCGGGCATAGCAGCTGTTAGACAGTAAGGACCCCCGTCGAGGCGGGCCCTATGCAAGCCTAAACCCCCGCCGGGGCGGGGGTACGCGTTAAGAAGACGTTTTTTGGCCAAATTTGAGTTCGAAAAGGATTGTTTTCGATCCAATTGACTCAAGGACTTCCAAGAGGACTTAAAGACATGTAAAAAGGCTTATAAAAGGAGGGGAATAACAAAGATTAGAGAGATATATTGAGAGATTGGAGAGATTAGAGGAGAGAGAGCATTCCATTAGATTAGATTAGAGTAAATTAGATCAAAACACTAGTTCTAATTAGATTTGGAGATTGAAGCAACTTGGAGACCATTGAAGATCAAGAACAGGAGCTTGAGGAAGATGGAGATTTGCTTACAACAGATTTACTCTTTATTTTACTCTTATTCTTATCTTTTAATGTGTTTTCAATTGTGGATTCTTAGTTTTAATTCAATGAACTAATTCTTTGTTTGAGATTACAATTGATCTTATTGTGTAGTTTATTTTAATATGCTTCGCTATCAATTATTATGTTCTATTGTGAGGATTGTCTATATTGATTTGAGCTTTAATCTGTGAATTGCCTGATCAACAATTCTTTGTGGAGTTGGATGGAATCGAGAGAGGATATTCAAATCTAGACCTAGTTGATATAGCATGTGTTCAGGATTTTGTTAGTAGCTTAAACTTGATTCATGTTAAGGTAGAGATATGCTTGACATCGCATGTAATCGGATAGAGAACTTATTCTTCAACCTTCTTCAATTGTAATTCACATAGAGATATAGTGGGTTAGTTGATTAAGGTGTTTAACGGATTTCTATCTTGATTGTGGATTGACATTAATACAATATTAGTGCATCGAGAGGTGGTTAATACTACGTTCATGTTCTTGATTAACAATTCGGGATAGAGAATAATTGATGAGAAGTGTGTTAACTTAAATGAAGCAATAAGTGAAGTTGTGATCGTAAATCTTCATAGTCTTAATTTAATTAGTGGAATTTAATAGTAGTTTAATTTATATAATTTGAAATTCATTTGTTTAAATAAGATTGAGTTGGTTACGGGTTAGTACTTGGTGATTTTTATTAACTAATTCTCTGTGGGAACGATACTCAACTTATCACTTTATTACTTGTTGACCACGTATACTTGCATGTCGTGCATATATAGATTTTACCCAACAGATCATCCAACTCAGAATTAACACCAGCACAGGATAACATTAACGGAAGAGGTTGGAAAGCAAGTGTGCGGAGAAATTTGGATGCTCAGTTAGATAGTACAATGATTAGTATAAGGTAAGAAACGAGAGAATTGAAAGCAAAGAAAAAGCACCGGGCTCTAAGGGACTATTCCATACCAAATATAAACGGACTATAGTCTAGCATAGTCAGACCGGCAATAGCAGCCAACACTTTTGAGATTAAACCGGGAACTATTCAGATGGTGCAAAATTCGAGACAGTTTGGGGGTGCTGCTACGGATGATCCGAATGAACACCTGTTGAGTTTCATCGAGATTTGTGATACATTCAGATACAATGGTGTGACGGAGGACGCTATCAGACTAAGGCTATTCCCATTCTCATTGAGGGATAAGGCTAGAAGTTGGCTACATTCTTTGCCGTCGGTCAATCACTACATGGGAGAACTTAGCACAGAAATTCTTAGCCAAGTTCTTTCCAATGGCTAAGACTGCAAAGATGAGGACGACTATCTCTCAGTTTGAGCAACAACAGGGCGAGTCCTTATATGAAGCATGGGAGAGATATAAAGAGATGTTGAGGAAGTGTCCGCATCACGGTATGCCAGATTGGATGGCGATCAACTCATTTTACAATGGATTGGGATGGCAGTCGAGACCTATTGTGGATGCAGCTGTAGGAGGGGCATTATGGGCAAAGAGCTATGGCGAGGCCTATACACTTATCGAGACTATGGCTGCAAATGATTACCAGAATCCTACATCTCGGATGCCATAACCCAAACATACAGGTGTGTTGGAGGTAGATGCTATTACCCAGTTGTCGGCACAGATGGCAGCGATGGCAAAGAAGATAGATAATGGCGAGAGAGAGCAAAGTGAAAAGCGATTGCTTTTCGTATGTGAAATTTATGCGGGGTCACAATCGATTTGATTAGTGTACTATCAGCTCGGAGTCGGTACAGTATGTGGGCAATTACAGGAAAGATCAAGGACAGTTTCAGAACACATACCACCCCAACAACCGAAATTATCCAAACTTTAGTTGGTCAAATAACCAAGGACATTAGCAGAATCAGTTTCAGCCGAACCAATAGTTTCAAATTACAGTCATCTCAAATTACAGTTTTCATCAAAACCACCGTTTCCACCGGGATTTTCTCAACAACAACAACATCACACTCCACGGCACTACGCCCTTAAAAGAAATCGAAATGGAGGAGATGATGTTGAAAATGAGCATCTTTAAGCAAGCACCCATGCAGGATTATATTGAGGATCTGCATGGCCATGAGCATGAGAACAACTGATTGAAAAGAAAGAGAAGTTGGAAAAATCTGATTCCCAGTAGGTCGGGCAGGATAAAGCAGGTTCAAAGGAAAAGCTCAAGAGTTCAGTGCCACTAATTCACCCTCAAGTACCGTATCCGCAGAGATTAAATAAGCAGAGGGAAGATAAATAGTTTAGCAAGTTCTTGGAGGTATTCAAAAAGCTGCAAATCAACATACCGTTCGCCGAGGCATTGGAACAAATGCCAAGCTATACAAAGTTTATGAAGGGTATATTGTCAAGGAAGAGAAGACTAGATGAGTTTGAGACTGTAGCCTTCGAGAGGAATGCGATGGTGATGCTTTCAACGTAAACTACCTCCAAAGTTTGAAAGACAAGGCGGCTTTTCTGAGTTCCATGAACGATCGGAAAGATAAACTTCAAAAAGTGTTTATGTGATCTTGGGAAAAGTATTAATCTGATGCCCTTGTCAGTGTTTAATCAGTTGGGATTGCCGGCTCTAAGTCCGACAAACATTTCTTTGCAGCTAGCTGACAGATCCATCACGTATCCACGGGGAATTGTTGAAGATGTATTGGTCAAAGTGGATAAATTTATCTTTTCGGCTGACTTTATCATCTTAGATTATGAGGAAGACAAGAGTATACCGATCATACTGGGGAGACCATTCTTAGCCACAGGAAGGACTTTGATAGATGTGCAAAAAGGGGAACTCACTATTCGTGTACATGATCAGGAGGTTACCTTTAATGTCTTCAAGGTAATAAAGCTCCCAGTAGATGAAGAAGAGTGTTTCCTAGTTGATTGGGTGAATCGAGGTCTAAATGATGAAGTTCAGCATTTGGTGAACTATGAACCGTTAAGTTATGTACTTGGTGAAAACTCAGATTTGGAGGTAAAGCCATTGACGAAAGCTGAAGTCATTAAATTTCGGGGTAAGGTGGACAGACAGAAAGTCACCTCAACTCTTTCTTCAACATGAGATTCAGAGACAGTCAAGCTAATTGACTATAACTTAGAGCTTGATGGGAGGCAACCCATTGTTTCTATCTCTACTTAGTATTTATTCAGTTCAAGTTGTTTGGTTTAGCTTATTTTCATTACTTGTTAGGACAGTATGAGTACCTTATTATGCTTATTCATCGTAGTCGATTCGCAGAAGATTATGTTCGTGCATTGCATTGAAATTAGCATAACAGAATAGGCATTCATTTTTATTTAGTAAACCATGCTTTGATAAGGTCTATTGATGTTATTGCAGGTGTATTGGAGAGCATACACTTCTGTCTTGCAGATTCTAAAAAGAAAAGCTAGCGGTCAAGTGTATCGAGGATCTCGCAAAGAAAGCGATGATTACAAAGATAAAACCGCCGTAATACCATGCAGTATACTGCTCGAGACCAGATTTGCCAACCGTGCGCCCAACCCATTAAAAGCTTGCGCGGCCGCGCGCGACATTAGACGTGGAAAAAATTTTAAATTTAAAAACGTGATGGAGATCAGTTGGACTCTCATTTGAAATTAAAACAATACAAAATCACAGTGCTCTCTCCCATAAACGCACGTTTCCTCATCTTCCTCTCTATCAGGTACAAATCAAAGCCATTAATCTCAGCACATTCCCACGATTCTCTCCATGATCAAGGCTCAAACCCACGCTCTCATCCACTGCTATAAAGCTAGGGTTTTAATTGAGAGTGCAGCAATGAGTTTGGGGGTTATCACTTCATAAGCTTTCATTCATTCTCAGTCGAATTCATCTGCATTATCGCAGCAAATGTAGCTCTTTTGTGTGATAAATTCATGTGGACTGTTTGATTACAAATTTTGAATCCCCAAAGAAAGTTAACCGCCTGATACACATTTATTGGGCAAGTTTGAGTCCCATGATACAGCCTTCATACTCAATTGTGTTGTTGGTGCTGACAAACTGCAATTTGACGACGACGGGATACTGCTCCCTCGTACCGAATACTAGAACTACTCCAGCTCTAGAATCTTCCATGTTAATAGCTCCATCAAAATACATTTTCCACAAACGGCATGTATTGTAGTGATGGTGTTGCTGGACTGTCATTACCCCTTCATTGGGGAAGTATGTTTCCAAGGGTTTGAAATCCCCTGCGGGTGCGACGACCAGTTGATTCGTAATTCCTTGACCTTTAATGGACTTTTGCGTCATGTAGACGATGTTAAATTGTTGTAGGATCAACTGCCATCTGGACAACTGACAATTCAATATGGGTTTACTGAACACGTACTTGAGAGGATCCACGCGGGATATGAGATGGGTTGTATTACCATGGAGGTAATGTTTTAACCTCATGGAAGCCCATGTTAAAGCACAACAAGTCTTCTCAATCAGAGTGTACTTGTGTTCACTGCTGCTGAATCTTTTACTGAGGTAGTAGATAGCTCGCTCTTGGCCTCTATCGTCTTTTTGTCCCAGGATGCATCCCATGACATTGTCATTAATGGACAGGTACATGAATAGGGGAACATCATCCCTGGGTGGTAGCAAAATAGAAGTGTTAACCAGCTGCTCTTTGATTGTAAGGAAGGCTTTTTGACACTCATCGTTCCATTTTATGGAGGAGTTCTTCCTTAACAATTTGAAGATAGGCTCACAGGTTGCTGTGAGTTGAGAAATGAACCTGCTAATGAAGTTGATTCTTCCCAAAGATCTTCGTATTTCCTTCTCTGTCTAAGGAATGGGCATTTCCTTGATGGCCTGGATTTTGGTGGGATCCAGCTCAATCCATTTGGGGCTGACTAGGAAACCTAGTAACTTGCCTGATTTAATGCCAAAGGCGCACTTGGCTGGATTTAACTTCAAGTTTTACTTATGCAACCTGTTGAAGAGCTTTTTGAGATGGTCTAAGTGGTCTTTTTCCCTTCAGGATTTAACAATAATGTCATCCACATAGATCTCTATCTCTTTGTGCATTAAGTCATGGAAAAGAGCCATCATAGCTAGCTGGTAGGTTGCTCCGGCAATAATGAGGTTGAATGACAACCGTCTATAGCAAAAGGTTCCCCAAGGCGTGATGAATACAGTTTTCTCACGGTTCTCCTCAGCAACCATGATTTGATGATACCCTGCAAAGCAATCAATTAATGAGTACATGTCATATTGATCAGTATTGTCAATGAGAATGTGGATAAATGGCACAGGAAAGCTATCCTTAAGGCAAGCTTTATTCAGATCTCGGTAATCCACACAAAGTCGCACCTTTCCTCCTGGTTTTGGCACGGGGACTATATTTGATAGCCATTCAGGATATGTCGACACCATGATGATGCCAGCTTCAAATTGTTTCACAATTTCTTCTTTTACCTTTAAACTCCACTCAGGTTTTAATCGCCTGAGCTTCTGTCTAACTGGCTTGAATCCCTTTTTAATGGGAAGGCGATGGATGATGATGTCCGTGGAAAAACCCACAATGTCTTCTTGAGACCATGCAAACACATCCTGGAATTGGGTTAATAGCACAACCATATCATTCCTTTGGTTTGGAGTGAGGTATGTACCAATCTGGATCAACATAGGGCTTTCTAAGGTTCCGAGATTGAATGAGGTTGTTTAATTAAGATTCGGTTTGGTTTTGGGTTTGTCTTCGACCCATTCCTTGATCTCCTGAGGTATCTCAATGTCCTCTGGTATTTCCATCAAGTGTGAGTCCAACTTTTCATCAAAGTTACAGTCCTTGTGGAGAAAAGGCACCTCATCAGCAAGTACATGCACATCTAAATTCAGAGTCCTGAAACACAATATGCTTTCACTTAATATATGAAACTGTTCAATCATACAAAGTGTTAGCATGTACTGACAAAATAACTGGTAATACTTTACAGAAAAGTAAGCAGTTAAAACTATCTACAGGGCAGATGGGTTTTGCCCTTTTTACCCTTGGCGACAAATGCAAGGAGTGCTGCTCCAATTGTCAAGGGTGAAGTCCTGGTGGACGGCAGTAATGAAGTGACGATCATCACCTTCCTTCTTCTGAATGATGACCATAATGCCGGGATAATCATTGTTTGGAGTGTATCTATTTGTGTGCTCATCATAGAAAAGGATGCGTAGATGAGACAAACTCCTGGCGATGACTTGTTTACGTTTCTGTTTCCTCTCTTCCACTTCAGGATCAGGAATCAGGACCTCTTTTGCTTTAATCGGTATCGGTTTGGGAAATAGCATAGCCATAACGTGGGTTGAAACCTTTATCGGAGACTGTATAGGCTCAGGATTGGTAGGTGGAGATAATCACCTTATGGCTGAAGATGAAGAAATCTGTTTGTGCTTGTGAGGATTCCTATGACTGGAGCTAGCAGAATAGCCTAATCCAGCTGTCTCTGTTTGACTTGGAACTTAAATTGGATTCTTAATACCCTGATGATCTTTGCCCAACCCTTGTCCAGGTTGATGACCCAATGATGTCATCTCTTGAGTGGCCGACATTACTTCGGTAGAAATCTTGGGTGTGAGAGGTGGCGCCCTAATGGGATGGTAATGAGTGTTTCTCACCTCCAGGGTATGGAAACTAATCGGCTCAACTTATGAATAGAAGCTGATGAGTGGTATGTCACCTTGTTCAGGACATTCCGGCTCAGCATTAACAGTGACTAGGTTATTGTTGATAATGTACTTAAGTTGCTGATGAAGGGTGGAAGGGACGGCTCCAGCCATATGAATCCATGGTCTTCCCAACAGTAGGTTGTATCTTGTAGCTACTCTGAGCATATGAAAGGATACACTGAATATATGTGGACCAATCTCCACTGGCAGTTCAATTTCTCCAACGACATTTCGTCGGGACCCATCAAAAGCTTTGATAACCGTGTGGCTGCTTTTGATACTCTTGGGGTTGATATTCATCTTCTCCAAGGTAGCATAAGGACAGATATTCAGAGATGAACCTCCATCTATCAAGACTCCTCCTACCATGTATCCGAAAGACAAAACCGCTATGTGCAACGGCTTGCAATGACCCATCCCTTCAGCGGGTATGTCGTCATTAATGAAAGATATCACATTGTTGTTGAAAATGTGATCAACCAGATGTTGGAATTTTTCCACATCCACTGATTTTGGTAAATGGGCTTCTTCCAAGACCCTTAGAAATATCTTCTTGTGATCTTCAGAAAAGAAAACCAAGTACAAAATGGAAATTTGTTGTGGAGCTTCTCTCAAGCTTAAAACCACCTTGGCTTCGTTATAGCCCATGGTACGAAGGAACTCTTCAATTTTCTCTATGGGAACTTTCCCATTTGATTTGATGGTAGGCTTCATGACCCGATGGGGTAAATACAATGGATTCTCCTTCGACACTACAGCAGTTGTATGTGATGTAGATCCTTCAGCCTGCCTATAATTTCATGGGGCATTTTTTAAACTGACAATAAGATATTGTGGCCTAGATGATAAGAGAATTGGCTCTGGTGCAGCCACTTTCAAAGGATTGTCAGCACCTTTGAGTTGAATTATTTGTATTGTGAGTGGTCTGGTAGCCAAATCATCCTCAGCGGATATAACTGCTATACCGTCCTTCCATTTTTTAGGACATGTGTTCCCATTCTCGAGTAACAAAGTGTCGTTATCTGCCATTTGCAGGACACCGCTGTTAATTAAATTCTGAATGAGGTGGTGGAGTGCCCAGCATTCTTCTGTGATGTGACCGCGAGAGTAGGAGTGTTACTGGCATACTCCATTGGAATTGAACTATCTGGAACGAGGATTGATTGGAGGTAGAAGAAATGTAATTCTTCCTTCATTTATCAACATCTGAAATATCTCCTCCATAGGTTAGCTAAGGTATGTAAATTCTTATTGATAGAATCCCGATGGGCTTTGGCACTTACTCTTTTTGCAACTTTATCCTCCAGTGTTTCGCTTTCTGAAGGTGATGATGGAGTATTCATAACAAAAGGAAGGAGACTAGCATGCTCCTGACTGACAAATTGGCGTGTGACTTGGTGTTGATGGATCACCAGTTCTGCTAATTTATCTACTTGCTTGCAAAGAGCCTTAATCTTTCGTTCCATCATGAATTGGAACTGTGCGTAATCCCATTTGTCAGCACCATCTTTGCTGGTCTGGGAAGATTCAAAAACATAATTGGAACTTTTTCCACTGCTCCAATTAATCATATTAACTTCTTCTTCTTTGTGTTGAGGAAGAGGGTTGTCTTGCACATGAGGTTGGTCAGGTTTAGTCACCACAATCTCCCCATTGTCGATTAAGTCTTGGATCTTGTGTTTCAAGGCCCAGCAATCATGAGTGTCATGTCTCGGTGTCCCAGCATGATAAGCACACTTTCGTGTAGCATTGTAATCTTTCCCATTCGGGTTGGCTGGTGGAAAAAGATGTGTAATTTTCTTCTGAGTAGTCAGAAGATTGAGAACATTCTCGAGCGAATACCTTAGGGGTGTGAACACTCGATTACGTCGGACTTCTCCACCCTTTGGCAATGTGGGGTTGGAAGACTGTGCTGGAAAAGGGGAGTAATTTCTCCTCTAGATAGGCATGTTCTGACTGCCTTTCTGACCTTGTAGTATCAAGGAACCATCCTCCTCTTTCTTTTTATAGAACCTTCAGGGGTTGTTTCCATAAGTTTCAGATTGGATGTGCTTAGCAAAAGATTTCAGAGTGGCTAGGTCTTGAATTTTTCTTGACTTCAATCCCATCTCAGCCATCTCTCCATGTTTAATCATTTCAAAAAATGGTTTGCCAATGCCAGCTAAAACTCTCTCATAGAAAGGAGCTTCTTGTATGTCTATGAAGGTCATCACCATTTCTAACTCCGTCATAGAAGGAATAACTTGAGTAGCAAGGTGCCTCCACCTTTGAGCATATTCTCTAAATAACTCATTAGACTATTTCTTGACCTTGGTAATTTGGTACTGGTCAAGAGCCATCTGAGACTGGAAGCTGTACTGAGTGAGGAAGGCATGAGCTAACTCTTCCCAGCTATGTATTTTAGAATTGTCTAATCTGGTGTACCATGATCGGGCTTCTCCAGTTAGACTCTTTTGAAACAGCTGCATTCTGAGCTTCTCATTCTCAGCATAAGATCCGAGTTCTCCAATGAATACCTTCAAATGTGTGTAAGGATCTCATAATTGATCATACTTTTCAAAGTTAGGAGTCTTGAACTTCTCTGGATAATGAACACCAGGGAATATACAAAGATCAGCATAGGAAACACTCTCGTGTGCTCCAATCCCTTTTATAGACTGAATGGTCTCTTCCATTTGAAGGACTTTTTCCTGATATCACCGGTGTCTAGATCTTCTTTGAGATGGGTGTTTTCAGGAATTTTGTTGGTCGTATCGAACTGAAGTTCCAAAATTGTTTTATCCAAACCTTGTGTTCCTCCTTGTGAAGAGGGTTCTTTATATACGGGTATTCGCAAACCCTGAGTAGATTGGTTTAGTTCTTTAAGCAGAACAGCCAAATCTGTAATTTGTTTGCTTAATCCATCAAACTCTTCTCGAGAGACAGGAGCAGGATTAGACTGGTCAGATGAAGATATGATTGGTTGTAGGCTCGTGGCCTTTTTGGACTTTGAACGGGTAACAAGCCCAATTGTTTCCCTACATAAACTTATGTAGTTTAGTCTTAGGGAATGTATAAAATGTTTACATGCTATCATAATGTGTCCATTTTAGGAATATTATCCTACAAAACGGGTGTCATTTGATAGCATGTCAAGCCTTAATATGCATGTACAAATATTCTTCATATTTTCCATTACATAGAGATTGACATGGAATAAAATTACAAGTAATTGAAAATGGAAAACATGAAGAGACTTTCCTCCGCATTTGGTTTATCAGAGGCTGACCTATCTTAGGTTATTCTCATAGTTTTTTGGCATGAAGGTTCCCAGATCATCACAATTTACTTGATGGGAAGTTAATCCGGACTTTCAATTGGAGCAAATTTGGGTGGTGCCTTTCCTGAGCCTCATGGGAATTAGTCTTCCTACGAGTCCAATAATCAAACACCGACAGGATAGCCTCCTGGTGGAGGAACCACACAACATACATTCACATGTAACGTGTCTCACCGTTATGGGAATGATGACATGTGTGAAGCACTAATATCACAGATAGATATAGTGCAGTGCAATAAGTAAAATGCATTCGTACACATTCATAAAAAAAATGTAAATGCAACATCCATACACAAGCATGTAACAGTTTTGAAAAGCTTGTATCGACGTCGGGATTTTTATTGTCCCTCTTTTGTTCTTGTTTTTTGGTGTTCTTATGTTAGATGAGATTTGTTTAAAAAAACAAGTTATGAAAAGGTCCGACATTTAAATGTCGACGATTTGACTGTAAAAGTTGTCAGTTGGTTTTTTAAATGGTTGTACCAACACAACCGAGAAAAGGTTTGCACATTGACCCAGTGATGTGACACTGCTAAACGAGTCTGTGAAACTGAGATTCATTAGGGTCCGGGGACTTGCTTATGCGGAGGGAAGGTGTTAGGCACCCCCCGACATCCATGTTACCACGGTTACCGCCACTTTTCAATTAAATTGTTATATGAATGTGTGTGTATGTGTGGGTCAATGTGCAGTTATTTGGAAGTAGTGTTATGCCTCGTTCGCACCTATATACACAGGATTTGAATTTGTATAAAAATTCAGTTTTAAACAAGATATAGCAATGAGGTTTTATAAAAGAGATTTTTCAAACCCTGTGCTCAATAGTAATTGAGGCCTTTGATACTTCCATTTTATTAAATGTTTGGCTTGATTGCTTTTATTTTCGAGATGTGAAACATCTTCAAGAAAATAATATATAAAGCAGTGTCGAACTCCTCATGGGCATGAAAGCCATCTAAGGAAATTCAAACACCGTGAATAATTTACAAGCTACTTACAACTGAAAATGTTCATCACGAAAACCAAATCTAGATTCAGTAGACTGAATATGTGATCACATGATTCCTAGGCTCACATGATGCCATAATTTATATGAAAGCGATAAGAAGTTATATATATATATATATATATATATATATATATATATATATATATATATATATATATATATATACATACATGATCAACCACCACGAAAAACACCTCCATGGGGATCGGAAATGTAAATATATAAAAAAGTAAATATATATATATATATATATATATATATATATATATATATATATATATATAGACATGATCAACCACCACAAAGCACCTCTATGGGGATCAAAATGTAAATAAAGCAATAAATCGATCAACCGCATACAAAGTAAACTTCAAAGAGGACTAAATGTAAATAAAGCAAAGTAAAAGCGATCAATCGCCACGAAGTAAACTCTAAAGTAGACCGAATGTAAATAAAGTAGTAAAAGGCCACGAAGTAAACTTCAGGCCTAACAAAAATATAAATATATATATATATATATAAGTTTATAAACGCATAGGAATCAATCCCGGCTCGATTTATCATTTCAGCGATTTGACGCTATATATATATATATATATATATATATATATATATATAAAAGCAGTAAACGCACGGGATGTAAAATCCAGGCTCATCGAGAAGAGCTCGACAACATTTTATATATATATATATATACAAAAGTAATAAAAGCTATGGATGTAAAATCCAGGCTCATCGAACAGAGTTTGACAATAGTTCATATATATAAATATATATATATATACACACAAAAGGAAATAAAAGCCACAGACCGAAGTCCGGGCATACACACGCAACACGATTCTCAATGTGAAGAACGGTGTGTGCAAAGTAGAAGAAAAAGGCTTTAAAGTGTGTAAGAAGGCTTACAGTGGACTGCCAAAGAAGACTTCTATAGCTTTAAATAGATGAACACTCGGCTCCCACCGGTGAAAATATGACTGAATATAAGCTCACAAGTGTTTAAAATGAGAAAGGACTCAGTTTAGGGTGTGTACAGAGCAAATTGGACAGGGCTTCCTCGCCATTTTCTCTTAAAATATGGACACCCCAAGCCCTCTGTTTATAGAGAGGGAGCCGCAGGTACACCTGCGGCAGCCACAGATGTACATGCGGCTGCCCGGGGTGCCCCAGGATCCGCGGGTCTCGTCGTCTCGAAGTACGTGCACGCGTGCAACATGATATCTGCTCGAACTTGCAGAACTTCATTTGAGCCTCCGATTGAGGTGTATAAGACCTTTTATGGAGTGCTTTTGTTGAGAGCTATGAGATGACATGGGATTAGAGGTTCTCAGAAGTTAGGAAGATGGGACCATGCCCTTGGTCTTCAAGCTTCAAATTCTATCCGGTGTGCTGCCTTACTTAGTAGTCACTCGGGATTGTAACTCCTTGGTTCTTGTAGGACATTGTTGTGTAGAATGTATGTTAAACTGTTGTGTTGAGACAGCGTAATGTGGGATCGAGGTGGCAAAATGACAATTTTTCCCCTCACCGGGGTTATCTCCGATTTCAATGATGAAAGCGATCGTTGCTTTCGTGGTTATCTCGAGATTGAGATTCACTGCCGTAAGTACTCGATGTCCTCAGGGTTGTCTCTGAGATGTGCCTGACCTCCCGGGGTTATCTTCGGGTTTGGAGTTGAGTGCCTTGGTGTGAGTCCCGAGGTTAAAGCTGACTGCATAGGTTGAAACAAGCATCTCTGGGGTTATCTCCAGAACTGTAACTGCACTCCTTGGTGTTATCTCCAAGGTTGACATTGTCTTTCCTGGTGTTGTTTTAGGGAATGAGACTGAGTATCTCGAGGTTATCTCCGAGATGAAACGGCTATTTCTGGTGTGATTTTTGGTATTGGAACTGCATGCCTCGGGGTTATCTCCGAGGTTGAAACTAACACTTTCGGTGTTATTTCTGGGAATGAGTTGATCTGTCCTCCAGGGTTATCTCTGAAATTTGATTCTGCCCTCCTGTAATGTTAGTAACAGGTATGTAAAAAATTTTAAGTGTCTACAATAAGCTTAGGTAGGTCATACTAACGAAGGATTTACCCGTCTCTCCCCTCCTAGTTCTAGTCTCACATCTCAATCAGGGATCATATCCCTAAACTCTTATACTAACTGTAATGCCCCCAAAATAGGTATACATCACCCATTCTAAGTAGCCAAATACATGGTTCAGAATACAAATACAAACTTAATTATACAACTGTCGTGTAACATAAGTTGAGAGTTTTAACATGGAAATTGTCTTCTAGACAGTATCCTAACTCAAATGGAGTCTTTATTACAATTATTATCACACTATTTCACAGAATAGTGATGACTACTAAAGCAACCATCTGGACCGTCAATCCATTCCCCGACTAGTCCCACTATATTCTCATTTCCTGAAGAGAACAGTGAAAGAAAAGGGTGAGCTAAACTAGCCCAGTAAGAAATATTATGACTAAGGTAATGCAAAATAAATTATTGTTAGCCTTCAACAGTATAACAACTGATAGAATATAATAGACAACAAGTTTTAGATCAACAACTACAACGGAAAAAGCAATCCATTATAAGAGTCAAGTAGAGCATGATATCTACTATCTTCTATGATTTAAAAGTTTATCATTAATTTTATCGCTGAGACTTAGCTTAATAAATAATCCACATCACTGAATTATCCATGCACTACGGGCTAAGGATATTCATTAGTATCACAACCACGAATTATCCATGCACTACGGGCCAAGGATATTCGTGTTTTCACCAATGGTCATAATCATTCAGAACAACAATTCATCTTTGCACCCTTGGCCGAAGAAAATGCATGGTTATAATCATACCAACATCTATCCATCAATGCACTACGGGCCAATTAAGACTTTTACCACATCATTTGTAACATTACAGATCATGATTATACCGAATAATCCCTGGTCATAATCATACCAATCAATAGTCCATCTATGCACTACGGGCCAAAGATGACTTTTGTCATAATATAAGCATGAAGATGATGACAATGATATAATCATTAATCAAACGAAATCAAGGATAAATATTAATGATTTTAAATTTATCCAAAGTGTAAAAATGTCCAAATTGTCAACATGATACTACTTTGTGGAGTAAAATTCATGAATAATATTCACGTACCAAAAATAATTTGGACAGAAAAGAAATCAATTTTCTGGGTGAATAGTACCCCATGAATAGTACTTCATGAATAGTACCGTACGTATGAATAATATCATACGTATGAATAGTACTCCGGCATGAAAAGCTTAAAATTTAACAAGAATGTTCAGAAAAATATCCTTGTAAAACGATACTAGATGAATTGCAAATTTCAAGGATATTCTACTAATTTCAAGAAGTATAGAAGCAATACTTAACAAAATGAGTGTATAATTCGGAATCTGAAACGAAATAATATTACTTTCATATTACAGAGTATTGAAGAAAATATTATTTCTTAGAAATATTGAACAAAAATAATATCCCTTACAACTGTTAAACGAAAATAATATTCCTTACGAATATTGAACAAAGTTAATATTTCTTACGAATATTAAACGAAGCTAACATTTCTTACGAATACGAAAAAGTATATCGTAAGCGAATATGAAATAAATAATACCCCTTTACCTCAAAAAGAGATCAATTCCGACTGGTATAGCGGATATATTCTTGAAGAAAACATTTACTATTTTTTACACTCAAAGCTTCCTTAAACTCTAAAGAAATACGCTCAATATTATAGAAGAAGAATTCTCAAATTCTAGTATGATTTTATTTTCTAAATTGAGCATCCTATTTATAGGAGAATGGAAGGTTACTATTTGGACGCAGAGTAACAATCACGGGTGAACAACGCTTCATGGACGAAATTCTGAAATTTTATAATTTTACTATGCAAACACTATGCAGACACTATGCAAACATTATGCATAATAAAATATAATATATTCTATTTTTCATAAAAAATAAAACTTATTATAATATATATATATATATATATAATAATTTTCTTTACTCCCACCCGTGAACAAACATTTTTCTCCCCACCCCTAACTTTTCTTTCCACTCATGGGCCCCACCACTTATTATATATATATATATATATATATATATATATATATATACTGAATAACTTTCTACTGATTATTTTGAAAAATGAGTAAGTGGGGGTCCATATAATAAGCAAAATTTATAACAAATACTTCATAAAAATCCCATCAATATTTTTAACAATATTTATTCATCATTAATATTATAACTCGCAATATTTAACAACCAGATCATTCCCAGGAAAGAGGGGGCTTTCCGATAAGGATTTCTCCCTATTGGCGCGCAATTAGGTGACCAAACCCCTTTCCTCGACAGAACTTTCTAGACATCATCAATAATGCAAATAATAATATGAATAACTTTGTCGTCTCAATTATTGATTTAATAATATAAAATATTGTGCAGATGATATTGTAAGACCCCGAATTTTATGAAATAAAAGAGTTTAATTTTTCTTATAATTGTTATTCAGTAAATGGTTAAATTGATAAAAAGTTAAAGTTAAGGGTGAGATATGAAATTTTTTCAAATTAAGCAAGTGGTTATAAAATATTCATCGTTGTCGGGGAATATTCATTTGGTCGTGGAATATTCTTGTTATCGGGGAATATTTGTATGACGGTATGACCATTTGTAGCCCCATAATGTAGAATACTTGATCGGATGAAGAAAATGACAAGTTTGAGTTTTTATAAATAACGGCGTAATTATTCTGAATTAACACTTTGTCGGATTACGGTGGTTAAAATCTGATGTCTGGCGTTGTTGTTGCTAATAGCAGACACGATATTGCATAGTATTTTTGAATTATTGATTCTTATGTATAAAGGCACTACTCAATAATTGTTATAGTAATTACTTTTTAATATTTTATTTTATTAATTCAATAATTGCTACGTTGATAGTTTATATTATTGTTGTTTCAATAATTGTCACTACACAGTATTTTCCATTATCAAATTAATAATTCATATTATTTGAATAATATTATTAGATAGCATTATTGGCAATGTCTAGAAAGTTCTGTCAATGAGAGGTTTGGTCACCTAATTGCGAGCCAGTAAGAAGAAATCCTTATCGGAAAGCCCCCTCTTTCCTGGGAACGGCCTGGTTATAATTGCGATTCTGTAATATTATTTGTGAATAATTAATTATTTATTTATATGATAAGGAAATATATATTTGTATATGGATATAAATGAAGGATTAATGCTGAGGTGTTTTATTAGTATTTTGTCGAAATGAAGAACAAAATTTGGAAATTTTCAAAAAATTAGTTTATTACTTGATTTTGTAAAATCTATAACTCTTTGTGTATAATGAGTTAGGAGATGAGCTATATATCAAAAGAAAACCCTGAAAGTAAGTTAACCGTAGAAATTGGAATCAGCCAAAAATTCATTGTGGATTTTTTGTGGTGACTGTTTGAATGAAACTGGTCCAAAGGACTCATAATTCAAAAAATTAGTGTTCTTGAGATATATTGCGTGAGTTATAATTTTTAATCCGACCGTTGGATCATTGTGATTTTTGAATATGTTATACATATATAAGTTGAGTATATTTCCACAAATTTTGAACCGTTAAAACTTAACGTATGATTTGTTATGAATTTTAAGAGGTGACTGATTCAGAAATTATGTTTATAAATGATTTTTGGTGAAAATTTCTAGAATGAGTGGGCCCCATCTTTGGTTGGTGAAGAAATGTGCTGAAATTTATTTCAGAAATGGTGGGTGGGAATAGTAGCAGGTCAAGTCTGCTTTGCGTTCTAGCATTTTCCTATAAATAGGGTGCTGAGTTAGAATTGAAAATCACACCAAAAACATAAGTTTTCTCTCCCTATATTATCGAGCGTATTTTTGTGAGTATTCTGATACTTTGAGAGTTGCTAATCAGTGCAAGTTTCCTTCAGCGTCATATCCGATATTTCAGTCAGAAGTACTGCTCCTTTGAGGTAAGGGATAGTAAGGGATAGTAAGGGATTGTAAGGGATTTTAAAGGATTGTAAGGAATGTTATTTTCTTCTTAAATGATATTATTTTCTTCAATATCATTATGCCGAATTATTGTTATGAGTTTTATTATGGAATTTTTACCTTTTTTAGTCGGGGTTACTATTCACGTATACGGCACTATATTCATGTATATGGCACTATTTACGTATATGATATTATTTACGTATACGGTACTATGTACGAATATGAGTTACTAGTCACGAGTTACTATTCACAAGTTACTATTTATGGGTACTATTCACGACAAAATTGATTTCTTTTTCTGACCAAATTATCGTTGATTTATGAATCTTACTCTTAAAATTAAATGTAGTTGTTGATCATATTATTTTTATTATCATATATAACATTTTTATAACCCTAATGATGATATTTCTCTTTGACTTGAGTGTAAAGATGGGTAGATTATTGGTATGATTGTGACTATGGGTTCTCTTTGGCTAGTAGTGCAAAGATGAATTGTTGACTGGTATGATCATGACCATTGAATTTATAATTGAATATCTTTAGCTTAAGTGCAAAGGTGAATTGATCAACATGGTTATAATTATTGTTTATATAAATTCTGAAATGATTATATATTTCTTTGAGATATTAATATCTTTATTCGTAAAGAAAAAGATGACATGTGGTTGAATATCTTTGGCCTGTAGTGCAAAGATGAATTATTGATGCATATCTTTGGCCCGTAGTGCAAAGATGACCTGTTGTTGAATATCTTTGGCCCGTAGTGCAAAGATGACCTGATGCTGAATATCTTTGGCATGTAGTGCAAAGATGAACTGTTAATGAATATCTTTGGCCCGTAGTGCAAAGATAAACTTATTAGTATGATTATGAACATGAACTATGATTTGGTATAACCATGATCTTTAATGTTTCAGGTAAAGACAAGTGATGTAAATTATCTTCGTCCTGAATGAGAAGAGAAATTTAGAACCACAATTATGG
Organism: Panax ginseng; assembly: GCA_020205605.1. Classification (NCBI taxonomy): domain Eukaryota; kingdom Viridiplantae; phylum Streptophyta; class Magnoliopsida; order Apiales; family Araliaceae; genus Panax; species Panax ginseng. The sequence continues at coordinate 132,641,925 of CM035128.1, forward strand.
TTATGATTTATTCACATGATTGTGGACAGGAACTGTTGTTGATGTTATAGGAATAAAACATTGTTGTTGGAATTTTAACATGGAGAAGATAATAGACTTTATGGTCTATTTGACTCTTCTAATGGATTACTCGTTCCGCTGTAACTATGGTTGAAAAGTTTTATCATCTACCATATGTTTTAAATCTGTGATTCATTACTGATGAAGGCTATTGATAAATTATTTATCTTAGTCATGATATTCTTTACTGGGCTAGTTGTGCTCACCCTTTTGCTTCACAATTCCTTTCGTGTAACAAGAGTGTATGGGTTGAGCGAGAGAATATGAGGGGAATAACGATTGGTCTATAGTTGTTGAGGTTCTCCCTAAATAGTATAGAAATAATTTTATTGAGAACTTTAGATAAGTGTGTCGTATTGTATACATCATTTGATATTTAATTTTGGTGAACCGAATAGGGTGAGATGAACCCAACTTTGGAAGGGTGTTTTGCCACTATCATACAAGATGTCTAATGACATACAAGTTAGTGTCCAGAGTGACAGTTGGTATATATTTGTATCAAAACTCACAATATTTGTGTTGTTATATTTTGCACGACAATTGTAGTAATAAAGTTATAGTTGTTTTTTGTACCATGTATTTGGCGACTCAGAATAGGTTGGATGGATTGGACCTAGTTTGGGGGCATCACAGTTGGTATCAGAGCTTAGGGATATGATCTCTGGCGGAGATCCGGGATTAGAACTAGGAAGGGAGAGATGAGTAATATCCTTCGCTAGTGTGTGTCCTACCTAAGCTGAATTTTCTTACTTAAGTTGACAAATTGTGATATGTCAATTAACCTTTGTTTTGAAGTTGTATTCTAGAATGATATCTGAAATACAGGAGATGAGAAATGGAGAAATCATGATGACAAGGAAGATGGAATCTGAAATGAAAGCAAGGTATTCTCAACTCTTTGGAATACCAAGTACGTAAATTTCGGGGATGAAATTTCATAAGGAGGGGAGATTGTAAAACCCAGAATTTTATGAAATAAAAGTATTTAATTTTTCTTATAATTGTTATTCAGTAAATGGTTAAATTGATAAAAAGTTAAAGTTAAGGGTGACATATGAATTTTTTTTCAAATTAAGCAAGTGGTTATAAAATATTCATTGTTGTCGGGGAATATTCATTTGGTCGTGGAATATTCTTGTTTTCAGGGAATATTCATACGACAGTGCAGCCATTTGTGGGCCCCATAATGAATAAGCGCTCGGATGAAGAAAATGACAAATTTGAGTTTTTATAAATAATTGGCGTAATTATTCTTCAATTAACCTTTGTTGGATTACACGGTGGTTAAAATACGATAATATGTGTGGTTGCACAATGATCGCTTTTACGATATTGCATGATTATTTTGAATTATTGATTCTTACGTATGAAGGCACTACTCAATAATTGTTACAATAATTACTGTTCAATATTTTATTGTATTGATTCAATAATTGCTACGTTGATATTTTATATTATTGTTGTTTCAATAATTATCACTGCATAGTATTTCTCATTATCAGATTAATAATTCATATTATTTGAATAATATTAATAGATAGCATTATTGGAAATGTCTAGAAAGTTCTGTCAAGGAGAGGTTTTGTCACCTAATTGCTGGCGCAAAGATGAGGAGAAATCCTTATCGGAAGCCCCCTCTTCCAGGAGCAGCTTTGGTTGTCATAATTGCGATTCTGTAATATTAAAAGAAACCCCTGGAAGTAAGCTAACCGTAGAAATTGGAATCACCAAAAATTCATTGTGGATTTTTCGTGGTGACTATTTGAATTAAACTGGTCCAAAGGACTCATAATTCGAAAAATTAGTGTTCTTGAGATATAGTACTGAGTAAGAATTAAAAATCACACCAGAAACATAAGTTTTCTCTCCCTATATTATCGAGCGTATTTTTGTGAGTATTTTGATGCTTTGAGAGTTTGTTAATCAGTGCAAATTTCCTTTAGCGTCATATATGATATTCTAGTCAGAAGTACTGCTCTTTTGAGGTAGGGGATTTTAAGGGATTGTAAGGGATGTTATTTTCTTCTTAAATGATATTATTTTCTTCAATATCATTATACCGAATTATTGTTATGAGTTTTATTACGGAATTTCTATCTTTTTTATGTCGAGGTTACTATTCACGTATACAACACTATTCACGTATCGAATTTAAGTTTAAAGAATTAGTTATTAATAAAATGAATTTTTATTAATAATATTATATCTTTATGTGTTTATTAATCGTTCTAGAACCTAGGATGATTATAAGTTGGGAGGATTACAGCTACGAGCTAGATTGAGCGAGTAAGAATTTTCAAGGCGAAAATAAAAATTTTCGAGAACAAAAAAAATATTTTGGGGGAAAAAAGGCGAAATAGGCACTATTCACTGAAAGCGAAACCTAAGGGTTAGGGTTTGAATAACCTAAGCCTTTCAGAGAGTTCGGTATGTCGAAATGACATTCCATCGAAAGATTTGACGATAATATATCTTGAAAAGTTAAGTAAAGTCGATAAAAGTTTTTCTCGAAAAAAAGCGTGAAATCGGATGAAATAAAAGCGATGAAAAAATCTTTGTTATGTACTTTTCATTCATTTTAACTTCGTTAGGGAAAAGCGTGAAGGAAAAGCGCTTAACACAAAAAAGTTTTTAGTTTTTCAAAATCAGAAGAATCGTAAAAGTTAATCGGTAAAGGAAAGGCGAAATATCAAAAATATTTGGATTAGAGAATGCATGATTTTAAAAGCTGTCGGACGAAAACCGAAAAGCGGAACCACGAAACTTAAAGGCTAAGTAGACTTAAAGGGCTAAGTTAACTTAACACTTAAGTAATGAATAGTAAGTAAAGGTGTGAAATGAATAGTAAGGAGGTTGGGGGGTGAAATGACTAAAATACCCCTAGCCTTGGATTTTCTATAAATAGGAAGCTAAATTCATTTAAATGGGATTTTGAAAATCCTACTCTAGAGAGAGAGAGAGAGAGTTTGGATGAGAGGAGAAGGAAGAGCATGAGCATGAATGATCGGATCGAAAGTGTTAAGTGAAATAGAAAAAGCTTGAATCGTCGGTTTTATACAGCGGAAGAAAAATAAAGAAGAAAGGTATTAAAACCTAACTCCTAAGTTAACTTTTCTTAAGTTTTATATGTTCAAAACATAGATTAATAAGAATAAAGAAGTAAATGATGTTAGGAATGATTTCATATGGTTGAAATCGTAAGAAAAATGAAGAAATAAAATTAAAAGTTTAGTTTATAAATTTCTTAAGGAAGTATAAGATTAAGTAATGAATTAAAGCGATCAAAGTGGATTATATAAATAAGTAGGTGAAATAAGTAAGGAATGATGTTCTATAACATCAAATTCAATAAAAAGTGAAATCGTAATCAAAATATCGATTAAAATGAAGAACGAGCGAAGAACACGAAGAACACACGAAGAACACGAAGAGCGTTGTTGATGGACAAATTTAAAACCATCATAGGATAATTGTTGTTGATGGACAAGTTTAAAACCATCGCGTATAAGTTAGATGCATATTGCTTGGTTAGGAGCGGTAGAAAGCGTTCATGAAAGAATGGATTAAAACTTAGCTATATCTTGAAGTTATGGCAAAAATTTAAATAAAAAGATGAGCGAGAATTAGAAAGTTAGTAAATGAACACGAACGTGTAGGGTTTCATAAGAATGTAAGAGAACATAGAAAAGCGTGAGTCGTGGACTCAAGAGCGAATGAATTAGAGTTTGGATGGCCGAATTATGCGGACGAACGAAAAAGAAAAGCGTTAAAAGCGTAAAATGAAGCGAAGGGTGAAGATCAAAGCTAATTGAATGGCACGTTAGCGGATTGAGAATGAAGTTACATCAAGGGGTATTGAAATACGTAAGATAAGGAAGAGAATGGCTTTGGAATGACCTCGTTACGAGTTATAATGAATAAGTTATGAAAGCGGGAAGTAAAGCGTCTCAAATTGGATTTAAACTTAGAGAAAATTTTCTAGGGTTAGGGCTTGGCGTTGCATGGCTGCAACCATGCCTTTAAAAGTGGTGACTGTGGTAGATTGAACCGAAGTAAGTACTGCAAACTCGTAGCGTGCGTGATGCGAGAGATAAAAAGGAGAGTGGGGGCCATGGCTTGCGATTATAGAGGAAAAAAGCAGAGAGAAGAGCTTTTATTGCTCGACTCTTGGGGAAAGCGTATGGGAAGATAAAGAACATAATGTTCAACTAATGTAACACTTAAACAAGTGAATTAAACCTTTAATGAAGGTTGAGCGGAAAGATTAAATGAGATTAAAAGAAAAAGAATTTAAAGCGCGGGTTCATGGGCAGAGATGTCAGGGGGGATAGTAGTCGCGATAAGCGAGCGTGAGGATTGCTATGGTTGTGATTCCTTAGGCGTTGAGTGATGAGGGTAATGAATAACATTTTGATGTTATGTCATGATAGTGAGAGATAAGTGTAAAAGCGTATAAGCGTATAGAAATAGCATATATGCATAACGTTGTTGCGATAATGAATAATGATCTTAGCATCTGATGAGCGGTATGTATGGCGATTGACGATAAGAATGACTAATGAACATGGGGTTCAAGTAATGGATAATGAAAGTATTAAGTAAGATATGAATGGTATTAAGAATACCGTAATGAGCGGTAATAAGATTAATGAAAGCGAGAAGGTGAGTGAGTATAAGAATGAATCTGAGGTATGGCATTTAGTTGCGAAAGGTGGCATTTAGTAAGGAATAAGAAATTAAATTAACGAACATTATAGTTTAATGGTTCGGATAAGTTAAGATAAGTTTAGGTTGTAATACAATCGTAACCTTTGATGGTTGACATATGGGAATTTGGGCTAAACAATTCCTTGAGGAGAAGCGAAGGTATATACAAAAGCTGGCAAGCCGATCTAACTCCTTTGTTATGGGCGGTGTAGATGAGGCGGGAACTTGTTTGTTGGTTGTTTTGTAGGAAACCACTCGAGTACCATATGGACTACTAGCGGAGAAGCGATGTGTCTTTGAGTCTAGAGAAGTTATAAGAAGAAGATAAGAATGTAAAACATCAAAGATGATGAGCGTATAAGTAAAGACATCTCGGTATGTATGTCATAAAATAAAGTAGAAACGGTAATGAAAGTGGTCGCGTAAACTTAGGTTGCAAAGCGCGAACCCTAAAAGTAAAGTTAAGTAAACTAATGCATAAGTCAAATATATATGACTAATTGGTGTATGTGTTTTTTTTCTTATGTGTTATATAGGAATTGAAATGAAAGCAGATTCGCGTAAGTATATGTGTAGGCGTAAAGCAAGTTTCTAACTTCATTCATATTTCAAATGAATGCTAGTTTCTTAAACTTCTCGGATGTTGAACTTGAGAAGTTACATCTATATGTCTTAATGTGCGATATTTGTGTAAAGGTGGTAGAACATATGAGGCCTTGTGCCTGATGTGAACACTTGGTGTTTTTATGAGATGAGCTATTTTGTGATTTAAGCATTTGATAAGAGAATGCTTTCTGTTTATACATGATCCGTTATTATTAAGTATGTGCTAATGATTACAGCAGGATAGAATGTGTATGAAAAAGGTAGAAGAATGAAAGTATTTTAAAATTAAAGTGAATATTGTTTTTAAAATGATAGGAATCGAGATTATTCCTATTATTCAAAATTTTGCTTCATAACCTTTGTTCGGTTATTGAAGTTTAAAGAATGTTTGAATTCTTGAAGATGTTTGTTCAATTATTATGACTTCTTTGGGCAATTGAATGCTCACACTTGCTTTAAATGAAAAACATTTTTATTGATGACGATGTTAGAAGAACTTAAGGATCCGTAAAGATCAAAGTGGTGGTATCCGGATGAAGTGCCATTCGAGAATGTGGATGAGCGAGAAGATCAAGTGAAGACTTGTAATATAAAATAAGTTAAATGAACTTTAGATTAGTTTAATGAGCTATTATGTATCCTTAGTGGCGGATGAAAGTCACTCTTGTAAGATGAAATGAATAATGTATTTATCATTATTTGTAATGAAAAAGGTTATAAGGTTTTTAGAACACAGGATTTGAGAATGTATGTTGTTATATTTAGGTATATAATGATGTATGTTTGGAAGAAGATGGGATCGTGACGTACTGAAATCGGGTGTGAAATAGGCCGGGATTTGGGGCGTTCTGATTAGTATCAAAGTTGATAGGTTATAAATCTTAGGTAAGAGTATCTAAGACTATAATCGTAGAGAGAGGATAAGAAGATCTGCGTGATCATAGTGAATGAATAGTAATAATGAGATGAGTTATTAAGCGATGAATGATTTATAGTAATCTGAAGTAATACGGGAAGAAGAACTTCAGATTGAGTTGTGAAGGATAGTATATGAATTAAAGAAAATTAAGTATTAAGTAAAGAGATTTAGAAGTTGTAAAATTTCAATTGAGGACTCATGTGATATTTGAGTTGTATGAACCTTTGTTATGGGCGAGAGGTTTGTGCTTGTGTAACATCTTGCTTAGCTTATTACGGTGATAATCATTGGAATTGGTCGTATTTGTCAAGATGTATATGATGAGAAGGTGAATCTTTTCTCATGTATATACTTGATAGGTAGAAACGATAAGGTAGGTCTTGAGTTCTTGAAACTCATACTTATAGAATACGTTCGTGACTCATAATGATATGGTAGGTTTTGAACTTCTCGGTGAATGGATGCTTATAGTGCATGCAGGATAGTTCTTAAACTCATATTATTGTGGAAAGTTCTGAACTCATAATGTGTGGTAAGTTGATGGGTATACTGTACTAAGGTATAGGATGTTTAGGTGAAAATAAGTTATTTTTGAGTAGGCTTAGTATTGAAGGTGCTAGAGAAGATTAAGTATTTTGTCGTGATAAGACAATGAAGGAAGATGGAGAATAGGATATTCAAGTCATCTAGCTATGCTAGATTTTTGAAGTTTATTGAAATCGTGCTTATGTGTTATGTATTTTTGAAAATGAAAGAATTGGTTCAACTTTTGGAACCAATAGATTTTTTAAAGAACTATTCTTGGTATGTCTATGCTAATTGTTTTGGCTAGACAAGAAATTGATTTAAAATATCAAAATGAATTTTATATCATCGGTGCATTTGATGCGAGGATGGTAAAAAGATGGAGTTATTAATGCAATTGAACTGGTGTTGGATGTGATCTTAGGATCAACAACCCGCTATGGTATGATGTATAATAAGCGAAGTCCAAGTTGTGAAGTCCTCAGCGTCTTGTGAAAATGCGGTATCATGGCGTCATAAAAGCGTTTTGATGTATTGCGAAAAGAATTTAAAGAAGTAGTCGATGTCGATTGAGTTGACTAGATGAATGTTTCACGTTGATATCAATTTATTGGTATGGTCTAAAAGCTACTTGATTTGACTAGACAAATGGTATGTCATGTTAAAAAGAAAATCGAGCTTTCTTTGAAGAAGTTGTGCCAAACCAAATTGTTTTGGTGCGGAATCTAATGATTTAGTCACGAGGTGAACATATCCGAAATGGGAATTATCGATGGGTAAGAGGTAGTTTGCTTTCTTTGTGATTGTAAAGTGGTAGTGGAAGAAAGGATTCTGGCGTCATCTTTATTAAACCTAGTAAGAGTTCATGGTCGATTTGACCCCTCGACAAAAGTATGAAAGCGTTTTAAAAGGAAATTTTATATTCCTCGTTATTCTTTCTACTTCATGATTCTTGATAGGTTATGGAGGTTAGGAATGATGGAAAGATAAGAACTTCTTTGAAGAGAAAAGTTGAGAAGATGGGTAGGCTAAAATTTTGAGGACGAAATTACATGAAGAAGAAGGGGTGAATGTGATGATGACCGGGTAAGGGTGTGTTTTAAGAAATTTAGGGGCCGGAATTTTTATAAGAGGGAAGAGTGTAACGACGAGAAATTTGGATTTTCGAATTTAAGTTTAAAAAATTAGTTATTAATAAAATGAATTTTTATTAATAATATTATATCTTATGTGTTTATTAATCGTTCTAGAACCTAGGATGATTATAAGTCGGGGAGGATTTAAGCTCTGAGCTAGATTGAGCAGTAAAATTTTCAAGACAAAAAAAATTTTTTAAAGGAACAAAAAATATTTACGGAAAAAAAGGCGAAATAGGCACTTATTCACACAAAGTGAAACCTAAGGGTTAGGGTTTGAATAACCTAAGCCTTTACGAGAGTTCGGTATGTCGAAATGACATTCCGTCGAAAGATTTGCGATAATATATCTTGAAAAGTTAAGTAAAAGTAGATAAAAGTTTTTCTCAAAAAAGCGTGCGAAATCGGACAAAATAAAAATGATGAAAAATATTGTTATGTACTTTTCATTCGTTTAACTACGTTAGGGGAAAAGCGTGAAGGAAAAGCGCTTAACACCAAAAAGTGTTTTTCAGTTTTTCAAAAATCAGAAGAATACGTAAAAGTTAATCGGTAAAAGAAAAGATGAAATATCAAAAATATTTGGATTAGAGAATCATGATTTTAAAAAAAGCGAAATCGAATGAAAACCGAGAAAAGCGGAACCACGAAACTTAAAAAGGCTAAGTAGACTTAAGGGCTAAGTTAACTTAACACTTAAGTCATGAATAGTAAGAGAGTATGTGTATGAATAGTAATAGTAAGGAGGGGTGAAATGACTAAAATACCCTAGCTTGGAAATTCTATAAATAGGAAGCTTAATTCATTTAAATGGGATTTTGAAAATCCTACACCTAGAGAGAGAGAGAGAGGGTTGGATGAAGAGGAGAAGGAAGAGCATGAGCATGAATGATCGGATCGAAAGTGTTTCGTGAAATAGAAAAGCTAGTGAATCATAGGTTTTGTCTACAGCGGAAGAAAAATAAAGAGGAAAGGTATTAAAACCTAACTCCTAAGTTAATTTTCTTTAGTTTTTATGTTTCAAAACATAGATTAATAAGAATAAAAGTAAATGATGTTAGGAATGATTTCATATGGTTGAAATCATGAAAATGAAGAAATAAAATTTAAAGTTTAGTAAATAAATTTCTTAAGGAAGTATAAGATTAGTAGTAATGAATTAGAGCGATCAAGTGGATTATATAAATAAGTAGGTGAAATAAGTAAGGAATAATGTTCTATAACATCAAATTCCAATAAAAAGTGAAATCGTAATCAAAATATCGATTAAAATGAAAAGCGAGCGAAGAACACGAAGAAACACGAAGAAGAACACGAAGAGCGTTGTTGATGGACAAATTTAAAACCATCGTAGGATAATTGTTGTTGATGGACAAGTTTAAAACCATCGGCGTATAAGTTAGATGCATATTGCTTGGTTAGGAGCGGTAGAAAGCGTTCATGAAGAGCGGATTAAAACTTAGCTATAATGAAGTTATGGCAAAAATTTTATAAAAGACAAGCGAGAATTAGAAAGTTAGTAAATGAACCCGAACGTGTAGGGTTTCATAAGAATGTAAGAGAACATAGAAAGCGTGAGTCGTGGACTCAAGAATGAATGAATTTCGAGTTCGGATGGTAGAATTACGGACGAACAAAAAGAAGCGTTAAAAGCGTAAAATGAGCGAAGGGTGAAGATTAAGCCGATTGAATGGCACGTTAGCGGATTGAATGAAGTTTTATCAGAAGTGATTGAAGTACGTAAGATAAGGAAGAGAATGGCTTTGGAAGCGACCTCGTTCGAGTTATAATGAATAAGTTATGAAGCGGGAAGTAAGCGTCTCAAATTGGATTTAACACTTAGAAAAATTTTCTAGGGTTAGGGCTTGGCATTGTGGCGCATGACCATGCCTTATAAGGTGGTGCTCTGCTGCCTTGAGACCGAGGCCGAGGGTACTACAAACTGGCTTGCGTGCATGACACGAGAGAGAAAAAAAGAGAGTGGTGCATGCATGCCGATGTGTGAGGAAAAAGCAGGAGAAGAGCTTTTAAGCTACTCGACTCTTTGGGGAAAGCGTATGGGAAGATAAAGAACATAATGTTCAACTAATGTAACACTTAAACAAGTAAATTAAACCTTTAATGAAGGTTGAGCGGAAAAAGATTAAATGAGTTAAAAGGCAAAGAAATAAAGCGGGTTACATGGCCGATGTCAAGGGGGATAGTAGTCATGATAAGCGAGCGTGAGGATTGCTATGGTTGTGATTCCTTAGGCGTTGAGTGGCGAGGGTAATGAATAACATTTTGATGTTATGTCATGATAGTGAGAGATAAGTGTGAAGCGTATATGAACCTTTATGTATGCATTAGCTTTATTTGCGATAAGCGAATGATAATGGTCTTAGTATACAATGAGCGGTATGGCTTGGATGATAAGAAGACTAATGAACATGGGGTTCAAGTAAGGGATATGAAAGTATTAAGTAAGATATGAATGGTATTAAGAAAGCGTAATGAGCGGTAATAAGATTAATGAAATAGAAGGTGAGTCGTATAAGAATGAATCGAGAGGTATGGCATTTAGTTGCCCGAAGCCGTAAGGAATAAAAAATTAACTTAATGAACATTATAGTTTAATGGTTTCGGATAAGTTAAGATAAGTTTAGGTTGTGGTACAATCGTAACCTTTGATGGTTGACATATGGGAATTTGGGCTAAACAATTCCTTGAGAGAAGCGAAGGTATATACAAAGCTGGCCAATGCCGATCTAACTCTTTATTATGGGCGGTGTAGATGAGGCAGGAACTTTTTTGTTGGTTGTTTGTGGGAAACCACTCAGTACCATATGGACTACTAGCGAGAAGCGATGTGTTGAGTCTAGAGAAGTTATAAGAAGAAGATAAGAATGTAAAACATCAAAGATGATGAGCATATAAGTAAGACATCTCGTATATGTCATGAAAATAGTAGAAACGGTAATGAAAGTGGTCGCGTAAACTTAGGTTGCAAAAGCGTGAACCCTAAGAAGTAAAGTTAAGTAAACTAATGCATAAGTCAAAAATATATATGACTAATTGGTGTATGTGGTGTTTTCTTATGTGTTATATAGGAATTGAAATGAAAGCGGTTCGGTAAAAAGTATGTGGTAGGCGCGTAAAGCAAGTTTCTAACTTCATTCATATTTCAAATGAATGCTAGTTTCTTAAACTTCTCTCGGATGTTGAACTTGAGAAGTTACATATACATGTGCTAATGTGCGATATTTGTGTAAAGTGGTAGAACATATGAGGGCCTTGTGCCCTGATGTGAACACTTGGTGTTTCTATGAGATGAGCTATTACGTGATTTAAGCATTCGATAAGAGAATGCTCTGTTCATACATGATCCGTTATTATTAAAATGTGCTGCTAATGATTCTAGCAGACAGAATGTGTATGAAAAAGGTAGAAGAATGAAAGTATTTTAAATTAAAGTGAATATTGTTTTAAAATGATAGGAATCGAGATTATTCCTATTATTCAAAATTTACTTCATAACCTTTGTTAGGTTATTGAAGTCTTTAAAAGAATGTTTGAATTCTTGAAGATGTTTGTTCAATTTGTTATGACTTCTTTGGGCAATTGAATGCTCACACTTGCTTTAAATGAAAAACATTTTCAGTGACGATGTTAGAAGAACTTAAGGATCCGTAAAGATCAAAGTGATGGTATCCGGATGAAGTGCCATTCGAGAATGTGGATGGCGAGAAGATTGAAGTGAAGACTTGTAATATAAAATAAGTTAAATGAACTTTAGATTAGTTTAATGAAGTATATATGTATCCTTAGTGGCGGATAAAAGTCACTCTTGTAAGATGGAATGAATAATGTATTTATCATTATTTATAATGAAAAAAGGTTATATGGTTTTTAGAACACAGGATTTGAGGATGTATGTTGTTATATTTGGTATATAATGATGTATGTTTGGAAGAAGATGGGATCGTGCGTCTACGGAATCGGGTGTGAAGATCTTACTTTGAAAAAAATTTCACGTATCATCCTTAACTTTAACCATTTACTAAATAGAATAATAATTATAAGAAAATTGAATACTTTCATTTCATAAAATCTGGGGTCTTACATTTGTAATCTGCTCTGGGTGACAAAATTGGAGACACGAAAGGAGAACCCATCAACCCCAACAGAAGAAGGACCCAGCAGTTGTTTCAAAATTAGAAAAGAAACTCTGCAGAAAACATGAGGATGTTGTCTGAATCCAGTGGAAGGACTGGTGAAGTAAAGAAATCTGGTCTACCGGGAAATATGTTAGTTGTGAAGGAAGTTGAGTAATAAGAAGTTAATCAAGATGAACCCATAGCTTTGATCAGAAAAAGCAAGGGTAAGAGGAAATTAAATGTTCAAACAACAGAAGAGCCTCAAGGCTCAACCACTGATGCGCCCCAAGAAAGTTTGGGCAAAGAGATTCAAGGTCTGTTCACACAAAGGGAACTCACCCTAGCAGTGACTGAATCACCAGAAGAGATTCTGAAGGAAATAAAGAAGAAGAAACAACAGACTAAAGTGAAAGAAGATAGATCCACCATCTTTCAACTGCTTAAGAAGGAAAAACGCAGCCATAAATCAAAGAAGTCTTCACTCACCTAGATCGTAGAGTCATTACCGATCGTAGAGTCTAGACTTGCAATCACTTTAGAGGTGGATGCTGCAACAGTATCTCAGTCTGAACAAATTGTCAGAGTTGAAGTTGAAGAAAGTGTTGTGGCTGTGGCTCAGCCCAGGAGGACAAGGAGAAAGCTTGTAAAGAAATATATTCTTATCAATGAAGAAGTGTTGAAGGAAGAAGACAGAAGAATAGGTTGAAGAAGAGCTGCCCAAAGCCATTGACGAGAATACAACTCATGTTGAGGGGGAGTTTCTTGAAGCATCTGATCAAAGAAATGATCATATTGAGGGGGAGCCTCTCTAAGTCCCTGAGCTAGAGAATGCTACAGCTGAGGGGGAGATGCAAAAAGATTATCATGAAACTCCCTCAACTCCTAAAGAAATCATAGCCTCTGAAGCTGTGGAAATGGAGAGAGTTGAATCTATGGAGGTAGAAAGGGCTAAAGAACAAAGAAGAAATGAGGTGATGATTGAAGTTGTGACGCCCCAAAATAGGTATACACAACCCATTCTGAGTCGCCAAATACATGGTACAAAATTCAAATACAAACTTAATTATACAACTGTCGTGTAAAATACGATAATACATAAGCTGGAGTTTAAACACGAATATTATCTCGTAGATAATATCTAAACTCAAATGGAGTCCTCATTATAATTATTATCACACTATTTTATAAAATAGTGAGGACTACTATAGCCACCATCTCGGACCATCACTCCATTCCTCGACTAGTCCCAGCTATATTCTCATTTCCTGAATAGAACAATGAAAGCAAAGGGTAAGCTCAACTAGCCTAGTAAAGAATATTATGACTAAGATAATGCAGAATAAATTATCGTTAGCCTTCAACAGTGTTAAACTGATAGAATACAATAGACAACAAGTTTAACTGCAGCGGAACAAACAATCCATTAGAAGAGTCAAGTAGAGGATGAAATCTACTGTCTTCTACGATTTAAAAGTTTATCATCAATTTTATCACTAAGACTCAGCTCAATAAATAATCCACATCACTGAATTATCCATGCACTACGGGCCAAGGATATTCATTATTATCACATCCATGAATCATCCATGCACTACGGGCCAAGGATATTCGTATTATCACCAATGGTCATGATTATACCAATACATAGTCATAATCATACCAATCAACAGTCCATCTATGCACTACGAGCCAAAGATGACTTTTATCACAATATAAGCATGAGGATGATGACAATGATATAAGCATCAATCAAACGAAATCAAGGATAAATATTAAAGATTTTTAATTTATCCAAAGTTTAAAAATGTCCAAATTGTCAACATGGCAATTGCTTTGTTGAGTAAAATTCAAGAATAATATTCATATATCAAAAATAATTTAGACCGAAAAGAAATCAATTTTCTGGGTGAATAGTACCCCGTGAATAGTACTTCACGAATAGCACCCCGTGAATAGTACCCCGACATGAAAAGATTAAATTTTAACAAGAATGTTCAGAAAAATATCCTTGTGAAACGATACTAGATGAAGCGCAAATTTCAAGGATATTCTACTAATTTCAAGGAGTATAGAAGCAATACTTAACAAAATGAGTGTAGAATTCGGAATCTGAAACGAAATAATATTCTTAAACAAAAATAATATCCCTTACCTTAAACAGAGAGTATTTCTGACTGGTAGGATGGGGATATTCTTAAAGAAAACTTGCACTATTTTTTACACTCAAAGATTCCTTAAACTCTAAAGAAATACACTCAATATTATAGAAGAAGAATTCTCTGATTCTGGTGTAATTTTTAATTCTAACTAAGCATCTTATTTATAGGAGAATGTCAGGATACTATTTGAATTTAGAAAATCACGGACGCACGGTAAAACCTTCACGGGCGACTGAATCAGTAAAAAATTTAATTAACTATGCAGCACTATGCAATAAAATATTCTAATAAAATGAAAACTTTAAATAAAATATAATATATTCTATTTATAATCTAATAAAACAAGACTTCTATTATATATATATATATATATATATATACACTAACATATATAAAACTTTCTACCAACGATTTTGAAAAATGTGTAAGTGGGGGTCCATGTAATAAACCAAATTTACAAAAAAATTCTTCATAAAATACCCCTCTATTTATCTCAATTCACTTACCTTTACAAAACATATTTTTAATAATATTTATCATTAATATTATAACTCATAATATTAACAACCAGATCATTCCCAGGAAAGAGGGGGCTTTCCAATAAGGATTTCTCCTTATTGGCGCGCAATTAGGTGACCAAACTCCTTTTCTCGACAGAACTTTCTAGACATCGTCAATAATGCAAATAATAATATGAATAACTTTGTCGTCTCAATTATTGATTTAAAAATATAAAATATTGTGACAATAATTGAATTAATAACGTGAGATACAATGAAGCAATTACTGTGGCAATAATTGAATAAAACTGAGTGACTTCTCACGTAAGCATCAATAATCAAAGATAATGTACAATACTGTGTGCTACTATGCAACCACGCGTATTACTGTACTTTTATCACCGGGTATTTCAATAGTTAACAGTAAAACTTTTGCTGTTATTTTTATAAAAAGTTATTTCTGTCATTTTCTAACTCCGACAGTAATTCCATTGTGTGGTCCACCAATGATTTAGCCGTCGTACAAATATTCCCTGATAAAATGAATATTCCCCGACCAAATGAATATTTATAACAACTTGCTTACTTTACAAAATTTGTAAATATTACCCACAACTATAACATTATATTAAATCCACACCATATTACTCAAAATGATATTTAAAGAAAATTAAATCTTTATTCATAAAAGTTGGGGCCTTACAATCTCCCCTTCTTATGGAATTTTGTCCTCGAAATTGGTGTACGTACCTGGTATGTCGAAGAGGTGAGGATACCTTGATTTCATTTCAAATTCTAACTCCCAAGTCATTTCCTTAACCTCGTGGTTTCTTCACAAAACTTTGACTTGAGGTATAACCTTGGAGCGTATAATATGTTTCTTCTTATCTAAGATTTTAACAGGTACCTCTTTATACGTTTAATCTTCTGCTATCTCATCTAGTTCTAACTCAATAATGTGGTTCGGGTCTTCCACATATTTATGTAACCTAGATATGTGAAAAACGTTATGAACACGAGACATACTAGGCGGTAAGGCGAGTCTATAGGCCACCATTCCTACTCGGTCGAGGATTTCAAATGGGTCAATGAATCGAGGATTGAGCTTTCCTCGCTTTATAAATCTTGTAACTCCTTTCCATGGAGAAACATGTAACAACACATGCTCTCCAACATTGAATTCCACGTCCCTTCGATGAAGATCAGCATAACTCTTTTGTCAATCTTGTGAGGTTTTTATACGTTGCCGGATCATTTGAATCTTTTCCATTGTAACGCGTTATAATTCTGGTCCCAACAATGTTGTTTCACTCACCTCATCCTAGCATACTGGAGAACGACACTTGCGTCTATACAACGCCTCAAATGGAGCCTTGCCTATACTTGCTTGATAACAGTTGTTGTAGAATAATTCCACTAATGGCAAGAACTTGTCCCAACTTCCTTTAAAGTCAAGGACACAAAGTCTTAATAAATCTTCAAGAGTTTGAATAGTCCTCTCCGACTTCCCATCTGTCTGAGGATGATATGCCGAACTGAATCGTAAATTCGTGCCCATAGCTTTTTGTAAACTGACCCAAAACCGTGAAGTGAATCTTGGGTCTCAATCAGAAACTATGGATACTGGCATACCATGATGTCTTACAATCTCATTTATGTATATACGAGAAAGATGTTCAACTGAATAAGTTTCTCGTATTGGTAAGAAATGAGCAGACTTGGTTAATCTATCAACAATGACCCAAATTGCATCTATGTCTTGAGAAACCTAGGGAAGACCATTAATGAATTCCATGGTAATGTGCTCCCACTTCTATTTTCGAATTTCAAGTGGTTGTAATGGACCTTTTGGCACTTGATGCTCTGCCTTGACACGTTGACAAGTTAAACACCTTGAGATAAACTTCGCTATCTCTCTCATCATATTGCTCCACCAAAATGTATATTGAAGATCACGATACATTTTGGTACTCCCAGGATGGATTGCAAACGGTGTGTTGTGCGCCTCCATCATGATTTTATACTTCAAGTCAGAGTCGTTAGGAACACAAAGTCTGTAGTTGACTCAAAGTATTCCTTCTTCATCGATTCTTGCTTCCAGAATAGCGCCTTCTTACACTTTCTTCCTCATATGCATCAGCTCCAGGTCTGTAGCTTGAGCAGATTTAACTTTATCGATTAAAGTCGGTTCTACTCATATATTTGACATCATCATGTGGGTCCCTAGAGTCTTTAACTTTATCTCCATCCTTTGTAAGTCATACAAAATGGGCCTTTGCGTTGACAATATCGTACTCGTACCCCCATATAATCTTCTACTGAACGCGTCAGCTACCACGTTCGCTTTTTCCAAGATGGTATTGAATGGTATGATCATAATCTTTCAATAGCTTGAGCCAACATCGTTGTCGCATGTTGAGTTCTTTTTGGGTGAAGTAATATTTAAGGCTTTTATGATCCGTATAGATCTCCACTTTCTCCCCCATACAGGTAATGCCTCCAGATTTTAAGCGCAAAAATGACTGCTGCCAACTCTAGATCATGAGTAAGATAATTCCTCATATTCTTTGAGTTGTCGTGAGGCATATGCTATGACTTTTTCATGTTGCATGAGAACACATCCTAAACCTCTGCCTGAAGCATCACTATAGATGACAAATCCCTTCGAAGCAGATGGTATTGTCAAAATAGGTGCTAAAATGAGTTTCCTCTTGAGTTCTTGAAAACTCTTCTCACATTCCTCGCTCTAACCGAATTTTATATCTTTTCGAGTTAGCTGAGTTAATGGAGTGGTGATTCGAAAAAATCCTTCCATGAATCTCCGATAATAACCAGCTAAGCCCAGAAAGCTACGTACTTCGGTTACTAACTTAGGTTGCTCCTAACTTTGTATTGCTTCAATCTTTGCCGGATCAACTTATATTCTATGATTCAATATCACGTGCCCAAGGAATGCTACTTACTCAAGCCAGAACTCGTATTTCTTCAACTTGGCGTATAGCTTATTTTCACGCAGTTTTTGGAGTATTAGCCTCAAGTGTCAGTTTTTGAGGATGTCATCAATAAAGACAACCACAAAATGATCTAAATATTCCTTGAATACTCAGTTCATCATATCCATGAAGGTAGCAGGAGCATTAGTCAATCCAAAAGATATGACTAGGAATTCGTAAGGCCCGTACCGAGTTCTAAAAGCAGTCTTTGGAATGTCATCAATTTTAATTTTTAACTGATGATATCCGGAACAAAGATCGATCTTTGTAAAGAATTTAGCACCTTGTAACTGGTCAAACAGGTTATCAATGCGAGGTAACGGGTACCTATTTTTTATGGTGACATGATTCAACTCCCGAAAATCAATGCAAAGTCGCACACTCCCATCTTTCTTCTTTATGAATAAAACAGGAGCACCCTAAGGAGATGTACTAGGATGAATGAAACCAATGTCTAACAGATCCTGCAGTTGGGTTTTTAACTCCGAAAATTTAATAGGAGCCATTCGATATAGGGTTTTGGAAATGGGTTTTGTACCGGGTTCAAGGTCAATACAAAATTCAATTTCACACTCTGGGGGTAGGCCAGGAAGTTCTTCAGGGAATACATCAGGAAATTTATGATCAATAGAAATATACTTCAAATATGACATATTTTCAAAGAGATGAGATCAACAGGTAATGTGAGGGTGACGATTTAAATCAAACAAGATTTATAAACAGTGGATGTAATGAAGGTTTCTCCTAACGGAGTTTCAACAGATAAGTCAAAGTCTAATTTTTCTTGAGTCAAATTTAAACGTTGAGAGCAAGTAGGTGAAATAAAAGAATAGGTAGAACTGGTATCAAATAAGGTATAGACTTCACAAGAGTTTATGATTAGCTTACCCGTGATAACTTCGTTCGGGTTCCTTGCTTTTTGGGAGGTCATAACAAATGCTCTCCCTTGAACTACCGCCTTTGACTTATCTGGGACAGCCTTTGGTGCCACCATCCCAGTTGGACTTAACTTCACTACACGACAAAATTGAGCTAGGTGACCTTCTCTTCCATAATTAAAACACGCTTAGGGTTGCTACGTACAGTTTGAACTAATGTGTCCCTCCTCCGCATCTATTGCATACGACCGGTGGTCGTTCTCCTTCATTAAAAATGAGTGCTGGTGCTGCTATCTTTCCATCATTATTGAACCTTCTATTTTTGAAATTTCCACTTGACTCATTTCTTCTATTATCTTGTTCAGGGTTACCACCGAAGTGGTTACCATTTCTGGCATGATAATTTCCTCCATGTTTGTTGTCACCGCTTCGATGACTACTACCGCGGTATTATCATTTTGCGGTGTCGCTATCTTTTGGTTCATTGACTCATTATCGCTACCCAATAATCGAGCCCTATTCATAACATCTGAATACAAGTAAAGTTTATGATAAATGAGATATTGACATATTTTGGGTTTCAAACCTCGCAGAAATATTCGCGTCATTCGCTCCTCATTATCAACCAAATGGGATATAAATTGGGATAACTCGGTAAACTTAGCATCGTATTACGATACGGTCATATTATTTTGCTCCAGCTTGATGAATTCTACCTCCTTCATGTGACGAATACTTTCAGAAAAGTACTTGTCGTTGAATAATTCTTGGAACTTCTCCCAAGACATCTTTAGTGCGAAAGATTGAGTACGTTTTATACATTCCCACCAATAATCTACCTCTCCTCGCAATATAAAGGTGGAAAAGGAAACCTTTTGCTCCTCGAAGCATCCCAAGACATCAAATATCTTGGTGATTTGCTTAATCCATGTCTCTGCCTTAAGTGGTTCTGGCTTTCCCAAAAACTCTGGTGGTCCCAGCTCCTTAAATTGCTTAGCGGTGACCAGCAGAGAGTTTCCACTGACTCCACCAGCATTTTGAATAGGAGTCTCTCTCATTTGGTGTTGCATGAATTGTAGAAAGCTCCTAAACATTCCATCGTTCATCATTTGGTCAGTGTTGTTGTTTACATGAGGATTATTGTCTTCCTACTGCACATTATCTTGGTTAATGATCGGTGGTGACTCAACGGTCTCATGTGCTCTATTGCTTATCTCAACATTTTCAGATGCCATTTTTAAACACTGCCACAAAACAAGGGTTAATTAACATGCCACATATTATCCCTATATTATGACCGACCAATTAAATAACAAATAAGCTTAGGTAGGTCATACTAGCGAAGGATTTATCCGTCTCTCCCCTCCTAGTTTTAGCCTCAAATCTCAGCCAGGGATCATATCCCTAAGCTTTGATATCAACTGTGATGCCCCCAAAATAGGTATACACAACCCATTCTAAGTTGCCAAATGCATGGTACATAACTTAAATACAAACTTAATTTATAAAATTATCAACTATCATGTAAAATACGACAAAACGTAAGCTAAGAGTTTTAACACGAATATTGTATCGTAGACAATATCCAAACTCAAATGAAGTCCTCATTACAATTATTATCACACTATTTTATAAAATAGTGAGGACTACTATAGCAACCATCTTGGACTGTCGCTCCATTCCCCAACTAGTCCAAGCTATATTCTCATTTTTTGAAGAGAACAATGAAAGAAAAGGGTGCGCTCAACTAGCCCAGTAAAGAATATTATGACTAAGATAATGTAGAATAAATTATCCTTAGTCTTCAACAGTATAAAAATTGATATAATACAATAGACAACAAGTTTAACTACAGCAGAACAAGCAATCTATTAGAAGAGTCAAGTAGAGCATGATGTCTACTATCTTCTATAATTTAAAAGTTCATCACCAATATTTTATCTATGTAACACAGCTCAATAAATAATCCACATCATCGAATTATCCACGCACTACCGGCCAAGGATATTCGTTAGTATCACATCCACGAATTTTCCATGCACTATGGGCCAAGAATATTCGTTATTATCACTAGTGGTCATGATCATGCCAAACAACTGTCCATCTATGCACTACGGGCCAAAGAAGACTTTTACCACATCATTTGTAACATTACATGTCATGATTATATCGATACATAATTCCTGGTCATAATCATACCGATCAACAATCCATCTATGCACTATGGGCCAAAGATGATTTTCAGCACAATATAAGCATGAGGATGATGACAATGATATAAGAATTCAATTAAGTGAGATCAAGGATAAATATTAAAGATTTATAATTCAATTTATCCAGAGTTTAAGAATGTCCAAATTGTCAACATGATAACTGCTTTGTGGAGTAAAATTCAAGAATAATATTCATGTATCAAAAATAATTTGGATAGAAAAAAAAATAAATTTTGTCGTGAATAGTACCCTGGTGAATAGTATTCGAGTAAATAGTATCTCGTGAATAGTACCCCATGAATAGTATCCCAACAAGAAAAGATTAAAATTTAACAAGAATGTTCAGAAAAATATTTCTGTGACACGATACTAGATGAAGCGCAAATTTCAAGAATATTCTACTAATTTGAAGGAGTATCGAAGCAATACTTATCAAAATAAGTGTAGAATTAAGATTATGAAATGAAATAATATTACTTACATACTACAGTGTATGGAAGAAAATATTATTTCTTACGAATATTGAACAAAAATAATATCTCTTACCTTAAAAGGAGAGTACTTCTAAATGGTATAGATTGGTATAGCGGAGATATTCTTGAAGAAAACTTGCACTATTTGCTACACTCAAAAGTTTTCTTAAACTCAAAAGAAATACGCTCAATATTATAGAAGAAGAATTCTCTGATTCTAGTGTGATTTTCATTTCTAAACTAAGCATCCTATTTATAGGAGAATGGTAGGGGGCACCATTTAAAATTTTTCACGGGTGAACAGTAAGGAATCACGGACGTTCAGCTAAAAATTTTTGATTTTACTATGCAGTACTATGTAATAAAATATAATATAATATACTCTATTTATAAAAAGTATTTTGTTTTATATAAAAAATTTTCTATTTTATTACTATTATAATAATAATAAAACAAAAACTAAAATAACTTTCTACCGACAATCTTGAAAAATGAGTAAGTGGAGGTCCATGTAATAAGTCAAAATTACAACAAATATTTCATAAAAAAAAAACCCCTCTATTTATCACTAATCACTTGTCTTCAATAAACACATTTTGAATTATTCATCATTAATATTATAACTCCCAATATTAACAACCAGATCATTCTCAAGAAAGAGGGGGCTTTCCGATAAGGACTTCTCCTTATTGGCACGCAATTAGATGACCAAACCCCTTTTCTCGACGGAACTTTCTAGACATTGTCAATAATGCAAATAATAATATGAATAACTGTGTCATCTCAATTATTGATTTAATAATATAAAATATTATGCAGATGATACTGTGATAATAATTAAATCAATAATATGAGATACTATGCAGCAACTACTGTTGCAATAATTTAGTATAACTGAGTGACATCTTACGTAAGCATCAATAATCAGAGATACTATGCAATACCGTGTGCTACTGTGCAACCACGCGTATTATTGTATTTTTATCACTGGGTATTTCAACAGTTAACGGTAAAAGTTTTGTGGTTATTTTTATAAAAAGGTTATTTTTGTCGCTTTCTATATCCGACAGTAATTCCGTTGTGGGGTCCATCAATGATTGTGTCGTCGTATGGATATTCTCTGATAACATTTAGAGAAAATTAAATCTTTATTTATAAAAGTTAGGGTCTTGCAAAAATTGTTGCCACCATCTCCACCAGCATAGCCGCCGCCGGCGCCACCGCTGCCTTCACAGGTAATAATTCCATTTGGAGTGCAATTGGGTTTATCTTGTTATGCGATTATATGTGTCTTTTTCTAATTGTATTCAAGATTTTGGTTGATAATCCATTACGGGCTTCTTTATTTCACTGTATTTTATTCATTTTTCTCTGAATAATTTTGCTTCTGTTATTTGTGCATTGCTCATTCTATTTCAGAACATAGTTTGCTAAGATAAATTATTAATGTCTTAGACGCAATAACAATGATATCCGTTGGGGGTGGAGGGTGGGGGCATGTTTATGTTAAATTTCTTAGAGTTAGATCCAGGTTGTTCCATCTAAATTGTTTGGTAGATAAATTTTTTTGGGTGACAAGAAGAGTGCAAATCCCAACTTAATTATAATTCTGAGCAATTTCATAATGGATGTAAACCCTTCTATGAATTGTAGTGCAAATATTTCTCGAAAAAGAAATGTAGGTTTGATGTAAGATAGATGGATATATAGTATGATTAAGCTAGGGTATTGTTATTCCAAGCATAAGGCTTTTTGATATTTCCACAATTTCCAAAAGTACCCATAGGAGGTAATGTAGTGGGGCCAATTGACCCCACTGAATTTTTGTTTTGTTTTAATATATATGAAAAAATTATAAATTTTAGGTGTAATATATAAATTGATCCCACTAAAATCTTACGAATTTATGATATTGGGGTCAAATGAAAAATTTGTAATTTTCTCAATCTCATATCACTTTTACCTCCTTTATATATGAATCTCCCTCTAATCTTCCTAAATTAACTAATAATCTAATTTACATTTTTTTTGAAATAATTAAGTAATCAAGTCTTTATGAACAAATTTGTGATTAGAAAAGCCTATTAGGGACAAATAAAGTGCCTGTGCATATATATTTTGGAGTTGGCTTTATTTTTTTGGTAAATGACTTGTCCATATTTTTTTTTTTGGTTAGTTATGTGCAAGAAGTAAAGGCCTTGCCCTTTCTTGGTCCATTTTGTCTTTCTTAATCGGTGACTCATCGCAGCAAGCTTTGGAGAATAGAAAAGAACCATGTCTTTTTTTTGTTTGTGTGACAAGCTTGTTGGTTTGTGGTCTCCTTAATTCAAGGAGGTTTGTCTCCTTATTTAAGTTTTATAAAAAGAAGTTTGGCTTCTCAATTTGGAGTAGCCACCAACATCCGAGAGCAACTAAGAAATAGAGACAGAAAAGTAAGGTAGAGAGAAACTGAGAAAAATAATTAGTGTGTTTATTTTTCTCAAATAAAAAGACTTGTATTCTTCAATACTTTCATAGTGAGTTTTTGAGATCTCTCCTCGTGGTTTTTTCCAGTTGGGTTTTCCACGTAAAATTCTTATGTCATTATTTTTGTATCTCATACAGTATTACGAAGAATTCTGGTGGGCACATGGGCAGAGAAGAAATGGTGGCAACACAGAAGTACACAACCCGGGCAGTAGTATTCATCGTATAAATGAAATGGTTCATGATATTGCAGGGCCAGATTTTGATTGAGAATAAGGCAGAAAGCAACCTATGAATTCTGATGCCAAAGACTTCTTTAAGTTATTAGACGACGGTAGCGAGCCATTGTGGCATGGTTGCACCAGTATCAATATATATACTATATATGTAACTTGTTTTATTATTTTGTTAATTGTAGGGTGATCAACGAGAAAGTAATTTGGACAATGATGCATGATGTAACATTCCAGAATTTTTATTGTTATATTAAATATTTATTGAAATTTTAAGTATTTAATGGATGTGTTTATTGTTAAATAAATAATTGTTCAAATTTGATTCAATTTGATTAACTATTTGTTAAATAAATAATTAAGGAAATTAATTATTTTATGCTAATTTAATTTAATTATTAAGTTAGAGAGTTTGATTAATTGAATTATTATTCTTTTATTTGAATTTGTAATTGAAAGATGTGTTAGTTGATTAAATAAAGTTATAATTATATAGAAAATTATAATTTTGTGGTATTGGTTTATGTGATGTAGTGATTTAATAAATGATTATAAAGTGTGACAAATAACCTTTTATAAAGTAGTTATTAAAATAACTTAAAGGAGTTTTAATTCAGTTTTGCCAAATAAGGCCTAATGCCTATTAAGTCTTTAATCTAATTGTGCTTTACCAAACAAGGTGTAAGGGTTAATAGGTTATTTTTAGTTAGTTAACCAAACAAGCCTTATGGCTTTTGATTTTCAAATCTATTATAACTGATATCAGTTATATTAATATTTATGTTATATAATTAGTACATATTATATTATATACGTTATTTTGTTAGTACGCTAGTTAGTGTTAGGAAGAAAAAACTCAGAGGAAGAAGAAAAAGAGAAGAAGAAAAGTGAGAGAGAAAAGAAGAAAGGAAGAAAGGCTAGAGAATTGAAAAAGGAATTGGAGAAACGCTTGATAATCAAAAGGATAACTATCATCTTCTACAAGCAAGGTATTCTTCTACCCTTTTTAAGTTTTAAAAGTTTTAGTTTTCTCTTCTCCTATTTCTCTATAAAATTCTTGTGATAGGATAAATTGTTGATTGTATGTGTATTTATATGATCAACTAGTGATTGTAAAACTATTTTTATAGGTTATATATGCTTATAGACAATAATTGATGTTATGAATGTGGTTTGTGAAGAAAAATATTTTACAGAGAGTTTATGTGAATGAATATGGGTTAATTTAAAGGTGGAATTGAGGGCTAATTAGTTGTGTAGTTGATAAATTGGCTATTTAAATTGATAGAACATGTATAAATATTGATAAAGATGCTTTGAATTAACTGTTTTGGTTGAAAAATAAAATTAAAGTGTTGATTTTCATTAAAAACATCAAAAAGTGAGTTTTTATCAAAAATAATGAAATTGGATGTTTTAAATTTGTTGTTTATGTTGTGGTATGGGTAGAATCATGTTAGGAGTTCTTGAATTATGTTTATATTAAGTCTTTGTATGAATTACATGTGAATTAGACTGTTAGAAACGAAACAGAGGCCAAAATTGGCTTTTTTCTTATATCTGTCAAGTTGTTATTGAATTGAAATTTAGCGGTTCAATACCAAATGATTTCATTTTTTTGCTACCATTCATTTATTTATATGACCCATCTCCATATTGGCATACCACACCACAAGATATACCTTTGTGGTGTCGCGCATGAAAGTTAGCGTAATGGTCCTGACGTTGTACTTTTGTACTCGAAATTTTAAGGAATTGTTATGTGATGATAGTAGGACTGTAAAATGTTGATTTTAGTATTTTTATACTATGAATAAGTATGTTATTAACGATTAACTTGTGTATAACTTGATTATGTGATTAAAAATCCAATTTTTACATGATGAACGTACTTAGTTATGTTCGTAAGGTGGTAATGACTAATTATGTCATGATGACATATGTTTATAGGATATTGTGGTTTGAATTGTTCTGTTTAGCCCACGAAAGCAAGGCAAGTTTTCTAATCCTTTATCTTGTTGAACTAATTATGGTTTCCAATTCGATTACCTTATAAATAATGCAAGTTCTCTAATCTATTTTATTGTTGAATCAATTATTGTTTCCAATATAATAATGCAAGGTTTCTAAACTTTGTTTTTGATATTGAACAAGTTATTCTTGTATTTAACTTGTTGTTTAGCATGCCCGAATATATTTGAATAGTTTATCGTTCATATTGCCATGCATGCTTAGTATTCAATTCTAAATAACCTTGGCTTAATATTGTTCAAGCAAGGTGTGTTATAGTTATTCAAGTTGTATGCTATTAGATTATTCCTAAAGCATGATTTTAATTTACCATGACTATTCAATTACGAGTATTCTATAATATGATGTTATTAGTATTAATTCAACTAGTCCTCTAGTTGATGATCATTGAACTTCAAATTACCCTTGAAAGCGTATCCAAACCAAACTCTCTTTGGTGCGGACTTGTACTCTAAATACTGAGATGAACAACCCTATTATTGGGGATAACTTACGCATAGCGTTAAATGTTTATGCACAATACATGGTACGTAAGGGGGTCGATCCCCTAAGCACGAGGAGTCCTTATAGTCTTATGATCATTAAAGTTGGAGTTGAAAGATTACTCGCAACTGTGGACATAGTTCATGGTCTTATGACCCTCGGTTATGTTTATTCCATATTTTGGATTTCAGTTCCTGATTATCATTGTTAGAGTACTATCTAGTTTTGATGAGCCTACTCATTGGCAGTAATTATTATTATTCTTTTGTTGATTCATTATTTTATCCAGTGAGCAATTGTTGTGCTCACTCTTGCATATTTATAAACTCATTGCAGCTAAAGTGGAAAAGGTAGATGAACCTTCAACTAGCAAAGGAAAGGGAAAATTGTACAAGTGATGCTGATTTGTACTTTTATTTATTGTGATGATATTAGACTTCTTAATAATGATGTTATGTAATAATTTTAATTCCGCATTTGAATGATTGTATTTAAAGGTTAGACAACCTAGGAGATTTTATTATGTAATCCTTTAATGGGAAAGGTTTTATTTATCCAGTTTTATTGTGATTGGGTAGTTAGATATGAATATTTGATTAAGTGAACACCAAATCCTGTGGGAATGAAGTACCTGGGTTTGGGGGTGTCACACATGACGACAGACCTAGTCCTGTTTTCTAGTTTTTTATGAACCTTGTACTTTTATATTCATTCTTTGGATGACTGTATGTTACTAAAAGATTAGATTTGTTTATATTTCTTCAGTTCATATTGGTTTTTTAATGTTTATACTATTTTGGTGTATATGTCGGTATATGGATGGATGTTTATATTGTTGTGTATGTGTGTTGGGGTATAAAGTAGGTACAAAAAAGGTACAGTTTTTTGGGAAATCTGTAAAATAGGAAAAAATATTTTTTTTATTTTATACATTAATGATCGTGATGCGTCGGCCGATAATTAATAGTATTTATTAATTGCATTAGGGTATTAGCAACCGCTTCGGTCACTAACACGTGGCCCACGACAGCCTTTAGCCCTGAACCATGATGACTCAGCTTAGCGACGATTTCGGTCGCTAATATCAGTTACAAATAATTCGGTCGCTAATAGTGGTCGGTGATGTGCATTCCAGCGACCATATTTTATGTGACGCCTATAGCGACCGCAAGCGGTCGCAAATGGTTATCAGCAACCGATGCCAGTCGCAGGTAGGCCTTTTTCTTGTAATATGCGAATCAATAATCATAGATGTGGTATAATCAACAATGATTAACCACAAACATGTTTTGAAATAACAACTCAAGCTTGAGTTAGGAAACTTGTCTTGCTTGTCGATTACTGCTACACAATCTAATATAATCTCTTTATTGAAAAGACCTATCATTGTTAAGATTGATCTTCCAATTAGCATAATACACTTTATCTCATAATGTAAGACCCCAACTTTTATGAATAAAGATTTATTTTTCTCTAAATGTTATTTTGAATAATAAGGTATGGATTTGTTATAATGTTATAGTTGTGGGTAATATTTACAAATTTTGCAAAGTAAGTAAGTTGTCATAAAATATTCGTTTGGTCGGGGAATATTCATTTTATCAGAAAATATTCGTACAATGACATAATCATTGGTGGACCCCACAACAGAATTATTGTCGGAGTTACAAAATGACAGAAATAACTTTTTATAAAAATAACGGCAAAACTTTTACCATTAACTGTGAAATACTCGGTGATAAAATTACAGTAATACATGTGGTTGCATAGTAGCACACGGTATTGTACAGTATCTTTGATTATTGATGCTTACGTGAGAAGTCACTCAGGTTTACTTAATTATTGCAACAGTAGTTGTTGCATAGTATCTCACATTATTGATTCAATTATTGTCACAGTATCATCTGCATAATATTTTATATTACTAAATTAATAATTGAGACGACAAAGTTATTCATATTATTATTTGTATTATTGATAATGTCTAGAAAGTTCTGTCGAGGAAAGGGGTTTGGTCACCTAATTGTGCGCCAATAAGGAGAAGTCCTTATCGGAAAGACCTTTCTTTCCTGAGAATGATCTGGTTGTTAATATTGTGAGTTATAATATTAATGATGGATAAATGTTATTAAAAATGTGTTTAGTGAAGCCAAGTGAATTGAGATAAATAGAGGAATTTTTTATGAAGTATTTGTTATAAATTTGGCTTATTACATGGACCCCACTTACTCATTTTTCAATATCGTCGGTAGAAAGTTATCTCAGTTTTGTTTTTATTTATATATATATATATATATATATTATAAGTTTTATTTTATTAGTATTATAATAGTAATAAAACAGAAAAATTTTTATATAAAATTGAATATATTATATTTTATATAAAATTTTTGTTTTAATAGAATATTTTATTGCACAGTGATGAATAGTAAAAATTAGAAAATCAGACGAATTCTTTGCCCATGAATTCGTTATGTTCACCCGTGATATTTTTTCTTAAATAGTATCCTGTCATTCTCCTATAAATAGGATGCTTAGTTTAGAAATGAAAATCACACCAGAATCAGAGAATTCTTTTTCTATAATATTGAGCGTATTTCTTTTGAGTTTAAGGAAGCTTTGAGTGTAGAAAACGGTACAAGTTTCTTCAAGAATATCCCCGCCATACCAGTCAGAAATACTTTCCTTTTAAGGTAAGGGAAATTATGTTTGTTCAATATTTGTAAGAAATAATATTTTCTTCCATACTCTATAGTATGTAAGTAATATTATTTCATTTCATATTCCTAATTTTACACTTATGTTGATAAGTATTGCTTCTATACTCCTTGAAATTAGTAGAATATCCTTAAAATATGTGCTTTATCGAGTATCTTTTCACAGAAATATTTTTCTGAACATCCTTGTTAAGTTTTAATCTTTTCATGCCAGAGTACTATTCACGGGGTACTATTTATGAAGTACTATTTATGGGGTACTATTCATGAAATACTATTCATGGGGTACTATCCACTCGGGTACTATTTACCCGGGGTACTATTCACGACAAATTTTAATTTCTTTTCTGTCCAAATTATTTTTACATGAATATTATTCTTGAATTTTACTCCACAAAGTAGTTATCATGTTGATAATTTGGACATTCTTGAACTCTAGATAAATTGAATTATAAATCTTTAAAATTTATCATTGCTCCTACTTAATTGAATTCTTATATCATTGTCATCATCCTCATGCTTATAATATGATGAAAGTCATCTTTGGCCCGTAGTGCATAGATGGACTGTTGATTGGTATGATTATGACTAGAAATTATGTATCGGTATAATCATAACCTTTAATGTTACAAATGATGTGATAAAAGTCCTCATTGGCTCGTAATGCATTGATAATTACCTCTTCGACATACCAGGTACGTAGACCAATTTCGAGGATGAAATTTCATAAGAAGGGGAGGTTGTAAGACCGCAACTTTTATGAATAAAGATTTATTTTTCTCTAAATGTTATTTTGAATAATAAGGTATAGATTTGTTATAATGTTATAGTTGTGGGTAATATTTACAAATTTTGCAAAGTAAGCAAGTTGTCAGAAAATATTCATTTGGTCAGGGAATATTCCTACGACGGCACAATCATTGGTGGATCCCATAACGGAATTACTGTCGGAGTTCGAAAATGACAGAAATAACTTTTTATAAAAATAATGGCAAAACTTTTACCGTTAACTGCTGAAATACCCGATGATAAAAATATAGTAATACACGTGGTTGCATAGTAGCACATGGTATTGTACAGTATCTTTGATTATTAATGCTTACATGAGAAGTCACTCAGTTTTACTCAATTATTGCAACAGTAGTTACTGCATAGTATCTCACATTATTGATTCAATTATTGTAACAGTATCATCTGCATAATATTTTATATTATTAAATCATAATTGAGATGACAAAGTTATTTATATTATTATTTATATTATTGACAATGTCTAGAAAGTTCCATCGAGGAAAGGGGTTTGGTCACCTAATTGCACGCGAATAAGGAGAAGTCCTTATCGAAAAGCCCCCTCTTTCCTGTGAATGATCTGGTTGTTAATATTGTGAGTTATAATATTAATGATGAATAAATATTATTAAAAATGTGTTTTGTGAAGCCAAGTGAATTAAGATGAATAGAGGGTTTTTAGTATTTGTTGTAAATTTGGCTTATTACATGGACCCCTACTTGCTCATTTTTTAAAATCGTCGGTAGAAAATTATCTAAGTTTTGTTTGATTATATATATATATATATATATATATAAGTTTTGTTTTATTAGTATTATAATAGTAATAAAATAGAAAACTTTTTATATAAAATAGAAGATATTATATTTTATATAAAGTTTTTGATTTATTAGAATATTTTATTGCACGGTGATGAATAGTAAAAATTAGAAAATCAGACGAATTTTTCGCCCGTGAATTCGTTATGTTCATCCGTGAGATTTTTTCTTAAATAGTATCCTGCCATTCTCCTATAAATAAGATTCTTAGTTTAGAAATGAAAATCACACCAGAAACAGAGAATTCTTCTTCTATAATATTGAGCGTATTTCTTTTGAGTTTAAGGAAGCTTTGAGTGTAGAAAATAGTACAAGTTTTCTTCAAGAATATCCCCGCCATACCAGTCAAAAATACTCTCCTTTTAAGGTAAGGGATATTATTTTTGTTCAATATTCGTAAGAAATAATATTTTCTTCCATACTCTATAGTATGTAAGTAATATTATTTATTTCATATTCCTAATTTTACACTTATGTTGATAAGTATTGCTTCTATACTTCTTGAAATTAGTAGAATATCCTTAAAATTTGTGCTTCATCGAGTATCTTTTCACAGAAATATTTTTTTGAACATTCTTGTTAAGTTTTAATCTTTTCATGACAGAGTACTATTCATGGGGTACTATTCACAAAGTACTATTCATGAGGTACTACTCACTCAAGTACTATTCACCCATGGTACTATTCACGATAAAAATTGATTTCATTTCTGTCCAAATTATTTTTACATGAATATTATTCTTGAATTTTACTCCACAAAGCAGTTATGATGTTGATAATTTGGACATTCTTGAACTCTAGATAAATTGAATTATAAATCTTTAAAATTTATCCTTGATCTTACTTAATTGAATTCTTATATCATTGTCATCATCCTCATGCTTATATTGTGATGATAGTCATCTTTGGCTCGTAGTGCATAGATGGACTGTTGATTGGTATGATTGTGACCAGGAATTATGTATCGGTATAATCATGACCTGTAATGTTACAAATGATGTTGTAAAAGTCCTTATTTGCCCGTAATGCATTGATGGATAGTTGTTTAGCATGATCATGACCACTAGTGATATTAACGAATATCCTTGGCCCGTAGTGTATGGATAATTCAATGATGTGGATTATTTATTGAGCTATGTTACAGAGATAAAATATTGATGATGAACTTTTAAATCATATAAGATAGTAGATATTATGCTCTACTTAACTCTTCTAATGGATTGCTTGTTTCGCTGCAGTTAAACTTGTTGTCTATTGTATTCTATTAGTTTTACACTGTTGAAGGCTAACGATAATTTATTTTGCATTATCTTAGTCATAATATTTTTTACTGGGCTAGTTGAGCTCACCCTTTGCTTTCATTGTTCTCTTCAGGAAATAAGAACATAGCTGGGACTAGTCAGGGAATGGAGTGACGGTCCGAGATGGTGGCTATAGTAGTCCTCACTATTTTATAAAATAGTGTGATAATAATTGTAATGAGGACTCCATTTGAGTTTGGATATTGTCTACGAGACAATATTCGTGTTAAAACTTTCAGCTTATGTTTTGTCGTATTTTACACGACAGTTGTATAATTAAGTTTTTATTTAATTTTGTGCCATGTATTAGCGACTCAGAATGAGTTGTTTAAACCTATTTTGGGGGCGTCACACATAACATTACTATTTTAATAACATATTATCTAACATTTAGCCGCATAATAAATATTAGATCTTACATTAAGTCCTTAGTAATATTATCATACCTAGATAATATTACTATCATCTTAAACTCATTTCATATCATTAATCTTAATAATATTTTATTCAATTCTTAGTATTATTAATCAATTACTAATTCTTTAATCATATAATAATATCTTAATCGTTTACAAGTATTATTAACCCTTTAATAATATTTTAATCACTTACTAATATTATTAATTATTTAATAATATTTTAATTCTTAACTAATATTATTAATCGAGTTAATAACATTTTGATTTTAATTTAATCTAAATATTATTAATTACTTAATAATATCTTAGTCTAATATTATTAGTCATCTAATAATATTTTAATTATTTACAAATATTATTAAAATTTTAATAATATTTTAATCACACTTTAATATTATTAATCATTTAATAATATCTTAATCATCTAATATTATTAATTATTTAATAATATTTTAATTTAACTTTAATCTAATATTATTAATCATTTAATAATATTTTAAATCATTATCTAATATTATTAATCTTTTAATAATATTTTAATCTAAAATTTATTAATAACATGTTAATCTAATATTATTAATTATTTAATAATATTTTAATAATTTATTAAAGTTATAAATAATTTATTTTAATTGTTTACCCTTTACTAATTACTTTATTTAACAACCC
Organism: Panax ginseng; assembly: GCA_020205605.1. Classification (NCBI taxonomy): domain Eukaryota; kingdom Viridiplantae; phylum Streptophyta; class Magnoliopsida; order Apiales; family Araliaceae; genus Panax; species Panax ginseng. The sequence continues at coordinate 132,675,160 of CM035128.1, forward strand.
TAAATGCCATAAATATAAAATCTCATCAAAAATAACCAAAATAGCCTCCATAAATCTGAATACATCATCTTTAGGGTCTTTTGTAAAAAATATTACATTTTTACCATTTGTAACAACACTTAACTTATTTTATCCACTTATTCATAACTCAATCATTCACATGAAAAATACAAAAACAATTCCCAAAAATTCTAATTTTCTGTGAAACATCAGTTAATATTACCTTCTTTATGAACATATAATTTTTCTAGATATTTTCAGTTTCGTGTATTATGCTTAAAATGCCCAAAACAGTCGGATCTTGCAACAATTTTCATGAACTGCTTTTTTGTCCAAATATTTCGAAACATTCAGGGGATGTTCTGGTTATGTATATGTACTTCCTGTAAAAATTTTATAATTTTTGGAGTTACACACTAAGAGTTATTCCCTTTTACTTTTTAAATACTCATTTCTTAAAATCCACAACTTTCATCATACACATCCAAAAATTACCATCTTTTTACTGAAAACCATTAATTCATCATATTATCATCTCAAATTTTCGAGAATTTTTGAAGTAAAATAAATGGACGAAACTATCTTAGCTATGAATTACCCAAAAACAGCCCTTTTTCTATTTTTGTAAAATTTGGACAGTGTTGCAGCTCTCATGGCTTGAAAAATAAATATTTTTTAGTGCTACCACGTGGTTTTACTATTTAACTTATATATCTAGTACTCCTCTTTGATGGATCACAAAAAGAAGTTATAGATCTCAAGTTATAAGCTTACAAAGTAGGAAAAAATTAGGGTTTTCTAATTATTTTTTTTAAAACTAGTTTTCATTTCTTACTTTAGATCTAACTTTTGACACTTAAATATATTATATCTAAATATGTAACACTATAAATCATATAGATCTAGAGTCTTTAAGTTAGAGAACATAAACTCTAGATCCAATTAAACTACCAAAAGAAATGGAATTGAAAGGTTTAAAATTAGGGTTTGCCTTGATTTTTGAGCACACTTTCTTATCTTTTCAAAGTAGGATCTAAATCTAGGATGCATAAAGCTTCAAGTTATTCTCTCTTTTCTTCCCTCTTCTACCCAAAATTTTATCTCTCTTTTTCCTTTTCTAACTTTGCTAGTTAAGTTGCAAATGAGGAGAGAGAAAAAGGATAAAATTTCTAGTTGTTTGGAAGAAAATATAGATATATCATATGTATGTCTATACTTTGTCCAACACTCTAACTCTTTCTCTCTCTTATTTAGTAATAGTTAGCTTGCGGTAAAAAGTGTTTTTCGGATGAAAACTTGACACACATGATATACCATGTATGTGATGCCCCCAAAATAGGTCCACACAACCCATTTTGAGTCGCCAAAATACATGGTACAAAATTCAAATACAAACTTTATTTATACAACTGTCGTGCAAAATACGACAACACATAATCTGTGAGTTTGAATACAAATATTGCACCGTACATAATACAACAATATCCATACTCAAATTAAGTCTTCATTACCATTATTGTCACATTATTTTATAAAAAAATTAAGACTGCTATAGTGACTATCTCGAACTGTCACTCCATTCCCCGACTAGTCCCAACTATATTCTCATTTCCTGAAGAGAACAATGAAAGAAAATGGTGATTCGACTAGCCCAGTAAAGAATATTATGACTAAGATAATGTAGAATAAATTATCCTTAGTCCTCAATAGGAAAAATTTTATAGAATATAATAGACAACAAATTTAAGATCAATAACTACAGTAGAAATAACAATCAATTAGAAGAGTCAAGTAGAGCATGATGTCTACTATCTTCTATGATTTAAAGTCCATCATCAATATTTTATTCCTGTAACACCAATTAATAATTATTTCCAATCAACGAATTATCTATGCACTACGGGCCAACGATAATCCTTTATATCACCAATGGTCATGATCATGTCAAACACATGTCCATATATATTTGCACTATAGGCCAAATATATTAATCAACAGTTTTTCTTTGCACTACGACCAAATATATCAATCAACAGTTCTTCTTTACACTACGGTCCAAAGAGAACTTTTAACAAGTCTTTATCTGTAATATTAAAGGTCATGATTATACCAATACACAGTTTCTAGTCATAATCATACCAATCAACAGTTCATCTTTGCACTACGGGCCAAAGATATAAAGAATGAAACAAGTGAGATCAAGGATAAATATTAGAGATTTATAATTCAATTTATTCAAGAATGTCCAAATGGTCAATATGATGATCAAAATGTGGATTTAAATTTAAGAATAAGATTCATATATCAAAGAGAATTTGGACAGAAAAAGAAACTAATTATAACGTGAATAGTACCCCGTCATGCAAAGTACCCCGAATGAGTAGTACCCCGACACAAAAAGATAAAAATTTCAATAAGAAAGTTCAGACCAATTTCCAGTGAAATGATATTAGATGAAGCGCAACCTTAAAGAATTTCTAATCATTTCAGGAATTATAGAAGCAATAATTATCATAGTAAGTTTAGATTTAAGAATATGAAATGAAATAATATACAAAACTGCAAATAGATTTTCACCCATCATGTGGTAGTCCACGTAGACAGATCATTTCTATAATTTTAAAAAAGAATGAATACGAAGGGTTATTCACCAGGCATGCGGTAATCCTCATAGAAATATTATTCTCACATATTAATAAAGAATAAATACGAAGGGTTATTCACCATGCATGGATAATCCACATAGACATGTTATTCCCATAGATTAATAAGGAATGTAATGACAACCCTTATGAGTATAAAGAAAATAACATCTTTTACGAATACGAAAGAAATAATACCCCTTACTTTAGTAGGAGATTGGATACTGCAATAGTGTACTAGCAGAATACTCTTCTTCTTTCTCTTTCTATAGTTTCTCTCACTATAGCTTGTGATTATAAGTTTGCTCTTCAAAAATGGTAGGACATAATGAATGGATGGAGGAGTATTTATAGGCTAGGAAAATGTGACAAATTACAATGTTAATTATACTTTAGTACCTTCATCTTTGCCTCCTTTTTTAATTTAGTCCTTTAAGTATTATCACACTTGCATAACCTCCCCTAATAGTACTTGTATGTGAACCAATAGTTCCTTGCATGTGAACCAATAGTTCCTTGCATGTGAACCAATAGTAGTTAATTGCTCATTTATCCGATTAATTGTCCGCTTTGTCAATTTAACATCCAAAAATCAACTATTATCGAAATAAATATCGATTTTCACTAACATTAATATTCCCAATATAATGGAAATATTTTTATCAATAATTATTCATCATTAATATTATAATTCACAATATTGACAACCAGATCATTCTCAGAAAAGAAGGGGCCTTCTGATAAGGATTTCTCCTTATTGGCGAGCAATTAAATAACCTAACCCCTTTTCTCGATAGAACTTTCTGGACATTGTCAATAATGCAAATAATAAGAATAACTGTGTCGTCTCAATTATTGATTTAATAATATAAAATATTGTGCAGATGATATTGTGACAATAATGGAATCAATAATATGAGATACTATGTAGCAACTACTGTGACAATTATTGAATAAAACTGAGTGACTTCTTACGTAAGAATCAATAATCAGAGATATTGTTCAATATTGTGTGCTACTGTGCGCACCAACGCGTATTACTGTACTTTTATCACCGAGTATTTCAACAATTTAACGGTAAAAGCCTTGTCGTTATTTTATGAAAAAGTTATTTTTGTCACTTTCTATATCCGACAGTTATTTCGTTGTGGGGTCCACCAATGATTGCGTCGTCGTACGAATATTCCCCAACAAATAGAATATTCTCCGACCAAACAGATATTTTATAACAATTGCTTACTTTGCAAAATTTGCACATATCACCCATAACTATAGCATTATATCAAATCAAAACATTATTATTCAAAATAATATTTAGAGAAAATTAAATTTTTATTCATAAAAATTTGGGGTCTTACAATGTATATCTATCTAAATCTTACAACATAATCTAGATTTCTCTCTGTCACTTATCATTTTAAGTTGCTTGTAAATGTGGCGAAATAAGGTGGCCAAATCAATTTGTGACACCTAGCTTGTAATGATGTTTATCTTTGAAAAAAAATACCACCACATTTTCCTTTTCTCCTTTTGTTGGCCGGATACTCCTCCCCCAAAAAGCCCAATTTTGATTTATTTTAATGCCCAATTTTACTTAATCAAATGACCTAAAAGTCCCTACACTAATTTGGCCAATTAGTTAGCTACTATCAAGGGCAAAATAATCGTTATGCCATCACTAGAAAAGGGCAAAATGATCATTCCACCATCTCTAGGAAATTTCCTTCTAGGAAATATTCGTCATTAGTAATATTTATCAAGGGTATAATGGTTATTTGGTCATTTGCTAGGAAACTTCTTGAAAATTTTCCTCTAGGATACAAGGGTCATTAGTGAGATTCTTCAATGACACTTTGGTCATTTAATCATTCAATAGGAAATTTCTTAGAAATTTCTTACAAGGACACTATAGTTATTAATAATTTTCTTTTGGGGTGAAATAGTCATTTCATCGTTACTAAGAAACTTCCTAGTAATTTCCTTCCTAGGGCATAGAAGTCATTACAAATTTTCTTTTGGGAAAAATAGTCATTTCCCCACTTCTAAGAAATTTAGAAATTTCCTAACCATCATTACCAATTATCACACCCTAGTGGGGCCCAACATCTTTGACTTCTCCCAATTTAATATTTTTGGGTTCTATTAAATTATCATTTAAGGCATAAGTTTTTTACATGCTTTTATAATTAAGTTTTTCATTCAGACTTGTATGATTAATTTTAATTAATCATTTCTCTTATTTGGCTAACAATATAATTAGCTCATTCTTAAGAATATATGTATCTATACATATACACATTTCTTTAACCTTATAGCATCACTTTATTTGAAATTTATTTCCTTAATAAAATTTTCCATATGTATCATTATAAAATTTCTTACACCATTTAATTCACATCAAATTTATAGGTATCGTAGTACCTTTTTCTTAATATTCCTTCAAGTACATATAAGTTCATTTCTAGGGTTTTGGAATTTTGTAACCCATATTTTTTCTATTCTCTTTCAAATAGTAAACCATATAGGTTCTTTAAAAAAATTAATTAATCCTCAAATTCCCATCTAGGTTTTTTTCTTTAACCTTTATTGTAATCACTCAAGATCTTATAAATTTTCGGGTTGTCACAAGAAATTTCTTACCAACTCGTTGCTAGCCATACTACAGGAAATCATTTTCGCCCACATGGGATTAATTTAATCTAAAGTAACATAAGGTGGTTGTAGACCATTGGTCTAGTTTGACTAAGAGCATGTAATTAGCCGTAAAGTCTTGATGTACATAATTTTAATACCATAAGTGAATAACAGCTCACCAAGCTGGTTCCCCTCTTTGGGCTCACTGACCCGGACCCTAGTATCATTGGGCTTGTCTATTACCATCTGCACAATTTGTGGGGCTCAAATAGCCTATTTGTCATATCCATCAATTTGGGCTAGAAGCACTACTCGATTAAGCTCAGCTAAATTAACTACCCACTTCAGTCCACTATCTTTATTCCACGAGATTATAAATCCTTCCATGACCCGCAATTAACTTGATAAATTATAGATAATGCTAACATAATCAACACTGATTAATTACCAATCTGATATCAACTATCCTTTGGACCTATAAAAATTCCCTTTTTCTTGAGTTAATTCCTCATAAATCATTATGTCACACAAGGCTCATCATTTTAAGCTTAGTTAATGCATAACTTTGTCGCACGTTATAGTCTCTTTTTTATTTTTTCTCATGATGAGATTTCATTGCATTCACTAAATTTCATACACACATTACCCATAAATGCACACAATTATGACCAAATAATACTTATTTCGTTAATAATAATTTTTTCAAATTTCTAGGATATTACAATTAGCCTTTTCTAGTATAGCAAGAAAATTATTAACACTAAAATTAATGTAGCAGCTTGCAAGAATACTAAGTACCAATTTAATATGGCCCAATAGTTAAATACGGACACTCATACATATAAATATTTATACATTTCATCCATCACATTTATTTAAGCTAGCAAAATAGTTAGCACCTACATTATTAAAAATGATTGTTTCATGTAATTTAAATAACTCATGGTAGTATCCACCATTCTCCTTATTTGTCACCAAAATATACTTATCAATGAAATTAATTATATTATGATATAATTACTTCATTGATCTAATAGGTAGATTTATGTCAAGAATATTTCACAATTAAGCCATGTTGGCTTTTATTTTCATTTTTAATAATAAATGTATATTTTTAATAATACATTTAATTACCACGTCTCATAAAATTTATTTAATTCCTCATATTACTTTCTCTTCATTATGAATAAGTAATATTTATAATATCTCGTACATTCTAAGTTAGAGCCTTTTATCTTAAAAGTCTTTATCTTCACAATCATTTTATATCCTATGGGTTTTTTATAGCATATATATAGATAATAAAAAAAATTATAATAAATTAATCCACTCTTTTCACATTTCACTTATTTAAATTAAGTTAAATTCCCAACCTTTATTTAATTATTTAATATTTCCCTTAAAAGAAATATTACTAATATTCGGATATCACAAGATGGACAGCCATTTGCTCACTGAAGAGCTAGACTCCCGACTACCCTGTCGTAGTGATAATTCGTCGAACCCGCAGAAGTATGAGTCAATTAATCCCTACAAGGTTCTTCTCTTGTGTTGAGGGAGTTTTTAGGATCTATGGTTTATATCTTGTTGAAGGCTTTATGAGGGTGCAAATTTTTGAGGCTTTGAGAGGGTTTCGAGGCCTCAAGTTCCGGGCCTTTGGGACAAACTCCTCCTCCTGTTCACCCCCTTCAACTGAGTTGCACTCGGTTTGCAGCGGTGCCTGATCATAAGACACATTTTTCCTTTGCGTTCTCCATCAATTTGATGTAATGTTTCGCTCTTAGTATTGGAGGTCCTCTCAGGTCTGATACATTTGGATCCATCTACAAACAAATAAGAGTCTACATTAATATCCAGGCAATTATTATAATATCCATTTAGATGAGCTACAAACAAATAAAACTATACGAATTGATTACTGACCAACTCCTATTCTTTACAGTATCATTATAATCTGCCATTATTTCTTTCGTGTAATCTGCCATTTGGTATTGTTTGATGGGTTTTGTGGGTGAATTAAGAGAGATTTATGGGTTCTTGGGTGATTTTAGAGAGGGATTAATAGGTTTTTGGGGGTGAATTTAGAGTGATATTGATGGGTTCTTGTTATAATTTGGAGAGAGAAATTAAATTTATTCTTTTATTTATTTTCATTTATTATATTTTATAACTTGAGCCTCATTTTTTTAAATTTTTTTTAATTATTTGTGTTAATAAATGTTTTATTATGTTATAAAATATTATAACATAAAAGATTTTCTTTGTATTTTAATAATTGGTCGTAATGAATGTTTAATTATTTTTTTGTTTTGTATTTTAATGTATTAATACTTGTATTGACAAATTTACCATTAAGAAAATGGGTCAGGTCAGACTTTGTGGCGGATTTAAGTGAAAATTGAGAATGAACTCTAATGGTGGTAAATGGTATGGGAAGAAGAGACAGAACATGCAGGACAAGAAAGCAAGCGTGAGAGAAGAAAAATAGACAAAAAAACAGATAAAGGGAGAAAGAAAGGAAACTACTTGAAAAAAAAAAAAAAAAAAAAAAAAAAAAAAAAAAAAAAAAGCGGTGTTGTGCTTATCTTTATTGCTCTGTTGATATTAATTCTCAAAAAATATCTAACAAAAAGTCATATTACAAGCAAATATAAGTAAAAATAAAATACTCAAAATTAATGAATATACATTTCTTACCCGAATAGCCACAATTAACATCACCTCTAATGAAATGCCATGAGCAACAACCTTAACAGCAACATAATGAAATTGATCAAAATGTGTGTACACAATAACCTACACAGCCAGATGAAAGAAGGGAGAGATTTTAAAAAATAGAATTAAAAGCTATATTGGGGAAAAAATCTTGTACTTAACTGCAACAAATTTAACCCATATACATTTTACCTGTACTGGATAAATTTTAGGATCCAAATTTTTTATCCAGCTTGGTCTTTTCGGAGTCGCAAAGCTGGTGAGCGCTCTCTCCTTTTCTAGCCTCATACTTTTATGTTTGTTTTCACCCAGCCCAGCACTTCGATGATTAAACAAAATCATCATTTCACTTCATTATCCCCTGCAAAATAATCATTTATGTATTCGTAGGACACTTATATTTTAATTCTAAATATGATGTACATCATCAAATAAACCAAAAAAAATGATCATATAAATACATCAACATATATAGAAAATATGTAAATACGTATAGATATATTGAAAATACATCCAATAAAATTGATATGATTTATTGAGAACTCTAATAAGCTGGGTGAGAGAGCTACCGAATGTTATAGGTAGATCATTCCAAAAGAAAATGACATTATTTTAGAAGAAAGAATATGTGAATAGGGGAGATGGGGAGATGGGGAGACAGAGACCGGCGATGCAAAAAAATGAAAGGGGTTATATAGGATACAGTTTACAAACCTAGTATCTTACTTTTTAAGGTAAATTATTATTTAGTCCGTAAACTATTACTTTTTCAAGTTTATCCCTTAAGCTATTTTTTTAATCTAGTTACATCATTTGTCTAATTTTTCCTTTGTGTTAGATATTTCTATTACAAATCAATCAATCCTTATATATAAAGGTACGACAAGCGATTCTTTTAATTTGAAAATTCGGTGAGTCAATCCCACTTAATTTGAAATTTTACTGAGTCAACTCGATTCAATTGAAAAAGACGATTACTTTTCTTCGCATTTTCCAATTCTTTCAAGAATGTTTCCTCTTCCTCCTCTTCTTCTTCTTCCGATTTCAGTTTCTCGACTTTTTTCAATTATTTTCCTCTTCCTCTTCTTCCAATTTCAGTCTCTCTACAATTACAAATTTCGGTTGTGCCTTTTTTCCCTCCATCACAGATCTGGGTTAAATACCAGTGCAGAAACCCTAGACGGCATCAAGATGCATCTCTTCGCCACTAAATATGGTCGTTAGCTTCAAAACGGTGAGTTGGCCTCACAAGGTTCCAGCTCCACGGCGCCGTTTCAAGACTTGGTGGATTCACAAAAGGAGCTATTCCGCAGCCAGATTGATCAATTACAAAACATAGTGGTTTCGCAATGCAAACTCACCGGCGTCAATCCTCTTTCTCAAGAAATGGTTTCTTTTCTTCTTAATTTATACATCAATTACCTGGATTTTGCCATGATTATCAGATTTCAGGTTTTCTGTTATGAATACTGCGTGTAAAATCTATATTTCGAGGAGATCTATTGTTTTTCTCTCTCTTTCTCTACTTGCAAGAAATCGGTGATTTCTCAGCTTTTAATTGATTGTTTGTTTACTCTTCTTAGTAAAGTGTCACCTACGGAAGTTTGAAGGGCTATGTTTGCTCTGCATTTCCATGTTTTTTTTTCTGGTAAGTGCTCTGTACTAATGTTTATGTTACTGTTTCTGATTTTTAATATTCTGGTGGGATTGTTTGGTTTTTAGGTGATTCTTGGTTTGTGATGAAAATTAAGTTGCTATGTTCTGTTTTAGTTTGTATTTCCTTAAAGTAATTATATTTGTTTTGATTGTAGACATTATGGGCTGATCTTTGTTATGAAAAGCAACTTTTAAAAGTTTTTAGTAGCAAAAGAAACACTTTCAGGAGCTAAAGTTATTAGCTTTTTGAATGCTTTCAACTTTAAGATGATTCTGAATTACGGGAGAGAGAGAGAGTAATGCTACTTCTTATCTTCAAAGCATTGGAGGCAGATTCATTATCAGACAATCTGACAAGCAGAAAGGAAAGGGAAGAAAAAGAAACTTTCTTTTTCTTTTTTCCCCTTTATTTTTTTGAAGAAAAGGAAAAAATGTGTTTCAGGATTTGGTGGATTCACAAAAGGAGCTATTCTGCAGCCAGATTGATCAATTACAAAACATAGTGATTTCGCAATGCAAACTCACCGGCGTCAATCCTCTTTCTCAAGAAATGGTTTCTTTTCTTCTTAATTTATGCATCAATTGCCTGGATTTTGCCATAATTATCAAATTTCAGGTTTTCTGTTATTAATACTGTGTAAAGTTAGCATTTACCATTTTTGCTATTTGATTGTGTTTGCAAGTAATAATGACCGCATCAAGGATAAATAGAATGGAAATAAAATGTGTAGAATGAGAAACAAAACGGTGGTGATGTGTGTAGCACAATTATTGCTAAAATATGAGGTTGCAGGTTAATTATTGTGGGTCCAAGTGTAAAATTAGGGTTCACATGACCTAATTGAATTAAATGCGCAATTAGGGTTTCATGGTCTCATTAAATGTGCAAATTAGGTTTCACATAATCTAAGGGAATGAAGACGAAAAAGTCAGAAATAAATGTGCTAGACCCGGGAGAAGCCTCCACGTGTCCCGAGGCAGAAGACTCGTGGAGGCGGCTCGATTTGGGAATTGATTGAGGGATTGGATTGGTGGCTAGAAGGACAGGGTAATATAGGCATTACTCTAATGACTAAAGGGTATTTCTGGAATTTCCCTGAAGGCATGTGCCTTGCACATGACTACTTTCCAGAAAACCCTATAAATACCCCTTCCATTCCATTTGGAGGGGGACTTCTCTTTAGACTCAAGACTTGGACTCTCGGAAGATCAAAGGACCCTTTTTGGTGACTTAAAGGCTCGGAGATTCCACCTAAAAGCACTAAAAGGGGTTTAGAAATTCTCTCAAGAACGAAGGACTCAAGAAGGCTCTTGGAATCCCTACTACCCTAACACGGTTCCTGGAATCTAGGGGTTCTGCCACGCGTCGTTGGAGTAATCGCCCACCTGTCGTTCTCCCCTCTTCAATCAACCAATCAATTCCGTGCTCTTTGTGGATTTCTCTCCTCCTCAGCCAACACGAAACCCTAACCCTAGCAAGGCACGATTTCTTTGCCCACATTTAATTGGCGACTCTGCTGGGGAGGTGTAGAATTCGTGAAGGGTATGCCCACGACTCGAAGTGGGAGAACTACAGGAAAAGCTACTTCACCAACAAACAGCATTACATCACCGGATCCAGTTCCAAGGCAAGCCACTCAAGCTTTCCAAGGCACAAACCTGGATTTTGACCAACCACTTATTGAAGATGCTTCAGAAGGAAGTTCGACATCACCACATATGGCCAATCAACAACAAACCAACGCAGGAAGGTAAGGCGAGGATGCAGGTGGAGACCCGATGAATGTTGTGCAACTGGAGATGCTCAAAGCATTGAAGGAAGCACGAGAAGGGCAAGGAATGATGATGGCCATGATGCTGGAAATGCAGAGGAAGCAAGAGGAGATGGGGAATTTCCGCCAATAGTTGATGCAGATTCCCACTTTCAAGGCCATGTTCCCAGGAAGTTCGCATGGGGAACAAGCAGGTGTGGAAGACAACAATAATGGTAGCAACAACAAAGAGAACCAGATTGTACCTCCATTAACGGAAAGTCAATCGGTTCCAATAATCAACTTGGAAGCCCAGAACAGTGGTGACGTGCCACAACCTAGGATGGAAGTAAGCCAACCTCAGGCAAACATCATCTCAGCTACTATTCCATTATTTTCACAGGTGCAAATGCCAATCATTCCAAGCAATGTCCGGTGAATGAGCCAACAACTTCCACCCGGTGCGGTATTGCTCATGATGCAAGTGTTCATCAACCAATTTCTCTACCATACACCACCGATGCAAGAAAGATATCACAACACCCCAGAAAGTTCACGCTTCAAGCCCGTATGTGACGAAGGATGATATGATTGACGTGATCAATCAACTTCGCAGACAGACATCTCGACCCTCGGAGTTGGACTTTACTCCTCCTTACCTTGCACACATTCGGAGGCAACCTTACCCAACAAGGTATATTGAGAACCCCCCGCAATTTCCAAAATACAACGGGGAGAAAGGAAATGCTAGGGAACATATTGCCAGGTTTGTAGAGTCAATGTCTCCGTGGCTCGGATATGATGAAATGAACAACCACAACTTGTTGATGCGGGAATTCAACAAGACTTTGATGGATAGTGCCTTTAGTTGGTACTACATTTGGGAGAAGGGGTCAGTCCATGATTGGGATGACCTAAAATTGCAATTTTTCAAGAAATTTTTCTATGTGCAGAAACAGGTAACCATTGTGGAGCTTATGCGGTTCAAACAGAAACCGAATGAGGAGTTGTTAGATTATGTTGACAGGTTCAGGGCCCAGGCACAGAAGTGCGCAGAGCCGATTGAAGAAAAGAACTTAGTCAGCATTTGCAACAATGGCGCCTTGGATTCCTTCAAGCCCCACCTTATCACCAAGGCTTGTGATTCCTTCGCGACCCTCTCATCTTTTGCACAAGACTTGGGAGGAATCATGACATTGCCCACTAGCCATTCGACGGTTACATGGAAGGGCAAGAAGATTAAAGAATCGTGGCTTTTGGTGACTCTCGGTCAAAAAACCACAAGGGACAAGAGGAGAAGCATGAGAAGAACTTTGACCGAAACAGAGGAAGGCCTGAAGACAAATATACAAGAAAACCACTCCCCGAGGCCATCACATGTAGTGAGAAAGCATTCGAGGATTTGTATGAACAATGGGTTGAACATGGAGTGGTGAAACCTCCAAGGCCTAGATTCTGATGTGGAAGAAATGAAAGAAGACCGGACTTACGTGTATTCCACCAATCACGCGGGACACTCAACTATGGACTGTTATAGCCTGCGGAGGATATTCCACGAGAAGCTGGAAAATGGGGAGATTGAACTTGGAAAGGAAAGTAGCGTTCATGACAAGCCATTGCCAAACCACAAGGGGAAGGAAACGTGCAACATTGTTATTCACAGCATAAGCCCAGAAGTGGAGATGATGATGGAAGAAAAGGAGGAGTGTGATCCAGGCCTGCAGGTGATGGCATTGATGAACGAAGCCAAGTTCAGAAATTTTTTTGATCAGATAGGATTGGCCAAGGAAGCAAGGATTGAGGCAACCAGGGCAATTATCAAAGCTACTGAGATGCAGGAGACTTGCATGGCCATGAGTAAAGGATTTGTGAAGACGATGGAGGAAGAAGAAAATAAGATATCTTTCTCTAAAGCTGATAGAGAAATAAGATACCCGCACAATAGGTCGTTGTATGTGACAGCAGTAATCAATGGCATCGAGGTGCAGAGGGCATTCATTGATAATAGAGCATCTGTAAATATCATGCCATACACTGTGTTCAAACGGTTAGGCCTGCCGGAGAAGAAGATTGTGAAGGAACAAACGAACATTACGGGATTCGCCAACCAAAGCACAAGAACCCTTGGACACATTAAGGTGGACATGCAAGTTGGGAAGATTCGAGGGCCTGTAATGTTCCATGTTGCCGAGGTGGATGCATCATATCATGTCTTCTTTGGGAAGGGCTTGGCAAAATGACTATAGGGTAGTACCCTCTCGGTCTTTCATCACCGCTTTAAAGCTATTTGGAAAGGGAGAGAAGTAAAGGTACCAGCAACTCGGAATCCTTTTGGACCAGAGGAGGCACACATCACCGAAGCAACTTTCTTTGATGATGTCGCTGAAGAGGGAGAGAACCAGATTGCAAGGCCTAATTCTCTAAGACTAGCAAGCTGGGAGGAAGTGCAGGAGGAAGATAAGTTCGTACTCGCAGAGAAAAAAGAAGAAGAAGACCTCGGAACACGGAGAATGTTCCAAAAAAAATAAGAAGCCCATGGTAGTAGACTTAGAAAGAAGGAAAGAAGAAAAGAAAAGGCCCGTGAGACCTCAAGATGCCAGAAATATAATAAATGCCAAGCGGATGGCACAATCTGACGAGGGCCAGAAGACAAAATGGGAGAGGGTTGTTAAACCCGACGGAAAGGTGGTGTTTCGATTGTGACGATGCAAGGGGGAAGAGCCCTTGGAAGCGTGTGAACCCAATGGCTCAGGAGGTGTCCCCCACTCCAGCAATAATGAAGAAGAAGAAGTTGTACAACAGAAGGTAGAACCAGCTCCAGAATGCTTCGAGGATAGGCCAAAACCTCAATAAAATGAATTAGAGGAAGTTAATTTGGCAACAGAGGAAGGAACGCCAAGACCGACTTATGTCAATAAGGAGCTGGATGCTAAACAGAAGGAGGAGCTTGTACAATTATTGCAAGAATATAGGGATGTCTTTGCTTGGAATTACGACGACATGCCCGGAATTGACAAGGATCTTGTGGAGCACAATCTAAACATAAGTCCGGAATGAAGCCGAAGAAAGCAAAGCACTCGCAACTATGCACCAAGTAGAAACTCAAATAAAGGAAGAGATCAAGAAGTTCTTTGGAAGTAGGGTTCATCAAGCCAATTCAACATCCAATATGGCTATCCAAAGATTGTCACCAGTAAAGAAGTCAAATGGACATGACTACGAATATGTGTGGATTTCGGAGATTTGAACAAGGCATGCCCAAAGGACATGTACCCATTACCCAACATAAACACTTTGGTAGATGCAATGGCTAATCATGAGATGATGTCATTCATGGACGGGTTTGTGGGTTACAATCAGATAAAGATGTCCGTAGAAGATACTGAGAGTTGACAACCTTTTCATTACCTCGTTTGGGAATTTCTATTATGTAGTAATGCCATTCGGGTTGAAGAATGCGGGGGCAACTTATCAAAGGGCAATGCACGCCATATTTCATGACATGATTCATGATATAGTGGAGGACTACGTAGACGACATAGTAGTGAAATCCAAGAAGGTGATAACTCATGTGGAGGACCTGAGGAAAGTGTTCAACCGGTGCCGAAGGTATAAGTTGAGGATGAATCCGAAGAAGTGCGCCTTTGGGATGACGGCTGGAAAATTCTTGGGCTTCTTGGTACACAATAGAGGCTTAGAGGTGGACCCAAGCAAGGCCAAAGCAATCACAGAGATGCCCCCACCAAAAACGCAGAAACAGTTGAAGAGCTTTCTAGGGAAAGTTTCATACATGAGAAGATTCATGCCAGCATTAGCCGAAGTCACAGAACCTTTTGGCAAATTGCTAGAAGGAAAGGCACAATGGGACTGGGGGCAAGACCAACAACAGGCGTTTGAGAAGGTGAAAAGAATTTTGGCTTCAGCACAAACAATGGTAGTGCCATAAAGAGGAATGTCGTTGCAATTGTACATGACATCTACCAAGAAGTCCATAGGTGGATTGATCACGCAGGAGGTGGATGGAGAAGAGAAACCTGTATATTACATTAGCCGGATAATCCGAGAACCAAAACCGGTATTCACGGTGGAGAGGCATTGCCTAGCATTGGTATTCATTCTTGTAAAAAATGCGGCATTATTTTTTTAGCACACAGTAAAGCTTGCAACAAAAGCTGATCCAATCAAATACCTATTAACTAAACCAGCATTAGTAGGAAGACCTGCCAGATGGATGATGATTCTTTCAGAGTACGACATCAAGTGTGTAACACCGAAGGCGATCCGATGTCAAGGCTTGGCAGACCTGCTGGCTTAATTTCCAAATGGAGAATATGAACCCCCTTCTGAGGATCTTCCAGGTGAAGAAGTAGAATCAATCGAGTTGATGAATGAGGACCCAGAATGGTGGAGTTTGTCTTTTGATTGATCATCTGCAGAAGGTAAAGGTGGAGCAGGAGTGGTGTTGACCACTAAAGAAGGAAATGAAGTGGCCTTGTCATACAAATTGGATTTCCCTTGCACAAACAATGAAGCAGAATATGAGGCGTTCATACTAGGATTGTTGGCGGCTCAAGAATTAGGAGCCAAACATCTTAAAGTAAAGGGAGATTCAAACCTCATAGTGCAACAGATAAGAGGCCAATTCGGAGTGAAGAAACCTATCTTGGCGCCATATCGAACTGTAGCACAAAAGGTGATGGAGGCTTTCAAGAAGGTGGTGATTGAATATGTGCTTAGGAGAGGATGGAATAAACAACCTGATGCACTAGCAGCAAGCAGATGGCGTCTCGAGTCTATGTCCAAGGTGAGGATTTGGATGTAAAAGTAAGGAAGAGAACCCTCCCAACCACAGTGCTAAATTTGTTCCCCAAAGACATGATAGATGATTGGCGATATGACATCTCCCATCAATTGCAAACAAAGGAGGGAACAATACCTACCGTGAAGTTACAGAAGTACAATATCATCAAAGGTGTCTTGTATCACAAAGAAGCAGACGGTGTGTTGACACGATGCTTAGGGAGGCAGGAAGCAGATAGAGTCTTGCAACAGGTGCATGACGAGAAGCGCAGATTAAGCGAGCATATAAGCTTGTATCGTAAAGGCTCTTGCGTCAAGGGTATTATTGGCCTGAAATGAAGAAGGAAGCAGATGCCCTACAACGCCAATGTGTTTCATGCCAAGAATACCCTGGGGAGGATGAATGCGCCTTCATTGAAGACATAGTGGATTGGCGAATCCCTTATATGGAGTTCTTGCAAAGCGGGACTCTTTCGACCGAAAAGAAGGATGCAATTATAATCAAGAGGAAGTTACAACGTTTCTTCTTGCAGAATGGAGAATTGTTTAGAAGGGGATTCAATGGCAAGCCCCTACGGTGTCTGGAACTAGGTGAAGCCAAAGATTTGGTTTACCAAATGCACAAGGATGAACACCAAGGGGGAGCCAAGTTGTACAAACAACTTATCGATCATGGTTAATACTGGCCAAAGATGGAGGGAGATTGTCTAGAATTTGTTAAAAAGTGCCACATATGTCAAATACATGGAAACTTGATCCATGCTCCTGCCATGGATTTGCGAACCTTGGCAACACCATGGCCCTTTCATACATGGGGAATGGATCTTATAGGTCCTATTCACCCTAATTCCAAGGGTAACATATGGATTTTAACTGCCACCGAGATGTACACAAAGTGGGTGGAGGCAATACCCTTGAAGAAGGCCACGGGACCAGCAATGGCCAATTTTATCAAAGAGCACATCATTTGCCGTTTCGGGATCCCAAAGATCATTTTGTCGGATAATGGAACTCCCTTCATCAATAGGGACGTCAAAAATCTGATGGAAAGATACAGGGTGAAACATTACAAATCATCACCCTACTACCCGAAAGGCAACGAACAAGCAGATGCTACAAACAAAATCTTGATAAAAATTTTATCAAAAACCCTAGACGATCATCCGAAGACATGTCCAGAACAATTACCAATAGCATTATGGGCATATCGAACTTCAAAAAGGAAGCCTACAGGCGAGACCTCATATGCTTTGGTTTATGATGAAGAAGCTATCTTGCCCGCTGAAATAGAAATACCTTTGGCTCGAATGAGACTTCGAAGCTTTGTCGAGGAAGAAAACCGACCAGCAGCCTTGGAGGCCTTAGTTGACTTCCGAGATAAGGCTAAAGAAAAACTTGAACGGTACCATGAAAGACTGCGATGATAATACAATACCGCGGTGGTACCACGACGAATTCTGGTGGGGGACCTAGTACTCAAAACGGCAACTTAAGTCATGAGGGGGACCCCAACCACCAAATTTTACCCCAAATGGGAAGGCCCGTATAGGGTACGAGAGATCTCCAAAAGCGGGTATTGCAAGATATCTCGTGTGGGATCAGATGTTGTCTCAGGCCCATTGAACTTGAAGTGGGTAAAGAAATATTATACATGAGAAGAGCATCATAAAAAGTTATTCTTTCAACTTCAAAAGTAATCGAGGCACCTGACTAACAGCCCTCAGAAGTTACACTTTCAACTTCAAAAGTGATCGAGGCTCCTGATTAACAGCCCTCGGGAGTTACACTTTCAACTTCAAAAAGTGGTCGAGGCACCGAGTATAAGCCCTCAACCTCGAAAGTTACACTTTAACTTTAAAAGTGGCGAACGTTATGCTTTATTCGACAAAAGCAAGAAAGTTACACTTTATCTCTAAAAGTGGCAAACGTTATACTTTCTTCGACAAAAGCAAGATTTACTAATGAAACGTTATGCTTTTCGTTAAAAGCAATTTTATTATCAATAAATTGACAAATTTTCACTTATACTTGAATGTTTTTTTTAAATTTCTTAAAAAAAAGAGTATAAATTCAAGTGTTAATTTGTGGAAATTATGTACATTTTTTTAAAAAAAATTTATTCATGTTTGCTTATAATACCTATTGTTGTCTTGAAATATTAATTTGAATAACTTGAGATTCATTGATAAATATTGAGTTTTAAGGAATTATTCAAATTAAAAGCAATCAACAAGGTTAAAGAAACTACTTTTTAATAAAATGAAATATGTGTAAATGAGTTTCTGAAACAAGAAATCGAAAAAAAAACTACTACAACAAGTTATGATCTAAGGGCCAAGACATATCAAAATGAAGTGGAGGCACAACTAAAGCTTCTAAGTCAAGAACACAAAGATCTCGAATCTTAAGATTTAAACTTTGCTTTCAGTTCCCTAACCTGTTGGGTAGTTAACTCTAAGTCCCGTCGCTGGCGCTCTACCTCCCGAAGTCGGCCCTCTAAATCATGAGACTGGATCTTCAATTTGTTGGCGGCTTCATCAAGCTTAGAAAGCTGCACTGAAAAGGATTCATCTTCACACTTACGTACGGCAACCTCCGAACATAATGAAACAAGCTTAAAACTTGACTTGAGAAGAGTCAATCTATCACGAAACGGAGACATGTCAACACCTATGGCTGTAAGGTCGTCTACTTTATCGCTAAACTTCTTCAAGTCCTCGACTCGGAAAGAATATAAAGAAAGAGTGTGCAATCCACAAATAAGGCATGTGAGCTGATCTAGGAAGAAGGTTTGGGTGGAAGTCTCCTTAATAATTAACCGGTCAAGTATCTGTGGGAATCGAGCTAGGAGACGCTCCAGACTTTCCTGACTAGAAGATGATATCTGGAAACCCCTCCAAGAAATAAGATCCCCATTTGGATTGAAAGAAGCTCTGGTAGCAGCTACTTTAAAAGCCACCATTGAATTTGTCGAGTCAAGGGGTGGAGGAGCAGAAAGATGCTGTATGGCTGAGGATTCCTCGAAACCTTGGTCACCTGGAGGATAACCAAGGTCACTATATGGCGAGTGGGAAACATCTGGATGGAGAGCATCAAATAAAGCGAGTGCCTCAACAGGCAAAGGCAAGTCTCTCATCTTCTCGCTCTAAAAAAAAAATGTCAAAGCACAATATATTAAAAACAAAGAAAGAAAGGAAATTTGAGACAAATCATATGTTGATTAAAGAAGGATACTCACAATATAGTCAATGGAAAAGGAGTCGGGAGATGCCACAGAGAAGGGGAATGTTATTCAACCCACCCAGAGTGTTATCAACACTACCCTCCCGAGCAATCACAAACTCGGTAGAATCCTTCTGGGGAGGATGAACATCACTAATAATTTCAGAAGGATTCCCCCTCTGGGAAGTAAGAGCCTCATCAACATCTTTACACTCATCATGAGGAGCAGTCAGAGGAGGGTGTGAAGAAATAGTTGTATCACCTACAGCAGGACTCGAGCTAACATCGGATAAGGTATCCTTAGCATCCAGGCTAACACAATCATCACGAGGAGTAGATGACTCAATATCAACAAGTATAGGTTGGGAAGGCTCACGACTAGTGGAAACCGCACATAGCCTCATCGTTGGCAAAAGATTACACATAAGCCCAAGAGAACGTCATCATCATCATCATCTTCATCAACCACGGTAACAAAAAAAAAGGAAACAATTACTTAATGATATGTGAAAGTAGTAATACAAGGATGAAAGAAAAATGAGAATAGTAACACAAAAAAATTATTACCAAATTTCTACTGGCGTTTCTTGGTTGGATCCTCAATTTCTTAAGTATATTAGAATCAAAGACTATCAAGAGGCATTTTGCCAATGGCTTTATGATAAGCCTAATAGGAGGAAGACGGCTGACTGGAACCATAGCAGAAGCAATAGGAGGAGCTACTTGTAATCAAGTAGTAATAGCCATTCTCGTTTTAGAACGAGTAACTCTCATTGCCTCTAAGATCGAGAGGATCCTTGGGGAGGAGCCTGGAGGAGACACCAAATGGAGCCCGTGGTGGAAGACTCTGAAGTAGTGGGAGCAGCATGCGGGGAAAAGTATTCGGATCACCTCGAGGAGGAATGTCCGCTAAATGAGGAAGAGAAGACTTAGGCATCAAGACCTCATGCTCAATTAGCCGACTATTGGATGGCCAAAGTGTTGGGCGAATATTGGTCTTAGGAGAGCATAGCAGTTGGCCCCATTGGAGACGTTTCAAAATAGAAACTGGCAAGGAACAAATCAAGGTATCATCCTCCCATCTTTTAAGATTGATCTGCCAGTAATTACGTTCACCAGTAGCATATCGCCCGCTCCGGGAATCATCTGGTATGACAAAAGGAAGGGATCTATAAGGATCACTTTGTAGCCTTGGAAATGCCCATGTAAAAGAGGGGGAGGTACAGACGAAATTGAGAAGAGCAGCCTCATAATTTCCCTAGCAGGTGTGACCAAAAGGGCGTTCCTGGTCATATCCAAATTGTCTCATGACCCGGTGAGGAGAATACAGTACAGTGTCAAAACTATTATTCTCAAGGAAATAAGGAAGCTCTGTAGACCGAAGGAAAATGAACCAAGACAGTGCAAAACCACTAAAGCTAGTTCTGTTGAGGCTTGAGTAGGTACAAAATTTGCGCTTGTAAAAGTGAGGTAGATGGCCGCAACCCTCTGAAACAGTAGTATAGGGACGGGAAGTGAAGCATGCATAATCATCAATAAAAGGCCGCAAATTCGCACTATCGAGACTAAGTCGGTGATCAATCCAACGTGCCATGCGAGGAATGACGTTGGGTGATGAAAAAAGAGGAAACTTCTTCTTCTGCTTAGAAGAATATCCCGAAAAGCGTTTGAAAAGAAAAATCTGAAGGAAGGAACATGGAATGAAGCAATTGACATCATACCTGAATGAACAAAAATCAAATAAGAAAAAGGTTAAAGGAAAAGAAGTGCGGTTGGAAAGACAAATAATAATATATATATATATATATATATAAAGTGATTACCTATATATATATATTATTTCATGGCAATGGTTCTTTTTTGCAATCTTTCATCTAGCTGACGATATAAGGACCCTAAAAAGAAAGAAGCAAGGGAATCTCGAGCCTCGGGATAATATCTTGCCGCTAAGTGAATTGAACACAGGCGAAGGACCGTCTCATGGGAGATCCAGAAAGAGGAAGCGGGACAACCACATAGCAGAGCTAAGTCGCCAGAGGAAAAGGACAAGTCTCTCCAAGGAAGGCAAAATGTGATTTGTCATGAATAGGAAATGTCCCACTAGTTGGTCTTGTAGTCACGGAAGAAGTAAGCGTACACCAGGATAACCAAGAATTTTTCGCCGATTGGAAGTCTCAAGTCTCGAAGGAGTGTATCTCCCTTGAAGCGGGAGATAAAGCGGGAAGATTGCTTGAAGGCTTCCATCAAGTAGGCAAGACATTCGTTATCTCTAGTGGACATGTTAGAAGGGCCGCAGGAGTTTGAAGCAACAATGGGAAGGCTACAAGATGTAATTCAAAATAAATATATATATATATATATATATATATATTTCAGAAGAATGAGAATGAATTAGAGGAATAAAAGAAGAGAACTTACTGATAGAGGGCATAGACATCCTCTAGAGTAGGGGTAAATTCTCCCCATGCAGTGATGAATGTGCAAGTAGAGGAACACCATCATGAGATCAACATAGTAAGAGAGTTATGGTCATGGTGGATACATAGGTCTCTACACAGTTGAATGCAACGAAAGATGCTTGCATTTTTGAGTATTTCTACGTATTAAGCATTTCGAGGATCTCGCTTCGGTCCAATCCTCGCCATCCTCAAGGCTTACTAGATGAATCGCACAAGAAGCGAAGGGGGTGAAAGGGTATTCTTGTTTCTCTATGCATATACGGGGAATGCAATTAGCACGAGGAAAGTCATCCCAACCTCTGAAAAGTCGGGCATATGTGAATAGGCCTTCTTTCTCTGGTGAAGGAAAAGTCATGCGGCCATAGTCCTTAACTCTATCCCAGAAGGTGTCAGAAGGACCGAAGAAGGGAGCCCTTCCCCAATCAGTGATGAAGGGGGACTCCCGGGTGGTTTTGGTTCTACAAAGCATTCGGGTGAAAGGGCCTATAAGCAAGGAAAGTTCATCATAAGAATTTAAAAAAAAATAATGAAAGGATGTCAAGGATGTCAAAGGGGAAAGAAGTGTTCACCATGGCAAAGAGGAAGGTTTGATATTTAACCTCAAAGACGCCTTGAGAAGAAGAAAAAAAATGTCAAACGGAGTTTGTAATCACAAATATGCAAGAAAAATTTCTAAAATTGTGCGAGAAAAATTTTGAATAGCCAAACGCAACCTTCAAAGCCTTTTTTTTTTTTTCAGACTTATAACAGTATCTATCATGGTCAAAGGTGATGACTTTTGTAGGGCTCGTCGCTAGCTTTGTTTTGATATATTATGGGCCTCGAAACTCCAAGCAAGGCGAAAGTTATGAGCAAAATAGGTACGGCCCCCTAAGGTTCGGCCTCCTAGGGTTCGACCCCACTAGTATTCGGTCCTCCAAGGTTCAGCCAATTGGAATAATTTTTCCGCATGCAGAGATTTTTTTTTTCTTCCTTTGGGTTTTCATCGAAAAAAAAAAGAATTGCCAATCTTTCTTTATTATCCAAAGGAAAAAACCAAGATATGATCAAGGTAATGGGGCTCGGAAGACAAAAGAAAGACTAGAGTTACCTGAATAAAAAAAAAAAGAGCAAGAAAAACATTACAAACAAAAAAGGTTCTACAGCTGAGGAATTTTATATTGCCTATATAATAATGTTGCAACCAAATAAAGCAAAGAATAAAGAGAAGACCTAAAGAAGCTCAACAATGGGCGATTTGCCCCAACCATTTTCGATCTAGCACAAAAGTCAAGCGTAAATATTGGCGAGAGAAAATGGGTCGTTGTTAAGCCTAATCAAGAAGCTCTAATTATTAATATTGGAGACCTATTTCAGGCATGGAGCAATGGTGTTTATAAGAGTGTTGAACATCGGGTTGTTACCAATAAGCTAGTAGTAGCGAGGTTTTCACCGCTTATTTCTTACATCCATTTTATGAAACTCGAGATACAAAGTTGCGTGGAGCCCTCGGGTACGTAAAGTTCAGGTTTTAGAGAATTTAGACAACAAGTCCAACAAGATGTTAAAAAAAAAATGGGTTACAAAATTGGACTTCTCAAAAACGGATTTGGATTATTTCATATTTGCCCAAAGTTATCGAGATATTAAAGGTGTATAAATATAATTTTGTTAGTAAAAAAATAGTTATCTCATATTCATTTTGTATTAGTTTGGACAACATTCAAGAAAAAAATAATAAAATATCTTGAATCCAAATTTCCTTGCCCATTTCATGAATCATGTCATGAAATGCTGGGAGGATGTAGAAATGCCGTGTGGGCAAGACATGATATAGTTGGAAATTAAATGTGGGCACATTTTTTTTTATCAAATGTGGAAACACAAATATATATATATATATATATATATATATATATATATGGCACGGGTCCTCCCAAATTCGGTGGTTGACAGACTTCAATTGATGGGTACTGTGAAGAAGGAACATGGAGATTGCCATGGAATCTACAATGATAATCAAAGACCTCAAGCCTGATGTAGTTGCTTACACAGCTTTGATAGACGGGAATTATGAAGCTTGCAATTCTTTAAAAAAAAATCAATTGCTTTCATTCATACCCTTGAGGTCTTGTTTGCTCTACGAATCAACTGCTTGAGACGAATGATCCTTCGCCGCGAAAAATTATAGCCTTTTCTAATGAATTCCGAGGGAAAAAACCAAGGTATGATCAAGGTGATGGGGTTCAAAAAATAGAAGAAAGGCTACAATTACCTGAATATATATATATATATAGATGAAATAATTATGAGGAATTGGCCAATGAAGACTCCAATGAAAGCTGTGATAATATAACTCAAGCTGCTATATGCATATCTTCATGATTTCCACCTTGAGGCCGTAAATGCAATAGAATAGCATGTATTGTTGTATAACTTCAAGGAGCCCTTTATTATGGCAAAAAACGAAGGTTGCACCTAATTGAATGATATGGCAACAGATTTCTTCCTGCAATTTGGATGCAAGACGTGCTCATCGACTCCTTACCCTTCAAAAATAAGATAAGTAAATGTTTTATTTATTTCCTAAAGAAAAATAAAATAAAATAAAATAAAATTTTATTTTTTCGAAAAAAAAATAATAATAATAAAATAAGATTTTATTTTACTTTAAAAAAAACTATGATTTTGTTTATTTGATTTTCGTAAGGTTCATGTAATTTTTGCATAACCACTTAAAAACACGCGTCGTGTAATTACTGCCTAAGCTTTTCATTTTTATGTCATACATTTTTTGCATACATATCTGTTACTTCAATGTTGCACGTGTTTTATGCATATATTTTATTTTTTTACTGGCTGTATGACTATTAATTTTCAAATTAAGAAAGATTTTATTTGATTTTCTAAAATAAAGAAAGATTTAATTTCCAAAATAAAATTAAGATTTGATTTTATAAAATTAAGATTTGATTTTATTTTAGAAATAAGAAATTAAGATTTGATTTTATTTTGGAAATAAAAAATTAATGTTTGATTTGAAAAAAAAAATGAAAGTGATAGTGCAAAACAAACAAAGCCCAGAGTTCAACAAGGTTCATCCGAATTTCACAGTGAATTTATAAAATTACCTGCTGATCATAAATTATAACATAAATTTATTTATATATACATACCATATATATATTGCATGTGTACTAAACATACACTGTCAGTGGTAACTATATTATTGAAACCCAAAGTGTCTGGGCTCTTCAAATGCATGCATCCCTTGTGGATGCTCATCTTCATAATTAAGGGAAATCATTGGAGAGCATATATATTATATTTCCTCCCCAACTACTAGTTGTAGTACTATCTGCAAAAGTAGTTGTACCATTCACCATGACCACTCCATACAAATTGGTAGTCTCCATGAATTAATACGCTGTTTCGTCAATCTGATCAATAGCCAAGTTGTTGAAAGCTTGAAAATCATTTGAATAATGGCTATTCATCAATTGAAAACAAGTATTATTATCAATGAATGTCAAACAACTTGCTGCCGAAATAATATTCATGGAATTATCAATATCAGTTTCATATACTAGTCAGTTCGAATTCGGAGGTTGGTTTGGATTCGGATTCACAACGAATGATGACATGGCCACAGCTGGAAGCTAATCCAGCAGCCCGTTATAGCTGGGATAATATGGCATGCTGGTGGCCTGATCGATTTAATTTATTCAATTAAATAAATAAAATCTTTGAAAGGATTTGATTTTCAAAAATAAAATAAGATTTTATTTGTTAATATATAATTTAATTTATCTTGGTTTTGTTTTCAAGAAACAAATATTGGGCAAGATATAGAAAGATTTCAGAAGATTTTTCAATATGTCCAAAGAAGAGCCTCGCTAGGTCTTGCCTTCCTAGGGTTTAACTCTAAGGGTTTGGCTCCCTAGGTGTTCCCTCTTCTAGGACCATTGTCCTCAAGACCTGTAAAGTGAAGTCCCGCAAAATTGTTCAAAGGCTTGCAGTTTTCTTGCACGATCGTCTATTTGGAAATGCGACTCTCGCGCAGGGGACAAATGTGGGTCCAAGTGTAAAATTAGGGTTCACATGACCTCATTGAATTAAATGCGCAATTAGGGTTTCATGGCCTCATTAAATGTGCAAATTAGGGTTCACATAATCTAAGGAATGAAGACGAAAAAAGTCGAAATAAATGTCTTTAGACGGGAGAAGCCTCCACGTGTCCCGAGGTAGAAGACTCGTGGAGGCGGCTCAATTTGGGAATTGATTGAGGATTGGATTGGTGGGCTAGAAGAAGACCCCGGGCAATATAGGCATTACTCTAATGACTAAAGGGTATTTCGAAATTTCAAGGCATGTGCCTTGCACATGACTACTTTCGAAAACCCTATAAATACCCCTTCCATTCCATTTGGAGGGGACTTCTCTTTAGACTCAAGACTTGGACTCTCGGAAGATCAAAGGACCCTTTTGGTGACTTAAAGGCTCGGAGATTCCACCTAAAAGCACTAAAAGGGGTTTAGACATTCTCTCAAGAACGAAGGACTCAAGAAGGCTCTTAGAATCCCTACTACCCTAACACGATTCACGGATTCTAGGGGGTTCTCGCCAGCGTCGTTGGAGTAATCGTCCACCGCTCGTTCTCCCTCTTCAATCAACCAATCAATTCCGTGCTCTTTGTGGATTTCTCTCCTCCTCAGCCAATACGAAACCCTAACCCTAGCAAGGCATGATTTCCTTGCCCATAATTATGTACAAGTAATATCTTAGCAACACATCAATCCCCCCACACCCACACCCACACCCACACCCACACCCACAATAGACAAAGCACAATCAAAATTTGTGGTGATGCTTGATTCGAAATTTATTTATGTTCTCCACCTACTCTCTGCATAACCTCTAATATCAGTTTCTATTTTTGGGAAATTGTAGACCTCTTCTAGGCCAACTTTTGCAGACCATGCATTGATTCAATATCATGATGTCTAATGTTGATTACTGGATTTTGTCTACTCAAAAAATAAACTTGAATTACATATAGAAATTTCTAAAATTTTGTTTAAAAGAACTATTATGTGAATCCATGGAAACTGTTAGTCTCAGGGATCACCATGACTGAATCTATCAAGCACCAGTTACTTGCTTTCTTTTCTAGAGAAGCCATTTTTTGGGTATTATTATTATGACATTTACATTATTTCTGGAGGACTATTACAGAACCCAACTATATTCAGCAGCTATTGTGGAAAATAGTGCTTCCCAATGTATGTCAAATTAATAACTTACTAGATTAGTATTTATTGTTTAATCAGTGTCATATCAAATATGTTTCTATTTCTTTTCCATTTGTTTTTATTCTTTAACAAAAGACGGGGTGTAGTAGTAGTGAAACATTTGTGGGGATTTATGTCGAGGACTTGGATTGAATTGGATTCATTTGTTTATGTAATCTCAAGCCATCAGGTTCCTCACAACATTTACTACATGATAATCTCCTTTTCCATGTAAAATAATTTTGCTCTGGTGGCATTTTTTTAAGATTAATATTTTGAAGATGCTCTTCATTAAGCATGAACACGATGGAACTTCGCATTTGCCTTTGGGAATGGATTGGAGTCCTCCGCCTCGGGAATGGGTAATTATAACTTTTAATTTTGTTTAATTTGAATGAATTTGAATATCAGACTTTTTTTGATTTCATAGGCTTGATCTTTGGCTACATACAAGTTTAGTTTGGATTAATTTCAGTTTTGTTTGGTATTGTTAATTGTTTGATAATTATGGCCCACTGTAAGCAACATTGAAAGATAGTCTTCTAGAGCTTAAAGTACTAAAGTCAAGTTTGTTTAGTACTGAATTTGATAGTGGAGGAGGTTTTAGTGAGGGATGTGTTATATGCTTGACAAGGGATTGATTAGAAGTATGTGAAATTTGACAAGAGTGTTGATAAATATTTGTTACCAGATTCAATTAGAGTTCCAAGAGCTACTAGGAAAGAAAAATTCTTTTTCTTTGTGCTTTACTCTATAATTTTGTTATGTATTTGTTTTTTTTGTTCTATAATGGTTGTTTGAGGGATCAAAGCCCACTTTTGCTTTTTAATATTTAGTTATTATTTTTGTTATTAGCTTCTTCTTTTTTATTTAATAAATTATTCTCTGTTAATATGGATTTTTTGGTTGGTGGGTATTTATACGCTACATTTGGTTTGAATTTAACATGCTCTATATCTGTTTTTTGCTTATATGCTTTTGTTTTCTATTTCCTGCATTATTTCTCAATCATTCAATGGTCAATGGTAGTATATATATGTATATGTTTGATATACATATCAATTTGCTCTGTTTGGTTATTTACTTATATTGTAGTTAAAGTGCAGTTGAAACAATAAGTTATTGGAACCAAGTATTAACCAAAAGTATTGAAATTGTTTGGTGATTTCTTATTTATGTATTTAGATGAATTAATTTTTTTTCTTCTTTTGGATAGAAAAGACAAAATATAGAATGTAGATCATTGGGATATATTCATCTATCTTAAATTGAGCAATGAAATTTTAAGTAATCAACTGATTTTTATTCATTTCTGTTGTTTTTGTGTTTTTATTTCTCTCTTTTGGAACAAGGATAATGGCGACAATAGAGTAGAGCAAGTTTTAAGTGCTCAGTGTGATCAATTGGCAGATAATCATGATTTAAGGCATGAGGAGGCGTTAATACTTGAAGAATCCTTGGTTGATGAAAATAGATAATTTATGAGTTCTCAACACCCATGTTTTACTAAGGAACATATGGAAATAGATGGTTTATCATATTAAATTGATAATTATTTTTGGTGTCATCAAATTAATAATTTAAGTTGTATCACTTATATGTTTTTAATTAAGGGTAAGATATTTGAAACCTTTTACAAGGACCTTCATCAAGCTACAGATCCAAATACTTAGCTTTTGGAACCGTAAAAAATGTAAAACATATGGATCGAACTTAGATTTTTTTTTATGTGGGTTTGATTCATAATTTAAGTTGGTATTTCAATTTTGTAGTTGTAAAGTACATTGCCAATTTTGATTCAAACATTTTTATGATTTCTTGATTATATAAGTAGTAATTTTTTGTTTGGAAAAGGTTTTAATATTCTAAAGTTTATATGTCATGCAAAAATATATTCTAAACTTTCATAATTTTAATAAATTATATAATCAGTTTTTTCAACTAGCCCGTGCATTGCACGGACTACCAACTAGTGTTAACAAAAGTGCACATGTGTAATTTTTTTCCCAGATATGTAATTTGACTTTCTAATGTGTAAAATGACTTGCATACATGGCACTTTTTTTCCTTACGTGTATCATGACATGGATCCTTCTTTTTCCTCCATTATATATTTTCCCCAACCCCAAAGATAAACTCCAAATTTGGAAATGAGATCCACCATCATCATAACATTTAAGCACCAAACAAAAACCCAAAATCCTAATAAATTGAATAGACCTTTAGCATGGTAGGATCAATGGTGCGCTTTTATGAATATCAATACGGGTTGGCTCTTGGAGCGGATTTAAAAAAAATTCTGGTAAAGACGGATTTTAATTAATTTTTTTGTTTAAGTTAAATAAAAAAAATTAAAATTAAAATATTATTTAATCATAATAATATTTACAAATTGCAATAAATATTTCTAATCCAAACTAAAAAAAAATTCAAATAAAAAATATTTAGATACAATTTAGAAACTTACTTTGGTTATTTATCATAGTTCAATTTGAATTATTCCTCAAATGCTCAAAGTTTCAATCAAAATTTACTTTTTATATTTAAACAAAACCATGAATTAATTTCAAAGTATAAACTAGTTTTAGTATCCTTTTATAAGTTTCAAATAAGTTTTACTTAAAATAAGAGAAACTAACTATCCAAAATTTATACACAGGACACCAAAAATTATACAGGGTCCATTAGTTAGATGCATTGAAGTAAAATGATTATAACAACTAGAAATGAGAGGCTGCTAAAAGCTAAGCTATCACAATAAAAGACATGCAAAAACTATTCAACAAAAATAATTCTATTTTCAATTGAAGATCAAACAACCCAAAAATAAAAACTCAACCAGATCAAACAAAAAGTAACCATATTCAACCAAATCAATAACAAAAAAAATTAATCAAACAATCCCTCACAGTTCACACGTTGACATTCAAAACTAAAAATTATACAAAAAATACTTCTAAGATTTTACCAAACTTTAAAATAAGAAGATTTTTGTACTTGTATTTAGAATTGATTTAGGAAAAAAAAATTTACCCTCTCCAAATTTAACTCTTCCATTAATATACCCTCTTAAATTTATTAATTTAAATATATGCACAACCCCTATACTTATATAAAAAAAATTCAACAGGAACAATTGCCCTCAATACAGATCCGCACCTGGTTGGGTCATCATCTTCAGAGAAGAGAAACGAGATCACATCAATGGCTATTTTAAGAGACTGAAAAAAAGGTGATATGTGATATAATTCTATTTGGAAAAACTGTATTCAATGTTCATCATTGTATTCATTATATTTAGTAGAAAAAAAAATAAAAAAATGAACATATAATAATAACAAATAAAAAAATTAACATACAGTAATACTGTATTCAGTATTCAAACATAATAGTTATTATGTGATTTACTGTTATTACTGTATGCTCGTAATAGTAACATATTGTATCACTAGGAATTGTTCGTGCTTGAAGGCACGATATAACAAAAAATTAGATTAAAATTTGAAAAATATTACATTATTTAAAGACTTTTTATAACCTAAAATAACTTACAATCACACATAACAATTATCCTAATTCACCACACCACCACAATAATTAATTTTCCTTTCAAAATAGATATCCAAAAAAATCTAAACACGTCTATAAAACTTACAAATCATCAATAACAATTTTCATAATTCACCACAACACCACAATAACAATTATTATTATTGTTGTTGTTGTTGTTGTTGTTGTTGTTATTCTTGTTATTCTTATTGTTATTATTATTACTATTATCATAATAATTATTATAATTATTATTACTATAATAATAATAATAATTATAATAATTATTATTATAATTATTGTTGTTGTTATTATTATTGTTATTATTATTATTATTGTTATTATTGTTATTATTATTATTACTATTATTATTACTATTATCATAATAATAATAATAATTATCATTACTACTACTATTATTATTAATTATTATTATTATAATTATTACTATTATTGTAATTATTATTAATTATTATTATTATTACTATTATTATAATTACTATTATTATTATTATTATTATTATTATTACTATTATTATACTTATTACTATTATTATAATAATTATAATAGTACTAATAATAATAATAATTATTATTATTATTATTATTAGTATTAGTATTATTATTGTTATTATAATAATAATAATAATTATTATTATTATTATTATCATTATCATTATTATTATTATTATTATAAATATTATTATTATTATTATTATTACTATTATAAAAATAAATATTTTTATTATTATTATAATAGTAGTAATTATAATAATAATATTATTATTATTATAATTATTATTATTATTGTTATTATTATTTTAATTTTGATTGTTACTACTATTATAATTATAATTATAATTATTGTTATTATTATTATTATTATTATCATCATCATTATTGTTATTATTATTGTTATTTGATTTGAGTGGGAATTTTTAGGGGTGAATTTGATTTGGGTGGAAATTTTTAGTGTGAGATGAAATGTGAGCCTTTAGATTAAGTTGAAAGAATTGAGATGAATCAGTCGTCTTGTGCTTTGTCAAATGAAAGATTCAAAATATGTTCATTTTTTATATATATATATATATATATATATATATATATATATATATATATATATATATATATGCATATGATGAGTTAAAATTATGTATTGTAAAGAAAATTAGAAACTAAAATTATGTGTCAGAATTGATTAACTAACTAAATAATACAAACTAAAAATTAATAATGAAAACTAGTAATGAGAAAATTATGTACTATAAAGCAAATTAGAAACTAAAAATTATGTGTCAGAATTGATTAACTAACTAAATAATACAAACTAAAAATTAATAATGAAAACTAGTAATGAGAAAAGCTACCTAGGAATTCGAATTCACTAAATATTAACACAAACAATAATTTCTTATTTTCCAAATTAATTCTCAAATTATTCACCCTTAATTCCCTTTAAAAATAACGATTCATATAATTAATATGGGTAAGCATAAGTTATGAAAAATTCACAGATTAACTATAATTTATCAAAAGGCAAAACTAATGATTTGGCCATCGAAGTTGTCCAGTTTTATCGAATTCACGATTAAACTTTTAATTTTTCAAATTAAGTAACTGAACTAATTAAAATTGTTAAATCGGGTCATTCCGTCAAATATGGCTCACGGACGTTACATCTTTTTGGCTAATATCTGACGTGGACTTAAAAAAGAAAAGGAAAAAAAGAAGAAAATGACATGGCTATTGAAGAAAATGACATTGTGACACCCCCAAAAACAGGTATACATTACTCATCTTGAGTTGCCAAATACATGGTACAGAATACAAATACAAACTTAATTATACAATCGTCGTGTAATATACGACAATACATAAACTGAGAGTTTTAAGAGGAATATTGTCATCTAGACAATATCCACACTCAAAGGAGTCCTCATTACATTTATTGTCACACTATTTAACAATAGTGAGGACTACTAATGCTATCATCTGGACCGTCACTCCTTTCCCGACTCGTCCCAGCTATATTCTCATTTCCTGAAGAGAACAGTGAAAGAAAGGGTGAGCTCAACTAGCCTAGTAAGAAATATTATGACTAAGATAATGCAAAATAAATTATCATTAGTCTTCAACAATGTTAAACTGATAAAATATAAAAAACATCAAGTTTAACTGCAGCGGAACAAGCAATCCATTAGAAAAGTCAAGTAGAGAATAAAATCTACTATCTTCTATGATTTAAAATGTTTTCATTCATTTTTATCGTTGAGACTCAGCTTAATAAATAAACCACATCATCGAATCATCCCTGCACTATGGGCCAAGGATATTTATTAAATCATCAATAGTCATGACTATACCGAATAATTCCTGGTCATAATCATACCAAGTCCATCTCTGCACGTAAGCCAAAGATATACAACCATAAGACCAATAATCAACAATCCATCTTTGCACGTAAGCCAAAGATATATAATTCAATAAACAACAGTCCATCTTCGTACGTAAGCCAAAGATAACTTTCATCACCATATAAGCATGAGGATGATGACAATGATATAAGCATTAATCAAACTAAAACAAGAATAAATATTAAAGACTTTAAATTTATCCAAAAATTTCTCAATCACTTAATAAACTCATAATCTAATATTATTAATATTATAACAATATTTTAATCACTTATAAACAATTTATTTCAATTGTTTACACTTTGCCAAATAATGCATTTAATCATTCAAGGAATGCCATATTCATAAGATTTCATCACCAATGATCAAATCCCTTGTCAAACAATCTGCATATACCTTATATAGGATTTCTCAAGCCATAAAATCCTATTTTCCAACTTTGTTACTTCACATAACATATTTAACTCATATGTTCGTAACTAAACTATTTTCATGAAAAATACCAAATCAGTCCCAAAAATATTTCTTTTCTGGGATTTAGCATAATATAGTCCCATAATGAACATATATTTTTCTCGAAATTTTTAAAATTCATTTACTATTTTTCAAAAATCAATTTCTAATTAATTCCTTAAGAAATTAGCTACCTCAAGGAAATTCTCAAATCTTGGCAGGATCTTACACATGTTAACGTGAGCCTCCAATTTAAATTTCATGGTCATTGGAGTTATAGAACTCTGATTATAGCGTTTTTTGTCAAAAAAACCTAAATATTGAAATAGCCATAACTTGCTCATTTTAAGTCGGAATGAGCTCATTTTTGGACAGGAAGTTCTTTATACCATATACTTTCATGTCCCAAAAGGCCAGATTTTTTTCTCATTAATTAAGTGGCCGAAATAGCCCTTCTAAAATCTGGACAATAGCATTTCGGTAATTTCCAACTTTTGACTCTTTTGCTAAAATCAGTCCACACGAAAATTTACAACACCTTTTTCAGTGATTCCACTTGGAGATGCTACAAAACTCATAGATCTGACTCTAGAACTTGACCACACTCAAAAATTCAAAATATAATAGGAGATATGGTCAATTGAATTTCATGTTCCATTTTCACCAAAATCTAATTTTTAACCCTTTGTGATTTCTAAGAAACTTTCATGTTTTCACATAATAACCAACATAACTCATTATAACACTTACTAATACTTCATATACCCATGATTTTCATCAGTCCAAAGCTTTTATTATGACTCATCATAATCAACGTAAATAGATCATTTTCACAATTTAATAAGGAATGAATACAAAGGATCATTCACCATGCATGTGGTAATCCACACGCATGAGTTATTCCAAATGTAATAATAAAGAATGGAAAAACGTATGATTCACCATGCAAATGCAATAGATCGCATGACATGTTATTCCCAATGAATAATAAATAATGGAACCAAGTTCTACGTAAACTCATGTATGAGGATATTTCACGGAATAATAAAGAATTGAATAACAATGAAATCACCATGCATGCGATAGATCGCATGTACATGTTATTCCAATAGAATAATAAATAATGGAACGAGTCCAACAGAACGCATACGTGACGTGATATTATTACGTAATAATAAAGAATGGAATAACAACAGAAATCACCATGCATGCGATAGATCGCATAAACAGGTTATTCCAATAGAATAATAAATAATGGACTCGTCCCAGGCAGTAAACGCACGCATGGATATTTCGGCGAGAATAATAAAGAATGGAATAACAATGTAAATAACCATGCATGCGATAGACCACCACACGCAAAGTTATTCCAATGGAATAATAAATAATGGAACCGAGTCCCGGCAGAAACGCACGCAGATGTGATATTCAACACAATAATAATGAATGGAATAATAGAAAATTTTCACAATGTATGCGGATTGCATAAAACAAAAGTTATTCCAACATAATAATAAAGAATGGAATAACATAAGAATTTCACCATGTATGCAGATTGCAGATAACAAAAGTTATTCCAATGAATAATAAAGAATGGAATAATGTAAGTTCTCTTCATGAATAAGAAAGAAATAATACCCTTACGAGTACAACAAATAATATCCCTTACCTTAGAAATAAATTTGGATCTTTGGAGTAGAGAGGTAGCAGGAGACTTCTCTTCTTCTTCTCTCTATAATTTCTCTCTATAATAAATGCTCTATAGCTTTAGTGAATTGGTGAGGAATGAAGGAAGAGTGAGCTTCTATTTATAGGAAAATATAGTTTCGATAATTGCACGTTTTGGGACTCGAAATATTACAGTACAATACCTCCAACTTTTCTTTCATTTTTAATTCAGTCATCCAAGTATTATCAAACTTGCACCACCTCCCTTAATAGTAAATCATGTGAATCAATAGTAAATCATGTGACTCAATAGTTCTAAACATGTGAAAAAATTAATTACAGTATAGTACCTCCATCTATACCTCCATTTTTAACTTAGTCATGCAAGTATCATCAATCTTGCACCAACTCTCCTAATAATAAGTGAATGTGACTCAATTGTAACTCATGAATAGTAACTCGTGAATAGTAACTCATGAATAGTAACTCGTGAATAGTAATTCATAAATAGTAACTCATGAATAGTAACTCGTGAATAGTACTCCGACACGAAAAGTGCCATAAATACCCGATTGAACAATATAATCTCCAAACATTAATTATTATCGAAATAAATGTTGATTTCTACTAACACAAATAACCCCAACACAATGGAACTATCAAATTCATCTTTAATCAATACGAACTTATTCATCATTAATATCATAACTCATAATATTTAACAACCAGGTCGTTCCCAGGAAAGAGGGGGCTTTCCGATAAGGATTTCTCCTTATTGGCGCGCAATTAGGTGACCAAACATCTCCTTGGCAGAACTTCTAGACATTGTAAATATTTTAATTTAATAATATGAATAACTTTGTCGTCTCAATTATTGATTTAATAATATATCATATAATGCAGATGATACTGTGACAATAATCGAATCAATAATATGAGAGATATGATGAAACAATTACTATAACACTAATTGAGTATAACTGAGTGACTTATCACGTAAGCATCAATAATCAATACCGTATGCTACTATACAACCATGCGTACATCGTACTTTTACTACCAAGAGTAGTTCAACAAGATAATTGTGAACACTTTCGCCAGTTATTAAAATGATAATTCATCATTTTCTAAATACGAATAATACTTGGTTAAGGCTTCACCAATGATTGTCATTGCATTTACGGATATTCCCGAAAAAAGAATATTTTATAACAACTTGCATACTTTGCAAAATTTATAAATATCACCCACAACTAAAATATTATAACAAATCCACACCATAATATTAAAAAAAATATTTCAAAAAATTTAAATCTTTATTCATAAAATCTGGGGTCTCACAACATAGTATTACACTTTTCTCAGAACTGTAAACCTTATGAAACACGAACCACAACCATCTGCAATCTGTCATATTTTTTGTTAATATTTACAACAACACGAATCTTATCTCTCCTCAAAACATGGAATTCAAGAAAATCCTTACCCTTGAATGTCGCATTCATATGAACCACTGAAAAACAGAGTAGAAAGAATAAATATGGGTAGTGGCAACAAGCTCAGGTGGAAAATCTTATTTCACCGGTCTCCCTCTAACAGTCCCACCAATAACACAAGGCAGCAACCACCCAAAGAATTCTTATGCCCAATCTCCGGCGCTGTCATGTCCGACCCCATCATTGTATCCTCCGGCCACACCTTCGAGCGTAACTCCGTCGAGGCCTGTCTTTCTCTCTCTTTTATTCCCACCCTCTCTGATGGCTCTACCCCCAATTTTTCCACCCTCATCCCTAATCTCGCCCTCAAATCCACCATTCTCAACTGGTCCCGCTTTCCCCCCAAACCCCTCGACTTCCACTCCGCTCAAAACCTCATCCGGGAATTAAAATTGAAGAACTCCAACTCAGTTAAGGGCACTTCTGAGCTGACCCGGATGAAAATTACGCTGTCTCGTTAGGCGAGCCACGTCTCTTCCAACAGTTTGATAGAATCGGTGACACCCACCACTTTGTTGCCGCTCACCAGTACCACTCGTCCCTTTTGATACTCTTCTTCCTCGTCCTCTGATGTCGATCCCCTAACCCCAAATCCTACTAATTCACCCGAAGAAAAAGAAGCCATGTCATTTTCCTTTGATGGCTCAGAATGACGCGCTTCAAAAGCCATCATTTTCTTCTTCTTTTTTTTTTTAAGTCCACGTGAGATATTTACCGAAAAGATGTAACGTCCGTGAGCCATATTTGACAGAATGACCCGATTTAAAAATTTTAATTAGTTCAGTTAGTTAATTTGAAAAATTGAAAGTTTAATCGCGAATTCGATAAAACGTGCCAACTTCAGTGGCCAAATCATTAGTTTTGCCTTTATCAAAACATCGCCATCAATATAAGAATTGTTAACGCCAAGATTCGTCCACGCGCCTCAATCACCAAAAGCGCGTCCAATCCTGCACAGAAATAGTTAGCACAACAAAAGCTTGACGGCTTGTGTCGCCGAGGGATAGCTCCGGTGTGAGAATAAGTACAAAGCTGAACAAGGTTTAACAATGGAGGCAAAAAGCTCTAATGCTGAAAAATAATATTGAGTTGTTCGTACCTTAGAATCAGTGCAAAGCCTTGTATTTATAGTGATCTCACCACCTTTTCAGAGTTCTTCCCCGTATTGGATTAGGGTTCCTCATTAGGTATAATTTCTTCTGGATTTAGAAACCAAATATAATTACGAATCTTTGATTCTTTAAAATACTCCAACTACCAAAACGAATTCTTACATGGGTTTAAACAACCTCATGTAGACTTCAGCCCACCATACAAACCGGACCCGATATATCATGGCCCAACATTGCCCTCCAATCTTTCATTCAAATAAAGCATTTAATGGAAGAGTACTTCAACCATGACCCAATGATTAAAAATGAATTGGATCAAGTCCAAGAACTTTTAATGCCCATACGACATATAACAAAACAACCTTTCAATTCTACCCACATGCCCCATCATGTTATTCAATAACGAACCATCCCTCGGTATTCACAAACAACTAAAAAGACACACTACTTGTGAAGTAACCCCCCCCAATAAAACACCCCTTACCCCTAAAATAGACAAACCTTTGCTCCACTTGAATCTCAGAACCTTCTCCCCCTGGCAAAACTTTCTCCTCGGCTGTCATTCCCTCAAGCTTTATCAATGGCTTCCTCTCAAACTCCAACCTACACCATCTCCAACAACGAGACCCCCATCATGGTTACTCCCCTTTCTATTATCCCAGCTCCACCAACCTCCATCACACCCCCACTATTTCCATCCCAACCCCTACAGTCAACCCCATAACCACTGATTCCATCATTACCACAACTACCACCATAAAAACTCCTTCCCAAAACCCTAACCCCAACAAAACTGATTTTCAAAAAAATGATGCGTGAATATCCAAATAAACAACAGTTTCCCCATGCCAACACTCCTTTTGACATCACCGACGTAGACCTAGTCGTGATCCAAAAGCACTACCAGATCCAAAAGCACTCCAATATTGGACTGTTGTTGTCTTTTATCAATCCTTAGGTTGTCTGTTAGGTTGGCTTGTTGTTTCGCGGGGTTGTCACCTGGTCTTATCTTGATCTCCCAAGGTTTTTGTTGGGGTTTGAATTGATCTCCTGAGGTTTTCACCGGGGTTTGATTTGATCTCCCAGGGTTGTCGTTGGGGTTTGAATTAATTTCCCAGGGTTATTATCGGGGTTTGATTTGACCTCCCGGAGTTGTCACGGGGGTTTAATTTGATCTCCCGGCGTTGTCATCAGGGTTTTAGTTTGATGATTTTAACTTGATGATTTTGACTTCCAAGGTTGTCTCTAGAAGATAAAAGACGATTCTGCCCTCCTGCATGGTTAATAACAGGAATGAAAAATTTTGAGTGTCTACAGATGCCTCTTTTTACCATGTTTATGCAATGTAATAGAATGAATAGGATAAAGATTACTAGATACTTGAAATATAACAAGATTAAATGATGTCATGCAATGCAACATAATATAATGTTATGTACCCTGACCGTTTTTGTTTGGAACTACTTCCAATGGCATGACTGCTCCCGCCATTTTTGTCGTGGATGGAGTTTTCAATGACGGTCTCCCTTGAACTGCCTTGATGTCTACTCGAACGGTAGTTTACAAAGCTCTCATCACTAAATCTTTACCGATACTATATTGGGTTGAAGCCAATGGTTTAAAATGTCTGTCAGTGCCATTGAGACTGATTTGACATCATGTTGTAGAGATGTTTTCAAGATCCCCGCTGGGGAGATTTTCATATGGCTGATACCACTGGACCTTTCTGAATTCGACGTCGGGATTTGTCGCCAACGTTCTTTGTCTTCATATACGCTTTCTACTTTAGGTCTGCCGGGGATTTTCCTCTCTTTTTGCAAGTGACTCAGTGGGGATTATTGATGCTTATCCTGATGATAGCTCGCCTTGGTAGTCATCATTGGATTGTTCCTACCGTTTGATGAGTGGGATTTATATTCGCGAATCGGATCCTCTAATGCTTAAGAAGTTGCTTGTTTGTCGCATGTTATATCATTTTTATAGTATTTTATTATTATTTTACTTAATATATGTTTTACAGGGCTTATTAGGTCATTTCCATCTTTTATAGGGCAAAAGGGTCATTTTCTTGCAATCGGAGCCGCAGCACCTTAGCCACTATATAAAGCTTGAGTCCAGCCACCGCCCCACATCACACGATTGCCCGAAGAAGCCCGGCGTTAAAGGTCGCGATTCCTTCACAAATTGGCACTGCAGTGCCACTTATTGACTATAGTTGTTGACCCTGCGCCGCAGCTCCTCTCCAAGGCTAAAAGATGGCGCCGCAGCGCCACCTCCGGTTCCCAAGCAAAAAAGTGTAGGAATTAACCTAGCTATAGGAGATAACTAATATATATATATATATATATATATATATATATATATATATATATATTGGGCAGCATCATTTGAAAGGGGAACTTCACTCTGATAATCTCTCTCTCTCTTTTAGTTAGAGGTTTCTCCATTTTTTAGTAGATAATTATTATACATATAATTAGAAGATACATTAGGGCTTTGATTTGGATTCATTGGATCTCAAGAGTATTATAGCAATAGAGAACGAAAAGCACAAATCGAAGGGAGTTCTTGGAGTTTGAAGAAGCATTAAAAAGTTTATTCTTCTCTAGTATTTCCTTTGAGATTTTATTATATAAATGTTGTTTATATTGCTACTTATGTTTAGTTTAAGATCTATGAACTAATTATTGGCTCTAAGGTTATAATGGAACCCTTTGTTAATTTAAATTGAATATCTTATCTCTTTGGTTGGCAACATATGGTTTGGATCAATATATTTATGCTTAATGATTCTTGCTAAGGAATTAGTGATGATTTTGGTAATATATAAGAAATTGGAAAGTGGATTATAGATTTATACCTTGATATAATGGCATGTGAGTATGATTAATTTACTTGAATCGATTGCATAATTTGTGTATAGGATAGGAATATACTGGTGCGCCATATGCAACCTAATTGAGAGCATATGCTTTAATTCCTTGTTATGGTTAATTCGCATAGGAATGTGTAGGATTGTTACCTAACTTGGATGTACTTTTCTATTCTATTACCTATCAGGTGGATCTAGAGAGGATAGGTTTATACATATCTTGGAAGAGATGTATGAACACTTATGTGTTCTCGGTCGACAGTCCATAGTAACCACTAAGACAAAAGAGAGAAAGTTAGGAAGTTTGATGAAACATAGCACACCAAGTGTTTGACAAAATGCTAGTGTGGGGTGAAGTTATAATCTTAGCTTGTAGCGCCTTAGATACCAATCATTAGTTATTTACTTGCTTTGATAATTAGATTTAACTAGATTAATTACACATATTTTATTCTGCTGTTTGAATAAGACTAAAGCGATATAAAGTCAGTATTTGGTAAATATAGTGATAGTTCCTCGTGGGATCAACAACTCATCTTATCACTGTATTACTTGTTAGACCGCGTATACTTGCGCGTATTTAGTGATCGATAATCCGACTTACAAGGTTCGGTTGTAGAGCTTTTGGGTTCTTTTCTTTTTTGGTTCTGGTTTGGGTGGTTTCGGTGGTAGGGGTGGCTGTGGTTGGTGGAACCCTAAGCTCTTCAGCATTTTCTTCCTTTTAGATGTTGGCAAATCCAAAAGGCTTTCGGTAAATATAGGGGTTTGGGTTGTTTTTATTTTTGAAGCTTTTTTAACCACCCTCTTTTTGATTCGGACGGTGGAGGGTTCGGTGGCTGTAGTTTTTGAAGGTAGGGTTTCTGTGGGAATGTCTTCGGCTTGTTTAGCTGAGTCTTTGATGGATTTGTCGGAAAGGAAATTTTCGAGGTTTTTTCTTTCAGCAGAAGTGGGTTTGATAAGAGATACTGCAATCAAAAAATAGGTTAGGTCAGTTGATAAGATGGGAAGAAAAAGTGAATGAAGATGTGGTTCGGTGACTTACACTTGTGGTCGTAGAGACATGCCTGTCTAGTTAGAGGTTGTAGTTCCATTCTTTTAGAGGTAGCTTTTCAGTCAGTTTGGTTAGCTCTCGTACTCGTTCGACAGGCGTATCGTCGAAGGAGAAGTTTAGTCGCTTTAGGAGGCCCATTCGGGTAATTTGTGAGTTTCTGTCCCTTTGACATAAAATCAGTCTTTGTGCCATCCTCTGTTGCTCAAAGGTGCGTCCATTAGTGGGCGTTTCTCAATTTTGGAGTTCGGTTTAGGGGGCTTTTTGCTCAGGGATTTGAACCCACGTTCTTATGAATTTCCTAGTTGGTACAAAGAGAAGAAGAAGTTTACAAAGGGAGGAACGCTTGCATCGTGGCAAAAGGCGATGAAGGCTATAATGTGGATGTAGGAGTTCGACACTAATTGGGCGAAGCTAATGCTGATGAACCCTAAGATGGTGAGGATGAATGGTTGTCCACCCATTCTAAGAGGGTGAGGGAATGGTTGTCCACCCATTGGCTAAGGGGCATTTGAGTTGGTGTGCTTTGAGTTGGTGTGTTTCAGGGATCTGGTAGTGCTTTCGGATCACGCCTAGGTCTACGTCAGTGATGTCAAAAGCAGTGTTGGCATAGGGAAACTGTTGTTCATTTGGATATTCATGCATCATTTTTTAAAAATTAGTTTCAGTGGGGTTAAGGTTTTGGGAAGGAGTTTTTGTGGTGGTAATGATGGAATCAGTGGTTATGGGGTTGACTATAGGGGTTGGGATGGAAATAATGGGGGGTGTGATGGAGGTTGGTGGAGCTGGGATAGTAGAAAGGGGAGTAGCCGTGATGGGGGTCTCGTTGCTGGAGATGGTGTTGGTTGGAGTTTGAGAGGAAGCCATTGATGAAGCTTGAGGGAATGACAACCGAGGAGAAAGTTTTGCCAAGGGGGGGGAAGGTTTTGAGATTTAAGTGGAGCAAAAGTTTGTCTGTTTTGGGGGTAAGGGGTGTTTTATTGGGGGGGGGGGTTAGAATTTGAAGTTGCGTGTCTTTTCAGTTGTTCGCGAATACCGAGGGACGGTTCGTTAATGAATGACATGATGGGGCATGTGGGTAGAATTGAAAGGTTATTTTGTTGTATGCCATATGGGCTTTAGAAGTTCTTGAGCTTGATCCAATTCATTTTTAATCATTGGGCCATGGCTGAAGTACTGTGACGCCCCCAAATCTGGGTCCCTTCGAACCTTGGATCCGGTCCGCCACGATACTACTATCGTCCAACTATTTATATCTTTTATTCATAACTTAATGAATATAATTTTGTTTATTAAAATTTAGAATATAAATTCTTTCCATTTATAGGATCTGTATAATGACCTCAAACTTTTTTAAGTTTCAAATCTTGGTTATTTACCATTCTTGTCTTACATCATATTCGATGTTATAAAAATATGCAGAATAATTTAAACTTTTTCAATCTCCTTTAAAAAATCTTTTATTGATTTCTTAACTTGAATCAATTACATATCCTTGAATCAAATTATGTTATGATTCATTCTATTTGAATTATTGTATAAATTTTTACATCTCGATTCGAATTCCTTTATGCATCACATAGTACAACTTTACAACTTAACATGTATTACACATCATAAACTACTATCATGTACATCTCTTAGAACCTAAACATGGTTCAAGAGCATATATTTAAATAAATAAACCAATCTCCTTCGAAACTATTGAACTCTATCAATCAATTAGTACGTAATCTTTACCGAGAGTCCTTAACCTGCAAAAAATGGTTATTTGCAAGAGTGAGCTCGACAGCTCAACAATTCTAACAGTTTTCATGCATCACATATCATATAATAACATACTCAATTCATGCATTCATAATCAATTAATATTTACTACGCATGTTACTTCTCA
The DNA here is from genome assembly GCA_020205605.1 of Panax ginseng. Lineage (NCBI taxonomy): Eukaryota > Viridiplantae > Streptophyta > Magnoliopsida > Apiales > Araliaceae > Panax > Panax ginseng. Next base: position 132,718,815 of record CM035128.1, read on the forward strand.
CATAACAGGCATAAAGATTTACTTCATAAGCATATCATCAAAGATCAACTTTAAAATTTCATACATATCTCATATGCATCTCATATATATACATCAACATTCTCATAGCATAATATAGCTCAACTAACAGTTATCGAATTCATATATCAAATAGGAACTGAAAGACTTGTTTGGCTCGTAGTTTATCAATTACGACTTAACTGCTTATAGTTATCTGCACTTCATGTATTCCTACATAATTATATAATCATGGATTCATATCCATCAGTCATACATTTCACACGTTCTTAATATAATAATAAATATTACATCGTTTCCTAACTAGGTTTGTAAAACCTTCATTTCACTTTCTCATCATACTCTTAGAATACCTAGGTATGTATAGGTATACTTTAGCCACCCGTACTTGACATCAACATTCATATACATTTATCTCACACTTGACTCGATATGTGTTCGACACATATTTAAAGTTTATAGCTGCGTGATCTACGTCGTTCATACATTTTTTCAAACCTTAACAAATTTGAGTTTTATATAACCATTATATCAATGAATATTTAAAATAGCATTGAGACTCTGTCTTATAGCTTAGAATAGTACTATAAGTAAGCTGCCAAAATCAGAAAGCAAATAAAATGTCCAAGAGCAAATTGCCTACGTGAGGTTAGGCTTGGGATCGCATGCAATTGCTACGTCCCCCCGCCGCACCAAACTTGAGCTTTTGTTTTCTTGGTTTCATTCCACTTTTTAGTATACCAGAGTATTAACACATAGCAATCACACATCTTAAGAGGTCTTGGACTTTCTTAGAGTCATTTCAAGTCCACATTTACACAACATTTCTCTAGTTGGAAATTTCCACCAAGTTAAGGCCAAATAAGTTCATGAAATCATGAGGCCAACTATGTTATCCATCTATTCATATGAGAAGGTCATATAATCTATAATATTCATGCTCGCAAGTATTCACATCATTTACACATAGCTAGTGTCGTTCATCACTTGAAACTCATTTAAAATCATGCTCCAATGACTTATATTATCTCAAACTATGTGTGTGAACTTATAGGCTATGTTTAAAGACATGAATAGTATTAACATGCCATCCTATAAGTTTAGAATATAAATATCATCATGTTTGTAAATATTCATTTCATCTACATAGGACTAGCATAGTTTATCACTTGAAAACTTACTTTTAAAACATGCTTGAATGACTATTATTTTGTCAAACTAGATGAATGCACTTATCGGCCATGTTTATTGACCTAAAAGATACTAGCATGCAATCCCTACAAGTCCAAAATGTGAGCAACACACTGCACGTAGATATAAGTCTGCAAAGCGTTCAAGTTTTACTTTTAAAAGTCATTTTAGGCCAAGTTAAAGCAACTCGGTGCAACTTTAAATCTCATTTCATAGTTAACTAAGCCATGTACGTATGTTATCACATTTAGAACTTTGAGTACACAAGTTCCTTTAAGTTCGTTCTTAAAGTTTTAAGTTTTCTTTAGAAATCGTTTTCAACTAAGCTATTGTAAGTTCATAATAAGTAAAACAACTTTAAATCACTTCTCATGCTTATGTATACTCATAACTCAACAATGTGTATGTGTTAAAATATCAGAACTTCAAAAACTCAAGGTTTGTCAATATTTGTTTTCAAAACTCCAAGTTTTTTTTTCAAAACACATACTAAATCATGATAAAGTATTCAATTATGAGTAAGGTAATCTTAGATATATGTAATGTCTATTATCATGCATCTTTATGTTTTAGAACTTAGAATAACATATTTTATCATCGGGAGCACTACAATTATGTATGTGCATGTCTGACGCCCTCTGATTGCCTTTGAATACGTAGTAGTCACAAAAATGGACATTTTTACCCCTCTTAAAGACTTCAGATCTAAAAACTTAAAGAATAAAAGTTGCAAGTCTGCTCGTTATCTTTTTGAATCATCCTAAATCGCCTCAATCGGAGTTCGTATGAAGAAGTTAGGCCTAATTTATTACAACATGTCAAAATAGTCTTGCCTGACACTATTTCGGTGCAGCTGCGCCCCAAATGGCCTTGGGGGAAGTGCAGCTGTGCCCAAAATGGTCTTGTGGGTAGCGCAGTTGCGCCAGTGATGCAGAATGGTTTCCTAGATTCTGATCTTCGCGATTTTCAGACCAATTCTCCTTCCGATCCATAACGTGAGTTGTACACATCCAAATTAGTTTGTTTTCGATTCTTTGGATTTGTAATTCATAGAAATACAATATACCAAAGAATCAACAATTAAAATAAACATTAACTAACCCAAATATTAATCCAAAACTCATGTTCATACTAAATTTTCATGTTTGACAAGTTTAGCTAACTTCATCACTACGGATTCGTTTCTAAACCAAATTGGTACGTTTAACTTCCATTATTTTCGTATTTAACTGTATTATCAATATCTAAAAACAATTCATAGATTACAACAGTCCTTAGCCATAAATTTTTGACTGAAAAGTAAGTATTTTCTTGACATTTCTAAGAAATTCATAATCTTGAAATAAAGAACATATATGTATATAATTATTACCTCTTGAAGCTTAAATTTGCTAATCATAGCTCTTTAAACCTCTGATTATCCACACTCATCTTCCAATTCTACTAACTTTCAATAGCAAAAACTCAGACACTCAACAAATGGGAAAGAGGAGGAGGAGTCTCTATTTATAGAGAATTTAATACCCAAACAATAGCTTTGCCCAACATTTCAAACTAACAGGAAGAAGAAGAAGATGATGGGTATTAGAGATTTGGTGGAATAGTAATACCTGCTCCCCTTCAACCACTCCTACCATTACCATTTGCTATACACTGAGTTTGAGAAGTAGAGGGGTAGGCCATTGTCCTAATACACAGGTTTTACTTATTTGGGACACAGATAATGGGATAAGCTACAATACTTCCTTACTTATTAGTAAAATGGTCCCCATTCTACTAAAGTTAATTCCTTTTGGGCTTATTAAATCAATTATAATGGCTTACATTACCACATTAAATTAAGTTCCGGGCACATATATACACATATATATGCACCTACCCACATATAAAAAGTATACTTATATTTTAAATATACACCAATATAATCTTATATCCCATGTACACTAAGCTAGTCCAAATAATATTTTAATTGGGCTAAATATAATTCAGTTGGGTATTCTCAACCCATTATTTTTCATAAAATTTATTATCTCAAATACACTCAATTATAATGATAATTATTATCAAGTATCTATTAACTTTCTTCCATACTTTTAAGATACACGTTTAATTGATTCACCATGAATCATTGTCACACAAGTCTCATTTATACTTGCTTAATAATTTACACCATTCAAGCTTATAGCCTTATATTATAACTATTCAAATCACATTATGTTATTCTTAACATCACATCTTATTTTTATACATGAAGCAAATTTTATTGCATTACTTTGTATGCTCTTACAACACATGTAATTGCACATAATAATTAATAATAATAATAATCATTAGTCCATCACATTACTTCATCATTTCCCCACTAATGTAATTGAACAAATATTATGCCACATTAGGCATATCCCACAAGCTTACTTTAAGCTCATTACCACATTTTAATATTCCTTTAATATAAAGTTTGTGTGACACACTTTACCTTAATGCTAAATTATTTAGCTTACTTAAATGATTATAAACTTATTATATGTATAACCTTTACACTTAGAATAATTAATATCTACTCTATTAATTATTTAATTTATACACTATACGTATAATTATTTGATTTTCCCAAGACAACTTCTTTCATCTTTACATTTAGCCGTATCTTAAGTGCTAATATAATCCCTCCATCTCTAACCAATATTCATCTATAATTATATTGGTTCTCTTCTGTTATTAATCACTTATCTTTCAAATACTAACCCTTTTATTTATTACAATACTAAGTAATATATTAAAAATATCAAATATTAATTAACATATTTCTTTCATCCTCTTATGCTAAACACATATTAATTCATCGTCTTATGTAAGTGAATTAACTCCTTTTCATTTATTTACTATCATGCCACTGCTACGCAAAGCTTTATAATATAATATTCCGTAATATCACTTAATTAACCAATATTTATTCCGAGTTAATTAATTCCATAACTAATTCTCATCCAATTCATGTTTTTTTGTTATCTCAATCCATTCTCAGATGACTTTTAAACACCAATCATGACTTTTATTACACCTATTAACCATTAACATACATGCCTTGAAATTCAAATTTCACAAACTTACTAAGAGCTTTCTACAGACCAAGCAATTGCTACCGGGTCATAAGTTTGAATTGCAATTGCTACCGGTTTAACCATCTAAAACAAGTTCTACTCATCTAAATATCTACACTCCTAAATACTTTACATATACCTCATAAATGATAACTCATCTAAAATCAACCTCTTCTTTGATTCCACGTCATCGATTACTATTTTCTTTAATAATTTAAATATCAAACTTTGAGTTTTAAATCTCTACTTTTTCTTAAAAGTTTAACCAACTATAAAATCTAATTTATGGTATTTCTTTCCACCAATAACACAAAATTCAAAATATAACACACACACACACACGTATATATATATATATATATATATATATATTTATATTTATTCAATCCCGACACATTCTATAATAAGAATTTTATTTATTAAATTATTATTTTAATTATTTCTAAAAATTCGGGTTATCACAAGTACTCTTCCATTAAATAATTTATTTGAATGAAAGACTGGGGGGCAATGTTGGGCCATGATATATCGGGTCCGGTTTGTATGGTGGGCTGCAGTCTACATGAAGTTGTTTAAACCCATGTAAGAATCTATTTTGGTAGTTGGAGTATTTTAAGGAATCAAATATTCCTAATTATATTTGGTTTCTAAATCCAGAAGGAATTATACCTAATGAGGAACCCTAATCCAATACGGGGAAGGACTCTGAGAAGGTGGTGAGATCACTATAAATATAAGGCTTTGCGCTGATTCTAAGGTACGAACAACTCAATATTATTTTTTAGCACTAGAGCTTTTTGCCTCCATTGTTAAACCTTGTTCAATTTGTACTTATTCTCACACCGGAGCTATTTTCCGGCGGCACAAGCCATCAAGCTTTTGGCGTGCTTACCATTTCTGTGCAGAATTGGACGTGCTTTTGGTGATTGAGACGCGTGGACAAATCTTGGCGTTTACAATTCTTATATTGATGGCGATGTTTTGATAATTTATAGTTAATCTCTGAATTTTTCATAACTTATGCTTAACTATTTTAATTATATGAATCGTTATTTTTAAAGGTAATTAAGGGTGAATAATTTGAGAATAAATATGGAAAATAAGAAATTATTGTTTGTGATAATATTTAGTGAATTTAGATTCCTATGTATCTTTTCTCATTACTAGTTTTCATTATTAATTTTTAGTTTGTTTTATTTAGTTAGTTAATCAATTATGAAAATTTCTAATTTGCTTTTGCAATATATATATATATATATATATATATATATATAAATGGAACACATTTTGAATCTTTTGTTTGACAAAGCACAAGGACGGTTCAGATTTCATCTCAATTCTTCCAACTTAATCTAAAGGCTCACATTTCATCTCACACTACAAATTTTCACCCAAATTAAATTCACCCCTAAAATTCCCGCCCAAATAAAATAATAATAAAAATAAAAATAATGATAATAATAATTATAATTATAATAATTGTGACGTCCCTAAAATAGGTCCACACAACTCATTCCGAGTTGCTAAATATATGGTACAAAACCCAAATATAAACTTCATTAAAATAACTGTCATGCAAAATACAACAACACATACGCTGAGAGTTTTAATACAAATATTGTCTTGTAAACAATACAAGTCCTCATTACAATTATTGTTACACTACTTTACAAAATAGTGAGGACTGCTATAATAACCAACTTGGACCATTACTCCATTTTCTAACTAGTCCCAGCTACATTCTCGCCTCCTAAGAAGAACAGTGGAACAAAAAGGAAAAGGGTGAGCTCAACTAGCCCAGTAAAGAATATTATGACTAAGATAATGTAGAAAAAATTATCCTCAGTCCTCAATAGGTAAAAATCTGATAGAATACAATAGACAACAAATTTTAGAATACAACTGCAACAGAAATAGTAATCCATTAGAAGAGTCAAGTAGATCATGAAATATACTATCTTCTATGATTTAAAAGTCCATCATCAATATTTTATCCCTGTAACATCATTCAATAAATATTTCAAATCAACGAATTATCCATGCAATATGGGCCAAGGATATTTGTTAGTATCACCAGTGGTCATGATCATGCCAAACACCTGTCCATCTATGCACTACGGGCCAAAGAGGACTTTCACCACAAACCTTATCTCGTAACATTAAAGGTTATGATTATATCAATACACAATTTTCGGTCATAATCATACTAATCAACGATCCATCTTTGCACTACGGCCAAAGATGACTTTCAAAGATATAAGCATGATGATGATAACAATAATATAAAGATTCAATCAAGTGAGATAAATGATAAATATTAGGGAATTCTAATTCAATTTATCCAGAGTTCAAATATGTCCAAATTGTCAACATGATAACTATTTGTGAAGTAAAATTCGAGAATGATATTCATGTATTAAAAATAATTTGGACATAAAAGAAAATTAAATTTTATTGTGAATAGTACTCGTGAATAGTACCGTATGAATAGTAACGTATGTATGAATATTACCGTATAAATAGTGCCCACACTACAAGAAAGAGAAAACCGAAGCCCAAGAACAAAACTATAACCGTTAGGAGATAGTTGGGCCGTCAGCTGCAGGCCATGAGTGTCGAAATTGTATTTGGAAATTATAAATAAAAACTTTGTTAATTTGAATTTTTGAAAAAGGAGATATTTAAGGCATGTGATCAATATGGTGTTGTGTATTTATAGTATTATTAGTAGTAGTGGTATATAGTGTTTTTGGTATCCACGAGATCAAGTAGGAGTAGTCAGTCCCCTCTCAGATTTAATGCGATTTGAATTTGCATTTTGTTATCATCAAATTGATGGATGGCTTCCTGATAATTATTTATACAAGCATTTTACAGTTTATCTTATTAGTTATAGTATTACTATAATTTAACTAGTTCATAATCATTTTGAAACTGTCACAAATTTCCTTTTCTTTTTATTCCAAGTTTGGTTTTATTATAATTTTGACTTTTTTATTATTATATCCCAAAATTGAAATTAAGAAATAGTAGTTTGTGAAATGCTATAATAATTGAAAATGAAAAAGGAATAAAAAAACTTTGGGTGACTATAGTTCTATTTGATATGTTAAGTTTTCTAGGCATGATAAAATTAGTCTAGAACACACTTATACATAAATTTTTTATTAATTTGGTTATACTCTTTTAAAAGAATAAATTAAAAATTAAAATTTGTTAGCATGCACTAGAAACTTTTTAATTTGAATAAATAAATAAATAAACAAATACACAAGTCTTACAAACCAAAATGTGTTCGGATGGAGAGAGTATTTTATGTTTGTGATGAACATTAAGCTGCAAATAAGGAGTAAACACCATTCCTTGGTTTATTGAATAACAAAAATTAACAAATTAGGGTTTGTCTAAACCACATTCAATTAACAAATTAACAACAGATTCAAGGTTTCTAATGGATTTCAAGTGAGTTACTTTTTAGAGAAAGGTGGTGTGGTGTGGTGGCACACAAGCAAACTTCTTCTCCTTCTTCTCTTCTCCCCCCTTTCTCCCTCTTCTCTCTATTTCGGTGACCTCCCTCTTTTTTTCCCTTCCGTGTTACGTGTCGTTTAACCGTTATCGATTTCATTTAGTTTGATCACCGACCGCTATTAGCAACCGCATGCGGTCGCTGAATTTTAATGACATGGACTTATCAATATCAGAATCAAATAATCGTGATGCGATCACGATTATAAGTGGTCGCAAAAAAATTACGCGCCAACATTTCCTGCCAAATTTTGGGTGGGAAATTTGTTGTAGTTATCGATCGTCGATCAAGAAAGCGTCATCGATATCACTTAATTAATCGGATTATATAATGGTCGCTGATGTCGGTCGCTAGGAGGAGTATCCGCGACCGGATATGCGGTCGCTGATATAAGTGGTCGCTGATAGACCTTTTTCTTGTAGTGACATGAATAGTACCGAATAAATAGTACCCAGATATAAAAAGTTTAAAATTTAATAAGAAAGCTCAGACCAATATTTCAGTGAAATGATATTAGATGAAGCGCAAAACTTAAGGAATTTCTAATCATTTCAAGAATTATAGAAGCAATACTTACCATAGTAAGTTTAAATTTAGGAATATGAAATGAAATAATTTCACTTTCATAATATGGAGTATTAAAGAAAATAATATTTCTTATGAGTATTGAAATAAAATAATATCATTTACCTTAGTAGAAACTGGATTTGATTCGAATATCAGATATTATTCTGAGAAAATCTTACACAAAAAACTACACTCAAGGTATCCTTATACTCAAGAGAAATACTCATAATACTGAATAAGAATTTCTGATATTGAAGGTGTGTTTTAGGAAGGAGGGGTTACCCCCTATTTATAGTGCAGCTTCGGAGGGAAAAACAAACTGCTGAGCCTAACTTTTCATGCCTAACTTCTGCCTAATTCCTTATTTTCCCAATGTTTGGGGCCCACTCTTTGAAAAAAGTTTGCAGGAAACCAAATCAACCACCAACCAACTTAGGAAAAATACGCAGAAGAGAAAAATGTGCACGGAAGAATTCAAAACCAAAATAATAACCTTTACTCCACTTTTATTCACATGCTGGAAATTATACATTATTATAATAATAATATTACCATTTAAATTATAAAAAAATTATACTATTATATTATCACATTATTATAATGTAATATTATAATAATATATTTGAATGAATATTTTATCGGAGAAAATAATTGCCAAACTTTTAACAAATATTTTATTCTAAATTCCTTCATTTATATCAAAATTGAACTAATATCCACCGCATAATAATTATTCATAAATAATATTATAAGCTCACAATATTAACAACCAGATCACTCCTAGGAAAGAGGGGGCTTTTCGATAAGGATTTATCCTTATTAATGCGCAACTAAATAACTTAACCCCTTTCCTCGACAAAATTTTCTAGACATTGTCAATAATGCTAAATAATAATATGAATAATTTTGTCATGTCAATTATTAATTTAATAATATAAAATATTGTGCAGATGATACTGTGACAATAAGTGAATCAATAATATGAGATAATGTGCAATAATTACTGTGGCAATTATTGAATGAAACTGAGTGACTTCTTACGTAAGAATCAATAATCAGAAATATTGTGCAACCACGCGTATTATCATACTTTTATCACCGAGTATTTCAACAGTTAACGGTAAAAGTTTTGTCGTTATTTTTATAAAAATGTTATTTTTGTCGCTTTCTATATTCAAAAGTTATTCTGTTATGTGGTCCACCAATGATTACGCCGTCGTACGGATATTCTCCGATAAAAAAAATATTTTCCGACCAAACGAATATTTTATGACAACTTGCTTACTTTACAAAATTTGCACATTTCACCCATAACTAAAGCATTATATCAAATCAACACCTTATTATTCAAAAATAATATTTAAAGATATTAAATCTTTATTCATAAAAAGTTGGGGTCTTACAACCTCCCCTCCTTATGAAATTTCGTTCTCAAAATTGATGTACATACCTGGTATGTCGAAGAGGTGATGATACCTTGTTTTAATTTCAGATTCTAATTCCCAGGTAATTTTCTCAATATCGTGGTTTCTCCATAATACTTTGACTTGAGGTATAATCTTTGAGCGTAGAATATGTTCCTTCTTATCCAAGATTTTAACAAGTACATCTTCATACGTTAAATCTTCTGCTATCTCGTTTGGTTCAAATTCAATAATGTGGTTCAGGTCTTTCACATATTTACGTAGCATGGATATGTGAAAAAAGTTATGAACACGAGACATACCTGGCGGTAAAGCGAGTCTATAAGCCACAGTTCCTACTCGGTCGAGGATTTCAAATGGACCAATGAATCGAGGGTTGAGCTTTCCTCTCTCTCAAAATCTCGTAACTCCTTTCCATGGAGCAACGCGTAACAATATAAGATCTCCAACATTGAATTCCACGTCCCTTCGATGAAGATCAGCATAACTCTTTTGTCGATCTTGTGAGGTTTATATATGTTACCTGATCATTCGAATCTTTTCCGAAGTCATGCATACCATTTCTGGTCCCAACAACGTTGCTTCATCCACCTCGTCCCAGCATACTGGAGAACAAAACTTTCATCCATACAATGACTCGAATGGAGCCATGCTTATACTTGCTTGATAACTATTGTTGTAGGAAAATTCCACTAATGGAAAGTATTTGTCCCAACTTCCTTTGAAGTCTAGGACACAGAGTCTTAATAAATCTTCAAGAGTTTGAATAGTCCTCTCCAATTGCTCGTCCGTCTGAGGATGATATGCAGAACTGAATCGTAAATCAGTGCCCATGGCTTTCTACAAGCTGACCCAAAATCGTGAAGTGAATCTTGGGTCTCGATCAGAAACTGTGGATACTGGCATACCATGTAGGGGTGTAAGTCGAGTCAAGTAGTTCGATACTCGACTCGAGATCGGCTCGAAAATATGATCCAAAACTCAAATTCGAAGTTGATCCGAGTCGAATCTAATCCATACTCGTTTTCTGTTTAATGATACACGAGTCGAATTTGAGCATACCAATATTCGCTCATATTAGGGTTCGAGTATTTCATTTTTTCTCGAACCATACTCGATACCTGCTCGATGGATCATATTCGAATATTGGTCTGATCCATGCTAGTAAGCTAAATATGTTATATTTGTATCAATCTTTATAATTTATAAAATGTAATATGAAATTGTGTAAACTTGTACTTGAATAAATCAATTAATTGAATGTCAATTTATATTACATTCCTTATAATTTCAATACATAAATAAAAGTGAAAAAGCTTTATATATAAATATTAGTTAAGTAACCAATTTAGTATGTAGTGGTTCAGTTTTAAATGAAATGGTTCATATTCGAAACTCGATTTGAAGGCTCATGAGTAACTCGCTTTGTAAACGAGTCGAGTACTTACGAGCCGAGTAAGTCCGAGTAATGATCCGAGTCGAATCTGGTGCAAAAATATAAATCCCTAATCGAATCCGAGTCGAATTTGAGCTCAATTTTTTCGAGTCGAGCCAAATTTGAGCATGAAGGTGTTCGCTGAGATTTGACTCATTTACACCCCTAATACCATGCAATCTCACAATCTCATTTATATACATACGGGCAAGACGTTCAATTGAATAAGTTTCTCGTATAGGCAAGAAATGAGCAGAGTTAGTTAATCTATCGACAATGACCCAAATTGCTCTATGTCTTGAGAAACCTTGGGAAGACTAGTAATGAAATCAATGTTGATGTGCTTCCACTTCCATTCAAAAATTTCAAGTGGTTCCAATGGACCTTATGGTACTTGATTCTCCTCCTTGACACGTTGACAAGTTAAACACCTTGAGATAAACTTCGTGATCTCTCTTTTCATATTACTCCACCAAAATGTATGTCAAAGATCACGATACATTTTGGTACTCCCAAGATGGATTGCAAAAGGTGTGTTGTGTGCTTCCATTATGATTTTATACTTCAATTTAGAGTCATTAGGAACACAAAGTCTGGAGTTGACTTGAAGTATTCCTTCTTCATCGACTCTTAGTTCTGGAATAACACCTTCTTGTACTTTCTTCTTTATATTCATCAGCTCCAGGTCTGTAGCTTAAGCTGCTTTAACTTTATCGATTAAAGTCGGTTCTAGTCGTATATTTGACATTATCACATGGGTCCCTGGAGTCTTTAAATCTATCTCCATCCTTTGTAAGTCATACAAAATAGTCCTTTGTGTTAACAACATCGCACTCGTATTCCAGGATGTTATTGAATGGTATGGTCGTAATATTTCAACAGCTCAAGCCAATGTCGTTGCCGCATGTTGAGTTCCTTTTGGGTGAAGAAATATTTGAGGCTTTTATGGTCTGTATAGATCTCCACTTTCTCCCTATACAAGTAACGCCTCTAGATCTTTAGCGTGAAAACGACTGCTGCCAACTCTAGATCATGAGTAGGATAATTCCTCTCATATTCTTTAAGTTTTCGTGATACATAGACTATGACTTTTCCATGTTGCATGAGAACAATCCTAAACCTATGCCTGAAGCATCGCAGTAGATGACAAATCCCTCCGAACCTGATGGTATTGTCAGAACAGGTGCTGAAATGAGTCTCCTCTTGAGTTCTTGGAAGCTCTTCTCACATTCTTTGATCCATCTGAATTTTGTATTTTTTCTAGTCAGCTGAGTTAATGGAGTAGAAATTCGAGAAAATCCTTCCACGAATCTCCGATAATAACCAGCTAAGCCCAGAAAGCTACGTACATCGGTTACTAACTTAGGTTGCTCCCAACTTTGTATTGCTTCAATCTTTGTCGGGTCCACTTATATTCCATACTTTGATATCACGTGTCTAAGGAATGCTACTTCTTCAAGCCAGAACTCGCATTTCTTCAACTTGGCGTATAACTTGTTTTCACGAAGCTTTTGGAGTATCAACTTCAAGTGTTGCTCATGATTTTCAAGTCTTTTGGAATAGATGAGGATGTCATCAATAAAAAAACCAAAAAATGATCCAAATATTTCTTGAATACTCAGTTCATCATATCCATGAAAGCCACATGAGCATTAGTCAATCCAACAGACATGACTAGGAATTCGTAATGCCCGTACCGAGTTCTTAAAGCAGTCTTTGGAATGTCATCAGTTTTAATCTTTAACTGATGATATCCTGAATGACGATCGATCTTTGAGAAGAATTTAGCACCTTGCAACAGGTCAAATAGGTCATCAATACGAGGTAACGGGTACCTATTTTTGATGGTGACATGGTTCGACTCTTGATAGTCAATGCAAAGTTGCATACTCCCATCTTTCTTCTTTACGAATAACACAGGAGCACCCCAAGGAGATGTAGTAGGATGAATGAAACCAATGTCTAACAACTCCTATAGTTGGGTTTTTAACTCCTGAAGTTCAATAAGAGCCATTCGATATGGGGTTTTGGAAATGGGTTTTGTACCGGGTTCAAGGTCAATACAAAATTCGATTTCATGCTCTGGGGGTAGGCCAGGAAGTTCTTCAGGAAATACTTCAGGAAATTCATTAACAACAGAAATATTATTCAAATCTGACGTATTTTTGTTCAAGTCCATGACATGGGCTAAGAAAGCTTGACATCCGTTTTTCAATAAACGAATGGATTTATGGCTTGATATGATAGTTATTGACTTTAGTGGTTTGGTTGCTTGAATTCGCATAACAGGTTGGTTAGGAATATGAAAACTAATAACCTTACGAAAACAATCAATTTTAGCATGATGAGTAGTTAACCAATCAATCCCTAAAATTACATCAAATGCAAGTATCTTTAAAGAGATGAGATCAACAGGTAATGTGATGGTGCCGACTTGAATCAAACAAGATTTATAAACAGTTGATGTAATGAAGGCTTCTTCTAACGGAGTTTCAACAGATAAGTTAAAGTCTAATTTCTCAGGGGTCAAGTTCAAACGTTGAGCACAAGCAGGTGAAATAAAAGAATAGGTAGAACCGGTATCTAATAAGGTATAGACTTCGCAAGAGTTTATGATTAGCTTACCCGTGATAAATTCGTTCAGGTTCCTTGCCTTTTGGGACGTCAAGACAAACGATCTCCCTTGAACCACCGACTTTATTTTGTCCGTAGCCGCCTTTGGTGCCACCGTCCCAGCTGGACTTAACTTCGCTACAGGACAAAATTGAGCTATATGACCGTCTTTTCCACAACTGAAACATTCCTTGGAAGGCTGTGAACAGTTTGGACTTATATGTCCCTCCTCTCCATAGAAATTGTTGCTAGTGCTGCTGTCGATGTCTTTCCGTCATTGTTGAATCTTCTCTTTTTGAAATTTCCACTTGATTCATTTCTTCTATTATCTTGGCCAAGAATACCACCGAAGTGGTTACCATTTCTGGCACACTAGTTATCACCGCTTCGATGACTGTTGCCACTGGTATGGCTATTACCGTGCTGTCGGTTATTGTCTTTTGGTTGAGCTGACTCATAATCCCGCTCCAATAATTGAGCTCTATTCACCACATCTGAATATAAACAGAGTTTATGATAGATGAGATGTTGACGAATTTCAAGTTTCAAACCTCTTAGAAACATTCACGTTATTTGCTCCTCGTTATCTACCAAATATGATGCAAACCGGGATAACTCCGCAAACTATGCCTCGTATTGTGATACCGTCATATTGTTCTACTCCAGTTTAATGAATTTCACCTCCTTCATATGACGAATACTTTTTAGAAAGTACTTGTCATTGAACAATTCTTGGAACCTCTCTCAAGACATCTTAAGTGCGGACAGATGAGTACGTTTTACGGATTTCCACTAGTAATCTGCCTCTCCGCGCAACATAAAGGTGGCGAATGGAACCTTTTGCTCTTTAATGTATCCCAAGCCATCAAATATCTTGGTAATATGTGTAATCCATGCCTCTGCCTTTAGTGGCTCAAGCTTTCCCAAAAACTCCGGCAGTCCCAACTCCTTGAATTGCTTAGCAGTGACCAGCCGTGAGTTGTCATTGTTTTCACCTGCATTTTGAATAGGAGTTTCTCTCGTTTGGTGTAGCATGAATTGTAAAAAGCTCCTAAACATCCCATCGTTTATCATTTGATCGGTGTTATTGTTTACATGAGGATTATTGCCTTCCTGATGCACATTATCCTGGTTATTGATTAGCGGTGTCTCAACGGTCTTATGTGCTCCATGCTCATCTCAAAAATTTCAGATGCCATTCTCAAACACTGCCACAAAATAAGGGTTAATTAAAGAAATTAACATGCCATATATTGTCTCTATATTCTGACCGACCAATAACAAATAACAAATAAGCTTAAGTAGGACACACTAGTGAAGGATTTACTCGTCTCTCCCCTCCTAGTTGTAATCCCAGATCTCCACCAGATCGATCATATCCCTAAGCTCTGATACCAACTGTGACGCCCCTAAAATAGGTCCATACAACCCATTCTGAGTCGCCAAATACATGGTATAGAAACCAAATACAAACTTCATTAATACAACTGTCGTGCAAAATACGACAACACATACGTTGAGAGTTTTAATAAAAATATTATCTTGTAGACAATATACAAACTCAAATAAATTTCTCATTACAATTATTATTACACTATTTTATAAAATAGTGAAGACTGCTATAATAACCAACTTAGACCATTACTCCATTTCCCGACTAGTCCCAGCTACATTCTCGCCTCCTAAGAAGAATAATGGAACAAAAAGAAAAAGGGTGAGCTCAATTAGCCCAGTAAAGAATATTATGACTAAGATAATGTAGAACAAATTATCCTTAGTCCTCAACAGGGAAAAATCTGATAGAATACAATAGACAAAAAGTTTTAGAATACAAAT
Organism: Panax ginseng; assembly: GCA_020205605.1. NCBI lineage: Eukaryota > Viridiplantae > Streptophyta > Magnoliopsida > Apiales > Araliaceae > Panax > Panax ginseng. The sequence goes on from CM035128.1 coordinate 132,734,526, forward strand.
GCAGCGGAAACAACAATCCATTAGAAGAGTCAAGTAGAGCATGAAATCTACTATCTTCTATGATTTAAAAGTTCATCATCAATATTTTATCCCTGTAACATCATTCAATAAATATTTCAAATCAACGAATTATCCATGCACTATGGGCCAATGATATTCGTTAGTATCACTAGTGGTCATGATCATGCCAAACACCTGTCCATCTATGCACTACGGGTCAAAGAGGACTTTCACCACAAACCTTATCTGTAACATTAAAGGTTATGATTATACCAATACACAATTCCTGGTTATAATAATACCAATCAACAGTCCATCTTTGCACTACGGGCAAAAGATAACTTTCAATATAAGCATGATGATGATAACAAAGATATAAAGATTCAATCAAGTAAGATAAATGATAAATATTAGGGAATTCTAATTCAATTTATCCAGAGTTCAAATATGTCCAAATTGTCAACATGATAACTATTTATGAAGTAAATTTGAGAATGATATTCATGTATCAAAAATAATTTGGACAAAAAAAAATAAATTTTGTTGTAAATAGTACCGTATGTATGAATATTACCGTATGTATGAATAGTACCGTATAAATAGTGCCCATGAATAGTACTAAATAAATAGTACTCAGACATGAAAAGTTTAAAATTTAATAAAAAAGTTCAGACAAATATTCCAGTGAAATGATATTAGATGAAGCGCAAAACTTAAGAAATTTCTAATCATTTCAGGAATTATAGAAGTAATACTTACCATAGTAAGTTTAAATTTAGGAATATGAAATGAAATAATTTTACTTTCATAATATGGAGTATTAAAGAAAATAATATTTCTTATGAGTATTGAAATAAAATAATATCCTTTACTTTAGTAGAAACTGGATTTTACTAGAATATCAGATATTATTCTGAGAAAATCTTGCACAAAAAGTTACACTCAAGGTATCATTATACTCGAGAAATACTCACAATACTATAAAATAAGAATTTCTGATATTGAAGGTGTGTTTTAAGAAGGAGGAATTACCCCCTATTTATAGTGCAGCTTCGGAGGGAAAAACAAACTTCTTAGCCTAACTTTTTATGCCTAACTTCTGCCTAATTCCTTATTTTTTCAATTTTGGGGGCCCACTCTTTGAAAACAAGTTTGCAGGAAACCAAATCAATCACCAACCAACTTAGGAAAAATACGCAGAAGAGAAAAATGTGCACGAAAGAATTCAAAACCAAAATGATAACATTTACTCTACTTTTATTCACATGCTGTAAATTATATATTATTATAATAATAATATTACTATTTAAATTATAAAAAAATTATACTATTATATTATCACATTATTATAATGTAATATTATGATAATATATTTGAATGAATATTTTATCGGAGAAAATAATTGCCAAACTTTCAACAAATATTTTATGCTAAATTTCTTCATTTATATCAAAATTGAACCAATATCCACTACATAATAATTATTCATAAATAATATTATAAGCTCACAATATTAACAACCAGATCATTCCCAGAAAAGAGAGGGTTTTTCGATAAGAATTTATCCTTATTGGCGCACAATTAAATAACATAACCCCTTTCCTCGACAGAATTTTCTAGACATTGCCAATAATGCTAACTAATAATATGAATAATTGTGTCGTGTCAATTATTGATTTAATTATAAAAAATATTGTGCAAATGATACTGTGACAATAATTGGATCAATAATATGAGATATTGTGCAACAATTACTGTGGCAATTATTGAATGAAACTGAGTGACTTTTTACTTAAGAATCAATAATCAAAAATACTGTGTAACCATGCGTATTACTGTACTTTTATCACTGGGTATTTCAACAGTTAACGGTAAAAGTTTGTCGTTATTTTTATAAAAAGGTTATTTTTGTCGCTTTCTATATCCGGCAGTTATTCTGTTATGTGGTCCACCAATGATTGCGCCATCGTACGGATATTCCCCGATAAAAATAATATTCTCCGACCAAACGAATATTTTATGACTACTTGCTTACTTTGCAAAATTTGTACATTTCACCCATAACTAAAGCATTATATCAAATCAACACCTTATTATTCAAAAATAATATTTAAAGAAATTAAATCTTTATTTATTAAAAGTTAGGGTCTAACAATAATAATAATAATAATAATAATAATAATAATAATAATAATAATAATAATAATAACAACAATAACAATAATTATAATTATAATAGTAATAATAATTATTATTATTACAATAATTACTACTATTATAATAAAAATGATTATTATTATTATTATAGTAATAATAATAATAATAATAATATTTATAATAATAATTATTATTATTATTATAATAACAATAATAATACTAATAATAATAAAAATAATAATATTAATTATTATAATATTAATAAAATAATTATTATTATTTTTATAATAATAAAAAATAGTAATAGTAATAGTAATAATAATTATTATTATTAGTACTATTATAATAATAGTAATAATTGTAATAATAGTAATAATAATAATAATAATAATAATTAATAATAATAATTACAATAATAGTAATAATTATAATAATAATGGTAATAATAATTAATAATAATAGTAATAATAATTATAATTATTATTATAATAGTAATAATAATTATAATAGTAGTAGTAATAATAATAATAATAATAGTAATAATAATAACAACAATAATAAAAAATAATAATAATAATAACAATAATAATTAAAAAAAAATAACAATAATAATTATAATTATTATAATAATAATAATTATTATTATTATTATTATAGTCATAATAATTATAATAATTATTATGATAATAGTAATAATAATAATAACAACAACAACAACAACAATAATAATAATAATAATAATTGTTATTGTGGTGGTGTGGTGAATTATGAAAATTGTTATTGATTATTTATAAGTTTTGTAGACAGGTTTAGATTTTTTTGAATATCTATTTTTAAAGAAAAATTAATTATTGTGGTGGTGTGGTGAATTATGATAATTGTTATGTGTGATTGTAAGGTATTTTAGGTTATAAAAAGTCTTTAGATAATGTAGTATTTTTTGAATTTTAATCTAATTTTTTGTTATGTCGTGCCTTCAAACACGAGCAATTACTAGTGATACAATATGTTACTATTACGAGCATACAATAATAACAGTAAATCACATAATAACTATTATGTTTGAACATTGAATACAATAGTACTGTATGTTCATTTTTTTTTATTACTATATGTTCATTTATTTTTATTTCTTTTGTCTACTAAATATAATGAATACATAGATGAACATTGAATACAGTTTTTGCTAATGGAATTATATCACTGTTAACGCCAAATTTCGCCGGCGCGTCCAATCACAGAATCCACGTGATAGAACCTGCATAATAACAGATCACACACGAAACTTGACGGCTTGTGCCGCCGGGGGTAGCTCCGGTGTGAGAATAAGTACAGGTCGTTCACAAGGTTTAACAATGGAGGCTAAGTGTTTAGTGCTCAAAAGTAGGTATTACCTGTTAATCGTAACATTGGCCTTATATTTATAGTACTCATCACCTTATAATCCTTCTCCCAGTCGGATTAGGACTCCTAAACATGGCAGTTACCATAATTTAGGTCCAACACAATCTCCTTAAAAGGTGAAAGTGGAATCCAATCCAATCACTACCTTTGGAGTTACCTTAATTAAATATGATTAGGATTCAAGACTCTGCATGCGAGACAACCCATCATGACAGCCCAATCCAACTGAAAGCTTCTGCCGGACCAAGCTTCTACCTTAAAAGGCTCAAGGTCCTACCCAACATCATCCTTCCTGAAGGCCGGGTTCCAGCCCAAAGGACTCGGATACCCGAACCTGAACACCATATCACGAATGGGACCCCGGTCCAGAGGACCCGGATGCCCGAACCCCTTCATCACCCTTGAGGGCTTCGGCCCGATGGACTTAACATTCCCTTCTAGCACCAGGCCTTCAGTCCACTTGCAGGTCCGTAAAATACTCCCGAACATTGCCCCACAGTCTCTTGTTATAATGTATTTATAATTAGAGACTTGAAAGGTTATGGATTCAAAGAGTCACGACAGCTAATGATGAGTTGCCTAGGGAATCTAAGCGGTCTTTCCTCGTTCCTCGAAATGCTGCACGTCTTCCCAAACCTGGGCCCACTCTGTGCATTTAATAGCCGCCCTTGGGTTTCATGCAGCTCGACTTATAAAAACCCCCCTGCGTCCATCATTGTTACTTTTCCCAGACTTCTTCATTTCAAAACCTGCTCTCATATTTTCCGGTGAAGGCAATTTCCGGTGAGTATCTCGTCCCTCCTTTTTCTATAATTTCGAACTCATTTATGTTAGAATCTGCTTTATAAGCTTCCACATTTTCAATTTCTTTCACTACGATGGCTGAATCTACCCCCGAACAAGCCCCAAACGTTGATGATATTACTATTTCTTCTTCCATTGGTGCCACTGACCTAGTTCCAGTGGACCTTCTGGCACCTTCCCCTGAAACCGCCACCACTTCTGTTCTTCCTGCTCCGATAAGTGCCGAGGCCAAGATCCAAAATGCCTATCACTCCGAAGAGGAGTTTTCCCACATCAATACCACATCCACCGTCTCTCCTTCTCAAATCTCTGATATCCGAACCCTTTTCAATATTCCTAAAGAGTACAAACTTCGGGTACCCAAATCCGGAGAGAAAATGTTCTGGAGACCCAAGGGTGAATGGGTTGTTGTACCTCTATACCTTCTAAAGTATGCGGTTCGGTTTCCCCTTCACGAATTCATCTCCTCATTCCTTTGCTTTGTCGGGATCGGGTTCGCACAACTTGTGCTGAACTCGTACATCCACATGATTTCTTTCATCGCCGTGTGCCAGGAGATCGGGATCGCTCCTGGACTTGATTTCTTTTTTTCCCTATTCACCGTTGGTCGGTTGAAGGAACCCGGCCTTCAGTAATTAAACAAACAAGCCAACCGAACCGTCCCCATCAAGCCCCCTTCCAGTAACAAAGGGTGGCACCCACAGTGGATCTATGTGAGGGGAACCGTCCTCAGACTTCTTCCGAACTGGGCCCATCCTGAAGACCCTATCGCAGAGGTGTCAAAATTTTTGAAGGATCATGCTGCCGCCTTCAAAGAATTCTACAGGAATTAGAGAAAGACCGAGTGGAGTCTGGGGGTTCTGACCAACGAGGTCTGGTTGTACAGACACGGGTGTAAGTATCCTATCCTAAAGCTCTCCCCAATACCTTTAACTTCACACGTTTTCCTGACTCATTTTCTTTTGTGCAGTGATAATTTTCAAACCCAAGGGGACTGAGGCCTCCTTGATACCATTACCGAACGCCGCCGGACCAATCCGCCTCCCCATCATCAACGATACGGATGAAGAAGAGACCATGCCGATTGCTGAACTTTCCACTGGCTCTACATCGGGTCCACCTCCTTCAGCTGTCCCCACCGAACCGTCTACCAAGAATGTCCTAAAAATGAGCCGAGCTGAGAAGATGGCATTTTTAAAAAAGACCAAGAGGCCCTCCACAAAGGCTCCCCCCAAGGCCACTCTTCAGCTCTGCCGAAGCCCATTCCTCCAACCCCTACTCAAGTGATGATAGTCGAAGATTCAGAGGAAACCGAAGAGGTTCCTCTCGAGCCTCGATCCAAGAAGCCCCGTGTCGCCGATGTTTCGGAGCATTAGATTATCGAAGCCGAACCCCTTCCCACTTCAACTCCCACCTCTCAACCAAGCTCTTCGTAAGGCACGCCGACCACTTGTTGGCCGAAGGGCCCTTTGGAAGTGTTTCCCTTTACTTTGTTCGATCATTTCAAGCTTTCGGGTGATGACGAATGGTTTAAGGGATACTCTTCCGAAGAGTACCGGGCTCAATGCCAGGTAACCCCGAGGGAGCTTATCTTAGTCTTGTAAACTTGTACTTTGATTTCGATAGCTGATGTATGTGTTTGTTGTAGGCCAACGCCCTTCTTGCTCGAGTCATCCCTCCTCTCGCCCTTACCACTAAGAAAGAAGTTCAACTGAGATCGGATGTGCAGCTGCTTGAGGCTGAGGTTCGGGGCCTGAACTCAGACTTGAAGAAGGAGAGGGATCTCCACGCCGAGACCTGGAATAAGGCAACCAGGGCTGAACATCAGGCCGACGAGCTCAAGGAACAATACTCGCTACTTCAACAGGAGTTCGTCGGCCTCGAAGGTCATGCCAAGAAGCTTCTGGAGGAGAGAGACCACCTGTCTGGGGAGAGTAATGAACGATTTCAGGCGCTTCATCAACTTGAGGAGAAGTTCGATGGAGTTCACGAGAAGATGATGCATCTGATCCGAGAGAACAATGCCTTGAAGGATGAACGTGTCAGGGCCAAGCAGCGCACCATCGAGGAATATGAAGAGTCCCCTGCCTTGACCGAGAAAATCATGGCCCAGTTTGCTGAGGGCTATGAGACTTATCGGGAAAAGGCTCGGGCAAAATTGACTACTGTCGGGCTCGATGCTTCAGTTCTTGACTCTTCGGACGAAGAATCCAATACTGGGGATGAGCCTCCTCCGGAATAGCTTCTATTAGAACTTGTAATTTTTTGTAATCTTCATTTTTTCTTATATTTGTACTTTGCCCGAATCTTATACGATCGGATTTTGTAAAAGATTTGAAAATATGAATGAAGTATAAAATTTTTGTATTTGTAAATCCAGTTATACTTGACTTTTACCAATCAGTTTGGTGTTTTGCACTTTTCTGATCGGTTTAGGTCCAAAGCTTATCTGCCTTGATTTAATAGTTTCATGATCTGTTATACTTGTGAATTTTACCGATCAGTTATGTCATTTCTGACTTTCTGATTGGTTTAATCCCGAAGCTTATCTGATCGGGTGTATAAAAGCATATGAATTTAAATGGAGTATGAATGCATCCGAGGAAAAATCTCATTTATTTCATCAATAAATCGAATGGCTTACATAAGTAAAGGAAAGAATGACTTTTACTAATAATACTTTCTAAGTCTTCCTGCATGCCATGTATTCTTTACCTCCGAACCATCCATTGCTCGAAGCCGGTATGTACCTGGCTTCGGCACTTCTACTACTTCATAAGGCCCCTCCTAGTTAGGCATCAGCTCGCCGATGTTCTGGGGGGTTAATGCCTCCGATTCTCGAAGGACCAAATCCCCAACTTCAAATCTCCTCTGCTTCACCTTCTGATTATAGTGTCTGGCTGTTCTATGCTGGTAGATTGCCAACCTTATCAGAGCTGAGTCCCGAACTTCCTCCAAAAGATCCAGATTTATTTTCAAACCATCATCATTGTATAATTCCTTGTACTGACTGACCCGAAGAGTAGGGGACCCGATTTCAACTGGTATGAATGCATCGATCCCGTATGCCAATCGGAATGGAGAGTCTCCAGTTATTGTTCTTGGAGTAGTCCGATACGCCCACAAAATACTGAGTAGCTCTTTGGGCCACCGGCCCTTTAATTCGTCCAACCTTTTTTTGATGTCGTTAAGCAGAGTTCGGTTGGTGACCTCAACTTGACCATTCGACTTGGGATGAGCCACTGAAGTCTTTCAGTGCTGAATTCCCAATTCTTTCAAAAAGTCTTTGAATTTCGATCCCATAAATTGCCTCCCATTGTCCGAGACCACTGCCATCGGGATGCCAAAGCAATAAACGACTCCCTCCTTGAAAAATTTTAGGCATTCTTATTCGGTGATCTTCTGCGGAGGCTTAGCTTCCACCCACTTCGTCATGTAGTCGATAACCACGATCATGAAACTGACTTGTCCCTTGGCCTTTGGCAAAGGCCCCAGGAGGTCGATTCCCCATACAGCAAAGGAAATCGGGGATAAGACCGAGTACAACTCTTCGGGAGGCTGGTGTGGGATGGTGTTGTTCAGCTGACACTTGGGACATTTTCTGATGAATTCTTTGGCCTCCGTATAGATAGTCAGCCAATAATACCCCTGCCTCAAAATCTTGTGTGCCAGTGACTTGGCCCCCATGTGATCCCAACAAATCCCCTCATGTACTTCCCGAAGCGTGTAATCTGCTTTCGATGGAGTTAAGCACTTGAGTAGTGGGGAGCTAAAGGCCCTTCGGTACAGATCTTCGTCATTAAGGACGAAGTTTGAGCTCTTGTGCTTGATTTTCCTCGCTTAGATTCGGTCCGAAGGTAGAACCCCGTCTGCCAGGTATGCGATATAAGGCGTGAGCCAGCAATCGAGCCGGTCCAAAGCTAACACCTCCATCTTCGGAACACTTGGTTGTTCTAAGACCTCTAGATACACAGTCCCATTGAAGGAGCTTGTTTTGGTCATTGCCAATCTGGCTAGAGCATCTGCTACCGTGTTGTCCGACAGATCAACTCCCTGACAGCTATGTGAACTGAAATACGTGAGCTTATCTTTTACTTCGGCCAGATATCTGGACATTCTCGCCTTTCGAGCCTCATACTCCCCCGATAACTGCTTAACCACCAACTGTGAATCACTGTAGATGACCAAGTTCTGCACTTCCAAGCTTCGGGCCAACCGAAGTCCGGCTAATATGGCCTCATATTCTGCTTCATTGTTAGTGGCTTTGAACTGAAACCAAATCGCCTGTTGGACCTTTAAACCTTCGGGACTTGTCATGATAACTCCTGCCCCACTGACGTCCGAAGTCGATGATCCATCCACGTACAGAGTCCACAAAGTTTGCCCCTGTTGTGTATCAATAACCGACCCTACATCTGATTCTGTGAACGAACATTCTACCACGAAGTCGGCCAACACCTGTCCCTTGATCGCTGTTCGAGGGTGGTATTCCAGAGTGAACTGAGTTAATTCCATCGCCCATGCAGCCAAACGACCCGAGACTTCTGGTTTCTGCAAAATCTTCTTTAACGGTTGATCCGTGTACACCACTATTAGCCGACCTTGGAAATAGTGCATGAGCTTCCTACTAGCAATGATTAAGGCGTAGGTAAACTTTTCCGAGTTGGTGCACGGTCTCTCGCATCCGAAGAACGTGGGCGATGTAATACTAATCGAGAAGCGCCTTCCCCTTGTCCCTTACCCGGGCCGCCCTATCGCCATCGAGCTTATGTACCAAGTATAAGTATAAAGGTTCCGAAGGGATTGGTTTCATCAATAAAGGTGATGAAGACAAATATTTCGTGATCCCTTGGATTAGAAACTCTTCTCGTTCTTCAGTCCCTTGAGAGTGTCAAAGAAGGGTAAACATCTCTCTGCTGATCTTGACATAAACCTCCGAAGGGCAGCTATCTGGCCCGTCAACCTCTGCACATCTTTGTATGTCTTCAAAGATTTCATGTCTAAGATCGCCTGAATCTTTTCTGGATTTTCTTCGATGCCCCTTTTGCTAACCAAATATCCTAGAAATTTTCCTGACCCCAATCCAAAATTGCACTTGGTTGGGTTCAATCGCAGATTGTGTCTTCGTACTGTCTCGAAGAAGTTCTCCAAATCTCCCAAGTGTTCCCGAACTGACATGTTTTTAACAATCATGTCATCCACATAAACCTCCATACTTCGACCTAACTGCCTTCTGAATACGAAGTTTATCATCCTCTGATATGTTGCCCAGGCATTCAGCAGTCCGAAGGTCATTTTTTGATATGCATATATGGCCCGATAAGTGATGAAACTAGTCTTCGGGATATCCTCCTTGCTCATCGAAATCTGGTGATATCCCGAGAAGGCATCCATGAAGCTCAACATGCCATACCCCGAGGTGGCATCAATCAACTGATCTATGTTAGCTAAAGGATAGAAATCTTTCGGGCACGCCTTATTCAGATCGGTGTAATCGATACATAGCCTCCACTTCCCATTTTGTTTCTGAACCAGAACCACGTTTGCCAACCATTCAGGGTAGTCAATCTCAAAAATGAAACCTGCCTCCAGCAATTTAGCGATTTCCTCATCTATGATCCTTTGCCTTTCTGGGGCGAAGATTTTTCTTTTCTGTATCACTGGCATTCTCTTCGGGTCGACATGCAGAGTGTGTAAAGCCACCGACTCGCTTACCCCAGGCATATCGCTAGGCTCCCATGCAAAGATGTCGGCATATACCCGAAGCAGATCGACCAGTCCCGTCCGTAGTGGTTCTGCCAATCCTGACCCAATCTTAATAATTTTCTCCGTATTTCCCGGGATCAACTCCACATCCTCCGTTCTCTTAATTTGGCGAGAGCCAATGTTCAAGATTACTTTTTCGGTGAATGGCTTTATTTCAATGGCCATAAATGCATTTACATTTGTTGACCCGAGACATCAAAGAAGAAATCAAAGTATTCCGATAGCACCTTCGGGCAATGTCAAGATAGCCTTTTACCTCCCCAATCCCGTTCGGTGTCGAAAACTTAATTTTGAAATGGGGTATGGATGTTACGACTTGCAAAGTCGCTAAAATTAAACCTTCCCGAATAGCATTATATGCCGAATCCACAATACCACAAAAATTTGACCGAATCTCTCTTTCTTTGAGGAGCTATGCCAAACCTGACTGGAAACTCAATGGTGCCCGACACATGCACCGGGTCCCCACTAAAACCGTACAATGGGCCTTCTCCTCCCAACTCCATCTTCTTCCCTTCTAAATCCATCCTCTGATAAGCGTACGTATACAGTATGTCAACCGAGGACCCATTGTCGATCATCATCCTTTTCATGTCCACCGGTCCGACCTATGCCGTTATTATTAACACCCCGTCGTGTGGCTCTATGGGATCTGTAGGGTAGTCTTCGTCTAAGAATGTGATGGATATTCCTGGATAGACCCGATCTCTTCGTGGCGAGGAACTTGCTACTAACAACACGGCCTCGAGATATCCGCTTCTCTTCTTTCCTGTTACACGTCCTACCGAACCACCTGAAATTACATCAATCACTCCTCGAGGTGGCTGGTTTGGTTTTGACTGTGTATCTCGAGCCGACCCTCTATTTTCCTCCCGAGGTGCTTCTGATCCTTCCTGACCAACCACATACTGTACTAACTGCCCATTCTGAATGTTCTTCTCAATCAAATCCTTCAGATCGTTACACATCTCCGTCGTATGCCCGCGACTTTGATGGTATTCGCAGTATTTATCCCAACCTCTCTTGCCAGGCTTCGGATGTGTCGAACATGGCTCGAAAAATGGTTTGTTCTGCATCTCCTCCAGTATTTTTTCCCGGTCAATATTGAGGGCGTTGTAAACTTTGTTGACATTTCTATTCGGGAAGGGTGGTTGGCCACTTCCCAAACCACCACCGTTATTGGCTTTCCTTCCATAATTATCTGATCTCCCCTGATTATCTAGCCTTTGATAACTCTGCTTGTCCCAATCCCTGGACTTCTCATAAGATTGGGAGTGCGGTTTGAAGTTTCCCATAGCCTCTTCAATCGCTATGAATCCCTCTGCTCGATGGAAAGCTTCTGTCAAATCCGCCGGAGGGTTGATCACCAGATCTTTCATCAATTTCTTCGACTTCCCGATATCCAGACCGGTTGTGAAAAATCCCAAGGCCTGTGGCGAGTTAAACTCTGCTCATCAACCAACAGCGACCTCAGAAATCTCTTGACATATCGCCTAGGCTTTCATCTGACTTCTGTCGAACCTGAATGAGGGAAGCAGTAATCTTTCCCCGTCTCCTGTTGCTCCCGAACCGAGTGTGAAACTTCTCCCGAAGATCATTCCATGAGTTAATAGACCCTTCTGCCAACGTGCCCATCCATTCCCGGGCACTCTTCTTCAAGGTTGTTGCAAACATGTGGCATTTAGCAACGTCTGAATGGCCGTAGTAGGTCATCAACCTGTCATACCCGTCCGAGTGATCATAAGGGTCTCCCAGCCCGTCATATGTCTCCATCAGGGGCATCTTCTTTTTGGGGTCAGCCGTTACATGGTTGATTTCGGGCGAGAAAGGGGAGCCTATACAAGCCGAAGGTGTTCCCAGTGAACTCTTTACTGCCAGTAACTTCTCCAACTCTGCGACCCTTCGAGCAAGGGGGTCGGACTCCTCTTTACAAGGGGAGGATCTGTGTTTGTCCCTGCTGTATTCAGGAGACTCGTCCCTCCTTCTCTGGCCTGACCTGCCCGGATGTCCTGATCGCCGGTCTACTAAACGACTCCTTCTTCAGCTTCTGCCATCTCGGGAACGGCTTCGGGGTCTACTCTTTTCTCTTCCAGCCTCTCCCCGTCGAGGTGACCGGGATTGGCTCCGATGCCTGTGCCTTTTGGAAGACGCCTCTTGCTCTCCAGTCATCTTTGTCATCTGCTGTTCGAGCTCCTCTTGCTGAAGACGCAGGGCCATCATGGCATCTCTGTTCTACTGCATCTTCTTCTGCAGAATAAACTCCCTCTGGTCTCGACTGCCTTCCCCTCGGTCCTTTTCTAGCACCTCAAGTGCCCGAGAGTTATTCTCATCTGCAAGACTAGCCTGATTGGGGCGTATATTGGCTGTCATGGAAGAGTTTTCGCCGGAGGGAAGCAACCGGTTCCTCCTGATTCTCCTGAACTCTAGAACCCAATCTATCCTTCACCGACCCCCTCACCAGTGTGGTTTGGTGGGTCTTCGCCTTTTCCTGGTTAGAAGCACCTGTATCCCTACTCACCATGACTTTTTACCGAAAAAGTTGATTGTGATTATAAAAGCACTAGGCCCTCCTAGCGCCAATGTTAACACCAAGTTTCGCCGGCGTGTACAATCACAGAATCCACGCACTAGAACCTGCACAATAACAGATCACATGCGAAGCTTAACGGCTTGTGCCGCCGGAGGATAGCTCCGGTGTGAGAATAAGTACAGGCCGTTCACAAGGTTTAACAATGGAGGCTAAGATTTTAGTGCTCAAAAGTAGGTATTACCTGTTAATCGTAACATTGGCCTTGTATTTATAGTACTCATCACCTTAGAATCCTTCTCTCAATCGGATTAGGACTCCTAAACATGGCAGTTACCATAATTTGGGTCCAACACAATCTTCTTAAAACACTACAAAAAAATGGGGCTTCAGCAACAATCGATTTTCGTTGCTAAAGGTGTCAAATTTCGTTGCTAAAGGGTTTTGGCAACGACTTTACTGTCGTTGCATCTTTCGTTGCGCAATGAGCGTTGTTAATCGTTCTGCAATGAACATATTTTTTTCGTTGCCAAAAGTAATACATTTTGCAACGAAGTTTGGCTCTCGTACAGAGACATCGATCCTTTAGCAACAAAATGTATTGTTGCAGAATAATTAAAATGTCGTTGCTAAAAACCCCATTTCGTTGCAAAAGCCTGCTAATTGGCAACGAAATGAACTCTCTTTTTTGTAACGACCATGCATTTTCGTTGCAATTGACACCATTTTGTAACGACATTTTTCGTTGCAGTAAATTATGAAAATAGTTGCCTAAGCTTGCTTTCGTTGCGGAATGTAAACTTTTTAGCAACGATTTTCGTTGCTGATTATATTATTTGGCAACGACATTATGCTGAATCATTTTCGTTGCTGGTTATTTTTCAATAGCAACAAAAGTTGTCGATTAGAAACGACATTATATGTTGTCGTTTCTTTATATGTGCAACGAAAGTTGATATGATTTGCAATGATAAAAATTATTGTCTTTTATTTTAATATTAGCAACAATATCCTCTCCGTTGTTATTAGTTTAATTTTTCGTTGCCAAATATTATATTTTTAATGTCATTAGCAACAAAAACTTGTTGCTAAATGTATAAAAAATTGTTGCTATATTATAACTTATTCAATGCTTTGATAACGAATTATATTGTTGCCAAATCAAAATTTGACATTCTTTTTGTGTACTTGGCTGGCTCAATGTCCCCATAGCAAATAATGACAAAAATACATTAAACTAAAATATTATTAACTTAATAAAATCATCCACTACATAATCATTCATTATCTCTACAATTAACCATCTAAAGTTACCACATTTATTCAATCAAAGTATATATCTACATATATAGAGAGGGTACACTTCATAATTTCGTCCCTTGTCTCCCGTAAACGTAACACTAAAATTTGGTACCCAGTATTGTAAGGCAGGTCGTAAAAGTAGTCTTCCTGCACATTTAAAAATAATAGCTAGTCAGGAAAATAAAGTAAATAGGTCACCATTGACACTTAATGCCAAAATCAATACAAAAAGACAATAGAGTTGCTACGTGGTACAATGTCAAGGCTTGACTTCTATTTCATAATACTTTAGAATACCACTAATTTCTTGTTCAGCTTGAGTGACTAAACAATAAATATGGTTGGCACATCAATGCATAATCACTCTCCAACCTGGTTATAGCACAAGTTAGAACAAGTACTCCACTTTCCATTGCCAAAAATATTTACCATCATTGCATTCAATTTAATAAGGGGATGGGTTATCTTCAAAAAGCATGCAAAAATACTTGAAAAGTGATATCTTGTGAAAAGCATTAATGAGCTGAAGATTGAGACTACATACCATACATACGAATCATAGTCGTTGTTGCGATTATCACCCATCACAAAAACTGAGTTTTCTGGTACACGCTGCACCACAGTATAAAAACATCAGTTTCATAATTAATATTGGTTGGCCAGTGACAGTTCATTCCTATAAAAATCATCTACATCATGCTTCCACTGGTGCTTGCCCTTTTACAACGTACATAGGCTAAAATCCTAGGCCACTTATAATTTAAAAAGTTTTATGTATGCACATTTTCCAAATTTTGAGACAGAATAGGAAAAGAACAAGAAAATAAATAGGGAGTTGGAAGTATAGTGAAACTGCACATAACACTGGTGTCATTTCATATTTAGGTGCTCCGAGAATGAAATCTTCTTCCTTCTTGAACTTGAAACGTAACAGATTATACAAACACCATGACTACGTACCAAGACATATTATAGGGTGGAAAAAACGTACAGATAAGAAAGAACATAGTCACATTATCTGTGCCTGTCAAAAATTAGCATATATTACAGTTTATATGGTAGAATAAATATTCACCCCAAGATGTGTTTAGCATCAAGCTCAATATTAACCTCAATTTGGTTCTTCAGAAATAGAAATCTACATTCTAGAAGTGAAGCAAAACTTAACTCCTCCCATTTGGAATTTTCCATTCGAAGGTATACTGATAATATGATACAGCCAGGTCTGACTTAAACCGCTTCTAAGTAGACACTAACTAGAAAATCACATGATGTCTACCAGTAGTACTTAAGAATATGTAACTAACTTTGTAATCTTGAACTAAAATTGGTTCATAATTTAGCCATAAAGCCTCTTACAACTGCTTCTGGTAATACATCAAACAAAAATCATGTTTCATGGCCATAGCCTGTATTTCTAAAATTGTACCATGTTAGCATAAAATTGGCAAATGAGGTTCTTCTAATTTTATCTATCCTAGTCATTAGTCTCAACATTAAAAAACTACAATTAACAAAAGGTAACACTACATGCAGGGAGAAAAAGAAAGAAACAAATGACAAAAAAAAAAAAATTAGTAGAGCAAGCTAACCTGAAGAATAGCAAATAGTCTGCAAATAGCAACGACTAGCTTTCTAAAGAAAGTATGAAAGTTGGCCTCTAAGAACCTGCATGGATGGATCTAGACCAACTGATTCTCACAGCTAAAGAGTTCAAACTAGTGACATGAAGATATTGAGTTCACCTATCATCCCATCGAGCAAGACGGCAAGCTAGTTCTGCAATAACTCCATGTGCTGTTCTTGGTACATTATTCCCACCAGCCAAAAGAAGTTCCTAGATCATAGAAGAACACCAATAATTGGGAATCAAGCATAAGCAGAAACTTAATCATTCTTGAATAATTAACTAACTTATCACTAGAATTGACACAGTAGAAAGAATTCTATTCAGGTACGAACAAACCTGAACTTCTGTGATGCCCAACACATTTATGCTTGAAGCAGATCCTTTCATGTGCATCGCCGTTATTAAGAAGTTTTGTGCTTGCCAAGAACGAAGCACAACTGGGATATCATCTTCATCAACATAAGGATTACCAGCTGATTGTCCCAATAGCTCAAACAACAGACCTCCAGCAACCCTAACAGGGACCTGTATGATACATTAAGGTAATCAGCATATCCATCATCTACCATGGCGTGAAGTTTTAAAATCACAATTATATAACAATTCAGGTGTAGAATGTCGAGCAGTTACTGTTGAATGCAACAATAAAACTGGACACAACAATTTCACCAAAGATGATATAAATGCCAGATTCAACACTAATATATACACATTAATGTGGATATAGTATATCATGCAGAATTATCTTTTGCATCCATATCTAATCTATGTTACAACAAAATTTGAGAAGTGGATATAGTGAATCATGCAGAATTATCTTTTACATCCATACCTGATCTATGTTACAACAAAATCTGAGAAGCAAGCAATTCTAGACATTACATAACCATGCAAGGACTGAAAAATTCTTAAGCACGGACACTGGCCAAGATGACCGACAACCTGCTCCCTATTATTGCTAATACTTTTTTATATTATCAAGACTACAATGCACCATGACTTCATCAATTTAGGAGGATCATGTAAATATGGAAAAGATCAAAGAAATTAGGCAGGTCTGAACCCTTTCATAAAGTAATCCATTTATAAATGAACTGACCAAAGTATAAGCAGAGGCAGGAACCACTATTATAGCAAGTAACATTGGAAATCTGAAAGTTACCTAAAGATTTTATGAGACTGAACTTTAAAAATGAATATCACAAACCTAAGAATATATTGTTTCTTTTGCATCACTAAGCAGGTATATGGGGTCACCATTTAGAAGTTACAAGGAGTGATCAATGATAATTGATAAGTCGCTTAACTATCTGAATTAGCAAGTTGACAATATACCTGAAAGCTGTCCATTTATGAAGACATGAAGAGCATGCCCTGTTGACTGAACGATGAGAGTTGGGAGTTCCCCACCACACAAGAAGGATTCAGATGAACCAATGTCAACACTGTGAGCAGATCAGATTGAACGTGGGAGAAGACATGTTATGCCAGTTGGGTCATTGTGCAAAGCTAAAGAAGTTCGGAGACTTATATCGCCTAATTAAATATGACAACCCAACAATAGAGTCAACAGATGTTTGAGCAGTACTACAATGAGACGAAATACCTAAGATATATATTTTGTAAAAAATAAGAAGAGATCTGAATGCAGAAATCAGAGATTTCAGTGCTAACCAAAGTAAGATCAGATAAGCCATGGACATAAATAGGTTGTGATCTTGGTTGGGTATCTCCAGTTCCAAGCTGACCATATTCATTATTTCTGATTTTATCTCTCACAAAAAACCTTTGAACAATAATATATAGTGAGTAATAAGATCATTGTTAGCATACCATTTTTTCCTTCTACCTCTTTTGAAACTGATTTTCTGCTTTCAGCCGCAATAGCAACTTCAGCTGAAGTCGCATAGAAATTGGTAGGAGGGACCAAGCAGATCCCTGCAAAAGGATTAGAAGAAACTGTAGTTGATTCAATCCCAGCTTCATCAAGCTTGCTTTCTGGTTTCTTATCATTTTCATCTTTTCCCTTCTCAGTTTCCATATTCATACCATTTTTTTCTTCTATCTCTTTTGAAACTGATTTTCTGCTTTCTATTGCAGTAGTAACTTCAGCTGAAGTCGCACAGAAATTGATAGGCGGGACCAAGCAGATCCCTGCAAAAGGATTAGAAGGAGCAGCTGGGGTTGCGGATGTTGGTTGCCGACGAACTTTGACTATCCTTCTACTAGCCAGCACCTCATCACTTGCTTTTTTGAAAGTTCCAGTCTCCCCATTAGCATCTTCATCATCATCAAGACCAGGATTATCTGAGACAGTTGCACTCCAGCAGCCCTCTTCTTTGAAGGTGGAAGGGTATTTTCTGCATCTCCCATCTCAGAACAAAATATTGAAGAGACTACCTTCTCAACAAGGACCTGGAAAAAAATTTCTGAAAAGAATCACCACAAACTTTAGTCAACTCTACAAGACTTCAAAATTTTTCACACATCATTTGTCTATAGAAAAGAAATAAAATAGAAATGAGCAAATGAAAAGAGGCTCGGAAATAGCATTTGTAATTAACATTTAATGGTAAAACTAGGGTGACACCTTTACGGGATACAAATTTTAGAAAATGTCATCCCATTACATAGATGATAGAACTATAATCCACAGTTTATCACTTTGTCCCATTGCAAAGAAATTTTCTAAAAGCTTAAGAATGAAACAGAGAGAACATACAAGTGAAATATGTTACAACTTTTACTTTGTCTTCTTTCAAGTGTTGAAACAATTATACTCCCTCCGTTCCTCAAAAAGAGTCCCATTTGCCAATTTCTATTGTTCCAAAAGATGAGTTGTATTTCTTCTAATGGAAGAATAAAATGACATAATATCCTAAAGTTTATCATTACAATTCCATTATCATGCCATATGGTTTGTTTGCCCAAAATGAACCATTTCACTAGAGAAAAAAGATTTCTGGCTATACCATTGAACTTCGACCATTCAGCCTCCATGACCATCCAGAAGAAATGACACAACCAAACTTTTCTTCTATTGTGTGTTCTTAGTAACAAGTAGTTTCCTTGAAGGGGCATATACTGAGATAAGATTAAATGCCATGCCCCTAACAGGTTGCATTAAGAGAATAGTAGGAATTAGGTCAATAGGCATTATTAATGACTTCGACTTCACTTTAAATCTGAAGCTCTGGTAGGGAGGAGAGGCATTTAATACTTGTCTCCCCTTCCAGTCATCAAGGAAGATCTCGAATAGGAGCTCACATCTATGAGCCTAAATATTTCCAATTTTTCTCTGGCAGAGTTTAAAATTTCAAATAAACAATTTGACATGTGCCCGCCACCATGTCGAGCACATTGTACATCCTATGGTTCACAATTTTTTTTTAATAAGTAAATAATTAAATTAAAAAAAACACCAAAAAGGGGACAAACAGATTACACAATGCTCAAAAGGGTTAAGGTTTGGCTTTTGAGGTATAGACACAAATAGGTAGTGAAAATCACACAGTGACAGGTCCAATTATGATGCCTATCTGATGCAAGATAAGGTCCACAAGATCTTAGGAAATAAAGGAGGATGAAGAGGGGGTGAAGGTGAAGGGCGTAGAGGGATGCTTAAAGGCCACAATGGCACAAAGTCGTAATCTCAAATAAATATATGAAATTCTGAATTCTAACGATGGTACATACTTTCTGCAACCCATAAATCCCTAATTCTAGTACAACTCAGGGAGCCTTATTTTTATTATGAAACAAACTCCTAATTAATATCCACGGTAACTATAAATTCTCCTAATTATCTATCATAATTAAAAAATCTAATTTTATTACAAATAATTTATCCAAAAATAATAACATAAACAATTTACTGATAAGCCTAAATATTCATCTCCGTTCTGCTATCACCTCATAGGAACCAAAGAGAATATATCCAACCACCATACAACATAACACTTATGACTTATTCATACAAAAATGAGGAGTAAGTTTGAAGCTGTTATTCAAAGATTTCCTAAGCCCATCGAAAACCAAAATCAAAAGTATATTACTCAACAGACTTTGTAAAGCTATGATGTATAGAATGCAAGCTGCAATCAAGCATAACATAATTACTTCAGAAAAAGACAAAAGAATAATCAAATGAACCACATCATCAATACATGTCTTGACATCCCTGCACTATTAAGTTATCTGTTTATACATACTGACACGCACATAAATTGTCCATTATTATTTTCAAAGTCAAGATCATACACGTCAAGCTACAAGTAAATTCCAAGTATTGGTAAATGTACTATTAACATCTCATTTAAGAATCAGGAATTACACTCAAAATCACTTCTCTGTAGCTGATGTGCAATAAGATAACAAACAGTTAGATCCAAAATTGCCCAAAATCCATTTCTACCAAATCAGACTTACTTTAATTGCATTAGCTGTCAATCAAACAATCACAACATTACTTGAACCTTCATCACATGTTGGAGGTTCTCTTCATCCACAGCGTATAATAGCACAATCTTCTCACAATATTTTTAAATTTTAGTAGATACAAAATTATAATGAAAGAGAGAGTACAAAATGTTAATGTCCAATGGTTTTCATATGTAAACAAATTAATTGCAAAATCACTATAGATAAAAACTTACCCTCCAATTGATATACAAAACCCCTAACTAAAACCCATCACAATGCTAATTGATAAAACTACTTTTTGTCAAGCAGAGATATGTATTCAACCAGCACTGAGATTGAGCTTTTTTTAGTTATAAAAAGAATTAGAAATAAGGTTACCTTCTATGCCACTATCAGCAACCTAAAGAGTATTGAATGGCTACTCTAATTATGAAATATTCTGAACAATATGAAGCACTATCACTATCCAGCAAGAACCGAATAAATCCCAGGCAACAATACCAAATCTTTAAGGAAACCATAAAAATTGTAAAAGATGGTTAAATGTTAATAGAGATTTTAAGAGAATTAAAATCTGCAAAATACAAAATAAATAAATAAATAAAATAACCGCCCAGGCTAATCAATCTATCTGATCTATCTAAGAAAATGAGATGTAACCTATCGAAAAAGGTCTTAATATCATATATTACACTTCAATCCAAAGTTTTTCAACCATCAAACAAGGAACATATTATACATATAGAGAGAATACGGAATTGAAAAAGGGCAAAGATACAAATGGAGTGATCAATACGTACGGGTTGTGCAGCGTGTCGGTTGTTCTCTTCTTCGATCTTTTCTTTTCGCGTAGTTTTAGTCGGTATGAATGCTTCTTATCGATCCACAAAAACCCTAATATCGAAAACAAATGAAGGAGAGATAAGAACACAATATCTTTTCATTTTCCCTTTTTTTTTA
Source organism: Panax ginseng (assembly GCA_020205605.1). Taxonomy (NCBI): domain Eukaryota; kingdom Viridiplantae; phylum Streptophyta; class Magnoliopsida; order Apiales; family Araliaceae; genus Panax; species Panax ginseng. Next base: position 132,755,498 of record CM035128.1, read on the forward strand.
TTTCTTTTTGTCAGTAAAATGAGAGTTTGAATAGACGAATATACCCTTCTCTCTTATGTACATATATTTTGCAGCCATAAACTCAGAGGTAAAATTTTTCTTTTTTTGTATTTAAAATTTTCAATAACGAGATGCCTTCGATGGAAAAATTGAAATATAATTTTAAGTTGGTATGACTCCATTCTAATTTGAGTTTTACAAAGTTTTATTCAATATATAATTAGTGATTGATATGTGATAAAATATATTTAAATAATCAAAATCATTCAAACTAAATTATAAATACTTGAGTTGTACAGTAATAATTTTAGTTATTAAATTTATTTTTATCATTTATTAATTATTTAATTATAAAAATAAAAGAATCTTAAGTATGATTGAGTGGAAATAGTATTGAATAAGAGTTCGTAAAGAACAAGTCATACCATAATTTGAATTTTAAATTCTATTTCCTCCTTCAAATGTCAAATGTCGTATGACTCATAATAATAGTTCTACAATAAAATCAATAAAATAATTTAAAATGTCATCTAAGAATTCTTAATAAAGTTATACCCTTCATTTCTTTGAGTAACTTATGTTGTTACATTTAAATTTTGAGTTTTGGGGAAACTTGTGGGGAGGAATATTAAGAAATTTTATATTTCTATATAATAATAATATAATAAAGAGACCATTAGACTAAAAAATTGTCATTCCAAAAAAATTATGCACACATGTAAAATATGTGCTAAAGTTCCCTAGTTATAACAATGATCTTAATGGAGATAGTAAAATAGTAAACCTTTCTTATTTTATCTCTCACAAAAAATCTTTGAACAATAATATATAGTGAATAATAATTCCTTCATTAATATATAGTGAGTAATAATTAACATGCTTGGCAATCGGTTGTCACGAGTACTATTTCAACAACCATAATCTATACTGTTGATCGCAACATTAGATGACACGGATTGAAATGGATTTCCCCATGTCGTTACATGCTGTAGCGACATGAGAAATTACTCATTTGCCCCTCATTTGCTCATGTGCTACACTGTCTACCGCTACAAGTTATGGCGGTAGTTTAGTTAACTAATAAATTAGAATGACTCAGTGGTAGCTTAATGACCCAATTATCCATAGGTCTTAGGTTCAAAACCTAGTTGTGATATTAGAATATATATATATATATATAATTGGTATGGTGTTGAATCAAAGTTTGCACTATAGAGTTATCAAGAATGAGTTCTTTAGATAAAGTCAATATATATATAGATAGAATTTATAAATATTTATATGAATATTTGTTATTATTATAATTATTACTATTACTATTGTTGTATTTACTATTATAATTACTATTATTGTTATTATTATTATTATTATTATTATTATTATTATTATTATTATTATTATTATTATTATTATTTTTATTAGTACTACTATTATTATTATTACTTTTATTGTTATTATTATTATTATTAGTATTATTATTATTTCAAACTGTAGGAAAACAGTTAACCAGAATTGAAGAACAAATAAATCATATTAATGATAATTGTCAAGTTGTTCCTCAACAAATAGATCTTCAACCCGTAACCATTAAACCACATTTAGAAGTTAGTAATTTCAAAATGAAATCTTCTCATACCAGTAATAATAATACTGATAGTGATGGAGATAGTACTGATGGTATTTCTCCTATTCATATTTTGGAAATCCAAAATAATTTTCATATTTTTAATCATTTTACTGAATTTATTATTTGTTACATTGATGATGTCTTAATTTTCTCTTCATCAATTGAACAGCACATTAAACATTTAAATATTTTTTAAAATGTTACCATAAAAAATGGTTTGGTAGTTTTTGCCCCTAAAATAAAACTTTTCGAAACAAAAATCAGATTTCTTGGACATAATATTTCTAATGGAGAGTGGTTTTCTGAAAGTATTTGGTAGGGATTAATTCTTCCTGGATACAGTTCATATAAGCACCACTATCAACTAGGGCAATGACGTCTTTTATAATAAAATCCGGTTTGATAATAAAAGTAATTCTAATATACCATTTCTGAAAAACTACTTGATTCATAAGCATCAAATATTGTTCAGAAGACTCTGGTTTATCAGAAGATTCAGGTTTGGAGGATCCAATATTATTATCTTGTTTATGATTTAACTGTTGTTTAATATTATTTAAATCCTGAAAGATAATAACATTAGTATTATGTAATTGTTTTATTTCGGATTTTAAAATATTGATTTCTCCTTTACCGGATTTTCTAACCAGAGAATATTTGCAGGAATGACCCGAGAGAGGTAGTGGCCATGATCGGTGGTTTGGCGAAAGAGCTAATCTTTACTATCTGAAATTTCCTAGCTTGAATACTTCGTCGATAATTCTTGACGGCTTCTTCTTCCGGCCCAACCTACGAAGAAAAGATGTTCTTCTTTTACCAGAACAGTACATTCCAAACAAATATGTGGAAGAAACAATATTATTTATTGAACAAAATGATGAAAAATGGATGAAAGATCCATGGGAGATCAAAAGACGTTATTTAACAACTCAACAGTCTCCTCCTCGGAAGCAACTGAACTTATAGCCTATCAGGATGTTAAGGAAGCCTTAGACAAATGGACTATTCCTAAAATCAAACCAGAAACAATTTATAAAATTGAAACCTTTGATTTTATCAGTAGAAGAATTATTAAAACCTTTGAACATGTTGTTCCTTTACAGAATAATGATGAAATTTTATATTTATTGCATGTTGAAGATTTGTACCATTTTTTGCAAAAATATAAATATGTTCATATAGGACTTGTTTTTATTATCATAATTTTTAAAATACTAATTTCTAAAGTTTTGGTATTTATCCTGCATAAACTCCTGGTTTAAACATTGACGAATTTTACTATTAGGAGAAAAATCCATTAACATTCAAAGTTCATGTCACTAGCGGTTGGACTATAAGGTCTTCTGTTTTGAGTATTAGAAATATTATGTCCAAGAAATCTGATTTTTGTTTGGAAAAGTTTTATTTTAGGGGCAGAAACTACCAAACCATTTTTTATGGTAACATTTTTAAAAATATTAAAATGTTTAATGTGCTGTTCAATTGATGAAGAGAAAATTAAGACATCATCAATGTAACAAATAATAAATTCAGTAAAAGGATTAATGATTTACAGGAAATAAAAGCCACCACGCCACAACACGGCTAAAGGCAAAGTTTCAAAACGCGACTTGGGTGACGTTCCACTTAATCAAGCATTAATCCTAATATGACTTAATTAATAAAATGGCATGAAATTTTGAAGGCATATTAAAAATATACTAACAAATAAATTATCACATATATGATCTCATAAGATTACTGTTGATTTGGGGGTCTACCCAAAACTATAAACTCGCAGTTTCTTCTCGTATAAGCGTTTTTAGTTGAAACAATAAATTGTTCTGATTTATAAAACTGTTCTAAAAAATAAGAACGATTATGGTTGTCTGTTGCAGTTTGATATGCTGTTCTATAACGATTACTGTTTTCAATATGATAATCTAAAAGCTCAAGTAAAGAAACATAATAATTAACTGAAGCAATAATTAGAAATCTGTAGTGATGTCCCGAATGCTTTCTGGAATAGGAAGAAGCATATTATTTCTCTTCCTTATATCCCTAATTTTAATAAAAAAAAATATTCCTACTAAGTCTCGACCCAGTCAGATGAAGAAAGATTACAGACCGACTCCACTACCAAGGACACGCCAGATCCTTTCTCATCTTCTTTCTTGTATAAATAGGGAGACCTCACCCTTTGTTGAGGCAGAACTTCTTTTGCATTCTCTTTGTACCCCCTCTCTCTCTCTGTAAAATATTTGATATATATAAAAAAGTTTGAAGTTTAAAGATCTGCAAAGCTCTACTGTAAGTTTTAATTATTGCTTCCGTTAATTATTATGTTTCTTTACTTGAGCTTTTAGATTATCATACTGAAAATAGTAATCGTTATAGAATAACATATCAAACTGCAACAGACAACCATAATAGTTCTTATTTTTTAGAACAGTTTTATAAATCAAAACAATTTATTGTTTCAACTAAAAACGCTATATAGGAAGAAACCTGCAGGCTTATAGTTTTGGGTAGACCCCCAAATCAACAGTAATCTTATGAGATCATATATGTAATAATTTATTTGTTAGTATATTTTTAATATGCCTTCAAAATTTTATGCCATTTTATTAATTAAGTCAGATTAGGATTAATGCTTGATTAAGTGGAACGTCACCCAAGTCGCGTTTTGAAATTATGCCTTTAGCCGTGTTGTGGCGTGGTGGCTTTTTTATTTCTCAGAATCGTCGTGATGACGTGCTTGATCAAACCTCCGATCCGATCCTGCCCTAGTTGGTATCAAAGCCATGTTAGTTTGTTGACATATTAAATAATATATTACCTATAAATTATGCATATATGACCACCTTTTAAGATGACTGATTTTTCAACCTCTCTTTCAACCGTAGCTAATGCCTCAGCTTCTACCATGGAAGTACCTGAACGTATAGCCTATCAGGATGTTAAGGAAGCCTTAGACAAATGGACTATTCCTAAAATCAAACCAGAAATAATTTATAAAATTGGAACCTTTGATTTTATCAGTAGAAGAATTATTAAAACCTTTGAACTTGCTGTTCCTTTACAGAATAATGATGAAATTTTATATTTATTGCATGTTGAAGATTTGTACCCTTTTTTGCAAAAATATAAATATGTTCATATAGGACTTGTCCAGGTAGCTTTCAAACCTTTGACTTTACTTGGTCAAAATACCAGTATTCAGTGTACACTTAGAGATGGTAGGTGTCTTAACTGGAAAACCTCTCTTATGGGCGCTATTGAAACCAGTTTTTCCCATGGACCAGTATATTTCAATATCTACCCGAATTTAAGTATTGCTTTAACTGATAATAATTTGTCAAAAGTTTTAGAAATGAGAATTATATCTCATGGTTATGAGTATCTACCCGGATCTCCTCCTTTTGCCATATTATTAAAGTATTCACCTTAAAGTTTTAACAACCTTAAACCCTTATATCCGAAAACAAAGCCAACAAGGACATACTGTCCTTATAGACACTAATCTTTTTAGTAGTCAAGTGGCTATTCCCAGGATGATCCCTTGGGAAGAAATTACTTTTCCAAAATAATGGCAAATTACAAATACCGTCCCTACCAGGCCTATAATTTGACAATCCATTGAGGATGTTGTCCAAACTAGTAATGGTAATGTTTATTTAAAATTCCAAAGACCCTTTACCCAAAGTCGATCTATAAATAATATCTCTTATAATATTGATTTTCATGAATCATCTAGACAGTCTGTGTCTGATCCTTTAGAATCTGTTTACCAAGAGTCTAAAAATCCCAGTAATGAGTCTATTAAAAATGAAGATATAATTCAAGGAATTCATATTTCTGAAAATCAAATACCTCATGGTATTTATGAAGCTAATACTCCTCAAAATAGAAGACCTTATAGTCCAACCGCTAGTGACATGAACTTTGAATGTTAATGGATTTTTCTCCTAATAGTAAAATTCGTCAATGTTTAAACCAGGAGTTTATGCAGGATAAATACCAAAACTTTAGAAATTGGTATTTTAAAAATTATGATAATAAAAATTTAGTTGATATTAAAGCTAATTATTATGCTTATCTGAATAAAAACCAGTGTATTTTATCATTTACTAAATGGTATTATGATTGTTTCCCAAAATTTGATTTTTATACTGAAAGTCAATTGAATGTTTTAACTGGAATTCAAAAAGGATTGGATTACTACAAGTGGAAGCATTATTCAATATATTCATCCCCCTCCTAAGTCTCTTCAACTTAGTCCAGGAAATGAAAATTTAAAACCCTTGGTTATTAATCCGTATGTCGATATTTCTGAAATACCCCATCAACAAGAAGAGGTTAAGATAAAAGACATTTTACCTTTATCTAAGCAGAATAATTATACTAATTTATTCCTTCAAACTGTAAGAAAACAGTTAACCAGAATTGAAGATAAATAAATCATATTAATGATAATTGTCAAGTTGTTCCTCAACAAATAGATCTTCAACCCGTAACCATTAAACCACCTTTAGAAGTTAGTAATTTCAAAATGAAATCTTCTAAAGCTGATAATGAATTTATTGATAATCTTTTAAATAAAATGAAAGATTTAAAGCTTACAACTGCATCTTCTTCTCAAATTAATACGATGTCTGGACAACCTTCTTCTCATACCAGTAATAATAATACTAATAGTGATGGAGATAGTACTGATGGTATTTCTCCTATTCATATTTTGGAAATCCAAAATAATTTTCAAGAAATGCAAAATATCAATAAAACTACTTACAGTCAGAAACCTATAGCTCGTATGGCTTTATCTGGACCTAGTAGATACTATTACCCCAGACCTACTCCTCAGGATATTCTGTATGAAGAAGACTTTCTTCATTCTCAAAAGTCTTACCATGGAAAAACCATTTATGAATGGAATATTGATGGTAAAACTAAATACCAAATTTTTGAGACCATCCATCATATGATGATGTATACAACAGTCTGCAAACAGAATAATAATACAGACCATCAGATCTGTCGTTTCTTAGTAAATGGATTTACTGGCATTCTTAAAGGATGGTGGGATAATGCACTTACTGATAACCAACGAACTGAAATTCTACATCCTATAAGAATGAAACCAACCCCATTACTAAAACTGAAACAAAAATAGAAGATGCTTGCTACACCTTAGTTAATGCTATCCTTCATCATTTTGTCGGACCAGGACTCATGAATAATGATAGAGGTAGAGAACTCTTACAGAATCTTCGTTGTCCTTCCCTAACCCATTTTTGATGGTATAAGGATGTCTTTCTAATGAAGGTTATGCAAAGAACAGACGCCAACAGTGAACATTGGAAAGCTAAGTTTATTGATGGTCTTCCTACCTTTTTTGCTGAAAAAATCCGTAAAAAACTTAGAGATAAACATGACCGTATGAGCATTCTTTATGACCAATATTCTTATGGCCATCTTATTTCAGTAATTATTGAAGAAGGATTATCATTATGTAATGATATGAAACTTCAACAATTAATGAAAAAACATAATCTTACTAAAAGACATGAAATAGGATAATTTTGCGACCAATTCTCTTATGACACGAAATTACAGTATCCCCAAAAGTCTAAAATACAGCAAAGTTCTAGACCCTCTAGATCTTACCGAAGACGTTCTTCTAAGAAATCTAAGAACAAAACCCTTGAAAAATCTACTAAAAAGAGAAAGAGCAGTAACAAAAAAGATATGTCTAAAATACAATGTTATAAATGCAAAAAAACAGGACACTTCGCTAATAAATGCAAATCAAAATTAAAACAGAAACTTAATGAAATGTCCCTTGATGAGGAAATTCAACAAACAAATTCTTAATTGTTTATCTAATAGCGATCGTAATCAAGTTCAAATGATGATTTACTGAAATCTATTCTTGAATCTAGTAATGATTTTGTAATGAGAAATGCCAAAACTGTACAATTAATAACTGTAATATAGCTACTGAAGCCAATTACTGGAAAGCTATCGTCGAGATGAATGGTTTAGATATTGGTAGCCCCAGTATTAATGTCTTAACCGACACTCAAAAAATCACTCCTCCACTTAGCCGATCAAATTAAAGATCCCGAAATAAAATTAAAATTTTTAGAAATCTGTTATAAAAATCAAAAAACAGAAGCGGTTCTTCCCATCAATCAGTACAGTATGAAAGAAGTTTTGAAACGTATACAAGACGTTTCTACCACTGACAAGCCTACTACCATTTAGGATCTCAAAGGAGAAATCAATATTTTAAAATTCGAAATAAAACAATTACATAATACTAATGTTATTATCTTCCAGGATTTAAATAATATTAAATAACAGTTAAATCATAAACAAAATAATAATATTGGATCCTCCAAACCTGAATCTTCTGATAAACCAGAGTCTTCTGAACAATATTTGATGTTTATGAATCAAGTAGTTTTTTAGAAATGGTATATTAGAATTACTTTTATTATCAAACCAGATTTTATTATAAAAGACGCCATTGCCCTAGTTAATAGTGGTGTTGATATGAACTGTATCCAGGAAGGATTAATCCCTACCAAATACTTTTAGAAAACCACTCAATCTTTAACTAGTGCAAGCGAAAATATCATGAATATTAAATATAAAATTCCTGAAGCCTTAATCTATAATCAAGGTCTTTGTTTACCTACTTCTTTTGTTCTTATCCGTAATATGAATCAAAGTATCATCCTAGGCACCCCTTTCTTATGTCTTTTAATGCCTATTTCAAAAATTGATACTTTAGGAATTCATACCACTTTTAACAACAGACATTGTTTTTAAATTCATAACAGAACCCTATACCAAAAAACTAAATCAAGTTAAACACATAATTTATTCCAAAGAAAAACAGATTAATTTTATTCAAAAGGAAATAAAATTTCTTACTACAGAACAAAGAATTTTACAACCTTCTCTACAGGAAAAAAAAAATTAATTCATAAAACTCTTAAAACTGAAATCTGTAGTGATGTCCCAAATGCTTTCTGGAATAGGAAGAAGCATATTATTTCTCTTCCTTATATCCCTAATTTTAATGAGAAAAATATTCCTACTAAGTCTCGACCCAGTCAGATGAAGAAAGAATATTTACTCCTTTGCAAAACTGAAATTGAGTCTCTTCAACAGAAAAAATTAATAAAACCTAGTACCTCTCCTTGGAGCTGTACTGCCTTTTATGTTAATAAAAATTAGAGAAATTGAACGAGGAACTCCACGACTCGTTATCAATTATAAACCACTTAATGAAGCCCTTCAATGGATTAGATATCCAATTTGAACAAAAGGATCTTCGAACCAAACTTCATGATGCCCTATTTTCTCTAAATTGATATGAAATCAGAATTTTGGCAAATTCAAATTAGAGAACAGGATACTTATAAAACTGCTTTTACAGTACCTTTTGGTCACTATGAATGGAATGTCATTCCTTTTGGAGTAAAAAATGGACCTTCAGAATTCCAGCACATCATGAATGATATTTTTAATCCTTTTACTGAATTTATTATTTGTTACATTGATGATGTCTTAATTTTCTCTTCATCAATTGAACAGCACATTAAACATTTAAATATTTTTAAAAATGTTACCATAAAAAATGGTTTGGTAGTTTCTGCCCCTAAAATGAAACTTTTCCAAACAAAAATCAGATTTCTTGGACATAATACTTCTAATGGAACTATTATTCCAATTGATAGATGTATTGAATTTGCATCTAAATTTCTGGATGAAATTAAAGACACTAATCAACTGCAAAGATTTTTGGGAAGTCTAAATTACATTCATGATTATTATCCAAATCTTTCCCAAGATGCATCTATTCTGTACACTCGTCTACGGAAAAATCCTTTACCCTGGACAGTAGAACATACTGATGCAGTAAGAAAGATTAAATCTAGAGTTAAACAGTTACCTTGTTTGTCCCTACCAAATCCCGAATGGAAAAAGATCGTTCAAACCGATGCTTCTAATACAGGATATGGTGGTATTTTAAAACAATTTAATCCTAACAGTAAAAAAGAAGATCTTATTCGTTTTACTTCAGGAACTTGGAAAGGACCTTCTTTAAATTATCCAACCATAAAGAAAGAATGCCTTTCAATTGTTAAATGTGTTTTAAAATTTCAGGATGATCTTTTAAATCAGCACTTTTTAATTAGAGTTGAATGTTCAACTGCAAAACAGATATTTAAAAAGGATGTTCAAAATTTAGCATCCAAATAGATATTTGCTACTTGACAAAGTATTTTATCAGTATTTGACTTTGATATTGAGTATATCAAAGGAAAACAGAATTCTTTACCAGATTTTCTAACCAGAGAATATTTGCAGGAATGACCATGAGAGGTAGCGGGTCATGGCCAATGAGGCCGTAAGCGAGCTAACCTTTACTATCTGTAATTTCCTAGCTTTGAATATCTCGTCCACGGCTTCTTCCAGCCAACCTAAAGTAAAAGATGTTCTTCTTTTACCAGAACAGTACATTCCAAACAAATATGTGGAAGAAACAGTATTATTTATTGAACAAAATGATGAAAAATGGATGAAAGATCCATGGGAGATCAAAAGACGTTATTTAACAACTCAACAGTCTCCTCCTCGCTTCAACCAGTATCGCTATGTGTATGAGCAGATCATCATTGAAACAACATCAATGGACATAAAGCATACGCTTCATGATCCATCAAAACCAACAAGCCCAATTCAATACAGTAAAACAACCATTAAGAGCATTATGCCTCTTGCTAATTGGGGTATTAATCCTATTGACACCTTGCCAGAATCAGTTCAAACAGCATTCAAGGAATGGCAAGTAGCTTATTCCCATATACCAGTAAACAAAGATCTATCTATGCTGAAATTACTTGCCCATTTCATAATCCGTTTCAGAATCCCTTGGATCTGGAAGTGGGATTTCCAATGTGATTATCAGAATAAAATCCTTCGCCTTAAAAGGGTATTTTTTACCAAGTGGTGGGATAAAGGACTTAATCCGACACTACCAGAACTCCTTATGACCATAAAGAATCATACCCAGGCCTGCTTAGATGTTATCCTTCAGAGCTTTCCAGCACCAACACCAGTTAATCCTTTCATTAAAATTCAAACAGATTTAAAACAAAAGTTTCCAAACCTAACTGAAACATAATTATTAGTTAAAACTATGAATTATATGAAAACACAATTCTTACAATCCTTAGTCCAGGATGATGATGTTTCCATGAAAACTGTTAACAGTGATGAAGGATCTGAACAAGATGATAATCAGTTCAGCGTCTTAGCAGGAGAAAGTCAAGAATCGGAGCCTACTATGGGAGACTTCTGGGATTCTCTCACCTCAATGATCTCTGAAAAAATGGAACAGGACAAAAAAGGAAAAGGAAAAGCATAAAGCTATTCTCCACTACAACATCAATAATCAGAAAATGACAACCACAGTGTTTCCACCAGCAATAAAGCATATCCAGTTGCCCCTCAATTATCAGAAGAAGTCACCAGCTGTCCTCAATAATGCGCCACTCAACCGACAGTTTGTCTCATGCCATTCCACTTTCTACGGCTGAGAATTAAAGAAGAAAAGGAGTTCCTCGTTCAATTTCTGAATTTTATTAACATAAAAGGCAGTACAGCTCTAGGGAGAGGTACTAGGTTTTATTAATTTTTTCTTACTACAGAACAAAGAATTTTACAACCTTCTCTACAGGAAAAAATAAAATTAATCCATAAAACTCTTCAAACTGAAATCTGTAGTGATGTCCCGAATGCTTTCTAAAATAGGAAGAAGCATATTATTTCTCTTCCTTATATCCCTAATTTTAATGAGAAAAATATTCGTACTAAGTCTCGACCCAGTCAGATGAAGAAAGAATATTTACTCCTTTACAAAACTGAAATTGAGTCTCGTCGATATTTCTGAAATACCCCATCAACAAGAAGAGGTTAAGATAAAAGACATTTTACCTTTATCTAAGCAGAATAATTATATTAATTTATTCCTTCAAACTGTAGGAAAACAGTTAACCAGAATTGAAGAACAAATAAATCATATTAATGATAATTGTCAAGTTGTTCCTCAACAAATAGATCTTCAACCCGTAACCATTAAACCACCTTTAGAAGTTAGTAATTTCAAAATGAAATCTTCTAAAGCTGATAATGAATTTATTGATAATCTTTTAAATAAAATGAAAGATTTAAAGCTTACAACTGCATCTTCTTCTCAAATTAATATGATGTCTGGACAACCTTCTTCTCATACCAATAATAATCTTTTAAATAAAATGAAAGATTTAAAGCTTACAAGTGCATCTTTTTCTCAAATTAATATGATGTCTGGACAACCTTCTTCTCATACCAGAACAACATATCAAACTGCAACAGACAACCATAATCGTTCTTATTTTTTAGAACAATTTTATAAATCAGAACAATTTATTGTTTCAACTAAAAATGCTATACAGGAAGAAACTTGTAGGCTTATAGTTTTGGGTAGACCCCCAAATCAACTTATTATTATTATTATTATTATTATTATTATTATTATTATTATTATTATTATTATTACTACTACTACTACTACTATTATTATTACTGCTATTATTATTATTATTATTAGTACTATTATAATAATAATAATAATAATAATAATAATAATTATTATTATTATTATTATTATTATTCATGTTATTATTATTATTATTATTATTATTATTATTATTATTATTATTATTATTATTATTATTATTATTATTATTATTGTTGTTTGTTTGTTGTTATTATTATTATTATTATTATTATTATTATTACTACTACTACTACTACTACTGATATTGTTGTTATTATTATTATTATTAGTATTATTATTATTATTATTATTATTATTATTATTATTATTATTATTATTATTATTATTATTATTATATTAATTTAAGGAAACATTTTAATAGTCGTTTAAAAAGGTTGTATAAAATATGCAACGAAATTAAAAATTGTTGCCAATGAATGTGGTCCATATTAGGCAACGAAATATAGCAACAAAAAAACTTTCATTGCCCACGATGAGGAGAAATCAAGTGGTTAGAAATTTTGCAACGAATTTCTAACAAATTTTGTTTCAAATTTTGCAACTACTTATGAATTTCGTTGCAAAAAGTGAAAGTTCGACACAATCTGCAAGCGAAGGACAAGTTTCGTTCTTAAACATACAATTTTTAACGACTTATAAAGTCGTTTGCACGAAAAATCGTTGCTAAAGCCCCATTTTTAGCAACAAAAAAAATTTCGTTGCCCATGATGACGGGAAAGCAAGTGGCCGAAAATTTTGCAACGAATATCTAACGAAATTTTTTCCCGCCAATGAATTAGCAACGAATTTTTGCAATGACTTATGAATTTCGTTGCAAAAAGTGAAAGCCTGACACAATCTGCAACGAAGGACAAATTGCATTGCTAAACACATACTTTTAGCAATGACTTATAAAGTCGTTGCCCAAAAAATCGTTGCTAAAGGCCCATTTTTTTGTAGTGAAAGGTGGAAGTGGAATCCAATCCAATCACTACCTTTGGAGTTACCTTAATCAAATATGATTAGTGTGATGCCCCCAAAACATGTATACATCACCCATCTTGAGTCGCCAATTATATGGTACTAAATTCAAATACAACTTAATAATACAACTGTCGTGTAAAATACGACAAAACATAAACTGAGAGTTTTAATAAGAATATTGTCATCTAGACAATATCCACACTCAAAGGAGTCCTCATTACATTTATTGTCACAATATTTAACAGAATAGTGAGGACTACTAATGCTATCATCTGGACCGTCACTCCATTCCCCGACTAGTCCCGGCTACGTTCTCATTTCCTAAAGAGAACAGTGAAGAAAGGGTGAGCTCAATTAGCCCAGTAAGAAATATTATGACTAAGATAATGCAGAATAAATTATCATTAGTCTTCAACAATGTTAAACTGATAAAATACAATAGACATCAAGTTTAACTGCTGCGGAATAAGCAATCCATTAGAAGAGTCAAGTAGAGCATGATATCTACTATCTTCTATGATTTAAAATGTTTTCATCAATTTTTATCGCTGAGACTCAGCTTAATAAATAAACCACATCATCGAATCATTCCTACACTACGGGCCAATGATATTCATTAAATCATCAATGGTCATGACTATACCGAATAATCCCTGGTCATAATCATACCAAAAACTATCCATCAATGCACTACAGGCCACTGAGGACTTTTACCACATCATTTATAACATTACAGGTCATGATTATACCGAATGATCCCTGGTCATAATCATACCAAGTCCATCTATGCACGTAGCCAAAGATGACTTTCATCACAATATAAGCATGAGGATGATGACAATGATATACGCATTAATCAAACGAAAACAAGGATAAATATTAAAGACTTTAAATTTATCCAAATATTATCAATCACTTAATAAACTCATAATCTAATATTATTAATATTATAACAATATTTTAATCACTTCTTAAACTTATAAACAATTTATTTCAATTGTTTACACTTTACCAAATAATACATTTAATCATTCAAAAATGCCATACTCATAAGATTTCATCACCAATGATCAAATCCTTTATCAAAAAATCTGCATATACCCTATATAGGATTCCCAAGCCATAAAATCCTATTTTTCAATTTTGTTGCTTCACATAACATATTTAATTCATTTATTCATAACTAATTCATTTTCATGAAAAATATCAAATCAGTCCCAAAAATATTTCTTTTCTGGGATTTAGCAGAATATAGTCCCATATTGAACATATATTTTTCTCGAAATTTTTAAAATTCATTTACTATTTTTCATATGGCCAAAACTGCCGAATATTTAGACATTTATCATAAATTGTACTTTTGTCCAAAAATTCCAAAATTTACAGGGTATACTCCTGTTATACACATGTACTCCCAATAAAAATTTCACTAATTTTGGAGTTAACCACAAAGAGTTATAAGGGTTTATTTTTAAAATAATCTTTTCCCATAAAATCCATAACTCTTAATCTATATATCCAAAAATTGCCATCTTTGGACACAATATAGAAATCTCATAAAATTATCATTTCAAAATTTTCCAGAATTTTTTAGGGTCAGAAAAATTACGAAACTGCAAATGGATTTTCATTCGCTATGCGGTAATCCACGTAAACAGATCATTTCCATAATTTAATAAGGAATGAATACAAAGGATCATTCACCATGCATGTGGTAATCCATATAGACAGGTTATTCCAAAAGAATAATAAAGAATGGAATAACAGAAGAATTCACCATGCATACGATAGATCGCATGTGACAAAGTTATTCCCAATGTAATAATAAATAATGGAACCGAAGTCATGCGTAAACGTCATGAACACAAGATATTCCGACGAGAATAATAAAGAATGGAACCGTGTCATGCGTAAAAGCATACGCATACATGATATTAAAAGCGAATAATAAAGAATGGAATAATAGAAAAATTTTACCATGTATGCGGTACTTCGCATAGACAGGTTATTCCAACATAATAATAAAGAATGGAATAACAGAAGAATTTCACCATGTATACGATAGTCCGCGTATACAGGTTATTCCAACAGAATACTAAGGAATGGAATAACAATAGCTCTCTTCATGAATACGAAAGAAATAATACCCCTTACCTTAGAAGAAACTGAATATTGGAATAGTGAGGTAGCAAACTTCTCTTCTTCTTTCTCTCTATAATTTCTCTCTATAATAATTGCTCTAAAGTTTTAGTGAATTGATGAGAAATGAAGGAAGAATGAGCTTCTATTTATAGGAAAATATAGTTTCGATAATTGCACGTTTTGGGGCTCGAAATATTATAGTACAATACCTCCAACTTTTCTTTCATTTTTAATTTAGTCCTGCAAGTATTATCAAACTTGCACCACCTCCCCTAATAGTAATTAATATGAATCAATAGTTCAATCATGTGAATCAATAGTTATAATCATGTGAAAATACGAATTACAGTATAGTACCTCCATCTATACCTCCATTTTTAACTTAGTCATGCGAGTATTATCAATCTTGCACCAACTCCCTTAATAGTACAAGAATGTGATTCAATAGTACGCACATGTGAACAAATAGTTATATAAGCATATGAATTAGTAGAAATTAATTGCTCATTTATCCGATTAATTACCCGATTTATCAATATAACCCCCAGGCATCAATTATCATCGGAATAAATGTCAATTTTCACTAACACTAATAATTCCAACACAATGGAATTATCAATTTCATTTTTAATCAACACAATCTTATTCATCATTAATATTATAATTCACAATATTTAACAACTAGGTCGTTCCCAGGAAAGAGGGGGCTTTCCGATAAGGATTTCTCCTTATTGGTAGCCTTGATTAGATGACCAAATCTCTCCTTGACAGAACTTCTAGACATTGTAAATATTGCAATTTAATAATATGAATAACTTTGTCATCTCAATTATTGATTTAATAATATATAAAATATTATGCAGATGATACTGTGACAATAATCGAATCAATAATATGAGAGATATGATGCAGCAATTACTGTAGCAATAATTGAGTATAACTGAGTGACTTCTCACGTAAGCATCAATAATCAATACCGTGTGCTACTATGCAACCACGCGTATTACTGTACTTTTACTACCGGGTAGTTCAACAGTTTTAACGGTAACACTTTCGCCGTTATTTTTATAAAAAGATAATTCTGTCGTTTTCTAACTACGACAATACTTCAAATGATTGTGCTTGTAAGACCCCAACTTTTATGAATAAAGATGAATTTTCTATAATTATCATTTTTGAATATTATGGAATGAATTTGATATAATGTTATAGTTGTGGGTAATAGTTATAAATTTTGCAAAGTACGCAAGTTGTTATATAATATTCGATTGGTCGGGGAATATTCATTTTAACAGGGAATATTCGTACGACGACACAATCATTGGTGGACCCCACAACAAAATTATTGTCAGATTGAGTGAATGACAAAAATATTTTATGAAAATAACTGCGGAAGTTTTATCGTTAACTGTTAAAACACCTAATGTTAAAAAATACGTGAATACGCTGGTTGGTCATAATAGTAATAATACGATATTGATTATTGATGTTTACGTGAGAAGTCACTCAGTTTTGTTCAATTATTGCTTCAATAATTGTTGCATAGTATCTCACGTTAATTGATTCAATTATTGTCGATATTTTATATATTATTAAATCAATAATTGAGACGACGAAGTTATTAATATTATTATTTGTAATATTAACGATGTCAGAAGTTCGCTTGAGGAGAGGTTTGGTCACCTAATTGCACGCCAATAGGGAGAAATCTCCTTATTGAAAAGCCCCTCTTTCTGGGAACGACCTGGTCGATTAATAGTGTGAATTATAATAATGATGATGAAGTTTTGTTTTATTAGTATTATTAATGTAATAAAACAGAAAAGCTTTTTATATAAAACAGAATACTTTTATAAAGTTATTCATTTTATTAGACTATAAATAGAATATATTATATTTTTATTATGCATAGTGTTTGCATAGTGCTGCGTATAGTGTTTGCATAGTAAAATCTTTTATATATAAAACAAAAATACTTTTATAAAGTTATTCGTTTTATTA
Organism: Panax ginseng; assembly: GCA_020205605.1. Lineage (NCBI taxonomy): Eukaryota > Viridiplantae > Streptophyta > Magnoliopsida > Apiales > Araliaceae > Panax > Panax ginseng. The sequence continues at coordinate 132,772,849 of CM035128.1, forward strand.
GATTATAAATAGAATATATTATATTTTATTTAAAAGATTTTGTTTTATTAGAATATTTTATAATAAACCAATCTGGACCGTCCGTTTAAAAGTAAATCAATCTGGACTGTTCAGGAATTAGTTACTATTCAGTCCATTCTCCTATATATGAAGAAGCTCATTCCTTCATTATTTCTTACAATTCTTTGAAACTCTAGAGATAGAAGAAAAGTATTCTCGCTACTTCACTACTCCTATATCCAGTTTGTTCTAAGGTAAGGGGTATTATTTCTTTCATATTCATGAAGAGAACTTCTATTATTCCAATTTTTTTATTTCGTTGAATAACTTTTGTATAATGATGATGTACACCCTATACTTGGTGAAATTCTTACATTATTCCATTCTTTATTATTACATTCGTTGGAACATCACATGCACAAGTTTTACGCATGACACGGTTCTATTATTATTTATTATTACTGTGGAACATCCTTTCGGTCTTGAATTTACTTTGACACGGTTCCGTTATTTTTATTTTGTTGGAATATCCCGTCGTGCGCTTTACGCATGACCTGGTTCCATTATTTATTATTCTGTTGGAATAACCTGTCTGTGTGGTGTATCGCATGCCTGGTGATTTCTTTTGTTATTCCATTCTTATTTATACTTAGTTGGTTAAAGTTTTGACTTCTATACTCCATGAAATTAGTGGAATATCCTTGATATTTGCGCTTCATCCAGTATCTTTTCATGGAAATATTCTTCTGAGCATTCTTGAATTTTACTCTACAAAGAAGTATCATGTTGACAATTTATACGTTATTAGTTCCTGGATAAATTAATTCTTGAACTTGTTTTTATTGAATTCTTATTCATTGTCATCATCCTAATGTTTATATTATGTTGAAAGTCATCTGTGGCCTGTAGTGCATAGATGGACTTGGTATGATTATGACCAGGGATTAATCGGTATAATCATGACCGTAATGTTACAAATGATGTGGTAAAAGTCATCATTGGCCCGTAGTGCATTGATGGACAGTTTTTGGCATGATCATGACCATTGATGAATACACGAATATCCTTGGCCCGTAGTGCATGGATAATTTGTGGTTGTGATACTAATGAATATCCTTGGCTGTAGTGCAAGGATGATGTGGATTATTTATTGTCGAGTCTCAAATGATAAAAGTGATGAAAAAACCTTTTAAATCATAAAAGATAGTAGATTTTATTCTCTACTTGACTCTTTTAATGGATTGCTTGTTCCACCGCAGAGTTAAACTTGATGTTTGTTATATTGTATCAGTTTAATACTGTTGAAGGCTAACGATAATTTATTCTGTATTATCTTAGTCATAATATTTCTTACTAGGCTAGTTGAGCTCACCCTTTTACTTTCATTGTTCTCTTTAGGAAAGAGAACGTAGCAGGGACTAGTCGGGGAACGTTGTAACGGTCCAGATAATAACATTAGTAGTCCTCACTATTCTGTTAAATAGTGTGATAATAAAGGTAATGAGGGCACAATTGAGTGTGGATATTGTTTAGATGACAATATTTGTATTAAAACTCACAACATATGTGTTGTCGTATTTTACACGACTGTTGTATAATTAAGTTGTATTTGAATTTTATACCATGTATTTGGCGACTCAAGATGGGTGATGCATACCTATTTTGGGGGCGTCACAGTTGGTATCAAAGCTTAGGGATATGATCCCTAGATGAGATGTGAGACAAGAACTAGGAGGGGAGAGACGGGGAATTTATTTGGCCTAGTATGACCTACCTAAGTTTATTTGGCATTTAATTGGTCGGTCAAAGTATAGGGATAATATATTGCATGTCAATTAACCTTTGTTTTGTGGCAGTATTTGAAAATGGCATTCGAGAATGTTGAGATTAGCAATGGAGCACAGGAGACCATTGAGTCTCCACAGATCAATAATCAGGATAATGTTCATCATGAAGGCGATAATCCTCAAGCAAACAATAACACTAACCAGATGATGAATGATGGAATGTTCAGAGGCTTTATGCAATTCATGCAACATCAGGCAAGAGTGGCTCCTGTACAAAATACAGGTGGAAACACTGGCAACTCTCGGACGGTCACCGCTAAGTAGTTCAGTTCAAGGAACTGGGACCACCGGAGTTTTTTTTGGAGAGCCAAAAGCACTTAAGGCGGAGACATGGATAAAGTAGATCTGCAAGATATTTGATGTCTTGGGATGCTCCGAGGAGCAAAAGGTTCCCTTTGCCACATTCATGTTGTGTGCAGAGGCAGATTACTGGTGGGAATCTGTAAAACATACTCAACCTGCCGCACTGAAGATGACTTGGGAGAAGTTCCAAGAATTGTTCAACGACAAGTACTTTCCCGAAAATATTCGTCACATGAAAGAGGTAGAGTTCATCAAGTTGGAGCAAAACAACATGACCGTGTCGCAGTACGAAGCCAAGTTTGCCGAGTTGTCCCGGTTTGCGTCCCATTTGGTTGATAATGAGGAGAGAATGACGCGAATGTTTCTAAGAGGTTTGAAACCCGAGATATGTCAATATGTTATCTCTCATAAACTATGTTTGTATTCAAATGTTGTTAATAGGGCTCAATTATTGGAGCGCGATAATGAGTCAACCCAACCAAAAGAGAGCAGCCGGCAAAATGATAATACTAGTGATAGAAGTCATCGAAGCGGTGACAATAAGCGTGGAGGGAATCAACATGCCAGAAATGGTAACCACTTCGGTGGTAATCATGGCCAAAACAATAAGAATGGACATTTCAAGAAGAGGAGATTCAACAATGATGGAAAGACGTCAGCACCAGCACCCGTTGTTAAGGAATGAGAACGACCACCTATCATATGCTTCAAATGTGGAGGGGAGGGACACATCAGTCCAAACTGCGCGATGCCGTCCAAAGCATGTTATAATTGTGGAAGAGAAGGTCACCTAGCCCGATTTTGTCGTTCATCGAAGACAAGTTCAGCTAGGATGGAGGCACCAAAGGACGTCCCAGAAAAGTTAAAGCCAGTAGTGCAAGGGAGAGCGTTTGTCGTGACCTCCCAGAAAGCAAGGAACCCGAACGAGGTCATCACGGGTAAGCTTATCATAAACTCTAGCAAAGTTTATACCTTATTTGATACCGGTTTTACCCATTCTTTTATTTCTCCTACTTGCGCTCAACGTTTAAATTTGACTCTAGGAGAAATTAGACTTTGACTTATCTGTTGAAACTCCATTGGGAGAAACCTTCATTACATCCAATCGTTTATAAGTCTTGTTTGGTTCAAATCGGTACCTCACATTACCGTCGATCTTATTTCATTGAAAATACTTGCATTTGACGTAATTCTAGGATTGATTGGTTAACTACTCATCATGCAAAAATTGATTGTTTTCGTAAGGTTGTTAGCTTTCATATTCCTAACCAACCTATTATGCTAATTCAAGCAACCAAACCATTAAAATCAATCACTATCATCTCAAGCCATAAAGCTATTCGTTTATTAAAAAAGCGGATGTCAGCTTTTTCTTAGCTCATGTCACGGATCTAAACAAAAATACGTCAGTTTTGAATGATATTTCTATTGTTAATGAATTTCCTGACGTATTCCCTGAAGAACTTCCTGGCCTATCCCCAGAGCGTGAAATTGAATTTTGTATCGACCTTGAACCCGGTACAAAACCCATATCGAATGGCTCTTATTGAACTTCAGGAGTTAAAGACCCAACTGCAGGAATTATTAGACATCAGTTTCATTCGTCCTAGTATGTCTCCTTGGGGTGCTCCTGTTCTATTCGTGAAGAAGAAAGATGGGAGTATGCGAATTTGTATTGATTATCGGGAGTTGAACCATGTCACTATCAAAAATAGATATCCATTGCCTCGCATTGATGACCTGTTTGACAAGTTGCAAGGCGCCAAATTTTTTTCAAAGATTGATCTTCATTCCGGATATCACCAATTGAAGATTAGAACCGATAACATTCCAAAGACGGCTTTCAGAACTCGGTACGGGCATTTTGAATTCCTAGTTATGTCTTTTGGATTGACTAATGCTCCTGCTGCCTTCATGGATATGATGAACCGAGTATTCAAGGAATATTTGGATCACTTTGTGGTCGTCTTTATTGATGACATCCTTATTTATTACAAAAGTCGTGAAGATCACGAGCAACACTTGAGGCTGATACTTCAAAAGCTTCGTGAATATAAGCTTTATGCCAAGTTAAAGAAATGCGAGTTCTGGCTTAAGGAAGTAGCATTCCTTGGGCACGTGGTATCAAGTCATGGAATATCTGTTGACCCAGCAAAGATTGAAGCTATTAAAAGCTGGGAGCAACCTAAATCAATGACCGAAGTACGTAGCTTTCTCGGCTTAGCTGGTTATTATCGGAGATTCGTAGAAGAGTTTTCTCGAATTGCTAATCCCTTAACTCAGCTGACTCGAAAAGATACAAAATTCGGTTGGAACGAGGAATGTGAGAAGAGCTTTCAAGAACTCAAGAGAAGACTCATTTCAGCACCGGTTCTAACAATACCATCTGGCTCGGAGGGATTTGTCATCTATAGTGATGCTTCAGGCAAAGGGTTAGGATGTGTTCTCATGCAACATGGGAAAGTCATAGCCTATGTCTCTCGAAAACTCAAAGAATATGAGAGGAATTATCCTACTCATGATCTAGAGTTGGCAGCTGTTGTCTTCGCACTTAAAATTTGGAGGCATTACTTGTATGGGGAGAAAATGAAGATCTTTACGGATCATAAAAGCCTCAAATATTTCCTCACTCAAAAAGAACTCAACATGCGACAACGACGTTGGCTTGAACTGTTGAAAGATTATGATCATACCATCCAATACCATCCTGGAAAAGCAAACGTGGTAGCTGACGCATTGAGTGGAAGATCATATGCGGGTACGAGTGCGATATTGTCAACGCAGAGGCCCATTTTGTATGACTTGCAAAGGATGGAGATAGAGATAAAGACTCCAGGGACCCGCGTGATGATGGCGAATATATGAGTAGAACCGACTTTAATCGATAAAGTTAAAGCTGCTCAAGCTATAGACCTGGAGCTGATGCATATGAGGTAGAAAGTACAAGAAGGTGCTATGCCGGAAGTAAGAATCGATGAAGAAGGAATACTTCGAGTCAACTCCAGACTTTGTGTTCTTAACGATCCTGAGTTAATGTATAAAATCATGATGGAGGCGCACAACACACCGTTTGCAATCCATCCCGGGAGTACCAAAATGTATTATGATCTTCGACATACATTTTGGTGGGGGCAATATGAAGAGAGAGATAGCGCTGTTTATCTCAAGGTGTTTAACTTGTCAACGAGTCAAGGGAGAGCATCAAGTACCAAAAGGTCCATTGCAACCACTTGAAATTCTAGAATGGAAGTGAGAGCACATTACCATGGATTTTGTTACTGGTCTTCCCAAGGTTTCTCAAGGCATAGATGCAATTTGGGTCATTGTTGATAGATTGACCAAGTCTGCTCATTTCTTACCAATACGAGAAACTTATACACTTGAACGTCTTGCTCATATGTACATAAACGAGATTATAAGACTGCATGGTATGCCAGTATCCATAGTTTCTGATCGAGACCCAAGATTCACTTCACAATTTTGGGTTAGTTTACAAAAAGCTATGGGCATGGATTTACGATTTAGATCGGCATATCATCCTCAGACGGACGGACAATTAGAGTGGATTATTTAAACTCTTGAAGATTTATTAAGACTCTGTGTCCTTGACTTTAAGGGAAGTTGGGACAAGTTCTTACCATTGGTGGAGTTTTCTTACAACAACAGTTATCAGACAAGTATTGGCATAGCTCCATTCGAGGCGTTGTATGGAAGAAAGTGTTTTTCTCCAGTATGCTGGGATGAGGTGGGTGAAGCAACATTGTTGGGAGTGGAGTTGGTACGTATGACTACGGAAAAGATTCAAACGATCCGACAACCTATAAAAACCTCACAAGACCGACAAAAGAGTTATGCTGATCTTCATCGAAAGGACGTGGAATTCGATATTGGAAATCATGTGTTATTATATGTTGCTCCATGGAAAGGAGTTACGAGATTTGGAAAGAGAGGAAAGCTCAATCCTCTATTCATTGGCCCATTTTTAATCCTCGATCGAGTAGGGACTGTAGCCTATAGACTCGTTTTACCGCCAAGTATGTCTCATGTTCATAACGTTTTTCATATATCCATGTTACGTAAATATGTGAAAGACCCGAACCACATTATTGAGTTAGAACTGGACGAAATAGCAGAAGATTTAACGTATGAAGAGGTTCCTGTTCAAATCTTGGATAAGAAGGAACATATTCTACGCTCCAAGGTTGTACCTCAAGTCAAAGTTTTATGGAGGAACCACGATGTTGAGGAAATGACCTGGGAGTTAGAATCTGAAATGAAATCAAGGTATCCTTACCTCTTCGACATACCAGGTACGTAGCCTAATTTCGTGGGCAAAATTTCATAAGAATGGGAGATTGTAAGACCCCAACTTTTATGAATAAAGATGAATTTTCTATAATTATCATTTTTGAATATTATGGAATGAATTTGATATAATGTTATAGTTGTGGGTAATAATTATAAATTTTATAAAGTACGCAAGTTGTTATATAATATTCGATTGGTCGGGGAATATTCATTTTAACAGGGAATATTAAAGACGACTAAGACAATCATTAGTGGACCCCATAATGGAATTATTATCGGATTGAGTAAACGATAAAAATATTTTATAAAAATAACTGGCGAAAGTTTTATCGTTAATCTGTTGAAACACCCGATGTTAAAAAGTACGAGGAATACACGTGGTTGCATAGTAGTAGCATACCGGTATTGATTATTGATGCTTACGTGAGATGTCACTCGGCTTTTGTTCAATTATTGCTTGATAATTATTGCATAGTATCTCACGTTAATTGATTCAATTATTGTCGATATTTTATATATTATTAAATCAATAATTGAGATGACGGGTTATTAATATTATTATTTGCAATATTAACGATGTCTAGAAGTTACGCCAAGGAGAGGTTTGGTCACCTAATTGCACGCCAATAGGAGGAATCCTTATTGAAAGCCCCTCTTTCACGGGAACTAATTCGGTCGATTAATAGTGTGAATTATAATAATGATGATGAAGTTTTGTTTTATTAGTATTATTAATGTAATAAAATAGAAAAGCTTTTTATATAAAAATGTAATACTTTTATAAAGTTATTCATTTTATTAGACTATAAATAGAATATATTATATTTTATTATGCATAGTATTTGCATAAGTGCTGCATAGTGTTTGCATAGTAAAATCTTTTTATATAAAACAAAAATACTTTTATAAAGTTATTCGTTTTATTAGATTATAAATAGAATATATTATATTTTATTTAAAAGATTTTGTTTTATTAGAATATTTTATAATAAACCAATCTAATCGTCTGTTTAAAAGTAAATCAATCTGGATCGATTCAGAATTAGTTCTTATTAGGTCCATTCTCCTATAAATGAAGCCCATTCCTTCATTATTTCTTACTTAATTCTTTGAAACTTTAGAGAGAAACTATAGAGAAAGAAGAAAAGTATTCGCTACTTCACTACTCCTATATCCAGTTTGTTCTAAGGTAAGTGGGTATTATTTATTTCATATTCATGAAGAGAACTTACATTATTCCATTTTTTTTATTTTTCATTGGAATAACTCAGATATATCTTGATCACCCTATACTTGGTGAAATTCTACATTATTCCATTCTTTATCATTATGTTGGAATAACTTCATCTATCTGAATCTACCGCATACATGGTGAAATTCTTCTGTTATTCCATTCTTTATTATTCTGTTGGAACATCCTGTTTGTGCGTTTACGCATGACCTGGTTCCGTTATTTATTATTCTGTTGGAACATCCTTTCTTGCATGCAATTTTGCGACGACTGGTTCCATTATTTATTATTACATTGGAATATCACATGCGTGCGTTTACTCATGACCTGGTTCCATTATTTATTATTCTGTTGGAATAACCTGTCTGTGCGGTCTATCGCATGCCTGGTGATTTCTTTTGTTATTCCAGTTTTATTTATACTCACTTGGTTAAAGTTTTAACTTCTATACTCCATGAAATTGGTGGAATATCCTTGATATTTGCGCTTCATCCAGTATCTTTTCATGAAAATATTCTTCTGAGCATTCTTGAATTTTACTCTACAAAGAAGTATCATGTTGACAATTTGGACGTTATTAGTTCCTGGATAAATAAATTCTTAAACTTGTTTTATTGAATTCTTATTCATTGTCAGCATCCTCATGTTTATATTATGTTGAAAGTCATCTGTGGCCTGTAGTGCATAAATGGACTTGGTATGATTATGACCAGGGATTAATCGGTATAATCATGGCCATAGTAATGTTACAAATGATGTGGTAAAAGTCCTCATTGGCCCGTAGTGCATTGATGGACAGTTGTTAGCATGATCATGACCATTGATGAATACACGAATATCCTTGGCCCGTAGTGCATGGATAATTTGTGGTTGTGATACTAATGAATATCATTGGTCGTAGTGCATGGATGATGTGAATTATTTATTAAGCTGAGTCTCAGCGATAAAAGTGATGAAAAACCTTTTAAATCATAAAAGATAGTAGATTTTATTCTCTACTTGACTCTTTTAATGGATTGCTTGTTCTGCTGCAGTTACACTTGATGTTTGTTATATTGTATCAGTTTAACACTGTTGAAGGCTAGTGATAATTTATTCTGTATTATCTTAGTCATAATATTTCTTACTGGGCTAGTTAAGCTCACCCTTTTACTTTCATTGTTCTCTTTAGGAAATGAGAGCGTAGCGAGGACTAGTCGGGGAGCGGAGTGGTGGTGCGAGATAATAGCATTATTAGTCCTCACTATTACATTAAATAGTGTGATAATAAATGTAATGAGGACTCAATTGAGTGTGGATATTGTCTAGATGACAATATTTGTATTAAAACTTCGAACATATGTTTTGTCGTATTTTTACGACTATTGTATAATTAAGTTGTATTTGAATTTTATACCATGTATTTGGCGACTCAAGATGGGTGATGTATACCTATTTTGGGGGTGTCCGCGGTCTTAGTCATCACGGATATTCCCGAAAAAAAGAATATTACAGAACCAATCGAATATTATATAACAACTTACTTACTTTGCAAAATTTATAAATATTACCCACAACTATAACATTATATCAAATCCACACCATAATATTCAAAAAATATTTTGAGAAATTTAAATATTTATTCATAAAATTTGGGGTCTCACAATCTCCCTCCTTATGAAATTTTGCCCTCGAAATTTATATGCATTACTGGTATCTTAGAAGAGATGAGGATACCTTGACTTCATTCGATTCTAACTCTTGAGGTATAACCTTTGAGTGTTGAATACGATCCTTCTTATCTAAGATTTTAACACGTATCTCCTTATACGTTAAATCTTCTGTTATCTCGTCTAGTTCTAATTTAATAATGTGGTTCGGGTCATCCACATATTTACGTAACATCAATACATGAAAAACTGTATTAACACGCGATATACTTGGCGGTAAAACAAGTCTATAGGCCATAGTTCCTACTCGATCAAGGATTTCAAATGGGCCAATAAAATCGAGGGTTGAGATTTTCTCTCTTCATCGATTCTTGCTTCTAGAATAACGCCCTCTTAAACCTTCTTCTTCACATTCATCAGATTCGGGTGTGTAGCTTGAGCGGCTTTAACTTTATATATTAAAGTCGATTCTACTCTTATATTCGTTATCTTCATGTGGGTCCCTAGAGTCTTTAACTCTATCTTCATCATTTGTAAGTTATACGAAATGGGTTTTTGTTTAACAACATCGCACTCGTAAACGCATACGTTCTTCTACTTAATGCGTCAGCTACCACGTTCGCTCTTCCACGATGGTATTGAATGGTATACTCGTAATCTTCAACAGCTCGAGCCAACGTCTTTGGCACATGTTACGTTCGTTCTAGGTGAAGAAAATATTTGAGGGTTTAAGAAATGGGTTTTGTACTGGGGTCAATACAAAATTCGATTTCATGCTATAGGGTTAGGCTAAAAAGTCTTCAAGAATACGTCAGGAAATTTATTAACAATAGAAATATCATTCAAAACTGTGACACTCATCCAAGACTTGGATAACACGTCATATTGATATCTATCAACTTTCCACCATTATTCATGACTGATAAGTGGTATTTTTACCTACTTATTGAATACCAATTCATGCGAATTGTGCCCATCTCAAGTACATTTTATTGTGTTTTAGTTGCATTTCACGTTATTTTGCATTGCATTTCCTTAAAACTCCTTTTGGTGAATAAGTACAGGAATCAGTTTAATTTTGGTGGTATTAGAGGGCATGATGCCAATGGATACGTGAAGATGAGGCACAAGCGGGGATGTCCATGGCATGGAGGTACAATGAAGTATGGAGACCAAGCAAACAAGAGGATCAAGCATGGAAGAGCAGATGGCAGCAACAGAAGCCAAAAACCAGAACCAGAACTTGCAGGCTGACAAGCCCATGCGGCCATGTGACATATGAATTGAGGGCGCGCGCGCGCTTAGTACCCGGCTAGACGATGATGACCTACTACAAGTTGTGCTGCATGTAGGGAGATCTTGGCGCTTGCAGCGAGAGGTTCATTTGGACATGGCGGACATTCTGTAAGTCTCGCGCCCACGCGAGACACATAGGGCGAGAGAGGCAGCGGCGGCGCGCGATCTTGATCTTTGTAATTTTGTTTTAATTTTAAATTTTAATTAAATGATTTGTAATTGGTTTTTAAAACGATTCTGACTGGTGTCAGACGGAGGAGAGATTTTTTAAGCGTATTTTCATTATAGTAACTAGGGTTTACACCTTGGGAGAGATTCCAATGTAGAACGAAGCCTTAACGTCTACTTTTCTAATTCTTCTTGGGATTATCTACCATTGTGGATTTCTATTCTTATTTACTGGATTTCTATGAAGATTTAAACGTTGATCATTGATTTCTATTCAACGATTGGGTTTGATTGTTCTATCTTTCTTATTTCAATTGTTTGCTTATTGATCATGTTTAGCGTTGATCCCATAATGGCTTTTGGTTCAGCCATGAACTAAATTCCATTATGGGATTCTAACGGATTTTAATATATAGTTTGGTTCCACATTTAAATGCTAGGATTGTTTTGCATATCATATGGAATATCTGTCATGGTTGTTTTACATGTATGAATGCTTGATCACCATTCGTCTCAGTACTTGTATGGAATTGACAATGAACATATAGGTATGGATTGTAATCATGATAGCATGCGAATATGGGGCTGTTGTATATGGCTTGCGTATTTTGTGAACCAGATAGACATATATTGTTTCATCGTATGAGCTAGAATAAGGGCTTGAGCTTAAAATCAATATAATTGCAATTTCACATAGACATATAGTGATTTTGGTTGTATTGGTGATTACATAGAGTCTAACATCTGTAGATGCTGTGTAAGTAGGTTATAGTGCATTGAAAAATGGTTATAACTCTATTCGTGCTCTTGGCTATTTTCCTGTGATATGTGAACACTTCTTGCATGATAGTGGCGATTAGATGAAATATTAAATGAATTTAGGGTCCCATTATTTCCAGATTATATTTATTCCATTTGTATTCTTATTTTCAGTTGTTATTCACAATTAGTTTAATTCAACACTTTTAGTCATTAGTCTAGGCATATAAATTTGGTGAGTTAATTGATGCATGATAGTTTGAATTTAACAACTTTCTCCATGGGATCGATACTTTACTTACTTTGTATTACTTGTTGACCCGTGTATGCTTGCATGAGTTAGAGCTCTTTTATTAGAACTATAAAAGAGGCAACAAGTTTTTGGCGCTGTTGCCGGGGAAAGGCGTTAGTTTAGATAATTATCATCAGTTTAAAGCTAAATTGTATGACTTAGACAATTCTGATCGTTTCTCATTTCTATTTTTGTTTTGTTTTTTGTTTTAGGTACTTGTGAATTTTTATGCACACACGATCATCCAACTCAGAACTAACACCAGCACAGGACAACATAAATGGAAGAGGTCGGAAAGCAAGTGTGCGAAGAAATTTGCAAGTGCAGTTAGAGAGTACTACAGTTAGTATGGCGGAGAACCAAGGATTGAGCAAAGAGAAGAGCATCGGGCTCTAAGGGAATATTCCATGCCAAACATAGACGGGCTACAGTCAAGTATAGTCAGACCGGCGATAACAGCAAACACTTTTGAGATTAAACCAGGCACTATTCAAATGGTGCAGAACTCAGTTCAGTTTGGGGGTGCTGCTACGGATGATCCAAATGAACACTTATTGAGTTTAATAGAGATTTGTGATACATTCAGATACAATGGTGTGACGGAGGATGCCATCAGACTACGGCTATTTCCATTTTCATTGAGATATAAGGCTAGAAGTTGGTTACACTCTTTGCCGTCAGGGTCAATAACCACATGGGAGGACTTAGCGCAGAAATTCTTAGCCAAGTTTTTCCCAATGGCTAAGACTGCAAAGATGAGGACGGCTATCTCTCAGTTCGAGAAACAGCAGGGCGAGTCCTTATATGAGGCATGGGAACGTTACAAAGAGATGCTCAGAAAATGTCCGCATCACGGTATGCCAGACCGGATGGTGATAAATTCCTTTTACAATAGGTTAGGATGGCAGTTGAGACCGATTGTGGATGCTGCCGTAGGAGGGGCATTATAGGCAAAGAGCTATGATGAGGCCTATATGCTTATCGAGACTATGGCTTCGAATGATTATCAGAATCCTACAGCTCGGATGCCACAACCCAAGGTTGCAGGATTGTTGGAGGTTGATGCCATTACTCAGTTGTCGGCACAGATGGCAGCTATGGCTAAGAAGATAGATACTTTGGCAAAAAGCAAAGTGAAAACAGTTGCCTTCGTTTGTGAGATTTGTTCGGGGTCACACTCCACGGATCAATGTGCCATCAGCTCAGAGTCAGTACAGTATGTGAGCAATTACAAAAAAGACCAAGGTCAATTCCAGAACACATACCACCCCAACAACCGCAATCATCTGAACTTTAGTTGGTCAAATAACCAAGGACAACAACAACATCAGTTTCAGCCGAACCAACAGTTTCAACCACAGTCATCTCAGCCACAGTTTGCACAAAACCCACCGTTTCCATTGGGGTTTTCTTAACAACAACAACACCACGCACCAGCTACACCACAGCCAGAGAAGAAATCAGAGATGGAGGAGATAATGTTGAAATACATGGCAAACACTGAAGTCATGATCAAAAGCCAAGAAGTGGCTATCAAGAATTTGGAGACGCAGATGGGGCAGATGGCGAGCATGCTTAATAATAGGCCCTAGGGTGCATTGCCAAGTAACACAGAGATAAATCCTAGAAGAGACGGGAAGGAGCAGTGTCAAATAATCACATTGAGATCTGGGAAAGACTTGACAAACACTGCAAGTCGCGCGCCCGCGCATGAGTTACAAGGGGACATCGCGCGGCCGCGCAAGGCAAAAAAGTTGGATGATGATGAAGAAAAGTTAAAAAAATCTGAGGTTCAGCAGGAAGAGAAGAACAAGGCAGGTTCAGAAGAGAAGGTCAAGAGTCCAGTACAACCAATGCACCCTTAAGTACCATATCCGCAGAGGTTAGTTAAGCAGAAAAAAGACAAACAGTTCAGTAAGTTTCTGGAGGTGTTCAAAAAGCTGCAGATCAACATACCATTCGCCGAGGCATTGGAATAAATGCCAAGCTATGCAAAGTTCATGAAAGGTATATTGTCAAGGAAGAGGAGATTAGACAAGTTTAAAATGGTAGCCTTGATGAGAGGAATGCGGTCTGGTGCTCAATAGAAATTACCTCCAAAGTTGAAAGATCAAGGCGACTTCACAATTAGTGCACCATTGGGAAGATGAACTTTATCAAGTGTTTATGTGATCTGGGGGCAAGTATAAACTTGATGCTGTGACGACCCCAAATCCAGGTACTTGAAACCCGAACTCGGTTTTCCACGATACCATTTCTTTAAGCTGAATAATACTAAATAATAATACATTCGAACTTAATTTACATACATCAAAGTTTACTTCCCAGCACGTGACCTTCAAATACATTCCTTACAATACTTGAATAGATACCAATACAACTATAACCATTAACTCATAATACACACTTATTCGATCGACTTTCCTTTTCCTTTGTTAGTGCACGAGCCTTGAGTTGCTTATACATAACTGAAAACATTTAATTTAAGCAAGGATGAGCATTTAAGTGCTTGACAAGTAATAGAAATTATATATAATTTGAAAGAATATAAGTATTCTCTTTACATAACACTTATACAACGAATTGAAAGTTGTGAAGTAATCATCTTGATAAAAATTCACATAACAACTCTCTTTCAAATTCTTTAAATTTGGCTCGCTCTACCCTTGAATAGGGTTTAAGAAACATACTATGAACATTCTTTTCATTTTCGAAAAGGTTTAGCGGAATTCTATCCTCAAACAAATGCATAACTTACAGACACGGAGGGTGATCGGCCAGATTGTACCTCTGTATTGATCAATACTACATAACTTGAACGAAATTCATCGCTCACTCTATCCGCCTTGCGCAAAAATCTTCCCATATAGGGATGTTCATACATGCCTGGTTCCAAACTCGAAGATTTTTAATCTTGCTCAACAATAATATGTAATTCAACATATATATACGGGTAATTGACAAAGGTGTATCAACATGTGAACAAATGCCATGATTATCCAAGTGGGGACACTTGTATAACCATTTATAGAAATCAATGAACATAATATATATACGAGCTAACATGTCGATAATCAAAGAGTACATAATGCATGCGGGGATAGAATAATTACGAAACTTCTTACTCATGTCCATTGCATAAGGAAGTGCAAAGGTAGGATCTTTGCACGATTCGTTGATTACAAATCTCAACTTAGGTTTTATCTTTTATCACAACCTATCAATAATCGGATCATTCGTTCGATTAGAACAATATATCTTAACACATAGTAATCATCTATACGACAAGACATAGTCTAATCACATAATCACGGTGATCATACTTTTAGTTCCTATTCTATACTTGAAATATTTTTATACATTTTTCAAATATCTCATCCATGCTCTTACGAGTAGTTTTTCTTTCTTTTATAAGGTCGACATTTGTTTGCCGGCGTCGCAAGCTGACTTTATCGGGTAAATCTTGAGTCTAAGACTCTTATTCTATACCTCAACATCGTAAATATCGGACATCTTATTTTTAATCATTTTCGCAATTTCGAAATTGAAAATTTTAAAATAATTCAAATCTATCACTAAAGGGCCTATAGTGATATAACTATTATTATAGGTGTTCTTCTTCAAATTCAGAACTTCATAATCGGTTCTCAAGTCAGCTAGTTTGGCCGGTTATAACTTTCAAATATCGGAATCATAATTAAATGATTTAAACATTAAACAATTCTATTATCATTAATAGTTTAATTAATACTAAACTATTAATGAAACCATTGCCAAAATATAAAAGTTATTTATAATAACTCAAACTATTTTTAAAACATTTATATTACCCAATTAATTACCATTAATATTTAAATATTAATGTACTATTTATCCAAATATTAAAAGTCATTAATTATAACTTAAAATATTTTTAAATCCTTAATACCCTCTTTAAATGGTTTTTAAATAAGTAAAACCATTTTTAAACTATTTATTTAATATTAATCATTAAATAAACTAAATATCATTAATATTATCTTAATATCATTAATATTTAATTATTAATGAAATTATCATTTAAATATTAAAAGTTATATTTTATAACTTAAAATATTTTTAAATACCTTATTTTTATTTAAAATGATTTTTATAATATTAAAATCATTTTTAAACTAAATTATTTAATATAATCATTAAATAACTTTAATATCATTAATAATTATTAATTAATGAAATTCATCACAAAATATTAAAAGTCATCACAAATAACTCATTTACATAATCAATTTCAAGCCAAAATAAACATAGTAAACTAACTAGTTTATTAACAACACTAACTAAACTTCAAAAATTCAAACTTTAACTAACAATTAAAAATAATAACATTACAAAAATTAAATAAGAAACATACACGAAATCTGAATTCCACAATTGAATATGTACTTCCACGCTAAAAATTTAACTAAGGAGATCTTTATAAAAGTTCTCCCACAACAAAAGCCTTTCTCAAAAATTGGAGGCCTTATTGTTGGTGAATGAAACAAAGGCCAAGCCCTTCTATTCATAGGTTTAGAAAATGGTGAAGTTCTCAATTTAGTCGATGTGGGACTTGGTTTATACTAATTTTCAATATAGCTCACTTTGCGATTTTCTAACGCATTGCTCATAACTCAGATTAATCTGATTTTTGGATATGTTATACATGGTATGTAAGACTATTTTTAAAAATACGAATTACCCAATTAGGGTTCATTAGGTAGCCCAAGCAGTGCGTCAAAAGTGGGACGTTCATAACAGATTTTTAATCTCGTTTCAGCTTTACCTCTTTCGCTAAAACAATCATAACTCTTTCATTTTAAAACATTTTAAGCGATTCTTGAGCCCACCTTGAAAGCTAACCACTGGGGCTACAACTTTTATTCTTTGACCATTTCCAAATTCGAACACATCAGCCAGAAATTCCGTTCAAATGGACTGCACCGCACTTGTTGGGAAGTTTTGACACTACTACTTTGAAATGTCATAACTCTCTCCTCCGATATCGGATTTAGTCCGTTTAGTCTATGGAAAGCTTATTCGGTGTAATATAACATACCAAAAGCCCAGAAGGTTTTGGAAACATTAACTGATCAAACAAAGGTGTCCCGAATGGCACATCCATTCGCTGACTTTCGGTTTTGAGAAATTTGACACATTTCCTTCCAATCGCCGTAATTCCCTCATCCGAGGTCGGAATGAGGTCATTCCAAAGCCTATGGCTTCCTAACGCAGTGCACTACAACATATCAAAAGCCCAGACCTTTTAAAGCACAAAAAGTGGATGAGAATGCCCCCATTACAGACTGCCCAAAAATAGTTTATCATGATCGGTCAACCATGTTTGACCATCTATAACTTCTAATCTATACATGATATGGACTTGATTCTTTTTGCAGATTAAAAACCACATATCAGGCTACACATAACAACTTTTGAAGAACAAAACTCATGATCGAGCAAAGAGTTATGGCCTCTGACATTTGGTGAAAAAAATAACAGAATTCGGTTTTTCCAACTTGCTTAAATCTTCAAATTCGTGCACTTTGATGTTATGGGTCTTTGATTTATCAACCCATATCATCAATTAACATTCTATTACACAACTTTAAACAATCAATTGCATCAAATAACATCGAATCAAAGGATTTCTAGGTTTAGTGTTCTTATACCCTTTTTGTCAAAAATTCTTGATTATTGCTTCTGATTTGTTATGGGTGATGGTTGGGCTTTATTTAAGAGTGTATGGGCAATCTTGTACAAGGCAATTAAATATAATATTTAATCACTAGATTTAATTTTTATAATTTACCAATTAACTTCTATCCTTTGGTAAATTAAAACACTTGTACAGTAACATCGAAATTAAACCCGGTAATAAAATTAGGGTTTCTCAACGTCATCAATTAGGGTTTCTAATTGACCATTAGTGGTTCTTTAATTATACGTGTATGTTATTAACACGAGTCGTTTGATTTCTAATTTCAACCTAGGTTAGGGTTATAATAATTAGGGTTTGTCCTAATTATCGACATACACAACGATAATTAGGGTTTCTTCTAATTACCGTTATTCTTATTCACGATAATTTCATATACACTACAGTACTACTCGAGAAATATCCCATAAGCGAGTTTAATAATTAGGGTTTCACAAAGACGGTAATATGCTATGACCTAATTGGCCGTCATTCATTCTTTCAATATTATCTGTCTCGCATACCCGATTACATAATTATGGTCTTTGTAAAATCATTATATAAATAATATAATATTATTATTCTCATCTCTTGATCACAATCCCAATCCAGGTTTGGATCTCATATACGACTTATTCTTTCGTATTACGACATCAATAATCAAGTTAAAATAATTAACTTAAATATTACGAACAATTCATATAATAAAATATTTATTATATAAATCTAATTATCACTTCATATATTATTTCCAATCATGTTTTCATGGAAAATAATTAATAAAAAACATTTGGTTTACTGAGGAAATTTATTACCATATAATTTGTGGTAATTAATAATTCTAAAATTATTTCTAATTTTTCAAGTAATAAAGTATTCGCATTTATCGTTCACTTTACTTGACACTTAGTCTCGTCATTAAATAAATAAAAAATTTATACGCAAAATTTCTTATTTATTTTATATAGAAAATCTCGGGTTATTACAGATGCCCTTGTTAATGTTCAATCAGTTGGGATTGTCGGCTCCAAGACCGACGAACATATCACTACAGCTAGCTGACAGATCCATCACATATCCATGGGGAATTATTGAAGATATGTTGGTAAAGGTGGACAAATTCATTTTTTCGGCTGCCTTCATCATTCTAGACTATGAAAAGGACAAAAGTATACCAATCATACTAGGGAGACCATTCTTAGCCACGGGCAAGACTTTGATAGATGTGCAGAAAGGGGAGCTCAGGATCAGGAGGTCACCTTCAACGTCTTCAAAGCCATGAAGTTCCCAACAGATGAAGAAGAATGTTCTCTGGTTGATTTTGTGGATCGGATCGCAAAGAATAAGGTGCAGAGTTTTGCAGACTAAGGTGGAATTCGATGAATCTGTGCAATATCTGGATACAGCCTCACAATTCAAGAGATTTAGATTACCTGCAGAGCCATTGACAACAGCTGGGGAAGCCTCAGAAAAGTTAAAGCCATCTCTTGAGTCACCTCCAGAGTTGGAGTTAAAACCACTCCCTAAACATCTCAGGTATGCATTTTTAAGTTCAGATTCAAAATTACCTGTGATTATCGCATCTGCACTAACATCTTGTCAGGAGGAAAAATTGCTACGAGTGCTTCGACAGTTCAAGTCAGCTATTGGATGGACTATAACAGATATCAAAGGGATCAGTCCTTCCTATTGCATGCACAAGATCCTGATGGAAGATGGTAGCAAGCCAATAGTTGAGCAACAAAGGAGGCTTAATCCGATAATGAAAGAAGTGGTTAAGAAGGAGGTCTTTGAAATGGCTAGAATCTGGGAATAATTTATCCGATCTCGAGCCGGTTTATGGGTGACCCCGAAAGATGTGTTTTCCAAAAAAGTGGTGGTATAGCGATCGTGACCAATGAGAATAATGAGTTAATTCCAACACGAACAGTAACAAGGTGGAGAGTTTGCATGGATTACTGCAAGCTCAACAAAGCTACGAGGAAATATCATTTCCCACTCCCATTCATTGATCAAATGTTGGACAGGTTAGCAGGTCATGAGTATTATTGCCTTCTGGACGGATATTCAGGCTACAATCAAATTGTGATAGCTCCAAAAGACCAGGAAAAGACTACCTTCACATGTCCGTATGACACTTTGGTTTCAGAAGGATGTCTTTCGGACTATGCAATGTGCCAGCCACGTTTCAGAGATGCATGATGGCTATATTCTCAGACATGGTGGAACAGAATGTGGAGGTATTTATGGATGATTTCTCAGTCTTCGGGGACTCATTTGACCTATGCCTTGAAAATCTGGTTATGGTTTTGAAAAGATGTGTTGAAATGAACTTAGTGCTAAACTGGGAAAAATGTCACTTCATAGTACAAGAAGGAATCATATTGGGACACAAAGTTTCAAAGCGGGACTTGAGGTGGATAAAGTAAGTGGCAACTATTGAGTACTTGCCACCACCCACTTGATAAAAGGAGTTCGCAGATTTTTTACGGGACATATCGGTTTTTCTGCTGATTCATTAAAGATTTCTCCAAAATAACTAAAACCGCTATGCGATCTATTGGAGAAGGATGCATGATTCAACCGATGAAGCCTGTATGTTAGCATTTGAACACTTGAAGAGGAAACTTATTTCAGCACCAGTGATTACTGCACCAAATTGGACTTTGCCATTTGAATTGATGTGTGATGCCAGTGATTACGCCGTAGGAGCTGTTTTGGGGCAGCGGAAAGAAAAGATATTTCATGTGATTTATTATGCCAGCAAGACCTTAATGGATGCACAATTGAACTATACCACCACAGAGAAAGAACTATTGGCAGTGGTATACGCCTTTGATAAGTTCCGAGCATATCTGATTGGCACAAAGGTGATAGTGTATACGGATCACGCGGTGATTTGACATTTAATGGCAAAGAAGGATGCAAAACCTCGGTTGATTAGATGCATTTTATTATTGCAGGAATTTGATTTGGAAATCAAGGACAAAAAGGGGACTGAAAACCAAGTGGCGGACCACTTGTTGCGACTCGAGAATCCGGACAGGGAAGTAAACAACAAAGTTCGATCAGCGATTCCTTTCGGATGAGCGGTTTGTTTGTCTTTGAAAGGTGAAGTGCCATGGTTCACTGGACTCTGAATTATCTGGTAAATAAGATGGTACCTTATGACTTGGTGGGTTATCAAAAGAAGAAATTTCTGCACGATGTCAAATGGTATATATGGGATGAGCCATACTTATTTAAACAATGCTCTGATCAAGTGATCAGAAGGTGTATTCCATATAGCGAGACCGAGGAGATTTTGCAAGAGTGTCATTCTACGGTGTATGGAGGTCACTACGATGGAGAACGAACAGCGGCTAGAGTGCTACAAGCCGGATTCTACTGGCCTAAAATTTTCAAGGATGCATACAGTTTTATCCAGCGGTGTGATAGATGTCAGCGAATGGGCAACATCTCTAAAAGAAACGAAATGCCGTTGAATACAATCCTCAAAGTAGAAATTTTTGATGTATGGGGGATTGATTTCATGGGACCCTTCGTCTCTTCCTGTGGAAATCTCTACATCTTGCTCGTAGTGGGCTATATCTCAAAATGGGTTGAAGCTGCAGCTCTTCCGACTAATGATGCCAAGGTCGTACTCAGATTTCTACACAAAAATATTTTCATGAGGTTTGGGACCCCAAGGGCTATCATTAGTGACGAAGGCAGTCATTTTGCTGTGAAGGCAGTTCTGACCTTCTTTGGCTAAGTATGGGGTGAATCATCGCATTGCTTTCTGACGTATCACCCGCAAAACAAATGGTCAAGCTGAAGTGTCAAATCGCGAAGTAAAAAGAATCCTGGAAAAAGTTATGAATCCCACACGGAAGGTCGTTGAAGTTAGATGATGCCGTATGGGCTTATCGAACAGCATACAAAACTCCGTTAGGCATGTCGCCTTTTCAACTCGTGTATGGCAAAGCCTATCACCTCCCTATGGAGCTAGAGCATAAGGCATATTGGGCAATACAGAAGCTCAATTTTGATTTGACATCTGCAGGGGAAAAACATCTACTCCAACTCAATGAGTTAGATGAATTTAGATTACAGGCATATGAGAATTCGAAGTTGTACAAGGAGAAATTGAAGAAATGGCATGACCGAAAGATCATCGAAAGGACATTTGAACCGAGACAAAGGGTTTTTCTCTATAATTCCAGACTTAAACTTTTTCTCGGAAAGCTGAAATCGAGATGGTCAGGTCCATTTACAGTGAAGACTGTCTTTCCGCATGGTGCAATTGAAGTATATGATCAGTTTCCAGACAAGCCTTTTAAAGTAAATGGCCAGCGATTGAAGCATTACTTTGGTGGCGAGGTGGACAGACAGAACGTCACCTCGATTCTCTCGTCGACATGAGATTCAGAGACAGTCAAGCTAATTGACTATAATTTAGCACTGGATGGGAGGCAACCCATTATTTTCACTCTTACTTTCTTTTCATTCCTTTAGTAGAGTAGTAGTTAAATCAATTCTATTCCATGCCTGATGAATAATTTGTGGTGCATTCTTGTTCATGTAGGTGTTTTCAATTGTACTCATCACTAATATATAAATTGGGCGTACACAGTGTGCATTCATGCAGTTACATCATCTTGACCCTTGCTTGAGCCGGAGCCGCCTAGAAGTCGATAGTTTCATAATTCTAGGAAAGTTACTCGCATGGCATGCTCGATTATAAGAAAATTCGGCGTAGCCTTGCTTGTACGAGGGTTAAAATTTTTTTAAGTTTAAGAATCTGAGTGGTGGTCTACTTGGTCTCTCACGTGCCATAATATAAGCGTATTCTTCTATTCTCCCATAATCATACAACTCTCTTCATCGCTCATATACACAGCTCTCTCTCTATTTGCATAAATCTAGGATTTTTGCGAGGAGTGTCACAAGAAAGTTTGGGGGTACTCTTATCTGTAGTAGAGCATCTATATTCTCTACCTATCATCTGCTTATGGGACCAAAAAGGATACGTTCCATCTCCATCTCTTCATCATCCGACTCATCATCCAGAGATCACGACGAGGATATCATGGAACATAGAAAATTTATCAGCCGGGAAGCTCAGCAAGATTATTACCACCTCTTGACGAAATCATTTGTGAAGGAACGAGGATTTAAACACGATAAGAAAGATGGACACCTATGGAATATCTTTGCGAGAAAGAATTTGGGTTAACTTAATTGCAACGCTATGCCTATTCCATGGGAGTTGTTCGGGAGTTCTCTGTGACATAAAGGAGATGGAGTGAAAGGAGGGATACTTATTTGGTTCGCCAAGTGCAAGTGGATTTTCGTCCCTCACCATCAGAGCAGTGTTTAGAATAATTGATACACCACCGACTAGGTCTGCGAATTGGGTTACAGGTGCACATTTGATGCCGGACTTGGGCGTAGTAATTTTGGTTGTGCATCCGGGGAACCAAATGGAATTATAAACCGGGGACGACGAGCCTCAATCTTTTCAGCGTCCTCCTTGAATCATTATTCCCAAGCATGGAATACATTACGTATGCACCAAATTAATTCCGTCCCTTCACAAGCATGAAGTACCTACCGAGAGAGCGATCATTTTATGGGGCATTATCACCGACAAGTATATCAACGTCGGCCACTTAATTCATCAAAACATGCTACGTTATTGGCGGTATAGCATGACTGGGAGTATCCCGCATACATCGGTGGTAGCCATACTTTATATCCAACAGGGAGTCCCGTGGAATGAAAAGCAACTGCAGAAACTGAGCCACGACATCACTACGACCACAATCGCCAAGGTCAAGGAGTGGACGGGTGGTGAACCACACCCGCAAGGATTGGGTTTTATCATCCACCCCACCTTCCCAGCGCCATCTCGGCCCCCCCTCCCGATGATGGTAGGACCCATCCACCCCAGTACACACGGTTCTAGCGATCGATAACCCGAAGGTCGGGCGTAAAAGTCGACGCCATGTATGCCAATCTTGGAACGTTTGCCCCGGGACTCATAAGGGCCTTGGCCGAAGCATTCGCGCAGCAAGGACCAATGTTAGAGTGGCCACAGTTTGGCACTGCAATGCCATATCCACCACCAGATTCACCACCCGAGGAGGGTGGTCAAGCCGATCATTAGGGGATCATTAGTCGACGCCATGTATGAATGCTATATCTGTACCCTTTACCTTCATTCAATGGGGACATTGAATATTTTAAGTTTGGGGGTATTGGGGAGCATAACATAGTATTTTAGTTTTATTTAATTCTGCATGTTTATGTGTTTAGTTCAATTTCTTGTAGATAATTTTAATTTTTATTCATTGTTGATTGTGTTAGTATGTTTTAGTGCATGTCTCACATATATTTTTTGCTTAATAGAAATTCTTGCCTAACTTGATGATGATAATGAATTGTGAAGGATTTTAGAACATATTGGATAACACGACTTAGATATAATGTTTTTTTACGATGAGATTCATGTTCTTTGTTTAAATACTTTAGGTATGCACAAACGTGTTCACAATTACTTGTAGGTTTAAGAAGTGTGTGTTGCATTGCTTGATAGAACATGTAGTTTTAAAAGAGAAACATGTGGAAAGTGATGTAGGTATGTATGAGCCATTGACATGCAAATTTTGGGAAAACATGGGTATGCTATGTATTAAAAAAAATCAAATAGCAATAACGTGGCTAGTCTTAATTGGGATACAGCTACTTGAGTAAGCACGCATGGGGGATTGTCTCTACACCTAGCGCCCTAAGGTCTTTCATAGTGCAGGAGTCGTTGGTTGAAAGCTCGCTAAGGGGTAGCGAGTGTGCCTAATGGATTGAGGACATTGCTGCGGTCGTGTGTGAAAAAAAGAAAAAGGAAAGAAATATAGCAATAAACACCGCGGGAAAGTGCTGAAATCGCCCTCGTGAGTAGCAATAAACCAATAAAACCCATTGTTGAACCTTAGTTTGTGTTGATATGTTGAAACAGTCTGCGTTGCATGAATATACATGAATCTTTCTTAAGACTATAATTTTCTGTTTGGAATAGTGTAGCATATGTATTCTTTGCTTAGATCAAGTTTTGGTGAACATCACACACACACAGCATCTCTATAGCATATATGAAATTATCTGAGTGTATGATGTTATGTTTATAGTTTGGTTTGAAATCATATTCTTGGATCTCGATGATTCATTTGAGGTAATTTGAAATTTGAAATTACATTATGGCGGGGATTATGTGAGACTAATTTGCATCATAGAGTAGTTGTATATTTTTTTAGTTGCATATTCATTATTCATTAGTATGCATTGCTTGAGGGCAAGCAACAGTTCAAGTTTGGGGGTATTTGATAAGTGGTATTTTTACCTACTTATTGAATACCAATTCATCTGGTGTGCCCATCTCAAGTACATTTTATTGTGTTTTAGTTGCATTTCACGTTATTTTGCATTGCATTTACTTAAAACTCCTTTTGGTGAATAAGTGCAGGAATCGGCTTAATTTCTGTGGTATTAGAGGGCACGAGGCCAATGGAAGCGTGAAGACGAGGCACAAGCGGGGATGTGCATGGCATGGAGGTACAATGAAGCATGGAGACCAAGCAAACAAGAGGATCAAGCATGGAAGAAGCGGATAGCGGCGAAGCCAAAACCGAACGAACCGAACTTGCGGTGAAAGCGCGCGCGACATAATAGCTTGGGGAGCGCGTGCCCACGCTAGTACCCGGCCAGACGATGATGACCTACTACAAGTTGCCGTGGCGGCGAAAGAGCAGCGCGCCGCTGGAGGTTGGTGTAGCGGACAGGCGAACGATTACTGTAAGTCTCCGTCGCATACGAGATATAAAGTGGAGAAGCGGCAGCAACGCTGTGCGATCAACGATCTTTGTAATTTCATTTTAATTTTAAATTTTAATTAAATGATTTGTAATTGGTTTTGAAAACGATTCTGACTGGTGTCAGACGGAGGAGAGATTTTTTTAAGCGTATTTTCATCATAGTAACTAGGGTTTACACCTTGGAAGAGATTCCAATGTAGAACGAAGCCTTAACGTCTACTTTTCCAATTCTTCTTGGGATTATCTACCATTGTGGATTTCTATTCTTATTTACTGGATTTCTATGAGGATTTAAACGTTGATCATTGATTTCTATTCAACGATTGGGTTTGATTGTTCTATATTTCTTATTTCAATTATTTGCTTATTGATCATGTTTAGCGTTGATCCCATAATGGCTTTTGGTTCAGCCATGAACTAAATTCCATTATGGGATTCTAACGGATTTTAATATATAGTTTGGTTACACATTTAAATGCTAGGATTGTTTTGCATATCATATGGAATATCTGTCATGGTTGTTTTACATGTATGAATGCTTGATCACCATTTGTCTCAATACTTGTATGGAATTGACAATGAACATATAGGTATGGATTGTAATCATGATAGCATGCGAATATGGAAACATTGTATATGGCTTGCGTATTTTGTGAACCAGATAGATATATACTATTTCACCGTATGAGCTAGAATAAGGGCTTGAGCTTAAAATCAATATAATTGCAATTTCACATAGACATATAGTGATTTTGGTTGTATTGGTGATTACATAGAGTCTAACATCTGTAGATGCTGTGTAAGTAGGTTATAATGCATTGAAAAATGGTTATAACTCTATTCGTGCTCTTGGCTATTTTCCTGTGATATGTGAACACTTCTTGCATGATAATGGCGATTAGATGAAATATTAAATAAAGTTAGGGTCCCATTATTTCCAGATTATATTTATTCCATTTGTATTCTTATTTTCAGTTGTTATTCACAATTAGTTTAATTCAACACTTTTAGTCATTAGTCTAGGCATATAAATTTGGTGAGTTAATTGATGCATGATAGTTTGAATTTAACAACTTTCTTTGTGGGATCGATACTCTACTTACTCCGTATTACTTGTTGACCCGTGTATGCTTGCATGAGTTAGAGCTCTTTTATTAGAACTATAAAAGAGGCAACAATGACGTCCCCTACAGATATTCTAGCTTCGGTGCATTCCACACAAGGAAGTCAACAACGAAAGGATCGGGGCTCTTTACTTATGGCTTGAT
The DNA here is from genome assembly GCA_020205605.1 of Panax ginseng. Classification (NCBI taxonomy): domain Eukaryota; kingdom Viridiplantae; phylum Streptophyta; class Magnoliopsida; order Apiales; family Araliaceae; genus Panax; species Panax ginseng. The sequence continues at coordinate 132,799,536 of CM035128.1, forward strand.
ATGACAATGATTGACTTTAGTGGTTTGGTTGCTTGAATTCGCATAACAAGTTGGTTAGGAATATGAAAGCTAACAACCTTACGAAAAGCATGATGAGTAATTAACCAATCGATTCCTAAAATCACATCAAAGACAAGTATTTTCAAAGAGATAAGATCGACAGGTAACGTAAAAGTGTCGATTTGAATCCAACAAGACTTATAAGCAGTGAATGTAACGAAGGTTTCTCCCAACAGAGTTTCAACAGATAAATCAAAGTCTAATTTCTTAGGAGTCAAATTTAAACATTGAGCGCAAGTAGGAGAAATAAAAGAGTGGGTAGAACTGGTATCGAATAAGGTATAGACTTATGAAGAGTTTATAATTAACTTACCGTAATAACCGTTCGGGTTTCTCGACAAACGCACTCACTTAAACTCTAGGATTTGACTTTGCTATAGGGTACATTCCACCCTTAATTGCTTCATCACATTCCTGATCCATAATTTGAATCATTACTCTCCGATCCATATCAAATTGGGGTTGGACCAGCTCTGCTTGCAGGTAATTTCGAATTTGATGTTGGATTCTCCCAATTGTTGTCCAAAAACAAAATCCATTTTATCTATTTTGGCCTTATTGGATGAGGCGTTTTTCTACAATATCTACAGCGTCGATGCGGCTTCTACCCATGCATCATCTATTCTCCTTCGTTCGGTTGTTTCTTCTTTCATCGAACTTTGATCATAGCATTCTTAGATTCTGACTCTAATATCTTATACTCGCCAAAGAGTGCTTACATTCAAGCATCGCACATCGGGTAACACAATTTTGAATTGTTACATCTCTTTGCTCCCGACCGCTGCTTAGTTCTTGACTGCTCTTCTTAACTCATGAATACGATTTTGTAATTCTAAATTTCGATCATAAAATTCTTCTAATAAATTCTCCTCAGGTTCCTCTTCTTCGCTGCTACCTCTACAATTAGCTCGGGTGCAACTATTAGTTCTTCACTCAGCACGTAGATATCTCTAATTTCTTCTTAGTTTGTCATCACATTAACCTGGTTAGTGATTAAAGGTATCTCAACGGTCTCATTCACTCCATTGTGAATATTTCAAATTTGCCATTTTCAAACTTTGCCCACAAAACAAGGGTTAATTAACATATCACATATTATCCCTATACTACGTGAGCCAATTAAATACCAAATAAACTTAGGTAGGTTATACTAGCGAAGAATTTCAAATCTCTCCCTCCTAGTTCTTGTCTCACATCTCGGCCGGGGATCATATCCCTAAGCTTTGATACCTGTTGAGGCGCCCCAAAATAGGTATACATCACTCATCTTGAGTGCTTGGATACATGGTACTAAATTCAAATACAACTTAATAATACAACTATTGTGTAAAATACGACAAAATATAAACTGAGAGTTTTAATAAGAATATTGTCATCTAGACAATATCCACACTCAAAGGAGTCCTTATTACATTTATTGTCACACTATTTAACAGAATAGTGAGGACTACTAATGCTATCATCTGGACCGTCACTCCAATCCTCGACTAGTCCCAGCTACATTCTCATTTCCTGAAGGGAATAGTGAAGAAAGGGTGAGCTCAACTAGCCCAGTAAGAAATATTATGACTAAGATAATGCAGAATAAATTATCATTAGTCTTCAACAATGTTAAACTGATAAAATACAATAGACATCAAGTTTAATTGCGGTGGAATAAGCAATCCATTAGAAGAGTCAAGTAGAGCATGATATCTACTATCTTCTATGATTTAAAATTTTTCATCAATTTTTATCATTTGAGACTCGACAATAAATAAACTAAATCATCGAGTCATCCACACTTTTCTGGGCGGGGATATTCATTAAATCATCGATGGTCATGACTATCTTGAATAATCCTGGTCATAATCATACCAAAAGCGTCCATCGATGCACTCACAAAGCTACTAAGGACTTTTACCACATCATTTATAACATTACAGGTCATGATTATACCGAATGATCCATGGTCATAATCATACCAAGTCTATCTATGCACGTAAGCCAAAGATGACTTTCATCACAATATAAGCATGAGGATGATGACAATGATATAAACATTAATCAAACAATAACAAAGATAAATATTAAAGACTTTAAATTTATCCAAATATTATCAATCACTTAATAAACTCATAATCTAATATTATTAATATTATAACAATATTTTAATCACTTCTTAAACTTATAAACAATTTATTTCAATTGTTTACACTTTACCAAATAATGCATTTAATCATTCAAAAATGCCATACTCATAAGATTTAATCACCAATGATAAAATCCCTTATCAAAAAATCTGCATATACCCTATATAGGATTCCCAAGCTATAAAATCCTATTTTCCAATTTTGTTGCTTCACATAACATATTTAATTTATTTACTCATAACTAGTTTATTTTCATGAAAAATACCAAATCAGTCCCAAAAATATTTCTTTTACGGGATTTAGCGAGAATATAGTCCCATATTGAAATATATATTTTCTCGAAATTTTTAAAATTCATTTACTATTTTTCATATGGCCAAAGCGCGAATATTTAGACATTTATCATAAATTGTACTTTTGTCCAAAAATTCCAAAATTTACAGGGTATACTCCTGTTATATACATGTACTCCCAATAAAAATTTCACCAATTTTGGAGTAACTACAAAGAGTTATAAGGGTTTACTTTTAAAATAGTCTTTTCCCATAAAATCCATAACTCTTAATCTATACATCCAAAAATCGCCATCTTTGGACACAATATAGAAAACTCATCAAATTATCATTTCAAATTTTTTCAGAATTTTTGAGGGTCAAAAAAATTACGAAACTGCAAATGGATTTTTACTCGCTATACGGTAATTCACGTAAACAGATCATTTCTACAATTTAATAAGGAATGAATACAAAAGATCATTCACTATACATATGGTAATCCACATAAACAGGTTATTCTAACAGAATAATAAAGAATGGAATAATAGAAGAATTCACCATGCATGCGATAGATCGCACAGATAGGTTATTCCTAACAGAATAATAAATAATGGAACCAGGTCATGCGTAAACGCACAGACAGGATATTCCGACAGAATAATAAAGAATGGAATCAGGTCATGCATAAACGCACAAACATGATATCATGCGTAATCCGCACAGACAGGATATTCTGACAGAATAATAAAGAATGGAATAATAAAAGAATTTCACCATGTATGTGGTACTTCGCGTAGACAGGTTATTCCAACATAATAATAAAGAATGGAATAATAGAAGAATTTCACCATGTATACGGTAGTCCGCGTATACAAGTTATTCCAACAGAATAATAAGGAATGGAATAACAATAGCTCTCTTCATGAATACGAAAGAAATAATACCCCTTACCTTAGAAAAAAATTGGATATTGGAATAGTGAGGTAGCAGACTTCTCTTCTTCTTTCTCTCTATAATTTCTCTCTACATTAATATCTCTAAATCTTTAGTGAATTGGTGAAAAATGAAGGAAGAATGAGCTTCTATTTATAGGAAAACATAGTTTCGATAATTGCACGTTTTGGGACTCGAAATATTACAGTACAATACCTCCAACTTTTCTTTCATTTTTAATTTAGTCCTGCAAGTATTATCAAACTTGCACCACCTCCCCTAATAGTAAATAATGTGGATCAATAGTTCAATCATGTGAATCAATAGTTATAATCATGTGAAAATACGAATTACAGTATAGTACCTCCATCTATACCTCCATTTTAACTTAGTCATGCAAGTATTATCAATCTTGCACCAACTCCCCTAATAGTACAAGAATGTGATTCAATAGTACACACATGTGAACAAATAGTTATATAAGCATGTGAATTAGTAGCAATTAATTGCTCATTTATCCAATTAATTACCCGATTTATCAATATAACCCCCAGACATCAATTATCATCATAATAAATGTTAATTTTCACTAACACTAATAATTCCAACACAATGGAACTATCAATTTCATCTTTAATCATCACAATCTTATTCATCATTAATATTATAATTCACAATATTTAACAATCAGGTCGTTCCCAGGAAAGAAGGGGGCTTTAGATAAGGATTTCTCCTTATTGGTAGCTTGATTAGATGACCAAACCTCTCCTTGATGAACTTCTAGACATTGTAAATATTAAAATTTAATAATATGAATAACTTTGTCGTCTCAAATATTGATTTAATAATATATAAAATATTATGCAGATGATATTGTGTGATAATCGAATCAATAATATGAGAGATATGATGCGACAATTCTTTGTAGCAATAATTGAGTATAAGCGAGTGACTTCTCACGTAAGCATCAATAATCAATACTGGTAGTGTGCTACTATGCAACCACAGCGTATTCTTGTACTTTTACTACCAGAGTAGTTCAGCAGTTTTAACGGTAACACTTTCACTGTTATTTTTATAAAAAGATAATTCTGTCGTTTTCTAACTACGACAATACTTCCAATGATTGTGCTGTCGTACAGATATTCCCGACAAAAAGAATATTCCTCGACCAATCGAATATTATACAACAACTTGCTTACTTTGCAAAATTTATAAATATTACCCACATCTATAACATTATATCAAATCCACACCATAATATTCAAAAAAATATTTCGAGAAATTTAAATATTTATTCATAAAATTTGGGGTCTCACAATTAGGATTCCAGACTCTGCACGCGAGACAACCCACTGTACAGGCCCAATCCAACCGAGCTTCTACTCGGACCGGGCTTCGGCCCAAAAGGCTTGAAGGCCCGGCCCCGACATCATCCTTCCCGAAGGTTGGGTTCCGGCCCAAAGGACTCGGATACCCGAACCCGAACATCATATCACGAATGGGACCCCGGTCTAGAGGACCCGGATGCCCGAACCCCTTCATCACCCTTGAGGACTTCGGCCCGATGGACTTAACATTCCCTTCTAGCACCAGGCCTTTAGCCCATTTTCAGGTCGATAAAATACTCCCGAACAATCACATTTTTTTCAGTCTCTTAAAATAGACATTGATGTGATCTCATTTCTCTTCTCTGAAGATGATGACCAATCAGGTGTGGATCTGTATTGAGGGCAGCTGTACTTGTTGAATTTTTTATATATAAGTATAGAGGTAGGGCATATATTTAAATTAATAAATTTAAGGGGGCAGATTAATGGAAGAGTTAAATTTAGAGAGGGTAATTTTTTTTTTTCATAAATCAATTCTAAATACAAGTACAAAAATCTTCTTATTTAAAAGTTTGATGAAATCTTAGAAGTATTTTTTGTATAATTTTTAGTTTTGAATGTCAACGTGTGAACTGTGAGGGATTTTTTGATTTTTCTTTTTTTTGTTATTGATTTTGTTGAATGTGGTTACTTTTTGTTTGGTCTGATTGAGTTTTTGTTTTTGGGTTGTTTGATCTTCAATTGAAAATGGAATCATTTTTGTTGAGAAGTTTCTACATGTCTTTTATTGTGATAGCTTAGCTTTTAGTAGCCCCTCATTTCTAGTTGTTATAATTAATTTACTTCCCTGCATCTAACTAATGGACCCTGTATAATTTTTGTGTCATGAGTATAAATTTTGGATAGTTTGTTTCTCTTATTTGAAGTAAAACTTATTTGAAACTTATAAAAAGATACCAAAACTAGTTTATATTTTGAAATTAATTCATGATTTTCTTTAAATATAAAAAGTAAATTTGATTTGAGACTTTGAACATTTGAGGAATAATTCAAATTGAACTATGACAAGTAACCAAAGTAAGTTTCTAAATTGTATCTAGATTTTTTTATTTGAAATTCTTTCTTTAGTTTGGATTATGAATATTTATTGCAATTTGTAAACATTATTATGATTAAATAATATTATGATTAGTTCAATTTTTTTTATTTAACTTAAACAAAAAAATTAATTAAAATCAGTCTCTACTTTTAAAAAAATTTCTAAATCCGCTCCAAGAACCAACCCGTATTGATATTCATAAAAGCGCACCATTGATCCTACCATGCTAAAGGTCTATTCAATTTATTAGGATTTTGGGTTTTTGTTTGGTGCTTAAATGTTATGATGATGGTGGATCTCATTTCCAACTTTGGAGTTTATTTTTGGGGTTGGGGGAAAATATGTAATGGAGGAAAAAGAAGGATCCATGTCATGATACACGTATGGAAAAAAAAATTCATGTATGCAAGTCATTTTACACATTAGAAAGTCAAATGACAAAAAGTATTTTTACACCACTGTGGTTGTAATATTTTAAACAATTAGTCATTGTATTTTTAAAATATTCAATTAGCCCACTGTATTTTTTTAAAATGTTCAATCAAGCCATTCCGTCCAATTTCTTGGACGGACGTCAAATAATTACACACGTGGCATTGAAAAAAAAACAAAAAATCATTATTTCCTACGTGGTAAGCCAGTCAGCCAAATTCTTTTTACTATTGAGCCACTGCACTTTAAAAAAATATAATTGGCCCACTGTGGTTTTAAAAATAAAAATATTTTTATATTTTATTTTCTTTATATTTCTTTACCTAAATATTTATAATATTAATAAAAATTAATATTATAATATTTATAATTAATATGTATGTTTTATTTTAAAATAAAAATAAAAATACTTTTATGTTTTAAAATACTTATAAAATTTGTAAAATAAAAATATTTTATGTTTTATTTTATTTCTTTTTACCTAAATATTTATAATATGTATAATATTAATAAAAATTAATATTATAATAAGTATATTTTATTTTAAAATAAAAATAAAAATACTTTTATATTTTAAAATACTTATAAAATTTTTAAAATAAAAATATTTTTATGTTTTATTTTTTACTTTTTCTTTACCTAAATATTTATAATATGTATAATATTAATAAAAATTAATAGTATAATATTCATAATATGTATGTTTTTATCCTCAACCCCAATTCGAATGGTGGCAATGACAGGCACCATGAAATCCGGGACATTACACAACAGAATATCTATCCTCAACCCCAATTCGAACTAATTTGGACTTAACACAGCAGAACTCCCAAGTAAAAACCCAGGAATCTAGTTAAAACGAAATACAGAGATCAGTGTCCCGGTCAGAGAGAGAGACATGTGGAATTAAGGGAATCAGAGAGAGAAACGCAGAAACCATGGTTGGGCCAGAGATCGGTGGAACCAGCGATTGCCGGTACTATGCCAGGGGTTGGTGAAGCCATTTGAGCTCAATTTTTTCAGAGAGAGAAACCAGAGATAGAAATTGGGGATGCAAGTGAGGGAACACCAGCATTTGACCATTTTAGAATTTGTACGGGTCGGGTTGACCCGACTGAGGAAGAAGATGAGCCACATCAGCATTTACATGTCATTTCTTTTATTTTTATTTTACTTTTGAACTGCCACGTAGGATATTTTTTAACGTCTGTCTGCAAAATTGGACGGAATGGGTTAATTGCACATTTTTAAATAGTATAGTGGGCTAATTAAATAAATTAAAAGCACAGTGGCTAATTAGTTAAAACACTATAACCACAGTGATGAAAAAGTACTTTTTGCCAAAGTCAAATTAAATATCAGGAAAAAAAATATTACACATGTGTGACGCCCCCAAAATAGATATACAACACCCATTCTGAGTCGCCAAATACATGGTACAGAAAGCAAACTACAACTTCAATAATACAATTATCATGCAAAATACGACAACACATACTGTGAGTTTAAATACAAATATTGTCTTCTAGACAATATCCACACTCAAATAAGTCCTCATTACAATTATTCATACACTATTTTACAGAAATAGTGAGGACAGCTAAAACATCTTTCTAGAACCATCACTCTATACCCCGACTCGATCCTGCTATGTTCTCACCTCCTGAGAAGAAAAATAGAACAAAAAGGAAAAGGGTGAGCTCAACTAGCCCAGTAAAGAATATTATGACTAAAATAATATACAACAAATTATCCTTACTCTTTAACAGTGAAAAATCTGATAGAATATAATAGACAACAAGTTTTAGATCAACAAATACAACAGAAACAACAATACATTAGAAGAGTCACGTAGAGAATGAATTCTACTATCTTCTAAGATTTAAGAGTCCATCATCAATATTTTATCCCTATAACAACAATCAATATACATCTTTGCACTACAGACCAAAGATATTCATTTGTATCACCAGTTGGTCATGTTCATCTCAACACCTATTCATCTTTGCACTACGGGCCAAAGATATTCATCAGTTAATCATTCATCTTTGCACTACAGGCCAAAGATATTTAGTAATATCATCATTTAGGACTGAGGATGATGAAAAATATTTTTAAAAAAATGAATCCAGTGAGACAGAAGAACAAATATTAGGGATTCGTAAAAGAGTTTATCCAAGATCAATAATACTTCATAATAACCAATTGTGAAACAGAATTCAAAATAAAGATCAAAACATGGATACAATCAAAGATAGTAACCATAATAGATATCTTGGACAAAAAGAAGAAAATTTCATTTTTCGGTGAATAATGTCGTATTCGTGAATAGTCTTAGTATCGTGAATAGTCTAATTAATGCGTGAATATTAATCCCACACAAAAAGTTCCAAATTTGATTAAAAAGTTCACCAATATTTCTAAGATAATGATATTGAAGAAAATAATATCATTTAAGAAAAAAATAACATCCCTTACCTCAAAATAACGGTACTTCTGATCGGAATATCGGATAGAAAGCCGAAGAAATCTTGTACCGAACAACAACTCTCAAAGTATCAAAATACTCATAAAAATACGCTCGATAATTTAGAGAGAAAGAAAACTTATTTCTGGTGTGATTTTCAATTCTAACCTAAGCGTCTATTTATAGGAAAATGCTAGAACGCCATAGGAGACTAAAATAATAAAATATTATTATTTTAAACAAAATTCTTACGCACACCTTGGAAAACAATTTCAAGCATGCCAAATCTGAAAATTCCCAGCAGCCCATATGTATTCAACACCAACCAAAAGTGGATCCCACCCATAAATTAATAAAAATTATTTTATTTTCTGAAACTTCAACAATTTATAGAAAATATCCCGTTTATCAGAAAAATACGAATTTTATATCCATTCTGCCTGAAATTGAATTCTCTACAACTTTGCAGAAAAAAGTTTTTCCAAATTCTCAACAGAAAATATCCGAAATCCAAAAACGGATGATTTTTAATACCTCCAATCCGATAAAATAATGATAAAATACCTCAGCATTAATTCTTTCATTTATAACCACATAAATAAATCCATTATTTATATCCATATCAAATAAATATTTTCTTATCATATAAATCAATAATTAATTATTCACAAATAATATTACAGAATCACAATTATGACAATCGGTAGTTCTCGGGGAAGAGGGGCTTTCAATAAGGATTTCTCTTCTTGGTGGCGCAATTAGGTGACCAAACCTTTCCTTAGACAGAATTTTCTAGACATTGCCAATAATGTTATCTAATAATATTATTCAAATAATATGAATTATTGATTTGATAATGGTAAATACTGTGCAGTGACAATTATTGAAACAACAATAATATTAAATATCAACGCAATAATTATTGAATCAGTAAAATAAAATATTGAACAATAACTACTGTAACAATTATTGAGTAGTGCCTTCTTACATACGAATCAATAATTCAATAATACTGTGCAATACCATGTGCTACTGTGCAACCACGTGTATTACTGTATTTTAACCACCAGGTATTCCAACAATGTTAACGGTAACAACTACGCCGTTATTTATAAAAACTCATACTTTGTCGTTTTTTTCATCCGACAGTTATTCTGTTATGAGCCCCACGAATGGCTACGCCGTCGTACGAATATTCCCTGACAAAAAGAATATTCCACGACCAAAAGAATATTCCCCGACAAAAATGAATATTTTATAACCACTTGCCTATCTTGTAAAATTTTCACATTTCACCCATAACCAAAGCATTATATCAAATTATCACCTTATTAATTTAGAATAATGAATAAAGAAAATTCAATTTTATTTATAATAAGTTGGGATCTTATAACCTCCCCTCCTTATAAAATTTTGTCATCGAAGTTGACGTACACACCTGGTGTTTCAAAAAGGTGAGGGTACCTCGCTTTCATTTCCGATTCCAACTCCCAGGTCATTTCCTCAATAGCATGGTTCCTCCACAAAATCTTAACTTGTGGTATAACCTTGGTGCGTAGGACATGCTCATTCCTATCCAAGATCTTAACAGGTACCTCCTCGTATGTTAAATCTTCGGCTATCTCGTCTGGTTCTAACTCAATAATGTGGTTGGTCTTTCACATTTTCTGAAGCATAGATATATGAAAAACATTATGAACATGAGACATGCTTGGAGGTAATGCGAGTCTATAGGCCACATTTTCTATTCGGTCAAGAATCTCAAATGGACCAACAAATCTTGAATTGAGCTTTCCTCTCTTTCCAAATCTTGTAACTCCCTTCCATGGAGCAACACATAATAATACATGATCCCCAATATTAAATTCCACGTCCTTTCGATGAAGATCAGCATAACTCTTTTGTCGATCCTGTGAGGTTTGAATACGTTGTCGAATCATTTGGATCTTTTCTTTAGTCACGCATACTAATTCTGGTCCCAACAACGTTGCTTCACCCACCTGCATCAAAGATCTTGGAAAGCGACACTTTTAAATCCATACAACGCCTCAAATGGAGCCATGCCTATACTTGCTTGATAACTGTTGTTGTAGGAGAATTCCACCAGTGGAAAGTACTTATCCCAACTTCCTTTGAAATCTAGAACACAGAGTCTTAATAGATCTTCAAGGGTTTGAATAGTCCTTTCCGATTGCCCGTCCGTTTGAGGATGGTATGCTGAACTGAATCCTAAATCCGTGCCCATAGCTTTCTGTAGGCTAACCCAAAATCTTGAAGTAAATCTTGGGTCACGATCCAAAACTATGGATACTGGCATGCCATGTAATCTAACAATCTCATTCACGTACATACAAGCAAGACGTTCAAGGGAATAAGTCTCACGTATAGGCAAGAAATGAGCAGACTTGGTTAATCTATCAACAATAACCCAAATCGCATTTATGCCTTGAGAAACTTTGGGAAGACCTGTAACGAAATCCATAGTAATGTATTCCCACTTCCATTTCGGAATCTCAAGTGGTTGCAATGGACCCTTTGGCAGTTGATGCTCCGCCTTTACACGTTGACAAGTTAAACATCTCGAGATAAAATCCGTTATCTCTCTCTTCATATTGTTCCACCAAAATGTGTATCGAATATCATGATACATTTTGGTACTCCCAGGATGGATTGCAAATGGGGTGTTGTGTGCCTTCATCATGATTCTATGCTTCAAGTCAGAATCGTTAGGAACGCAAAGTCTAGAGTTGAATCGAAGTATTCCTTCTTCTTTGATTCTTGCTTCTGGAATAACACCTTCTTGTACTTTCTTCTTCATACGCATCAGCCCTAGGTCCGTAGCTTGAGCAGCTTTAACTTTATCTATTAAAGTCGGTTCTACTCGTATATTCGCCATCATCACGTGGGTCCCTGGAGTCTTTAACTCTATCTCCATCCTTTGTAAGTCATACAAAATGGGCCTTTGCGTTGACAATATCGCACTCGTTCTTGCATATGATCTTCTACTCAATGCGTCAGCTACTACGTTCGCTTTTCCAGGATGATATTGAATAGTGTGATTGTAATCTTTCAACAGCTCAAGCCAACGTCGTTGTCGCATGTTGAGTTCTTTTTGGGTGAAGAAATATTTGAGGCTTTTATGGTCCGTATAAATCTCCACTTTCTCCCCATACAAGTAGTGTCTCCATATCTTTACTTGTGAATCATTGCGCGCTAACTCTAGATCATGAGTAGGATAATTCCTCTCATATTCTTTGAGTTGTCGCGAGGCATAGGCTATGACTTTCCCATGTTGCATGAGAACACATCCTAATCCTTTCCCTGAAGCATCGCTGCAGATGACAAATCCATCTGAACCAGATGGTATTGCCAGAACAGGTGCCGAAATGAGTCTCCTCTTGAGCTCTTGGAAACTTTTCTCACATTCCTCGCTCCATCTGAATTTTGTATCTTTTTCGAAGTCAATTTGAGTTAATGGAGTAGCGATTCGAGAAAATTCTTCCACGAATCTCCGATAATAACCCATTAAGCCCGTAAAGCTACGACTTGATCACGCAAACCGGTTGCTCCCAACTTTGTATTGCTTCAATCTTGGCAAGGTCAACAGATACTCCATGTTTTGACACCACGTGCCCAAGGAAGGCTACTTCCTCAAGCCGAAGTCGCATTTCTTCAGCTTGGCATATAGCTTGTTTTCACGAAGCCTTTCAAGTATCAGCTTCAAATGGTGCTCATGATCTTCATGGCTTTTGGAATAAATGAGGATGTCATCAATAAAGACAACAACGAACTGATCCAAATATTCCTTGAATACTCGGTTCATCATATCCATGAAAGCAGCAAGAGCATTAGTCAATCCAAAGGACATGACTAAGAATTCATAATGCCCGTCTAGGAAGTTACGAAGGTCATCTTTGGAATATCCTCAGTTTTAATCTTCAACTGATGATATCCAGAACGAAGATCAATCTTTGAAAAGAATTTTGCTCCTTGCAACTGGTCGAACAGGCCATCAATACGAGGTAACGGATACCTATTCTTGATGGTGACATGGTTTAATTCTCGGTAGTCAATACAAAGTCGCATACTCCCGTCTTTCTTCTTTACGAATAAAACAGGAGCACCCCAAGGAGATGTACTAGGACGAATGAAACCGATGTCTAATAACTCCTGTAGTTGGACTTTTAACTCCTGAAGTTCAATAAGAGCCATTCGATATGGGGTTTTAGAAATGGGTTTTGTACCCGGTTCAAGATCAATAAAGAATTCAACATCACGTTTTGGGGGTAGACCGAGAAGTTCTTCAGGAAATACATCAGGAAATTCTCTAACAACAGAAATATTATCCAAATCTGACTTGTCTTTATTCAAATCCATAACATGGGCTAAGAAAGCTTGGCATCCGTTTTTCAATAAATGAATAGCTTTGTAGCTTGATATGACGATGACTGATTTTAGTGGTTTAGTTGTTTGAATTCGTATGACAGGTTGGTTAGGAATATGAAAACTAACAACCTTACGAAAATAATCAATTTTGGCGTGATGAGTGGTTAACCAATCAATTTCTAAAATCACATCAAAAGCAAGATTTATAAACTGTAGATGTAACGAAGGTTTCACCCAACGGAGTTTCAACAGATAAATCGAAGTCCAATTTCTCCGAAGTCAAGTTTAAACGTTGAGCACAAGCAGGAGAGATAAAAGAATGGGTAGAACCGGTATCTAGTAAGGTATAAACTTCGCAAGAATTCAAGATTAGCTTACCCGTGATCACCTCGTTCGGGTTCCTCACGTTTTGGCCAGTTACGACAAACACTCTTCCAGGAACCACTGATTTTGACTTATCCGGGATAGCCTTTGGAGTCACCATCCCTGCTGAACTTGGTTTTGCTACAGAGCAGTCTAGAGCTATATGGCCCTCCTTTCCACAGTTATAACATACCTTGGATTGTTGTGGACAGTTTGGGATGATATGTCCCTCTTTCCCGCATTTGTAACATCTAACTGGCGGTCGATCTCCTCCCCTAGAATTTGTTGTTGGTCTTTGGTCTTTGGTCTTTGATGTCTTCCCGTCATTGTTGAATCTCCTCTTTCTAAAATTTCCACTTGACTCACCTCTCCTATTATCATGGCCACGATTACCACCCGAGTGGTTACCGCCTTTGTCCGTATTTTTCCTTCCTCGCTGGTTATCATCGTTCGAGTATTTGTTGTCCCCAGTATGACCACGGTTGTGGTCCCTCGGTTGAGTATACTCACTATCTCGCTCTAATAATTGAGCCACATTGACAACATCCGAATCTGAGAGAAAATTTATGAGAGATGAGGTATTGGCGAATCTCGGGTTTTAGACCTCTTAGAAACATCCGCGTCATCGTTCCTCATTCTCTACCAAATGAGGTGCAAACTGGATAACCCGCGAACTTCGCCTCGTCTTGAGACACACGTCATGTTGTTCTCGTTCTAGTCTAATAAACTCTACCTCCTTCATATACGCCGAATACTTTCGTGAAAGTACTTGTCATTGAGCGATTTCTAAAATCTTTCCCAAGACATGTTGAGTGCGGTGGTGGGTACACTTCACTGATTCCCACCGATGAATCGCCTCTCCACGGAACATAAAGGTGGCGAAGGAACCTTATACATTCTCCGTCCGCATCCCAAGACATTGAATATCTTGGTAATTTGCTTGACCCATGTTTCCGCCTTTAATCGGATCGGGCTTTCCCAATCTGGTGGTCCCAACTCTTGAAGCTGCCTTATTGTGATGCAGGCACAGCGTTGCCATCATTTCCACACATATTTTGTACACGAGTCTCCCTCGTCTGATTTTGCATGAACTGTAAAAAGCTCCTAAACATTCCATCATTCATCGTTTGCTCGGTAGTGTTGTTTACATGAGGAATATTGTCTTCCTATTGCACGTTCTCCTAGTTTGTGACTAATTTATTGGACGGACGTCAAATAATTACACACGTGGCATTGAAAAAAAAACAAAAAATCATTATTTCCTACGTGGCAATCCAGTCAGCCAAATTCTTTTTACTATTGAGCCACTGCACTTTAAAAAAATACAATTGGCCCACTGTGGTTTTAAAAATAAAAATATTTTTATATTTTATTTTCTTTATCTTTCTTTACCTAAATATTTATAATATTAATAAAAATTAATATTATAATATTTATAATTAATATGTATGTTTAATTTTAAAAATAAAAATAAAAATACTTTTATGTTTTAAAATACTTATAAAATTTGTAAAAATAAAAATATTTTTATGTTTTATTTTATTTCTTTTTTACCTAAATATTTATAATATGTATAATATTAATAAAAACTAATATTATAATATGTATATTTTATTTTAAAAATAAAAATAAAAAATACTTTTATATTTTAAAATACTTATAAAATTTTTAAAAATAAAAATATTTTTATGTTTTATTTTTTTTATTTTTCTTTACCTAAATATTTATAATATGTATAATATTAATAAAAATTAATAGTATAATATTCATAATATGTATGTTTTTATCCTCAACCCCAATTCGAATGGTGGCAACGGCAGGCACCATGAAATCCGGGACATTACACAACAGAACACAACAGAATATCTATCCTCAACCCCAATTCGAACTAATTTGGACTTAACACAGCAGAACTCTCAAGCAAAAACCCAAGAATCCAGTTAAAACGAAATACAGAGATCGGTGTCCCGGTCAGAGAGAGAGACATAGGTGGAATTAAGGGAATCAGAGAGAGAAACGAAGAAACCATGGTTGGGCGAGATCGGTGGAACCGGTGAGTGCCTCATTTATGCGAGGGGTTGGTGAAGCCATTTGAGCTCAATTTTTTCGAGAGAGAGAAACCGGAGATAGAAATTGGGGATGCTGATTGAGAGATCTGTGAGGAACACCAAACATTTGACACTTTTAGAATGTATGCTGCCTGGGTTGATTGGTGAGGAAGAAGATGAGCCACATCAGCATTTACATGTCATTTCTTTTATTTTTATTTTACTTTTGAACTGCCACGTAGGATATTTTTTAACGTCTGTCTGCAAAATTAGATGGAATGGGTTAATTGCACATTTTTAAATAGTATAGTGGGCTAATTGAATAAATTAAAAGCATAGTGGCTAATTAGTTAAAACACTATAACCACAGTGGTGAAAAAGTACTTTTTGCCAAAGTCAAATTAAATATCAAGAAAAAAATATTACACATGTGTGATGCCCACAAAATAGGTATACAACATCCATTCTGAGTCGCCAAATACATGGTACAGAAAGCAAACTACAACTTCAATAATATAATTGTCGTGCAAAATACGACAACACATACTGTGAGTTTAAATACAAATATTGTCTTCTAGACAATATCCACACTCAAATAAGTCCTCATTACAATTATTCATACACTATTTTACAGAAATAGTGAGGACAGCTAAAACATCTTTCTAGAACCATCACTCTATACCCCGACTCGATCCTGCTATGTTCTCACCTCCTGAGAAGAAAAATAGAACAAAAAGGAAAAGGGTGAGCTCAACTAGCCCAGTAAAGAATATTATGACTAAAATAATATACAACAAATTATCCTTACTCTTTAACAGGGAAAAATCAGATAGAATATAATAGACAACAAGTTTTAGATCAACAAATACAGCGGAAACAACAATCCATTAGAAGTCACGTAGAGAATGAATTCTACTATCTTCTAAGATTTAAGAGTCCATCATCAATATTTTATCCCTATAACAACAATCAATATATATCTTTGCACTACAGGCCAAAGATATTCATTTGTATCACCAGTTGGTCATGTTCATCTCAACACCTATTCATCTTTGCACTACGGGCCAAAGATATTCATCAGTTAATCATTCATCTTTGCACCACTGGCCAAAGATATTGATAATATCATCATTTAGGACCGAGGATGATGAAAATATTTTAAAAAAGCGAATCCGGTGAGACGGAAGAACAAATATTAGGGATTCAGTATAGCAGGTTTATCCAAGATCAATAATACTTCATAATAACCAATTGTGAAGCGAATTCAAAATAAAGATCAAAATATGGATACAATCAAAGATAGTAACCATAATAGACATCTTGGACAAAAAGAAGAAAATTTTATTTTTCTAATTGAATAATGTCGTATTCGTGAATAGTGCAGTATCGTGAATAGTGTCAGTATCGTGAATAGTAACTCCCGACACAAAAAGTTCCAAATTTGATTAAAAAGTTCACCAATATTTCGGCATAATGATATTGAAGAAAATAATATCATTTAAGAAGAAAATAACATCCCTTACCTCAAAATAACGGTACTTCTGATCGGAATATCGGATAGAAAGCCGAAGGAAACTTGTACCGAACAACAACTCTCAAAGTATTAAAATACTCACAAAAATACGCTCGATAATCTAGAGAGAAAGAAAACTTATTTCTAGTGTGATTTTCAATTCTAATCTAAGCGTCTATTTATAGAAAAATGCTAGAACGCCATAGGAGACTAAAATAATAAAATATTATTATTTTACACAAAATTCTTACGCACACCTTGGAAAACAATTTCAAGCATGCCAAATCTGAAAATTCCCAGCAGCCAACATGTATTCAACACCAACCAAAAGTGGGTCCCACCCATAAATTAATAAAAATCATTTTATTTTTCAAAACTTCAACAATTTATAGAAAATATCTCGTTTATCAGAAAAATACGAATTTTATGTCCATTCTGCCTGAAATCGAATTCTCTACAACTTTGCAGAAGAAAGTTTTTCTAAATTCCCAACAGAAAATATCCAAAATCCACAAACGGATGATTTTTAATACCTCAAATCCGACAAAATAATGATAAAATACCTCAGCATTAATTCCTTCATTTATAACCACATAAATAAATTCATTATTTATATTCATATCAAATAAATATTTCCTTATCATATAAATCAATAATTAATTATTCACAAATAATATTACAGAATCACAATTATGACAACCAGGCCGTTCCCAGGAAAGAGGAGGCTTTCCAATAAGAATTTCTCCTTACTGGCGCAATTAGGTGACCAAACCTCTCCTTAGACAGAACTTTCTAGACATTGCCAATAATGTTATCTAATAATATTATTCAAATAATATGAATTATTGATTTGATAATGGGAAATACTGTGCAGTGACAATTATTGAAACAACAATAATATTAAATATCAACACAACAATTATTGAATCAGTAAAATAAAATATTGAACAGTAACTACTGTAACAATTATTGAGTAGTGCCTTCTTACATACGAATCAATAATTCAATAATAATATTGTGCAATCTGGTGTCTTCTTTATGCAACCACGCGTATTCTTGTATTTTAACCACCGGGTATTCCAACGATTGTTAAGCAGTAACAACTATGCCGTTATTTATAAAAACTCATACTTTGTCGTTTTCTTTATCCGACAGTTATTCTGTTATGAGCCCCACGAATGGCTACGCCGTCGTACGAATATTCCCCGACAAAAAGAATATTCCACGACTAAAAGAATATTTTCCGACAAAAATGAATATTTTATAACCACTTGCTTATCTTGTAAAATTTTCACATTTCACCCATAACCAAAGCATTATATCAAATTAACACCTTATTAATTTAGAATAATGAATAAAGAAAATTCAATTTTATTTATAATAAGTTGGGGTCTTACGACATGTGCACTTTTGTTAACATTTGTAATAGAAATATCTAAACACAAAGGAAAAATTAGACAAATGATGTAACTAGATTAAAAAATTAGATTTAAGGTATAAACTTGAAAAAGTGAAATAGTTTAAGGACTAAGTAGTAATTTACCTTAAAAGTAAAATACTAGGTTTGTAAACTGTATCCTATATAACCCTTCTTTTTCTTGCATCGCCGCTCTCTGTCTTCCCGGCTCCCCATCTCCCCTTCTCCCCTTCTCCCCTTCTCCCCTTCTCCCCTATTCAAATATTCTTTCTTCTAAAATAATGTCATTTTCTTTTGGAATAATCTACCTATAACATTCGGTAGCTCTCTCTCCCAGCTTATTAGAATCCTCAATAAATCATACTACCTCCATCCCATAATAAGTAATTTTTTAACTTAAATCACATGTATCAATACACAAACCAAAATGACAAAAATACCCTTAATATATTTTCTTTAAAGTTGAAGAGTTAATGAGTGTCATTTAATTGTAGTGATTGCAAGACGCAATAAATACCATTGGTTGCATAAGGGCATATATGGGAAAATATTGTAAAAATTGTATTGGAGTTCTAACACATTACTTATTTTGAGAAAAAAATATTAAGCCTAAAAAAGCACTTATTGTGAGACGGAGGTAGTATCAATTTTATTGGATGTATTTTCAATATATCTATATGTATTTACATATTTTCTATATATGTTGATGTATTTATATGATCGTTTTTTTTGGTTTATTTGATGGTTTACATCATATTTTGAATTAAAATAATCCAAGAAAAGACCAAGTAGATTGGGCTCATTTATTAATTTAATCCATTGGGCTTTTATAATTAATTCTAGCCATGGGGTTTCGTTGGGCCAAGAGGTTATTTGTGTACACTTTAGCTTTATTAATCTATAGGAATGGCAATTAGGTCGTTGGATTCTTCCATTGGTTAGAGTCATTTAATATCTATTACTTTGACTTTTAATGATGATATAGTATGACGTGTTAGTTGAAGATATATCGCCATGCATTAATGTGGATGGGATTATAATGATGATATAGTATGACGGTGTGAGCGATGTCATCATGCAGCGAATGTGGATAAGATAAGCAATGCGATGCGCGTTGGATAAGCTCCATGCGTTCGTGAGAACCCACCGAATCGGGATATATGTCGGATGGTAGTGGGTGCATACGATAATCCGAGCAAAGATATTATTTCTTGGCGAGTAAGTCTTCACTGAGGAGGTACGTTTCTTGATATATACACATTCACACTGGTTGATAATAATAATCTCTCTCATTACACTAGATTTTATCATCCTCTTGAGTTAACCTTGTGAGCAGACATTACTCTCACTTTGAGCTATCCCCGTGATCCGGTGCGTCGAAGCTTGTGGTGTTTGTCGTGTTTCTTGTGCGAGGATCGGGGCGTCTTTCGTGATTGGGGCGTGGAGAAAGATCTGGCGTTAACATTGGTGCTTTAGAAGGAGGCTCGATTCTAGTGTCTTGAGTACTTTTCAATCTGAGTTGTGTTTTATTCTATTCATTTTTCATGGGAAAGAGTAGAACACCTACACGAGAGAAGACGGTAGATGGTGTCGGTGAGTCGATCTGCATGATATCTGCGCGAAAAGATCGTTTGGGACCAACCATAAGTGTTAAATGCTTGTACGGCGTCAAGCGGTCACTGAAGATTCTCGGTAGAAAGCGGTAAAGAAAGCGAAGCGTAAGCTAGTATTCGAGCGGAGAAGAAGTGCGGCCGTGGTCGGAAGCGAGTAGAAGGCACCTCGCCTAGAACTCGATCTGAGATGACCGAGGATCTGAAAGCCTCCGGTGGCTAAGATGGCGAGATAAGCGGATAGAGCCATGGAAGTCTTGGTGAAGCGGCGTCGGGATATAGGTGGCGAGATGGCTCGGATGGCGGAATTGAGAGATGAAGAGCTCGGTATATTCAATCAGAAGAAGCAAGGGCATCGGGTGGGAAGGAACACTTCTTCGTTGAGCTGACGATCTCTGGTAGAACTAGGGAAAGAAGAAGGTCAAAGCCCTACTCCTCGGAGATCAAAGAGGACTTATCACCTGGCGATTCTAGGGGGGCGGCGAAGCGAAAGAAGAGGTCGATCGAGGATCGCACTCGAACATGCAAAAAAGCCCTTGTCGTTGCACATTCTCACCCATAGTGCGGAGTTGAGGCGAAGTATATCGAGAGGACATACTCCAGGAAAGTCTACTGAGGGCACCCAGCCTATGAGACACTTTCGTCATCGGAGACCCCCTCTAAAGTTGAAGGTTACATTGAAAGAAATGGGTCTGCTTATAGGAAGAAGGGGTCCTTGGGAGAAGGAGGCATCATCTCGACGAGAAGGCGTGGAGTATCTGGTTAAAAAGTTGAAGGAGCTTGAGCAACTTGCCGAAGTCCAGAAAACAAAAGACGCTCCGGGAAAGAAGGCGTCCCCTTTTTCGCGGAGATTCTTAGAAAAAAGTGATCCACCAAGAAGTTGCCCCATATCGAGAGTTATGATGGATCGGGGGGGACCCTTACGACCATAGTCGAGGCGTTCGAAATGACTCATGGATTATTATGACTTTAGCGATCTTGCTAAATGCCATACTTTTGTCTGACTCTTAGAAAGGATGCGGCGGTGGATGGGGACCTTACCCTCAGATTTGATCTCATCTGGGGGAAGACATATGCGACAAGTTTCATGCTGCTTTGGGAGCTGACGGAAGAAGGGAAAACCAAGCTGGTTCATTGGCTCAAGTTGTGATCCTCTAATGAATCTTTGGGCGATAGTATGTGAAAAGCGTTAAAGGGAAAGCGATCGGCCAGTGGCGATTTGAATGATCTAAAATTTGTGGGAATTTGTTTGAGCAGGTTAGATCTGGTTAAATCGGAAAAGTTGGTGAAAAAACTTATGTTTAACCACAGAAGAGTCTCATGAAGCCTTTGAAAAAGCAAGAAGGCTATATCGTAGTGGAGGAAGCCATGAAAGCGACCTCAAGCGTCCTTGGATCGGCTTAAGGAGGCGATCGGGACAAAAGCCGATGGAGATCGAGAAGAAGAATGAAGGAATAAAGGCCGTCGTGATGGCGGGTGAAGAATACAACAATTGGAGGCGGGGTGGAGGGCGTTAAATCGCTCCCCCCGAGGGAGAGTAAATAGGGCGTACGGCGGCTTTCAGCTTGACGACGAGTACATTATCTTGGATCGGATCAAAAATCAACTATCTTGAGCCACCACGAGATAATATTAAGCGGAAAAGGAATCCTCATAAGTATTGCGATTACCATCAACTTGGTCGTGAAGCGAGCGATTGTGCGGTTTAAAAGAATTCATTGAAAGAAAGGTACAAGGTGGGGCTTTAGTTGGATATGTGTGGCGCGAGAACTAATCAGCGGCGAGGATCGAGGACTGTCTCGGCGGCTCAACCGATTCGGCAAGCATTCTTAGCTCGGGACGACTGCGAGGCATGTGATAGATGTCATCACTTGGGGGTACTTACAGCAAGCTCATTGGAAAAAAGCGGCTTGAAAGCTATTTGGATTGGTCGTATCGGTGGCGGGTACCTTCAGAAGGCAGCGAGAGACCTATCGAAAATGGTAATCTCCTTTCTTGATGAGGATTACCCTTGAAGTCATCGAGCCATACGAGGATCATTGGTCTTGTTGCCTGAAGTGGGTTCGGTGGATATGAAGCGGATGATGGTAGATAATGGGTCTTACTGTAGAGACATCATGCATGCATGCGCTTATCAAAGGATGAATGGGCAGGAGGCGGAAGATGGAAATAGAGGCGGGAGGCTCCTCTTTATGGTTTTAATGATGATCCGGTTAAGGTGCATTTGGGACCATTGAACTACCGATCGTATTTGGAGCGGCCCCTCAGCGGTAGAAATTATTTGCAAATTTTATGTTGTGCGTGTAGATTTAACTTTATAATGCTATTTTTGGGAGGCCCACTTTAATTGCTTTTCTGCAAGTTTGTAACATCGATACCTCATTTCAAAATCAAATTTCCTACGGCTCATGGGGTTGGGGAGGTGAAAGGAGATTTGGATCGGCGGGAGGTGTTCTGAAATCTTTTGTTATTACTTGGGAGTGGGGTATCGAAGCAAAAAGCGAACATGGCGATAGAGATCGAACCCTTCCGAGAGTAGTTCGAGCCGTTGGTCTGCCCGGTGGAGAAAGCGGAGGAGATAGAGCTCATCCGGGCAAGGTGGACAAAGCGGTGAAAATAGGTTGAGAACTTGCGGAACCTCTCGAGACGAACCTCGTGGAGCTCACGAGGGCTATGTTGACATCTTCGCATGGGAACCTCGGGATATCTGGGAATGGCGGGGATATTCTTTGAGCATCGATTGGAAGTGGACCCGTCGAAAGCCGGTCTTGGCGAAGAGGAGGATCTTTGCACTGGCGTCAGCGGATCATAGATGAAGAGATTGCAAAAGCTGTTGGCGGTGACTTCATCTTTGAGATCATTACCCGCGATGGATGGCTAATGTGGTCTTTGGTCGAGCGAGAATGGCAAATGGCGATGTCTGCATCGATTATCTTGATCTAAACAAGGCTGTCAGAAAGATTTCTACCCATTGCCCCACATCGATCGACTCATTGATGCCACTTGGGGTATGCTTTATTAAGTTTATGGATGCATTCTACGGGTATCATCGGATCTCCGTGTGTAAAGAGGATATCTAGAAGGCGGCGTTCATTACGCATCGTTCGGTATATATACTATAAGAAAATGACTTTCGGCCTCATCGATAAAGACCACGTACCAGGAGGATGATGAACCGTATCTTTAGATATCGGTTAGGCGGGAACATTGGGGTGTATGTGGATGACATGATTGTCAAAAGCATGTTGGTGCATAAACATTTGGATGATTTAGAGGAATGCTTTTGGACTATTCGTCATCCTGACTTGAGGTGAATCCCACTAAGTGCACCTTGATGCAGAGAAATTTGGCAAATTTACAGGTTATCTTGTCGATCGAAAGAGAATTGAAGCCAATCGAGAGAAGATTCAAGCGATCACGAACATGAAGACTCCTCGGTCATTTAAAGATGTTCAACGTCATTTGGAAGGATTGCGACTTTGCGGAGGTTCATGTCAAGTCGTGAGAAAGATGTTTCTGGATTTTTGACACATTGAAAAGTAGAAGAATGCAAAGACCTTTCGATGGACTTGAGTGTGAAAGCGCCTTTCAAAGCATCAAGTCCTATTTATCTTGGCTCCTTCTTTGGTGAAGCCCGTTCTCTTAGAGCCTCTATATTTATACTAGCGGCTGGTTCGTCGGCGATAGGAGGCGGTTTTAGTGCGTGAAAGTTGGAGTAAAGCGACACCGGTTTATTATATAAGCCATGTCCTTGGGATCTTTGAAACAAGGTACCCAAACATTGAAAAGTTTGCTTTTGCTTTAATAAGCTGCTAGTGAAAGCTTAAATGATACTTCGAGGGTAGATTGGTAATAGTGTACAGATCGACCTTTAAAGAAGATTATGGGCAAACCCGGAGGTATCGGGGAGACTAAATTGCATGGACGATGGAGTTGTCCCAATTCTTTATTGAATATCATCCCCGACCGCCATGAAAGGGCAAGCCTTGCATTTGATTTTGTGGTTGAATGTTCATTTTTTGAAGTTGATGAAGTCGTGGTCGGTTTGAAGGATCGTGAAGCGATTGCCGTTCTTGACAAAGGAGAGTTCATGGATATGTATGCGAGATGGGTCTTCTACTTGGACATCGGTGGGGCGAGGATTATCTTGACAAGTCCGGAGGATTCAAGGTCTGTGAGCCATGATTCGATTCAAAGCGACGAACAATGAAAAGTGAGTATGAAGCGATATTGGCGGGTTTACGATTAGCGAAAGTCTTGAAGTGCGAGAGAATAGTCATCTTGATGATTCTCGGTTAGTCGTTAAACATTTCTACGGGGAATCTGAAGCTCGAGGTCGAGAATGATCAAGTATTTAGCGAGAATTGAAAGAGCGACTTGATATTTCAATCCTACGAGTTTGAAATTCGGCGTAACAACAATTCCATTCTTGATGCACTTTGCGGACTAGCCTACTCTGGATGTTAATGTTTTTGAAGGATCGGTGTACACGGAAATTTTGCAATATCTAGTGTTCATCATGAAGTGGTAATGTGCATTAATAGAACCAATTCTTTGGTTGACTCCTACACGGAATATTTGGCGGATGGCGTCTTACCTTCGGATCGGATGCTTTGAGAAAATCAAGTACAAAAGTGCTAATTTTGTTACGATTGATGGGGATCTTTTCGAAGAAAGACCTACCGTCGTCTCCATTATTGAAATGTTTGACTCCATCAGAAATTTGAATATCTTCTCTCAGAAGTGCGTGAAGGCATTTGTGGCGACCGTATGGCTCTTTAAGTCATTAGCTTTATAAAGTACTTCGTCGAGAAGTACTCTTGGCCCTCTATCTTCAAGGAAGCATTGAGTGCGTCAAGAAGTGCGAGAAGTGCCGACTCAGCGGTCAATACCTCATCGATCACGGAAGAGCTATACTCGATCTTATCTCTATACCGCCCATTTATGCTGGGGGTTGATATCTTTGGGTCCCTACCAGAAAGCAAAAGGTCGGTCGGTTTTGTTATAGTTCTTATAGACTATATGACCAAATGGGTAGAAGCAAAGCCACTTAGGTCGATAGCGGAACAGAGTGTTTTAAAATAAGTGAAAGAAATCGGTGGTATTAGTTTTGGAATTCTAAGGTGGTAGTGTCGGATAATGGGCGTCGGTTTGTGGGATCGAAGTTTGAAGCATTTTTGGCGAATTGGGGATCGCCGAGAAAGACTTGGTGGCTCATCCTCGATCAAGCAGACGGAGTTGAAGTAACCAACGAGCAGCTGCTTTGAATGGGATCAGCGTAGGTTGAATGAAGCTAAAAAGCGAGATGGTAGGAGGAGGCTGCTAAGTGTCTTTATGGGCTTATCGAACTACTCAAGGACTCTGATGAGGATTCACCTTTCAGTTGGCTATAATGCGATGCCTTAGTCGGTTGAAATTGGATCTCAAGTCTTGAGTTAGTCATTTCAGAGAGATCTCTGATGAAGAAGAAAGTGAAGACCAATCTTGATTTCTTTGGAAGAAGTCGGAGAGATAGCCTTAATCAAATTGGCGACTATCGGTGAAGAGTGGCTAAGCATTATAATAAGGGGTAAAGCTTGATTTGAAGTAGGAGATTTTGTCCTCGGAGAAGTGAAGCATCTCGCCTCGAGAATGCAGGAAAGTTGATGCCAAATTGGGAAGGACCATATGAAATCTTTGAAGTTTAAAGCCAGGGACTTATCGGTTAAAGGCATTAGATGGCTCGATAATCAAAAACACTTGCAGCTTATTTGGCGGGCTTAGAAAGTACTTTCGATAGATTGATGTCGATTACATGAATGCGTAAATATTTACATCATCATCGATAAAAGTTCCTCTTTTCTCTCAAACAAATTTTATCTCTGTTCTTTGCTTTCGGTTCATTGGTGTTAGGAGGTTCGGGAGGACTTCTTGACCATTCGATGGTAACCTCTTGGCGGTGGTCCTTTATTTGGCATTGTCGGGCCCTTGGGGTAAGCAATTTATCGCCCTTATTTGGCATTATCGGGCCCTTGGGGTAAGCAATTGTCGTCACTTAGACCTTATTAGGCCCGCCCGTGGTAGGCAAGTGTCATCTTCAAAGCGTTATCGGGCCCTTAAGTGGTAGGCAATGGTGCGACACTTAAACTTCGTCGAGGCCCGCCGTGGTGGCGAATGTTATCTTTCGGTGTTATTAGGCCTTTTGGGGTAAACAAACTCACGATAAAGCGAGATCATCTCACACTTGATGGCGAATGAGTATCTCTTTACTTTATTACGAATTTTTTTCTAAGTGTTGAGTTGGAATGCCTCGTTCTTTAATTTCACTTTATACATTATATGACATCTTAATTGTTAATTAACAATTTGAGTTAAATCCTTGAAGGGTTTTTGTACATTTGTCCTATAAATTCATATTGAAGTATTGGCGGGAAGTAAAAAAAATACCTTTGAAGTCATAAGGAGAAGATCACTTTTCATTAATACTTAATTTATTTACAAAAAGGAAAATAACGAGAAAATTTTTACAAGTATTTTTTTAAATAAAGCAGAAGAGAAACAAAAGTTGTTGCCTCGAGGTGACACCTCATCATCTGAAAAGTCGAGCAAGTATGGATCTAAGTTGGCTTTGATCGAACTTTTCCTTACCACGACTTGGTGAGAGAGCTCGTAACTTTCCGTATGAATCCTCATTATTTCTCCATTAATTTCATCAGAGTTCGGTACTCTTCACATATCTCTTTGCGAAGAGCATCGGTCGAAAAGAGCCCAAGGTCCGAAGAGCCTTGAGTTCTCGGATTTCTTGTTGAAATTGCTTCTTAGTATATTCATCGGCGGGTTTCTTCCGCTCCGACTTATGGATCGTCTTGGTGAGATCTTAGCGTTAGCCTTGACTCCTTGATCTTGTTCATCCTTAGTTCACTCTCCTACGAACCAAGTCGGCGTTCGTATTAGCGATTTGACATCTTTGTGCTTTAGTCGACTTGAGTTCTTCCTTGGAGGCCTTCACATCTTCCTTGGCAGGCCAACTCTTTACGAAGTCCTTCATTGGTATGAAGGATGCCTTCACGTTAGGTCCTTTCGAGCAAAAGCGGACTTGAGGATGGAGTTCTCCTTCCTCGCGCGCCTCTCTTGGATTGACCTCGAGAGATCTTGGGCCTTGAGCGCTTTGAATCTGACATTTACTGTCGTGTTGATTTTATTTGATCGGTTTTCGGATATATGAGTACGAAGATAAGTATTGAAAGCAAAGGGGAGGAGAGCCATTTACCTTCGCCAAGTAGCTCATGCCTTCATTAAGCAAGTCCCCATTCGTCTTTGTTCCGAATCGGTGGTCATCGGTCTACATGACGAAGGCCTCGAGCAGTTGAAAGGGAAAGTTGGCGTTGAATCGGGGCCACATAGTTGGCGAGCCCATGGCATCCTGCTGAAATTCGGTAGTCGTGTGTCTTGGAGGAGAAAGCGCGGAGTTGATTCTGAGCCGTGAGGATCGCGTATCTGCCTCTGGGGAAGGAGATCGGCGGTATAGGCTCAGGAGTTGAAGAAGAGGGCAGAGGTTGAAAACTGGATGGCTGTCCGAAGGTTGTTTTCTTTTTCGGGACAGTGAGTGAGAATTCGACCCGCCATTTCGACATCAGCGTTTGGGTTTTGGTTGGGGGGTCGATTGTTGAAGTTGGAGGGCGCGGAGTTCTTGGCGGTGAGGGAATTATTTTGATCTTAATTTTTTTGTACGAAGGACTTTTGCGCTCGATCGTGTAGAGGTATGTCAAGTAGACTCCTCTTTATGGGGAAATTTGATTCGGAAGGTGTGGTGGCGAGGTCGAGTTGGAGGAGTTGATTGTGGGTTTCTTGGGAAGAACCTCTCGTCGCTTTTCGGGATCTATCTCTCGAGGAGGTAGTTACGGCTTTTTTTATGACCTTCTTCCTTGGCGAGTCGGAGGACTTCTTGAGAATGAGAGGCTCGTCGACCGGGCTCATCATTAGAAGGGGTAGAATTCTTGGAGTCGGAGGAGGGGTCGGTTCGGGAAGGCTCTTGATAGGGAAGTTCTTCATTAGCCTCAGAAGTCCTCCCTTGAAAATCTCCCAAATCTTTCACTTAGAAGAAGTTGGTTTGATCGGGGACTTTGCAAATAATCACGTATTAAAATCCTTGCCACATAAATACCTCAAAAATTATATTGCGAGTTATTCAAAACTTACATTTATGATCATCTGACCCGGGCTTGTTTGGTCGTGAGGTAAAACTCCATTCTTGTGGAGGATCTTCTTGAGAAAATCTCCATTTTCTTTACGCGCTCTTGGGAATGTCACCAAAGTCGGTGAGAGATCCGGTCTAGGATGGTCAATCTGGAAAGAAGAGATCTGGTCGGTGATGAAGAACCATTTCTCGTGCGACCTTTGTTTGCTCGAAGGGGTGCTCATCGGGGACCTCTTCTCGAATTTAGAGTTTGGTAGCGGAGATTGTTTGCTCGACATCTTAAACCCTCGTTCTCGGGATCTAGAAGTAGAAAGGGTGAAGAAAAGGTCGACGGAGGAGTAACCCCTAGCTTTCGTGGCGGAAGGCAATGAATGCCGGTATGTGGATATAGGAGTTGGGCACCCGGTGAGCAAAGCCCACTCTATGAACCTAGGAGGGTGACGACGAAGGCGTGAAGGGTGGCGAATCCCTTTTCGGAAAAGTGGCGGGCATGGCGACCCGGCCCGTCAGTCATTTGGTACATTCGCTCCTCGGGCGAGGAGCCCTATGGCGTGGTTATGCGGAATCTGGTATCGAATCAGGAGGCACGTATTTGATTCTGTGATGGTGGATGCAATGTTGGCATGGAAATTGTTCCCCATCCTTGAAGAAATCGGTGGGAGATGGTGGGTTTGAACTCGAACCCTCTTGGTTAGGGTTTGAGTGGGAAAAGCTGGAGAAATCGGTTTGGATTCACCATTGTTGAGGTTTGAAAGCTAGAGAGAGAATTTTTGAGAAGGAGAAGAAAGCTCAAAGGTTGAATTTCAAATTAGCGAGTAAAATCGTCGAATTGGTAAAGCTCACCTTTTATCTTGGCGGTTACACGAGGAGCAAGGCGGCGCATTAAATGTCGATAATGATGAAAATTGAATGGGGCGTGTTGGGGACGACCTTTGGATATCTTATCGGATTGGGCCTCACGGTTGGGTTTTAATTATTGGTCCATCTATTCAATTTCAATCCTTTATTGATTGGGCCTATTACTGCAGGCGTTGACCATTCCATATCCCATTTTTTGCACTAAAGTGGGTATGTCTCAATTATTTCTGTTTTGGGCCTTTAATAAATCACGATATCATGGATAGTTTATAGTTTTCCATTAAACATCTGTTTAACAAAAAACTAGGGGTAATGTTGGGTCGTGATATTTCTCTATTTGGTAGGGTAGATTGGGCTCATTTATTAATTTAATCCATTGGGCTTTTATAATTAAGCCATGGGGTTCGTTGGGCCCGATTCTTTGTGTTAGCTTTATTTAATCTATAGGATCAAGATTGGTTCATTGGATTGACCCATTAGATCACTTAATATCTATTACTTTGACTTGTAATGATGATATAGTAATGAGTTGACGAGAGATATCTGCCATGCATTAATGTGGATGGGATTATAGTCGGTAGTGTGAGAAGCGGTGTGTGAGCGATGTAGCGGTGGATAAGCTCAAAGATAATGCGATTCGTGAGAACCCCACCAAATCGGGGATATGTCGGATGGTAGTGGGTGTACGATAATCGAGGCAAAGATATTATTTCTTGGTGAGTAAGTCTTTGAGGAGGTACGTTTCTTGATATATACATTCACTGGACTTTTTGATAATAATAATCTCTCTCATTACACTAGATTTTATCATCCTCTTGAGTTAACCTTGTGAGCAGACATATTTTCTTCTCTCACGCTTTGAGCTATCCCCGTGATCCGGTAAGTCATAGCATTGTGGTGTTTATCGTAGATATTTTCTTTCTGCGAGGATCGGGGCGTCTTTTCGTGATTGGGGCGTGGAGAAAGATCTGGCGTTAAAAAAGTAATATTTTTATAATTCTCATATTATCCTCAACTTTTAATATAATAAATTTTAAATTACAATTCATGTCCTCAATTTTAAATTTTTTATTCTTTTCTATTAAAAATTCAGAAACAACATAAAGAAAAACTTCAAGTTTTCTATTCTTTTATTTTCTGTTCTAATTTAAGTTTTCTATTTTTTTTTCTGTTCAAAACTTAGAAACAGATTGTTAAACTCTTAGATTTTTAAAACTCCAATGACACTTTTATCTCCCTAAGTTGTCATCGAATGTCAAAATCATCCTTAAAATTCATTGTTCATCAACCGAGTTCTTAAAGTAGCAAGTTTGTGTCATTTCTGTCCATTCTCAATTTTCACTTAAATCCGCCCCAAAGTCTGACCTGACCCATTTTCTTAATGGCAAATTTGTCAATACAAGTATTAATACATTAAAATACAAAATCAAAAAAAATTAAACATTCATTAAGACCAATTATTAAAATACAAAGAAAATCTTCTATGTTATAATATTTTATAACATAATAAAACATTTATTAACACAAATAATTTAAAAAAAGAGACTCAAGTTATAAATTATAATAAATGAAAATAAATAAAAGAATAAATTTAATTTCTCTCTCCAAATTATAACAAGAACCCATCAATATCTCCCTAAAATCACCCCCAAAAACTTATTAATCCCTCCCTAAAATCACCCAAGAACCCATCAATCTCTCTAAATTCACCCACAAAACCCATCAAACAATACCAAATGGCAGATTACACGAAAGAAATAATGGCAGATTATAATAATACTGTAAACAATAGGAGTTGGTCAGTTATTAATTCGTATAGTCTTATTTGATTGTAGCTCATCTAAATGGATATTATAATAATTGCCTGGATATTAATGTAGACTCTTATTTGTTTGTAGATGGATCCAAATGTATCAGACCTGAGGGGACCTCCAATACTAAGAGCGAAACATTACATCAAATTGGTGGAGAACGCGAAGGAGAAATGTGTCTTAAGATCAGGCACCGTTGCAAACCGAGTGTAACTCAGTTGAAGGGGGTGAACAGGAGGAGGATGAGTTTGTCCCAAAGGCCCGGAACTTGAGGCCTCGAAACCCTCTCAAAGCCTCAAAAAATTGCACCCTCATAAAGCCTTCAACAAGATATCTACCATAGATCCTAAAAACTCCCT
Organism: Panax ginseng; assembly: GCA_020205605.1. Classification (NCBI taxonomy): domain Eukaryota; kingdom Viridiplantae; phylum Streptophyta; class Magnoliopsida; order Apiales; family Araliaceae; genus Panax; species Panax ginseng. The sequence goes on from CM035128.1 coordinate 132,830,806, forward strand.
CAACACAAGAGAAGAACCTTGTAGGGATTAATTGTCTCATATTTCTGCGGGTTCGACGAATTATCACTACGACAGGGTAATTGAGTGTCTTGCTCCCCGGTGAGCGAATGGCTGCCCAGTTTGTGATATCCCGAATATTAGTAATATTTCTTTTAAGAGAAATATTAAATAATTCAATAAAGGTTGAGAATTTAACTTAATTTTAATAAGCGAAATGTGAAAAGAGTGAATTTTTTTTTTATTATTATTTATTATCTATATGCTATAAAAAACTCATTGGGTATACAATAATTGTGAAGAGAGAGACTTTTAAGATAAAATGCTCTAACTAAGAATGTACGAGATATTATAAATATTACTTATTCATAATGAAGAGAAAATAATATGAGAAATTAAATAAATTTTATGAGACGTGGTAAGTAAATGTATTGTTAAAAATATACATTATTATTCAAAATGAAAAGGAAAGCCAACATGGCTTAATTGTGAAATATTTTTGACATAAATCTACCTATTAGATCAATGAAGTAATTATATCATAATATAACTAATTTCATTGATAAGTATATTTTGGTGACAAATAAGGAAAATGGTGGATACTACTACGAGTTATTTAAATTACATGAAACCATCATTTTTAATGATGTAGGTGCTAACTGTGACGCCCCCAAAATAGGGATACATCACCCATCTTGAGTCGCCAAATACATGGTATAAAATTCAAATACAACTTAACTATACAACAGTCGTGTAAAATACGACAAAACATATGCTGTGAGTTTTAATACAAATTTTGTCATCTAGACAATATCCACACTCAATTGAGTCCTCATTACATTTATTATCACACTATTTAATGTAATAGTGAGGACTACTAATGCTATTATCTCGGACCGTCACTACCCATTCCCCGACTAGTCCCTCGCTACGTTCTCATTTTCTCAAGAGAACAATGAAAGTAAAAGGTGAGTTCAACTAGCTCGAAGAAATATTATGACTAAGATAATACGAATAAATTATTGTTAGCCTTCAACAAAGGTGTTAAAGCGATACAATATAACAAACATCAAGTTTAAGCTGCAGATGAACAAGCAATCCATTAAAAGAGTTAAGTAGAGAATAAAATCTACTATCTTTTATGATTTAAAAGGTTTTTCATCACTTTTATCATTTGAGACTCGACTTAATAAATAATCCACATCATCCCCCGTACTACGGCCAAGGATATTTATTAGTATCACAACCACAAATTATCCATGCACTACGGGCCAAGGATATTCGTGTATTCATCAATGGTCATGATCATGCCAACAACTGTCCATCAATGCACTACGGGCCAATGCGGACTTTTACCACATCATTTGTAACATTATGGTCATGATTATACCGATTAATCCCTGATCATAATCATACCAAGTCCATTTATGCACTACAGGCCACATATGACTTTCAACATAATATAAACATGAGGATGATGACAATGAATAAGAATTCAATAAAATAAGTTCAAGAATTAATTTATCCAGGAACTAATAATGTCCAAATTGTCAACATGATACTTCTTTGTAGAGTAAAATTCAAGAATGCTCAGAAGAATATTTTCATAAAAAGATACTGGATGAAGCGCAAATATCAAAGATATTCCACTAATTTCATGGAGTATAGAAGTCAAAACTTTAACCAACTGAGTATAAATAAGAATGGAATAACAAAAGAAATCATCAGGCATGCGATAGACCCCACAGACAGGTTATTCCAAAAGAATAATAAATAATGGAACCAGGTCATGCGTAAACGCATAGATAGGATATTCCAACAGAATAATAAATAACGAAACTAGGTCAGGCGAAATTCGCACCGACAGGATGTTCCAACAGAATAATAAATAATGGAACCAGGTCATGCGTAAAAGCACAGACAGGATGTTCCAACAGAATAATAAAGAATGGAATAACAGAAAAATTTCACCATGTATGCGGTTGCTTGATAGGCGAGTTATTCAACATAATGATAAAGAATGGAATAACAAAAGAATTTCACCAAGTATAGGGTAGACCGCGTATACAAGTTATTCCAACAGAAAAAAAAAATGGAATAACAAAAGTTCTCTTCATGAATATGAAAGAAATAATACCCCTTACCTTAGAACAAACTGGATATAGGAGTAGTGAAGTAGCAGAATACTTTTCTTCTTTCTCTCTATAGTTTCTCTCTCTAGAGTTTTAGTGAATCCGTAAGAAATAATGAAGGAATGAGCTTCTATTTATAGGAGAATGGACTGAATAGTAACTAATTCCTGAACGGTCCAGATTGATTTACTTTTAAACAGACGGTCCAGATTGGTTTATTATAAAATATTCTAATAAAACAAAATCTTTTAAATAAAATATAATATATTCTATTTATAATCTAATAAAACGAATAACTTTATAAATGTATTCTATTTTATATAAAAAGATTTTACTATGCAAACACTATGCGCAGCCTTATACAAACACTATGCATAATAAAATACAATATATTCTATTTATAGTCTAATAAAACGAATAACTTTATAAAAGTATTCTGTTTTATATAAATTTCTATTTTATTACATTAATAATACTAATAAAACAAAACTTCATCATCATTATTATAATTCACACTATTAATCGATCGGGTCGTTCCCGAGAAGAGGGGCTTTCAATAAGGATTTCTCCCTATTGGCGCGCAATTAGGTGACCAAACCTCTCCTTGGCGTAACTTCTAGAAATCGTTAATATTGCAAATAATAATATTAATAACTTCGTCGTCTCAATTAATTGATTTAATAATATATAAAATATCGACAATAATTGAATCAATTAACGTGAGATATTATGCAACAATTACTGAAGAAATAATTGAACAAAACTGAGTGACTTCTCACGTAAGCATCAATAATCAATACACAAGTGTGCTACTATGCAACCCGCCGTATTCTCGCATTTCTTTAACATAAGGTGTTTCAACAGATTAACGATAAAACTTCCGCCGTTATTTTCATAAAATATTTTTTTTGTCGTTTACTCAATTCGATAATAATTACATTGTGGGGTCCACTAATGATTGTTGAGTCGTATGAATATTCCCTGTTAAAACGAATATTCCCCGACCAATCAAATATTATATAACAACTTGCGTACTTTGCAAAATTTATAACTATTACCCACAACTATAACATTATATCAAATTCATTCCATAATATTCAAAAATGATAATTATAGAAAATTCATCTTTATTCATAAAAGTTGGGGTCTTACAGGCGCAATCATTGAAAGTATTGTCGTAGTTAGAAAACGACAGAATTATCTTTTTATAAAAATAATGACGAAAGTGTTACCGTTAAAACTGTTGAACTACCCGGTAGTAAAAGTACAGTAATACGCGTGGTTGCATAGTAGTACACGGTTTTGAATATTGATGCTTATGTGAGAAGTCATCCAGTTATACCCAATTATTGCTACAGTAATTGTTGCATCATATCTCTCATATTATTGATTCGATTATTGTCACAGTATCATCTGCATAATATTTTATATATTATTAAATCAATAATTGAGATGACAAAGTTATTCATATTATTAAATTGCAATATTTACAATGTCTAGAAGTTCTATCAAGGAGAGATTTGGTCATCTAATTATGCACTAATAAGGAGAAATCCTTATCGGAAAGCCCCCTCTTTCCTAGGAACGACCTGGTTGTTAAATATTATGAATTATAATATTAATGATGAATAAGATTGTGTTGATTAAAGATGAAATTGATAGTTCCATTGTGTTGAAATTATTAGTGTTAGTGAAAATTGACATTTATTCCGATGATAATTGATGTCTGAGGGTTATATTGATAAATCGGATAATTAATCGGATAAATGAGCAATTAATTTCTACTAATTCACATGCTTATATAACTATTTGTTCACTTGTGGGGTCCACCAATGATTGTGCCGTCATACGAATATTCCCTGTTAAAACGAATATTCCCCGACCAATCGAATATTATATAACAACTTGCGTACTTTGCAAAATTTATAACTATTACCCACAACTATAACATTATATCAAATTCATTTCATAATATTCAAAAATGATAATTATAAAAAATTCATCTTTATTCATAAAAGTTTGGGTCTTACACTAACTATTTTGCTAGCTTAAATAAATGTGATGGACAAAATGTATAAATATTTATATGTATGTTTAAGACCCCAACTTTTATGAATAAATATTTAATTTTTTTGAAATATTTTTTTGAGTATTAAGGTGTGGATTTGATATAATGTTATAGTTGTTGGTAGTATTTACAAATTTTGCAAAGTAAGCAAGTTGTCATAAAATATTCGATTGGTCGGGGAATATTCGTTTTATCAGGAAATATTCGCATCGACGATTTAGACAATTATTGGTGGACCTCTAATGAATTATCATTTGAGTTAGAAAACGACAGAAATATCTTTTTATAAAAATAATGGCGAAAGTTTTATCGTTAACTATTGAAATACCCGGTGATAAAAGTACAGTAATACACGTGGTTGCATAGTAGCACACAGTATTGATTATTGATGCTTACGTGAGAAGTCACTCAGTTATACTCAATTATTGCTACAGTAATTACTGCATAGTATCTCACGTTATTGATTCAATTATTGTCACAGTATCAACAACACAATATTTATATTATTAAATCAATAATTGAGACGACAAAGTTATTCATATTATTATTTGCATTATTAACAATGTTTAGAAAGTTCTGTCAAGAAAAGGAGTTTAGTCACCTAATTGCGCGCTAAAAAGGAGAAATCCTTATCGAAAAGCCCCCTCTTTCCTAGGAATGATATGGTTGTTAATATTGCAAGTTATAATATTAATGAATAAATGTTTTTAAAAATATATTTTGTGAAGCCAAGTGAGTTGAGATAAATAGAGGGGATTTTTATGAAGTATTTATTGTAAATTTTTCTAATTATATGGACCCCCCACTTACCCATTTTTCAAAATCATTGGAGAAAGTTATCTAAGTTTTGTTATATATATATATATATATATATATATTATAATAAGTTTTATTTTTTTATGAAAAATAGAATATATTATATTTTATTTAAAGTTTTTGTTTTATTAGAATATTTTATTGCATAGTATAACATAGTAAAATCAAATTTGTATCGAATTTCATCCGTGACTGCGCCCGTGATTTTCCCTTTAATGTGCTTCCAAATAGTTCCTAGCCATTCTCCTATAAATAGGATGCTCAGTTTAGAAATGAAAATCACACCAGAATAATAGAATTCTTCTTCTATAATACTGAGCGTATTTCTTTAGAATTTAAGAAAGCTTTGAGTGCAGAAAATAGTGAAAGTTTTCTTCAAAAATATATCCACTATACTAGTCGGAATTTCTCTCTTTTTGAGGTATGGGTATTAATTGTTTTATATTCGCTTACGATATTATTTTTCGTATTCGTAAGGAATTTTATTTTCGTACAATATTCGTAAGAAATATTATTCTCGTTTAATATTCATAAGTAATATTATCTTCATTCAATATTCGTAGGAAAATTATTTTTTGTTCAATAATCGTAAGAGATATTATTTTTGTTCAATATTCGTAAGAAATAATATTTTCTTCCATACTCTGCAGTATGTAAGTAATATTATTTCGTTTCAGATTCCGAATTCTACACTCATTTTGATAAGTATTGCTTCTATACTCCATGAAATTAGTGAAATATCCTTGAAATTTGTGCTTCATCTAGTATCATTTCACAATGATATTTTTCTGAATATTCTTATTAAAGTTTAATTTTTTATGCCGGAGTACTATTCACGGGGTACTATTCACTCAAGTACTATTCACGCGAGGTACTATTCATGACAAAAATTGATTTTTTTTTCTGTCCAAATTATTTTTGATACAATATTATTCTTGAATTTTACTTCACAAAGCAGTATCATGTTGACAATTTGGACATTATTGAATTCTAGATAAATTGATTTATAAATCTTTAAAATTTATCCTTGCTCTCATTTAATTGAATTATTATATCACTGCCATCATCCTCATGCTTATATTGTGATGAAAGTCATGTTTGGCCCGTAGTGCATAGATGGACTATTGATTGGTATGATTATGACCAGGGATTATTCGGTATAATCATGACCTGTAATGTTATAAATGATGTGGTAAAAGTTCTCATTAGCCCATAGTGCATTGATGGACAATTGTTGGTATGATCATGACCATGCGTTCTCTTCGGCCAAGGGTGCAAAGATGAATTATTGTTTGGCATGATCATGACCATTGATGATAATACGAATATCGTTGGCCCGTAATGCATGGATGATTCGTGGATGTGATAATAATGAATATCCTTGGCCCGTAGTGCATGGATAATTCAGTGATGTGGATTATTTATTAAGCCGAGTCTCAGCAATAAAATTGATGATAAACTTTTAAATCATAGAAGATAGTAGCTATCATGCTCTACTTGACTCTTCTAATGGATTGCTTGTTCCGCTGCAGTTGTTGATCTAAAACTTGTTGTCTATTGTATTCTATCAGTTGTTATATTGTTGAAGGCTAACGATAATTTATTATGCATTATCTTAGTCATAATAATATTTACTGGGCTAGTTGAGCTCACCCTTTTCTTTCACTGTTCTCTTCAGGAAATGAGAATATAGATGGCACTAGTCGAGGAATGGAGTGACGGTCCGAGATGGTTGCTATATTAGTCCTTATTATTATATGAAATAGTGTGATAATAATTGTAATGAGGACTTATTTTGAGTTGGATATTGTCTACGAGACAATATTTGTATTAAAACTCACAGCTTATGTTTTGTCGTATTCTGCACGACACTTAACAGTTGTATAAATTAAGTTTGTATTTGAGTTCTGTACCATGTATTTGGCGACCCAAAATGAATTGTGTATACCTATTTTGGGGGCGTCACAGTTGGTATCAAAGCTTAGGGATATGATCTGCGGCTGAGATTTGAGGCTAGAACTAAGAGAGGAGAGACGGGTAGTTCCTTCACTAGTATGACCTACCTAATCTTATTTGTTATTTAATGGGTCAGTCAGAATATAGGGATAATATGTATTATTTCAATTAACCCTTATTTTGTGATAGTAAAATGACATCTAAAAATGTTGAGATAAGCAATGGAGCACATGTGACCGTTGAGTCACCACTGATCAATAACCAAGATAATGTGCAACAGGAAGGCAATAATCCTTCTGTAAACAACAACACCAATGAAATGATGAACGATGGTATGTTTAAGAACTTTCTAGAATTTATGCAAAACCAAATCAGAGAGACTCCTGTTCATAATGCAGGTGGAAACACTGGCAACTCACGGCTGGTCACCACTAAACAGTTCAAGGAGCTGGGACCACCGGAGTTTTTGGGAAAGCCAGAACCACTTAAGGCAGAGACGTGGATTAAGCAGATCACCAAGATATTTGATGTCATAGAATGCTTAGAAGAGCAAAAGGTTCCCTTTGCCACCTTTATGTAACGAGAAGAGGCATATTACTGGTGGGAATCTGTAAAACGTACTCAACTATCCGCACTGAAGATATCTTGGGAGAAGTTCCAGGAATTGTTCAATGACAATTACTTTCCCGAAAGTATTCCTCACATGTAGAAGGTGGAATTCATCAAGCTGAAGCAAAATAATATAACCGTGTCGTAGTACGAGGCTAAGTTTGCTGAGTTGTCCCAGTTTGCATCCCATTTGCTTGATAATGAGGAGTGAATGACGCGAATGTTTCTGCGAGGTTTGAAACCCGAAATACGTCAATACCTCATTTCTCGCAAACTTTGTTTATATTCAGATGTTCTGAATAGGGCTCAATTATTAGAACGTGATTATAAGTCAGCTCAACCAAAAGGCAACGACCAACGACACGATAATAATCTTACCGGTGGCAACGACCATCGGAACAACGATAACTGTAACAACCCCAAAATTTATACAATTTAATTCTCAACTTTGGTCGTTAATAACACATCTACCTTTTGATTTTAAATCATTATTCGATGTTAAACTTTATAAAATGCGAAATAATTTAAACTTTTATGTCTTCTTACTTTAATTCCCTGAATCAAAACCTTAACCATCTACATAACTTTGAATCAAGCTTGTTTTTATGATTCACATTATCACTGTTATTATATAAACGTTTACATTTCAATCTGATAACCTTTACATATCAGATAACACATTAGCTTTACAACTCAACATAAAACTATACATCATAAAATGTTTAATACATTCATGAATCCTCATCATGGTATAAGAAAATATCAACTTTAGCTAAAATATTAATCTTTGTGTATTATTTTGGATCCACGTCATTCAAGTAGCACATAGTGTTACCTTTAATCCTTAACCTGCAAAAATGGTTATTTGCAAGGTTGAGCTCGACAGCCCAACAAAATCTAACAGTTTTCATGCATCACATAGCACATAATAATATGCTCAACATATATCTCATAAACATTAGACTAACATAACATACATGTTACAGTTCATATAACAAATATAAAGATTGAGTTCCTTACTCAATCAACATGCTTTACTAAATCCATGTAGTCATAAGTTGACTTTAACATTTCATACATTCAACATATATATAAGACATCATGCTTTTTCAATAAAGATTTAAAATAGTTAAATTCACATAGCAAATAGGAACTGAAAGACTTTCCTTGATCGTTGTTTACCAATAACAGTTTAACAGCTTATAGATATCTGTACTTCACGTGTCCTACACAATTATATAATCATACACATCAACTATTAGTCACATAGCAACACATAGTAGTTGTAATGTAAACTTTAATTTACGTCTCATAACCCTTCCTATTATTAATACACAATGTTCAGTTTTATTGTGTTACTTTTGACTTATAGCTCACTATATTTCATATTCGAAGTAAGTCCTGCTAGGAATCATTATTGGTTTTATATTAACCCTATTCAATATCTTATAATATTCATTTCATTTGATTTAAAACACTTTTTATGTTCATTAACACTTATCACGGCGTTTCGACATTTATTCGTCACACGCCTAATTTGTCTCTCTTGTGTGTGCTTAGTATGCGTATTCAACTTATCTAATATATCATTTATTAATGTTAAGCATCATTATACTTCACAATATTCATGTTCTATAGCTTAGAACAACATCTATTATCGTCAAGAGCACTACACTTGCATACGTGCATGCCCGACGCCCTCCGATTGCCTCTGAAAACACAATAGTCCTAAAGATGACCATTTTGACCCTTCCTAAAGACCTCAAACTAAAAACCTTAAATACCAAAAGTTGTAGGTCTATTCTCAATGTACAAACTTCAAATCTTCATAACTTCTTCGTTTTAAGTCGGAATTAGTTGGTTTTCGATTCTATGAACTCGTGAAACACTGAACTACTCATCTACAGAATAATTTTAACATTTCAAAAACTTTAACAAATCAATTTATGGGTTCCAATTCAATGTTCATGCTATATTTTCATGTTTTAAAAATATTTAGCGAATTCGATCGCCACGACTTCGTTTTTTAACCAATTGACATGATTCAAACTACGCCACTTTCGTTTCTTAACATACTAACGTAATCCAACATCAATTCGCAGATTATAACAAGTATTAACCATGAAATTTTGTACTTTCTAAGCCATATTCTATAATATAAACACTATTATTTTACCTTTCTTCCTACAAACCAATTCTCACGAATTTGAACATCAACCAAGGATTATAGATAATAACTAACAATTTTAGCAACAACATACAAACATAGAATTCAACATCTTAACCTTATCCAATGAAATTTCCAATTAACAGTGAATAGGTATTGCAAAGAAAATTAGATAAATTATACCTTTAATCCTCTAGATTATAGGTTTAGCAAAAAGATGGTGAATCTCATTCCTCTTGGCCAAAATCTCATAGGCTTAATGTAAGACCCCAAAATTTTTTTAAATAAAAAGGAATTTCCTTTATTTATTATTTTGAAATAGTAAGGGTGGATTTGATTAATGTGGTTAGTTATGGGTAAAATGCGCAAATATTTTAAATAAGCAAGTGGTGATATAATATTCATTATGTAGGAGAATATTAGTTTGGTCGTGGAATATTAGATGCTTTGTCGGGAATATTCGTAACGACGGTATGACCATGTGTGGGCCCCATAATGGAAAGCGATTGGATGAAGAAAAACGACAAAAATAAGTTGTTTAAAAATAACGGCATAGTTATACTGCAATTAATCTTGTTGGAATACCCTTGGTTAAAACACGAATGTCACAGCGTTGTTGCATGGTAGTACACGATATTGCACCAATTATTGACTCTTACATAAGAAGGCACTACTCAATAATGGTTACTGATAATTCTTTATTCATTATTTTATTTTATTGATTCAATAATTGCTGCATTGATATTTTATATTGTCGTTGTTTCAATAATTGTCATTACACAAGATATTTTCATTATCGAAGCAATAATTCATATTATCTGAATAATATTATTAGATAACATTATTGGCAATGTCTAGAAAGTTCTGTCTAAGGAGAGGTTTGGTCACCTAATTGCGCGCCAGTAAGGAGAAATTCTTATTGGAAAGCCCCCTCTTTCCTGGGAGCTGCCTGGTTGTCAATATTGTGATTCTGTAATATTATTTGTGAATAATTAATTATTGATTCATATGATGAGAAAATATTGATTTTATGTGGATATAGATGGAGAAAATTTTTAATGTGACAATTGTTGAAAATTGAAATTTTATCTTTTACGATAAAATAATTCATTTAAATATATATAATATTATATTTTAATAATATAATAATGGTGATATTTTTACAACGAATGTGGGATATATGAGTATACGAGGAGGAAGAGTATTTTTGTTGCAATAAATGTTTAAAACATGTTAAACATGTCGGTGGACCCCATTTATTGACTGAAATTTGATTATAGCCTCTAAAATCGCCCGTTTGTGGATTTCGGTCAATTTTTGTTTGGAATTTGGAAAACCTTTCTTCTGCAAAGTTGTAGAGAATTGAATTTCCTATAAAAACTCGCGAGATTCGAATTTTCTGATAAAAGGGCTATTTATTATGAATTATTGAAGTTCCGAAGCTCCGAAATAATTGATTTTGGAAGTTTAAATTATTTTAAATTAGAAAAACGTTTTTATTACTTTTTCTAGAAGGTGGCATGTGGTTATTGAACTGAAATCAGATTTCAAGTAAAAGTGAGAAGATTTATTATATATATTATTATTATATTAAATTTTACGCTTTGGTGTTCTAAGCAATTTCCTATAAATAGGTGCTTAGGTTAGAATTGAAAATCACAATTTAAATCAAGTTTTCTCTCTATATTATCGAGCGTATTCTTGTGAGTATTTTGAGTATACTTTGAGTATTGCTATACGGTGAAAGTTCAAGTCATAGCTTTATATCAGGTGTTTCAACTAAGTCTTGGCTTTTCGAGGTAAGGGATGTTATTTTCTTCTCAAATGATATTATTTCTTCAATATCATTATCTTTGAAATATTGGTTGGAACTTTTTATCAAATTTGGAACTTTTTTCGGTTTCGGGGTTACTATTCATGAGTTACTATTCACGAGTTACTATTTATGAGTTACTATTCACGAGTTACTATTCACGCAGTACTATTCACAAAGCGTGAAGATGTTTTTGTGAAATTTCTATCTTTTGGTGTTCTGAGTTACTATTCACGATATCACGGCACTATTCACGAATCACGACACTATTCACCGAAAAATGAAATTTCTTCTTTTGTCCAAAATATCTATTGTGGATACTAGCTTTGATTGTATCCATGTTTTGATCATTCTTGAATTTTACACCACTATGATTATTTTTTGAGGTATTTTTGGACGTGGATAAAACAAAGTACGAATCCTTAATCCTTAATCCTTGTCATTTTGTTTCCTTTGGATTCGTTTCTTTAAAAATATTTTCATCATCCCGGTCTTAAATGATGATATTGTTGAATATCTTTGGCTTTGTAGTGCAAAGATGAATGATTTATGATGAATATCTTTGGCTGTAGTGCAAAGATGAATGATTTCGATGAATATCTTTGGCCGTAGTGCAAAGATGAATGATTTCGATGAATATCTTTGGCCCGTAGTGCAAAGATGAATGATTTCGATGAATATCTTTGGCCGTAGTGCAAAGATGAGCAGTGTTTAGATGAACATGACCAAGCTGGTGAATGTCCTTGGCCTGTAGTGCAAGGATGAATATTTGATCCCAGATATATATTGATTGATGTTACAGGGATAAAAATAGACAATGAACTTTAAAATTCATACATAGAAGATAGTAGTTTGCATTCTCTACTTAACTCTTCTAATGAATTATTATTTCCGCTGTGAATATTGATTTAAAACTTGTTGTCTATTGTATTCTATTATATTTTTCCCTGTTGAAGACTAACGATAATTTGTTGTATATTATCTTAGTCATAATATTCTTTACTGGGCTAGTCGAGCTCACCCTTTTCTTTTTGTTCCATTTTTTCTTCTCGTGGGAGGCGAGAATATAGCGAGTACTTAGTGGGGTATGGAATGAAAGTTCTAGGAAAGTTGTTTAGTAGTCCTCACCATTTTTGTAAAATGATGTATCAATAATTATGATGGGGATTTATTTGGGTATGTATATTGTCTAGAAGACAATAATTGTATTTAAACTCACAGTATATATGTTGTCGTATTTTGCACGACAAATGTATTAATAAAGTTGTAGTTATTTCTGTACCATGTATTTGGCGACTCAGAATGGGTTGGGTGGAATGGACCTATTTTGGGGGCGTCACACTTAATCTCTCAATTTCCAATGTATTTGCTCTCTTCTTCCATGCCCTCTTTGTAAACCTCTGTTATTTCTCCTTAGAAAATAAGATGAGTATAAGAAACTGGCCACCCCACGTACTCTTCCATTAGAAAATAACAAAAGACGTCAGTTGAACAAGCCAAATGCCACAAGGCCTTGTTTGGCTACCACCTTTTTCCACCAAACTAAATTATTTTTATATTATCTTATATTATATAGTTTCATGTCACACCCTTAGTTGATTAATTTAAATAACATAGTTTAGTTAATTTAAATAACTCATATTAATAATAAAAATCTTATTATCATTATACTTAGAATTAATAAATAATTATATATCTAATTTAATTAATAAATTAGAAACATCACTTTATTTAATTTATTCATTCTCTTTAATATTAAACAATTCATTTAATTTAATTAATTCATTAAATTAAATCTTTAAAGAATAAAATTTACCTTTGCTTTAATTTAATTATCATACACACATAACTAAATTATTATACCACAATTTCATAAATTATTTATTTTTTCTCAATAAATAATTTATTTAATTCAATAAATATTTAAAATAATTACCAAATTCATTTAATTTCTTCAATAGTTAACTTAACTATTAAACCTCACTTTCTCAATATATGAATATATATATATCTCTTCACACCAGATCACATATTTCAAAATATATAGCACATATATATACCTACTCAAACTCAAACATCTCATAATAAGAATTTTAATTATTAAATTCTTATTTTAATAATTTATAAAAAATTCAGGTTGTCACATCTTTCCCCCCTTATAAGGATTCCATCCTCGGAATCACCGAAACCCTCCCTTACTCAGGTTTTCATCAAATCTCTTCGTTGAATAACTTCAACACATTACCTTAATATAGGTTTTATATTTCCTACTCCCACCATTCTTTATAATAAATTCTTTTAAGTTTTATTTCATAACCTTTACTTAGACTCAATTATATTTGAGTATTACATATTCTTTGACCCGTTCATTATCTTTCCCTAAGGATCATTATCATATACTATATTCTCAAACTCTCGGGACATTATATTCACCCCTTCTTTTAAGAATTTTGTCCTCGAAATTTTTGATTTACTAATTTTCATTCACTCCATTTATCAAAATAGATTTTATGTTAATATCTATTTATTCATTAGGTTCTGCAACCAAATTCTTTCTCTAAGGATCATTCTAAGATCATCATATTCCTCACCTCATCCTCTTTTAAGAGTTTCACCTTTCTCTTCTTTTTGGAATTTTATTTCTTTCTTGAAATTATTATGTTTTGCTTAATTTTCTCATCCTTTCCACTTTCACCTTTCAGAATAATAAGAATCTTCCACAATTGCTCAATAATTGGGAAGCGATATGAATAACAGGAATTTCAAAGATTCCAAATCATGCTGAGGGGTCACAAGACCGTGAACTCTATTCTCGGTTTACCAATTGCTTCAACTCAATCCTTCACACATCGCAAAACCAGCAGTGTTTATCAATCACAAAGACTAAAAACACCCTCCACACGCATACACTAGGTGGCAAATTTATTGTATCACCACGTTAATGTAGTAACGTAGTGTTTTGTAAAGATTATATGCGTTACGCTCGGAACCATTGTCCCCGAAAACATGTCCCCTTATAGGGTTGTTCACCTCATCTTTTTAACATCTGAATCCGCACCAAAACAATTTGGTTTGTCATAACTTTTCAATAAACACTTGAATTTCATGAACATCTTTCAATATCCATCTAGCTGAATCAAATAGCATAGACTTCTACAATAATTCGGACATCAATCGAAATATACATATACATATATATCTATATATATATATATTCTCATATCTTAAAGAAATCTCAAATATTTTTTTATGACATCATGATACCGCACTGTATTTACAGTCCGTTTGAGGATTCCGTTATTTGGTGATTTTATCATACTACATCATACCATAGTGGGATAACGATCCTTAGATCACATCCAACACTAAGTAATACTGCATTGATGACTCCATCATTTTTATCATCTCTGCACTAGGTTTCTTGATGCATTGATGATATAAAAAAATATATTTTGATATATTTCAAATCATTTTTATCTAGCCAAAACGATTAGCATAGACATACGAATAATAGCACTGTTTTTAAAAATTCTTTGGTTCATTAGTGTGACCCAACAATTTTTTTTTCCAAAAATCAAAAGTATAACCATCGATACGAAGTCAATAAATTTCAAAAGTCTAGCTTAGCTAGTAGATTTAGAATATCTAGGTATCCATCAACTTCAATCATTACTCCCTTACTTCATTACTTAACCATTCTATCAATCTTCAACTTCATCAATGCTCTCTATACTATAACCATTTTCTACCCAATATAGTTCATCAAACTTATCGCACATTGGAAGTTCAGGAACTTGCCATAATAATATGAGTTTAAGAACTTATCCTAGTGGCACCATAAAGCGCCCATTCATTTGAGGGGTTCAAAATATACCATATTATTGTGAGTCACGAACTTACCATATGCATTAGTTTTAAGAACCGCACCTAATCCTAATAATATCTGACTAATTTTAATAGTTTCTAACTATCAAATATACACATGAGAAAAGAATCACCTTTTCGCCACATATACATTGATAGCGCGACACCAACATTCCAATGATTATGAATGTGATAAACTGAGTGCCAGCACAAAATCCTCGCCCATACAAAGATTTGTACAACTCAGCCATCACATGCGTCCTCAATTGAAATCCCACCTAACTCTATCTTACTCTTAACTTGCTCTTTGCTCGATACGAATTCCTCGTACCACATCATCTATAACTCCTCGTGAGATATCTCGTACTATTTCATAGTACATCAACTTTATAGCATCAAGATATAATTATTCAAACATTACAGACCATCTTTCCTTTATAACTTAAACAGATCACGTTGTGATCTTATTCTATAATCATCTCCCTTAAAGTCTTTCCTTAACTTATGATCGTTTTGTTTTACGATCCCCTTTCTTTCCTTTTTCATCATACGTATCCATTTCTATACTTGGTATACATCGAGTCTCTAATAGTTTTAATATGGTACGCTGAGTGGTTTCCCACAAACAACCAACAAACTAGGTTCCAAGTTGCTAGTTCGTATATACCTCCGCTCTATGAAGGAATCGTTTAGCCTAGATACCACACATCAACTATTAAATAGTACAATTGTACCATACTTAAATATAACTTTTTAATTCTTAACTTCTTTATCACTCTCTTCTTATAGACATTGTCTAATTATTATCACCTTACATTCTTATTATTGGAGTTGGGTAACCCCACATTCATATTCCTTATAACTCTATGAGATTCTTCTTTGAATCCTTTCACGCATGTTTTAATCCCTTCTTTATAAATTTCTTAAATTATTTCTTATTGTTCAAACTCTATTTGAGTGTATTCGTTCATTATCTTCACCTCTCTTCTCTAAGGTTATAGCCTAAGGTACTCTTACCTAAGGTTTCTAACCTATTAGCTTTGATACCAACTGTAACGACCCCAAAATTCATACAATTTAATTCTCAACTTTGGTCGTTAATAACACATCTACCTTCTGATTTTAAATCATTATTCGATGTTAAACTTTATAAAATGCGGAATAATTTAAACTTTTATGTCTTCTTACTTTAATTCTCTGAATCAAAACTTTTACCCTCTACATGACTTTGAATCAATCTTGTTTTTATGATTCACATTATCACTGTTATTATATAAACGTTTATATTTTAATCTGATAACCTTTACATATCAGATAACTCTAACTTTATCTTTATAACTCAACATATAACTATACATCATAAAACGTTTAATACATTCATGAATCCTCATCATGGTATAAGGAAATATCAACTTTAGCTAAAATATTAATCTTCGTGTATTATTTTGGATCCACGTCATTCAAGTAGCACATAGTGTTACCTTCAATCCTTAACCTGCAAAAATGGTTATTTGCAAGGTTGAGCTCGACAGCCCAACAAAATCTAACAGTTTTCATGCATCACGTAGCACATAATAAAATGCTCAACATATATCTCATAAATATTAGACTAACATAACATACATTTTACAGTTCATATAACAAATATAAAGATTGAGTTCCTTACTCAATCAGAATGCTTTACTAAATCCATGTAGTCATAAGTTGACTTTAACATTTCATACATTCAACATATATATAAGACATCATGCTTTTTCAATAAAGATTTAAAATAGTTAAATTCACATAGCAAATAGGAACTGAAAGACTTGCCTTGATCGTTGTTTACCAATAACAGTTTAACAACTTATAGATATCTGCACTTCACGTGTCCTACACAATTATATAATCATACACATCAACTATTAGTCACATAGAAACGCATAGTAGTTGTAATGTAAGCTTTAATTTACGTCTCATAACCCTTCCTATTATCAATACACAATGTTCAATTTTATTGTGTTACTTTCGACTTATAGCTCACTATATTTCATATTCGAAGTTCATTCAAGTGCTTAAGTCATGCTAGGAATCATTATTGGTTTTATATTAACCCTATTCAATATCTTATAATATTCATTTCATTTGATTTAAAACACTTTTTATGTTCATTAACACTTATCACGACGTTTCGACATTTATTCGACACACGCCCAATTTGTCTCTCTTGTGTGTGCTTAGTATGCGTATTCAACTTATCTAATATATCATTTATTAATGTTAAGCATCATTATACTTCACAATATTCATGTTCTATAACTTAGAACAACATCTATTATCATCATGAGCACTACACTTGAATACGTGCATGCCCGACGCCTTCCGATTGCCTCTGAAAACACAATAGTCCTAAAGATGACCATTTTGACCCTTCCTAAAGACCTCAAACTAAAAACCTTAAAGAAAAAAAGTTGCAGGTCTATTCGTCTTCGTTCCGGATCATCTTGAATCACCTTAATCAGAGTTCGTATGAAAAAGTTATAGGCGTTTTACCATACTAGGTCAAAGCAGTCACAGTCAGCAGACATGGGGCACGACCACACCCTTTTTTCCATGGCACATGACCTAGCAATACCAATTGCTGGCACGCCCGCCGGCTTCACACAGAAACAATTTTCTCAATGTACAAACTTCAAATCTTCATAACTTCTTCGTTTTAAGTCGGAATTAGTTGGTTTTCGATTCTATGAACTCGTAAAACACTGAAC
Organism: Panax ginseng; assembly: GCA_020205605.1. Taxonomy (NCBI): domain Eukaryota; kingdom Viridiplantae; phylum Streptophyta; class Magnoliopsida; order Apiales; family Araliaceae; genus Panax; species Panax ginseng. The sequence goes on from CM035128.1 coordinate 132,848,975, forward strand.
TACTCATCTACAGAATAATTTTAACATTTCAAAAAATTTAACAAATCAATTTTAAGGGTTCCAATTCAATGTTCATGCTATATTTTCATGTTTTAAACACATTTAGCGAATTCGATCGTCACGACTTTGTTTTTTAACCAATTGACATGATTCAAACTACGCCGCTTTCATTTCTTAACATACTAACGTAATCCAACATCAATTCGCAGATTATAACAAGTATTAACCATGAAATTTTGTACTTTCTAAGCCATATTCTATAATATAAACACTATTATTTTACCTTTCTTCCTACAAACCAATTCTCACGAATTTGAACATCAACCAAGGATTATAGATGATAACTAACAAGTTTAGCAACAACATACAAACATAGAATTCGACATCTTAACTGTGACGCCCCCAAATCCAGGTCCCTTCAAACCTCGAATTCGGTCCACCATGATACTATTATCGTCAAACTATTTATATTTTGTATTCATAACTTAATGAATATAACTTTACTTATTAAAATTTAGAATATAAATTCTTTCCATTTCCAGGATCTGTGTAATGACCCCAAACTTTTATAAGTTTCAAATCTTGGTCATTTACCATTCCTGTTTTACATCATATTCGATGTTATAAAAATATGCGAAATAATTTAAACTTTTTCAATCTCCTTTGAAAAATAAATCTTTTATTGATATCTTAATTCGAATCAATTACAAATCCCTGAATCAAATTATTCTATGATTCACTTTATTCAATTTTCGTATAAATATTCACATCTCAATTCGAATTTCACTACGTACCGCCTAGTACAACTTTACAACTTAACATGTATTACACATTATAAACTACTATCATGTATATCTACTAGGACCTAAACATGGTTCAAGAGCATCTAGTTAAATATTAAATCAATCTCCTTCGATACCATTGAACTTTTTCAATCAAATAGCACGTAACCTTTACCGTGTATCCTTAACTCCGCAAAAGTGGTTATTTGCAAGGGTGAGCTTGATGACCAAACAATTCTAATGAATTTTCATGCAAAGATATAGCATATAATAGCATATTCACATTTATGCATTCATAACCGATTAATATTTACTACGCATGTTACTTCTCACATAACAGGCATAGAGGTTTATATCACAAGCATATCATCAAAGATAAACTTCCACATTTCATACATATCTCATATGCATTTCATATATATATATATACATCAACATTTGCATAGCATAATATAGATCAACTAACAGTTATCGAATTCATATAGCAAATAGGAACTAAAAGACTTGCCTGATTCGTAGTTTATCAACTACGACTTAACTTCTTATAGTTATCCGCACTTCGTGTATTCCTACACAGTTATATAATCATGGATTCACATCCATTAGTCACATAATTCATGCATTCTCAATGTAATAACAATGTTATATTGTTTCCTAACTAGGTTCGTAAGACCTACACTTTACTTCCTCATTATACTCTTAGAATAGCTAGGTATGTCTAGGTATACCTTAACCACTCGTATATGACATCAACATTCATATATAGCTACCACACGCTTGACTCGCTATGTGTTCGACACATATTTAAAGTTTATAGATACGCGATCCACATCGTTCTTATATTTTGCAAACTTTAATAGAATTAGCAAATTTGGGTTTTATATAACCATTACATGCTCACATGCTTAAAACATCATTTATGTCAAGTTTTATAGCTTAGGATAGTACTATAAGTAAGTTGCCAAAATTAGAAAGCAAATAAAATGTCCAAACCAAATCGTCTTCTACAACGCAATTGCTATAAAGTCGATCTTTGATGTTATGTTTGGGATCTTGGTGTTAAATTACATCTATTATCCTCGCCGCACTAAAGTCCATGAAATCATGAGGTTAACTATATTATCCATCAATTCATACGAGAGGGTTATATAATGCACGTTCGCAAGTATTCATATCATTTATACATAACTAGTTTTGTCCATCACTTTAAATTCTTATAAATCATGTTCCAATGACTTACATTGTGTCAAACTATGTGTTTGCACTTATATGCCATATTTAAAGACTAAAAAGATACTAGTATGCCATCTTACAAGTTTAGAAGTTTGGACCACACAATGCTCACGAATAATGTTTTCAAAACGTCTAAGTTTCTTTTATTCAATTCTATGTCATGCCAACCAAATCATGCAAGACAACTTTGAATCCTATGTCATATTCATTTGAGCATATTTCTACACATTCTTACAAGGTAGAAATGTAGGCGACACCATACTCATCATTATTAGTTTTCAAAACTTGAATTTCTCTTTGAAAACACATACTATCCACGCTATACAAGTTATCTTATACAAAGTAACTTAAGATCACATTTTATGCTCGCATGACTCCACCATATGCTCACTACAAAGTCAGAACTCAAATGACTTAAAGTTCGTCAAGGTTTGCTTTCGAAATCTTCAAGTTTCCTTTTAGAACACACGCTAAGTCAAGCTAAAGTATTCCATTATGAGTATGGTAATCTTATATGTCATGTCTAATATCATTCATTTTCATGTTATATCACTTAGAATAATATATTCCATCGTCGGGAGCACTCTACTTGCGTATGTGCTCGCTCGACGCCCTCCGATCGCCTCCGAATACGTAACAGTCACAAAGATGACTATTTTGACCCTTCTTAACGACTTCAATTTGAAAACCTTAAAGAACAAAAGTTGTATTTCTATTCGTCCTGGTTCCGGATCATCTTGAATCACCTCAATCGGAGTTCATATGAAAATGTTATGCCTAATTTACTACAGCAGGTCAAACTAGTCCATCGATTCATCGATGTCAAAGCATACAATGCGCCCTAAATGGCCTTAGGGGCGCAAGCAAATTGTATCCCAAGTCGTAGAACAGGCCCTCAGGCTCTGCTCTTCGCGATTACACATACCAAACCTCATTCCAATGATCCTAACATGAGTTATACTCATCCAATCCAGTCTATTTTTGATTATATGGGTTCGTAACTCATAAAACTACAACATGCCAATTACCCAACAATTAACATAAACATTAACTAAACCAAATATGAATCTATAACTCATGTTCATGCTCAGTTTTCTGGTTTTGAAAAGTTTAGCGAATTCATTCACTACGAACTCGTTCCTCAACCAAATTGGTTCGTTTAGCTTTCATTGTTTTTGTATTAAACTATATTAACAACATCTAACAGAAATTCATGGATTGAAACAAGCTTTAGCCATCCAATTTGTGACTCAAAAGCACTGTTTCTTGACATTGCTTAGAAATTGAAAACTTAGAAATCAAGATCATGTAAGTTGATGTTATTACCTCTTAATTGCTTGAAGTTATTAAATATAGCTCTTCACTTCTCCAATTGCTCCTCAACTCTTCAATTCTACTGACTCTCTATGGCTAACTTCTCAGACAACTAAACAAATGAGAAAGAAGAAGGAGTCTCTATCTATAGAGAACTCTTTACACAGACAAAGCATTTACACTATGTTTTGATCTACCAGGAAGAAGAAGAATACACTGGTTAACAATAGGTTGTTCAACTACCCACCATTAGCTATCTCTCTAGCCAATGATCACTGCTTGGAAGTTACGTAAATAGGAGATAGGTTACTGTTCATGTACCTTGCTCAACTGATAAATTTTATATTGCAACAACATGCTCTAATTTGGTCTAGTTGGTTACTTTAATTCCCAAATGTAATTTTAATGTGTAAATACTACTACACCAAGTAAAGTTAGGGATTATTTATGTACTCACATCATATAGTCCATATACATTAGTCTACATATTTTAATCTTTAAAACATGTGTGGACTTAATTTAATTGCTCACTAATAACTTAATATTTCTTTTTACTATTTACTTACACATTAGTATTGAAATAAATATTTTAATAACACATATTTATTACTCCCATCTTTTAGGGTACACATATAATTATCTCACCACCTAGGATGAGATAACAAAACTTATTTAAATCAACTCTATGATTTAATCATTTTTATCATATGTATATCATTAGTCCCAACTAAATGTCACACTTTATGAAATCTTAAGCCATATATATTATATACTACTACTCATATCTTTCCCATGTTACACATTATTTAGTATAAAGTTTGTGTGACACACTTTACCTCAATGCTAATTTATTTAGCTTACCTAAATAATTACATACTTATAATATGTACAACCTTTACACTTAGAATAATTAATATTTACCCTATTAATTATTTAAATTATACATTATAACGATAAATTACGATTGTCCTAAGACAACTTCTTCCATCTTTAACCAATAATTATTTATAACTATATTGGTCCTCTTCTTTCATTAACCGATTATCTTTAAAATATTACAATACTATGTAATATGTTTAGAATATCAAATATTAATTAACATATTTCTTTCACTCCTCTTATGCTAATTAATCCATTCATGGTCAACTAAATCACCATTTATGACCTTACAAGAGTTATTAGTATACATGGCTTGAAATCACATATCATAAACTGACTCAGAGTTTTCTACAGATCTACAGTAAATTGCTATAGTCATAAGTTTGAAATGGCGCAGCATATGCCATACTAAATCTCAGTGCATAAATTCTCGATCGACGTAATCGAAACCTTACGCTTCCAAAATGCTTTACACATCCTCGGTTACTATTTTCCTTAATAATTTAAGAATCACACTTCGAGTTTTAAAACTCTATCTCCCTTATTAGTTTAACCATCTATACATCTCCTTTACGGTTTCATACCACCAACAACACAACACTCAAATATAACACATACATGCATACCTTTAATCCTCACTTCTCGCCGTGTATCAATTCACTCAATAATTCTCTAACCACTTTAAAGGTATATCAATTCTCTTCTCTTGTCAACAACGTACATATATACAAGTCCAAACCTAACACACCTCAAGTCTTTAATAGTATTCAATATAGTACACTGAGTGGTTTCCCACAAACAACCAACAAATCAATTTTCGTCTCGTCTACACTGTTTTCATAGTGAGTTAGATCGGTTACCAATTCGTATATACCTCCGCTCTCTGAAGGAATCGTTTAGCCCAGCTCCTATACGTTAATCATTAAAGAGTAAGATTGCACTACCTTAGGCTTGATATTCACTCGTACATATACTCAAGAAATTGGTGATTATCAAATATATTATAATGTCACCAACTTACTACTATAAAATAATTCTATAAATTATTTAATGTCGATAGATAAATCTTATCCATCTTCATATAACTTCATCTCTACAATTTCTAACAAATATATAATAATGGTATATATTTATTAAACACAACATTACTTATTACATAGCTCATATTACTCTATGTAACACCATACCACATACCTCGTAACACATTATATATTTTTATTTGAACCCTTCACATGCCTTAAGAATTTTATTCACTAAATTCTTATTTTAATATTTTCTAAAAAATTCGGGTTCTTACATTAACCCTATCCAATGAAATTTCCAATTAATAGAGAATAGGTATTGCAAAGAAAATTAGATAAATTATACCTTTAATCCTCTAGATTATAGGTTTAGCAAAAAGATGGTGAATCTCCTTCCTCTTGGCCAAAATCTCATAGGCTTAATCTCTCAATTTCCACTGATTTCCTCTTTTCTTCCAAGCCCTCTTTCTAAACCTCTGTTATTTCTCCTTAGAAAATAAGATGAGTATAAGAAACTAGCCACCCCACGTACTCTTCCGTTAGAAAATAACAAAAGATGTCAATTGAACAAGCCAAAGGCCACAAGGCCTTGTTTGGCTACCACCTTTTCCCCCCAAACTAAATTATTTTTATATTATCTTATATTATATAGTTTCATGTCACACCCTTAGTTGATTAATTTAAATAACATAGTTTAGTTAATTTAAATAACTCATATTAATAATAAAAATCTTATTATCATTACACTTAGAATTAATAAATAATTATATATCTAATTTAATTAATAAATTAGAAACATCACTTTATTTAATTTATTCATTCCCTTTAATATTAAACAATTCATTTAATTTAATTAATTCATTAAATTAAATCTTCAAAGAATAAAATTTACCTTTGCTTTAATTTAATTATTATACACACATAACTAAATTATTATACCACAGGTTTCATAAATTATTTATTTTTCTCAATATTATTTAAAATATTTATTTAATTCAATAAATATTTAAAATAATTACCAAATTCATTTAATTTCTTCAATAGTTAACTGAACTATTAAATCTCACTTTTCCAATATATGAATATATATATCTCTTCACACCAGATCACATATTTCAAAATATATAGCACGTATATATACCTACTCAAACTCAAACATCTCATAATAAAAATTTTAATTATTAAATTCTTATTTTAATAATTTATAAAAAATTCAGGTTGTCACATCTTTCCCCCTTATAAGGATTTCGTCCTCGGAATCACCGAAACCTATTAAAATCACGTATGAGGTGATACCTGTTAAAATCTTAGAAAAGAAGGAACATATTCTACGCTCAAAGGTTATATATTAAGAGTTAGAATCTGACGAGGTATCCTCACCTCTTTGACATACCAAGTACGTACGTTAATTTCGAGGACAAAATTTCATAAGGGAGGTTGTAAGACCCCAACTTTTATGAATAAAGATTTAATTTTATCAAAATATTTTTTTGAGTATTAAGGTGTGGATTTGATATTATGTTATAGTTGCGAGTAGTATTTACAAATTTTGCAAAGTAAGCAAGTTGTCATAAAATATTCGATTGGTCAGGGAATATTTCGTACGATGACACATTCATTGGTGGACCCCACAATGGAATTACTGTCGGAGTTAGAAAACGACAGAAATATCTTTTTATAAAAATAACGGCAAAAATTTTACCATTAACTGTTGAAATATCTGGTGATAAAAGTACAGTAATACGCGTGGTTGCATAGTAGCACACGATATTGATTATTGATGCTTACGTGAGAAGTCACTCAGTTATACTCAATTATTGCTACAGTAATTTCTGCATAGTTTGTCACGTTATTGATTCAATTATTGTCACAGTATCATCTGTACAATATTTTCTATTATTAAATCAATAATTGAGATGATAAAGTTATTCTCATTATTATTTGCATTATTGACAATGTCTAGAAAGTTCTGTCGAGGAAAGGGGTTTAGTCACCTAATTGCGCGCCAATAGGGAGAAATCCTTATCGAAAAGCCCCCTCTTTTTTGGAAATGACCTGGTTGTTAATATTGCAAGTTATAATATTAATGAATAAATGTTGTTAAAAATCTGTTTTGTGAAGTCAAGTGAGTTGAGATAAATAGAGGGAATTTTTATGAAGTATTTGTTGTAAATTTTGCTTATTATATGGACCCTCCACTTACCCATTTTTCGAAATCGTCGAAGAAAGTTTTCTCAGTTTTGTTATATATATATATATTTGTGATAGAAGTGATTTATATATAAATAAGATATAAAGAAGAGCTGAGTGGCGCATACAAACAACATAATTTAATTACTAAAACATAATAGTTTTATTGATAACTGAAAATATTTATAAAACTAAAAATAAAAGTGACTTACAAGTTTACTCAGAACATTGGAATGATAGATGAAGAGAGGATAACTAAGTTCAAGTTCCTTTTATAGAATAAGGAAAGAACTATTACAAATTTACTATTACATAAAGTAAACGATTACTGACAATATTTACTATTGATGAACAGTAAAACAGTGCTGACTTTTTACTATGCATGGACACTTTTGGCAACTTTTGATGAAGTGGCCGAGTCTTTTATCTTGGCGGATGCTTTCGGTGGAAAAGCAGGAATATGCGCATGTGACAGAGGACTGCTTTTGGTGGAAGAGCATCTTTTGACTGAGTGGCTACAGGAGCATGTGCATATGACTGAGATGTCAGGCAAATGGGTCTTGAGCATCTTGCAGATTGATGGTGCCATATGGGTCATCATCATCATTTTCAAATTTACTGGTTGAATCATTTCTAGAAGAGGAAGAGGAACATGTAGATGCCTCTTCGTGTAACTCATCGATTCTTTCATGAATGGCTTGGGCAATTAACTTTAGGTCTTTACTGGAATAATTTTTGATATTGGAAATATCAAGGGAACAAGCTGAACCAGATGGACTGACTTTTGACTCTTTTGGTTTATTGGAAGATCCTTTGGCTGGGATCGATGTAACTGGCATAACAGGAAGAGGGAAATTCTTTTTGAACTTGACCTATAATCCTATTAACATAAAATTTATCCCACCATTTGACAAAGAAATGACGGGAAACATGAGTAATTGATGAAATGGTGGTTTGAGTGGCCAAATAACTATATTCTGGAGACTGAAAATCTGTTACCTTGGTTGGTGCTTTAATGTCGTACTGCTATTTAAGAATCCAAGGAACTTTATATTTACTAATAAATTGAAGAAGAACGGGGATACCGTCATATTTTGGTTGATGTTTACTATGGTTACAAAAATGACTGAGTTGAGCCTGTAGAAGGTCAGGAAGTAGGTCAAAAGAAGACCCAAATCTTGACCACCAAAGGGTGAACCAGAAAGGAATCGGACTTTTGAATTTGTTGTCAAATTATAAGAACCACGAGTGACTATGTGACTCATTCTAGTAGAGGAAGATTTTTATTCTAGGACTCCATATAATCGAAATAACAGAAAGAGTTATTTTGATTGGAGAGCAGTCGAAGATCAGAGGGATGATTTCCCCCGTCTGTGACTTGAATGATTTGTTTAATGTAGAGTGAATGATAGAGGACTTTAGATTTATCGTCCCTAGTATAAATAGGTTTGATGAAGATTGACTCAATTTTTAAAAGGATATCCTTATAATATACAAGGGATTTATAAGGAGCAAGAGGAATAAAGTGCCATCCAGTAGGAAAATACTGGGAAACAAGCTTAATGGGGTTATCTTTTGGCTTCATATGAGGTTCAATATGAAACAAGTGATTTTCCCACCTAAGTATGTACTGAGAAGAAGGATGACTAGGATTTGAGGAGGAAGAAGCCCTAGTTTGATTGCTGAACGGATCAACTGGTCTAGGGTTACTGGCTATAACAGAACTATAGGGCTTGGGAATAGTACCAAGGACCTGGAAATTATTAATTGGGTTGGGTTTAGGAACTGGGTTAACTGGATGAGGAACCAAAGTTCCTCTTGGCTGATTACTTGGGCCTGAAGGGCGACCCGGTCCACGAGAAGATGATCCTCCTTTAACACTCATTTTGACTGATAGTAACTGTATTAATGAATTCCCAAGTGAGAAAGTCAAGAATAGAATTGTTACTGCCTTTGATATATTTAATTTCAAAATAAAAAATGCTTAATAGGGCTTGCTATCTCGCAAAAGAATGTTTAGAGGCGATATTTTCAACATCTTTCTCTAAAATATATTTTGCAGATTTAAAATTAATTCAAATTTTTTTTTGATTTAATAAGTCACTTTAAAATTTATTAATACATAGAACTAAAGAAAGTATTTCCTTTTTAATAGTTATGTAATTTAACTGTGTAGGATTCCATGCACCTGAATGAAATCGAACAATTTGTTCAGAATAATTGAGGGTTAGCTTTTGCTTGAGAATACCCCCGAACCCAATATCCGAGGCATCAGTTTCAACAATTTTGAAGGCTGAATCATTAGAAATGCTAAGGCAGGGCAATGCCTTAACGTATTTTTTAACTATTTGGATGACCAAGAAGTGTGAATGTCGGTCGAGGGGAGGATTATCTTGCAAACTTATTTGAAAGAGAGGTTTACAAATTTTTTCGAGATTTTTATAGAACTTGCCAATATAATTGAAGCGAGCCTAAAATCTCTAAAGTTGGGTTTTATTGGTAATCTTATCGAAAAATTGTTAAACCAAATTGAATAGCTCTATCAATAGGGTGAATAAGTCCTTGATAAATATTGAGACCAAGAAACCGAACTTTAGTTTGAAATAAAGCGCATTTGGAAGGAGAGAGAGAATGAGTCCATTATCTTTAAATTTTTTGAAAATGATTTCAAATGTTTAATGTGTTCTTCAATAGATTTGGAGAAAATGAGAATATCATCAATGTAAACGACAACAAAATGACTGAAAGGATTCAAAATGTCATTGAGAATATTCTGAAATTCACTGGGGGCATTTTTCAAACCGAATGCCTGCACATTCCATTCGTAATGACCGAATGGGGGTGGTAAAGGCTATTTTGTACCTATCATCGGGATGAATGGCAACTTACCAGAAACCAGATTTGAGGTCAAACTTACTGAAGATAGTGACATTGCTTAATCTATTAATGAGGTCTTCCTTATTGGGTAAAGGATACCTAATCCATTCTAGGACCTTGTTTAATGGCTTGTAATTGATAAATAGACCGGGGACACCTCTCTCCTTTTCTGCTTCATTTTTGACATAAAAGGCAAGGCAAGACCAGGGAGATTTACTAGGTTTAATTAATCCTTTACTAAGGAGATCATTAAATTCCTTTTTATATAACTCCATTTGTTCGTGGTTCATTTGTATTGGCCTAGCCTTAGTAGGAATCAAATGTTCTTTGAATTCCTTAGCGTAAGGAAGCCTTACAATATGCTTCTTCCAATGCCAAAAGGCATTAGGAGAGTCAGAACAAATGTTATCCTTTAAATAAGTTTATAACTCTTCAATTTTTTCTTGAACCCCTTTATTTTTAATCTGTTCTTCAATATGTTTATATTTAATATCTTCTTTTAAATAATTTAAATGGATAGATTTTCAATTTAATAGATTCAAAGATTTAGAAATAGATTCATCTTGGATAAATCTTAAATCTCTTTCTTTTGGTTTAATAAGAAATTTAAACGTTATTCTTTTTCCTAAATGTTTACAACTTAATCCTTCATTATTGGTAGTAAAAGGATATAATAAATATATAAACGGTAATCCTAAGATTATCTTATTTGTAAGATTGCAAATTAAAACAAATGATATTTTAAAACACATACTATCTTGGAAAATATAAACTCTAGGTAGTTTATATTTTATTACCATTTGACTACCATTAGCTGAATTCAATTTTTCACTAGTTTTCTTATAGTACTTGGTTGGGATTAAACCCTCCTGAATACAATTCAGATCCGCACCTGTATCAACTAAGGCTAGAAGTTGTATTAGGTTTTATCAATAACCAAGTTAATGGAGATATACCATTTCTGAATGGTAATATCTTTAATTCTTTTAAGAGAAAGACCTTGAACAAAAAGATTTGGTTCCTCTTTAGTACCTGATGATTCTGGCTCATCGTGATCTTCATCACTAGAAGAGGAATCATGAACTTGAAGGTCAGATTTTTTGTCTTCAATCTCTTTTCTTAAATTAGAAACATCTAACTTTAGGCTAGAAATTTCTCTTTAAGTTTATTAACTTCCTGATTTAATTCTGGAAGGGTTCTTTAACCAAAGTTTTAAATCTTTCCAGGGGTTTGTTAAGCCTAAATATTGGTTTTTCTTTAGCTTTAATAATCTTATCTTTAACTCTATTATCTTTAGTTAACAAATCCTTTAACTGTTTTGTATATTGAACCTTTAGCTCAGGATCAAAATTTTTACTAATTAAATCAATTAACAAAGACCTTTCTTCATCTTCTTTGGTAATTATATTTAATCTTTTATTACAACAATTTTCGTTGTAATTATCAGCACAAATAGTAACTTATTCATTGTCACTATTTGTTTCATTGTTACTAATACTGCCATTAGAGGAATAAGGAATGTCAGAACCTTCATCATTACTGATGTTGTTTTCAATTCTCATTAATTCCAATAGTTGTTCAGTATCTTCACTTGAAACATTTAATTGAGATAATTTTTGTTTTATTTTGCATTCATTTTTGTAGTGGCCCTTCTGTCCACAATTGTGGCAAACAATTTTACTTTTATCAAATTTTTTAGATTTTCTATTGTATTTTTTAGCTGAGGTTTTAGGTTTAGTGTAATAACTATCTTGATTTTTATCTTTGTTATAACTTCGTTTCTTTGTATGACGTTTGTGACTTCTATGGGAATCAATATGTTTATGTCTGTGCTTTCTTCAAGAGGGAGCAATAGTTGGTAAACCATATTATTCACAAAAAGTTCCTAACTCATATTTAGCTTTGTTTTTATCTTTACTAGCTTACTTAGCTAGTTTAAAGTCTATACACATTTTTAATCCAATTTTTTGAATATAACTAATAATATCACCATAGGTTAAATTATCATAATCAATATAACCTAGATTTTTACTTAATTCTTCACGAACCTTATGAGAAAATAATGAAGGTAAACCATTAACGAATTTTTCTTTCCAAAATGGTTTATTGCTATTATACGCATCATAACTCGAGAAGTAAACACATCTTTGTACCACCTAAAATCACTTAGAGTGGGGCAAGTGAGATTACTTAACTGATCGTGAATGATATTACTAGGAGTTCCAATAAAATGTTTAATTATGGTAAATATTAAAGTATTAACTCCATTAGGCGGACCAACACCAACATCTTCATCAAAGATAGAGTTGTCGTCATCATCTAATTGGACAACATGGATTATTGATAACCTAGTATCTTCTGTGAGATGTTTCTCCCACCAAGATCTAAGAATACCAGTAAATCCACTAGCTATTAACTCAACAATGACTGGTTGAGTCAGATTGTTAAATTTAGTGATATAGCTATTAGCTACCATGGACATATGATTTAACTTGTTTAAAATTTCCTGTTCACTGAAACCATTTATGTTCCATTCATAAATTTTATTAGAAGAAACAGAGAATTGTTTATCTAGATTTCTCTCTTCGAATTGTAGATCCGGAGGAGTAGGTCTAGAATACCAATTTTTGGTTATACTAGTGTTTTTAACTGTTAATTTATTTAGCTGATCATTAAAATCTATGACTGAAATAGTATCAGAATGATCTGATTGGCTATTGCTCTCATTGTCAGTTTTAACTTGATCAATAATAGCTATAGTGCCACTTGTTCCAGGTTCAGTTTTTAATTTTTTAAATAACTTATCAATTGTACGGGTAAGTTCACCATCTTTATTAGGTAAACCTAATTTACTTCTATTCTCTGGTAGTTTTAATAAAGGTTGTTCTATTTTTGAATCGGGGTTTTTAATAATTATTTCTTCAAAATTTTCTTCAATTTTATCTAGCTGCTTACCTAAGGTTGCTAGATACTGATTTGTGAAATTGTTCTGTTCAATAATTTTCTTTTCATCTTTATTACCATCTAAAATTTTGAACGGACTAGCAACAATAGATGTATTTTTAACTGATAAAAGAACAGTTTCAAGAGGAGGATGACTAGAAGAAACTTTTGATTTATCTTCTTTAACCCACTGTGTTTTAGTTATAACATTACATTTTTCCTGATACTGGTCATACCAATCGTAAAAAGTAATGTTCATATGTTCATTGTTAATAAATCGTTTCCATCTATTAACTATCTTATCTCGATCTTTATTAGTTGGATGATTAGAACGAAATAAATATCTTTTTTCCCTATTGGATTTGGAATTAAAATCTTTAACAAGATTATCTCAATCCAATTTAAATTCCTTTTTAATAACTCTTAATTGATTATTAACGAGAGCTTCAAAATCAGATTGAGTAGGAAACTCGAAAAGAGCAGGAGAAGAAGAACCTTCTTCTTCAACTGGATCATTTTGAGTATAGCAAGGATGACTAGCATGACCCTGATTAAGGACACCTTTCATTTTTATATCCCTGATAGAAGGGTTACTTAGAACTTCAGTATCTCTTCGAGTGTGAACTGAAGGTGCTGAAGAACTAGTAAAATCTTCTATAATAACGGGCTTTCTAATACGTTCAAAATTTATTTTAACCGTTCTATTAGAAAATTGTCTAACATTTTCAACATTTAACAAGTTGTTAACTACGGGTTGTTGAGGTATTTCACTGGGTAAAGTCCATTGACTAGGTAACGTAATGTCTTTCTAGAGGATGGTTCTCGGGATTTGAACATTAGCATCACTAGTTGAACTTTGAATTAAAACAGTTTGATCTTTAGGACTTTTATTAAGAGCATGAACGTTTAAGTTTGTCTTTATGGTCTTATAATAAATCCTATAAATCAAAGCTAAAGGCTGAGAACCATCAATCATTTGAGTAATTTCTCCAGTAGTTTTAATGTTTAAAGTTAAAGCTTTTAATAAATTGTGATCACTTAGGCTTAATGTGAAATCAGGAAAGCAATTGAAATGGATAGGTCCATTATGCAGACTTGATTCCATTACGCCTATAATGCTTGGATGATAATTAAGAAATCTAGCATCTCTAAGGAAGAGGTAGATACTTGAATTGATTCCTTTAATGTTTAATGGTTTAACTGCAACTTGAACAAGACCAATATGGATAAAATTATAACCTTTCTTCCTATGTTTTTTTTAATAATATCAGGAGATAAAAGACTACAATTTTTTGTATTCCTTGTTAATGGCGTAAACCTTTTCAACTATTTTTACATTGTAATCTGTTTTGAAGTTATCCAAAAAGGTTGACTGATAAATTTCTCTAGGAGAGACTCTGGGTATATTCCAATCATGTAAAACTTGACTAATGTTTTCATAACTATGTTCTTCTTAGTTAACTATGTCTGGAACAAGAGGCAAAGCTGAACAGTTACTAGCTGAGGAGTTAGATCTAAATAATCTATTCATCTTTTATCGATTTACTAAGTTTTGAGGAGTTAGATCTAAACAATCTATTCATCTTTTATACGAAGTTTCAAAAATAAATTTTACTCATTGAATTCATTCATGCTAATACCCTTTGATCTTACCTTGAAAAGTAGAATATATTATATTTTATTTAGTTTTGTTTTATTAGAATATTTTATTGTATAGTACAACATATAGTATAATCAAATTTTTGTCGAATTTCACACCATGAGACTTACAAAAGGTTAGACATAAATAGGATGCTCGGTTTAGAAATGGACTACTAGAATTGGAGAATTCTTCTTATAATATAGGTGATATTTAGAATTTAAGGAAGCTTTGAGTGAGAAAAAGAGAAAGTTTTTTGAAATCGTAAGGAATTTTATTCTCGTTCAATATTCGTAAGGAATATTATTTTCTTTTAATATTCGTAAGGAATATTATATTCGTTCAATATTCGTAGGAATATTATTTTTCGTTCAATATTCGTAAGGGATATTATTTTTGTTCAATATTCGTAAGAAATAATATTTTCTTCCATACTCTGTAGTATGTAAGTAATATTATTTCGTTTCAGTTTTTGAATTCTACACTTATTTTGATAAGTATTGTTTCTATACTCTGTGAAATTAGTGGAATATCCTTTGCGTTTCATCTAGTATCGTTTTACAATGATATTTTTCTGAACATTCTTGTTAAAGTTTAATTTATTTATGCCGGAATACTATTCACGGGGTACTATTTGCGAAGTACTATTCATGAGGTACTATTCACTCGGGTACTATTCACCCGGGATACAATTTGATAAGTGGATTTCATATCCATGAATCGTTGTCCATTTCACGCTTAATTGTTGCTATTTTCTTGTTTTCATGTTCGTTTTTATTTGTTTTTGTGTTCTTTTATGTGTAGGGTGGTTGTTATGGCATTTGACAAGAATTAGAGTCATTTGGAGCATTTCTGGAAGTATTCATGAAGCAAGCAAAATCAATCAGCAGAATAGATGCCCTCCGGGGTGGGCTTGTTTGTTTATATACCGTAGGTAGGCTGGGGGTCTTCATTAGCAATTAACAGAAAGGGTGCCTGGTCAGGCGCGGGCTCATATTATATACATACACGTAAGGGGGGGTCTCGATTGGTGAAGTCTTCTGTTTGGTTTTTGGACTGTGCTGGGACATGGATTCTAGCATTTGGGTGGCAAGTGAACTCTAATGAGTGTGGAATTATTTAGAAAAACATGTGTTGGATGTTTATTACTCAATTAACAATGAATTAAACAAGACACAAGGCATAATACGAAGATCAATTCCAGTTTTTCATAGCAAGCATTGGAGGAAGATTTTGAAGCAATTTTTGGGACAATTGCAAATTTAGGCTACGTGAAGGGTGTTTTTCACTATTATTCTCCTTAGTCTTTTATTTGTAATTAAAAGAATGTTATCTTTGAAATATTCAGTTGTTATTTCATTTATGATGAACTAATTCACTTTTTAGGCTTATGATGGATCCTTAAGTGAAACAATGATTTTGTAAACTTTGATTTCTAGTTCAATAAGCTATTTTCCAGTTTATCTATATTAATTTGAGCTTGAATTTATGATTTTCCTGATCAACAATTCTTTGTGGATTTGTATGGAATCGAGAGAGGATATTTGAATCTAGACTTAGTTAATATAACATGTGTTCATGAATTTTGTGAATAGCAGAATCTTGATGAATGTTAAGGTAGAGATATGCTTGACATCACATGTGATCGTATAGAGAACTTAATCTTAAATCTTCTTTAATGATAATTCACATAAAGATATAGTGAGTTAGTTGATTAAGGTGTTTAACTTATTTCTATCTAATTTGTGGATTTAAGTTAATACGGTATTAGTGCATTGAGAGGTGACTAATACTACATTCCTGTTCTTGATTAATAAACTGGGATAGTGAATTGAATTGGAATAAAGGTGTAGAAATCAGAGTGAAGCTTAGGGTGAAGACATAAGTCTAATTCTCCATTAATTGTTTGAAATTCCAGATTTTGATATTTGTGATTGTTTAGTGATAGTTTAATTATTTATTAATTTAGTTTCTATAATTTTTAATCATTGAATTGAATAGTTTAATAAAATTAGGATTAATAGGAATTTGGTAATTGTAAGGTTAAGTTTCTTACTAATTTGTCTCTGAGGGAACGATACTCTACTCATTACTTTATTACTTGTTGACCACGTATACTTGTGTGTTGTGCGTATATAGATTTTACCCAACAAGTTTTTGGCACCGTTGTCGGGGATAATTTAGTATAAATCTTAATATTTTTATAATATCTGTTTAATTAATCCAGTTTTACTTAAACATTTTTATTTCTGTTTTGTTCCTTTTATCTCAGGTTTTTGAAGTGGTTTATGCAAACTCGGTCCAAAAATCCAGACTTGCTGCCTTTTGAAGACGACATTGAGAAACGGTTCTAGAGGTTAAGTAAGTGGATCAAGGAAACAATGTAAGACTTTGAAAATTCTGAGAAAGAAGAGGCAATGACGCGCTAGTAAGGAGAAATCCTTATTGGAAAGCCCCCTCTTTCCTAGGAACGGCCTGATTGTCATAATTGTGATTCTGTAATATTATTTGTGAATAATTAATTATTAATTTATATGATAAGGAGATATAAATTTTTATGTGGATATAAATGAAGGAATTAATGTTGAGGTGTTTTGTCGGATTGGAGGTATTAAAAATCAAATCAGTGTTCTTAAAGCTCTATCGCGTGAGTTATAATTTTGATCCGACCGTTGGATCATTGTGATTTTTGGATATGTTATACATATATAAGTTGAGTATATGTCCACAAATTTTGAACCGTTAAAAATTAGCGTATGATTTGTTATGAATTTTAAGAGGTGTTGAAAATCATCCGTTTGTGGATTTCAGATATTTTTTGTTTGGAATTTGGAAAAACTTTCTTCTGCAAAGTTGTAGAGAATTCGATTTCGTATAAAATGGACATAAAATTTGTATTTTTCTAATAAAAGGGCTATTTATTATGAATTATTAAAGTTTCAGAAATTAAATATTTTTATTTAAAAACATGGTGGGCCCCACTTTTGGTTGGTGTGGAAATCTGATTTTGGTGGGCCCCACTAGTGGTGACTGAATTTTGGGTCAAAAATGTGTGCGTAGAAATTTTGAAAAAAATTATTATTTTTATTAATTTAGTCTCCTATGGCGTTCTAGCATTTTCCTATAAATAGGGTGCTTAGTTAAAATTGAAAATCACACCAGAATCAGAGAATTCTTCTTCTATAATCTTGAGCATATTTCTTTCGAGTTTTAGAAAGCTTTGAGCGTAGAAAATAGTAAAAGTTTTCTTCAAGAATATCCCCGCTATACCAGTTGGAGTACTCTTCTTTTCAAGGTAAGGGATGCTATTTTTGTTCAATATTCGCTTGAAATAAATTTTCTTCCATACTCTGTAGTATGTAAGTAATATTCTTCTAATGGATTGCTTGTTCCGCTGCAGTTAAACTTGATGTTTGTTATATTTTATCAGTTTAACACTGTTGAAGGCTAACAATAAATTATTCTGCATTATCTTAGTCATAATATTTCTTACTGGGCTAGTTGAGCTCACCCTTTTGATTTCATTGTTTTCTCTTCAGAAATGAGAACGTAGCTGAGGACTAGTCGTGGAAGCGAGTGACGGTCCAGATGATAGCATTAGTAGTCCTCACTATTCTATGAAATAGTGTGATAATAAATGTATTGAGGACTCCATTTGAGTTGAATACTGTCTAGAAGACAATATTCATTTTAAAACTCTCAATTTATGATTTGTCGTATTTTACACGACAATTGTATTATTAAGTTGTATTTAAATTTTGTACCATGTATTTGGCGACTCAAGATGGGTGATGTATACCTATTTTGGGGGCGTCACTAAAATCTCCCCAGCAGGGATCTTGAAAACATCTCAGCAACATGACGTCAAATCAGTCTCAATGGCACTGACAGACATTTTAAACCATTGGCTTTAACCCAATGTAGCACCTGTAAAGATTCGGTGATGAGAGCTTTATAAACTACCGTTCGTGTAGACATCAACGCAGTTCATGGGAGACCGCCATTGACAACACCATCCCTAACAGAAATGGCGAGAGCAGTCATGCCGTTGGAAGTATTTCTAAACAAAAACGGTTAGAGTACATAACATCATATTATGCTGAATTGCATGACATCATTTAATCTTGTCATATTTAAAGTGTCTAGTAATCTTTATCCTGTTCATATCATTACATTGTATAAACATGGTAAAGAGGGGCATATGTAGACACTCGAAATTTTTCATTCCTGTTACTAACTACACAGGAGGGCAGAATCATCTTTTATCTTCTAGAGATAACCCTGGAAGTCAAAATCATCAAACTAAAACCATGGCGACAACCACAGGAGATCAAATAAAACCCCTGTGAGAACCCCGGGAGGTCAAATCAAACCCTGATGATAACCCTGGAAGATCAATTCAAACCCCGACGACAACCCCGGGAGATCAATCCAAGCCTCGGTGATAACCCTGGGAGATCAACTCAAACCCTGGCAAAAACCTTAGGAGATCAAGATAAGACCTAGTGACAACCCCGCAAAATAACAAGCCAACCTAAGAGACAACCTTAAGGACTGAAAAAGGACAACAACAGTCTAATCTCAAAGATAACCCTAAGAAAAGACAGTTACAACTGCATCAAGCCCAAAGATAACCGTGAGGGGTAAAATAGTAATTTTTCTAACTCAACATCAATTCAGCCCAAATGATGAGTGAGTTTTATATTCATAATTGAGTGCATTTGAGCTTAATCTTTTGGATGTTTTTAAGTGTTTGTGTCTATTCATACATGTTTTACGTTATTTTGTAGGAATTGGGACAAAAGTTACTTGGATCGACGTTTGGGGTGGCTAGATTCGCGTTTTCGGCTTGCCATTTACACAGCAGTCACTTCAGAGCCACTTTGATTATTTCTCCGGACTTTGTTTCGAAAAACTTAAAGAATGAAAGTTGTAGATCTATGTCTCCTCTTTTCGTAACTTCTTGAATCATTGAAATCGGAGTTCAGACGAAGAAGTTATGGCCATTTTCCTAAAGGACGTCGGAGTAGAAAATGTCAGAAAAGTGGCCAGCACCGGGGCGCCCATTTTAGGCTTATTTTATTTGGCGCACTAATGGGCGATGTTCAATATTTGCGTGCCAAAGATCAGAGCCTTTGGGGAAGGTCTTGGCAAGGCTTAGACGTGTTTTTGGGTGAATTTTGACACCTTTTTGACTCTAAATTGGATTAGGTTTGTTCCTAAGCTAAAAATTGGACTTGTAACCTATAAATAAATGATGTAAGACATAAAATAAAGGGGGATTACATAGATTAGACTAGATAAAATACTCCATTAGATTAGAATATAAACCCTAGTTCTTAATTAGCCATTGAAGATTGAAGTAAATTGAAAAACACTGAAGATCAAAAGCAAGAGCAAGAGTAAGAGGGGAGCATCAGATTTGCTGACAATAGATTCTATTCTCTTCTCTTATCATACTTTTATCTTTTAATGTATATTCAATTGTGGATTCTTAGTTTTAATTCATTAATTATGAACTAACTCTTTTATTAAGATTTCAATTGAACCTTTTATGGCTATAAATTAGTTATTTGATTTATTCCAATTATTTGTGTCAAAGTGAGTTGTTTATCTTGCCTTATGCTTATTGATTAATTATCTGATCAGTAATTACCTTGTTACTCTAGAAGGAATTGAAAGAGGAATTCTAGGGTTAGAACTGGGCATGATATCATGTGACTTAATTATTTTCAAAGTGAATAATTAGGTTTGTGAATTGAATGGAAATATCTGTTCACCGCATGTAACACGTAAGGAATTGGGATTGAAAAGAGTTTAATTCAATTGTTTTGCATAGGAATATATCAAGATTAATCTGGATTAAATAAAATGCAATTTATCACTTGGAAAATGACTTTTGGCTTTTGAGAATTACTGTTAACAATTCAGTAGGCATAAATATTGGGATAATTGGATAATTGATTTAGAGTTCATAATTGGGGATATTGAAGTCTTAATCCTTATTTATCTAAATTCAATCAAATCTTAGTTTTGTTTATTTGCTTTATTTTAGAATAATCTCTTTTAATTATTTTAATTTAGTTTTCTTAATTAGAAAAATCACGATTTGAGATTGTTTAAATAAAATTAGTTTGGTTAAGAATTAGTACTTGGTAATTTTTATTAAATAATTCCTCGTGGGAACGATACTCTACTTTCACTTTATTACTTGTTGACCGTGTATACTTGCACGTATTCATTGATTGCGAAATCGATCAACACCAAATCACTGCCATGAAGGTCACGAAGGACCATAACATCAATCCCGTGCGAACAATTACACAAGACAACTCAACGGACTAACCGCGAATACTTGAAGATTTGGTTATGGACCCATCTTCCCAGATTTAGAAAAGTTCAAATCTCATGTCATTGTGTAGTTCTCGAAAATGGATTTCTAGAAAGGTATAGCACGCCTCCATCGGATTCCCGAATTGAAAGTTATGAAGGTTCGAACATACTGTGTATTGGTCTGAATGCACGTACTTTGAGAGAACGGACCCACGGGCCCGGGCCCACCCAGGTCAGCCGCGGGTAGACCTGACCTGAGGCTACGTAGACATGGAGCACCTTCGCTGCTGTTCTCTGTCCACCAAAATGACCACCATAATCAGATGTATGGCAATGATGAAGTACATCTTCAATTTCTTCGCTAGGTAGATACCTTCTGAGAATCTGATCAGCACACTGTCTAAATAAATAGGGTTCACCCCACAAATAGAATCGCACATCCTTTTGGAACTTTTTCTTCTGCTGATAGCCCAATTCTGGAGGGTACACACAACTTACAATGTAGTTGGCATAGTCATCATACCAAGGTGCTTCACTCTGAATAGCAAACAATTGTTCGTCAAGGTAGAAATCCTTAATCACCTCATCATTACATCCATTTTGCTCATTTTCCTCAAGCCTAGACAAATGATCTACTACCTGATTTTCTATACTTTTCTTATCTCAAATTTCCAAGTTAAACTCTTGGAGTAGAAGGACCCATCTGATTAAGCATGGTTTAACATCCTTCTTTGCTATTAGATACTTGATAGCAGAGTGATCTGTATAGAAAATAACCTTTGTCCCAATGAGATAGGAGCAAAACTTATTAAAGGCTATAAAACAGCAAGGAGTTCCTTCTCTATGGTGGTGTAGTTTGACTGAGCACATGTCAGCATTTTGCTGTCATAGTAAATGGTGTGGAACAATTTATCCTTGCATTATCCCAAAACTGTACCAATGGCGTAATCGCTTGCATCACACATAAGCTCAAACGGTAGACTCCAGTTAGGGGCAACTACAATAAGTACTATAATGAGCCTATGTTTAAGCAGCTCAAAAGATTCGAGAAAGACTTTACCAACCCTAAATGGCACATCCTTTTCTAATAGGTTGCATAGGGGCTTTGTGATTTTTGAGAAGTTCTTTATAAAACGTCGATAGATCCTAGCGTAACCCAAGAAGCTTCTGACTCCTCTCACAGATGATGGAGGTAGAAGTTTTTGCAATAGCCTTTATTTTTTCCTTGTCCACCTCTATTACCTCAACAAATATTCTATGCCCCAATATGATGCCCTCTTGAACCATGAAGTTATATTTCTCTCAGTTCAATACTAAGTTCGTTTCCACACACCTCTTTAGCACTAGATCCAAGTTTGCCAAGCAAGAATCATAAGAATTATCAAACACTGAGAAGTCATCCATGAACACCTCCAGTGTCTACTCAACTATATCAGAGAAAGTAGACATCATGCACCTTCGAAATGTAGCAGGCATATGGCACAACCCGAATGACATCTGCCAAAAGGCAAAGGTTCCATAAGGGAATGTGAAGGTCTTCTTCTCCTGATCTTCGAGTACGATTTCAATCTAAATATATCCTGAGTATCCATCCAAGAGATAATAAAATTTGTGTCCTGCCAATATATCCAGCATCTGATCAATGAAGGGTAAAGGAATGGTCTTTTCAAGTAGCTTTATTAAGCTTCCTATATTCCATACAAACTCTCCATCCTTTAACTTTTCTTGATGGAATCAAATCGTTATTCTCATTAGTTACAACATTTATGCCCCCCCTTTTTTGGGACACATTGAACATGGCTTACCCACGCACTGTTAGAAATCGGATAAATGATGTCAGCATCAAGTTATTTGATGATCTCATTTTTCACCACCTCCTTCATTATATGATTCAATCGTCTTTAGTGTTCAATGGTAAGATTTGAATCATCCTCCATGAGGATCTTGTGCATACAGATGGATGGATCGAATCCTTTGATATTTGTAGCATCCACCCCAAAGCAGTCTTATTATTTTTCAGAACTTGCAATAACTTACTTTCCTGTACTTCATCCAGTAATGCACAAATGATGATAGACAATGTAGATGATTCTCCTAGATAAGCATAACGTAAATGGCTCGATAAAGGCTTTAGTTCCAAAGCGGGAGCTTATTCCTTCAATGTAGAATCTGGTTGGACTAATGATTCAACTTTTTATTTGGAGCTAGTGAATCGTGGGTAATTATTCAACAATTTTACATACTCGAGATGAGTAGGATCTTCCAAATCATAAGCACTAATTAGAGTTGCCTCAAGTGAATTTGAAATGAAGTTTTTCGAGAATACCTCACTTACTGCCTTGTCAACCAAGTCAACCCAAAAGCAGCCTTTAGAATCACTGGGAAACTTCATTTCCCTGAAGTAATTAAAAGTTAATTCTTGGTCTTGAACTCTCATCGCGAGTTCTCCCTTTTCCACATTAATAAGCATTCTTCTTGTAGGTAAGAATAGGTGGCCCAGAATAATAGGCACCTCTTTGTCTTCCTTGAAGTCCAGAACAATAAAATGCATAGGAAAGATGAACTTGTCCACCTTGACTAGCACGTCTTCCACTATCCCTTTTGGATAAGTTAATGATCTGTCTACCAACTGCAATGTAACAATTATAGGCTTTACCTCATTTAAACCAAGCTTCTTGTAAATATATAATGGCATTAGATTAATGTTAGCTCCTAAATCACATAAAGCTTTACTGATGAACTGGTCTCCGATGGTGCACATTATAGTGAAACTTCCAGTATCTTTAAGCTTGGGTGGAAGCTTTTTCTGAAGTAAAGCACTAAATTCCTTTTTCAGTGCTACATTCTCATAATCTCCCATCTTCCTTTTTTAGATAGAATCTCCTTTATAAATTTGGCATAACTGGGAATTTGTTCCAATGCCTCGTTAAATGGAATGTTAATATGAAGCTTCTTGAAAACTTCTAAAAATTTTGAGAACTATTTGTCCAGCTTTTGCTTCTGCCTGCGATGTGGAAATGGCGTAAGGTTTATTAAAGGACTTTTCTTGCTACTGTTAGGAGCTAGTGTTTTGATTTCTGTTGTTCCACCTTCCTTACCTACATCCTTGTTCAAATTATTCTCAACACTGCCTTTAACTTCAATAACCTCTGGTGGCACTGTTGAGGTTTCTCTATTAACTCATTTAATTCCTTACCACTATAGAATGTGACTGCTTTACATTCCTCCTTGCCTTCCCTTTTGGGGTTTGCTTCGGTGTCACTTGGCAAGGTACCTTGGGGACAACTATTTGTGGCAATGGCCAACTATCCCATTTGGTTCTCTAAGTTCCTAATGGATACCTCTTGGCTATTTATTCTCATCTCATTCTGCGCTATGTATCTAGAGAGAAGCTCTTCTAAGTTAGACTTCTTTTCCTTATGCGGTGGAGGTTGGTATGAGCTTTGAGGTGGTTGAGCTTGAGATTGAAAACCTGGAGGGTATTACGGTCTTGGAGTAGAAGATTGAGCTTGGTTGTTGTTGCTCCATGAGAAATTCGGGTAATTTCTCAAGCCGGGATTATAATGTGTAGGGATATTGTTATTTTATTGCTGGCCATAGTTGGAAACATACTGGACTGATTCGGGGCTAATTGCACACTGCTTAGTAGGGTGATTCCCAACACACAATTCACATGGCATGACCACACTTTGCACTGATTGCACCCGCATAACATCAATTTTCTTAGTAAAGGCAGGGACCTGCGCAGATAATGCAGTCACTGCATCAACCTTATATACCCCTACCACTTTCTGCGGTGCTTGCCTATCAGTTGACCATTGATAATTATTTACAGCCATTATTTCCAATAACTCATAGGCTTCATCATACTTCTTTCCCATGAATGATCCACCAGCCGCGACATCAATACTCGATCTAGTATAACCCGCTACTCCGTTATAGAATGTCTGAACGTGTAGCCAATTGGGTAGGCTGTGGTGTGGACATCATCTTAGTAAATCCTTAAATCACTCCCTAGCTTTGTAAAGAGGCTTGGAGTTTAGTTGTGAGAAGGTTAAGATGTTGTGTCTGAGTTTTGTAGTTTTCGCTGACAGAAAGAACTTCACCACGAATTTCTGAGCCAAATCAGCCCATGTCGTAATAGAGACCAATGGAAGCGAATGCAACCAACTCTTTGCCTTGTCTCAAAGAGTGAACAAAAATAATTAAAGTCTAATCGCGTATTCAGAAACTTCATTATATCTAAAAGTGTCTTTGGCATCCCCCCCCGAATTGCAAATTATTTAGGATCATTTGAATCATGTTTTCAAAATTGTTTGCTTGAATTACGGGTCTTTGTATACCCGCTTGAATATATGTGACATACGACATAGCATATTCTCGTAAAGATTTTTACTTCTTCAGCTATGATCTTTTGATTGAGTATACCCCGAACTCTTTCCTTTCTCAGTCTTCGAAAAGTACTTTCAACCTCAAGATTAAGAGGGATTAAATTCGAATCTTAACGAGGTCGCATACAAGATCAAGCGTTGCTATGAAATTGAAACAGAACAATATGTCTAAATCAAGGTAATCTTGAATTTGTATTAATACTGAAAAACATAGATAATAAAGACTCTAGCAATGATGTAAAAAACTTGTTGGTCAATTTCGCAATCAATAAAACACGCGCAGGTATACGCAGTCAACAAGTAATATAATGATAAGTCGAGTGTCAAACCCTCGAGGAATTACTATCAAACCTATTCAAGTATTAAAATTGTATCAATGCAATCTTATTTAACCAACTGATTAATGGTAGATTATCCAGTGAAATTTAATTAACAAAGTAAATTGAGAGCAACGAATGATATCAAGTAAGACAAGCTAAGATTATAATTCCACTAAATGCTTCGTTTAATCTCCTAACTCTCCCTTTTATCAACAAATCACTAGAATTGTTAACCGAGAATTATTTGTATACATAACTCTATTTCCAAAGGGTATGAATATCCCCTATCCAAATAAATCACTATATTCCTATGTGCAAACTATTCTTATTCTATATGCAAACTATGCATTCAATCCTAAGAAGAATTGTCATAACATGTGTCATCATATTTAGGTCTAAGATTTATAATACATTTTCCAATATCATATAAATATTAACAATAATTACTTGGCTAAGCAATTAATACATGAAGCTTTAAATATAATAACCAATTCACATGTGATTAATTATAATAATAAAGAGAGAAATTTTATTTAACTATACATCTAGTTTCATTGCAACCTTAGAAAGGAAGTTTAGTTCATAACTATAGAAATAAACTTCATTAACAATATAGTCAACATATTTAGATTACACAAAGTGAATGAAAGATTTAGAGAAGGAAAACCCCTTTGAAGCAATATTCAAACTCTAATTCTTCTCTTCCAAGTGTAAAATCCAAGCTAGTTGCAAGATTTGCTCTTCTCCTTTCTTAAGCTTCAAACTATGCTCTTGGCTTTCCCAAAAGTGGTCTATCCTTTTAGGATGGAGGCTGATATATAAGACAATCCCTTTTCATTAAGTTAGCTAGATTAACCTTGTTTGCCTGAGAACCGACATCGACGCTGCGGGGCCTCATTTTGGCCTGGTTTTGGTGCTACAGCGCTTGGGCGACCGGAGTGATTTAATAGAAGGCGTTATGACGCCACAATACAAAGGGAATACGGCGCTGCAATAAGGTTGGGCTACTGTTAAATGGCACAGCGTTGCCATAAATGTACTATGAACCAGCGTTGCGGCACCGATAAGGAGAAAATGACTCTCTTGCCCTTTCATAGGTGGAAATGACCTAAAAGCCCTTGAAATGCAATTTTAAGTAAAATAATAACAAAACACTCTAAAAGCAACATAAAACATGATGGACATACAATTTCTCAAGAATTAAAGTATCTGCTTTGCGGGTATAAAACCCACTCATACTAATGACCCCTAACCTAAGTCTAAAATATAACACATTAATTACACAATAAATACTCTCCCTCTCCTCTCATTTGGAAAAAAATAGATAGTATTTTTATTACAATTTTCATTCTCTCTCTCATTCTCTTTCTCTTCCCCAAAAGAGTTTTTTATTGTAATTTTCATTGAAATGGGACTCAATTGATACATGTATTCCAAACTCAAATAATATAATTGAACACTCTCTTTGATGCAACTTTTGTTTAAATTTTAAAATCTAAAACATTTTGTGAGTTCAATGTCAAATATAGGACTTAAAAGATAAAATCGTTATACTCAAACCCAAAATTTATTACAATTTCCAATACCTTAAAGGTTGATAAATGAATCAATTAACATCTATACAATTACCATTGATTTCTTTCAGAATCGTGAATATCAAAAAATCAAGTAATCTACCTTTTGTGGGTGTTGCTTGTCATATATTACTGTTGAGTTTATGTTTTTTGGTAAGAGCTTATGAATAATAAGTGATTCATAAAAACAAGAGCTAAATACACATGTTACACGAAAATATCATAAAAGTCATAATTCGACCCTCAAAGTAATTGAGCTTACGAATTACTACATAAACTACCTAAAATACAATGTTAATCCCGAAATCATTTTTCGGGGAAAATTAGTTGGAATACCTTACCTGGGCAACAATCTGATTAGTTTTATATGGTTTAATTTAGATACAGATTGACTTTATTAAAACATTAAAATACTTCTAAATACAATTAACTCTAAATTAAAATACTTCTAAATACAATTATTATTAAGAATAATAACTTAACTAATATATTTCATAATCATTAACGTTAAATATTGTATAAAAAAATAATTTATAACAAAAATAAATTGATTTTACCCTTTTAATCATTAGTGTTGCTTGTCTAATTAATTATCAACCCAACCACCAGTAGCAACAATTCACCCACCAACACCACTAATTTGACCATACACCACCAACACCATCACCGCCCGTCCACCCAACCCCACCACTAACACCATCCCCAACAGTATGGCCATGCACCACCAACGCCATCCCTTTCCTCTACCTTCTGCTCCTATCCCATATATGCTAGCTCCTCTCCCTTCTCTCTCTATACTAAAAAGTCTATCATATATTCAATTGGAGATAGATCAATATTTTCTAGAATGAGATTGTTGATTTTGTGCTCAGATCTATATATTTAAAGGTAAAATTTTTGAATATTGTGTTGTGATTGTGAAGTTGGAGATAAGATTGGAGAGAGATCTATATTCGCATAAATTTTGAAAATCTTAAGTTGGAGATTGTGATAATGGTGGTTTTGATTTGAAGGGTTTCAAGAGATGAGGATGATGTTGATTTCTATTTTAAGGGTTTTGATGGTGAGGATGATGGTGGTTGTGATTTTAAAGGTTTTAATAGGTGCAAATCACTCTCACGGTTGTCTGTTAAATCTCTCCTTCAATTTGGTATTGTTTGCAAGTCATTCCATGGTTGTTGTGATGATGGTAGTTTTTTTAATTTTTTTTAAATATTATTAAGTCTTTAAATTAGATATTATAAAAATAATTCTTTAAATTAATTTTTTAATTGTTTAGCACTACAAGAAAAAGTGTTAAGATCGACGAAAATATCATCGATGGATGACATTCCGTCGAAAGTAGCTTATTTTTTGATTTAACTAATCGCCGAGGATAAATTCCTCAAAATAATGTAATTAATAAGAAATCAATCGTAAGTAGGAGACCTCATGGCGCCAAGTTTTCACGCTAGCACAAAACCTAATTTCGACGAAACACTAATTAGTCTCGAGGGATTTTTCGTCGAGATTAACATAATTCCGAGAGAATTATTTCTGATAGAAGAAATTTCGTCGGAAGTAACTTATAAAACCTAGTCAGACTTTATTTTCTTCGGCCGTCACTCATTTCATTTCTCTCTCTTCTCTTTTCCTCACTAGCTCATTCATCTCTTTATCACTCCCTCACTCTCTCGTCTCTCACTCTCACTCTCTCATTCTCATATCTCCACTCTCCCACTGTCAACACTCACCGCCTCTAACAACGCCTCCGCCGCATCCGGTTCACTGTCAACCATTGTTAGATAGATTGAAGCCTTTAATTAAAGGTTAGTTCAAGTTAAATTTGTAATTTAATTTTGTATTCGAGTCTGAATTTTGTATGTGTATTTGGGTCTGAAATGAGTTCAACCATTGTTTTTAGGGTTAATATAGATGGTTTTGAATATGAGAATAGTAGGGCATTTGAATGTTTTGTTGCCAAAATTTTGAAATTTTGGATATATAATTTGAGATTACTACTAATTTGGATACTTTGAGATTACTAAATATATATGTTGTAGCTTATTTGTGTTTAATGTTTTGAGTTATTGATATTGCTGAATTGAGAATAATTTTTGAATTGTTCATGTTTCTGAAATTGGGAATAATTGTGGACTTTTTGTTTTTGTTTATGCAATTGTGATAAATTTTTGAGTTGTTCATGTTTCTAAAATTAGGATTACATTTTCCTGAATTAGGATAAATATGCTGAAATTGGGATTCACATTCTTTGATTTGAGACTTCATATTATTTTTTGGAACTTCAGATCATTGATATTAGGGTTATGTCTGTATTTTATGATGTATTTATTATTTCCGACGAAATTTTCAACTTAAATTTTGTTAGCATTGTTCAATTGCAATATGTGGACTATGTTGATTAATAATGTATTTTACTTAATTAACTTCCCAATATTAAAATAAACTAAGTAGCATTTACTTAGTTTTGGCACTACTAAAATAAATAAATTAATATAATAACATAAACTAAATTTACATAAATATAAGATAATATAATATAAAATAATAAAATTAAATACCATATGATAATTAAGATAAATTGAAATAAATTTAATTTACTTTAATAAATTAAATATGATTTAATAAAATATAAAAATAAAAAATTGTACTATAATATAATACAAAATAAATAAATTCAAAAATTCAAAATCAAATATAATAAAATAACATAAAATAAAATAATATAATAAAAATAAAATAATTTAATGAAAATAAATTATAATAAAATAAAAAAAATATAATATAACGTGATACAAATTAAATTAAAGAAAATAAAATAAAACTAAATAAAATAACTTAAATCATATCTAATTAATAAGTAAATAAAATAAAATTAATTGTAATATAATATAATATAATATAATACAATACAAAATAAAATTAATAAAAAAATAAAATAATGTACTTATGACAAAACCGATTCCTAGATATGCATTTTAGAGACATGTTAACTCTTTAGGACTTTGTAAGGTTTAATGTACTTATGACTTTTTAATGTATCACTTATTGTTTGTGTTATATTAGAAATTCATATAGTTGAATATTGTATTGGAATTATTTATCATTTAATTCAAAAGACTTTTTATTTCCCACATTATCTTTATTGGCATATGATAAATTGAGTTGACATAGTTATTAACAAAAACTACATATTATATATGTATTTTAAAATTATGTCTAACAAGTTTATTTACTCTCTCCCACGAGAAATCACCTTTTGCACTTTGGATAGCGAGCAATTGATGTTTAGATAACAATCAATTGGCACTGAAAAGCGAACAAAGATGAGATATTTCATTTAATTTCTCTTTGGATTGCAAGCTAAAGGGCGATCAATATATTGACACTTAGTAGCGAAAAAAAATGATATTTTTAATGCATCGCCTTGGTAAGAACCAAGATGAGGTTAAATGTGTTAATGGTAAGTCCCAGTATCCATATTAACCTGATAAATAACCGGATGCAAAATCACAGAGTTGGCGCTTATAGAAGCGAGTAATTAAAGTATTCGAGTTAGGTACTCGAGGAGTGACTTAACTGAGATCTGCGCGACATGACTATAAGACATATGCTCACAATAGTGAGATTGTTTGTCGTGACATGTTATATGAACCCAAAATTTCAAAAATGGCGCTTTGAAAAGCTAGCAATTTAAAATTTTGAAGTTAGGCACTTGAGGAGTGACTAGATTGAAGTTCACACAACAAGACTGTGAGTCCCCCAAAATAAGTATACATCACCCATTCTAAGTCGCCAAATACATGGTACAAAATACCAATACAAAGTTAATTATACAACCGTCGTATAACATAAGCTGAGAGTTTTAACACAAAAATTGTCTCATAGACAATATCCAAACTCAAATAAAGTCCTCATTACAATTATTATTACACTATTTCACAGAATAGTGAGGACTACTAAAGCAACCATCTAGACCGTCACTCCATTCCCCGACTAGTCCCAACTATATTCTCATTTTCTGAAGAGAACAATAAAAGCAAAGGGTGAGCTCAACTAGCCCAGTAAAGAATATTATGACTAAAATAATGCAGAATAAATTATCATTAGCCGTCAATAGTATTAAACTAATAGAATATAATAGACAACAAGTTTAACTGCAGCGGAACAAACAATCCATTAGAAGATCAAGTAGAGCATGATATCTACTATCTTCTATGATTTAAAAGTTTATCATCAATTTTATCGCTGAGACTCAGCTCAATAAATAATCCACATCCCTGAATTATCCGTGCACTACAGGCCAATGATATTCATTATTATCACATCATCGAATTATCCATGCACTACGAGCCAAGGATATTCGTTAGTATCACCAGTGGTCATGATCATGCCAATAACTGTCCATCAATGCTACGGGCCAATGAGGACTTTTACCACATCATTTGTAACATTACAAGTCATGATTATACCGATATATAGTCATAATCATATCAGGTAACAATCCATCTATGCACTACGGGCCAAAGATGACTTTCATCACAATATAAGCATGAGGATGATAACAATGATGTAAGAATTCAATTAAATGAGAGCAATGATAAATTTTAAAGATTTATAATTCAATTTATCCAGAGTTCAAGAATGTCCAAATTGTCAACATGATACTGCTTTGTGGAGTAAAATTCAAGAATAATATTGTATCAAAAATAATTTGGACATAAAAGAAATTAATTTTTTTCATGAATTGTACTCCGGGTGAATAGTACCCGAGTGAATAGTTCCCCGTGAATAGTACCCCGGCAAGAAAAGATTAAAAATTATCAAGAATGTTCAAAATAATATTTTCATGAAAAGATACTAGATGAAGCGCAAATTTAAAGGATATTCTTCTAATTTCAAGGAGTATAGAAGCAATACTTAACAAAATGAGTGTAGAATTCAGAATCTGAAATGAAATAATATTACTTATATACTACAGAGTATGGAAGAAAATATTATTTCTTACGAATATTGAACAAAAATAATATCCCTTACTTTAAAAGGAGAGTAATCGAATATTTTATGACAACTTGTTTACTTTGCAAAATTTGTAAATATTACCCACAACTATAACATTATAACAAATCCACAACATAATATTGAGAATGATATTTAGAGAAAATTAATCTTTATTCATAAAAGTTGGGGTCTTACAACCTCCCCTTCTTATGAAATTTTGTTCTCAAAATTGGTGTACGTACTTGGTATGTCGAAGAGGTGAGGATACCTTGATTTCATTTTAGATTCTAACTCCCAGGTCATTTCCTTAATATCGTGGTTTCTCCACAAAATTTTGACTTGAGGTATAACCTTAGAGCGTAAAATATGTTTCTTTTTATCCAAGATTTTAATAGGTACATCTTCATACGTTAAATCTTCTGCTATCTTGTCTGGTTCTAATTCAACAATGTGGTTTGAGTCTTCCACATATTTACGTAGCATAGATATATGAAAAATATTATGAACACGAGACATAGTTGGCGGTAAGACGATTCTATAGGCCATAGTTCCTATTCGATCGAGGATTTCAAATGGGCCAATGAATCGAGGATTGAGCTTTCTTCTCTTTCTAAATCTCGTAACTCCTTTCCATGGAGCAACACGTAACAACACATGCTCTCCGATATTAAATTCCACGTCTTTTCGATGAAGATCAACATAACTCTTTTGTCGATCTTGTGAGGTTTGTATATGTTGCCGAAGCATTTAAATTTTTTCTGTTTTCATGCATACCAATTCCGGTCCCAATAACGTTGCTTCACCCACCTCATCCCAACATACTAGAGAACGACACTTGCGTCCATACAACGCATCGAATGGAGCCATACCAATACTTGCTTGATAACTGTTGTTGTAGGAGAATTCCACTAATTTCAAGAACTTGTCCCAACTTCCTTTGAAGTTAGGACACAGAGTATTAATTGATCTTCCAGAGTTTGAATAGTCCTCTCCGACTGCCCGTTCGTCTGTGGATGATATGCCGAACTGAATCGTAAATCTGTGCCCATAGCTTTCTGCAAACTAACCCAAAATCGTGATGTGAATCTTGGGTCTCGATCAGAAACTATGGATACTGGCATACCATACAGTCTTACAATCTTATTTATGTATATACGAGCAAGACGTTCAAGTGAATAAGTTTCTCGTATAGGTAAGAAATGAGCAGACTTGGATAATCTATCGATAATGACCCAAATTGAATCTATGCCTTGAGAAACTTTGGGAAGACCAGTAATGAAATCCATGCTAATATGCTCCCACTTTTATTATGGAATTTCAAGTGGTTGCACGGACCTTTTGACACTTGATACTCCTCCTTGACACGTTGACAAGTTAAACACCTTGATAGAAACTCCATGATCTCTCTCTTGATATTAACCCACCAAAATGTATGTCGAAGATTATGATACATTTTGGTACTCCCAGGATGGATTGTAAACGATGTGTTGTGCGCCTCTATCATGATTTTATACTTTAAATCAGAGTTGTTAGGAATACAAAGTCTGGAGTTGACTCAAAGTATTCCTTCTTCATCGATTCTTACTTCTGGAATAGTATCTTCTTGTACTTTCTCCCTCATACGCATCAGCTCCAAGTCTGTAGCTTGAGCAACTTTAACTTTATCGATTAAAGTTGGTTCTGCTCGTATATTTGACATCATCATGGGGGTCCCTAGAGTCTTTAACTCTATCTCCATCCTTTATAAGTTATACAAAATGGGCCTTTGAATTGACAATATCGCACTTGTACCCGCATATGATCTTTTACTCAATGCGTCAGCTACCACGTTCGCTTTTTCAGGATGGTATTTAATGGTATGATCGTAATCTTTCAACAGCTCGAGCTAACATCATTGTCGCATGTTGAGTTCCTTTTGGGTGAAGAAATATTTGAGGCTTTTATGATCTGTAAAGATATCCACTTTTTCCCCATACAGGTAATGCCTCCAGATTTTAAGCGCAAAAACGACTGTTGCCAACTCTAGATCATGAGTAGGATAATTCCTCTCATATTCTTTGAGTTTTCATGAGGCATAGGCTATGATTTTCTCATGTTGCATGAGAACACATCCTAACCCTCTTCTTGAAGCATCGCTTTATTTGACAAATCCCTCCGAACCAGATGGTATTGTCAAAACAGGTGCTAAAATGAGTCTCCTCTTGAGTTCTTGAAAACTCTTCTCACATTCCTCGCTCTAACCAAATTTTGTATCTTTTTGAGTCAGCTGAGTTAACGAAGTGGCGATTCAAGAAAACCCTTCCACGAATCTCTGATAATAACTAGTTAAGCCCAGAAAGCTACGTACTTCGGTCACTGACTTAGGTTGCTCCCAGATTTGTATTGCCTCAATCTTCGCTGGGTCAATAGATATTCTGTGATTCGATATCACGTGCCCAAGGAATGCTAATTTCTCAAGCCAGAACTCACATTTCTTTAACTTGGCGTATAGCTTGTTTTCACGAAGCTTTTGGAGTATCAGCCTCAACTGTTGCTCATGATCTTCACAGCTTTTGGAGTATATGAGGATGTCATCAATAAAGACAACCACATGATCTAAATATTCCTTGAATACTCGTTTCATCATATCCATGAAGGCAACAGGAGCATTAGTCAATCCAAAAGACATGACTAGGAATTCTTAATGCCCATATCGAATTCTAAAAGTAGTCTTTGGAATGTCATCAGTCTTACTCTTTAACTGATGATATTTGGAACAAAGATTGATCTTTGAAAATAAATTGGCACCTTCCAACTGGTCAAACAGGTCATCAAAACGAGGTAACGGATACCTATTTTTGATGGTGACATGATTCAACTCCCGATAGTCAATACAAAGTCGCATACTCCCATCTTTCTTCTTTACGAATAGAATAGGAGCACCCCAAGGAGACGTACTAGGACGAATGAAACCGATGTCTAACAGTTCTTGCAGTTGGGTATTTAACTCTTGAAGTTCAATAGGAGCCATTCGATATGGGGTTTTGGAAATGGGTTTTGTACTAGGTTCAAGGTCGATACAAAATTCAATTTCACACTCTGGGGGTAGGCCAGGAAGTTCTTCAGGGAATACGTCAGGAAATTTATTAACAATAGAAATATCATTCAAATCTGACGTATTTTTGTTTAAATCCGTGACATGGGCTAAGAAAGCTTGATATCCATTTTTCAATAAATGAATGGCTTTATGGCTTGATATGATAGTGATTGACTTTAGCGGTTTGGTTGGTTGAATTCGCATAATAGGTTGGTTAGAAATATGAAAGCTAACAACATTGCGAAAATAATCAATTTTAGCACGATGAGTAGTTAACCAATCAATCCTTAAAATCACATCAAATGCAAGTATTTTCAAAGAGATAAGATCGACAAGTAATGTGAGGGTGCTGATTTGAATCAAATAAGATTTATAAACAGTGGATGTAATGAAGGTTTCTCCCAATGGAGTTTCAACAGATAAGTCAAACTCTAATTTCTCTGGAGTTAAATTTAAACGTTGAGCGCAAGTAGGAGAAATAAAAGAATGGGTAGAACCAGTATCAAATAAGGTATAGACTTCGCAGGAGTTTATGATTAGCTTACCCGTGATAACTTCGTTCGTGTTCCTCACTTTTTGGGAGATAATGACAAATGCTCTCTCTTGAACTACCGGCTTTGACTTGTCTGGGACTGTAAGTCCCCAACTTTTATGAATAAAGATTTAATTTTCTCTAAATATCATTTTGAGTAATATGGCATGAATTTGATATAATGTTATAGTTGTGGGTAATTTTTATAAATTTTGCAAAGTAAGCAAGTTGTCATAAAATACTCGTTTGGTAGGCGAATATTCGTATGACGGCACAATCATTGGTAGACCCCACAACAGAAATACTGTTGGAGTTAGAAAACAAAAGAAATAACTTTTAATAAAAATAACGACAAAAGTTTTACCGTTAAATGTTGAAATACTCGGTGATAAAAGTACAGTAATACGCGTGGCTGCATAGTAGCACATGGTATTGTACAGTATCTTTGATTATTGATTCTTACGTGAGAAATCACTCAGTTATACTCAATTATTGCCACAGTAATTGCTGCATAGTATCTCACGTTATTGATTCAATTATTGTTAGAATATTTTATATTATTAAATCAATAATTCAGACGACAAAGTTATTCATATTATTATTTGCATTATTGACGATGTCTAAAAAGTTCTGTCGAAGAAAGGGGTTTGGTCACCTAATTATGCGCCAATAAGGAGAAATCCTTATAGAAAAGCCCCCTCTTTCCCGGGAATGATCTGGTTGTTAATATTGTGAGTTATAATATTAATGATGAATGTTATTAAAAAAGTGTTTTACGAAGCCAAGTGAATTGAGATAAATAGAGGAGATTTTTATGAAGTATTTGTCGTAAATTTTTCTTATTATATGGGCCCCCACTTACCCATTTTTCAAAATTGTCGATATAAGTTATTTCAGTTTTGTTATATATATATATAAGTATTATATATATAATAATGATTGGGGGGAATTGAATCGGGGAGTATTATTACTATTATATATATATATTATACAAAGTTTTATTTTTATTATTATTATAATAGTAATAAAATAGAAAACTTTTTATATAAAACATAATACTTTTTATAAAGTTATTCGTTTTATACGAGGCTAAGTTTTATATAAAACATAATACTTTTTATAAAGTTATGCGGATTCAAGCAACCAAACCACTAAAATCAATCACTTTCATCTCAAGCTATAAAGCTATTCGTTTATTGAAAAACAGATGTTAAGCTTTCTTAGCTCATGTCACGAACTTAAACAAAAATACGTCAGTTTTGAATGATATTTCTATTGTTAATAAATTTTCTGACGTATTCCCTGAAGAACTTCCTGGCCTACCCCCAGAGCGTAAAATTGAATTTTTTATCGACCTTGAACCCGGTACAAAACCCATTTCCAAAGCCCCATATCGAATGGCTCCTATTGAACTTTAGGAGTTAAAAACCCAACTACATGAATTGTTAGATATCGGTTTCATTCATCCTAGTACGTCTCCTTGGGGTGCTCCTGTTCTATTCGTAAAGAAGAAAAATGGGATTATGCAACTTTGTATTGATTATCGGGAGTTAAATCACGTCGCCATCAAAAATAGGTACCTATTGCCTCGTATTGATGACCTGTTTGACCAGTTGCAAGACGCCCAATTCTTTTCAAAGATCGATCTTCATTCCAGATATCATCAGTTAAAGATTAAAACCGATGACATTCCAAAGACGGCTTTCAGAACTCGATACGGGCATTATGGATTCCTAATCATGTCTTTTGGATTGACTAATGATCCTGCTGCCTTCATGGATATGATGAACCGAGTATTCAAGGAATATTTGGATCATTTTATGGTTGTCTTTATTGATGACATCCTCATTTACTCCAAAATCCTTGAAGATCATGAGCAACACTTGAGGCTGATGCTCTAAAAGCTTCGTGAAAATAAGTTTTATGCCAAGTTAAAGAAATGCGAGTTCTGACTTGAGGAAGTAGCATTTCTTGGGCACGTGATATCAAATCACGGAATATCTGTTAACCCGGCAAAGATTGAAGCAATACAAAGCTTGGAACAAACTAAGTCAATAATTGAAGTACATAGCTTTCTTGGCTTAGCTGGTTATTATCAGAGATTCATAAAAGGGTTTTCTCGAATTGCTACTCCATTAACTCAGCTGACTCGAAAAGATACAAAATTTAGTTGGAG
Source organism: Panax ginseng (assembly GCA_020205605.1). Lineage (NCBI taxonomy): Eukaryota > Viridiplantae > Streptophyta > Magnoliopsida > Apiales > Araliaceae > Panax > Panax ginseng. The sequence continues at coordinate 132,887,257 of CM035128.1, forward strand.
CGAGGAATGTGAGAATAGTTTTCAAGAACTCAAGAGGAGACTTATTTCAGCACCTGTTCTGACAATACCATCTGGCTCGGAGGGATTTGTCATCTCGATGATGCTTGAGCGAAGGGTTAGGATGTGTTCTCATGCAACATGGGAAAGTCATAGCCTATGCCTCATGACAACTCAAAGAATATGAGAGGAATTATCCTACTCATGATCTAGATTTGGCAGTTGTTGTCTTCACACTTAAAATTTGGAGGCATTACCTGTATGGGGAGAAAGTGGAGATTTATACGGATCATAAAAGTCTCAAATATTTCTTCACTCAAAAGGAATTTAACATGCGGCAACGACGTTGGCTCAAATTGTTGAAAGATTATGATCATACTATTCAATACCATCCTGGAAAAGCGAACGTAGTTGCTTACGCATTGAGTAAAAGATCATATGCTAGTACGAGTGAGATATTGTCAATGAAAAGGCCTATTTTATATGACTTGCAAAGCATGAAGATAGAGTTAAAGACTCTAGGGACCCACGTGATGATGGCGAATATATGAGTAGAATCAACTTTAATCGATAAATTTAAAGCTGCTCAAGCTACAGACCTGGAGTTGATGCGTATGAGAAAGAAAGTACAACAAGGTGCTATCCCGGAAGTAAGAATCAATGAAGAAGGAATACTACGAGTCAACTCTAGACTTTATAATCCTAACGACCCTGATTTAAAGTATAAAATCATGATGGAGGTGCACAACACACCGTTTGCAATCCATCCCGGGAGTACCAAAATATATCGTGATCTTCGATATACATTTTGGTGGAGCAATATGAAGAGAGAGATAACAGAGTTTATCTCAAGGTGTTTAACTTGTCAACGAGTTAAGGCGGAGCATCAAGTGCCAAAAGGTCTATTGCAACCACTTAAAATTCTAGAATGGAAGTGGAAACACATTACCATGGATTTTGTTACTGGTTTTCCCAAGGTTTCTCAAGGAATTGATGCAATTTGGGTCATTGTTGATAGATTGACCAAGTCTGCTCATTTCTTACCTATACGAGAAACTTATACACTTGAATGTCTTGCTCGTATATACATAAATAAGATTATAAGACTGCATGGTATTCCAGTATCCATTGTTTCTGATCGAGACCCAAGATTCACTTCACGATTTTGGGTTAGTTTACAAAAAGCTATGGGCACGGATTTATGATTTAGTTCGGCTTATCATCCTCAAACTGATGGGCAGTCGGAGAGGACTATTCAAACTCTTGAGGATCTATTAAGACTCTGTGTCCTTGACTTCAAAGGAAGTTGGGACAAGTTCTTGCCATTAGGGGAATTCTACTACAACAACAGTTATCAAACAAGTATCGGCATGGCTCCATTCGAGGCATTGTATGGATGCAAGTGTCGTTCTCCAGTATGCTGGGACGAGGTGGGTGAAGCAACATTGTTGTGACCGGAATTATTACGCATGACTACGGAAAAGATTCAAATGATCCGGCAACGTATCAAAATCGCACAAGATCGACCAAAGAGTTATGCTGATCTTCATCAGAAGGACGTGGAATTTAATATTGGAGAACATGTGTTGTTACGTGTTACTCCATGGAAAGGAGTTACAAGATTTGGAAAGAGAGGAAAGCTCAATCCTCGATTCATTGGCCCATTTGAAATTCTTGACTGAGTAGGAACTGTGGCCTATAGACTCGTGGTCATAACGTTTTTCATAATGTTTTTCACATATCCATGTTACGTAAATATGTGAAAGACTCGAACCACATTATTGAGTTAGAACCGGACAAAATGGCGAAAGATTTAACGTATGAAGAGGTTCCTGTTAAAATCTTGGATAAGAAGGAACATATTCTATGCTCCAAGGTTATACCTCAAGTCAAAGTTTTGTGGAGAAACCACGATGTTGAGGAAATGACCTGGGAGTTAGATTCTGAAATGAAAATAAGGTATCCTCACCTCTTCGACATACCAGGTACGTACCCTAATTTCGAGGGCGAAATTTCATAAGAAGGGGAGGTTGTAAGATGCCAACTTTTATGAATAAAGATTAATTTTTATCTAAATATATTTTTGAATATTATGGTGTGGATTTGTTATAATATTAAAGTTGTGGGTAATATTTATAAATTTTGCAAAGTATGCAAGTTGTTATAAAATTTTCGATTGGTCGGGGAATATTCGTTTTAATAGGGAATATCCGTACGACGGCACAATCATTGGTGGACCCCACAACGTAATTATTATCGGAATGAGAAAATGACATAAATATCTTTTTATAAAAATAACGAATTTTTTTTTAACCGTTAACTGTTGAAATACCCGGTGGTAAAAGTACAGTAATACGCATGGTTGCTTAGTAGCACACTGTATTGATTATTGATGCTTACGTGAGAGGTCACTCAGTTATACTTAATTATTGCTACAATAATTGCTGCATAGTATCTCACGTTATTTGTTTCAATTATTGTCGATATTTTATATATTATTAAATCAATAATTGAGACGATATAGTTATTCATATTATTATTTGTAATATTGGATGTTTGGAAAGTTCTGTCGAAGAGAGGTTTGGTCACCTAATTGCACGCCAATAGGAAGAAATCCTTATTGGAAAGCCCCCTCTTTCTTGGGAATGATCTGGTTGTTAAATGTTGCGAATAATAATAATGATGGATAAATGTTGTTAAAAAAATTGAGAGGATTTTTATGAAGTATTTGTTGTAAATTTTACTTATTTTATAGACCCCCCATTTACTCATTTTTCCAAATAATCGGTAGAAAGTTATTCAGTATAAGAGGTGGGGCCCATATGTGATGATGACATGGGTGGGGCCCACGTGTGTTGAAAAATGAATTTGGCTGGGAGGGAGGTTTATTCACGGGTGTTTGATTTATATATATATATATATATATATATATATATATATTATATAAGTTTTGTTTTTTTTATGAAAAATAGAATATATTATATTTTATTATGCATAGTGTTTGCATAGTGCCTGCATAGTGTTTGCATAGTAATTTATAAAAAAAATTCAGTCGATGTTGCGCACCCATGAACTTTCCCACTGTGTACACGTGATTTCCTAAATTCAAATAGTATCCTTCCATTCTCCTATAAATGGGATGCTTAGTTAGAATTGAAAATCACACCAGAATCAGAGAATTCTTCTTCTATAATATTGAGCATATTTCTTCCGAGTTTCAGAAATCTTTGAGCGTAGAAAATAGTGAAAGTTTTCTTCAAGAATATCCCTGCTATACCAGTTAGAATACTCTCCTTTTTAAGGTAAGGGATATTATTTTTGTTCAGTATTCGTATGAAATAATATTTTCTTCCATACTCTGTAGTATGTAAGTAATATTATTTCGTTTCAGATTTCGAATTATACACTCATTTGGTTAAAGTTTTAGGCTTCTATACTCCATGAAATTAGTATAATATCCTTGATATTTTCGCTTCATCCAGTATCTTTTCATGAAAATATTATTCTGAGCATTCTTGATAAGTTTTAACTTTTTCATGTCGGAGTACTATTCATGGGATTACTATTCTCGAAGTACTATTCATGGGGTACTATTCTCTCGATTACTCTTCACCCGGGGTACTATTCATGAAAAAAATTGATTTTTTTCGGTTAAAATCATTTTTGATACAATATTATTCTTGATTTTACTCCACAAAGCAGTATCATGTTGACAACTTGGACATTATTGAATTCTAGATAAATTAAATTGTTAAAATCTTATAAAATTTATCCTTCGCTTTCTTTTAGTTGAATTCTTATATCATTGTCATCATCCTCATGCCTATATTGCTATGAAAGTCATCTTTGGCCCGTAGTGCATAGATGGACTTGGTATGATTATGACCAGAGATTATTCGGTATATTCATGACCGTAATGTTACAAATGATGTGGTAAAAGTCCTTATTAGCCCGTAGTGCATTGATGGATAGTAGTTGGCATGATCATGACCATTGCTGAAAACACGAATATCCTTGGCACGTAGTGCATGGATAATTCATGGTCGTGATACTAATGAATATCCTTAGCCGTAATGCATGGATGATTCGATGATGTGGATTATTTATTAAGCCGAGTCTCAGCGATAAAATTGATGATAAATTCTTTTAAATCATAGAAGATAGTAGATATTATGCTCTACTTGACTCTTCTAATGGATTGCTTTTTCCACTGCAGTTAAACTTGATGTCTATTGTATTTTATCATTTAACACTGTTGAAGGCTAACAATAATTTATTCTGCATTATCTTAGTCATAATATTTCTTACTGGGCTAGTTGAGCTCACTCTTTGATTTCATCGTTCTCTTCAGGAAATGAGAATATAGCTGAGACTAGTCGGGGAGCGTAGTGATGGTCCGATATGGTTGTTTAGTAGTCCTCACTATCTAGTGTAATAATAAATGTAATGAGGATTGAATTTGAGTTTGGATATTGTCTATAAGACAATATTCGTGTAAAAACTCTCAGCTACCCTTTTGGTCGTATTGTATAATTAAGTTTGTATTTGAATTTTGTACCATGTATTTGGCGACTCAAGATGGGTGATGTATATCTATTTTGGGGGCGTCATAACTATTCATGACAAAAATTAATTTCTTTTCTGTTCAAATTATTTTTGATACATGAATATTATTCTTGAATTTTACTGCACAACGTAGTTATCATGTTGTCATTTTTGACATTTTTAAACTCTAGATAAATTTAAAGTCTTTAATAGTTATCCTTGATTTTGTTTGATTGATACTTATATCATTGTCATCATCCTTATGCTTATATTGTGATGAAAATCATCTTTGGCCTGTAGTGCATAGATGGACTATTGATCGGTATGATTATGACCAAGAATTATGTATCGGTATAATCATAAACCGTAATGTTACAAATGATGTGGTAAAAGTCATCATTGACCCGTAATGCATTGATGGACAGTTGTTGGTATGATTATGACCATGGGTTTTCTTCGGCCAAGGGTGTAAAGATGAATTGTTGTTTGGCAAGGTCATGACGAATATCCTTGGCCCGTATGTGACGCCCCCAAAATAGGTATACATCACCTATCTTGGGTCGCCAAATATATGATACTGAATACAAATATAAACTTAGTTATACAACATGAGCTGGGAGTTTTTACATGAATATTGTCTTCTAGACAATATCCAAACTTAAATGGAGTCCTCATTACATTTATTGTCACATTAAATAGTGAGGACTACTAAAACAACCATCTCGGACCATCACTCCTTTCCCCGACTAGTCCTGGCTACGTTCTCATTTCTTGAAGAGAACAATGAAAGCAAAAGGGTGAGCTCGACTAGCCCAGTAAGAAATATTATGACTAAGATAATGCAAAATAAATTATCATTAGTCTTCAACATTGTTAAAATGATAAAATACAATAGACATCAAGTTTAACTACAACGGAACAAGCAATCCATTAGAAGAGTCAAGTAGAGCATGATATCTACTATCTTCTATGATTTAACAAGTTTATCATCAATTTTATCGTTGGGACTCAGCTTAATAAATAAATCACATCATTGAATCATCCTGCACTACGAGCCAAGGATATTCATTAGTATCACGTCCACAAATTATTCCTGCACTATGGGTCAAGAATATTCGTGTAATCATCAATGGTCATAATCATACCAAATTATCCCTGGTCATAATTATACCAATCAACAGTCCAGTTATGCACGTAAGCCAAAGATGACTTTCATCACAATATAAGCATGAGGATGATGACAATGATATAAGAATTCAATTAAAAGAAAGCAAATGATAAATTTTTAAAGATTTATAATTTAATTTATCCAGAATTCTATAATGTCCAAATTATCAACATGATACTGCTTTGTGGAGTAAAATTCAAGAATAATATCCATGTATCAAAAATAATTTGGACAGAAAAGAAATAAATTTTTCAGTGAATAGTACCCCATAAATAGTACCCTATGAATAGTACTTCGGGAATAGTACCCCGTGAATAGTACTCCGACATAAAAAGTGCCCCGAATACCCGTGTGAATAATATTTGAGTGAATAGTAATCGAGTAAATAGTAACTCATGAATAGTAACTCGTGAATAGTACTACGGCATGAAAAGTTCCCCGAATACCTGAGTGAATAATATTTTAGTGAATAGTAAACAGGTGAATAATACCCCGTGAATAGTACCCCGGGTGAAAATATTGATATTTAATAAGAAAGTTCAGATCAATATTCTAATGAAACGATACTGGATGAAGCGCAAAACTCAAGGATATTCCACTAATTTCAAGGATTATAGAAGCAATACTTACCATAGTAAGTTTAGATTTAAAAAAATGAAAATAATTAACATACGAAACTGCAAATGGATTTTTACCTGTCATACGCTACGTCATCCGCGTAGACAGGTTATTCCGACATATTAAAGGATGAATACAAAAAATAGTATTCCTTATGAATACGAAAGAAATAATACCCCTTACGAATACAATAAATAATATCCCTTAATGTGACACCCCCAAAATAGGTATACATCACCCATCTTGAGTCGCCAAATACATGGTACAAAATTCAAATACAACTTAATAATACAACTGTCGTGTAAAATACGACAAAAATACAAACTGAGAGTTTTAATAAGAATATTGTCATCTAGACAATATCCACACTCAAAAGAGTCCTCATTACATTTATTTTCACACTATTTAACAGAATAGTGAGGACTATTAATACTATCTTCTGGACCGTCACTCCGTTCCCCGACTAGTCCTGGCTACGTTCTCATTTCTTAAAGAGAACAGTGAAAGAAAGGGTGAGCTCAACTAGCCCAGTAAGAAATATTATGACTAAGATAATGCAGAATAAATTATCATTAGCCTTCAACAATGTTAAACTGATAAAATATACTAAACATCAAGTTTAACTGCAGCAGAACAAGCAATCCATTAAAAGAGTCAAGTAGAGAATAAAATCTACTATCTTTTATGATTTAAAAGGTTTTTCATCACTTTTATCGTTGGGACTCAGCTTAATAAATAATCCACATCATCCCTGCACTACGGCCAAGGATATTCATTAGTATCACAACCACAAATTATCCATGCACTACGGGCCAAGGATATTCGTGTATTCATCAATGGTCATGATCATGCTAACAACTGTCCATCAATGTACTACGGGCCAATGAGGACTTTTACCACATCATTTGTAACATTACGGTCATGATTATACCGAATAATCCGTGGTCATAATCATACCAAGTCCATCTATACACTACAGGCCATAGATGACTTTCAAAAAATATAAACATGAGGATGATGACAATGACATAAGGATTCAATAAAACAAGTTCAAGAATTAATTTATTAAGGAACTAATAACGTCCAAATTGTCAACATGATACTTCTTTGTAGAGTAAAATTCAAGAATGCTCAGAAGAATATTTCCATGAAAAGATACTGGATGAAGGGAAAATATCAAGGATATTCCACTTATTTCATGGAGTATAAAAGTCAAAACTTTAACCAACTGAGTATAATAAAGAATGGAATAACAAAAGAAATCACCATGCATGCGGTACTTCGCATAGACATGTTATTCTAACAGATAATAAATAACGAAACCAAAGTTAGGCAAAATTCATGACCGCGGATGTTGTTCCAATGAATAATAAAGGCGAAATCAGTCCGGTAGTAAAACGTATGATGCGTGGATATTCCAATGTAATAATGAAGACTTAACTGTGTTAAAAGATAAAATGCATGATATGATATTCCAAATGTAATAATAAAGGCGAAACCAGTCCGGTAGTAAAACGCATGCACGATGGGATATTCAAATGTAATAATAACGAATGGAATAATGTAAGAATTTCACCAAGTATAGGGTAGCAGGTGTATACAAAAGTTATTCCAACAGAATAATAAAGAATGGAATAATGAAGTTCTCTTCATGAATACAAAAGAATAATATCCCTTACCTTAAGAAGAAAATCTTTGGATGTAGGAGTATCAAGTAGCGAGTAATACTTTTGTTCTTTCTCTCTATAATTTCTCTCTCTAGAGTTTTAGTGAATTCGTAAGAAATAATGAAGGAATGAGCTTCTATTTATAGAAGAATGGACTGCATAGTAACTAATTCATGAACGATCCAGATTGATTTACTTTTAATCGGACGGTCCATATTGATTTAATACAATATTCTAATAAAACAAAAAATTTTAAATAAAATATAATATATATTATACATATTATATAAATATATAACATATGCTTATATTGCACATTCACGGGATGGAGATTTTGAAGAAACACGTATGCTTCATCTAACAAAAAAAAATACAACACCTTTATATATATAAATAATATAAGTTGGCCACTTATATATATAAATATATATATTACATATATACATCCTGCTAGATTCCCCAGTGACTATCTCTGCCATTCTTTTTTTAACACATGGGCTCCACATGTGGCCCCACTTTTATTATATAAAAAATTTTCTACCGATTATTTTGAAAAATGGGTAAATGGGGGTCCATAAAATAATCAACATTTACACAAATACTTCATAAAAATCTCCTCAATATTTTTAACAACATTTATCATCATTATTATAATTCACAGTATTAATTGACCAAGTCTTTCCCAGGAAAGAGGGGGCTTTCCAATAAGGATTTCTCCCTATTGGCGCGCAATTAGGTGACCAAACCTCTCCTTGGCAGAACTTCTAGACATCGTTAATATTGCAAATAATAATATTAATAACTTCGTCGTCTCAATTATTGATTTAATAATATATAAAATATTGGCAATAATTGAATCAAATAACGTGAGATACTTGTCGAAAGAATTACTATAGCAATAATTGAACAAAACTAAGTGACTTCTCACGTAAGCATCAATAATCAATCTGTGGTGTTACTATGCAACCAATGCAGACATCGTATTTTTTACTACCGAGTAGTTCAACAAAGATAAGCGGTAAAACTTCCGTCGTTATTTTTAATAAAATATTTTTGTCATTTTCTCAATCCGACAATAATTACATTGTGGGGTCCACCAATGATTGTCTTGTCGCATTTAATATTCCTCGCTACAACGAATATTCCCTACCAATCGAATATTATATAACAACTTGCGTACTTTACAAAATTTATAATATTACCCACAACTATAACATTATATCAAATTTATTCCATAATATTCAAAAATGATATTTATAGAAAATTCATTTTTATTCATAAAAGTTGGGGTCTTACAATCTCCCCTTCTTATGAAATTTTGCCCTCGAAATTAGGGTACGTACCTGGTATGTCAAAGAGGTAAGGATACCTTGATTTCATTTCAGATTCTAACTCCCAGGTCATTTCCTCAACATCGTGGTTCTTCCAGAAAACTTTGACTTGAGGCATAATCTTGGAGCGTAGAATATGTTCCTTCTTATCCAAGAATTGAACAGGAACCTCTTCATACGTTAAATCTTCCGCTATTTAAATGGGGTTCTAACTCAATAATGTGGTTCGGGTCTTCCACATATTTACGTAACATGGATATGTAAAAAATGTTATGAACACGAGACATACTTGGCGGTAAAGCGAGTCTATAGGCTACAGTCCCTACTCGATCGAGGTTTAAAAATGGGCCAATGAATCGAGGATTGAGCTTTCCTCTCTTTCCAAATCTCGTAACTTCTTTCCATGGAGCAACACGTAACAACACATGATCTCCAATATCAAATTCCACGTCCTTTCGATGAAGATCAGCATAACTCTTTTGTCGGTCTTGTGAGGTTTTTATACGTTGTCGGATCGTTTGAATCTTTTCCGTAGTCATACGTACCAACTCTAGTCCCAACAAAGTTGCTTCACCCACCTCATCCCAATATACTAGAGAACGACACTTTCTTCCATACAATGCCTCAAATGGAGCCATGCCAATACTCGCTTGATAACTGTTGTTGTAGGAAAACTCCACCAATGGTAAGAACTTATCCCAACTTCCCTTGAAGTCAAGGACACAAAATCTTAATAAATCTTCCAGAGTTTGAATAGTCCTCTCTAATTGTCCATCCATTTGAGGATGATATGTCGAACTAAATCGTAAATCCGTGCCCATAGCTTTTTACAAACTAACCCAAAATCGTGAAGTGAATCTTGGGTCTCGATCAGAAACTATGGATACTGGCATACCATGCAGTTTTATAATCTCATTGATGTACATAAGAGCAAGATGTTCAAGTGTATAAGTTTCTCGTATTGGTAAAAAGTGAGCAGACTTGGTCAATATATCAACAATGACCTAAATTGCATCTATGCCTTGAGAAACCTTAGGAAGACCAGTAACGAAATCCATGGTAATGTGCTCCCACTTCCATTCTGGAATTTCAAGTGGTTGCAATGGACCTTTTGGTACTTGATGCTCCGCCTTGACTCGTTGACAAGTTAAACACCTTGAGATAAACAACGCTATCTCTCTCTTCATATTGCTCCACCAAAATGTATGACGAAGATCACGATACATTTTGGTACTCCCAGGATGGATTGCAAACGGTGTGTTGTGTGCCTCCATCATGATTTTATACTTTAAATCAGGGTCGTTAGGAACACAAAGTCTGGAGTTAACTCAAAGTATTCCTTCTTCATCGATTCTTTCTTCTGGCATAGCACCTTCTTGCACTTTCTTCCTCATACGCATCAGCTCCAGGTCTGCAGCTTGAGCAGCTTTAACTTTATCGATTAAAGTCAGTTCTACTCATATATTCGCCATCATCATTTGGGTCCCTGGAGTCTTTATCTCTATCTCCATCCTTTGCAAGTCATACAAAATGGGCCTTTGTGTTGACAATATAGCACTCGTACCAGAATATGATCTTCTACTTAATGCGTCAGCTACCACGTTCACTTTTCCGGGATGGTATTGTATGGTATGATCATAATCTTTCAAAAGTTCAAGCCAACGTCTCTGTCGCATGTTGAGTTCCTTTTGAGTGAAGAAATATTTGAGGCTTTTATGATCCGTAAAGATCTCCACTTTCTCCCCATACAAGTAATGCCTCCAAATTTTAAGTGCAAAGACAACAGCTGCCAACTCTAGATCATGAGTAAGATAATTCCTCTCATATTCTTTGAGTTGCCGAGAGGCATAGGCTATGACTTTCCCATGTTACATGAGAACACATCCTAACCCTTTGCCTGAAGCATCACTGTAGATGACAAATCCCTCCGAGCTAGATGGTATTGTCAGAACAGGTGCTGAAATGAGTCTCCTCTTGAGTTCTTAAAAACTCTTCTCACATTCCTCGTTCCAACCAAATTTTGTATCTTTCTGAGTCAGCTGAGTTAGTGGAGTAGCGATTCGAGAAAATCCTTCCACGAACCTCCGATAATAACCAGCTAAACCGAGAAAGCTACGTACTTCGGTCACTGATTTAGGTTGCTCCCAGCTTTGAATAGCTTCAATCTTTGCTGGGTCAATAGATATTCCATGACTTGATACCACGTGCCCAAGGAATGCCACTTCCTCAAGCCAGAACTCCCATTTCTTCAACTTGGAATAAAGCATATATTCACGAAGCTTTTGAAGTATCATCCTTAAGTGTTGCTCATGATTTTCACGGCTTTTGGAATAAATAAGGATGTCATCAATAAAGACGAGCAAAAAGTGATCCAAATATTCTTTGAATACTCGGTTCATCATATCCATGAAGGTAGCAGGAGCATTAGTCAATCCAAAAGACATGACTAGGAATTCATAATGCCCGTACCGAGTTCTGAAAGCCGTCTTTGGAATGTCATCGGTTCTAATCTTCAATTGGTGATATCCGTAACGAAGATCAATCTTTGAAAAGAATTTTGCGCCTTGCAACTGGTCAAATAGGTCATCAATACGTGGCAACGGGTACCTATTTTTTATGGTGACACGATTCAACTCCCGATAATCAATACAAAGTCGCATACTCCCATCTTTCTTCTTCACGAATAGAACAGGAGCAACCCAAGGAGAAGTACTAGGATGAATAAATCCAATGTCTAACAATTCCTGTAATTGGGTCTTTAACTCTTAAAGTTCAATAGGAGCCATTCGATATGGGGCTTTGGAAATGGGTTTTGTACCGGGTTCAAGGTCAATACAAAATTCAATTTCACGCTCTGGGGTAGGCCAGGAAGTTCTTCAGGGAATACGTCAGGAAATTCATTAACAATAGAAATATCATTCAAAACTGACGTATTTTTGTTTAGATCCGTGACATGAGCTAAGAAAGCTTGACATCCGTTTTTCAATAAATGAATAGCTTTATGGCTTGAGATGACAGTGATTGATTTTAATGGTTTGGTTGCTTGAATTTTACATAATAGGTTGGTTAGGAATATGAAAGCTAACAACCTTATTTAAACAATCAATTTTTGCATGATGAGTAGTTAACCAATCAATCCTTAGAATTACGTCAAATGCAAGTATTTTCAATGAAATAAGATCGACAGGTAATGTGAGGGTACCGATTTGAACCAAATAAGACTTATAAATAGTGGATGTAATTAAGGTTTCTCCCAACGAAGTTTCAACAAATAAGTCAAAATCTAATTTCTCCGGAGTCAAATTTAAACGTTGAGCGTAAGTAGGAGAAATAAAAGAATGGGTAGACCCGGTATCAAATAAGGTATATACTTCACTAGAGTTTATGATAAGTTTACCTGTGATGACCTCGTTCGGGTTCCTTGATTTTTGGGAGGTCACGACAAACGCTCTCCCTTGCACTACTGGCTTTGACTTTTTTGGGACGTCCTTTGGTGCCTCCATCCTAGCTGAACTTTTCTTCGGTGAATGACAAAATCGAGCTAGGTGACCTTCTCTTCCACAATTATAACATACTTTGGACGGCATCGCGCAGTTTGGACTGATGTGTCCTTCCCTTCTGTATTTGAAGCATATGATAGGTGGTCGTTCTCCTTGCTTAACCACGGGTGCTGGTGCTAACGTCTTTCCATCATTGTTGAATCTCCTCTTCTTGAAATGTCCATTCTTATTATTTTGGCCATGATTACCACCGAAGTAGTTACCATTTCTGGCATGTTGATTCCTCCACGCTTATTGTCACCGCTTCATGATCGTGTTATCACCGGTATTATCATTTTTGAAATTTACTCTCTTTTGGTTGGGTTGACTCATTATCGCTACTCCAATAATCGAGCCCTATTAACAACATCTGAATACAAACATAATTTATGAGAGATAAGATATTGACGTATCTCGGGTTTCAAACCTCTCAAAAACATTCGTGTCATTCTCTCCTCATTATCAACTAAATGGGACGCAAACCGGGATAACTCGACAAACTTGGCTTCGTACTACGACACGGTCATGTTGTTTTGCTCCAACTTGATAAACTATACCTCTTTCATGTGACGAATACTTTCGGGAAAGTACTTGTCGTTGAACAGTTCTTGGAACTTCTCCCAAGACATCTTCAGTGTGGCAGGTTGAGTACGCTTTACAGATTCCCACCAGTAATCTGCCTCTGCCCGCAATATGAAGGTGGTAAAAGGGAACCTTTTGCTCCTCGGAGCATCCCAAGACATCAAATATCTTGTTGATCTGCTTTATCCACGTCTCTGCCTTAAGTGGTTTTGGCTCTCCAAAAAACTCCGGTGGTCCCAGCTCCTTGAACTGTTTGGCGGTGACCATCCGAGAGTTGCCGGTGTTTCCATCTGCATTTTGGATGAGAGTCGCTCTGCACCGATGTTGCATGAATTGCATGAAGCCTCGGAACATTCCATGTTCATCATTTGGTCAGTATTGTTGTTTGTATGAGGATTGTCGCATTCTTGATGCACATTGTCCTGGTTATTGATCTGTAGAGACTCAATGGTCTCCTGTGCTCCATTGACGTTCTCAACATTCTCAGATGCCATTTTCAAATACTGCCACAAAACAAGGGTTAATTAACATATCACATTTTATCCCTATACTCTGACCGACCAATTAAATACCAAATAAACATAGGTAGGTCATACTAGTGAAGGAATTCCCCATCTCTCCCCTCTTAGTTCTTGTCTCACATCTTAGCCAGGGATCATATCCCTAAGCTTTGATACCAACTGTGACACCCCCAAAATAGGTATACATCACCCATCTTGAGTCGCCAAATACATGGTACAAAATTCAAATACAACTTAATAATACAACTGTTGTGTAAAATATGACAAAAATACAAATTGAGAGTTTTAATAAGAATATTGTCATCTAGACAATATCCACACTCAAAAGAGTCCTCATTACATTTATTTTCACACTATTTAACAGAATAATGAGGACTACTAATACTATCTTCTGGACCGTCACTCCGTTCCCCGACTAGTCCCGACTACGTTCTCATTTCTTGAAGAGAACAGTGAAAGAAAGGGTGAGCTGAACTAGCCCAGTAAGAAATATTATGACTAAGATAATGCAGAATAAATTATCATTAGCCTTCAACAATGTTAAACTAATAAAATATAACAAACATCAAGTTTAACTGCAACGGAACAAGCAATCCATTAAAAAAGTCAAGTAGAGAATAAAATCTACTATCTTTTATGATTTAAAAGGTTTTTCATCACTTTTATCGTTGGGACTCAGCTTAATAAATAATCCACAACATCCTGCTTAGAAGACGACGACCAAGGATATTCATTAGTATCACAACCACAAATTATCCATGCACTACGGGCCAAGGATATTCATGTATTCATCAATGGTCATGATCATGCCAACAACTGTCCATCAATGTACTACGGGCCAATGAGGACTTTTACCACATCATTTGTAACATTACGGTCATGATTATACCGAATAATCCTCGGTCATAATCATACCAAGTCCATCTATGCACTTTCTGAGGCCACAGATGACTTTCAAAAATATAAACATGAGGATGATGACAATGATATAAGAATTCAATAAAACAAGTTCAAGAATTAATTTATTCAGGAACTAATAACGTCCAAATTGTCAACATGATACTTCTTTGTAGAGAAAAATTCAAGAATGCTCGTAAGAATATTTCCATGAAAAGATCTTTGGATGAAGCGCAAATATTAAGGATATTCCACTTATTTCATGGAGTATAAAAGTCAAAACTTTAACCAACCTGAGTATAATAAAGAATGGAATAACAAAAAAATCACCATGCATGCGGTATTTTGCATAGACGGAGTTATTCCAATGAATAATAAATAACGGAACCAAAAGTTAAGCGAAATTCGCACCGGCTGGAGGATGTTCCAACGAGAATAATAAAGATGAAATCAAGTCCCGGCAGAAACGCTTTGCATGTGATATTCCAATGTAATAATAATGAATGGAATAATGTAAGAATTTCACCAAGTATAGGGTAGCCAGCGTATCTGAGTTATTCAAAGAATAATAAAGAATGGAATAATAGAAGTTCTCTTCATGAATACAAAAGAATAATACCCCTTACCTTAGGAACAAGAGTACTGGATGTAGGAGTAGTGATGTAGCAGAATACTTTTCTTTTTTCTCTCTATAATTTCTCTCTCTAGAGTTTTAGTGAATTCGTAAGAAATAATGAAGGAATGAGCTTCTATTTATAGAAGAATGTACTGCATAGTAACTAATTCATGAACGATCCAGATTGATTTACTTTTAATCGGACGGTCCATATTGATTTAATAAAATATTCTAATAAAATAAAAACTTTTAAATAAAATATAATATATATATATATATATTATATAAATATATAACATATGCTTATATTGCACATTCACAGGATGGAGATTTTGAAGAAACACGGATGCTTCATCTAACAAAACAAAAAAAATACAACACCTTTATATATATATAAATAATATAAGTTGGCCACTTATATATATATATATATATATATATATATATATATATATATATATATATTACATATATACATCCTGCTAGATTCCCCCCCCCCGTGACTATCTCTCGCCATTCTTTTTTCAACACATGGGCCCTACATGGCCCCACTTTTTTATTATATAAAAAATTTTCTAGCGATTATTTTGAAAAATGGGTAAATGGGGGTCCATAAAATAATCAACATTTACACAAATACTTCATAAAAATCTCCTCAATATTTTTAACAACATTTATCATCATTATTATAATTCACAATATTAATCGACTGTGTCGCTCCTCAGAAAGAGGGGCTTTCCAATAAGGATTTCTCCCTATTGGCGCACAATTAGGTGACCAAACCTCTCCTGGCGTAACTTCTAGACATCGTTAATATTGCAAATAATACTATTAATAACTTCGTTGTCTCAATTATTGATTTAATAATATATAAAATATTGACAATAATTGAATCAAATAACGTGAGATACTATGCAAAGAATTACTATAGCAATAATTGAACAAAACTAAGTGACTTCTCACGTAAGCATCAATAATCAATACTGGTAAAGCTCTTATGCAACCACGCCAGACATCGTACTTTTACTACTGAAAGTAGTTCAACAAGAATGAGTAAAACTTCCGCCGATTATTTTCAATAAAATATTTTATCATTTTTTAATTCGACAATAATTACATTGTGGGGTCCACCAATGATTGTACTGTGCCGCATTTAATATTCCTCGCTACAAACGAATATTCCCGGACCAATCGAATATTATATAACAACTTGCGTACTTTGCAAAATTTATAAATATTACCCACAACTATAACATTATATCAAATTTATTCCATAATATTCAAAAATAATATTTACAGAAAATTCATTTTTATTCATAAAAGTTGGGGTCTTACACTTACCTTAGTAGAAGACTGGATACTGCAATCGTAAAGTCGCAGTATACTCTTCTTCTTGCTCTCTATAATTTCTCTCTATATTGTCTCTTGTGAATCTCAATGAATTGGTGAGAATGAAAGAAGAATTAAGCTTCTATTTATAGGAGAATGGACTAAATAGTAACTAATTCATGAACGGTACAGATTGATTTACTATTAGAACAGACGGTTCATATTGATTACTATTAAAACCACAACTGACGGTCTAGATTGATTTACTGTTAAAACCACCACCGACGGTCCATATTGATTTACTTTTTAAACCACCACCGATGGTCCAGATTGATTTACTATTAAAACCACCATCAATGGTCCAGATTGATTTACTATTACAACCACCATCAATGGTCCAGATTGATTAACTATTAAAACCACCATTAATGGTCCAGATTGGTTATCTGTTAAAACCACCATCGACGGTCCATAAAATTAGTAAATCTTCCCATGGAATACTAAGTCAAACTTACAACAAACGCCTCATAACAATCCCTATATTTATATCAAAAATTAAATAAATATTTATCACAAATCATTATCCTTAATAAACACATTTTTTAATCTATTAACAATTACTCATTATTTATAACTCACAATATTTAACAACTAAATTATTCCCAGGAAAGAGGGGGCTTTCCGATAAGAATTTCTTCCTATTGGTGTGCAATTAGGTGACCAAACCTCTCCTCGACAGAACTTCTAGACATCGTGAATATTGCAAATAATAATATGAATAACTTTGTTGTCTCAATTATTGATTTAATAATATAACATATTGATACTGTGACAATAATTGAATCAATAATATGAGAGATATTATGTAGCAATTACTGCAGCAATAATTGAGTATAACTAAGTGACTTCTCACGTAAGCATCAATAATCAATACCGTGTGCTACTATGAAACCACGCGTATTACTGTATTTTTATCACCGGGTAGTTCAACAGTTTAACGGTAAAACTTTTGCCATTATTTTTATAAAAAGATAATTCTGTCGTTTTTTAGCTACGATAATACTTCTATTGTGGGGTCCACCAATGATTGTGCCATCGTACGAATATTCCCTATTAAAACGAATATTCCTCGACCAATCGAATATTTTATAACAACTTGCTTACTTTGCAAAATTTATAAATATTACCCACAACTATAACATTATATCATATCCACACCATAATATTAAAAAATATATTTCTAGAAAAATTATTCTTTATTCATAAAAGTTGGGGTCTTACACCGTAGTGCATGGATGATTCGTGGATGTGATAATAATGAATATCCTTGGCCCGTGGTGCATGGATAATTCAGTGATGTGGATTATTTATTGAGATTAGTCTAAATGATAAAATTGATGATAAACTTTTAAATCATAGAAGATAGTAGATATCATGCTCTACTTGACTCTTCTAATGGATTGCTTGTTCTGCTGTAGTTAAGCTTGTTGTTTATTGTATTCTATCAGTTTAACACTGTTTAAGGCTAACAATAATTTATTTTGCATTATCTTAGTCATAATATTCTTTACGGGGCTAGTTGAGCTCACCCTTTTCTTTCATTATTCTCTTCAGGAAATGAAAATATAGTTGGGACTAGTCGGGGAATGGAGTGATAGTCTAGATGGTTGCTTTAGTAGTCCACACTATTCTGTGAAATAGTGTGATAATAATTATAATGAGAACTTCATTTAAGTTTGGATATTGTCTAGGAGACAATATTCGTGTTAAAACTCTCAGTTTACGTTTATCGTATTGTGTAAATTAAGTTTGTTTTTGAATTCTATACCATGTTATTGGCGACTCAGAATGGGTTATGTATACCTATTTTGGGGGCGTCACAAGGACAACCTTTGGTGCCTCCTTCCCAGCTGGACTTGACTTCACTACATGACAAAATCGGGCTAGGTGACTTCTCTTCCGCAATTGTAACACTTTTTGGATTGCTACGTGCAATTTGGACTAATGTGTCCCTCCCCTCTGCATTTGTAGCATACGACCAGTGGTTGTTCTCCTTCTGTAACAACGGGTGTTGGTGCTAATGTCTTTCCATCATTATTGAATCTCCTCTTTGTAAGACCCCGAAATTTTTTTTAAATAAAAAGGAATTTCCTTTATTTATTATTTTGAAATAGTTAGGGTGGATTTGATTAATGTGGTTAGTTATGGGTAAATGCTTAAATATTTTAAATAAGCAAGTGGTGATAAAATATTCATTATTGTTTGGGAATATTCGTTTGGTCGTGGAATATTCAGATGCTGTCGGGGAATATTAAATGCGACGGTAGCGACCCATGTGTGGGCCCCATGTAAAAGTTAGCGATTGGATGAAAAAGCGAGCAAAAATAAGTTGTTTAAAAATAAGCAGCGTAGTTATACAAGATTTTAATTGTTGGAATACCCGGTGGTTAAAACACACGAATACGCGTTATTGCACAAGAGAAGATACCAGATTGCACCAATTATTGATTCTTACGTAAGAAGGCACTACTCAATAATGGTTATAAGAATTATCGCTCAAAGATTTCATTTTATTGATTCAATAATTCTTTGCGTTGATATTTTATATTGTTGTTGTTTAAATAATTGTCATTACACGTATTTTTCATTATCGAACCAATAATTCATATTATCTGAATAATATTATTAGATAACATTATTGGCAATGTCTAGAAAGTTCTGTCTAAGGAGAGGTTTGGTCACCTAATTGCGCGCCAGTAAGGAGAAATTCTTATTGGAAAGCCCCCTCTTTCCTGAAGCGCTTTGGTTGTCAATATTGTGATTACGTAATATTATTTGTGAATAATTAATTATTGATTCATATGATGAGGAAAATATTGATTTTATGTGGATATAGATGGAGAAAATTTTTATAGTGACAATTGTTGAAAATTAATATTTTATCTTTTTCTGATAAAATAATTCATTTAAATATATTATTTTAATAATATAATAATGGTGATATTTTTACAACGAATGTGGGATATATGAGTATATGAGGAGGAAGAGTATTTTTATTGCAATAAATGTTTAAAATATGTTAAACATGCTGGTGGACCCCATTTATCGGTGAAATTTGATTATATTTGTAAAATCGCTTGTTTGTGGATTTCACCAATTTTTGTTTGGAATTTGGAAAACTTTCTTCTGCAAAGTTGTAGAGAATTGAATTTCCTATAAAAACTCAGTAAGATTGAATTTTCGGATAAAAGGGCTATTTATTATGAATTATTGAAGTTCAAGTCTCAAAATAATTGATTTTTGGAAGTTTAAATTATTTTAAATTAGAAAAACGTTTTTTTTATTTTTTTCTAGAAGGTTGGCATGTGTGAATTCTTTGAGATTAAGATTTCAAGGAATACGATAATATTTTTATATATATTAATATTATATTAAATTTTCTCGCTTTGGTGTTCTAAGCAATTTCTATAAATAGTGCTTAGGTTAGAATTGAAAATCACACCGTAAATCAAGTTTTCTCTCTATATTATCGAGCGTATTCTTGTGAGTATTTTGAGTATACTTTGAGTATTGCTATACTGATGTGCAAGTTCAAGTCATAGCTTTATATCCTGTGTTTCAACTAAATCTTGTCTTTCGAGGTAAGGGATGTTATTTTCTTCTCAAATGATATTATTTCTTCAATATCATTATCTTTGAAATATTGGTTGAAACTTTTTATCAAATTTGGAACTTTTTCATATCGGGGTTACTATTCACGAGTTACTATTCACGAGTACTATTCACGAAGCGTGAAGATATTTTTTGTGAAATTTCTATCTTTTGGTGTCTGAGTTACTATTCACGATACTAAGACTATTCACGATATCTGGCATTATTCACGAATACGACACTATTCATCGAAAAAATGAAATTTCTTCTTTTGTCCAAAATATCTATTATGGATACTAGCTTTGATTGTATCCATGTTTTGATCATTCTTGAATTTTACACCACTATGATTATTTTTGAGGTATTTTTGGGACGTGGATAAAACAAAGTACTAATCCTTAATCCTTAATCCTTGTCATTATTCAATCGGATTCGTTTCTTTTAAAAATATTTTCATCATCCTCGTCTTAAATGATGATATTATGGAATATCTTTGGCCTCAGTAGTAAAAGATGAATGATTTCGATGAATATCTTTGGCCTGTAGTGCAAAGATGAATGATTTCTGATGAATATCTTTGGCCCGTAGTGCAAAGATGAACAGGTGTTTAGATGAACATGACCAACTGGTGAATGTCCTTGGCCTTGTAGTGCAAGGATGAATATTTGATCCGGATATATATTGATTGATGTTACAGGATAAAATAGGCGATGAACTTTAAAATTCATACATAGAAGATAGTAGTTTGCATTCTCTACTTAACTCTTCTAATGAATTATTATTTTTCTGCTGAATATTGATTTAAAACTTGTTGTCTATTGTATTCTATTATATTTTTTCCTGTTGAAGACTAACGATAATTTTGTTGTATATTATCTTAGTCATAATATTCTTTACTGGGCTAGTCGAGCTCACCCTTTTCCTTTTTGTTCCATTTTTCTTCTCAGGAGACGAGAATGTAGCGAGTACTAGTCGGGGTATGGAATGAAGGTTCTAGAGAGAGTTGTTTAATAGTCCTCACCATTTTTGTAAAATAATGTATCAATAATTATGATGGGGATTTATTTGGGTATATATATTGTCTAGAAGACAATAATTGTATTTAAACTCACAGTATATATGTTGTCGTATTTTGCACGACAAATGTATTAATAAAGTTGTAGTTATTTCTGTACCATGTATTTGGCGACTCAGAATGGGTTGGATGGAATGGACCTATTTTGGGGGCGTCACACTCTTCTTGAAATTTCAACTTCTATTATCTGGGCCAGGATTACCACCAAAGTGATTACAATTTTTGGCATGTTGATTTCCTCCATGTTTGTTGTCATCGCTTCGATGACTGCTACCACTGGTATTATTGTTTTGTCGGCTGCTATCTCTTAGTTGGGTTGACTCATTATCGCGCTCCAATAACTGAGCCCTATTCACAACATCTGAATACAAGCAAAGTTTATGAGAAATGAGGTATTTGCGTATTTCGGGTTTCAAACCTCTTAGAAACATTCGCATCATATGCTCCTCATTATCTACCAAATGGGATGTAAACCGAGATAACTCCACAAATTTAGTCTCGTATTGCGATATGATCATATTATTTTTCTCCAGCTTGATGAATTCTACCTCCTTCATGTGACGAATACTTTCAGGAAAGTACTTGTTGTTGAACAATTCTTGGAACTTCTCCCAAGACATCTTTAGTGCAGCAAGTTAAGTATGTTTTACAGATTTCCACCAGTAATCTGCCTCTCCTCGCAACATGAAGGTGGCAAAGGGAACCTTTTGCTCATCGGAGCATCCCAAGATATCAAATATCTTGGTGATCTGCTTTATCCACGTCTCTGACTTAAGTGGTTCTGGCTTTCTCAAAAACTCCAGTGGTCCCAGCTCCTTGAACTGCTTAGCGGTGACCATCTGTGAGTTGCCAGTGTTTCCACCTGCATTTTTCACAGGAGTCTCTCTCGCCTGATATTGCATAAATTACAGAAAACCTCTGAACATCACATCGTTCATCATCTGGTTGGTGTTGTTGTTTACCTGAGGATTAATGCCTTCCTGATCCACATTATCCTGGGTATTGATCAGCGATGACTCAACGGTCTCATGTGCTCCATTTCTTAACTCAACATTTTTAGATGCCATTTCAAACACTACCACAAAATAAGGGTTCATTGACATGCCACATATTATCCCTATACTCTGACCGACCAATTAAATAACAAATAAGCTTAGGTAGGTCATACTAACGAATGATTTACCCGTCTCTCCCCTCCTAGTTCTAGCCTCAAATCTCAGCCAGGGATCATATCCCTAACCTTTGATACCAACTGTGACTCGCATCCAAGACTTGGATAGCACCTCAGATTGATACCTATCAACTTGCCACCGTTATTCATGGCGTCCCCTACGGAAAGTCTGGCTTCGGTGCATCCCAAGACTTGGAAGTCACCAGATAAAGGCTCGGGGCTCTTTACTTATGGCTTTGATACCAACTGTGACGCCCCCAAAATAGGTATACATCACCCATTATGAGTCGCCAAATACATAGTACAGGATACAAATACAAACTTAATTATACAACTGTCGTGTAACATAAGCTGAGAGTTTTAACACGAATATTGTCTCCTAGACAATATCCAAACTCAAATGAAGTCCTCATTACAATTATTATTACACTATTTCACAAAATAGTGTGGACTACTAAAGCAACCATCTGGACCGTCACTCCATTCCCCGACTAGTCCCAGCTATATTCTCATTTCCTGAAGAGAAAAATGAAAGCAAATGATGAGCTCAACTAGCCCAGTAAAGAATATTATGACTAAGATAATGCAGAATAAATTATCGTTATCCGTCAACAGTATTAAACTTATAGAATACAATAGACAACAAGTTTAACTGCAGCGGAATAAACAATCCATTAAAAGAGTCAAGTAGAGCATGATATCTACTATCTTCTATGATTTAAAAGTTTATCATCAATTTTATCGTTGAGACTCAGCTCAGTAAATAATCTACATCCCTGAATTATCCATGCACTACGGGCCAAGGATATTCATTATTATCACATCATCGAATTATCCATGCACTACGGGCCAAGGATATTCGTTATTATCACATCATTGAATTATCCATGCACTATGGGCCAAGGATATTCGTTAGTATCACCAGTGGTCATGATCATGCCAACAACTATCCATCAATGCACTACGGGCCAATGAGGACTTTTATCACATCATTTGTAGCATTACAGGTCATGATTATACCGATACATAGTTATAATCATACCAATCAACAGTCCATCAATGCACTACGGGCCAAAGATGACTTTCATCACAATATAAGCATGAGGATGATACCAATGATATAAGAATTA
Source organism: Panax ginseng (assembly GCA_020205605.1). Taxonomy (NCBI): domain Eukaryota; kingdom Viridiplantae; phylum Streptophyta; class Magnoliopsida; order Apiales; family Araliaceae; genus Panax; species Panax ginseng. The sequence goes on from CM035128.1 coordinate 132,911,094, forward strand.
AATTAAATGAGAGCAAGGATAAATTTTAAAGATTTATAATTCAATTAATCCAGAGTTCAAGAATGTCCAAATTATCAACATAATACTTCTTTGTGGAGTAAATTCAAGAATAATATTGTATCAAAAATAATTTGGACAGAAAAGAAATCAATTTTTGTCATGAATAGTACCCCGGGTGAATAATACATGAGTGAATAGTACCCCATAAATAGTACTTCTGGAATAGTACCCCGTGAATAGTACCCCGACATGAAAAGATTAAAAATTATCAAGAATGTTCAGAATAATTTTTTCGTGAAAATATACTAGATGAAACGCAAATTTCAAGGATATTCTACTAATTTCAAGGAGTATAGAAGCAATACTTAACAAAATGAGTGTAGAATTCAGAATCTGAAACGAAATAATATTACTTACATACTACAGAGTAAGGAAGAAAATATTATTTCTTATGAATATTGAACAAAAATAATATCTCTTACCATAAAAGGAGAATACTTCGGACTGGTAGGGCGGGGATATTCTTGAAGAAATCTTTCACTATTTTCTACACTAAAATCTTCCTTAAACTCAAAAGAAATACGCTCAATATTATAGAAGAAGAATTCTCTGATTCTGGTGTGATTTTCATTTCTAAACTAAGCATCCTATTTATAGGAGAATGGAAGAATACTATTTAAGAAAAATCACGGGGAAAAGCTAAAGGATTTCACGGACGAATTTACGGGCGCAATTCTGAAGAATTTTTTTTGATTTTACTATGTTGCACTATGCAGCACTATGCACATACTATGCAGTAGTATGCAACACTATGCGGTACAATGCAATCAATAAAATATAATATATTCTATTTTACATAAAAAATAAAAACTTATTATTATATATATATATATATATATACACACACCCTCAAACCCACGACACACCACCACCACCCACCACACCACACACACACACACACACACACACACACACACACACACACACACACACACACACATATATATATATATACTGAATAACTTTCTACCGATTATTTTGAAAAATGAGTAAGTGGAGGTCCATGTAATACGCAAACTTTACAACAAATACTTCATAAAAATTTTCTCTATTTTTCTCAATTCACTTGGCTTCACAAAACACATTTTTAATAACATTCATTATTAATATTATAACTCACAATATTAACAACTAGTTCATTCCCAGAAAAGAGGGGGCTTTCCGATAAGGATTTCTCCTTATTGGCGCGCAATTAGGTGACCAAATCTCTTTCCTCGACAAAACTTTCTAGACATTGTCAATAATGCAAATAATAATATGATTAACTTTGTCGTCTCAATTATTGATTTAATAATATATAATATTGTGAAAATAATTGAATCAATAATGTGAGATACTATGCAGCAATTACTGTGGCAATATTTGAAATAAACTAAGTGACTTCTCACGTAAGCCTCAATAATCAAAGATATTGTACAATATCGTGTGCTACTATGCAACCATGCGTATTATTGTACTTTTATCACCGGGTATTTCAACCGTTAATGGTAAAACTTTCGCCGTTATTTTTATAAAAAGATATTTTTGTCGTTTTTTAACTCCGACAGTAATTCCGTTTTGGGGTTCACCAAAGATTGTGCCGTCATACGAATATTCCCTGATAAAATGAATATTCCCCGACCAATCGAATATTTTATGACAACTTGCTTACTTTGCAAAATTTGTAAATATTACCCACAACTATAACATTATAACAAATCCACACCATAATATTCAAAATGATATTTAGAGAAAATTAATCTTTATTCATAAAAATTGGGGTCTTACAAAGACTATTTAATTAGTACGTTGTGATAATATAACATGAGTTTAGCTACAAAATAAAGGAGATGAAAAAAATGAATCCATAGTTTCTCGCTGTGTGTTGTCCTTTAAAGGATAAGGTATTCCTTGATCATTTTATTAAATACTCTTTGTGATCTTTGACAATGTTACAAAGAGATGAATTAATGTTGCTACTTTGACTTCATTTCCTAAAGTATAGACTATGAGACTATATGGGGTGATTATGGTATGGACTGTGATAGCCCAAGATTTCGGATAGCCTTGAAATTAGGTTTTTCGAGATTAATATGTAATAAATAAAATTATATTTATATAATTATGTATAATGTGATTTAAGTCGATTAATGACCTAGTTTACGTGATATGTGATTGAGTATGAGTGTTAGGAGTTTTTGGGAGAAAATATATTTTTTCGAGAAAAAATGCAAAAACAATTTTCATAAAAACGCAGAAAATGCAGAAAAACGCTAATAAACGTACTCTTTCGAGAATTTTGAATTACATCATAGCGTTTATTTCAGAAGGCGAGATGAAATTTGTAATAAGAAAAATTTCAAGAAAAAGATGTAAAAACACTTCACGCTAAAAAAGAAATTTCATTTTTTTGATTTTTCGAATAACGACGTAGCGTTTATTTGGGAAAGAGAGATCGGTGGTGAAATCAAATTTTCAAAAATTGAGAGTCGAATTTTCGACCAACCGAGCATGTTACAAAAACAAAACCGAAAAAGTTAAAAAATCTAACTAAAAAGAAAATGAGAAATCAAATTAATCTTGGCAAAATTAATAAAATACACACTTTAGTTGACACGTTTTACTTATTACACCATTAAACTTTTAATTTCTTAAATTACCCCCATTAAACTCATTATTATTTTGAAATTGGGTCATTCCGTTAAAACAATAAATGGACGTTAATTTTTTATCGACAAAACTAATGAATTACCAATCTAGTTGGCATATTTTACTGATTACGCCATTGAACTATTAATTTTTCAAATTACCCCATTAAACTAATTAATATTTTGAAATCGGGTCATTCTGTTATTTCTGCCTTACGAGTTATAATCGTTTTAGTTTTTATCCTACGTGGACGTGAAAAAGAAAAAAACAAATTTGATTTATTCTCTCTCTTCCTTCCTCTTATCTCTCTTTTCTCCCCCTTCTTCCATATCAAATAGATCTGCATATTTTCTTTCTTTAAAATCTATGAAATTTTCTAGATCCGAATACCCAAAATATTGAATTGAGTTTTAAAGTTCATCAGTACATATAACAATAGAGTCTAAATCCCTAAAAATAGCAACATATGAAGTAAATGATGTTGCAGTAGGTTTCCTCCATCTCACCTCCAACTATCAGCAGCCTTATGCCTCTGAACTCCTCTCATTCACTCTCGATCGCCTCCACAAGGTTAATTCCTTCCCCAATCTCTCTATATATCTATGTGTGTGTGTGTGTATATATATATATATACATGTGGTAGTAATATTTGGTTGGGATTGTATTTATGATTTGATAAAGCTTGAGTTTTTACGGATGGATGCATAGATAATTCAGAGTTAGATGCAAAATGGTATTGCTGCCAATTATCACATTTTCATTTCTACTACTAATGCATTGCTTTTCATTCGCGAGGAAGTTTTTTCTATTGATAAACATCTGAGATTGAAGTACCCAAAATATTTTGATTTTTTTGCTTTCACTTTCAAGTTTTTTATTATTTTTTTGCCACAAATAATATTTTTTATTTTTGAATTTCTTTTCTAGAGCCATAGATAAAAAATTAATGTCTGCTTAATTTTTTTAACAGAATGACTGAATTTATAAATATTAATTAGTTTAATGGGGTAATTAAAAAAATTAAAAGTTTAATGGTGTAATCAGTAAAACGTGCCAACTATGTGGGTAATTCATTAGTTTTGTTGATAAAAAATTAACGTTCGTTTATTTTTTTTAACAGAATGATCCAATTTCAAAATAATAATTAGTTTAGTGGGGTAATTTGAAAAATTAAAAGTTCAATGGTGTAATCAGTAAAACGTGCCAACTACAATGGGTATTTCATTAGTTTTGCCAATTAATTTTGGACTAACCAATCCTAGGGTTTGAAATGGCTTGGTTAGGAAATGAAATGAGCTTAGTTCGTATTGAATAAGAGCAAGTTAGAATTATTATGGGATTTTAATTGAGAACTCATGTGACAGCTGAGTTGTGCAAACCTTTGTATGGGCAGGGGTTTTATGCTTGGTTTAACGACCACTTAGTTTATCACACTAATAATCGTTTAAATGTTGGTGTCGCGCTATCTATATACAAATGATGAGAAGGTGACTCTTTTCTTAGGTGTATATTTGATAGCTAGAGAATAACAAGATTAGATATAACGAGCCCAAAATTCATACAATTTAACTATCGACTTCGGTCGTTAATAATACGTCTAACTTTTAATTTTATATCATTATTCGATGTTAAACTTAATAAAATGCGAAATAATTAAAACTTTTATGTCTTCTTACTTCAATTCACTGAATCAAAACCTTTATCATTTACACATCTCTGAATCAATTTTATTTTATGATTCACTTCATCAAAGTTATTATATAAAATCTTATATTTCAATCTGATAACATAGCATGCCCCTGCGAAACGGGGGGACTCTAGGTTGGTCTCCTAGCATGCCCCTGTGAAACAAGGGATACATCTTCATTGCCTTTATCGAGTACCCTCTTGGGATCGCTCATATACTTTCCAGTCTGTATATGCTCGGCGACTTCTTCGAAGGCAGTGAAGTCTTTAATCTTGCCTGTCTTTAGGCCCATCTCTACCATTTTACCGTGTTTGATCATTTCTGAGAATTGCTTTCCTATGCATGCTAGGATCCTCTTATAGTAAGGAGCCTCTTGGATATCAATAAACATCATTACCATCTCAGTTTCTGTCATTGATTGAATGACTTGCGATGCTAGATGTCTCCACCTTTGGGCATATTCTCAGAAAGACTTAGTACTTTGTTTTTTAACTTTAGTCACTTGGTATCGATCCGGTGCCATTTGTGACTAAAAACTGTATTGATTGAGAAAGGAATGGGCCAATTCTTCCTAGTTGTGGATTTTGGCATTGTCAAGTCAGGCATACCAGGCTTTAGCCTCTCCAGTGAGACTCTTTTGGAAAAGTTGCATTCTGAGGATTTCATCTTGAGCATAAGACCCCAGCTCGCCAATATATAATTTTAGGTGCATATAGGGATCGCCTGCCCCATTGTACTTTTCAAACTCTGGGACTTTGAATTTGTCAGGATATCGAGCCATTGGGAATATGCAGAGATCTGAATAGGTGACACTACCATAGTTTCCAGTCCCTTTGATTAACCGGATGGTTTCCTCCATTTGTTGGACTTTCTTTCTTATATCCCCAGTTTCTAGATCATCCCTGAGTTTTGTGATTTCAGGGGTTTTGTTGGTTCTTTTATTGGAATGAGGTTCAGGTATATGGGTTTTCATCTTTTTGCCAATACCCTGACTGCCCCCTGGTGTGAATAACTCTAATTGAGTAGGCATTATTTGGCCCCGAGTGTTTTTACTTTGTTCTTTTAGAAAGATAGCTAATTCTGCTATCTGATTCCTTAATCCTTCGAACTCCTCTCAAGAAACAGGAGTAGGATCAGACTGGGAACTTGTAGCCATGTCTGATGGTGGGCTTATTGCCTTTTTGGACTTTGAACGGGTACCTGGACCAATTGCTTCCCTACAAAAAGACTTACGTAGTTTAGTCTTAGGGAATATATAAATGTTACATGCTATGTGATGTATCCGTTTTATGAATATTATCCTGCAAAATGGATGTTAGCTATTTATAAGACAAGATAACATGTCAGGTTTTAATATGCATGTAGACATATTCCTTCATATTTTCCATTACTTTGAGATTGACATGGAATGAAATTACAAGTAATTGAGATTACAAGTAATTCAAAATGGAAAGTATGAAGAGACTTCCCTCCACATTTGGTTTATCAGAGGCTGACCTATCTTAGGTTACTCTCGCGGCTTTTTGGCATGAAGGTTCCCAGATCATCGCAATTTACTCGACAAGAATTTAATCCAGGCTTTCAACTGGAGCGAATCTAGGTGGTGCCTTTCCTGAGCCTCGTTGGAATTAGTCTCCCTACGAGTCCAGTAATCAAACACCAATAGGATAGCCTCTTGGTGGAGGGACCACACAACATACATTCACATACAACGTGTTTCACCATATGGAAATGATGATATGTGCGAAGCGCTAAGTGCAGTAAGTAAATTCATTCGTACACATTTATTTAAATGTAAATGCAACATCCACACACAAGCAAATAATAGTTTTGAAAAGTTTGTAGTAGCGCCTTAAGCCCTCTTATTGGAAGTTCCCAGAAGATTCGCCACCTGTCGACGCCGGGATTTTTATTTGTCCCTTTTTGTTCTTATTTTTTGGTGTTCTCATGTTTGGTGAGATTTGTTTGAAAAAATAAGTTGTGAAAAGGTCTGACATGTATATGTCGACAATTGGACTGTAAGAGTCGCCAGTTGGTATTTTTAAATGGTTGTACCAACACAACCGAGAAAAGGTTTGCACATTGACCACGTGATGTAACACTACTAAACTAGTCTGTGAAACCGAGATTCGTTAGGGTCCAGGGGCTTGATTATGCGGAGGGAAGTGTTAGGCACCCCCCGACATCCGTGTTACCACACCGCCACTTTTCAATTTAAGCTATTATATGAATGTGTATGTGTGTGTGGGGGTTAATGTGCAATTATCTGGAAGTAGTGCTATGCCTCGTTTGCACCTATATATAAAGGGTTTGAATTTTTTTATAAAAGTTCAGTTTTAACAAGATATAGCAATGATGTTTTGTAAAAGAGGTTTTTCAAACCCTTATGCTCAATAGTAATTGAGGCCTTTGATACTTCCATTTTATTGTATATTCAGCTTGATTGCTTTTATTTTTGATATGCAAAGCATCATCGAGAAAATAATGTACATAGCAATGCCGAACTCCTTATGGGCATGAAAGTCATCTAAGGATATTCAAACACCGTGAATAATTTACAAGCTGATTACAGCTGAAAATGTCCATCACGGGAACCGAATCTAGATTCAGAAGACGGAATCTGTGATCACATGATTCCTAGGCTCACATGATGCCGCAGTTTTTATGAAAGCTGTAAGCAGTTATATATATATATAAGCTGTAAATATATATATATGTACGATCGACCACCACGAAGTAAACTTCATGGGGTATTGGAAATGTAAATATATAAAAGTTCTAAATATATATATAGAGATGATCAACCGCCACAAAGTAAAGTCCAAGCGGGATGAAATATAAATAAATCAGTAAAAGACGATCAACCGCCATGAAGTAAACTTCATGCGGGACGAAAAATGTAAATAAAGCAGTAAAAGGCCACGAAGTAAACTCCAGACATGACAAAATATAGGATGTTAATCCAGGCTCAATCGAGGCATAGATGTTAGTCATATATATATATATATATATATATACATATATATATATATATACATAAATAAAAAGCCACGGACCGAAGTCCGGGCATACACACGCAACACGACTCTCAACGTGAATAACTGTGTGTGCAAAAAGTAGAGAAAGGCTTTAAGAAATGTAAGAAGTCTTACAGTGGGCTGCCAAGAAGACTTTAAATGGCTTTAAATGAATGAACAATCGATTTCCACTGGTAAAATATGACAAAGCATGAGCTTACAAGTGTTTAAAATGAGAAAGCACTCAGTTTATAGTGTGTACAGAGCAAAATGGACTGGGCTTCCTCGCCTTTTCTCTCTTAAAAATGGCCACCCCAAACCCTCTATTCATAGAGGGGGGGAGCCGCAGGTGTACCTGCGGCAGTCTCTTGTTTACCTGCGGCTGCCTGGGATTCCTCGGGTAATGTGGGTCTCGCCGTCTCGAAGTACGTGCACTCGGACAACGCGCTGTTCGCTCGAACCTTCATAACTTTTAATTCGGGAGTCCGATGGAAGCGTGCCATACCATTCCGAAAAGCTCTTTCTGAGAGCTATGCAATGACATAGGATTTACCCTTTTTTGATTCTAGGAAGATTGGTCCATGACCAAAATAGCATTTTTGAGTCTCTGTTAGGCAGTCCGTTGAGCTGTTTTTTGTAGTTTGCGCTCAAAAGTTAAGGTATAATTCTTATGGGACTTATTTTGAAGCAATTAAAACTTTTATGTCTTCTTACTTTAATTTCCTAAATCAAAACCTTTATCCTTCACACATCTCTGAATCAATTTTATTTTATGATTCGCTTCATCAAAGTTATTATATAAAATCTTACATTTCAATCTGATAACCTTTGCATATCAGATAACTCAAACTTTACAGTTTATTATTACATAATTATTTTGATTTATCAAGTACATTTCTCAAAACCTTTATCTTTACCTACCTTTGAACCATACTTAGTTTATTACTCACTTTATTAGAGTTAATAAATAAAACTTACATCCAGGTTTAATACCCTTTATATAATAGACAAAACGTAAACTTTATAACTAAACATCTAATATACATCATAAAACATTGAGTACATCTCATGAACCTTAATCATGGTTTAAAGAAATAACAATCTTTAGCTAAAATAACAATCTTCGTGTATTATTTCTGATCCATGTCATTCAAGTAGCACATAGTGTTACCTTCAATCCTTAACCTGCAAAAAGGGTTATGTCGACGTCGAGATTTTTATTTGTCCCTTTATGTTCTTATTTTTTGGTGTTCTCATGTTATGTGAGATTTTTTTGAAAAAAACAAGTTGTGAAAAGGTTCGACATGTATATGTCGACGATTGGACTATAAGAGTTGCCGGTTGGTACTTATTTTTAAATGGTTGTACCAACTCAACCGGGAAAAGATTTGCACATCGACCACATGATGTAACACTGCTAAACTAGTATGTGACACCGAGATTCGTTAGGGTCCGGGGGCTTTATTATGCTGAGGGAAGATGTTAGGCACCCCCCCCCCCCCGAAATCCGTGTTACCACGGTGAACGCCACTTTTCAATTTAAACTGTTATATGAATGTGTGTGTGTGTGTGGGTCAATGTGCAATTATCTGAAAGTAGTGCAATGCCTCGTTCGCACCTATATACAAAGGGTTTGAATTTATTTTATAAAAGTTCAGTATTAACAAGATATAGCAATGATGTTTTGTAAAAGAGGTCACACACACGCAATCAAGGCATAACTCGATGATGTTAGTCCATATATATATATATATATATATATAAACAAAAATAAAAAACCACGGACCGAAGTTCGGGCATACACACGTAACACGACTCTCAACGTGAATAACTGTGTGTGCAAAAAGTGGAGAAAAACTTTAAGAAATGTAAGAAGTCTTACAGTGGGCTGCCAAGAAGACTTTAAATGGCTTTAAATAAATGAACACTCAGTTTCCACCGGTAAAATATGACAAAGCATGAGCTTACAAGTGTTTAAAATGAGAAAACACTCAGTTTATAGTGTGTACAGAGCAAAATGGACAGGGCTTTCTCGCCTTTTCTCTCTTCAAAATGGCCACCCCAAGCCCTCTATTTATAGAGGGGGGAGCCGCATGTGTACCTACGGAAGCCTTTGGTTTACCTACGACTGTCCAAGATGCTTTGGGCAATGTGGGTCCTACCGTCTCAAAGTACGTGCACTCGGACAACGCATTGTTCGATCGAACCTTTATAACTTTTAATCCAGGAGTCCGATAGAAGTGTGCCATACCATTATGTAAAGCTCTTTCCAAGAGGTATGCAATGACATAGGATTTGCCTTTTTTCATTTTGGGAAGATGGGTCCATGACTGAAGTAGCATTTTTGGGTCTCCGTTAGGCAGTCCGTTGAGCCGTTTTGCGTAGTTTGCGCTTAAAAATTAAGATATGGTTCTCTTGGGACTTCTTTTGAAGAAATTTAAGTTGAAATGAGTGTATTTGATTTGAGTTAAAGTTAAGTTGGCAAATGACCATTTTTCCCCTCTTAGGGTTATCTCCAGTTTTCAAACAGTTGTAGTAGTCTTTTCTCAGGGTTATCTCTAAGATCTTTATGTTGTTGACTCTGAATGTCCTCAGGGTTATCTCTGAGGTTTGCTTTACCTCCCAGGGTAGACTCTGGGCATTAAACTTGATCTCCCGGGGTTATCTCCGGGGTTGGAAACTGGATCTCTCAAGGCTATCACCGGGGTTGGAATGGATATTATGGTCCTCCAGGGTTATCTCTAGAGTGTGAAGAAGATGCTTTTGTCCTCCCACATAGTTAGTAATAGGAAAACAAAATTTTGAGTGTCTACAGATGCCCCTCTTTATCATGTTCATGCAATGCAATGGAATGGACATGATAAAGATTACCAGACACTGGAAATATAAAAAGGTATTTTTAATGATGTAAATCACAATGTAATGAATGTTTTCATAAATCGCAGTTCACAAATCGCGCATCGTATTTTGCACTTCAATTTTTGCATTTGGCCAATCGCACTTTGCAACTCGCACATCGCATTTTGCATATTGCATTTTGTATATCGGAAATCACAAATCGTACTTCGCAAATCACTTTACCTTTAGCGGTTGTTATGATACCTATACTAGTGTTGACTACAACGGTTTGGCTTTTTGTCGGTGTCGCCGATGCCTGTTTGATGAAGAGAAATTGAGATGTTTTCTACATCTCTACTAGGGATGACATTCTAAAATCACCGGACCTTCCCGATGCATACACTGCTAGTTTAAAATGGTGCCTACCCTGATGGTAGTTTGACAACGGATCCTACCCTGCTGGTAGTTGAATACACTGACATCGCCAAACTGTTTTGGTTCCCACTCTAACGGTGGTATACAAAGCTTTCATCGATGAACTATCTTGATGTTGTGCTCACTCTTTTTGAGGTGATTTGGAGTTTTTTTTTTGTTATTGGTTGCATGTGGCCCATTTCCTTGAGCGTTTATATTTCAACCCGACTGAACTGATGACCTGAATGCTGCTGACATCCTTGGAGGGTGCGGCTCATTTTCTCGCTGCCCAGATTTGAACTTTGGTGTATAGGCCTCGACGTGTGAGGACTCGACTCCGGTTGGCCTATTTGATGAAGAGGATTTCATCCACTAGACCTTTTTTCATTGGGATTTTACTTTTGAGTTAAGGACTTTCTTGAGAATTTTCCCCTTCTTTTGTAGGGGCAAGCTTATGTTGTCATGATTTCTTTCAAGAGTTCTCCCCTTTCTTTTGATGAGAGGCTTGATCCCGCCTTAAACTTCTTCCCTTTCCTGGAATCAAAAAATGCCCTAATCCTTTCACCTATTGTTACCGAGGATTCATATAAGAAACTCTCTTTGTTGACCAAGTCGCGAGTGAGCAATATCCGAATCGCTAGTGAGATGATATTAGGGAAGCTCTGATGATGGACCATGCTGATGGTGTTGACTGGTGCATTTTCCTCTTTAGGATGGTTAATAAATGCTCTAGTGTTGAGTTATCGTTGTTTCTGAGATTGCCTTAATCTTGTTGTAAGGGACCCAATATCGGTTTGCCGCCAATTATGAAATTTCCCCAGCCTTGCTTATTGTCTGGGATTGTTTCTTTGACAGATAGGCCGATAAGATGGCAAGATTGTAAGAGGCTTTTACCTCTGTACTAGATGGTGAACAAGTAGTGGATTTGGGCTTTGATGCCCTCAACCATTGTTCCTGACTTGTTTACGCAATCAACCTTGACAGTTTTCTTCTGATTTTATGAAGACTTGTGATTGAAGGTGTCGGCTCTTTGAAGGTCCTCACTGCTGATCATGTTTGATATATCCTGTGTTGTTGTTACAAATTTGATGATAGATGTCGAGAGGCCTTCGGATTCCACTAAATTGGCCCCAAAGATCTCATCTTGGTTGGTGATGACTTCACCCAAGTTTGATTTGATCTGCAAAGTTTGATTTGTTGTCTTGATCAAGGGGAACATGTCATCTAGTATGAGATAGAATTTGCCACGATGGTTACCCATGTATTGCTGGAGGTCAAAAGAGATCAAGTCTTCTCATACTTCAAGAGCGATGAGTCGCTGACAAGTTGCATCTTATGATGATGGTCATTTCATCCCTATTGCTGGTTATCTTGGGATTAATGTTTGGGTTTGGATATTTCTTTTGAGGGTCTGACCACATCACTGATGGCTTCCTATGTACTCCCGTATGTGTGGGAGATCAGGTCTGCGTAGTTCCTGCTTAATAAGATAAACGGCTTGAGAAGTGTTTGTTTGGGGTTTTTGGGTTTTTGTTTAGTTTGACGGCACCATAAATGGCTGCCTATGTACTCCCATTGATGAGGGGAGATCAGGTCTTTCATAGTTCAGGCCCGACGTGGAATGGTTCAAAGTTGTATGTGGCAAAGAGGGTGTAAAGATGTTTTTTTTTTTTTTGGTTTTTTGGTTTTTTTGTTTTGTGTTTTTTTTCTTTGTTTTTTTGTTTTATTTTTTGTGTTTTTTTTTTGTTTTTTTCAATATTTATATGCAGGGAAAATAAAAGGCATACTGTGAAGAAAGTGATACCGTCCCAATATCTCTTGGAACTCCCCACTATATCCTCTGGATCTATATCTTCTTGGCTAGTTGAGGCCTGATAGTCCAGTTGTCAGTGGTTATGTTGCCTTCAAGGCTCGCGATAGAAGTTACCTCTTGGTTCTGAATATCTTCACTTATAGCCATAATTTGATCGCTTCCTGATTTAATACATTCCTTAGGGACACTTGAACTGGACCCATCGCAAAAAGGTATGAACTCCTGATTCTTTGATGGGTTGGTTTCCCTAATAACCTCACCACCTTTTCCTTCATCTGTTCCTTCACCTTTTTCTTGAGCTTGAGAGGATTCGACCATGAAATTTCCCTTGAACTATTGTCATATTTCTTGCAAGGAACTTTCTTTTTTGGCTTTTTCTTCCTTGGAAAGGATTAGTATTTCCTCCGCATCATCCAAGGTTATAAAATCAGGAATGTGGTTGTTATCTTTAGAGCACAAAATGTTTGATGTTGGCAGAGGAATCTCCCTTGGGGATTCCCTTGTCTCCTCTATCATTCCCTGTATTAGGATCACTCCATCTTGTGTTCTGCAAGGATTGGTGCTCATAGCCTTCACCTCCTTTGAACTACATGTCTCGAGTGGACATCTTAAGCTTTTTATTTCCTCTTCGCTTTTTCTAGTTATGAGGAATTCTATCTTCATCTCTTCCTTTTCAATGAGATCCTGGATTTTATGTCGTAAAGACTATCATTCCTCAGTCACATGTTCAAGTGAGTTAAAATGATAGAGACACATCTTGGTGGAATCATAACTCTTTATCTTGGGATTTATAGGAGGCAGCAACTCAATAATCCTTCCTTTACTTATCAGAAAGTGTAGCATTTCTTCATTTGATTTGTTCAGATGGGTGAATTTTTGGACTCTTTTGGAGGTTGTTTGATCTTTCTTCTTTGAGAATTCGCATTCCCCCAATCAATTTTTCCGTTGGCGAGATCTTCTAGTAATTTTATCAACCCCCTTTTTTTTCCTTTCAGCCTGTTTTGATCTTCTTCATTTAGCTGGCTCATCCTGGAGAGATATGGGTTTGCATTATGGTTAACCTCTTTTTTCTCTTGGCTTTCTGATAGTTGAGTGAAAAAATGCCTTGTTTCCTGATGTTGGCGCACTATCAGCTTAGCTAGAAGATTTACTTGATTCTAGATCGTCTCTAATTTTTGCATTACTATCATACCCTCCTCCGAGTTTTCCCACTCTAGGACATTTGTTCGGTACCTTTGGGGGTATTCCTCAATCCTTCGTATGTACTTACGATTTGGATACATTTCAGCGCTTCCTGACTCAATCATGTTTACTTCCTCTGTATCATGCTGCAACAGAAGGTTGGTGTTGACATTTTGTTGATCATGTTGTTGGCCCACAATACTGCCACTTTCAATCAGATTTTGAATCTTATGCTTTAAGGACCAACAATCTTGTGTATCGTGTCCTGGAGACCCTGAATGGTAAGCACATCTCTGGCTTGGATTGTATCTTTTGCTCCCTAGTTCCAGAGGTGGAGTCAGTTCGGTAATTTTCTTGTGATCCATTAATATTGCCAATACATTTTCAAGGGAATCACCAAATGGAGTGAACACCCGATTTTCGGTTCTTTCAATTTTTTTCCTGTCTGGGCATTGGTTGAATGCAACCTGTTGTTGAGATGGCAAATTGTCTTACTTTTTCCAAATGGGGGGACTGTAGGTTGGTCTCCTAGTATGCCCCTGCGAAACAAGGGATACATCTTCATTGCCTTTATCGAGTACCCTCTTGGGATCGCTCGCATACTTTCTAGTCTGTATATGCTTGGTGACTGCTTCAAAGGCAGTAAAGTCTTTAATCTTGCTTGTCTTCAGGCCCATCTCTGCCATTTCGCCGTGTTTGATCATCTTCATTGACTCTTTTGGAAAAGTTGCATTCTGAGGATTTCATCTTCAGCATAAGACCCCAGCTTGCCAATATATAATTTTAGGTGCATATAGGGATCGCCTGCCCCATTGTACTTTTCAAACTCTAGGACTTTGAATTTGTCAGGACATTGAGCCCTTGGGAATATGCAGAGATCTGAATAGGTGACACTACCATAGTTTTCAGTCCCTTTGATTGACCGGATGGTTTCCTCCATTTGTTGGACTTTCTTTCTTATATACCCAGTTTCTCGATCATCCCTGAGTTTTGTGATTTCAGGGGTTTTGTTCGTTCCTTTATTGGAATGAGGTTCAGGTATCTGGGTTTTCATTTTTTTGCCAATACCCTGACTGCCCCCTGGTGTAAATGACTCTTGTTGAGTAGGCATTGTCTGGCCCCGAGTGTTTTTACTTTGATCTTTTAGAAAGACAGCTACTTCTGTTATCTGATTCCTTAATCCTTCAAACTCCTCTCGAGAAACAGGAGTAGGATCAGGCTGGGCACTTGTAGCCATGTCTGACGGTGGGCTTAGTGCCTTTTTGGACTTTGAACGGGTACCTGGACCAGTTGCTTCCCTACAAAAAGACTTATGTAGTTTAGTCTTAGGGAATGTATAAATGTTACATGCTATATGATGTATCCATTTTAGGAATATTATCCTGCAAAATGGATGTTAGCTGTTTATAAGACAAGATAGCATGTCAGGTTTTAATATGCATGCACACATATTCCTTCATATTTTCCATTACATTTAGATTGACATGGAATGAAATTACAAGTAGTTGAGATTACAAGTAATTCAAAATGGAAAGTATGAAGAGACTTCCCTCCGCATTTGGTTTATCAGAGGCTGACCTATCTTAGGTTACTCTCGCGACTTTTTGGCATAAAGGTTCCTAGATTATCGCAATTTACTCAACGAGAATTTAATTTGGTCTTTCAACTTGAGCGAATCTGGGTGGTGTGTTTCCTGAGCCTCGTTGGAATTAGTCTCCGTACGAGTCCAGTAATTAAACACCGATAGGATAGCCTCCTGATGGAGGGACCACACAACATACATTCACATACAACGTGTCTCACCGTATGGAAATGATGATATGTGCGAAGCACTAAGTGCAGTAAGTAAATTCATTCGTACACATTTATTTAAATGTAAATGCAACATCCACACACAAGCATATAATAGTTTTGAAAAGTTTGTAGTAGCAGCTTAAGCACTCTTACTGGAAGTCCCCAGCAGAGTCGCCACCTGTCGATGTCGGGATTTTTATTTATCCTTTTCTGTTCTTTTTTTTTGGTGTTCTCATGTTAGGCCAGATTTGTTTGAAAAAACAAGTTGTGAAAAGGTCCAACATGTATATGTCGATGATTGAACTGTAAGAGTTGCCAGTTGGTATTTTTAAATGGTTGTACCAACTCAACCGAGAAAAGGTTTGCACATTGACCACATGATGTAACACTGCTAAACTAGTCTGTGAAACTGAGATTCGTTAGGGTCCGGAGGCTTGATTATGCGGAGGGAAGGTGTTAGACACCCCCGACATGTGTGTTACCACGGTGATCGCCACTTTTCAATTTAAGCTGTTATATGAATGTGTGTGTGTGTGTGGGTCAATGTGCAATTATCTAGAAGTAGTGTTATGCTTAGTTCACACCTATATATAAAGGGTTTGAATTTTGTATAAAAGTTCAGTTTTAACAAGATATAGCAATGATGTTTTGTAAAAGAGGTTTTTCAAACCCTTATGCTCAATAGTAATTGAGGCCTTTGATACTTCCATTTTATTGTATGTTTAGCTTGATTGCTTTTATTTTCGATATACGAAGCATCTTCGAGAAAATAATGTACATAGCAGTGCCGGACTTCTTATGGGCATGAAAGCCATCTAAGGAAATTCAAACACCGTGAATAATTTACAAGCTGATTACAGCTGAAAATGTCCATCACGAGAACCGAATCTAGATTCAGAAGACTGAATCTGTGATCACATGATGTCGCAGTTTATATGAAAGCTGTAAGAAGTTATATATATAAAAGCTGTAAATATATATATATATATATATGTACGATCGACCACCATGAAGTAAACTTCATGGGGTATTGGAAATGTAAATATATAAAAGTTGTAAATATATATATATATATAGACGATCAACCACCACGAAGTAAACTCCAGGCGGGACAAAATATAAATAAATCAGTAAAAGACGATCAACCACCACTAAGTAAACTCCAGGCGGGATGAAAAATGTAAATAAAGCAGTAAAATGCCACGAAGTAAACTCTAGGCTTGACAGAAATGTAAATATATATATATATATAAACATAAATAAAAAGCCACGGACCGAAGACCGGGCATACAAACGCAACACGACTCTCAACGTGAATAACTGTGTGTACAAAAAGTGGAGAAAGGCTTTAAGAAATATAAGAAGTCTTATAGTGGGCTGCAAAGAAGACTTCAAATGGCTTTAAATGAATGAACACTCGGTTTCCACTAGTAAAATATGACAAAGCATGAGCTTACAAGTGTTTAAAATGAGAAAGCACTCAGTTTATAGTGTGTACAGAGCAAAATGGACAGGGCTTCCTCGCCTTTTCTCTCTTCAAAATGGCCACCCCAAACCCTCTATTTATAGAGAAGGGAGCCACAGGTGTACCTGCGGCAGCCTCTGGTTGACCCGCGGCTTCCCGGGATGTCCCAGGCAACGTGGGTCCCGTCGTCTCGAAGTACGTGCACTCAGATAATGTGCTGTTAGCTCAAACCTTCATAACTTTTAATCCGGGAGTCCAATGGAAGTGTGTCATACCATTCCGGAAAGCTCTTTCTGAGAGCTATGCAATGACATAGGATTTACCCTTTTTTGATTCTAGGAAGATTGGTCCATGACCAAAATAGCACTTTTGAGTCTCTGTTAGGCAGTCTGTTGAGCTGTTTTTTGTAGTTTGCGCTCAAAAGTTAAGGTATAATTCTTATGGGACTTATTTTGAAGCAATTAAAACTTTTATGTCTTCTTACTTCAATTTATTGAATCAAAACCTTTATCATTTACACATCTCTGAATTAATTTTATTTTATGATTTGCTTCATCAAAGTTATTATATAAAATCTTACATTTCAATCTGATAACCTTTGCATATCAGATAACTCAAACTTTATAGTTTATTATTACATAATTATTGTGATTTATCAAGTACATTTCTCAAAACCTTTATCTTTACCTACCTTTGAACCATACTTAGTTTATTACTCACTTTATCAGAGTTAATAAATAAAACTTACATCCAGGTTCAATACCCTTTATACGACGGACAAAACTTAAACTTTATAACTCAATATCTAATATACATCATAAAATATTGAGTACATCTCATGAACTTTAATCATGGTTTAAAGAAATAACAATCTTTATCTAAAATATTAATCTTCGTGTATTATTTTTGATCCACGTCATTCAAGTAGCACATAGTGTTACTTTCAATCCTTAACCTACAAAAATGGTTATTTTTAAGGTTGAGCTTGACAGCCTAGCAAATCTAACAGTTTTCATGCATCACGTAGCACATAATAACATGCTTATCATACATCTCATAAACATTGGACTAACATAACATACATGCTATAGTTCATATAACAATTATAAAGATTGAGTTCCTTACTCAATCAACATTCATTACTCAATCAACGTAGTCATAAATTGACTTTTACGTTTCATACTTTCAACATATATATAACACATCATGCTATTTGCAATAAAGATTTAAAACAGTTCATCATCAAGTTCACATAGCAAATAGGAACTGAAAGACTTGCCTTGATCGTTGTTTACCAATAATAGTTCAACAACATACAGCTATTTGCACTTCATGTGCCCTACACAATTATATAATCATGCACATCAACTATTAGTCACATAGAAATGCATAGTAGTTGTAATGTAAACTTTACTCTATATCTCATAACCCTTGCTATTATCAATACACAATGTTCAATTTGATTGTGTTAACTTTCAACTTACATCTCACTATATTTCATACTTGAAGTTCATTCAAGTGTTTAAGTCTTGCTAGGAATTATTATTGGTTTTATTTTAACCCCATTTCATATCTTATCATATTCAATTCATTTGACTTAAAACACTTTTTACGTTCATTAACACTTGTCACGGCGTTTCGACGTTTATTCGTCACACGCCCGATTTGTCTCTCTTGTGTATACTTAGTATGCTTATACAACTTATCTAATACATCATTTATTAATGTTAAGCATCATTATATTTACTAACATTCATGTTTTATAATTTAGAACAACATCTTTTATCATCAAAAGCACTACACTTGGATACGTGCATGCCCGACGCCCTCCAATTGCCTCCGAAAACACAACAGTCCAAACGATTTCCATTTTGACCCCTTCTAATAACCTCAAATTGAAGGACTTAAAGAAATAAAGTTGTAGGTCTATTTGTCCTCATTCCGGATCATCTTAAATCGCCTCAATCGGAGTTCATATGAAAACGTTTTGCCTATTTTACTAAAATAGGTCAAAATAGTCACACCTGACACACTATGGGCGCAACCGTGCCCATTTCCTTCATAACTCGGTCAAAGGCGCCTCGCTACATCTTACAATGCCCAAATTTGCTTTCATCGCTTCTTGGGTTGCCTTTCAGTGCTTTGGCTACGGTTTTCTCAATGTATATACTTCAAATCTTCATAACTTCTTCATTTTAAGTCGGAATTAGTTAGTTTTCAACTTTATGAACTCGTGAAACACTGAAATACTCATCTACATAATAATTATAACATTTCAAAAACTTTAAGAAATCAATTTAAGGGTTCCAATTCAGTGTTCATGCTATATTTTCATACTTCAAACATATATATTTAACGAAATCTTACATCACGAATTCGTTTTAAATCCGTTTTAGTTCATTCCAATTGGGTTGTTTTCGTTTCTCAGAGGAGAAAAACAAACCACTATCAATTTAAAAATTAAATCATAGGATTACACCAAATTTTTACCTCCAAAATAGACAATATAGTATGTAATAACCAAGAGTCTAATTTTTCCATCTTTTACACAATTTAGACTTGATTGGTTTGATTTTAGATATGAACAACACTAGAAATTCATTACATAATCAACACACATAGATTCTTCACCAATTCCTAAGGTCAAATAACCATAGTACTTTCTAATAATGAAATTAAGGAACAAAGATTAGGAACTTATGAATTTCTTCATACCTCTTGAACCCTCCTTAGCTTTAATCAGATGATGAAAGAGGTTGGTTCTCCTTGATTCTCCAAGGCTTTTCTCCAACTCTATAGAGAACTCCTTTTCTCTCTCAATTTTCTCTCTTCTCTGCTCTATTCTTCTTTCTCAAACTTAGCATAACTTAATGTATTTTTTTTATTTGGTCTATCAGTTAAAAACACCAAGGGCTCCCATCTGTTACAAAGGCAAAGGGACACAAGGCCATGTTTGGCTAGAACCCTTAACCTCCTTATCCATTTATTTTAATATTATTCCTATTATAGGCTACACAAAATGTCACACTTCTATTGATTTAACCATAGTCTTTATTTATTCAACACAATATTTACTTACCCAATAAAATTAAAATTTTATTTAACAAATCATTAGTCCTATAATTTAATTATTTAATTAAATTAGAATGCTACCATTTTATTAGCGTAATAAAATACGCATCGATTCTAAAACCATTTAGTCAATATTATCACAATTAAATAAATTATTCCATACTAATTTCTATCGAATATTTATTTTATTTCAGTAAATATTCCAACTAAAATATTTATTTTATTCGATAAATATTTTAACTATTTACAAAATTCACAATCATATTCCATTAACATATTACATTTATATGTAATATATTGCTTTCTTATTTTATTAAAATATATAAATTTACATTAATTCATTATTTTAATTAAGTGAACTACTCTCATTATTTATAAAATTTAATTCATAACAATTACATTGCCAATAAGCATAATAATCAAATTATATTACTTCATAATATAATTTTCAAATTAATTAAATTAACTAATATTAATCAGTTAATTTCTTTTCTGTAACAATTTCATTTGCTTTCTTCATTAGTTAAACTAACTATTAACCTCTTTTCCCCAATATATATATATATATATACTATTCTATATTCACACTTAATCTTTTCATACCAACACATATTTCAAAATTATATAACACGTATATATACATACTCAAACTCAAAACATCCCATAATAAGAATTTTAATTATTAAATTCTTATTTTAATAACTTATAAAAATTTGGGCTGTCACATTAGGTGCGAGTTCTTGAAACAAATACTTATGATAAGTTTGTGACTCATGATCGTATGTTATGTTTTGAGCCCCTGAGCGTATGGATAGTCCCTGATTTGTTCTTGGACTACGTATTTCTAGGACAAGTTCCTAAACTCATGTTATTATGGAAAGTTCCTGAACTCATAACGTGTGTTAAGTTAAAGGAAATATATTGGGATACAGAAAGGTTGTAGATTGAGAATTGAGAATTGTCAATATGACGAGCATTGATGATATTGGATATAGACAGAGATATTAAATATTGGAGCATTGGAGAAAATTGTAGTTGATAGAGGAAGCATAGAAGCATAGGTATTCCAAATCTTCTAGTTATGCTAAATTTTGAAATTTATTGAAATCATGCTTATAAATATATTTTTGAAAAATATTGGATCAAATTATTGAACAAATAAGATTTAGAAATTTTATTATTCATATGTCTATGCTAATTCTTTCAGCTAAGACAAAAATGATTCAAAAATATCAAAAAAATGAATTTCATTTAGTTGTTGATGTGTCATTAAACATGGTGCAGATATGAAAATTGATGGAGTCGTTGATGTGATTATGGAATCGTCAGCCCACTATGGTATGTTGTAGTATGACAATGTTATAAAATGACATAATCCTCAATTTATTATTAAAACGGTGCGGTATCATGATGTCATAAACTGATTTTCAGTATTTTGAACTAATTAAAGAAAAGTTTTCTAGTTGAGCCAGTTAAAAATATTTCGATTAATGTCTGAGTTGACAATAAAAGTCTAAGCTATTTGATTTGGTTAGATGCACATTACAATCATTCAATAAAAATTCAAGCATTCTTTGAGAAGTTATGCCAAATAAAATTATTTTGATTCGGACTCATATGATAAGTCTAATAAGAGCATCCCTAATATTGGGGTATTTTTAAGTTGGAAAAATCCCAACAGACCCCTGAGGTGGTCAACCAAACACATATAATCGTTTAGCCAGAATAAGGTACAATGGGCTGATCACCCAACGTGCCAGCAATCCAGCCGATTCATAGTTAAATTACTATTTGTGACGCCCCCAAAACAAGTATACATCACCCATCTTAAGTCGCCAGATACATGGTACATAAATTTAAATACAACTTAATTATACAACAGTCGTGTAAAATACGACAAAACATAGCTGAGATTTTAAGCAAGAATATTGTCATCTAGACAATATCCACACTCAATGGAGTCCTAATTACAATTATTATCACATTATTTCGTAGAATAGTGAGGACTACTAAAGCCACTTATTCTGGACCATCACTCCATTTCTCGACTCGTCCCAACTATATTCTCATTTCCTGAAGAGAACAATGAAAGAAAGGGTGAGCTCAACTAGCCCAGTAAGAAATATTATGACTAAGATAATGCAAAATAAATTATCCTTAGCCTTCAACAATATAACAACTAATAGAATACAATAGACAATAAGTTTAACTGCAGCGGAACAAGCAAACCATTAGAAGAGTCAAGTAGAGCATACAACTACTATCTTCTATGATTTTAAAAGTTTTTCATCAACTTTATCGCTGAGACTCAGCCTAATAAATAAACCACATCATCGAATCATCATTACACTACGGCCAAGGATATTCATTAAATCATCAATGGTCATGACTATACCGAATAATCCCTGGTCATAATCATACCAACAACTGTCCACCAATGAACTACAGGTCAATGAAGACTTTTACCACATCATTCGTTACATTACGGTCATGATTATACCGAATAATCCCTAGTCATAATCATACCAAGTCCATCTTTGCACGTAAGCCAAAGATGACTTTCATCATAATATAAACATGAGGATGATGACAATAATATAAGCATTAATCAAACAAAAACAAGGATAAATATTAAAGACTTTAAATTTATCCAAATATTATCCATCACTTAAATAACTCATAATCTAATATTGTTAATATTATAACAATATTTTAATCACTTTTTAAACTTATAAACAATTTAATTTAATTGTTTACACTTTACCAAATAATGCATTTAATCATTCAAAATGTCATACTCATAAGATTTCATCACCAATGATCAAATCACTCATCAAAATCAAGCATTCACCTTATATAGGATTTTCAAGCCCTAAAATCCTATTTACCAATTCTTCAACTTCACATAACATATTTAACTCATATATTTGTAACTAAACCATTTTCATGAAAAATTACCAAATCAACTTATTATTTTTCTATCCTTTGTCCAAACATATATACATATATTTCATACACAAGAAGTATTTTTTTATAATTTTTCAACTCCCTTAAGTATTTTTCAAAAATCAATTTCTAATTAATTCCTTAAGAAATTAGCTACCTCAAGTTTAACTCCAGAAATTCCCAAATCTTGGCAGGATCTTACACATGTTAACGTGAGCTTTAGGTTTAAATTTCATGGTCATCTGAGTTATAGAACTCGGTTATAGCATTTTAAATCGGAAAAATCTAAATATTGAAATAGTCATAACTTGCTCATTTTAAGTCTGAATGAGCTCATTTTTGTACAGGAGGTACTTTATACCATATATTTCCATGTCCCAAAAGGCCGGAATTTTTCTCACAAATTAAGTGGCCGAACCAGCCCTTACAAAATTGTGGGCACTAACTTTTTCTCTTTTTTTCACTTTTTCATACTTTGTTAAAAATAGTCCATACAAAAATCTACACTCCTCTTTCAGTGATTCCACTTGGAGATGTTAGAAAACTTATCATAATATCCTCCCAAATATTTCTAGAATTTTTGAATGTCCGAAAAATTATGAAACTGCAAATGGATTTTAACCCGCCATGCGGTAATCCATGTAAACAGATCATTTTCACAATTTAATAAGGAATGAATACGAAGGATCATTCACCATGCATGTGGTAATCCACATAGATATGTTATTCCAACAGAATAATAAATAATGGAACCAGGTCAGGCGTAATATGCACCGACAGGATATTCCAACAGAATAATAAAGAATGGAATAACAAATGAGAAATCACCGGAGCATACGATAGGCCCGCATGCAGACGAGTTATTCCAACATAATAATAAATAATGGAACCGAAGTCGGAATAATACACCACTGAGGATATTCCAATGTAATAATAAAGAATGGAATAACAATGTAAATCACCGGGCATGCGATAGACCACATGCATGTGTTCTTCCAATGTAATAATAAAGAATGGAATAATAGAAGAAGTTCACCATGTATGCGGTATCAGATAGACAAGTTATTCCAACATAATAATAAAGAATAGAATAACAGAAGAATTTCACCATGTATGCGGTACTTCGCATAGACAGGTTATTCTAACATAATAATAAAGAATGGAATAACAGAAGCTCTCTTCATGAATACGAAAGAAATATTACCCCTTACCTCAAAAGAAGACTGGATACTAGAATAGTGAGGTAGCCGACTTCTCTTCTTCTTTCTCTCTATAATTTCTCTCTATAATAATTGCTCTATAGCTTTAGTGAATTGGTGAGAAATGAAGGAAGAATGAGCTTCTATTTATAGGAAAATATAGTTTTGATAATTGCACGTTTTGGGGCTCGAAATATTACAGTACAATAGCTCCAAATTTTCTTTCATTTTTAATTTAGTCTTGCAAGTATTATCAAACTTGCACCACCTCCCCTAATAGTAAATAATGTGAATCAATAGTTCAATCATGTGAATCAATAGTTATAATCATGTAAAAATATGAATTATAGTACAATATCTCCATCTATACCTCAATTTTTAACTTAGTCATGCAAGTATTATCAATCTTGCATCAACCCCCCTAATAGTACAAGAATGTGATTCAATAGTACACACATGTGAACAAATAGCTATATAAGCATGTGAATTAGTAGCAATTAATTGCTCATTTATCCGATTAATTACCCAATTTATCAATATAACCCCCAGACATCAATTATCATCGGAATAAATGTCGATTTTCACTAACACTAATAATTCTAACACAATGGAACTATCAATCTCATCTTTAATCAAACACGAACTTATTCATCATTAATATTATAACTCACAATATTTAACAACTAGATCATTCTTAGGAAAGAGGGGGCTTTCTGATAAGGATTTCTCCTTATTGGCGCGCAATTAGGTGACCAAACCTCTCCTTGACAGAACTTCTAGACATTGTCAATATTGCAAATAATAATATGAATAACTTTAGTCTCAATTATTGATTTAATAATATAACATATTATGTAGATGATAATTGTGACAATAATTGAATCAATAATATAAAAGATATGATGCACGCAATTACTATAGCAATAATTGAGTATAAGCGAGTGACTTCTTACGTAAGCATCAATAATCAATACCTGGCGGCTATTATTAACCACGCCAGACATCTTTGTACTCTTTACTACGGGTAGTTCAACAGTTTTAACGGTAACACTTTCGCGTGTAGATTATGAGTTATTTAAGTGATGGATAATATTTGGATAAATTTAAAGTCTTTAATATTTATCCTTGTTTTTATTTGATTAATGCTTATATTATTGTCATCATCCTCATGCTTATATTGTGATGAAAGTCATCTTTGGCTTAAGTGCAGAGATGGACTTGGTATGATTATGACCAGGGATTATTCGGTATAATCATGACCGTAATGTAACGAATGATGTGGTAAAAGTCTTCATTGGCCTGTAGTTCATTGGTGGACAGTTGTTGGTATGATTATGACCAGGGATTATTCGGTATAGTCAATACCATTGATGAATTAATGAATATCCTTGCCCCGTAGTGCAGGGATGATTCGATAATGTGGTTTATTTATTAAGCCGAGTCTCAGCAATAAAGTTGATGAAAAACATTTAAAATTGTAGAAGATAGTAGTTTTATGCTCTATTTGACTCTTCTAATGGATTGCTTGTTCCACTACAGTTAAACTTGTTGTCTATTATATTCTATCAGTTGTTATACTGTTGAAAGTTAAGGATAATTTATTCTACATTATCTTAGTCATAATATTTCTTACTGGGCTAGTTGAGCTCACCCTTTCTTTCATTGTTCTCTTCAGGAAATGAGAATATAGTTGGGACGAGTCGGGAAATGGAGTGATGGTCCAGAATAAGTGGCTTTAGTAGTCATCACTATTCTTCGAAATAATGTGATAATAATTGTAATGAGGACTCCATTGAGTGTGGATATTGTCTAGATGACAATATTCTTGTTTAAATTCTCAGCTATGTTTTGTCGTATTTTACACGACTGTTGTATAATTAAGGTGTATTTGAATTTATGTACCATGTAAGTGGCGACCCAAGATGGGTGATGTATACCTATTTTGGGGGCGTCACAGTTGGTATCAAAGCTTAGGGATATGATCCCTGACTGAGATGTGAGACAAAAACTAGGAGGGGAGAGACGGGGAATTCCTTCGCTAGTATGACCTACCTAAGTTTATTTGGTATTTAATTGGTCGGGTAGAGTATAGGGATAATATGTGACATGTCAATTAACCCTTGTTTTGTGACAGTGTTTGAGAAAGGCATCTGAAAATGTTGAGATAAGCAATGAAGCACATGAGACCTTTGAGTCAGCTCAACCAAAAGGTAATGACCAGCAACACGATAATAATCATACCGGTGGCAACGGCCATTGGAACAATGATAACCATTGTGGGGGAAATTATCATGCCAAGAATGGTAACCACTTTGGTGGTAATCATGGCCAAGATAATAGAAGTGGAAATTTCAAGAAGAGAAGGTTCAATAATGATGGAAAGATAGCAAAGACACCACACTTTGTTAAGGAAGGAGAACATTAAATCGGTATCAGATGTTACAAATGCGGATACGGACAAAACAAAGTCGGTGGTTTCAGGAAGAGCATTTTTTGTGACTTCTCAAAAAGTGAGTAACCCGAACGAAGTTAGCACGGGTTAGTTAATTATAAACTTTTACGAAGTCTATACCTTATTAGATACCGGTTCTACCCATTCTTTTATCTCTCTTGCTTGCATTCAATGTTTAAATTTGACTCCAGAGAAGTTAGACTTTGACTTATCTATTGAAACTTCGTTAGGAGAAACCTTCATTACATGTGATATCCAAGTCTTAGATGAGAGTCACAGTTTTGAATGATATTTCTATTGTTAATAAATTTCCTGATGTATTCTTGAAGACTTCTTAGCCTACCCAAATCGATTTTTTTATTGACCCCAGTACAAAACCCATTTCTTCAACCCTTGAATATTTCTTCAACCAAAACGAACGTATAATGCGCCAAAGATGTTGGCTTAAGCTGTTGAAGATTACGATCGTACCATTCAATATCATCGTGAAAGAGCGAACGTGGTAGCTAACGTGTTGAGTAGAAGATCGTATGTGTTTACGAGTGCGATGTTGTTAACACAAAGACCCATTTCGTATAACTTACAAATGATGAAGATAGAGTTAAAGACTCTAGGGACCCACGTGAAGATAACGAATATACGAGTAGAATTGACTTTAATCGATAAAGTTTAAAGTCGTTCAAGCTTCAGACCAGGAGCTGATGAATGTGAAGAAGAAGGTTCAAGAAGGCGTTATCTCAACCCTCGATTTAATTGGCCCATTTTAAATCCTTAATCGAGTAGAAACTGTGGCCTATAGACTCGCTTTATTGCTAAGTATGTCGCGTGTTCATAACATTTTTCACATATCGATGTTACGTAAATATGTGGATGACCCGAACCACATCATTGAATTGGAATTAGACGAGATAGCAGAAGATTTAACGTATGAGGAGATACGTATTAAAATCTTGGATAAGAAGGATTATATTCGACACTCAAAGGTTATACCTCAAGAGTTAGAATTTGAAGTGAAGTCAAGGTATCCTCACCTATTCGGCATACCAAGTATGTATGTAAATTTTGAGGGCGAAATTTCATAAGGAGGGGAGATTGTGAGACCCCATATTTTATGAATAAAGATTTAAATTTCTCGAAATATATTTTTTTAATATCATGGTGTTGATTTGATATAATGTTATAGTTGTGGGTAATATTTATAAATTTTGCAAAGTAAGTAAGTGGTTATATAATATTCGATTGGTCGGAGAATATTCGCTTTATGAGGATATTAAATGCGACGACACAATCATTGGTGGATTCCTAACGGAAGTATTGTCGTAGTAAGAAAACCATGTAATTATCTTTTATTAAAAATAACGGCGTGAAGTATGTTACCGTTAAAATTGTTGAACTACACGGTAGTAAAAGTACGATGTCTACGCGTGGTTGCATAGTAGCACACGGTATTGATTATTGATGCTTACGTGAGAAGTCACTCAGTTATACTCAATTATTGCTACAGTAATTATTGCATCATATCTCTCATATTATTGATTCCATAATTGTCACAGTATCATCTGCATAATATTTTATATTATTAAATTAATAATTTAGACGACAAAGTTATTCATATTATTAAATTACAATATTTACAATGTCTAGAAGTTCTGTCAAGGAGAGGTTTGGTCATGTAATTGAGCGTCAATAAGGAGAAATCCTTATCGAAAAGCCCCCTCTTTCCTGGGAACAACCTAGTTGTTAAATATTGCGAGTTATAATATTAATGATGAATAAGTTCGTGTTTGATTAAAGATGAAATTGATAGTTCCATTGTGTTGGGATTATTAGTGTTAGTGGAAATCGACATCTATTCCAATGATAATTGATGTTTGGGGGTTATATTAATAAATCGGGTAATTAATCGGATAAATGAGCAATTAATTGCTATTAATTCACATGCTTATATAACTATTTGTTCACATGTGTGTACTATTGAATCACAATCTTGTACTATTAGGGGAGTTGGTGCAAGATTGATACTACTTGCATGACTAAGTTAAAAATGGAGGTATAGATGGAGGTACTATACTGTAATTCGTATTTTCACATGATTATAACTATTGATTCACATGATTAAACTATTGATTCACATTATTTAATATAGGGGAGGTGGTGCAAGTTTGATAATACTTGCAGGACTAAATTAAAAATAAAAGAAAAGTTGGAGCTATTGTACTGTAATATTTTGAGCCCCAAAACGTGCAATTATCGAAACTATATTTTCCTATAAATAGAAGCTCATTCTTCCTTCATTTCTCACCAATTCACTAAAGCTATTGAGCAATTATTATAGAGAAAAATTATAGAGAGAAAGAAGAAGAGAAGTCTGATACCTCACTATTCCAAAGATCCAAATCTTCTTTTGAGGTAAAAGGTATTATTTCTTTCAGATTCATGAAGAGAGCTTACATTATTCCATTCATTATTATTATGTTGGAATAACCTATCTATGCAAAAAGTACCGCATACATGGTGAAATTCTTTCGTTATTCCATTCTTTATTATTATGTTGGAATAACACCGTCATCTAAGTACCGCATACATGGTGAAATTCTTCTGTTATTCCATTCTTTATTATTCTGTTGGAATAACCTGTTTGTGCGGTCTATCGCATGCATGGTGATTTCTGTTGTTATTCCATTCTTTATTATTCTGTTGGAATATCCTGTCGGTGCGTATTACGCCTGACCTGGTTCCATTATTTATTATTCTGTTGGAATAACCTGTCTGTGCGGTCTATCGCATGCATGGTGATTTCTGTTGTTATTACATTCTTTATTATTATGTTGGAATTTCTTGTCGGTGCATATTACGCCTGACCAGGTTCCATTATTTATTATTCTATTGGAATAACCTATCTATATGGATTACCACATGCATGGTGAATGATCCTTCGTATTCATTCCTTATTAAATTGTGAAAATGATCTGTTTACGTGGATTACTGCATGTATGAGTTAAAATCCATTTCTTTGTTTCGTAATTTTTGGACATTCAAAAATTCGGGAAAAATTTGGGAGGATATTATGATAAGTTTTCTAACATCTCCAAGTGGAATCACTGAAAGAGGAGTTGTAGATTTTTGTATGGACTATTTTTAACAAAGCATGAAAAAGTGAAAAAAAGAGAAAAGTTATCGCCCACAATTTTGTAAAAATTTTTTTTACCACTTAATTTGTGAGAAAATTTGTGGCCTTTTGGGACATGGAATATATGGTATAAAGTACCTCCTGTCCAAAAATGAGCTCATTCCGACTTACAATGAGCAAGTTATGACTATTTCAATATTTAGGTTTTTCTGACGAAAAGCGCTATAACCGAAGTTCTATAACTCCGATGACCATGAAATATAAACTAGAAGCTCACGTTAACATGTGTAAGATCCTGCCAAGATTTGGGAATTTTTGGAGTTAAACTTGAGGTAGCTAATTTCTTAAGGAATTAATTAGAAATTGATTTTTGAAAAATACTTAAGGGAGTTGAAAAATTAAAAAAAAATACTTGTTGTGTATGAAATATATGTTATATGTTTGGACAAAGGATAGAAAAATAATAAGTTGATTTAGTATTTTTTTCATGAAAATGGTTTAGTTACAAATATATGAGTTAAATATGTTATGTGAAGTTGAAGAATTGGTATATAGGATTTTAGGGCTTGAAAATCCTATATAAGGTATATGCAGATTTTTGATGAGTGATTTGATCATTGGTGATTAAATCTTATGAGTATGTCATTTTTGAATGATTAAAAGCATTATTTGGTAAAGTGTAAACAATTAAATTAAATTGTTTATAAGTTTAAGAAGTGATTAAAATATTGTTATAATATTAACAATATTAGATTATGAGTTATTTAAGTGATGGATAATATTTGGATAAATTTAAAGTCTTTAATATTTATCCTTGTTTTCATTTGATTAATGCTTATATTATTGTCATCATCATCATGCTTATATTGTGATAAAAAAACATCTTTGGCTTACGTGCAGAGATGGACTTGGTATGATTATGACCAGGGATTATTCGGTATAATCATGACCGTAATGTAATGAATGATGTGGTAAAAGTCCTCATTGGCCTGTAGTTCATTGGTGGACAGTTGTTGGTATGATTATGATCGGGGATTATTCGATATAGTCATGACCATTGATGATTTAATGAATATTCTTGACCCGTAGTGCAGGGATGATTCGATGATGTGGTTTATTTATTAAGATGAGTCTCAGCGATAAAGTTGATGAAAAACTTTTAAAATCATATAAGATAGTAGTTTTATGCTCTACTTGACTCTTCTAATGGATTGTTTGTTCCGCTGCAGTTAAACTTGTTGTCTATTGTATTCTATCAATTGTTATACTGTTGAAGGCTAAGGATAATTTATTCTACATTATCTTAGTCATAATATTTCTTATTGGGCTAGTTGAGCTCACCCTTTCTTTCATTGTTCT
This sequence comes from Panax ginseng, assembly GCA_020205605.1. NCBI lineage: Eukaryota > Viridiplantae > Streptophyta > Magnoliopsida > Apiales > Araliaceae > Panax > Panax ginseng. The sequence goes on from CM035128.1 coordinate 132,942,150, forward strand.
CTTCAGAAAATGAGAATATAGCTGGGACGAGTCGGGAAATGGAGTGATGGTCCAGAATAAGTGGCTTTAATAGTCCTCACTATTCTACGGAATAATGTGATAATAATTGTAATGAGGACTCCATTGAGTGTGGATATTGTCTAGATGACAATATTCTTGTTTAAACTCTCAGCTATGTTTTGTCGTATTTTACACGACTGTTGTATAATTAAGTTGTATTTGAATTTATGTACCATGTATCTGGCGACTCAAGATGGGTGATGTATACCTGTTTTGGGGGCGTCACAGGAGGCGCCTTGCTTCTCAAGTTATTCCTTCCATGATGGATTCAGAAATGGTCAGGACTTTCATAAACATACAGGAAGCTCCTTTCTATGAGAGAGTTTTAGCTGGTATTGGCAAACCATTCTCTGAAATGATCAAGCACGGAGAGATGGCTGAGATGGGATTGAAGTCAGGTAAAATTCAAGACCTAGCCACTCTTAAAGCAGTTTTTGAGCACATCCAGTCCGGATCTTATGGAAACAACCCCCGAAGGGTCCATAAAAAGAAAGAGGAGGATGTTTCCTTGATACTACAAGGTCGAAAAGGCAATTAGAACATGCCTATACAGAGGAGAAACTACTCCCCTTTCCAAGCACAGTCTTTAAACCCTCTATTGCCTAAAGGTGGAGAAGTAAAGCATCCTCGAACGTTCACACCCTTAGGGGACTCGCTCGAGAATATTCTTGCTATTCTAAATACTCAGAAGAAAATTACACGTCTTCTTCCACCAGCCAACCATAATGGGAGGGGTTTTAATGCTACTTGGAAGTGTGTTTATCATGCCAGAGCACCTGGACATGATACTCAAGATTGTTGGGCCTTGAAACACAAGATCCAAGATTTAATAGACAACGATGAGATCGTGGTCACCAAACCAGATCAACCTCATGTGCAAGACAACCCTCTTCCTCAACACAAAGAAGAAGAGGTCAACATAATTAGTTGGAGCACTAGACAGAATTCTAGTTTTAATAGTGAATCATCCCAGACCATCAAAGACGGTGTTGACAGATGGGATTATGTAAAGTTCCAATTTGCTATGGAACGAAAGATGAAAGCTCTTTACAAAAAAATTGAGTAATTGGCAGAACTGGTGACACACCAACATCAAGTCACACACCAATTAATCAGCCAGGAGCATGCCTATCTCCTTCCTTTTGTTATGAATGCTCCACCATCACCTTCAGAAAGTGAAGCTATGGAGGATAAGGTTGCAAAGAGAGCAAATGCTAAAACCCATCGGGATTTTTCCAATCAGAGGGAATTTACCTATGTGGGCTAATCTATGGAGGAGATATTTCAAATGTTGATCAATGAAGGAAGAATTACCTCCCTTCTACCTCCAATCAATCCCCGTTCAAGACGGTTGAACTCTGATGTAGTATGTCAATATCATTCACATTCTCACGGTCACAACACAGAAGAATGATGGGAACTCCACCATCTCATTCAAAATCTCATTGATAGCGGTGTCCTGCAGATGGCAGACAATGACATTATGCAACTCGAGAGTGGGAATACCTTTCCTAATAAATAGAAGGGATCATTAGAAGTTATATCCGTTGAGGATGATGAGACTGTCAAAGAATTTCCCATAAAAACAATTCAACTCAAAGGATCTGACAATCCTTTGAAAGTGGCTGCATCAGAGCCAATTTCTTTGCCTTTCAGACCACAATATCCTGTTGTCAGCTTACACAAAGTTCCATGGAATTATGGAGAAGCTGAAGGATCCACTTCTCATACTACTCCTATAGTGTGGAAGGAAAATCCATTGTATCTTCCTCAGAGGGTGATAAAGCCTACTCTCAAAGCAAAGGGGAAGATTCCCATGGAGAAGATTGAAAAATTCCTCCGCACTATGGGCCATAATGAAGCCAACGTGGTTCTAAGCTTAAGAGAAGCTCCACATCAGATATCAATACTGGACTTGGTTTTCTCTTACGAGGATCACCGGAAGATCTTGTTGAAGGTTTTGGAAGAAGTCTACTTATCGAAATCAATGGATGTGGAAAAATTTCAACATATGGTTGATCACATTTTCAACAACAATGTGATATCCTTCACTAATGACGACATACCGCCCGAAGGGACTGGTCATTGCAAGCCATTGCATATTACAGTTTTGTCTTCCGTATATGCTAACTGGAGTTTTGATAGATAGAGGTTCGTCTCTAAATATCTGTCCTTATGCCACCTTGGTGAAGATGAATGTCAATCTCAAATGGATCCAAAGCAGCCATATGGTTATCAAAGCTTTTGATGGATCCTGACAAAATTCCGTCAAAAAGATTGAGCTGCCAATTGAGATTGGTCCAAATACATTCAATGTATCCTTCCACATCCTCGAGGATAGATTCGGGATACAACCCGCTATCGGGGAGACCATGGGATACACTACCGAGTCGTTCCTCCACACTACATTAACAACTCAAATATATTGTCAACAAATGATCCTAGTCACCGTCAACGCCGAAATGAAATGTCACGAACAAGGAGATTCGCCAATCATCGCCTTCAACTCGAAGTTGGTAGGCCAATTTTCATACCTTGAAGTGAGTAACATACAATACCAACCTATTGGAGCACCACTTCGTGACGCAAGATTCTGCCGCCAAGGTTATGTCTTACCACTCAAGAAATGATGTCATTGTGTCATCACTGGACAAGGGCTTGGTAAAAATTAGCGGTACTAAGCACCCTATTCACGTGTCAAATAAATTGGAAGCAATAGGACTAGGCTATTACGCGAGCCCGATCATAGGAATCCTCATAAGCATAAGCAGGTTCCTCAAGCTTCCACCACACGGCGATTTTTTCCATCTACACCGCATGAGCTGATACAGTCTCCAGTAAAGGTGCCAGCCCATGTTATGGCTATGTTGTTTCCAAAACCAGCACCATTTAAAGCAAAAGAAGTGCTGATTCCTAATCCCGGAGTGGAAGAAAAGGAGCAGAAACGTAAACACGACATCGCCTTGATGATGTCAGGCATACGCATCATTGTCCATAATGAACATACAAACAGATATACCCCAGACGATGATTGCCCAGATGTCATGGTTATCATTCAGGAAAAGGATGACAATGACAATCCCTCCATCACTGCAGTCCATCAGGACTTTGCCCTGGAAAATTGGAGCAGCACTCCATACATTGGTCGAAGAGGGTAAAATGGGCAAAAAATCCCTCTACCCTGTAGATAACTTTAATTGTTTACTTTTCTATACAGTATTAGCAGTTATTTTATCAAGTACATGCTAACACTTTTGTATGATTAAACAGTTTTATATATTAAGTGAAAGCATATTTTGGTTTCAGGACTCTAAATTTAGATGTGCATGTACTTGCTGATGAGGTGCCTTCTCTCCACAAGGGCTGTAACTTTGATGCAAAGTTGGACTCAGACTTGATGGAAATACAAGAGGACAATGAGACACCTCAGGAGATTAAGGAATGAGTCGCAGACAAACCTAAACCCAACCTTGACCAAACCACTTCTTTCAATCTTGGAACCTTAGAAAAACCTAAGCTAATCCAGATTGGTTCAGCCCTCACCCCAAACCAACGGAATGACATGGTTGAACTATTAACCCAATTCCAGGATGTGTTTGCATGGTCTCATAAAGACATGGTGGGTTTGTCCACTAACATTGTTCTTCATCGCCTTCCCATTAAAGAAGGATTCAAGCCAGTCAGGCAAAAACTCAGGCGATTGAAACCTGAGTGGAGTTTAAAGGTTAAAGAAGAAATTGTGAAACAATTTCAAACTGGCATTATCATGGTGTCTACATATCCAGAGTGGATATCCAACATTGTTCCCGTGCCTAAAACCGGAGGAAAGGTGCAAGTTTGCGTGGATTACCGGGATTTGAACAAAGCTTGCCATAAAGATATCTTTCCTGTGCCCTTTATCCACATTCTCATTGACAATACTGCTCAATACGGCATGCACTCCTTTGCGGATTGCTTTGCGGGGTACCATCAGATTATGGTCGCTGAGGAAGATTGTGAGAAAACTGCTTTCATCATGCCTTGGGGAACCTTTTGTTACAGACAGTTGTCATTCGGCCTCATCAATGCTGGGGCAACCTACCAGCGAGCTATGATGGCTCTTTTCCACTATTTAATGCACAAAGAGATAGAGATCTATGTGGATGACATCATTATCAAATCCCGAAAGGAGGAAGACCACTTAGAACATCTCAGAAAGCTATTCAATAGGTTGCATAAGTATAACTTGAAGTTGAATCCAGCCAAGTGCGCCTTTGGTGTTAAGGTAGGCAAGTTGCTAGGTTTCCTAGTCAGCCACAAAGGGATTGAACTTGATCCTACCAAAATCTAGGCCATCAAGGAAATGCCCATTCCTCAGACAGAGAAGGAAATACGGGGATTTTTGGGAATAATCAACTTCATTAGCAGGTTTATATCTCAACTCATAGCAACCTATGAGCCCATCTTCAAATTGTTAAGGAAGAACTCCTCCAAGAAATGGAATGACGAGGGTCAAAAAGCCTTCCTTACCATTAAAGAGTAGCTGGTTAACGCTCCTATTTTGGTACCACCCAGGGATGATGTTCCCCTGTTCATGTACCTGTCCATTAATGAAAATGCCATGGGCTATATGCTGGGGCAAAAAGATGATAGAGGCTAAGAACGAGCTATCTATTACCTCAGCAAAAGATTCAGCATTAGTGAACACAAGTACACTTTTATTGAGAAGACTTGTTATGTTGTAGCATGGGCTTCCATGAGGTTACAACATTACCTCCATGGCCACACAACCCATCTCATATCCCACATAGATCCTCTCAAGTATGTGTTCAGTAAGCCCATACTGAATTTTTGACTGTCCAGATGGCAGTTGATCCTACAGCAATTTGACATCGTCTACGTGATGCAAAAGTTTGTCAAAGGTCAAGGAATTGCGGATCAACTGGCCGCCGCACCTGCAGGGGATTACAAACCCTTAGAAACATCCCCGATGAAGGGGTAATGACAGTTCAACAATACCATCAGTACGACGCATGCCACACATGGAAAATGTATTTTGATGGAGCTGTTAACACAAAAGGCTCTGGAGCTAGAGCAGTTCTAATATCCGATGCACGGGGAGTAGTATCCGTCGTAGTCAAATTACTGATTTATCGACTCAACACAGTTGAGTATGAAGGTCAGATCATGGGGCTAAAACTTTCCGTTCAATGGGCATCAAAGTGATTAACTGTCTTTGGGGATTCCAATTGGTAATAAAAAATCCACAGAATCTATCAAACCAAAGAATTACATTCTTCGCCTTACCACGGCAGAAGTTTTACAGATGGCTTTGGAGTTCGAAGAAATCTCCTTTCTACACATTTCTCGTAATAGGAATGATTTTGCGGATGCACTAGCAACGTTGGCCTCCTTGATTCAAATACCTGACAAGGAAAACATGCCAAGCATCACATTTGCCCTGCAAAAGGCCCCAGCTTATGGGAACTATGTTGGAGAAGTATCAGATGAGCTACCTTCCATCCACAACCCTTGGTATCGGCATATCAAGGAATATCTGCAAGATGGATCTACACCCGCTGAGGCGACCCTAACTGAGAAGAGGCGGATCCATCGACTTGCTATGAAATTCTACCTGAGCGGAGATGCACTCTACAAAAGAGATGCAGGATTAGGTCTCCTCAGATGTCTGGACAAAGACCAAGCTCAGAGGCTCATAGATGAGATCCATGGTGGAGTATGTGGCCCACACATGAGCGGCCCCTTACTTGTCAAGAAGATCCTCAGAACAGGGAATTATTAGCTTACGCTCAAAGCTTACTGTGATGATCACGTCAAGAGGTGCTATTAATGCTAGATTCATGGGAATGCTATTCATGCCCCTCCAAGGGAACTCCACAATATGAGTTTGCCATGGCCCTTCTCAATTTGAGGAATGGACGTGATCGGGCCCATCGAGCCCAAAGCCAATAATGGACATCGATTCATATTCACCATGATTGACTACTTCACCAAATGGGTAGAAGCAGCCTCCTTCCCCAGGGTTACTAAAGAAGTCATCATTGCTTTCATCAGAAACAATGTCGTTTGTCAATATGGACAACCAGAGGTCATTGTGTCAGACAATGCTAAGAACCTCAACAACAAAATGATGGAGGAGTTATACAGTAAATTCCACATCAAACACCTTAACTCCGTCATCTACCGTCCAAAGATGAATGGGGTTGTTGAAGCGACTAATAAAAATATCAAAAAGATCATTGAAAAAATGTCCGCCAATCACAAAGGATGGCCTGACCTCTTGCCTCTAATTTTATTAGCCTACAGAACTTCCATGCGTACTTCCACTGGGGCAACCCCCTACTCATTAGCCTATGGGATGGAAGTAGTGCTCCCCATAGAGATGGAAATGGAATCCCTCGGAATATTGATAGATGCTCAATTGGACGAAGACCAATGGGTACAAGACAGGTATCACCAATTGTATCTAATAGATGAAAGGCGAACCGCGGCTATCTTCCATGGTCAGTTATATCAGCAAAGGATCGCATGGTCCTATAATAGAAAAGTCTGGCTACGGCAGTTCAAACAACATGACTTGGTTTTGAAGAAGATCATTGACAACCAAGATTAGTCTAAGGCAAAATTCACTCCTAACTGGGAAGGCCCATTTGTTGTCAAGGAGGTATTGACAGGAGGTGCTCTTAGACTACAGGAAATGGATGGTGATGAATTTCCACAGCTTATCAACTCAGACACCGTGAAACGGTACTGTGTGTGACGCCCCCAAAATAGGTCCAATCCATCCAACCTATTCTGAGTCGCCAAATACATGGTACAGAAAATAACTATAACTTTATTCCTACAATTGTCGTGCAAAATACAATAACACATATACTGTGAGTTTTAATACCAACTGTGATTCATGTCCCAACTATGGACAACACCTCACATTGATACATTACATAAAGGTATAGTCAATAACTGTTTTAGAAATTAAAATATTTGGGAGTTGCTCAAGGAAACTTTCGTACATATGAGGCCATGCGTCTAGGTTATGATAGATATCATATGTCTAGAGAATTATCCTTGGTTGATCCAATAGACCCCAAAGAAAAACGAGAAGATTACTATCATGTTCCTTCCAATGGTGAGTCTTCTCCTGAAATATAACTATCTCCACCGTTTGCAATTGAACGTTATGTTTCAACCAAACTCAGAGATCATATAAGTAGTGCCCGTAGATATACTCAACAGTGGATGTGCAAAACCCTATCTTATGATAACTCATAGGTCATTAGACATCTTGTATGATAGTGGCAAAACACCCTTCCAAAGTTGGGTTCACCTCACCCTATTCGGTTCACCAAAATTAAATATCAAATGACATATACAATACGACACACTCATCTAAAGTTCTCAACAAAATTATTTCCATACTATTTAGGGAGAACCTCAACAGCTATATACCACCATTCTATTTCCCTGTTACCCCCGCTCGACTACACTCTTGTTACCTGAAAGGAATTGTAAAGCAAAAGGGTGAGGACAACTAGCTCAGTAAAGAATATCATGACTAAAGATAATTAAATTATCAATAGCCTTCATCAGTAATAAATCAGAGATTTAGAACTTATGGAAGATGATAAAACTTTTCAACCATAGTTGCAGCGGAACGAGCAATCCATTAGAAGATTCAAATAGACCATAAAGTCTATTATCTTCTCCATGTTAAAATTCCAATAACAATGTTTTAATCCTGTAACCTCAATAAATAGATCCTGTTCACAGTCATGTGAATAACTCATAATCATAATTGTAGTTCTAATTTCCTCTTCTCATTTAAGATGAAGATAATTTTCATCACATGTCTTTACCTGAAACATCAAAGATCATGGTTATACCAAAATCATAGTTCCTATTCATAATCATACCAATAAATTCATCTTTGCACTACGGGCCAAAGATATTCATTAACAGTTCATCTTTGCACTACATGCCAAAGATATTCAACAACAGGTCATCTTTACACTACATGCCTAAGATATTCAACAACAGGTCATCTTTGCACTACGGGCCAAAGATATTCATCAATAATTCATCTTTGCACTACAAGACAAAGATATTAGTATCTCAAAGAAATACATAATCATTTCAGAATTTATATAAACAATAATTATAACCATGTTGATCAATTCACCTTTGCACTTAAGCTAAAAATATTCAATTGTAAATTCAATGGTCATGATCATACCAGCCAACAATTCATCTTTGCACTACTGGCCAAAGAGAACCCATAGTCACGATCACACCAATAATCTACCCATCTTTACACTTAAGTTAAAGAGAAATTTCATCACCAGGATTATAAAAATGTTATATATGATAATAAAAACAATATGATCAACAACTGCATTTAATTTCAAGAGTAAGATTCATAAATCAATGATAATTTGGTCAGAAAAAGAAACTAATCTTGTCGTGAATAGTAACTCATGAATAGTAACTCATGAATAGTAACCCCGACAAGAAAAAGGTAGAAATTCCACAATAAAATCCATACCAATATTTCGGTATAATGATATTGAAAGAATAATATTTCTTAAACTTATAAATAATTTATTTAAATTGTTTACACTTTATTAATTAATGCATTTAATCATCCTAAAATGCCAAACTCATAAGATTTCATCACCAATAACCAAATACCTCATCACAAATCTGCATACACCTCATACAGGATTTTCAAACCATAAAATCCTATTTTCCAATTTTGTTACTTCACATAACATATTTAATTCATTACTCATAACTAGTCAATTTTCATGAAAAATAACAAACCAGTACAAACAAATTTTCTTTTCTGGGATTTAGCAGAATATAGTCCCATATTGAACATATATTTTTCTTAGAATTTTTAAAATTCATTTATTATTTTTCATATGGCCAAAACTGCCTAATATTTAGACATTTATCATAAATTATACTTTTATGCAAAAATTCCGAAATTTACAAGGTATACTGATATTATATAGATGTACTCCCAATAAAAATTTAATCAATTTTGGAGTTAACCACAAGGAGTTATATGGGTTTACTTTTAAAATAGTCTTTTTCCATAAAATTCATAACTCCTAATCTATACATCCAAAAATCAACATTTTTGGACACAATCAAGAAAACTCATCAAATTATCGTTTCAAATTTTTCCAGAATTTTTGAAGGTCTGGAAAAAGTATGAAACTAAAAAACATAATAACCCTTAAAAATCCCTTACCTCAAAAGAACAGTACTTCTGACTGAAATGTCGGATATAACACTGAAGGAACTTGCACCGTATAGCAACACTCAAGATATCTAAATACTCACAAACATATGCTCGACAATATAGAGAGAGAAAACTTCAGTTTCTGGTGTAATTTTCAATTCTAACTTAAGCGCCTATTTATAGGAAAATGCTAGAATGCCAAAGGAGACTAAATAATAAAATATTATTATAATCTATTTTTTTTCTCCCTACGCAAACCACTTTGAAAAATCAATACCATCACACAAGGGGGCCCACTTAAAAAATCGCCACCTTTCTCAACAACCAAAAATGTGTCCCACCCAATTTTAATAAAAATTATTTTATTTTCTGAAACTTCAATAATTCATAGAAAATAGCCTGTTTATCAGAAAAATATGAATTCTATGTCCATTCCACGCGAAATTGAATTCTCTACAACTTTGTGGCTTTATGTTTTTCCAAATTCCAAATCAAAAATATCTGAAATCCATAAACGGATGATTTTTAATACCTCATAAAATTCATAACAAATCATACGTTTATTTTTAACGGTTCAAAATTTGTGGATATATACTCAACTTATATATGTATAACATATCCAAAAATCACAACAATCCAACGGTCGGATTAAAATTATAACTCACGCAATAGAGCTTTAAGAACACTGATTTGATCTTTTAATACCTTCAATCCGACAAAATACTGATAAAACACCTCAACATTAATTCCTTCATTTATAAACACATAAATAAATTCATCATTTATATCTGCATCAAATAAATATTTCCTTATCATATAAATCAATAATTAATTATTCACAAATAATATTACAGAATCACAATAATGACAACCAAGCAGTTCTCAGGAAAGTGGGGGTTTTTCGATAAGGATTTCTCCTTACTGGTGCACAATTAGGTGACCAAACCTCTCTTTGACAGAACTTTCTAGACATTGCTAATAATGCTATCTAATAATATTATTCAAATAATATGGATTATTGATCTGATAATGCAAAATACTGTGCAATGACAATTATTGAGACAACAATAATATAAAATATCAACGCATCAATTATTGAATCAATAAAATAAAATATTGAACAGTAATTACTCTAACAATTATTGAGTAGTGCCTTCTTACGTAAGAATCAATAATTCAAAAATACTGTGCAATACCGTGTGCTACTATGCACCTAAGCATATTACTGTATTTTAACCACCAGGTAATCCAACAGTGTTAACGGTAACAATTACGTTGTTATTTATAAAAACTCAAACTTGTCATTTTCTTCATCCGACAGTTATTCTATTATCTATTAAATGGTCGCTACTGGTCGCACGAATATTCTCCGACAGCAAGAATATTCCACGACCAAACGAATATTCCCCGACAACAATGAGTATTTTATAACCACTTGCATATTTAAAATATTTACATATATCACCCTTAACTTTAACCTTTTTTTAATTTAACTATTTACTGAGTAGTAATTATAAAAAAAATTGAATACTTTTATTTCATAAAATTCGGGGTCTTACAATCTCCCCTCCTTATGAAATTTCTTCCCCGAAATTTACGTGCACGGTATTTCAAGAGTTGAGAATACCTTGCTTTTATTTTGATTCTATCTCCCTGGCCATCATGATTTCTCCATTGCTCATCACCGTATGTCGATATCATTCTAGAATACTGACTTCAAAATAAGGGTTAATTGAACAAATTAATATATCACATAATATCCCGATATTATGATGCATCAACAAATAATCTTAGGTAGACACACTAGCGATGGACTTACTCATCTCTCCTCCTAGTTCTATTCCCCGATCTCCGCTTGAGATAATATCCTAAGCTCGATACTAATCTGTGACACCCCAAAATAGGTCCAATCCATCCAACCTATTCTCGAGTCGCCAAATACATGGTACGTAAAATAACTATAACTTTATTACTACAATTGTCGTGCAAAATACAATAATACATATACTGTGAGTTTTAATACCAACTGTGATTCATGTCCCAACTATGGACATCACTCACATTGATACATTACATAAAGGTATAGTCAATAACTGCTTTAGAAATTAAAATATTTGGGAAGTGCTCAAGGAAACCTTCGTACATGGGGAGGCAATGCGTCTAGGTTATGATAGATATCATATGTCCAGAGAATTATCCTTGGTTGATCCAATAGACCCCAAAGAAAAACGAGAAGATTACTATCATATTCCTTCCGATGGTGAGTCTTCTCCTGACATATAACTATCTCCACTGTCTACAATTGAACGTTATGTTTCAACCAAAATTCGAGATCATATAGGTAGTGCTCGTAGATATACTCAGCAAGTGGATGTGCACAACCCTTTCTTATGATAACTCATAGGTCATTAGACATCTTGTATGATAGTGGCAAAACACCCTTCCAAAGTTGGGTTCACCTCACCCTATTCGGTTCACCATAAAATTAAATATCAAATGACGTATACAATACGACACACTCATCTAAAGTTCTCAATAAAATTATTTCCATACTATTTAGGGAGAATCTCAACAGCTATAGACCACCGTTCTATTTCCCACATTTACCCCAATTCGACCCATTTCTACCTCTTGTTACATGAAAGGAATTGTAAAGCAGAAGGGTGGCACAACTAGCTCAGTAAAGAATATCATGACTAAAGATAATTAAATTATCAATAGCCTTCATCAGTAATAAATCAGAGATTTAGAATATATGGTAGATGATAAAAATTTTCAACCATAGTTGCAGCGGAACGAGCGATCCATTAGAAGAGTCAAATAGACAATAAAGTCTATTATCTTCTCCATGTTAAAAGTCCACCAACAATGTTTTGACCCTATAACCTCAATCAACAGATCCTGTTCACAGTCATGTGAATAACTCATAATCATAATTGTAGTTCTAATTTCCTGTTCTCATTCAAGACGAAGATAATTTTCATCACATGTCTTTACCTGAAACATCAAAGATCATGGTTATACCAAAATCACAGTTCATATTCATAATCATACCAATAAATTCATTTTTACACTACGGGCCAAAGATATTCATTAACAGTTCATCTTTGCACTACATGCCAAAGATATTCAACAACAGGTCATCTTTGTACTACATGCCAAAGATATTCAACAACATGTTATCTTTGCACTACGGACCAAAGATATTCATCAATAATTCATCTTTGCACTACATGCCAAAGATATTAATATCTCAAAGAAATACATAATCATTTCAGAATTTATATAAACCATGTTGATCAATTCACCTTTGCACTTAAGCTAAAAATATTCAATTGTAAATTCAATGGTCATGATCATACCAGTCAACAATTCATCTTTGCACTACTGGCCAAAGAGAACCCATAGTCACGATCACACCAATAATCTACCCATCTTTACTCTTAAGTTAAAGAGAAATTTCATCACCAGGATTATAAAAATGTTATATATGATAATAAAAATAATATGATCAACAACTGTATTTAATTTCAAGAGTAAGATTCATAAATTAATGATAATTTGGTTAGAAAAAGAAACTAATCTGGACGTGAATAGTAACTCATGAATAGTAACTTGTGAATAGTAACTCATGAATAGTAACCCCGACAAGAAAAAGATAGAAATTCCACAATAAAATCCATACCAATATTTCGGTATAATGATATCGAAAGAATAATATTTCTTAAACTTATAAACAATTTATTTAAATTGTTTACACTTTATTAATTAATGCATTTAATCATCCTAAAATGCCAAACTCATAAGATTTCATCACCAATAACCAAATACCTCATCACAAATCTGCATATACCTCATACAGGATTTTCAAACCATAAAATCCTATTTTCCAATTTTGTTACTTCACATAACATATTTAATTTATTTACTCATAACTAGTCAATTTTCATGAAAAATAACAAACCAGTACAAACAAATTTTCTTTTCTGGGATTTAGCAGAATATAGTCCCATATTGAACATATATTTTTCTCAGAATTTTTAAAATTCATTTATTATTTTTCATATGGCCAAAACTGCCGAATATTTAGACATTTATCATAAATTGTACTTTTATGCAAAAATTCCGAAATTTACAGGGTATACTGATATTATATAGATTTACTCCCAATAAAAATTTAATGAATTTTGGAGTTAAGCACAAGGAGTTATATGGGTTTACTTTTAAAATAGTCTTTTCCCATAAAATTCATAACTCCTAATCTATACATCCAAAAATCAATATTTTTGGACACAATCAAGAAAACTCATCAAATTATCATTTCAAATTTTTCCTAATTTTTGAAGGTCCGGAAAAGTACTAAACGAAAAAAACATAATAACCCTTAAAAATTCTTTACCTCAAAAAGAGAAAAGATTTCCGATTGAAATGTCAGATATAACACTGAAGGAACTTGCACCGTATAGCAACACTCAAGATATCTAAATACTCACAAAATACGCTCGATAATATACAGAGAGAAAACTTCAGTTTCTTGTGTGATTTTCAATTCTAACTTAGGCGCCTATTTATAGGAAAATGTTAGAACGCCAAAGGAGACTAACTAATAAAATATTATTATAATCTATTATTTTTTTCTCCCTACGCAAACCACTTTGAAAAATCAACAGCCATCACAGTGGGGCCCACGCAAAAATCAGCCACCTTTCTCAACAACCAAAAATGTGTTCCACCCAATTTTAATAAAAATTATTTTATTTTCTGAAACTTCAATAATTCATAGAAAATAGCCCGTTGATCAGAAAAATATGAATTTTATGTCCATTCCACGCGAAATCGAATTCCCTACAACTTTGTAGCTTTAAGTTTTTCCAAATTCCAAACCGAAAATATCTGAAATCCACAAACGGATGATTTTTAATACCTCATAAAATTCATAACAAATCATACGTTTATTTTTAACGGTTCAAAATTTGTGGATATATACTCAACTTATATATGTATAACATATCCAAAAATCACAACGAACTAACAGTCGGATTATAATTATAACTCACGCAATAGAGCTTTAAGAACACTGATTTGATCTTTTAATACTTCAAATCCGAAAAAATACTGATAAAACACCTCAACATTAATTCCTTCATTTATAATCACATAAATAAATTCATCATTTATATCTGCATCAAATAAATATTTCCTTATCATATAAATCAATAATTAATTATTCATAAATAATATTACAGAATCACAATAATGACAACTAGGCAGTTCTCAGGAAAGAGGGGGTTTTCCGATAAGGATTTCTCTTTACTGGCGCGCAATTAGGTGACCAAACCTCTCTTTGACAGAACTTTGTAGACATTGCCAATAATGCTATCTAATAATATTATTCAAGTAATATGGATTATTGATCTGATAATGGAAAATACTATGCAATAACAATTATTGAGATAACAATAATATAAAATATCTACCAGCAATTATTGAATCAATAAAATAAAATATTGAACAGTCATCACTGTAACAATTATTGAGTAGTGCCTTCTTACGTAAGAATCAATAATTCAAAAATACTGTGCAATACCGTGTGCTACTGTGCACCTAAGCATATTACTGTATTTTAACCACCAGGTAATCCAACAGTGTTAACGGTAACAATTACGTCATTATTTATAAAAACTCAAACTTGTCATTTTCTTCATCCATACGCTTATTCTATTATGTTTTTTACAAATGGTCATGCTACCGATGCATTTGAATATTCTCCGATAGCAAGAATATTCCACGACCAAACGAATATTCCCCGACAACAATGAGTATTTTATAACCACTTGCGTATTTAAAATATTTACATATATCACCCTTAACTTTAATCTTTTTTTAATTTAACTATTTACTGAATAGTAATTATAAAAAAAATTGAATACTTTTATTTCATAAAATTCGGGGTCTTACGATCTCCCCTCCTTTTGAAATTTCTTCCCCGAAATTTATGTACCTAGTATTTCGAAGAGTTGAGAATACCTTGCTTTCATTTCAGATTTTATCTCCCTGGTCATCATGATTTCTCCACTGCTCATCTCCTGTATGTCAGATATCGTTCTAGAATACAGCTTCAAATAAGGGTTAATTGAACAAATTAACATATCACATAATATCCCGATATTATGACTGACCAACAAATAATCTTAGGTAGGACACACTAGCGAAGGAGTTACTCATCTCTCCCCTCCTAGTTCTATTTTCCGATCTCCGCCAGAGATCATATCCCTAAGCTCTGATACCAACTGTGACGCCCCCAAAATAGGTCCAATCCATCCAACCTATTCTGAGAAGCCAAATACATGGTACAGAAAACAACTATAACTTTATTACTACAATTGTCGTGAAAAATACAACAATACATATACTGTGAGTTTTAACACCAACTGTGATTCATGTCCCAACTATGGACATCACTCACATTGATACATTACATAAAGGTATAGTCAATAACTGTTTTAGAAATTAAAATATTTGGGAAGTGCTCAAGGAAACCTTCGTACATAGGAGGCAATGCGTCTAGGTTATGATAGATATCATATGTCCAGAGAATTATCCTTGGTTGATCCAATAGACCCCAAAGAAAAACGAGAAGATTACTATCATATTCCTTCCGATGGCGAGTCTTCTCCTGACATATATTTATCTCCACCGTCTACAATTGAACGTTATGTTTCAACCAAAATCCGAGATCATATAGGTAGTGCTCAGAGATATACTCAAAGAAGTGGATGTGCACAACCCCGCCTCTTATGATAACTCATAGGTCATTAGACATCTTGTATGATAGTGGCAAAACACCCTTCCAAAGTTGGGTTCACCTCACCCTATTCGGTTCACCAAAATTAAATATCAAATGACGTATACAATACGACACACTCATCTAAAGTTCTCAATAAAATTATTTCCATACTATTTAGGGAGAACCTCAACAGCTATAGACCACCGTTCTATTTCCCTGTTACCCCCGCTCGACCCAGCTACACTCTTGTTACATGAAAGGAATTTTAAAGCAAAAGGGTGAGCACAACTAGCTCAATAAATAATATCATGACTAAAGATATTTAAATTATCAATAGCCTTCATCAGTAATAAATCAGAGATTTAGAATATATGGTAGATTCAACTATAGTTGCAGCGGAACGAGCGATCCATTAGAAGAGTCAAATAGACAATAAAGTCTATTATCTTCTCCATGTTAAAAGTCCACCAACAATATTTTGACCCTATAACCTCAATCAACAGATCCTCGCTCACGGCCATGTGAATAACTCATAATCATAATTGTAGTTCTAATTTCTGTTCTCATTCAAGACGAAGATAATTTTCATCACATGTCTTTACCTGAAACATCAAAGATCATGGTTATACCAAAATCACAGTTCATATTCATAATCATACCAATAAATTCATTTTTTCACTACGGGCCAAAGATATTCATTAACAGTTCATCTTTGCACTACATGCCAAAGATATTCAACAGCAGGTCATCTTTGCACTACAGGCCAAAGATATTCAACAACAGGTTATCTTTGCACTACGGGCCAAAGATATTCATCAATAATTCATCTTTGCACCATATGCCAAAGATATTAATATCTCAAAGAAATACATAATCATTTCAAAATTTATATAAACCATGTTGATCAATTCACCTTTTCACTTAAGCTAAAAATATTCAATTGTAAATTCAATGGTCATGATCATACCAGTCAACAATTCATCTTTGCACTACTGGCCAAAGAGAACCCATAGTCACGATCACACCAATAATCTACCCATCTTTACACTTAAGTTAAAGAGAAATTTCATCACCAGGATTATAAAAATGTTATATATGATAATAAAAACAATATGATCAACAACTACATTTAATTTCAAGAGTAAGATTCATAAATCAATGATAATTTGGTCAGAAAAAGAAACTAATCTTGTCGTGAATAGTAACTCATGAATAGTAACCCCGACAAGAAAAAGGTAGAAATTCCACAATAAAATCCATACCAATATTTCGGTTTAATGATATTGAAAGAATAATATTTCTTAAACTTATAAACAATTTATTTAAATTGTTTACACATTATTAATTAATACATTTAATCATCTTAAAATGCCAAACTCATAAGATTTCATCACCAATAACCAAATACCTCATCACAAATCTGCATACACCTCATACAGGATTTTCAAACCATAAAATCCTATTTTCCAATTTTATTACTTCACATAACATATTTAATTCATTTACTCATAACTAGTCAATTTTCATGAAAAATAACAAACCAGTACAAACAAATTTTCTTTTCTGGGATTTAGCAGAATATAGTCCCATATTGAACATATATTTTTCTCAGAATTTTTAAAATTCATTTATTATTTTTGCATATGGCCAAAACTGCCTAATATTTAGACATTTATCATAAATTGTACTTTTATGCAAAAAATTCCAAAATTTACTGTGGTATCTTGATATTATATAGATGTACTCCCAATAAAAAATTTAATCATATTTTGAGTTAACCATAAGGAGTTATATGGGTTTACTTTTAAAATAGTCTTTTTCCATAAAATTCATAACTCTAATCTATACATCCAAAAATCAACATTTTGGACACAATCAAGAAAACTCATCAAATTATCATTTTAAATTTTTCCGAATTTTTGAAGGTCCGGAAAAAGTATCTAAACCGAAAAACATAATAACCCCTTTAAAATCCCTTACCTCAAAAGAAAGCAAAGATTTCCGGATCGAAATGTCGGATATAACACCTTGAAGGAACTTGCATCAGATATAGCAACACTCAAGATATCTAAATACTCACAAAAATACGCTCGATATATATAGAGAGAAAACTTCAATTTCTCGTGTGATTTTCAATTCTAACTTAAGCGCCTATTTATAGAAAAATGCTAGAACGCGCCAAAGGAGACTAAATAATAAAATATTATTATAATCTATTTTTTTTTTCTCCCTACATAAGCCACTTTGAAAAAATCAATACCATCACAATTGGGGCCCACTCAAAATCAACCACCTTTCTCAACAACCAAAAATGTGTCCCACCCAATTTTAATAAAATTATTTTATTTTTCAAAACTTCAATAATTCATAGAAAATAGCTCGTTTATCAGAAAAATATGAATTTTATGTCCATTCCACTCGAAATCGAATTCTCTACAACTTTGTAGCTTTAAGTTTTTCCAAATTACAAACTAAAAATATCTGAAATCCACAAACGGATGATTTTTAATACCTCATAAAATTCATAACAAATCATACGTTTATTTTTAATCGGTTCAAACTTTGTGGATATATACTCAACTTATATATGTATAACATATCCAAAAATCACAACAATCCAACGGTCGGATTAAAATTATAACTCATTTAATAGAGCTTTAAGAACACCGATTTGGTCTTTTAATACCTCCAATCGCATAAAAATATCGATAAAACACCTCAACATTAATTCCTTCATTTATAACCACATAAATAAATCCATCATTTATATCTGCATCAAATAAAGATATTCTTATCATATAAATCAATAATTAATTATTCACAAATAATATTACAGAATCACAATAATGACAACCAGCGGTTCCCGTGAAAAAGGGCTTTCGATAAGGATTTCTCCTCATCGGGCGCGCAATTAGGTGACCAAACCTCTCCTCGATGTAACTTTCTACGTTGCTATAATAATGCTATCTAATAATATTATTCAAATAATATGAATTATTGATCGATAATGGAAAAAATCTTTGTAAATGACAATTATTGAGATAACAATAATATAAAATATCAACACAAAGAATTATTGAATCAATAAAATAAAATATCGAACAGTCATTATTGTAACAATTATTGAGTAGTACCTTCTTACGTAAGAAACAATAATTCAAAAATATCAGACAATACTGGTAATAATCGTATGCACCCACGCCGTATTATTGTATTTTATCCACCGGTAATCCAACGATTGTTAACGGTAATAATTACGTTGTTATTTATAAAAACTCAAACTTTTCGCTTTTTCTTCATCCGATAGTTATTCATTATGGGGCCCATTAAATGGTTGCGGCGCCGTCGCATTTAATATTCTCCTCCGCAAATAAAGAATATTCCACCACCAAACGAATATTCCCAAACAACAATAAGTATTTTATAACCACTTCATGTATTTAAAATATTTACATATATCACCCTTAACTTTAACCTTTTTTAATTTAACTATTTACGTAATAGTAATTATAAAAAAAATTGAATAATTTTATTTCATAAAATTCGTGGTCTTACAATCTCCCTCCTTATGAAATTTCATCCCTAAATTTACGTGCACGGTATTTCAAAGAGTTGAGAATACCTTGCTTTCATTTTGATTCTATCTCCCTGGTCATCATGATTTCTCCATTGCTCATCTCCCAGATATCGAGATATCGCGTTTCTAGAATACAACTTCAAAATAAGGGTTAATTGAACAAATTAATATATCACATAATATCCCGATATTATGACCGACCAACAAATAATCTTAGGTAGGACACACTAGCTTAAGGACTTACTCATCTCTCCTCCTAGTTCTATTTCCCGATCTCCGCTTGGATCATATCCCTAAGCTCGATATTAACTGTGACGCCCCAAAATAGGTCCAATCCATCCAACCTATTCTGAGTCGCCAAATACATGGTACAGAAAACAACTATAACTTTATTACTACAATTGTCGTGCAAAATACAACAATACATATACTGTGAGTTTTAATACCAACTGTGATTCATGTCCCAACTATGGACAGCACTCACATTGACACATTACATAAAGGTATAGTCAATAACTGTTTTAGAAATTAAAATATTTGGGAAGTGCTCAAGGAAACCTTCGTACATAGGAGGCAATGCGTCTAGGTTATGATAGATATCATATGACCAGAGAATTATCTTTGGTTGATGCAATAGACCCCAAAGAAAAATGAGAATATTACTATCATGTTCCTTCCGATGGTGAGTCTTCTCCTGACATATAACTATCTCCACCATCTACAATTGAACGTTATGTTTCAACCAAACTCCGAGATCATATAGGTAGTGCTCGTAGATATACTCAAAGAAGTGGATGCACAACCCCTCTTCTTATGATAACTCATAGGTCATTAGACATCTTGTATGATAGTGGAAAAACACCCTTCCAAAGTTGGGTTCACCTCACCCTATTCGGTTCACCAAAATTAAATATCAAATGACGTATACAATACGACACACTCATCTAAAGTTCTCAATAAAATTATTTCCATACTATTTAGGGAGAACCTCAACAGCTATAGACCACCGTTCAATTTCTCTGTTACCCCCGCTCGACCCAGCTACACTCTTGTTACATGAAAGGAATTTTAAAGCAAAAGGGTGAGCACAACTAGCTCAATAAATAATATCATGACTAAAGATATTTAAATTATCAATAGCCTTCATCAGTAATAAATCAGAGATTTAGAATATATGGTAGATTCAACTATAGTTGCAGCGGAACGAGCGATCCATTAGAAGAGTCAAATAGACAATAAAGTCTATTATCTTCTCTATGTTAAAAGTCCACCAACAATATTTTGACCCTATAACCTCAATCAACAGATCCTATTCACAGTCATGTGAATAACTCATAATCATAATTGTAGTTCTAATTTCCTCTTCTCATTCAAGACGAAGATAATTTTCATCACATGTCTTTACCTGAAACATCAAAGATCATGGTTATACCAAAATCACAGTTCATATTCATAATCATACCAATAAATTCATTTTTGCACTTCCGGTCAAAGATATTCATTAACAGTTCATCTTTGCACTACATGCCAAAGATATTCAACAATAGTTCATCTTTGCACTACAGGCCAAAGATATTCAACAACAGGTTATCTTTGCACTACATGCCAAAGATATTAATATCTCAAAGAAATACATAATCATTTCAGAATTTATATAAACTATGTTGATCAATTCACCTTTGCACTTAAGCTAAAAATATTCAATTGTAAATTCAATGGTCATGATCATACCAATCAACAATTCATCTTTGCACTACTGGCCAAAGAGAACCCATAGTCACGATCACTCCAATAATCTACCCATCTTTACACTTAAGTTAAAGAGAAATTTTATCACCAGAATTATAAAAATGTTATATATGATAATAAAAACAATATGATCAACAACTGCATTTAATTTCAAGAGTAAGATTCATAAATCAATGATAATTTGTTCAGAAAAAGAAACTAATCTTATCGTGAATAGTAACTCATGAATAGTAACTTGTGAATAGTAACTCATGAATAGTAACCCCGACAAGAAAAAGGTAGAAATTCCACAATAAAATCCATACCAATATTTCGGTATAATGATATTGAAAGAATAATATTTCTTAAACTTATAAATAATTTATTTAAATTGTTTACACTTTATTAATTAATGCATTTAATCATCCTAAAATGCCAAACTCATAAGATTTCATCACCAATAACCAAATACCTCATCACAAATCAAGATATACCTCATATGGATTTTCAAACCATAAAATCCTTTTTTCCAATTTTGTTACTTCACATAACATATTTAATTCATTTACTCATAACTAGTCAATTTTCATGAAAATAACAAACCAATACAAACAAATTTTTCTTTTCTCGATTTAGCATAATATAGTCCCATATTGAACATATATTTTTCTCGTAATTTTTAAAATTCATTTATTATTTTTAATATGGCAAAGCGCCTAATATTTAGACATTTATCATAAATTGTACTTTTATGCAAAAATTCAAATTTACAGGTATCTTGATATTATATAGATGTACTCCCAATAAAAAATTAATCAATTTTGAGTTAACCACAAGGAGTTATATGAGTTTACTTTTAAAATAGTCTTTTTCCATAAAATTCATAACTCCTAATCTATACATACAAAAATCAACATTTTTGGACACAATCAAGAAAACTCATCAAATTATCATTTCAAATTTTTCCAGAATTTTTGAAGGTCTGGAAAAAGTACGAAACTGAAAAACATAATAACCCTTAAAAATCCCTTACCTCAAAAAGCAAAAGATTCGATCGAATGTCGGATAAAACACTGAAGGAACTTGCACCGTATAGCAACACTCAAGATATCTAAATACTCACAAAAATACTCTCGATAATATAGAGAGAGAAAACTTTAGTTTCTGGTGTGATTTTCAATTCTAACTTAAGCGCCTATTTATAGGAAAATGCTAGAACGCGAAAGGAGACTAAATAATAAAATATTATTATAATCTATTTTTTTTCTCCCTACGCAAGCCACTTTGAAAAATCAACAGCCATCACAGTGGGGCCCACTCAAAAACCAGCCACCTTTCTCAACAACCAAAAATGTGTCCCACCCAATTTTAATAAAAATTATTTTATTTTCCGAAACTTCAATAATTCATAGAAAATAGCCCGTTTATCAGAAAAATATAAATTTTATGTCCATTCCACTCGAAATCGAATTCCCTACAACTTCGTAGCTTTAAGTTTTTCCAAATTCCAAACTGAAAATATCTGAAATCCATAAATAGATGATTTTTAATACCTCATAAAATTCATAACAAATCATACGCTTATTTTTAATCGGTTCAAAATTTGTGGATATATACTCAACTTATATATGTATAACATATCCAAAATCAAAACAATCCAACTATTGGATTAAAATTATAACTCACACAATAGAGCTTTAAGAACATCGATTTGGTCTTTTAATACCTCCAATCGACAAAATCTTCGATAAAACACCTCAACATTAATTCCTTCATTTATAACCACATAAATAAATCCATCATTTATATCTGCATCAAATAAAGATAATCTTATCATATAAATCAATAATTAATTATTCACAAATAATATTACGTAATCACAATAATGACAACCAGCAGGTTCCTGTGAAAAGGGCTTTCGATAAGGATTTCTCCTCATCGCCGCAATTAGGTGACCAAACCTCTCCTTGTGAGAACTTTCTATACGCTGCTAATAATGCTATCTAATAATATTATTCAAATAATATGAATTATTGATCGAGATAATGGAAAATATCAGCAATGACAATTATTGAGATAACAATAATATAAAATATCAACGCAAAGAATTATTGAATCAATAAAATAAAATATTGAATAGTCATTCATCGTAACAATTATTGAGTAGTGCCTTCTTACGTAAGAATCAATAATTCAAAAATATCGCATAATACTGGTGCTATCGCATGCACCCACGCGTATTATTGTATTTTATCCACCGAGTAATCCAACAAAGTTGTTAACTAGAATAACAATTACGCAAGTTATTTATAAAAACTCAAACTTTTCGCTTTCTTCATCCGATAGTTATTCGTTATGGGGCCCATTAAATGGTTGTTTGCCGCATTTAATATTCTCCGACAAATAAAGAATATTCCACGACCAAACGAATATTCCCCGACAACAATGAGTATTTTATAACCACTTGCGTATTTAAAATATTTACATATATCACCCTTAACTTTAACCTTTTTTTAATTTAACTATTTACTGAATAGTAATTATAAAAAAAATTGAATACTTTTATTTCATAAAATTCGGGGTCTTACAATCTCCCCTCCTTATGAAATTTCATCCCCGAAATTTACGTACCTGGTATTTCAAAGAGTTGAGAATACCTTGCTTTCATTTCAGATTCTATCTCCCCGGTCATCATGATTTCTCCATTGCTCATCTCCTGTATGTCAGATATCGTTCTAGAATACAACTTCAAAATAAGGGTTAATTGAACAAATTAACATATCATATAATATCCCGATATTATGACTGACCAACAAATAATCTTAGGTAGGACACACTAGCGAAGGACTTACTCATCTCTCCCCTCCTAGTTCTATTTCCGATCTCCGCCAGGTTCATATCCCTAAGCTCGATATATTAATCATGGACGCCCCAAAATAGGTCCAATCCATCCAACCTATTTCGAGTCGCCAAATACATGGTACAGAAAACAACTATAACTTTATTACTACAATTGTCGTGCAAAATACAACAATACATATACTGTGAGTTTTAATACCAACTGTGATTCATGTCCCAACTATGGACAACACTCACATTGACACATTACATAAAGGTATAGTCAATAACTGTTTTAGAAATTAAAATATTTAGGAAGTGCTCAAGGAAACCTTCGTACATAGGAAGCAATGCGTCTAGGTTATGATAGATATCATATGTCCAGAGAATTATCTTTGGTTGATCCAATAGACCCCAAAGAAAAATGAGAAGATTACTATCATGTTCCTTCCGATGGTGAGTCTTCTCCTGACATATAACTATCTCCACCGTCTACAATTGAACGTTATGTTTCAACCAAACTCCGAGATCATATAGGTAGTGCTCAGAGATATACTCAAAGAAGTGGATGTGCACAACCCCGTCTTTATGATAACTCATAGGTCATTAGACATCTTGTATGATAGTGGCAAAACACCCTTCCAAAGTTGGGTTCACCTCACCCTATCTTGGTTCACCAAAACTAAATATCAAATGACGATACAATAATACGACACACTCATCTAAAGTTCTCAATAAAATTATTTCCATACTATTTAGGGAGAACCTCAACAGCTATAGACCACCGTTCTATTTCCCTGTTACCCCCGCTCGACCCAGCTACACTCTTGTTACATGAAAGGAATTGTAAAGCAAAAGGGTGAGCACAACTAGCTCAGTAAAGAATATCATGACTAAAGATAATTAAATTATCAATAGCCTTCATCAGTAATAAATCAGAGATTTAGAATATATGGTAGATTCAACTATAGTTGCAGCGGAACGAGCGATCCATTAGAAGAGTCAAATAGACAATAAAGTCTATTATCTTCTCTATGTTAAAAGTCCACCAACAATATTTTGACCCTATAACCTCAATCAACAGATCCTATTCACAGTCATGTGAATAACTCATAATCATAATTGTAGTTCTAATTTCCTCTTCTCATTCAAGACGAAGATAATTTTCATCACATGTCTTTACCTGAAACATCAAAGATCATGGTTATACCAAAATCACGATTCATATTCATAATCATACCAATAAATTCATTTTTGCACTCCCTGGTCAAAGATATTCATTAACAGATTCATCTTTGCACTACATGCCAAAGATATTCAACAATAGTTCATCTTTGCACTACAGGCCAAAGATATTCAACAACAGGTTATCTTTGCACTACATGCCAAAGATATTAATATCTCAAAGAAATACATAATCATTTCAGAATTTATATAAACTATGTTGATCAATTCACCTTTGCACTTAAGCTAAAAATATTCAATTGTAAATTCAATGGTCATGATCATACCAATCAACAATTCATCTTTGCACTACTGGCCAAAGAGAACCCATAGTCACGATCACTCCAATAATCTACCCATCTTTACACTTAAGTTAAAGAGAAATTTCATCACCAGAATTATAAAAATGTTATATATGATAATAAAAACAATATGATCAACAACTGCATTTAATTTCAAGAGTAAGATTCATAAATCAATGATAATTTGGTCAGAAAAAGAAACTAATCTTATCGTGAATAGTAACTCATGAATAGTAACTTGTGAATAGTAACTCATGAATAGTAACCCCGACAAGAAAAAGGTAGAAATTCCACAATAAAATCCATACCAATATTTTCGGTATAATGATATTGAAAGAATAATATTTCTTAAACTTATAAATAATTTATTTAAATTGTTTACACTTTATTAATTAATGCATTTAATCATCCTAAAATGCCAAACTCATAAGATTTCATCACCAATAACCAAATACCTCATCACAAATCTGCATATACCTCATACAGGATTTTCAAACCATAAAATCCTTTTTTCCAATTTTGTTACTTCACATAACATATTTAATTCATTTACTCATAACTAGTCAATTTTCATGAAAAATAACAAACCAATACAAACAAATTTTTTTAAGGATTTAGCATAATATAGTCCCATATTGAAATATATATTTTTCTAATTTTTAAAATTCATTTATTATTTTTAATATGGCCAAAAGCGCCTAATATTTAGACATTTATCATAAATTGTACTTTTATGCAAAAATTCAAAATTTTACAGGTATACCGATATTATATAGATGTACTCCCAATAAAAAATTAATCAATTTTGAGTTAACCACAAGGAGTTATATGAGTTTACTTTTAAAATAGTCTTTTCCATAAAATTCATAACTCCTAATCTATACATACAAAAATCAACATTTTGGACACAATCAAGAAAACTCATCAAATTATCATTTCAAATTTTTCGAGAATTTTGAAGGTCCGGAAAAAGTACTTAAACCGAAAAACATAATAACCCTTTAAAATCCTTACCTCAAAAAGAGCAAAGATTTACGATTGGAATGTCTGATAAAAACATCAAGGAACTTGCACCGTGATAGCAACACTCAAGATATCTAAATACTCACAAAAAATACTCGATAATATAGAGAGAAAACTTTAGTTTCGGTGTGATTTTCAATTCTAACTTAAGCACTTTATTTATAGGAAAATGCTAGAACGCGAAAGGAGACTAAATAATAAAATATTATTATAATCTATTTTTTTCTCCCCACGCAAGCCACTTTGAAAAATCAATGACCATCACAAGTGGGGCCCACTCAAAACCAAACCACCTTTCTCAACAACCAAAAATGTGTCCCACCCAATTTTAATAAAAATTATTTTATTTTCCGAAACTTCAATAATTCATAGAAAATAGCCCGCTTATCGTAAAAATATAAATTTTATGTCCATTCCACTCAAATCTAATTCCTACAACTTCAGTAGCTTTAAGTTTTCCAAATTCAAAGCGAAAATATCTCGAAATCCATAAATAGATGATTTTAATACCTCATAAAATTCATAACAAATCATACGTTTATTTTAACGGTTCAAAATTTGTGGATATATACTCAACTTATATATGTATAACATATCCAAAAATCAAAACAATCCAACGGTCGGATTAAAATTATAACTCACACAATAGAGCTTTAAGAACCGATTTGGTCTTTTAATACCTCCAATCGACAAAATAATTGATAAAACACCTCAACATTAATTCCTTCATTTATAACCACATAAATAAATCCATCATTTATATCGCATCAAATAAAGATAATCTTATCATATAAATCAATAATTAATTATTCACAAATAATATTATGTAATCACAATAATGACAAACGGCGGTTCGTGAAAAAGGGCTTTTCGATAAGGACTTCTCCTCATCTTGGCGCGCAATTAGGTGACCAAACCTCTCCTCGATGGAAGAACTTTCTATACGTTGCCAATAATGCTATCTAATAATATTATTCAAATAATATGAATTATTGATCGATAATGGAAAATCTTCGGCGTAAATGACAATTATTGAGATAACAATAATATAAAATATCAACGCAAACAATTATTGAATCAATAAAATAAAATATTGAATAGTCATTACTGTAACAATTATTGAGTAGTGCCTTCTTACGTAAGAATCAATAATTCAAAAATACTGTACAATACCGTAGTGCGCCATCTCTGCACCCACGCCGTATTATCAGATTTTATCCACGTGTAATCCAACGGTGTTAATTGTGAATAATTACGCCGTTATTTATAAAAACTCAAACTTTTCGTTTTCTTCATCCGATAGTTATTCTGTTATGGGGCCCACAAATGGTTGCGCCGTCGTACGAATATTCTCCGACAGCAAGAATATTCCACGACCAAACGAATATTCCCCGACAACAATGAGTATTTTATAACCACTTGCGTATTTAAAATATTTACATATATCACCCTTAACTTTAACCTTTTTTTAATTTAACTATTTACTGAATAGTAATTATAAAAAAAATTGAATACTTTTATTTCATAAAATTCGGGGTCTTACAATCTCCCCTCCTTATGAAATTTCATCCCGAAATTTACGTGCACAGTATTTCAAAGAGTTGAGAATACCTTGCTTTCATTTCAGATTCTATCTCCCCGGTCATCATGATTTCTCCATTGCTCATCTCCTGTATGTCAGATATCGTTCTAGAATACAACTTCAAAATAAGGGTTAATTGAACAAATTAACATATCATATAATATCCCGATATTATGACTGACCAACAAATAATCTTAGGTAGGACACACTAGCGAAGGACTTACTCATCTCTCCCCTCCTAGTTCTATTTCCCGATCTCCGCCAGGGTTCATATCCCTAAGCTCTGATACCAACTGTGACGCCCCCAAAATAGGTCCAATCCATCCAACCTATTCTGAGTCGCCAAATACATGGTACAGAAAACAACTATAACTTTATTACTACAATTGTCGTGCAAAATACAACAACAATATATATCGTGAGTTTTAATACCAACTGTGATTCATGTCCCAACTATGGACAACACTCACATTGACACATTACATAAAGGTATAGTCAATAACTGTTTTAGAAATTAAAATATTTGGGAAGTGCTCAAGGAAACCTTCGTACATAGGAAGCAATGCGTCTAGGTTATGATAGATATCATATGTCCAGAGAATTATCTTTGGTTGATCCAATAGACCCCAAAGAAAAATGAGAAGATTACTATCATGTTCCTTCCGATGGTGAGTCTTCTCCTGACATATAACTATCTCCACCGTCTACAATTGAACGTTATGTTTCAACCAAACTCCGAGATCATATAGGTAGTGCTCGTAGATATACTCAAAGAAGTGGATGTGCACAACCTCGCCTTATGATAACTCATAGGTCATTAGACATCTTGTATGATATAGTGGCAAAACACCCTTCCAAAGTTGGGTTCACCTCACCCTATCTTGGGTTCACCAAAACTAAATATCAAATGACGTATACAATACGACACACTCATCTAAAGTTCTCAATAAAATTATTTCCATACTATTTAGGAGAACCTCAATGACTATAGACCATCGCTCTATTTCCTGTTACCCCCTTCGACCCAAATACTACTTCTCTTGTTACATGAAAGGAATTGTAAAGCAAAAGGGTGAGCACAACTAGCTCAGTAAAGAATATCATGACTAAAGATAATTAAATTATCAATAGCCTTCATCAGTAATAAATCAGAGATTTAGAATATATGGTAGATTCAACTATAGTTGCAGCGGAACGAGCGATCCATTAGAAGAGTCAAATAGACAATAAAGTCTATTATCTTCTCTATGTTAAAAGTCCACCAACAATATTTTGACCCTATAACCTCAATCAACAGATCCTATTCACAGTCATGTGAATAACTCATAATCATAATTGTAGTTCTAATTTCCTCTTCTCATTCAAGACGAAGATAATTTTCATCACATGTCTTTACCTGAAACATCAAAGATCATGGTTATACCAAAATCACAGTTCATATTCATAATCATACCAATAAATTCATTTTGCACTTAGGTCAAAGATATTCATTAATCAGCTCATCTTTGCACTACATGCCAAAGATATTCAATAATAGTTCATCTTTGCACTACGTGCCAAAGATATATTCAACAATGAGTTATCTTTTGCACTACATGCCAAAGATATTAATATCTCAAAGAAATACATAATCATTTCAGAATTTATATAAACTATGTTGATCAATTCACCTTTGCACTTAAGCTAAAAATATTCAATTGTAAATTCAATGGTCATGATCATACCAATCAACAATTCATCTTTGCACTACTGGCCAAAGAGAACCCATAGTCACGATCACTCCAATAATCTACCCATCTTTACACTTAAGTTAAAGAGAAATTTCATCACCAGAATTATAAAAATGTTATATATGATAGTAAAAACAATATGATCAACAACTGCATTTAATTTCAAGAGTAAGATTCATAAATCAATGATAATTTGGTTAAAAAAAGAAACTAATCTTATCGTGAATAGTAACTCATGAATAGTAACTTGTGAATAGTAACTCATGAATAGTAACCCCGACAAGAAAAAGGTAGAAATTCCACAATAAAATTCATACCAATATTTCGGTATAATGATATTGAAAGAATAATATTTCTTAAACTTATAAATAATTTATTTAAATTGTTTACACTTTATTAATTAATGCATTTAATCATCCTAAAATGCCAAACTCATAAGATTTCATCACCAATAACCAAATACCTCATCACAAATCTGCATATACCTCATACAGGATTTTCAAACCATAAAATCCTTTTTTCCAATTTTGTTACTTCACATAACATATTTAATTCATTTACTCATAACTAGTCAATTTTCATGAAAAATAACAAACCAATACAAACAAATTTTCTTTTCTGGGATTTAGCATAATATAGTCCCATATTGAACATATATTTTTCTCAGAATTTTTAAAATTCATTTATTATTTTTAATATGGCCAAAACTGCCTAATATTTAGACATTTATCATAAATTGTACTTTTATGCAAAAATTCCGAAATTTACAGGGTATACTGATATTATATAGATGTACTCCCAATAAAAAATTAATCAATTTTGGAGTTAACCACAAGGAGTTATATGAGTTTACTTTTAAAATAGTCTTTTTCCATAAAATTCATAACTCCTAATCTATACATACAAAAATCAACATTTTTGGACACAATCAAGAAAACTCATCAAATTATCATTTCAAATTTTTCCGAATTTTTGAAGGTCCGGAAAAAGTACTAAACCGAAAAAAAACATAATAACCCTTAAAAATCCTTTACCTCAAAAAAAAAGATACTTACGATTGGAATGTCGGATAAAACACTGAAGGAACTTGCACCGTATAGCAACACTCAAGATATCTAAATACTCACAAAAATACTCTCGATAATATAGAGAGAGAAAACTTTAGTTTCTGGTGTGATTTTCAATTCTAACTTAAGCGCCTATTTATAGGAAAATGCTAGAACGCGAAAGGAGACTAAATAATAAAATATTATTATAATCTATTTTTTTTCTCCCTACGCAAGCCACTTTGAAAAATCAACAGCCATCACAGTGGGGCCCACTCAAAAACCAGCCACCTTTCTCAACAACCAAAAATGTGTCCCACCCAATTTTAATAAAAATTATTTTATTTTCCGAAACTTCAATAATTCATAGAAAATAGCCCGTTTATCAGAAAAATATAAATTTTATGTCCATTCCACTCGAAATCGAATTCCCTACAACTTCGTAGCTTTAAGTTTTTCCAAATTCCAAACTGAAAATATCTGAAATCCATAAATAGATGATTTTTAATACCTCATAAAATTCATAACAAATCATACGTTTATTTTTAACGGTTCAAAATTTGTGGATATATACTCAACTTATATATGTATAACATATCCAAAAATCAAAACAATCCAACGGTCGGATTAAAATTATAACTCACACAATAGAGCTTTAAGAACACCGATTTGGTCTTTTAATACCTCCAATCTGACAAAATACTGATAAAACACCTCAACATTAATTCCTTCATTTATAACCACATAAATAAATCCATCATTTATATCTGCATCAAATAAAGATAATCTTATCATATAAATCAATAATTAATTATTCACAAATAATATTACAGAATCACAATAATGACAACCAGGCAGTTCCCAGGAAAAAGGGGCTTTCTGATAAGGATTTCTCCTTACTGGCGCGCAATTAGGTGACCAAACCTCTCCTTGACAGAACTTTCTATACGTTGCCAATAATGCTATCTAATAATATTATTCAAATAATATGAATTATTGATCAGATAATGGAAAATACTGTGCAATGACAATTATTGAGATAACAATAATATAAAATATCAACGCAGCAATTATTGAATCAATAAAATAAAATATTGAATAGTCATTACTGTAACAATTATTGAGTAGTGCCTTCTTACGTAAGAATCAATAATTCAAAAATCGCATACAATACCGCAGTGTCATCTTCTTTGCACCCATGCGTATTATTGTATTTTATCCACTGTGTAATCCAACAATGTTGTTAATTGGTAATAATTACGTAGTTATTTATAAAAACTCAAACTTTTCGCTTTCTTCATCCGATAGTTATTACATTATGGGGCCCTAAATGGTTTGCGCCTGGCATGCGAATATTCTCCGATGCAATAAAGAATATTCCACGACCAAACGAATATTCCCTAACAACAATGAGTATTTTATAACCACTACATGCGTATTTAAAATATTTACATATATCACCCTTAACTTTAACCTTTTTTAATTTAACTATTTACTTGAATAGTAATTATAAAAAATTGAATACTTTTATTTCATAAAATTCGAGGGTCTTTACAATCTCCCTCCTTATGAAATTTCATCCCCGAAATTTACGTGCACACGGTATTTCAAAGAGTTGAGAATACCTTGCTTTCATTTTGATTCTATCTCCCGGTCATCATGATTTCTCCATTGCTCATCCCTGTATGTCAGATATCGTTCTAGAATACAACTTCAAAATAAGGGTTAATTGAACAAATTAACATATCATATAATATCCCGATATTATGACTGACCAACAAATAATCTTAGGTAGGACACACTACTAGCGAAGGACTTACTCATCTCTCCCTCCTAGTTCTATTTCCCGATCTCGCCAGGTTCATATCCCTAAGCTCGATACCAATCGTGGCGCCCCAAAATAGGTCCAATCCATCCAACCTATTCTGAGTCGCCAAATACATGGTACAGAAAACAACTATAACTTTATTACTACAATTGTCGTGCAAAATACAACAATACATATACTGTGAGTTTTAATACCAAATGTGATTCATGTCCCAACTATGGACAACACTCACATTGACACATTACATAAAGGTATAGTCAATAACTGTTTTAGAAATTAAAATATTTGGGAAGTGCTCATGAAACCTTCGACATGAGGAAAGCAATGCGTCTAGGTTATGATAGATATCATATGTCCAGAGAATTATCTTTGGTTGATCCAATAGACCCCAAAGAAAAATGAGAAGATTACTATCATGTTCCTTCCGATGGTGAGTCTTCTCCTGACATATAACTATCTCCACCGTCTACAATTGAACGTTATGTTTCAACCAAACTCCGAGATCATATAGGTAGTGCTCGTAGATATACTCAGCAAGTGGATGTGCACAACCCTGTCTTATGATAACTCATAGGTCATTAGACATCTTGTATGATAGTGGCAAAACACCCTTCCAAAGTTGGGTTCACCTCACCCTATTCGGTTCACCAAAACTAAATATCAAATGACGTATACAATACGACACACTCATCTAAAGTTCTCAATAAAATTATTTCCATACTATTTAGGGAGAACCTCAACAGCTATAGACCACCGTTCTATTTCCCTGTTACCCCCGCTCGACCCAGCTACACTCTTGTTACATGAAAGGAATTGTAAAGCAAAAGGGTGAGCACAACTAGCTCAGTAAAGAATATCATGACTAAAGATAATTAAATTATCAATAGCCTTCATCAGTAATAAATCAGAGATTTAGAATATATGGTAGATGATAAAACTTTTCAACCATAGTTGCAGCGGAACGAGCGATCCATTAGAAGAGTCAAATAGACAATAAAGTCTATTATCTTCTCCATGTTAAAAGTCCACCAACAATATTTTGACCCTATAACCTCAATCAACAGATCCTGTTCACAATCATGTGAATAACTCATAATCATAATTGTAGTTCTAATTTCCTCTTCTCATTCAAGACGAAGATAATTTTCATCACATGTCTTTACCTGAAACATCAAAGATCATGGTTATACCAAAATCACAGTTCATATTCAAAATCATACCAATAAATTTATTTTTGCACTTCCAGTCAAAGATATATTCATTAACAGTTCATCTTTGCACTACATGCCAAAGATATTCAACAACAGGTCATCTTTGCACTACAGGCCAAAGATATTCAACAACAGGTTATCTTTGCACTACATGCCAAAGATATTAATATCTCAAAAAAATACATAATCATTTCAGAATTTATATAAACTATGTTGATCAATTCACCTTTGCACTTAAGCTAAAAATATTCAATTGTAAATTCAATGGTCATGATCATACCAGTCAACAATTCTTCTTTTGCACTCATGGCCAAAGAGAACCCATAGTCACGATCACTCCAATAATCTACCCATCTTTACACTTAAGTTAAAGAGAAATTTCATCACCAGAATTATAAAAATGTTATATATGATAATAAAAACAATATGATCAACAACTGCATTTAATTTCAAGAGTAAGATTCATAAATCAATGATAATTTGGTCAGAAAAAGAAACTAATCTTATCGTGAATAGTAACTCATGAATAGTAACTTGTGAATAGTAACTCATGAATAGTAACCCCGACAAGAAAAAGGTAGAAATTCCACAATAAAATCCATACCAATATTTCGGTATAATGATATTGAAAGAATAATATTTCTTAAACTTATAAATAATTTATTTAAATTGTTTACACTTTATTAATTAATGCATTTAATCATCCTAAAATGCCAAACTCATAAGATTTCATCACCAATAACCAAATACCTCATCACAAATCTGCATATACCTCATATACAGATTTTCAAACCATAAAATCCTTTTTTCCAATTTTGTTACTTCACATAACATATTTAATTCATTTACTCATAACTAGTCAATTTTCATGAAAAATAACAAACCAGTACAAACAAATTTTCTTTTCTGGGATTTAGCGTAATATAGTCCCATATTGAACATATATTTTTCGAATTTTTAAAATTCATTTATTATTTTTTCATATGGCCAAAAGCTCGCCGAATATTTAGACATTTATCATAAATTGTACTTTTATGCAAAAATTCTGAAATTTACAGGGTATACTGATATTATATAGATGTACTCCCAATAAAAATTTAATCAATTTTGGAGTTAACCAAAAGGAGTTATATGGGTTTACTTTTAAAATAGTCTTTTTCCATAAAATTCATAACTCCTAATCTATACATCCAAAAATCAACATTTGTGGACACAATCAAGAAAACTCATCAAATTATCATTTTAAATTTTTCCAGAATTTTTGAAGGTCTGGAAAAAGTACGAAACTGAAAAACATAATAACCCTTTAAAATCCCTTACCTCAAAAGAAATGCAGATTTAATTGAAATGTTGGATAATAATCTTGAAGGAACTTGCACCGTATAGCAACACTCAAGATATCTAAATACTCACAAAAATACGCTCGATAATATAGAGAGAGAAAACTTCAATTTCTGGTGTGATTTTCAATTCTAACTTAGGCGCCTATTTATAGAAAAATGCTAGAACGCCAAAGGAGACTAAATAATAAAATATTATTATAATCTATTTTTTTTTCTCCCTACGCAAGCCACTTTGAAAAATCAACAGCCATCACAGTGGGGCCCACTCAAAAATCAGCCACCTTTCTCAACAACCAAAAATGTGTCCCACCCAATTTTAATAAAAATTATTTTATTTTCGAAACTTCAATAATTCATAGAAAATAGCTCGTTTATCAGAAAAATATGAATTTTATGTCCATTCCACTCGAAATCGAATTTTCTACAACTTTGTAGCTTTAAGTTTTTCCAAATTCCAAACTGAAAATATCTGAAATCCACAAACGGATGATTTTTAATACCTCATAAAATTCATAACAAATCATACGTTTATTTTTAACGGTTCAAACTTTGTGGATATATACTCAACTTATATATGTATAACATATCCAAAAATCACAACAATCCAACGGTCGGATTAAAATTATAACTCACGCAATAGAGCTTTAAGAACACCGATTTGGTCTTTTAATACCTCCAATCGGATAAAATCTCGATAAAACACCTCAACATTAATTCCTTCATTTATAACCACATAAATAAATCCATCATTTATATCTGCATCAAATAAAGATATTCTTATCATATAAATCAATAATTAATTATTCACAAATAATATTACAGAATCACAATAATGACAAAACGGTTCAGGGAAAAGGGGCTTTCGATACGGATTTCTCTCATCGATGCGCAATTAGGTGACCAAACCTCTCCTTAACAGAACTTTCTATACATTGCCAATAATGCTATCTAATAATATTATTCAAATAATATGAATTATTGATCTGATAATGGAAAATACTATGCAATGACAATTATTGAGATAACAATAATATAAAATATCAACGCAGCAATTATTGAATCAATAAAATAAAATATCGAACAGTCATTACTGTAACAATTATTGAGTAGTACCTTCTTACGTAAGAAACAATAATTCAAAATATCGCATAATACCGTGGTGCTATCGTTAACCCATGCGCGTATTATTGTATTTTATCCACCTGTAATCCAATGTTGTTAATTCAGTAACAATTCTGTTTATGTTATTTATAAAAACTCAAACTTTTCGTTTTTTTCTTCATCCGATAGTTATTACATTATGGGGCCCTACAAATGGTTGCGCCGTCGTACGAATATTCTCCGACAGCAAGAATATTCCACGACCAAACGAATATTCCCCGACAACAATAAGTATTTTATAACCACTTGCGTATTTAAAATATTTACATATATCACCCTTAACTTTAACCTTTTTTTAATTTAACTATTTACAGAATAGTAATTATAAAAAAAATTGAATAATTTTATTTCATAAAATTCAGGGTCTTACAATCTCCCCTCCTTATGAAATTTCATCCCCTAAATTTACGTACCTGGTATTTCAAAGAGTTGAGAATACCTTGCTTTCATTTCAGATTCTATCTCCCCGGTCATCATGATTTCTCCATTGCTCATCTCCTGTATATCAGATATCGTTCTAGAATACAACTTCAAAATAAGGGTTAATTGAACAAATTAACATATCACATAATATCCCGATATTATGACTGACCAACAAATAATCTTAGGTAGGACACACTAGCGAAGGACTTACTCATCTCTCCCCTCCTAGTTCTATTTCCCGATCTCCGCTAGGGATCATATCCCTAAGCTCGATATTAATTGTGACGCCCCAAAATAGGTCCAATCCATCCAACCTATACGAGTCGCCAAATACATGGTATGTAAAACAACTATAACTTTATTACTACAATTGTCGTGGCAAAATACAACAATACATATAATGTGAGTTTTAATACCAACTGTGATTCATGTCCCAACTATGGATAAAGACTCACATTGACACATTACATAAAGGTATAGTCAATAAGCTGTTTTAGAAATTAAAATATTTGGGAAGTGCTCAAGGAAACCTTCGTACATAGGAGGCAATGCGTCTAGGTTATGATAGATATCATATGACCAGAGAATTATCTTTGGTTGATGCAATAGACCCCAAAGAAAAATGAGAATATTACTATCATGTTCCTTCCGATGGTGAGTCTTCTCCTGACATATAACTATCTCCACCATCTACAATTGAACGTTATGTTTCAACCAAACTCCGAGATCATATAGGTAGTGCTCGTAGATATACTCAGCAAGTGGATGTGCACAACCCTGTCTTATGATAACTCATAGGTCATTAGACATCTTGTATGATAGTGGAAAAACACCCTTCCAAAGTTGGGTTCACCTCACCCTATTCGGTTCACCAAAATTAAATATCAAATGACGTATACAATACGACACACTCATCTAAAGTTCTCAATAAAATTATTTCCATACTATTTAGGGAGAACCTCAACAGCTATAGACCACCGTTCAATTTCTCTGTTACCCCCGCTCGACCCAGCTACACTCTTGTTACATGTAAGGAATTGTAAAGCAAAAGGGTGAGCACAACTAGCTCAGTAAAGAATATCATGACTAAAGATAATTAAATTATCAATAGCCTTCATCAGTAATAAATCAGAGATTTAGAATATATGGTAGATGATAAAACTTTTCAACCATAGTTGCAGCGGAACGAGCGATCCATTAGAAGAGTCAAATAGACAATAAAGTCTATTATCTTCTCTATGTTAAAAGTCCACCAACAATATTTTGACCCTATAACCTCAATCAACAGATCCTATTCACAGTCATGTGAATAACTCATAATCATAATTGTAGTTCTAATTTCCTCTTCTCATTCAAGACGAAGATAATTTTCATCACATGTCTTTACCTGAAACATCAAAGATCATGGTTATACCAAAATCACAGTTCATATTCATAATCATACCAATAAATTCATTTTTGCACTTCCGGTCAAAGATATTCATTAACAGTTCATCTTTGCACTACATGCCAAAGATATTCAACAATAGTTCATCTTTGCACTACAGGCCAAAGATATTCAACAACAGGTTATCTTTGCACTACATGCCAAAGATATTAATATCTCAAAGAAATACATAATCATTTCAGAATTTATATAAACTATGTTGATCAATTCACCTTTGCACTTAAGCTAAAATATTCAATTGTAAATTCAATGGTCATGATCATACCAAATCAACAATTCATCTTTGCCTTTCATCGCCAAAGAGAACCCATAGTCACGATCACTCCAATAATCTACCCATCTTTACACTTAAGTTAAAGAGAAATTTCATCACCAGAATTATAAAAATGTTATATATGATAATAAAAACAATATGATCAATAACTGCATTTAATTTCAAGAGTAAGATTCATAAATCAATGATAATTTGGTCAGAAAAAGAAACTAATCTTATCGTGAATAGTAACTCATGAATAGTAACTTGTGAATAGTAACTCATGAATAGTAACCCGACAAGAAAAAGGTAGAAATTCCACAATAAAATCCATACCAATATTTCGGTATAATGATATTGGAAAGAATAATATTTCTTAAACTTATAAATAATTTATTTAAATTGTTTACACTTTATTAATTAATGCATTTAATCATCCTAAAATGCCAAACTCATAAGATTTCATCACCAATAACCAAATACCTCATCACAAATCTGCATATACCTCATACAGGATTTTCAAACCATAAAATCCTTTTTTCCAATTTTGTTACTTCACATAACATATTTAATTTATTTACTCATAACTAGTCCATTTTCATGAAAAATAAAAAACCAGTACAAACAAATTTTCTTTTCTGGGATTTAGCATAATATAGTCCCATATTGAACATATATTTTTCTCAGAATTTTTAAAATTCATTTATTATTTTTAATATGGCCAAAACTGCCTAATATTTAGACATTTATCATAAATTGTACTTTTATGCAAAAATTCCGAAATTTACAGGGTATACTGATATTATATAGATGTACTCCCAATAAAAATTTAATCAATTTTGGAGTTAACCACAAGGAGTTATATGAGTTTACTTTTAAAATAGTCTTTTTCCATAAAATTCATAACTCCTAATCTATACATACAAAAATCAACATTTTTGGACACAATCAAGAAAACTCATCAAATTATCATTTCAAATTTTTCCAGAATTTTTGAAGGTCTGGAAAAAGTACGAAACTGAAAAACATAATAACCCTTAAAAATCCCTTACCTCAAAAGAGCAGTACTTCTGACTGGAATATCGGATAAAACACTGAAGGAACTTGCACCGTATAGCAACACTCAAGATATCTAAATACTCACAAAAATACGCTCGATAATATAGAGAGAGAAAACTCAGTTTTTGGTGTGATTTTCAATTCTAACTTAAGCGCCTATTTATAGGAAAATGCTAGAACGCCAAAAGGAGAATAAATAATAAAATATTATTATAATCTATTTTTTTCTCCCTACGCAAGCCACTTTGAAAAATCAACAGCCATCACAGTGGGGCCCACTCAAAAATCAGCCACCTTTCTCAACAACCAAAAATGTGTCCCACCCAATTTTAATAAAAATTATTTTATTTTCCGAAACTTCAATAATTCATAGAAAATAGCCCGTTTATCAGAAAAATATGAATTTTATGTCCATTCCACTCGAAATGGAATTCTCTACAACTTTGTAGCTTTAAGTTTTTCCAAATTCCAAACTGAAAATATCTGAAATCCACAAACGGATGATTTTTAATACCTCATAAAATTCATAACAAATCATACGTTTATTTTTAACGGTTCAAACTTTGTGGATATATACTCAACTTATATATGTATAACATATCCAAAAATCACAACAATCCAACGGTCGGATTAAAATTATAACTCACGCAATAGAGCTTTAAGAACACCGATTTGGTCTTTTAATACCTCCAATCAGACAAAATACTGATAAAACACCTCAACATTAATTCCTTCATTTATAACCACATAAATAAATCCATCATTTATATCTGCATCAAATAAAGATATTCTTATCATATAAATCAATAATTAATTATTCATAAATAATATTACAGAATCACAATAATGACAACGATACGGTTCAGAAAAGGGGCTTTTCGATACACGGATTTCTCCTCATCGACGCTTGCAATTAGGTGACCAAACCTCTCCTTGACAGAACTTTCTATACATTGCCAATAATGCTATCTAATAATATTATTCAAATAATATGAATTATTGATCTGATAATGGAAAATACTATGCAATGACAATTATTGAGATAACAATAATATAAAATATCAACGCACCAATTATTGAATCAATAAAATAAAATATTGAACAGTCATTACTGTAACAATTATTGAGTAGTGCCTTCTTACGTAAGAATCAATAATTCAAAAATACTGTACAATACCGTGTGCTACTGTGCACCCACGCGTATTATTGTATTTTATCCACCAGGTAATCCAACAGTGTTAACGGTAACAATTACGCCGTTATTTATAAAAACTCAAACTTTTCGTTTTCTTCATCCGACAGTTATTCTGTTATGGGGCCCACAAATGGTTGCGCCGTCATACGAATATTCTCCGATAGCAAGAATATTCCACGACCAAACGAATATTCCCTGACAACAATGAGTATTTTATAACCACTTGCGTATTTAAAATTTCTTCCCCGAAATTTACGTACCTGGTATTTCGAAGAGTTGCGAATACCTTGCTTTCATTTCAGATTCTATTTTCCTGGTCATCATGATTTCTCCATTGCTCATCTCCTGTATGTAAGATATCATTCTAGAATACAGCTTCAAAATAAGGGTTAATTGAACAAATTAACATATCACATAATATCCCGATATTATGACTGACCAACAAATAATCTTAGGTAGGACACACTAGCGAAGGACTTACTCATCTCTCCCCTCCTAGTTCTATTCCCCGATCTCCGCCAGAGATAATATCCCTAAGCTCTGATACCAACAGTGACGCCCCCAAAATAGGTCCAATCCATCCAACCTATTCTGAGTCGCCAAATACATGGTACAGAAAACAACTATAACTTTATTACTACAATTGTCGTGCAAAATACAACAATACATATACTGTGAGTTTTAATACCAACTGTGATTCATGTCCCAACTATGGACAACACTCACATTGATACATTACATAAAGGTATAGTCAATAACTGTTTTAGAAATTAAAATATTTGGGAAGTGCTCAAGGAAACCTTCGTACATAGGAGGCAATGCGTCTAGGTTATGATAGATATCATATGTCCAGAGAATTATCCTTGGTTGATCCAATAGATCTTAAAGAAAAACGAGAAGACTACTATCATGTTCCTTCCGATAGTGAGTCTTCTCCTGAAATATAACTATCTCCACCGTCTACAATTGAACGTTATGTTTCAACCAAACTCCGAGATCATATAGGTAGTGCTCGTAGATATACTCAGCAAGTGGATGTGCACAACCCTGTCTTATGATAACTCATAGGTCATTAGACATCTTGTATGATAGTGGCAAAACACCCTTCCAAAGTGGGGTTCACCTCACCCTATTCGGTTCACCAAAATTAAATATCAAATGACGTATACAATACGACACACTCATCTAAAGTTCTCAATAAAATTATTTCCATACTATTTAGGGAGAACCTCAACAGCTATAGACCACCGTTCAATTTCTCTGTTACCCCCGCTCGACCCAGCTACACTCTTGTTACATGTAAGGAATTGTAAAGCAAAAGGGTGAGCACAACTAGCTCAGTAAAGAATATCATGACTAAAGATAATTAAATTATCAATAGCCTTCATCAGTAATAAATCAGAGATTTAGAATATATGGTAGATGATAAAACTTTTCAACCATAGTTGCGGCGAACGGAGCGATCCATTAGAAGAGTCAAATAGACAATAAAGTCTATTATCTTCTCTATGTTAAAAGTCCACCAACAATATTTTGACCCTATAACCTCAATCAACAGATCCTATTCACAGTCATGTGAATAACTCATAATCATAATTGTAGTTCTAATTTCCTCTTCTCATTCAAGACGAAGATAATTTTCATCACATGTCTTTACCTGAAACATCAAAGATCATGGTTATACCAAAATCACAGTTCATATTCATAATCATACCAATAAATTCATCTTTGCACTACAGGCCAAAGATATTCAACAACAGGTTATCTTTGCACTACATGCCAAAGATATTAATATCTCAAAGAAATACATAATCATTTCAGAATTTATATAAACTATGTTGATCAATTCACCTTTGCACTTAAGCTAAAAATATTCAATTGTAAATTCAATGGTCATGATCATACCAGTCAACAATTCTTCTTTGCACTACTGGCCAAAGAGAACCCATAGTCACGATCACTCCAATAATCTACCCATCTTTACACTTAAGTTAAAGAGAAATTTCATCATCAGGATTATAAAAATGTTATATATGATAATAAAAACAATATGATCAACAACTGCATTTAATTTCAAGAGTAAGATTCATAAATCAATGATAATTTGGTCAGAAAAAGAAACTAATCTTGTCGTGAATAGTAACTCATGAATAGTAATTTGTGAATAGTAACTCATGAATAGTAACCCCGACAAGAAAAAGGTAAAAATTCCACAATAAAATCTATACCAATATGTCGGTATAATGGTATTGAAAGAATAATAATTCTTAAACTTATAAACAATTTATTTAAATTGTTTACACTTTATTAATTAATGCATTTAATCATCCTAAAATGCCAAACTCATAAGATTTCATCACCAATAACCAA
Source organism: Panax ginseng (assembly GCA_020205605.1). NCBI lineage: Eukaryota > Viridiplantae > Streptophyta > Magnoliopsida > Apiales > Araliaceae > Panax > Panax ginseng. The sequence goes on from CM035128.1 coordinate 132,985,584, forward strand.
ATACCTCATCACAAATCTGCATATACCTCATACAGGATTTTCAAACCATAAAATCATAATTTCCAATTTTGTTACTTCACATAACATATTTAATTCATTTACTCATAACTAGTCAATTTTCATGAAAAATAACAAACCAGTACAAACAAATTTTCTTTTCTGGGATTTAGCAGAATATAGTCCCATATTGAACATATATTTTTCTCAGAATTTTTAAAATTCATTTATTATTTTCATATGGCCAAAATCGCATTTAATATTTAGACATTTATCATAAATTGTACTTTTATGCAAAAATTCCAAAATTTACAGGGTATACTGATATTATATAGATGTACTCCCAATAAAAATTTAATCAATTTTGGAGTTAACCACAAGGAGTTATATGGGTTTACTTTTAAAATAGTCTTTTAAAACACCTCAACATTAATTCCTTCATTTATAACCACATAAATAAATCCATCATTTATATCTCGCATCAAATAAAGATTTTCTTATCATATAAATCAATAATTAATTATTCACAAATAATATTACGTAATCACAATAATGACAAACAGATAGGTTCCTGTGAAAGAGGGGGCTTTTCGACACGGATTTCTCTCTCATCGGGCGCGCAATTAGGTGACCAAACCTCTCCTCGATGTAACTTTCTATACATTGCCAATAATGCTATCTAATAATATTATTCAAATAATATGAATTATTGATCCGATAATGGAAAATACTATGCAATGACAATTATTGAGATAACAATAATATAAAATATCAACACAAAGAATTATTGAATCAATAAAATAAAATATTGAGCGAATATTATCGTAATAATTATTGAGTAGTGCCTTCTTACGTAAGAATCAATAATTCAAAATATCATGACAATACCGGAAATGCGCCATCGCAAGCACCCACGCCGTATTATTGTATTTTATCCAACAGTAATCCAATGTTGTTAAACAGTAATAATTACGCCGTTATTTATAAAACTCAAACTTTTCGCTTTTCTTCATCCGATGCTTATTACATTATGGGGCCCATTAAATGGTTGCGCCATCGCATTTAATATTCTCCGATAGCAAGAATATTCCACGACCAAACGAATATTCCCCAACAACAATGAGTATTTTATAACCACTTGCGTATTTAAAATATTTACATATATCACCCTTAACTTTAACCTTTTATCAATTTAACCATTTACTGAATAGTAATTATAAAAAAAATTGAATACTTTTATTTCATAAAATTTGGGGTCTTACACTATGTCTGAAGTTACCATCAAGCAAACATCCTTGTATTGATCATCCAATCACCAGTCATTCCGGTTTTGAACCCTCTCTTTTTACAAACTCTTTTGCCCCTCAGGGAGACATACACTTCAAACCAGCAGCCTGGTTTCACCTCATTTCAAACCTTTCATACAATTTTGGTTATTCTAAAGATGGGATTGAACCTTTCACACCTGCAGTTTATCCTGAAGATGGGATTAAACTTTTCTACGCTTGCAGTTTGTCCTGAAGACGGGATCAAACTTTTTTCACACCTGCAGTTTGTCCCCATTATGGGATCAAACTTTCTTCTCCCCACAGTATAGCCTGCACATTGGATTCACACTTCTCTTTGGCTACGATTCGTCCTGAGGGGCGAACTATGTCGACCTGATCTCCCTTATACACGGGAGTACGTAGGCAACCATATTCTATATGGTCCGGTCGCAATAAACAAAAAACAACAAAAACATTTCTACCATTTCTCTACAAAAACAAAAATAACAAAAATACTTCTACACCCTTCATCATCAATAAAGCTTCTACACCCATCTGCCTTTCACATTCAAATATTGAACCTCTTACACAGTGTTCAACTACATAAACTTGATCTCCTCTTCAATAGGAGTACGTAGGCAGCTGTTTATGGTTCAATCTAATCCCTACCAAAACAAAAACGCTTGTCACACGGTACTGGGATCAATCTTCAATCTACCACATTTCATCAGCTTCAGACCAAGGGGATGGAATTACCCAACCTCTCCTCATAAATAGGAGATTCGGTGACCATCTAAGTTGTGGTTGTGCCTCAAAGAGCAACACCAATCCATAAGAGATGTAATTAACTAGGCTTCTCATAAATAGAAGTATTGGTGACCATCTGTGGTGCGGTCAATACCTGTCCCAAGACACCAAAGATGGTAGGGATACATACAAATCAATGATCAGTTCTGAGAGATCCTGTGATGGCTCAATGTCCACATATCAAGGATAAGTTCAGAATGCATCAAGATCACAAGGCCCTGAAGAAACAGGCAAATATCAAGCAAGTATTAAGGCACAACTGAAAGGGAAGTAAATCAAAATATATTTCTCTGCCATATATAATACTGTTTGATATATACATCTGTGTTGTACATGACAAAATAGCTAAGCTAGTCTGTGCAGGAAAATACAAAGCTATCTACGGATTTGTGTGTATGCGGACTATCAGATCTAACATAGCATCCCTCTCTGAAGACGAAGGTAAAACTGCAAGCTCCTGCCCAATGGCATCTACACGAGCTAGCAGATCAAAGGCTAACTACATGGTGACATGATGTTCATCTATGTATGCACTCATATCAGTAAGGATGCCAGTCGTATGGGATCTAACCGAAGTACTGTCTTCAATGGCCACATCCCTAGCAGATAGGGTGGCATCCCACTCCACAATTAATGCATCACTGGCTGATCTAGCCTCATCCCTCTCTAACAGAGCGGCGTCTCTCCCATCAAGAGCTGTCAACATCGAGGCCCTAGCCTGATCTCTGTCATAGGTCATCAGATGTAGGCTCTGCTCCGAATGATGTGCTGAATACTGAGTAACAGTGGCACTCGGGGTGGGAGAATCCATCACAAATGTTGGCAGCCCAGCAGTCATGTTTCCATCGATGGGAATGTTAGCCTCCTCTATAGGCTCGTCATCGTCAGAATCTATATCCCGCACTGTGGACACTACCATAGTCGATGCAGTCTCTGTCTCCATCCATGCTGAATACTCTACAGAATAACCCGGATGACTGACAGAAAACTCAGCTAGCTCTCGCTAATCCCAACAGGCATACAACCTGGATCTGTCCGCTGATGATAAGTGGCGAGAAGCGAAGCGATGAATCAATGCCCCCTCAAATGGATGGAAATCCTGAAACTAGTGAAACTGACACATCACGGCCAGTGGGTGGTAGGTGATCATCCCTCTCAAACCAGCTAGAGGTAGATAATCCATGTCCGGAGCATGAGTAATGAAGCTGTAGGGTGAGCTAAGCCCTGAACACGGCAATATAGCAAACAGATCTCCAATCCCTGCCAGGAAAGCTGACCAAGATGCACCATCTGTACACTCCGCAGGCTGAAAGGAGTACGACATGGCTATATCATGGGTGAAACAATATCCATGCCGTTTGAATATGCCAATCGGTCTCAAGTGTGACATAAACCACACGTACAGCATGACCGAACTGCCTGTGAACACTCTTGCCGGATAAGTGCAGCAATATGTGGCCGAACTCAGAGTCTCTGCCATAATCATTGGTATGAAGGTGTGACCCACCCTGAGAGCTCTCACTGCCATAATGACGCCAATATCTAACTCATCCATGTACCGTGGCATGTAGACGTATGACAATACGCACAATAGTAATACATCCACTCTGGTTGAACGCCAATGATCCTCTGGTGTGGTGAAATCCCCAGAGTACCATGCATAACTATCCTCAGAGCCAAATCTATCAAACAAAAAATGATGGGATATCACGTTGTTGGATGTAATCTCGTCCTGTACCACTCTACGCCTCAATCCGGTGAGGGTCATGAACTGTTTACTCATGTCTTCGATCGCCATGTGCACGCAAGGTCTGTCCAATGACAGCATCATCAACCATGCATACTCCTTCAGAGTAGGAGTCAACTCCTGGGTCCTGAATCGGAAAACCTATCTCTCCGGTACCCAATGCTCTAGCATACCCTCCACAAATCCTGGGGGAACCTGAAACATCAACAGGGTCATAATATGCTGCAATAAATCATCTACGGTCACCCTGTCTGGTGGTGACATACTATCATACCATGAGCACATACCAGATGCCACCAAAAATGTTGGGGGTATAATCAATACGACTAACTGTCGAAGAAGACATCTGTACGGGCCGTGTCATAAGACCATCCAGAGGTCAATGCTGAGTATCTCTGGACATACATACATATGCATAACATAACAACATGCATGATACAATAGATGGCAATATGATATAGGGAATGGAAAACTGTACATACATTCCTAAGTATATCATCATCTAATACATCTCTGTACAACTAAAATACAGGGAAATGGGGTGAAGCTACCAACATCTCAACAGAGGCCTATCAAAAGATATAGCGAGAATGGGGCGAAGCTACCCAGCAGCTAACAGAGGCCTATCAAAAGATAAAGCGAGAATGGGGCGAAGCTACCCAACAGCTAACAGAGGCTTATCAAAAGAGATAACAAGAATACATCAGAAGAAATCAATGGTATCGATGTCTACATCATCAATCCTGTCCACCTGATGTAACTCCTCCTAAGTCACTGGATCTCTATCTACAGGGATGTCAGGCCTATACAAGGGAGGATCTGCACCAGCAAAGCCATATAGGTCAGAGCTAAAAGTATCTTCCTCTGAAGGATCTTTCCCTAAATGTCGGATAAAGAAATGTGCCCGGTCCAACTTTCGGGTCAAACTGTCAATCTGTGTCACATGAGTCGGATCTTTAACACAGGCTAGGCAATCCGTCATCATCACGGATCCTGGAACCATATCCCCCATAAACTGTGTGGCGTGGGTCTGAGCTCCAATGGTACGAGGGAACCACCAATGCTAGAACATCTCCTGAGTGTAGGGACCCTCTGATAATGTTAAACCGTCAACCCCCAACAATGGGATATCAATGATGGGTGACTGCGAAACAGGCCAATAACGCCTGACATGAGGCAAGATCGGCATACGAATCTCTCCTGTAGTGCACCTGATAGCACGCTCTCCTAAATAGAGCTCCCATCCTCCATCTGTGAAGAGAGGAATCCTACAGGTGGAAATAACGTACTCAACTCCAGTCGGGTAACCATCCTCAAATCCAACACTCAAGTGTTCCCTAGAATAGGGAACCCATGTGATGACATCCGCTGTCAACAACTCCAGCTGTAGGTGACAATGAGTGAAACCCTCAGCTACAGGGACCTCCGCCAGTATGGAATGATGCCATCTCCATCCTCGTGGATAGGTGTCTAAACCTAGCATGCTCACATGATGCAAACATGGAAGCCTCTCATAGGCCCAAAACTGCCAACACAAAGGAAAACATCTGCTGTCAGTCAACACTCTTAACCTGTATATGGGAAAAGACAAGAGAAATGCTCACCAGCAGAAACGGGTAGAATCCTAACCAAGCCTCGGTCAAGCCCTGCGATCGCATGCGCATTCCCTTGAGGAAGTAGGCAAAGGTGTAGGAACCCCAATCATAGTCTCCTATACGGTCCACGTGTCGAGTGGCGCTAATCAAAGCGAAGGACACCGTAGAAGAGTTATCTGCTATGAAGCAACCCCTAATGATCATCAGGAACAATCACCAAAGAATGCGATCCCTGACTCTCACATCATCAGGTATAGGCTCACTCAACAGCCCGCTCATAGCATCTATGCTCAAAGGACCTGTACGAACAGTCCTGCCCTTGAGCGCTTCTGCTGGAACTCCCAACAAGGATCTGACGGTAGTAGGGGTTATATCCGCCGTACAAGGCACTGGATCCCCTCCAAACTCCATACCTGTGATAAATCGCCAATCCATCGGCGTCATCATCACCTCACAGTCCAGCAAATGGAGTGATTGAGTCTGGTGAAACCACCGCTCAGACAATGCCCTGAGATAACCCCAGGGACAGCGACGGGGAAGAATGGAAAAGAACGTCCCGAATCCCCAGCCACATATAATCTCTCTATAGTCATCATGCAAAGCCTGATACATAGAGTAGATGCTGAACTAGTTCCCTCGAGGCTGTGTAAAGCTGGGAACCTACAACAAATGCAAATCAACATCAGAATCCTTTACTCCTCATCAATAGGAAATAAGGAAGATTAAGATCTAACTTCATACCTCATTTGCGTGCATGTAGACTGAAGGATGCCAACTCAAGTCACCCAGAAGATCTGGGTTCGCCACTTGAATACCTGGCAAATCCATACGGGGAACACGTGTAGCAGGAGCAGGAACCTCAATCGGTACATCCTCCTCCTCGTCCTCGACATCCGGCACTTCAACCCGGATAGGACGTATCACCGCCTCCACCAAACGACGAGGCTATCTAATAGAACGGGGTCGAGGTACTTCAGAAGCCCTCCTCCGTACACCAGAAGTGGTCCTGAGGGAACTACTCGGCTGATCCGGATCCATAATATCTGGACAACAAGTCTCCAAATCACCTCAGAAAGGGTGTGGTAAATTCTTACCTGGAGCTTTTCAAAATGCATTTTATGATTACATACATGCATGCATTGTTTTAACATACATCTACAGTAGAGTTAAAAATGCATGACTATCCAATGCCTACGTTTTGGAAAATAATTTCCATAGCTCCCTTTGTAAATGGCACTATCCACATGCACATAGGCATAACTAGGTGGCCATTCAGTAGCACATCTACGAACAGTCATATACATCCTACATGCATTTAATACATCGCAGTAAAAAATTCGTAAGTATAGTTTAATTACCAAGGTTATTTTACTTTTCTACCATTACTCATTTGTCCTTTAATAGGATAAGAAATGACAGTAAAAGGTACCAATTTGACTGCTTCAAAAGTAAAAAAATTTCACATCATTATATTCAGCATGGTTTAATACTAACATTTACTGTGTTGAATATTTTTTATCATATCATATCAGCATGCATATTCACTACTATGTGTCTAAATGCATTTCATGTGATAAGTCATTTTCCAACGGATAAAAACTGGAAAAGAATACATGCATATGTTACCAGGACAGTGAAGAACGCTTGTACGGTGACAGAATATGCAGAAAGTTTCCCGAACTCAGCAGGTCTGAAGAGAAGCTCTCAGATTTCCTTCGTAGCTTGAAAATGACTTATGAAAGCAACCCGCAGGGAATACATACCCACGGTTGGCCATAGGTCCAACTGCGGCTACTGCAGGTGTACCTACGACACCCCTATATGGGTCCCACACCTCCGGCTCACTCCATTTAGAGTTACAAAGGAGGTCTCACAAGCGAAAATGGCCAAATCGGGAATAAAAACGCTACGCGATTGAGCGGAATAGCCTGGAATCCTGGTTTTCATGGGCCACAATCTGGTCCCACATCTCACTCATTGGTATTCGCCTACATACAAGGTATACTATACCAATGGCCTCAGCTTTTACAAATCATGCTCGGCAATACCTTATAAAGGTCTGATGCCGTTAGTGCAGGGTCACAACCCTAGACGTATCCCTGGCGGGGGTTACAACGTAATTCAACCATTGATGCACAAATTAATGAAGGGCAAGCAACCTTGACGTTATCTCAGTCGATGGCAAGTAAACCCATCGAAGCAACCTTCCTCAGCAAGGGTCACAACGCGATGCAGGCATTGATACACACATTAATAAAGGTCAAGCAGCCTTGACAATGCACCAAACTGGGATCTATCCGGTGATACACACATCAACGGAGGTTAGGCAACCCTGACAAGTACATACTGTTGGCAGTAACTACGACAGGATGATGGGATATTTTATACACATCATCAAACAGACAAAGCTTTCTCCCCACAGATCTCTTGTACACAAGAGGTACCTCTATAGGGTAAAAGTCTGTGTCTAGGATTAAAGACTTTGGTGATAGCCCCAATGTCAACATCCTTGAAGACTTGGATCGCATGTCCAAGGCATCACTGATTTTCATCCCAACAGGATTGGCCGGTAATCATTTCATTCATGCATCATACATTTGCATCATGTTGCTGTACATAGCATCATGTTTATCTTGTTGCATTTCAAGTGTCTAGGATTCTTTATCCTATCCATGCCTTGCATTGTATGAATATGATAAAGAGGGGCATCAGTAGACACTCAAAAATTTTTGCACACCTGTTACTAACATTGCAGGAGGGCAGATTCATCATTCGGAGATAACCCTGGAAGACAGCTCACATCCATTCTGAATACTATCGGAAGTTCAGTTTTAAAACCTGGAACACACACCAGGAACATCATTTCCAACCCCAGAACACACACCAGAAGGATCATTTCCAACCTCGGAGATAACCCCGAGTTTCGTCCTTGGTGATAACACCAAGGAATGTTGTTGCAGTTCTGGCGATAACTCCAAAAATGCTTGTTTCAAATGCATGCTATCAGCTTCAATTAGACCTCCCGCCGAGGCACTTATACCTTAAACCCGGAGCTAACACCGAGTAGACAGGCATTCTCACAGATGACCTTGCGGCATTCAAACACTTGCAGGAGTCCAATCTCAGATGTAACCCTGAGCAACGTCTGCTTTCAACTCAAATCGGTGATAACCCCAATGAGGAGTCAAACGTCATCTTGCCACCTCAACACTTGCGCGTCGTCTCAACACTTCATACATACATACATACAACAATGTTCTACAAGAACCAAGGAGTTCTAATCTTGAGTGACTACTACGGGTGGCAGCACACCAGATAGAATTTGAAGCTTGAAGACCATGGGCATGGTCCCCTCTTCCTGACTTCGTACAACCTCTAATCCATGTCATTGCGTAACTCTCGACATAAGCAGTCCGAAGAAGGTAGTATATACTTCATTCGGATGCTCGGATTGAAGTTCTACAAGTTCAAGTGGATATTACAGTGCATGAGTACGTGCCGAGACAACGGAATCCATTTTAACTGGGGGCACCGGGATACCACAGTGCTGTGTAATGGTGGTCGCCATAGTGTACCTAGACTCCCCTCTATAAATAGAGGGCTTGGGATGGCCATTTAAAAAAGAAGGAAAAGGCAAGGAAGCCCTGTCAAATTTTCTCTGTACACACCCATATTGAGTGCTTACTCTTTTTAAACACCTGTTAGCTCACATATAGCTATACATTTTACTAAGGGAGTTGAGTGTTTATCCATATAGAGTCATAGAAATGCCATTGGCGCACCCAACGTAAGCCTTCTCACACTCTATAAAGCCTTTATCTTCATCTTTGCACACACTATTCTACACATTGAGAGTCATGTTGTGTGCGTATGCCCGAACTTCGGTCCGTGGTTTTTATTTTTGTCTGTATATATATACTTATATATATGTATATATTTATATATGGACTAACATTATCGAGTTATGCCTCGATTGAGCCTAGACTTATGTTTGGAGCGTTTACTTGCTTTTATATATATATATATATATATATAATTGTTGTTAGACATATCTGATGAGCCTAGACTTATGTCTAGAGCGTTTACTTGCTTTTTTATATATATATTTATATATAATTGTCGTCGGACATATCCGATGAGTCAGGATTTTACATCCGGTGCGTTTACTGCTTTTATATATATATATATATATATTTACATTTCTGTCAGGCCTGGAGTTTACTTCGAGGCCTTTTACTACTTTATTTACATTTAGTCCCGCCTGGAGTTTACTTCGTGGCGGTTGATCGTCATTTACTGCTTTATTTACTTTTTTGATCCCCCATGGAGTCGCTTCGTGGTGGTTGATCATGTCCATATATATATATATATATATATACAGCTTTTATATATATAATCGCTATCGCTTTCCATATAAATCATGTATCATGTGAGCCTAGGAATCATGTGATCACATATTTGATCATTGAATCTAGATTCGGTTCCGTGATGGACATTTTAGGTTAGAAGCAACACTTGTACATTATTTTACGGTGTCCAATTTCACGAGATGGTCATCATGCCCATGAGGAGTTCTAAGATTGTTGTATATTATTTTCTCGGAGATGCTTCAGATCTCGAAAATAAAAGAAAAAAAGTTTCGAACATTTTAATAATAAAATGGAAGTATGAAAATGTCTCAATTCCTATTGAGCATGTGGGTTTGAAAAACCTCTTTATAAAACTTCATTGTTATATTTTGCTTAAAAGCTGAATTTTCTATAAATTCAAACCCTTTGTATATAGGTGCGAACGAGGCCTCACACTACTTTCAAATAATTGCACATTGATCCACACACATACACACACACACACACACATATTCTTATAACAGTTTCTTAAAAAGTGGCAGTCACTGTGGCAACACGGATGTCAGGGGGTGCCTAACACCTTCCCTCCGCATAATCAAGCCCCCGAACCCAAATGAATCTCGGTTTCACAGAGCCGTTTAGCAGTGTCACATCACTGGGTTAATGTGCAAACCTTTTCTGGTTGCGTTGGTGCAACTAGTTAAAAACACCAACTGGCGACTCTTAAAGTCAAATCGTTGACATTACACATGTCGGACCTTTTTCACTTGTTTTTTCAAACAAATCTCACATTAACATGAGAACACCAAAGAACAAGTAACAAAAAGGGACAACTAAAAATCCTGACGTCGACATGGTATATAGGCTACACATTAAAGCCATTAGAACACTTATATTCATTCTAGAATCAAAGTTGTGAGTGGTCAAACCTAGGTTGACCATCAGCTTTTTGAATTTCTGGAAAACCCAGAATTCGTTCAAGATCATGTTTTCTGTCAGAGTTTGACTGGCCTTGATTTCTTAAATGTTTTGATGTTATGATGATCTGAAGGTATAGAGTTGTTCTTTGACATCTCTACTTCAATTTTAGATCTTTGAATCACACAAATCAGACCTGTAGTGCAAGTTATAAGGATCTAAATATAGCACCATTAACTGTTCTTCATTTTTTGGAAAACCCAGAAATGAAGAACAGCCTTGTCAGACTTTTCTGAAGCTTGGATCTCCCTGATAAGTTGTGTAATGGCCATGCAAATTGATTAGACTTGTAGTACTACATCAGTACTACAACATTATCTCATTAACAAGTCCAGAACATAGCAAGAACTAAGATTTATTGCTTGTCAAACTACATACCCTATTCATTGAGTTTGAAGATCTGGGTTTGCTGATGAACGCTCAAGAACACCTATAAGAATGATTTAAATAGCTATAGGCCCCTTTAGCGACATTTAATTTCTGAAAATGATTTATTTTATTTAATAAATAGAGAAAAATAGTTTTAAATTATTAAAAATATATAATAAATTTCTAAAAATTATTTTAAAGCCTAAAAATGGGTTTTTAATTATTTTGAATATATTTCATAAATATTTAATATTTTTGGAATATTAATGGTATTTAATTTATTTAATTATAATATTAAATAAATTACTTAAAAATAATTTTAATACTTGAAAAATCATTTAAAACTATATTATGGTATAAGAAAATATTTTAAGTTATTTTTAATAACTTTTAATATTTTGTGATGAATTTTTAATAAATTAATATTAATGGTAATTAATTTATTTAATAAATGTATTAAATAAATTATGGAAAAATAGAATTAATTCTTTAAAAATTATATGAAAATGATTGAAGTATGATAAAAATATTTGAAGTTATAAAATATAACTTTTGATATTTGGTCATGAAAAACATTAATATTTAATACTAATGGCAATTATTAAATAATGGTTTTAATTACCTTAAAATCATTTAATGGTAATAATAAAGTATTAAAAATACTTTGAGATATTATAAATATATGATAATATTATGTTAAGGATTTCATTAATATTTAATATTAAATAAATATTAATGATAATAGAATTAAGTGGTATTTAATTCATATAAATATGATATTTGTAACGACCCCAAAATTCATACAATACAATTATCGATTCATACGTCTAACTTCTGATTTTACATTATTATTCGATGTTAAACTTAGTAATATGCGAAATAATTTAAACTTTTATATCTCCTTACTTTAATTCCTTGAATAAAAACCTTTATCATCGACATGTCTTTGAATCATATATATTCCATGATTCACTTCATCACAATTATTATATCAAATTTTACATTTCACTTCGATAACCTTTGCATATCAGATAACTCAAACTTTAACTTTACAACTCAACATAAAACTATACATCATAAAACATTTAGTACATCTCATGAATCTTAATCATGGTTTAAAGAAATAACAACTTTAGCTAAAATATTAATCTTCGTGTATTATTTCTGATCAACTTCATTCAAGTAGCACATAGTGTTACCTTCAATCCTTAACCTGCAAAAATGGTTATTTGCAAGGTTGAGCTCGACAACCCAGCAAAATCTAACAGTTTTCATAAATCACGTAGCACATAATAGCATGCTCAACATATATCTCATAAACTTTGGACTAACATAACATACATGTTATAGTTCATATAGCAAGTATAAAGATGTATAAAGATTGAGTTCCTTACTCAATCAGCATGCTTTACTCAATCAACGTAGTCATAAGTTAACTTTAACATTGCATACATTCAACATATATATAACACATCATGCTCTTTGTAATAAAGATTTAAAACAATCAAATTCACATAGTAAATAGGAACTGAAAGACTTGCCTTGATCGTTGTTTACCAATAACAGTTTAACAGCTTACAGTTATCTGCACTTCACGTGCCCTACACAATTATATAATCATGCACATCAACTATTAGTCACATAGAAATGCATAATAGTTGTAATGTAAACTTTACTCTACCTCCCATAAGCCTTCTTATTAATTAATACATAATGTTCAATTTGATTGTGTTAACTTTCAACTTATATCTCACTTATTTCATATTTGAAGTTCATTCAAGTGTTTAAGTCTTGCTAGGACTACTTATTGATTTTATATTAACACTATTCAATATCTTATAATATTCATTTCATTTGATTTAAAACACTTTTTACGTTCATTATCATTTATCACGGCATTTCGACGTTTATTCGTCACACGCCTAATTTGTCTCTCTTGTGTGTGCTTAGTATGCGTATACAACTTATCTAATATATCATTTATTAATGTTAAGCATCATTATACTTCATAATATTCATGTTCTATAACTTAGAACAACATCTATTATCGTCGACATCACTATACTTGTGTATGTACATGTCTGACGCCCTCTAATTGCCTCCGAATACGCATTAGTCACAAAGATGACCATTTTGAATACTGTTCCCGACTTCAAATTGAAAAACTTAAAGAATAAAAGTTGTAGGTCTATTCGTCCTCGTTCCGGATCATCTTAAATCACCTCAATCAGAGTTCGTATGAAAATGTTATGCCTATTTTACTAAAACAGGTCAAAACAGTCACACCTGACATAGTTTGGTAGCATTGCGCCCTACAACAGAATTAAGCCCTACTGTCATAGATTGCACCTATAGCACAATCGCGCCCAAATGACTTAGGGCACAGTAGCAGCTACTACGCCTTTACCGAAGCAGGACTCAAGTTCTTTGTTCATGCGATTTTTGACCCTTTTTCTCCTACTAATCTTCATAACTTGAGTTATACACATCCAAATTAGTCCGTTTTCAATTCTATGGATTCGTAATTCATAGAAATACAACATACTAGAATTCTAACAATTTATAAAAACATTAACCAACCTAAAATTTAACCCAAAACACATGTTCATACTCTATTTTCATGTTTTAACATCTCTGGCGAATTCGATCGCCACGACTTCGTTTCTTAATCAATTGACACGATTTAAACTATGTTGTTTTCGTTTCTTCACATACTAATATAATCCAACATCAATTTACAGATTATAACACATATTAAACATGAAATTTTATATTTTCTTAAGCCATTTTTTATACATAAACATTGTTATCCCAATATCTTCCTACAATCCCAATTTCACGTGTTTGATACTCAAACAATCATTTATATATAATGATTAATAGATTATAAACCCTATATACAAGTATTTGTATCAATCCCACATGATTATCAATATAAACTTCAAAGAGAAGTTAAGATTAGAGTAGATTATACCTTGAATCTTTGTTTGTTGGGAAGAGAATTGTTTTCCCTTGATATTCCAACTCCCTAGCAAAATCTACAGAGAATTTCTCTCTTCCTACCAAGCTCTCTCTATACTCTGCTCTTTACTGATATCTAACCTTAGGGAAAGAAATAATATGCGTAAAAATAAACTGATATGGCTTTTACGTCTACGTCAGTTACAATAAGCCAAAGGCCACAAGGCCTTGTTTGGCTACACATAATTCCCCTCATTCCAATTTATTTTGATAAGATTATATTATATAGTTTTTATTTGTCATATCTGTAACCATTTTACATAACTTACAATAATAATTATAATAATTATAATTTTTATTATAATTCTTCTGATTATTAATAAATAATCATATATCTAATTTAATTAATAAATTAGATTTAAACAACGCTTTATTTAATTTAATTATTTTCTTTAATATTAAACAACTCATTTAATTTAATTAATTCATTAAATTAAATCTTTCAAATAAAAATTACCATTATTCAATTTCATTACTAAATTAATGCACCACAATTCATCCATTATTTATTTATTGAGATAAATAAATTAATTAAAATATTTATTTAATTCAATAAATATTTTAAATTAATTCTGTAATTTATTTAATTCCTTCAATAGTTAACTTAACTATTAAACCTCACTTCCCAATATATGAATATATATATATATATATATATATATATATATATATATATCTTCACACCAGATCACATATTTCAAAATATATACCATGTATATATAAATACTCAAACTCAAAACATCTCATAATAAGAATTTTAATTATTAGATTCCTATTTTAATAACTTATAGAAATTCGGATTGTCACAATATTAATGATTGAAAAATCATAATAAATGATAATAATTACTTGAAAATTATTATGAGCCTATTAAAACTATTTTGACTAATAATATAATTATCTAAGATAATTATTAAAGTGTTAGGCAGAGTTTAATTGAACTTAAACTCGATTTTTGTCCGATTAGGCAATCGGGATGTCAGAATTATGTCGAACTCGACTCAAACTGTAAAAGTTTGACTTGAGGTTATGTCTTATGTGTGTTATAGACGGATAGGATTATGTGATAATGTGTTTAGGTTATTTTATACTGTAATGATATTATTCTAATATTTGGAGATCGGTATTATCTATATTAGGTCTTCGGATAAAGCTAAGTTATATTTCATAACGGTAATCAATGGTACAAGCAAGTTCTCTCTAACTCAACCCTGAGTTATAATCATTCAAATATACTTATGGTGAATCATTGTTGATTATACCATATCTATGAATTGTTGAACTGCACTGTGTGCATATTATATGAGTTCATCGGGTATGAAAGGTTGATCACCTTCATTACCATTCCGTCCAGATATAACTTGTTAGTTCCCAGTAGGCACACAATAGATCAAGAAGGGGGGTTGAATAGATCCTTGAAATTTCAAGTACTTTTCTGGTTTATTTTGTATGGCTAATAATTAGCATATGACAAACATAAGAATCTTTTCAAGCACAGCAGAATAAGTGAAAGATCCCCTTCATTGATATACTCATAATCATACATACATTGTTCTTAGAGTTAGTTAAGTTGTAAGCAGTTAATACATACATAGCAGATATAGCAGTTAAGTACATAATATAAATGACATAAAGTAAAAGACACAAGGGATTTTAAGTGGTTCAGAGACTCAAGCTCCTAATCCACTCTTCTGCTTTCAACTAGCAGGATTTCCACTAAGGAAAGGCAAAGACACTCGAATCACTAAGATTCCTTCAAGGCCGTGACCTTGGAACTTGATTCACTAAGAACTCTTCAAGGCCGGTGACCTTGGAACTTCTCTAGTTCCCTAGGAACTCTTCAAGCCCAGCAGGCTTGGAACTTCGTTTAGTCCCTTCGGACAAGGACCCCTCAGGCCCTAGCTTCTTTTTGTTGTAGTTGTTGTTGTTGTTGGTGCTGAGCTGCTAAGATGTCATTAAGTTTGAACATCTTTTGTACTTAGCAGCTTGGTGTGGTCCTCTTTGCATTCGCTTGAGTCCGGCAGTATCTTCTGCAGTGCGGTGATCTTTACTCCTTTCTGCTCATCTTCATCTGATGTCAGTTGTGCACCATCACCATCTGGATTTGCTAAGTCTCTAAGCTTTTGGTAGACTTCGTTTGGCACTTAGCAATCCCTGAACCCTTCTTTAATGTTTTGCAGACATGGTTCTGCACTTGTTCAGTTTCAGCTTTAGGTGCATGGTGATTCATAGAGTGGCTCTCTGGATCTTCTTTGTGCTCTGCAACTCTTCAAAATGCTATATTTTTGTCCTTCTTGGCTATCATCTTGGCTGCCATTTTTAGTGGCATTCTCATCTTTGTTGAGTGAAGCTTTAGTCTGTTTAAGCCCTTCTACAAAGCTGTTTCACTTCCACCTATGTAGTCTCACTGTCACTGAGACTTGATCTGTTAATCCTTTCGTGGAACTCGTAGAGTCAACAATAGCATTCAACAACTCAATGATTCTACAATATTACAATTATCAGCAACTCTTGATCTTTGAAGCTCTATTCATTTATACTCCTTCCCAATATTCCCATTCGAAAGTAGCCGTTAGAAGCTTTTTGAATTGCTTTGCAGATCTCGAGTTATTTGGTGCAGACTGCAGATGTGACATAACATGACTTTCTGACACTGCAATCTACTATTTCACCTACCCCATCAGAGATGTCACTTTTATATCTCGGGCAGGTAGTCGACTTTATTACCTCCTTTTGATTTGTCAATCATAGGTTGTCCTTTTGCATCGTTGCTCTCAATAAGTTTTGTTCGAATATCAATCTTCGGGTTGAACTAGTTCCAATGCTTTAATCCTCAGTTGTTTGAACTCTACAATTCTAATGCACATCTTCTTGAACCTAATCGTAGTGTCCAGTTGATAGGCAGAGATAACACTACGATCTTGAAGAGTGTTCATTATCTCTCCAATGTGGAACACCTCTTCCTTTCCTTGTGCAGTGCTTCAATACTTCTGTTTGCCTCGACTGCTCTCAGATACTGATGGCTTGACTCTTTACTCTGGCCCTTTCTGAATAACAAGACACTTTAGATTTATTGCATGTCCAGCTCACTTTCTCCTTGTGATCTCCCGTTCACTTATCATCAATGGACTGACCCAATGCTTAATCACTTTAGCCTTGTTCTTCAGAGGCTAACCAGTATCTCTGTGTACACTCCATCAGTTCTTTCTTTATTTGGAAAACACTACGATCCTGGTGCTTCCAAAATCGATGTCTTCTATTTCTTGACAGCAACTGCATTCGCTGACTTTCCTTAGTCAGTTACTGAAGTCTTCTTATGATCAACTTGTGGAAGACTTCATTTTGAATGGCTTCACAACTCAGTCTGGATGCTGATTGAGTTGATGCTTAGATCTTCTTGTTAGCTTGCATGTCATTCGTTGAGCGCTCTATAGTTTTCTTTAGGTGGGATGTATATTTGCAGTACGAACTAGAGGCTTCATTCCTTTGGATTCTGGGAGTGCTCAATTGTTGAGAATCATGTTTGCTCTACAATTCAGCCTCGGCGTTGTGAGCACATCTGTTGAAGTCTTAGTTCTACACTCTACGGTTTTGCTTCGGTTGTGTAGACACTACGACTCCGAGATCAGATCTTGACACTCTATGATTTCTAACGTTGTGCTTGTTGTCTGCATCTGATCTTGCTCAACTACGATCTTTGCCTCTGATAAGATTAGTAGACTTTACGACTCTAAGTGTAGTCTACGATTCTTTACTTGGCTTCGACATCAGTAGATTCTACGACTCCGAGTGTAGTCTACGATTCTTGACTTGGCTTCGGCAGATGCTCGGTCATCTCATAGGCAGGTTGTCTCTACGATTCTGTGCATGACTTCCTCAGCAGACTTCGGCTCAGAGGAAGTTCTACTCGATACACTACGATCCTTCCTCGTCTCTCCTGGAAGTTCTGCGAACTCTGAGATCTACTATCTTGCAGACTACGATTCTGCCTCGATAGATCTCGAGTTTTTCTCGACTCTCCTGGCAGACTATGATTTCTGGTGTAGTGCTCGATGATCAGACAAGCCTATCTATTACATCATAAGATCAACCTAACATGTTTGATCTTTCTATATTTATAGTCCTTGTACATCATTTATCTTTAAGGACTTTACAAAGCTGTTTTGCTTATGTAGGATCAACCTAACATATTTGATCATTTCATTCTAAGTCCTTGTATATATGTTTCTATTATCTATCAAAGGACTTTACAACTTTTTCTTAATGCAAGCATACTTGCATATTCATTCATATATATATATCATAATCAAATCATATATAAATAGGAATATCATTCACATGTTTATTCCTGACAATCTCACCCTATTTAATTATGACAAAAACAATAAGTGCATATGCATGTTATAAATGAATCTTATATACAGTGAGCAGCTGTATTTCTAAAACAGATAATCATGAATGTCATTTATAATGATGTGAAATTTAATACACTGACATTTTACATCCTGGATCCAGAACATACCTAACTAGTTAGAGATGTACCTCTTTGGCTCCATGTATGCTTCCAGGATGTTTGTTGATCAGCTATTCATCTGTTTGATCTTCTTGCACCTGCTCACCCTGGGATATTGACTTCATTTCTTTTGTCTGCTCCCCCTCAGATGTATGCTCCTCTTCTTCTTCTTCTGGCTCCCCCTTAGCCTTTACAAACACAGGCTCATCATCCTTTGGCTCCCCCTTAGATGATGACCCAGCTTCTTCTTCTGCTGTCTTTTTCTTTGTCTTCTTTTCTTGTTTATTTCTGCTCTCTTTGCCCTTTCTTGAATGCCTCTTACTGTGCCTCTTTCTATGCCTCTTTTTCTCCCCCTTTTTGTCATTAATCACTTGAGAGAGCTGTTCCATGTTGGACATAAGCTGATCCATCAGATAGGAGGAGTTACCAACTTCAATCTTGATTTCTTATTGACTTAACTCAAGTTGCATAGAGAAAGACCGATTCATGTTGTTAATCTTGTTAGAGAGGACTTGGAGTCGTTCTTCATTGGCCTTTTGTGTTCGTAGAGCTTCTTCCTTCTACTCATGTATGGCCTTCAGATAGATGTGATCTCTCTCTTTGATTTTGAGAGATACATCAGCCACAGTAGCTTAAAGTCTGTTTTGAACTGAATTATTTCCTTTTGTTGTCAACACCATCTTTGACTCATCATTGATTTGAGATATTTTCTCAACCAGTTCATCAGAATTCTTCAATAGTTCCTACTCCATAAGAATTTGGTCATCTAGTTGGGCAGCCTCTTGTTGAACACCAGATTGGACTCTACGATTTTCATCCTTGGACAGATTTTCGAAAGTATTGAGAATCTGAAAAATCATTGAATACCAATCACTATTGGAGGATGAAGGAATGTCAGATAGTTATGCTTGGGCAGATGGAGGCTTCTTATTCTAGACTTGAACACCATCAGTGGTAGAGTGAACAGGCTCTACGATTATCTCCTTGGCCATAATCCTTCTGCCTTCAGAGTCCACTCTATGATCGAAGGGAATATAATGATTGCCAGCATGTTGGTAGACTTTGTAATGGGGCTGGTCATTGATCATCATGGTTGCAAACTTCTTTACCCTTGAGAAGTTTTGTGACACCGACTCAGATTTGGAAGGCGAGAGTAGCACCAAATGAAGTAGCTTTCATCTTTATCGGTATATGTGCCTTTAACCACGGCATCCACGGAAGAACCATCTCATCAAGAAGATCTTGAGTTATCTGATTGTTGTGCAATCTAACTCCATATTTTTCCAATTGTGAAGCACTTCATCTGTAGTCATTCTTACAACTCGACGTTGTTCATTTCCATGACTTATCCATCTTGCTGGTGGTTCATGAAAAACTTCCACCACTATTCTTCTGCTAATTCTAGCTGGAGAGAGAACATGATAGTTTGTTGGTTCTTCTGATTCCAGATTTGGAGAACCAGAATCTTTTCCCATTTTTTCACCTTCTGAACTAGAATCATGTTGACTTCCTTTATATGATTCATCAGTGAATCCTTCTTGCTGATTTTCATTACTAGTATCATCTTCAGCATCGTCTTCATTGGATTCAGATTCATCATCACTTACATCAATGACTGCAGTAGAGTGATCACTTTTCTTCTTGGGGGCAAATTTAGTAAGTAGTCTGTAGCTCTTTCTTCTCCTTAGAGGTTCAGCTATAAGAGAGTCAGACTCTTCTTTCTCTTCAGACTCTGAGGCCTTTGAATCATCAAACAAACTTCCTTGACGTTCAGCATTGGTAGGGGCAGGTCCTTCTTCTTCTGAATCACCATCATTTGACCCATCATTTGGGCTTGTTAGAGCATTTGCATTTGGAGATGGAGTTGGGTCATCTTGTAGCTTTTCTTCATCATCAGAGTGAATACTCTGAGAGTTAGCCATAGGGCTTGCATATTCTTTTTCATTAGTAGGGCTTACATTTTCTTTCATGAATCCAACTCCACCTTCATCACTGGATTTGTTCTTTGGGGACTCAGTCTTGAGACCATCAGTTCCCTTCTCTTCTTCTGACTCTACGTCCTCTTCTTCGTCAGATGTACTTTCTTGGAAAACTGGGGCTGGCTTGTTTACCACCTTAGCTTTCTTTCTTGATGGCCCTTGAAGCAGTATGTTGCTTCTTCTCTTTGTGGTTTCTGGTGTAATTAAGCCCTTTTCACCTTCATCTTTATCTTTAGTGAAGAGACTTCTTGGTGGAGCCTCTGTTTTCTTGACACCCTTGGATCTCTTCCTTACTGGTGTGTCTGCTACTGGTGCAGAGTCACCAGACTCAGAGCTTTCCACCTCCTTTGCCTTTCTCTTCTTTGCAGAGACTTTGCTTCTGCTTTCAATTGTTGTTAGCCTCCTATTTTCCTTTGGATTTTTCTTCAAGTTTATGAACAGTTGTGGAGATATCACTTTATGAACATTTAGAGGCTCTCCCTCATCATCCTTGATCTTGCTTCCCAGCTTTTTCTTCATCACAATACTCAGTAGTCTTCCATGAAAGACCTTAGTCAAGGGTCTATCTGTAGACTTCTTTATCTCAGCCCTTTCCACCCATTTGGAGATCTGATCGAACAAGATAGCTCCAAAGTTGATTTGCTTCTTCAGAACTATTGCAGACATTATCTTCAGCTATTGATCAAGCACAGTGTCATGTGCAGTGTTCTTGCATAGTATACATTTTCCCACTATCTCAGCAAGGAACTCAAATTCTTCTGGAAAATCCTTTTTTTCATGTCCTTCAGACTAGAGTTTCTTTGGTACCCCATAATTTTCTTCGCGTGTTCAATGTTGATCTCATCAAGGCTCTTTAGTCCTCGGTCAAGAAATCCTAAGCATTGATTGATCGATATCAGATGATTTCAGCTTAAGAGACTGACCTTTAACCTTGGTAGAAAGGATTCCAGAATTTATGGATGCATTTGAGTAAAACTCCTTAACTAGTTCAGTATATACTCGAGTGCTTGCCTCAAGGCATTATGAGAATCCAGCGTTCTTTACAAGTTCAAGAATGTCTCTGAACTTCTTTTCGGATTTCTCAAATAACTTAGTTCCTAGCTGAATACAAGTGATTACTTATTAGTCTGCCATTAGAAGATTTTAAAGAATATGGGTATATTGATTTAGATAATCTTATGAGAGATTGATGAATGTGATTTGAGCAATGCTCAAGAGGGTTAACGATTTTGGCTTAGAAAAGGATTCTAGGGTTTGAAAAACTAGAAGGGAGAAAGGTTCAAAAAATTTTTATAACTGTTTGCAGATTTTGAATTTGCCTTTATGACAGTTCCTTTTGACTCTGCATGCGCTATGATGTGTCAACTAGCCATTGGTTGCATAATGTCCAATAATGAGTTGTAACTCCCCATAACCTTTTCAATTTTATATTCCTTTTAAGAGAAATAGGCTTCAATGATGTGGATAGACCGTTGACCATTTTGGTTCGTAGAGTAGCATGGTAAGGCAGCTATGGACTCTACATTTTCCTTTGTTGACTCAACGATCTTCTTCTGAGAGATGCTGAAGTGGATGGTTTTGACACTGATCATCATCTTGAAACTGCATATGTTGACCACTAATGTATCCCAAGCCAGTTTGAGCACTTAAGTTCTGAGGTGATTTTTATGATGTCTCTTCAAACTGTATTCGAACTTATCTCCTCATAATCTGAATGGTTAAGCAATTGTTTCGTTCTTCCAAGCTCCTCATGAGTTAGAGCATTCTAGTAGGACTGCGATCGCCGAGTCTACTTCTACGATCATTGAGGTTGCATCATGATCGTTGAGTTCTCTTCAAACTTTATTCTACGATCGTTGGCTGTCCTGGTCCTTGAGATGAACTTGACTAAGCAATCCTTCTGGATTAAGGTAGCTCAGGAAGGGCCAACCTCTTAGAGTGAGCTAAGGGTCAGGTTTGTCCCTGAGGCGCTTTCCAGATGAAATACTTTAGAAATGATTTTCACTGATATCTCATTTGACCTTTTTAGCTGGGGAGGTCCTCTACCAACTTTTTAGACAATTGCATTTGCTATAATCGTGGTGTCCTCCTGCTCTTATACTACGATCAGTTGTTTGATTATAGGCACTGCACGATTTTGAATTGGGTGGTTGATAGGTTATCAGTAGTACATTTTGAGACGTTCCTACTGACTGTGGATCTTCATTTGGTTCATCAGCCACAAAGTTTTGGGACTCTATAGCTGGTACATTGCTTCATAGTATATCTCTGATGTTTTAGAACTTCTGTACTGTTAGCAGATTACTGCTCCTCCAAAGTTGAAATTGTCTTTTCAGAGAGACATAAGTTTTTCTTCTTCATGTGTAGCAGAAGGCAGTCATGCATATCTCATTCTAGCCTAAGTCATTAAATCTTCTTATATCATAGAAATGAGTATCTTCAGGGTTGATCATTCTACAATCCTTTGACAAAACTTCGAACGTAGTCTTCCTTGTCAGCTTGTACTTGTGGAGTTCTGCTCCCATAATGAGTTCCTCATGTTTGATGCTCGGTGATCCTCTGATGTGAGCTTCCTTGAGGATTCTTTTCTTATGACATGCTTTGCATGATTGAGCATGTAGGACCCTTTCCATCTTTGGTTGAGTGGCATGCTTCCATATAAGGATCAGCAGCCATGTGAACTTCATTTAGATTAGCTCAGCAGGTCTTCAAGCACAGACTTTGACATATAGGAATTTTATCAGAATCATTTTTGAACAGTCTTAAGCCTTCTGCTTGTTGAGTCTTTCTTGACTGAAGTCCTCTGCTTCAGAATTCCTTACTGTGGCTAGATATACCAGGTACCTGCAGGTTAGATACATTTCTATTTTTGGTACCCATAATTAAATGGGTACTACTAGGTTAGTTTTTTAAATCCCTGTTCCTCATGTATTTGGATAATCATCATATTGATCACCAATAGTCATATTCATGCATGTAACTGATTTAGATAATACAATTTGAGATGCATGATGGTGAGTGAGTGTAAGATTTGCCATTTTAATAAAACATTCTTTTTCTTTGATGGTTTCACCATTTGCTTGGTTATGTTCATAGAGTTTAAATTTTCACAGAGTAAGAATCAACACTATTACTTACGTGTATCTGGTTAATTCATGGAGGTGATCAGTTTCTATGAATCTTCAAGATACTCTTGTAGAACTGATCATACTCTGTGTGTTATCAAACACTTAGAACACGGGTTTGTACATATATACTAACCCATCAGTAAAGATTACTCCTCATTAGATTAATTTAACCTTTAATATTCTTATGACTCATTTCAGATTTCTTTCAAGGTGTCATCTTCAACCTAAAACTTGGATGGAGAGAAAGTTTGTAAGCATTTGAGTTTCCATCCTTAGTGTACTTTCTTTCTTCACCTTTTTAGGTAGAATATGATTCCTTGAAAAAATACGGTTATAGTTCATAGGGAGGTGCAACATGACGTACACAATTATATTGGTGAGAAACTGTACCTTTTTGCTGTCAGTTTCTTAACAGTCATTTATCTTTGATATACTGAGGTTAGGCATTGATGTGCATAGTTTCTCATTTACTCCTGACAGCTTGTTGCTCCAATTGACTTTCGATCAATCAGTCGTGGTCTTGAAGATGCAAGCTAAGAGACTTTCAGCATCTTTAGTTCTTTGACATCCTTGAGTTCGCAAGGTTTATATCCAGCTGCTGGTTGGCCAGACACATGTTTGAGAAGTTCTTCTTTCTTCTTTAAATAGGTATTTCTCAACATGTATGGTCTTTTCAAAAAAAAAATTTTGGTTGGTGGATGTTTGACTCTTTTTTGTTGATATCTCTTAAGCTTTCTAGCCTGGTCTTCAGACTACAAGATTGACCGCAGACAAGGATTGGTCTTGTTGATATGGCAATCAAGAACATGAACCAATCTGAGCAGCTTCAGGGGTATATAAACATTTACCTGTACACTGTATTTCCAACGTGTGAGCTTATCTGCATACAACAAGTGACTTATTTGAGACCCCAAATTTTATAAAATGAAAGTATTCAATTTTCTTATAATTATTCTATTTAGTAAATGGTTAAATTGATAAAGATTAAAGTTAAGGGTGATATTTGAAAATTTTGCAAAGTATGCAAGTTTTTATAAAATATTCGTTGTGTCGGGGAATATTCGATTGGTCGAGGAATATTCGTTTTAACAGGAATATTAAAGACGATGACATAATCATTAGTGGACCCTACAACTAAGTATTGTCTTAGTTAGAAAAGCAGCGAAATATCTTTTATAAAAATAACGTTGAAAGTTTTACCGTTAAACCGTTGAACTACCGGTAGTAGTAAAAGTACGATGTCGTGTGGTTGCATAATAGCACACGATATTGATTATTGATGCTTACGTAAGAAGTCACTCGAGTTATACTCAATTATTGCTCTGAGAATTTCGCATCATATCTCTCATATTATTGATTCAATTATTGTCACAGTATCATCTGTATAATATGTTATATTATTAAATCAATAATTGAGACGACAAAGTTATTCATATTATTATTTGCAATATTGATAATGTCTAGAAGTTATGTCAAGGAGAGGTTTGGTCACCTAATTGCGCGCCAATAAGGAGAAATCCTTATCGGAAAGTCCCCTCTTTCTTGGAAACGACCTGGTTGTTAAATATTATGAATTATAATATTAATGATGAATAAGTTAGTGTTGATTAAAGATTAAATTGATAGTTCCATTGTGTTGGAATTATTAGTGTTAGTGAAAATCGACATTTATTTCGATAATAAATGATGTCTGGAGGTTATATTGACAAATCGGGTAATTAACCAGATAAATGAGCAATTAATTGCTATTGATTCACATGATTATAACTATTTATTCACATGTGTGTACTATTGATTCACATTCATTTACTATTAGGGGAGTTGGTGCAAGGTTGATAATACTTGCATGACAAAGTTAAAAATGTAGGTATAAATGGAGGTACTATACTGTGACTCGTATTTTCACATGTCTAGAACTATTGATTCACATGATTTACTATTAGGGGAGATGATGCAAGTTTGATAATACTTGTAGGACTAAATTAAAAATGAAGAAAAAGAGGAAGGTATTATACTATAATATTTCGAGCCCCAAAACGTGTAAAGATGGATTGTTGATTATTGGTTTTACAGTTATATATATTTGGCTTACGTGCAAAGATGAACTATTGATTGATGTATATCTTTGGCTTACGTGCAAAGATGGACTGTTGATTATTGATTTTACAATTGTATATCTTTGGCTTACGTGCAAAGATGGACTGTTGATTATTAGGTTTATAGTTGTATATCTTTGGCTTACGTGCAAAGATGGACCGTTGATTATTGGTTTTATAGTTGTATATCTTTGGCTTACATGCATTGATGGACAGTTGTTGGTATGATTATAACCAGGGATTATTCGGTATAATCATGACCATTGTTGAAAACACGAATATCCTTGGCCCGTAGTGCATGGATAATTCGTGGTCATAATACTAATGAATATCCTTGGTCGAAGTAGTGCGGGGATGATTCGATGATGTGGATTAATTATTAAAATGTCGAGTCTCAAATGATAACATATTTATAATACACTTTTAATTTAGTAGAAGATAGTAGATATCATGCTCTACTTGACTCTTCTATAATACTGATTGTATGTCTTTGGCTTCTGTAGAAAGCAAGGATGAATTGTTAATGAATATCTTTGGCCCGTAGTGCAAAGATGAATTTATTAGTATGATTATGAACAAGAATTATGATTTGGTATAACCATGATTTTTGATGTTTCAGGTAAAGACAGGTGATGAAAATTATCTTCGTCCTGGGTGTGAAGAGGAATTTAGAATCACAATTATGATTATGAGTTATTCACATGATTGTGGACAGGAATTGTTGATTGATGTTACAGGGATAAAACATTGTTGGTGGACTTTTAACATGGAGAATATAATAGACCCTATGGTCTATTTGACTCTTCTAATGGATTGCTCGTTCTGCTGAAACTATGGTTGAAATGTTTTATCATCTACCATATGTTCTAAATCTCTGATTTATTATTGATGAAGGCTATTGATAATTTAATTAACTTTAGTCATGATATTCTTTACTGGGCTAGTTGTGCTCACCCTTTTTGCTTCACAATTCCTTTCAGGTAATAAGAGTGTATTTGGGTGAAGCGGGGATAATGAGGAAATAGTGTGATTGGATTCGAGATCGTCGAAGTTTCTCAATACATTATAAAATGGCATGACATGCAAGCAGATAATTATATTGAGTACCTAAGATGTGTGTGTCGTATTTATATCGTCACTTAATAATTGATTTTGGCAAACAACAATAGGGGTGATGAGGCAGACTTTGAAAGCGTCAAAAGTGCACCTCATTAGAATGAATATGATAGTAATCTTCTCGTTCTTCTTTGGGGTCATAAAATATTCTTTCTTTGTATTTTATATGGCATTGTAACAATTTGAGTTTGGATCATCGCTCTACGAGACAATATTGTATTAAAACTCACGACTTATATGTGTTGTCGTACTCTGCACGACAGTTCAACAGTTGTATAAATGAAGTTTGTATTTGATTTTTATATAGTGAGATCTGGCGACTCAAAATGGGTAGTGTGGACCTATTTTGGGGCCGTCACAAATGGTATCAGAGCTTAGGGATATGGTCGTTGGCAGAGATAAGAGTTTAGAACTAGGAGGTGAAAGACGAGTAATATACTTCGCTAGTGTGTGACTTACCTAAGCTGAAATTGTTTACTTGATAAGTTGACAAATTGTGATATGTCAATTAACCTTTGTTTTGAAGGTATATTCTAGAATGATATCTGAAATACAGGAGATGAGCAATAGGAAAATCATGATATAGAGGAAATAACCGGGAAGGTACAATCCGAAAAGAAAGCAAGGTATTCTCATCTCTTCGAACTACCTGGCACATAAATTTTGAGGGCGAAATTTCATAAAGAGGGGAGATTGTGAGACCCCGAATTTTATGAAATGAAAGTATTCAATTTTATTATAATTATTCTATTTAGTAAATGGTTAAATTGATAAAGGTTAAAGTTAAGGGTGATATTTAAAAATTTTGCAAAGTATGCAAGTTATCATAAAATATTCGTTGTGTCGGGGAATATTCGATTGGTCGAGGAATATTCGTTTTAACAGGGAATATTCGTACGACGGCATAAACATTGGTGGACCCCACAATGGAAGTATTGTCTTAGTTAGAAAACGACAGAAATATCTTTTTATAAAAATAACGGCAAAAGTTTTACCGTTAAACTGTTGAACTACCCGGTAGTAAAAGTACGGTAATACACGTGGTTGCATAATAGCACACGGTATTGATTATTGATGCTTACGTAAGAAGTCACTCAGTTATACTCAACTATTGCTATAGTAATTGCTGCATCATATCTCTCATATTATTGATTCAATTATTGTCACAGTATCATCTGTATAATATGTTATATTATTAAATCAATAATTGAGACGACAAAGTTATTCATATTATTATTTACAATATTGACAATGTCTAGAAGTTCTGTCAAGGAGAGGTTTGGTCACCTAATTGCGCGCCAATAAGGAGAAATCCTTATCGGAAAGTCCCCTCTTTCTTGGGAACGACCTGGTTGTAAAATATTGTGAATTATAATATTAATGATGAATAAGTTAGTGTTGATTAAAGATTAAATTGTTAGTTCCATTGTGTTGGAATTATTAGTGTTAGTGAAAATCAACATTTATTTCGATAATAATTGATGTCTGGAGGTTATATTGACAAATCGGGTAATTAACCGGATAAATGAGCAATTAATTGCTATTGATTCACATGATTATAACTATTTATTCACATGTGTGTACTATTGATTCACATTCATTTACTATTAGGGGAGTTGGTGCAAGATTGATAATACTAGCATGACAAAGTTTAAAATGGAGGTATAAATGGAGGTACTATAATGTAATTCATTATTTTCACATGTTCAGAACTATTGATTCACATGATTTACTATTAGGGAGATGATGCAAGTTTGATAATACTTCTAGGACTAAATTAAAAATTAAGAAAAAGAGGAAGGTATTATACTGTAATATTTCGAGCCCCAAAACGTGTAAAGATGGATTGTTGATTATTGGTTTTCTGAGTTGTATATATTTGGCTTTACGCAAAGATGAACTATTGATTGATGTATATCTTTGGCTTACGCAAAGATGAACTATTGATTATTGATTTTACAATTGTATATCTTTTCGCTTACGTGCAAAGATGGATTTATTGATTATTGGGTTTATAGTTGTATATCTTTGGTTTACGTGCAAAGATGGACCGTTGATTATTGGTTTTATAGTTGTATATCTTTGGCTTACGTGCATTGATGGACAGTTGTTGGTATGATTATAACCAGGGATTATTCGGTATAATCATGACCATTGTTGAAAACACGAATATCCTTGGCCCGTAGTGCATGGATAATTCGTGGTCATAATACTAATGAATATCCTTGGTCGTAGTGCAGGGATGATTCGATGATGTGGATTAATTATTAAGCTGAGTCTCAGCGATAACATATTTATAATACACTTTTAATTCGTAGAAGATAGTAGATATCATGCTCTACTTGACTCTTCTATAATACAGTTGTATGTCTTTGGCCTGTAGAGCAAAGATGAATTGTTAATGAATATCTTTGGCCCGTAGTGCAAAGATGAATTTATTAGTATGATTATGAACAAGAATTATGATTTGGTATAACCATGATTTTTGATGTTTCAGGTAAAGACAGGTGATGAAAATTATCTTCGTCCTGGGTGTGAAGAGGAATTTAGAATCACAATTATGATTATGAGTTATTCACATGATTGTGGGATGAGAATTGTTGATTGATGTTACTGAGGATAAAACATTGTTGGTGGACTTTTAACATGGAGAATATAATAGACCCTATGGTCTATTTGACTCTTCTAATGGATTGCTCGTTCTGCTGAAACTATGGTTGAAATGTTTTATCATCTACCATATGTTCTAAATCTCTGATTTATTATTGATGAAGGCTATTGATAATTTAATTAACTTTAGTCATGATATTCTTTCTTTGGGCTAGTTGTGCTCACCCTTTTGCTTCACAATTCCTTTTCGGTAATAATAAGAGTGTATTTGGGTCGGCCGGGGATAATGAGGAAATAGTGTGATGATCAAGAGATCGTCGAAGTTTCTCAATACATTATAAAATGGCATGACATGCAACAGATAATTATATTGAGTACCTAAGATGTGTGTGTCGTATTTTATACGTCACTTAATAATTGATTTTGGCAAACAACAATAGGGTGATGAGAACCCGACTTTGAAAGCGTCAAAAGTGCACCTCATTAGAATGAATATGATAGTAATCTTCTCGTTCTTCTTTGGGGTCATAAAATATTTGCTGCTGTATTTTATATGGCATTGTAACAATTTGAGTTTGGATCCATCTACTTAGACAATATTGTATTAAAACTCACGACTTTATGTTGTCGTCGTACTCGCACGACAGTTCAATGATTGTATAAATGAAGTTTGTATTTGATTTTTATATAGTGAGATCTCGGCGACTCAAAATGGGTAGTGTGGACCTATTTTGGGGCCGTCACAAATGGTATCGAGCTTAGGGATATGGTCGTCAAGCGGAGATAAGAGTTTAGAACTAGGAGGTGAAAGACAGAGTAATATACTTCGCTAGTGTGTGACTTACCTAAAGTGAAATTGTTTACTTGATAAGTTGACAAATTGTGATATGTCAATTAACCTTTGTTTTGAAGGTATATTCTAGAATGATATCCGAAATACGAGGAGATGAGCAATAGGAAAATCATGATATAGAGGAAATAACAGGAAGGTACAATCCAGAAAAGAAAGCAAGGTATTCTCATCTCTTGAACTACGGCACATAAATTTTGAGGGAGAAATTTCATAAAGAGGGAGATTGTGAGACCCGAATTTTATGAAATGAAAGTATTCAATTTTATTATAATTATTCTATTTAGTAAATGGTTAAATTGATAAAGGTTAAAGTTAAGGGTGATATTTAAAAATTTTGCAAAGTATCTGAGTTATCATAAAATATTATTTGTAATAGGGAATATTCGATTGGTCGAGGAATATTCGTTTTAACGAGGGAATATTAAATGCGACAACATAAACATTGGTGGACCCCACAATGGAAGTATTGTCTTAGTTAAAAGCGATGAAATATCTTTTTATAAAAATAACGGCAAAAGTTTTACCGTTAAACTGTTGAACTACCCGGTAGTAAAAATACAGTAATACGCGTGGTTGCATAATAGCACACGGTATTGATTATTGATGCTTACGTAAGAAGTCACTCAGTTATACTCAATTATTGCTATAGTAATTGCTGCATCATATCTCTCATATTATTGATTCAATTATTGTCACAGTATCATCTGTATAATATGTTATATTATTAAATCAATAATTGAGACGACAAAGTTATTCATATTATTATTTGCAATATTGACAATGTCTAGAAGTTACATCGAGGAGAGGTTTGGTCACCTAATTGCGGCGCTGATAAGGAGAAATCCTTATCGGAAAGTCCCTCTTTCTTGGGAGCGATTTTGGTTGTAAAATATTGTGAATTATAATATTAATGATGAATAAGTTAGTGTTGATTAAAGATTAAATTGTTAGTTCCATTGTGTTGGAATTATTAGTGTTAGTGAAAATCAACATTTATTTCGATAATAATTGATGTCTGGAGGTTATATTGACAAATCGGGTAATTAACCGGATAAATGAGCAATTAATTGCTATTGATTCACATGATTATAACTATTTATTCACATGTGTGTACTATTGATTCACATTCATTTACTATTAGGGGAGTTGGTGCAAGATTGATAATACTAGCATGACAAAGTTTAAAATGGAGGTATAAATGGAGGTACTATACTGTAATTCGTATTTTCACATGTCTAGAACTATTGATTCACATGATTTACTATTAGGGGAGATGATGCAAGTTTGATAATACTTCTAGGACTAAATTAAAAATTAAGAAAAAGAGGAAGGTATTATACTGTAATATTTCGAGCCCCAAAACGTGTAAAGATGGATTGTTGATTATTGGTTTTACAGTTGTATATATTTGGCTTACGTGCAAAGATGAACTATTGATTGATGTATATCTTTGGCTTACGTGCAAAGATGAACTATTGATTATTGATTTTACAATTGTATATCTTTGGCTTACGTGCAAAGATGGACTGTTGATTATTGGGTTTATAGTTGTATATCTTTGGTTTACGTGCAAAGATGGACCGTTGATTATTGGTTTTATAGTTGTATATCTTTGGCTTACGTGCATTGATGGACAGTTGTTGGTATGATTATAACCAGGGATTATTCGGTATAATCATGACCATTGTTGAAAACACGAATATCCTTGGCCCGTAGTGCATGGATAATTCGTGGTCATAATACTAATGAATATCCTTGGTCGTAGTGCAGGGATGATTCGATGATGTGGATTAATTATTAAGCTGAGTCTCAGCGATAACATATTTATAATACACTTTTAATTCGTAGAAGATAGTAGATATCATGCTCTACTTGACTCTTCTATAATACAGTTGTATGTCTTTGGCCTGTAGAGCAAAGATGAATTGTTAATGAATATCTTTGCCCGTAGTGCAAAGATGAATTTATTAGTATGATTATGAACAAGAATTATGATTTGGTATAACCATGATTTTTGATGTTTGGTAAAGGCGGTGATGAAAATTATCTTCGTCCTGGGTGTGAAGAGGAATTTAGAATCACAATTATGATTATGAGTTATTCACATGATTGTGGACAGGAATTGTTGATTGATGTTATAGGAATAAAACATTGCTGGTGGATTTTTAACATGGAGAAGATAATAGACCCTATGGTCTATTTGACTCTTCTAATGGATTGCTCATTCTGGTGCAACTATGGTTGAAAAGTTTTATCATCTACCATATGTTCTAAATCTCTGATTTATTACTGATGAAGGCTATTGATAATTTAATTAACTTTAGTCAAGATATTCTTTACTGGGCTAGTTGTGCTCACCCTTTTTGCTTCACAATTCCTTTAATGTAATAAGAGTGTAGCTGGGTCGAATGGGGATAACAGGGAAATAGTGTGACGGTCCGAGACTGTCGAAGTTTCTCAATACATTATAAAATGGCATGACATGCAATAGATAATTATATTGAGGACCTAAGATGTGTGTGTCGTATTTTATACGTCACTTAATAATTGATTTTGGCGAACAACAATAGGGTGATGAGAACCCGACTTTGAAAGCGTCAAAAGTGCACCTCATTAGAATGAATATGATAGTAATCTTCTCGTTCTTCTTTGGGGTCATAAAATATTTGCTGCTGTATTTTATATGGCATTGTAACAATTTGAGTTTGGATATTGTCTACGAGACAATATTGTATTAAAACTCACAGCTTATGTGTTGTCGTACTCTGCACGACAGTTCAACAGTTGTATAAATGAAGTTTGTATTTGATTTTTATATAGTGATATCTGGTGACTCAAAATGGGTCGTGTGGGCCTATTTTGGGACCGTCACAAATGGTATCAGAGCTTAGGGATATGATCGCTGGCAGAGATAAGAGTCTAAAACTAGGAGGGGAGAGACGAGTAATATACTTTGCTAATGTGTGACTTACCTAAGCTAAAATTGTTTACTTGATAAGTTGACAAATTGTGATATGTCAATTAACCTTTGTTTTGAAGGTATATTCTAGAATGATATCTGAAATACAGGAGATGAGCAATGGGAAAATCATGTTACAGAGGAAATAACCGAGAAGGTACAATTCGAAAAGAAGGCAAGGTATTCTCATCTCTTCGAACTACCAGCCACGTAAATTTCGAGGGCAAAATTTTATAAGGAGGGGAGATTGTGAGACCCCGAATTTTATGAAATGAAAGTATTCAATTTTCTTATAATTATTCTATTTAGTAAATGGTTAAATTGATAAAGGTTAAAGTTAAGGATGATATTTGAAAATTTTGCAAAGTATGCAAGTTGTCATAAAATATTCGTTGTGTCGGGGAATATTCGATTGGTCGAGGAATATTCGTTTTAACAGGGAATATTTGTACGATGGCATAATCATTGGTGGACCCCACAACGGAAGTATTATCTTAGTCAGAAAACGACAGAAATATCTTTTTATAAAAATAACGGCGAAAGTTTTACCGTTAAACTGTTGAACTACCCGGTAGTAAAAGTACGGTAATACACATGGTTGCATAATAGCACACGGTATTAATTATTGATGCTTATGTAAGAAGTCACTCAGTTATACTCAATTATTGCTACAGTAATTGTTGCATCATATCTCTCATATTATTGATTCAATTATTATCACAGTATCATCTGTATAATATGTTATATTATTAAATCAATAATTGAGACGACAAAGTTATTCATATTATTATTTGCAATATTGACAATGTCTAGAAGTTATGTCAAGGAGAGGTTTGGTCACCTAATTGCGCACCAATAAGGAGAAATCCTTATCGGAAAGTCCCCTCTTTCTTGGGAACGACCTGGTTGTTAAATATTGTGAATTATAATATTAATGATGAATAAGTTAGTGTTGATTAAAGATTAAATTGATAGTTCCATTGTGTTGGAATTATTAGTGTTAGTGAAAATCGAGATTTATTTCGATAATAATTGATGTCTGGCGGTTATATTGACAAATCGGGTAATTAACCAGATAAATGAGCAATTAATTGCTATTGATTCACATGATTATAACTATTTGTTCACATGTGTGTACTATTGATTCACATTCATTTACTATTAGGGGAGTTGGTGCAAGATTGATAATACGTGCATGACAAAGTTAAAAATGGAGGTATAAATGGAGGTACTATACTGTGACTCGTATTTTCACATGTCTAGAACTATTGATTCACATGATTTACTACCGATTCACATGATTTACTATTAGGGGAGATGGTGCAAGTTTAATAATACTTGCAGGACAATATTACAAATGAAGAAAAAGAGGAAGGTATTATACTGTAATATTTCGAGCCCCAAAACGTGTAAAGATGGACTGTTGATTATTGGTTTTATAGTTGTATATATTTGGCTTACGTGCAAAGATGAACTATTGATTGATGTATATCTTTGGCTTACGTGCAAAGATGGACTTTTGATTATTGATTTTACAATTGTATATCTTTGGTTTACATGCAAAGATGGATTGTTGATTATTGGGTTAATAGTTGTATATCTTTGGCTTACGTGCAAAGATGGACCGTTGATTATTGGTTTTATAGTTGTATATCTTTGGCTTACGTGCATTAATGGACAGTTGTTGGTATGATTATAACCAGGGATTATTCGGTATAATCATGACCATTGTTGAAAACACGAATATCCTTGGCCCGTAGTGCATGGATAATTCATGGTCATAATACTAACGAATATCCTTGGCCGTAGTGCAGGGATGATTCGATGATGTGGATTAATTATTAAGCTGAGTCTCAGCGATAACATATTTATAATACACTTTTAATTAGTAGAAGATAGTAGATATCATGCTCTACTTGACTCTTCTATAATACAGTTCTATGTCTTTGGCCTGTAGAGCAAAGATGAATTGTTAATGAATATCTTTGGCCCATAGTGCAAAGATGAATTTATTAGTATGATTATGAACAAGAATTATGATTTGGTACAACCATGATTTTTGATGTTTCAGGTAAAGACAGGTGATGAAAATTATCTTCGTCCTAGGTGCGAAGAGAAATTTAGAATCGCAATTATGATTATGAGTTATTCAATGATTGTGGACAAGAATTGTTGATTGTTGTTACAGGGATAAAACATTGTTCGTGGACTTTTAACATGGAGAAGATAATAGACCCTATGGTCTATTTTACTCTTCTAATGGATTGCTCGTTCCGCTGCAACTATGGTTGAAAAGTTTTATCATCTACCATATGTTCTAAATCTCTGATTTATTACTAATGAAGGCTATTGATAATTTAATTAACTTTAGTCATGATATTCTTTATTGGGCTAGTTGTGCTCACCCTTTTTTCTTCACAATTACTTTCAGGTAATAAGAGTGTAGCTGGGTCGAGCGGGGATAACAAGGTGATGAGAACTCGACTTTGAAAGCGTCAAAAGTGCACCTCATTAGAATGAATATGATAGTAATCTTCTCGTTCTTCTTTGGGGTCTTAAAATATTTGTTGCTGTATTTTATATGGCATTGTAACAATTTGAGTTTTGATACTGTCTACGAGACAATATTGTATTAAAACTCACAGCTTATGTGTTGTCGTACTCTGCACGACAATTCAACAGTTGTATAAATGAAGTTTGTATGTGATTTTTATATAGTGATATCTGGCGACTCAGAATGGGTCGTGTTGACCTATTTTGGAGGCGTCACAACTTACTACTAAACCACGTTTAGGACAATGTTTGTTTCTAGGATCAGACTCAAAGCGATTAGCTTTTGAATATAGCAAGAGAACTTGCATTGATACCAATTGTTAGTTCCCAGTAGGCACACAATATATCTAGAAGAGGGGGGTTGAATAGATCCTTGAAATTTCAAATACTTTTCTGGTTTATTTTGTATGGCTAATAATTACCATATCACAAACATAAAAATCTTTTCAAGCACAACGAAATAAGTGAAAGATCCCCTTCATTGATATATTCATAACCATACATACATTATTCTTAGAGTTAGTTAAGTTGTAAGTAGTTAATACATACATAGCAGATATAGCAGTTAAGTACATAATGTAAATGACATAAAGTAAAATACACAAGGGATTTTAAGTGGTTCAGAGACCCAAGCTCCTAATCCACTCTTCTGCTTTTAACTAGCAGGATTTCCACCAAGGAAGGGCAGCACCGTGAATCACTAAGATTACTTCGAGGCCAGCAGCCTTGGAACTTCAGTTCACTAGGAACTCTTCAAGGCCAGCAGCCTTGGAACTTCTCTAGTTCCCTAGGAACTCTTCAAGCCCATCAGGCTTGGAACTTTGTTTAGTCCCTCCGGACAAGGACCCCTCAGGCCCTAGCTTCTTGTTGTTGTATTTGTTGTTGTTGGTGGTGCTGAGCTGCTGAGATGTCCTTAAGCTTGAACATCTTTTGTACTTAGTAGCTTGGTGTGGTCCTCTTTGCATTCTGCTTCGAGTCTGGACCACATCTTCTCTGGTGCAACTGATCTTTACTCCTTTCTGCTCATCTTCATCTAATGTCAGTTATGCACCATCACCATCTGGATTTGCTAAGTCTTTAAGCTTTTGGTAGACTTCGTTTGGCACTTAGCAATCCCTAACCCCTTCTTTAATGTTTTGCAGACATGGTTCTGCACTTTTTAAGTTTCAGCTTCAGGTTTATGGTGATTCGTAGAGTGACTCTCTGGATCTTCTTTGTGCTCTACAACTCCTCTGAATGCTATCTTTTTGTCCTTCTCGGCTATCATCTTAGCTGCCATTTTCAGTGGCATTCTCATCTTTATTGAGTGAAGCTTTAGTCTATTTAAGTCCTTCTACAAAGCTGCTTCACTTCCACCTATGTAGTCTCATAGTCACTGAGACTTGATCTGTTAATATTTTCGTGGAACTCGTAGAGTCAACAATAGCATTCAACAACTCAATGATTCTGCAACATTACAATTATCAGCAACTCTTGATCTATAAAGCTCTGTTTATTTATAGTCCTTCCCAATCTTCCCGTTGGAAAGTAGCCGTTTGAAGCTTTTTGAATTGCTTCGCAAATCTCGAGTTATTTGGTGCAGACTGTAGATGTGACATGACATGACTTTCTGACACTGCAGTCTACTGTTTCACCTACCCCATCACAGATGTGACTTTTATATCTCGGGCAGGTAGTCGACTTTATTACCTCCTTTTGATTTCTCGATCAGAGGTTGTCCTTTTGCATCGATGCTCTCAATAAGTTTTGTTCGAATATCAATCTTCGGGTTGAACCGTTGCCAATGCTTCAATCCTCAGTTGTTCGAACTCTACGATTCTGATGCACATCTTCTTGGACCTGATCGTAGTGTCTAGTTGACAGGCAGAGATAACACTACGATCTTGAAGAGTTTTCATTAGCTCTCCAATGTGGAACACCTCTTCCTTTCCTTGTGCAGTGCTTCAATACTTACATTTGCCTCATTTGCTCTCGAGAATCTTGATGGCTTCGACTCTTTACTACGCCCTTTTCGAATAACAAGACACTTTAGATTTATGGCGTGTCCAGCTCGCTTTCTCCTTGTGATCTCCCGTTCACTTATCATCAATGGACTAACCCAATGCTTAATCATTTTAGCCTTGTTCTTCAGAGGCTAACCAGTATCTCTATGTACACTCCATTAGTTCTTTCTTTGTTTGGCAAACACTACGATCTTGGTGCTTCCAAGATCGTTGTCTTCTATTTTCTTGACAGCAACTGCATTCACTTACTTTCCTTAGTCAGTTACTGAAGTCTTCTTATGATCAACTTGTGGAAGACTTCATTTTGAATGGCTTCACAACTCAGTCTGGATGCTGATTGAGTTCATGCTTAGATCTTCTTGTTAGCTTGCATGCCATTCATTGAGTGCTCTCTGGTTTCCTTTAGGTGGGATGTATCTTTACAGTACCAACCAGAGGCTTCATTCCTTTGGATATTCTAGGAGTGCTCAATTGTTGAGAATGTGTTTGCTCTACGATTCAGCCTCGATGTTGTGAGCACATCTGTTGAAGTCTTAGTTCTACACTCTACGGTTTAGCTTCGGCTGTGTAGAAACTACAACTCGGAGATCAGATATTGACACTCTACGATTTCTGTCGTTGTGCTTGTTGTCTTCATCTGATCTTGCTCGACTACGATCTCTGCCTCTGATAAGATTAGTAGACTTTACGACTCTAAGTGTAGTCTACGATTCTTGACTTGGCTTCGACATCAGTAGACTCTATGACTCTGAGTGTAGTCCACGATTCTTGACATGGCTTCGGCAAATGCTCGGTCGGCTCGTAGGAAGGCTGTCTCTACGATTCTATGCATAACTTCCTCAGCAGACTTCGGCTCAGAAGAAGTTCTACTCGATACACTATGATCCTTCCTCGTCTCTCCTAGCAGTTCTGCGAACTCCGAGATCTACTTTCTTGCAGACTACAATTCTGCCTCGATAGCTCTCGAGTTTTCCTCGACTCTCCTTGGAGACTACAATTTCTGGTGTAGTGCTCAACGATCAGACAAGCCTATCTATTACATCATAAGATCAACCTAACATGCTTGATCTTTCTATATTTATAGTCCTTATACATCATTTCTCTTTAAGGACTTTACATAGTTATTTTGCTTATGTAGGATCAACCTAACACATTTGATCATTTCATTCTAAGTCCTTGTATATATGTTTCTATTATCTATCAAAGGACTTTACAGCTTTTTCTTAATGCAAGCATACTTGCATATTCATTCATATATATATCATAATCAAATCATATATAAATTGGAATATCATTCACATGTTTATTCCTGACATAACTGATATGTTTATGTTCAATGTTCATTCAACTATGAAAAATTATCCATGCTAGTTCACAATTATATTGTTGAATGTTAGCCAGCTATTATTCAAAATCTTTCCATCATGATATATTCTTAATTTATTGAACTTAAACTTGCTGGGAAAACTTATTGATCACCCTTGCTATATCATGATAAACATTGCAGATTAAGGTGAATACGTCGGATATAAGGAAAAGTTAAAGCCAAGTTCAGCTCGGGACTATGTGTGCAGCTAGATTTATAATAGTATTGTATAATAATAACATTGTATGTTAAATAGGATATTAATTCAGGTATTATGTGAGGTTCTCGACCTTGTGGATATTGTATAATGTTTAATGTATAAACAAATTATGTTTATATCTTCCGCAATAGTTAGAACTAGTGTACCAGATTCGTGGTGATTTAGGACCCAGATTTGGGGGCACTACAAAACTTTCTGGCCTACCCCCAGAGCGTGAAATCAAATTTTGTATCGACCTTGAACCCGTTACAAAACCCATTTCCAAAGCCCCATATCGAATGGCTCCTATTGAACTTCAGGAATTAAAAACTCAACTGCAGGAATTGTTAGACATCGATTTCATTTGTCCTAGTACGTCTCCTTAGGGTGCTCCTGTTCTATTCGTAAAGAAGAAAGATGGAAGTATGCGATTTTGTATTGATTATCGGGAGTTGAATCATGTCACCATAAAAAATAGGTACTCGTTGCCTCGCATTGATGACATGTTTGACCAGTTGCAAGGCGCTAAATTCTTTTTAAAGATCGATCTTCGTTCCGGATATCATCAGTTAAAAATTAAAACTGATGACATTCCAAAGACTGCTTTCAAAACCCGGTACGGGCATTACGAATTTCTAGTCATATCTTTTGGATTGACTAATACTCCTGCTACCTTCATGGATATGATGAACCAAGTATTCAAGGAATATTTGGATCATTTTGTGGTGGTCTTTATTGATGACATTGTTGGGTAAAATCTAATTACGCGCAACACGTAAGTATATGTGGTCAACAAGTAATGAAGTGAAAGTAGAGTATCGTTCCCACGAGAAATTATTAATACAAATTACCAAATATTAACTCTTAACCAAACTAATTTTATTTAAACAATCAATTTAATATTATAAAATTATTTAATTAAACTAATCCTAACTACCACTAATTAAAAATCAGATTATGGAGATTTAAGATCATAACTTCACTTATTGCTTCATTTAAATTAATACACTTCTTATCAATTACGCTCACTATTTTGAATTGTTAATCAAGAACACATAAATAAATATGACCATCTCTCAATGCATTATACTCAAATCAACTTAAATCCAGATATGATAGAATTAAGCCAAACAGCCTAATTAACTAATTCATTATATCTCTATATGAATTATAATTAAAGATGATTTAAAGCACAAGTTCTTTATTAGATTACATGCGATGAATAGGTATATCTCTATCCTAGACATAAATTATGAATTCCAACGCCATGCAGAAAACACAATCACATGCTATTGCTCAAGTAACAAAGGCCCCGAAACAAACTAGCCATGTTCAAATTTTTTTCTTTTTCTTTTTTTTAATAAAGCTTATATATCCCAAATTTTTCCCCCAAACTTAAGTTTTTGTCTAAATTTAATCATCTCCGCCTATTCATGTCTTTCATTCATTCAAACTAGTATTATCCTTAAGAAGTCCATTATGTATCAATTTAAACTTAATCAGTCAACATAGCTGTTTTTACTGTGCTATCCTTATTATACCAGTTTCAAACAGAAAAAGATTCAATTCATAACAAGAAATCACATCAAAGCTCTAATAGTCAGTACTATACTTGTCTGCTCAATTCCAATCTCATCATTAGCCAAAATAGATTGTAACTATCTTAATAGCTGGAAACATGAAATATGAACACAGTAACTAACTTCTATTTTTGAATTTTTTTTTAAAATAAAAAATAAAACAAGAAATCGAATATAATGTTATTCAAACTACACTACTATGCAACTACTTATGCAGTTGTAATACATGAATGCAAACACAATGAACCTAAACTAAACACGACAACATAATGCAAAATAAACAAATAACAAAACATAAACATGAAACTAAACATGAAATAAAGAACTAAACTAAACTCTCCCAAACTTAGCAATTACAATGCCCTCATTGTAAGAATATAACAGTAAGTATAAGAGGACTTCCCTATAATCATCTAAGCGTGACGTGATGGTTATGATGGCGGCGACGGTGGTCGTGGCATAAACACTCGATGTTATTCCACATGCTCTGTTCTGCAAAAATTTTATCGATTTATGTGCAGTTACTTCCTATTCCATAATCTTTTACCTATTCATAGAACCTCCAATACCTGCAATGAAGAGAGATAACATGGATTAGAATATCACTTGGATTATAAGAGAACTTAATAAGCAAAATAATTCCTATCTACTAAATAAACTAGTAAAGCATATAA
Organism: Panax ginseng; assembly: GCA_020205605.1. Taxonomy (NCBI): domain Eukaryota; kingdom Viridiplantae; phylum Streptophyta; class Magnoliopsida; order Apiales; family Araliaceae; genus Panax; species Panax ginseng. Next base: position 133,027,344 of record CM035128.1, read on the forward strand.
ATATAAAAATTCATGGGTTGCCTCACAACGATCGGATTTCGATTCTGATCTTTCGGCTGACTTTATGCGTCAAGACTATCCAATTCCTCTTCGAAAATTAAGGAACCCTCCATCCATCGAAAATAATGTAACTTTTGGTAGGTTCCCTTTTGTGATGGCTTTCAAATTAAAGTCACCTAGCATGCTTTGTTTAAATAAGTGCCCAATTGAGAATGTTAAATAACTAGGTGTTTTTTCGTCCGTTGAGCCTATGATTCGATTGGGGCTTTGAGGCTTGGCAAGCATAACGGGCTCTTCTTCTATCTTTTCCTCCTCATCCCACCATGGCTTCACATTTATACTAGCTCTCATGTCATAAAGAGCCTTGTCGACGACATAACTACCAAGCGGGCACGGTTTTGCAAATCTAACTGGACCCTTGATCTTTGGCAGAGAAGGAACTTGGGGCACAAATAAGATCGGGTCATCCTCGTTAGTACTCATAGTTAGTTCTTCATCGACCTTATTTTCATTATCCCCACTTATCTCCTCCTTTTCAACATCTCGTGTCTCATCCAATTGTAGATTTGGTTCGGGCACTTCATCAATCTCGGAATCCTCATCATAACACCAATTGTATTGAGGACAATTGTTCAAGGCTTTGAACATTTGATCCATCTGGTTCTACAAATTTTGAATTGATATCTCTTGATTAATCCTCCTCTCCTCATTTGATGTTATGAACTTGGACAACAATTCCACCACCCATGAATTATTTGTCTTAGTTTTGGAATCCATGTATTGAGGACCATGTGTGGAAGTAGTGATGAGTTGTTCCATTTGGTTCTGAAAATTATGGCTCAGTACTTCTTGACTCATCATCCTTTCCTCTTGGTTTGCTATGAGCTTTGATAGTAATTCCTCCAGCTTTGACTTTTCTTCTTGTAATGGATTGTGATAGATATGGAGCAGAGTATTGATCTTGATAGTTATAGCTCCATGGTGCATCTAGGTGATACCCCCAAACTTGATGATAATTGGCATATGCATACTGGTTGAAGTAGTTACCACCATACTATACTGGCCCAAGGCCGATGGTGCATTGATTACTCGGGTGATTACCAGCACAATAATTGCAAATAACTGCTATCCTTCGATTACGTTAGGCTGCAACTACGTCCAAACTCCTCGAAAGTATCTCTAGTTGTGCTAATAATACAGAAATTCTATTGAGTTCATCAATCTCTGTGTCCGTTGGTTAAGTCATACTCGAATATGGCCTTTGATAATTGCATCTAGCCATGGTACCTGAAACGAGAGAAAAATAAGAAAATTAAAAAATTAAAAAAAATGTTCAAATTAAGACTAATTTGATTGAAGCTAATATTGGCAAAAAAATATTAAACTAATTCCCCGGCAACGGTGCCAAAAACTTGTTGTGTAAAATCTAATTACGCACAACACGCAAGTATACGTGGTCAATAAATAATAAAGTAAAAGTAGAGTATCGTTCCCACGAGGAATTATTAATACAAATTACCAAATATTAACTCTAAACCAAACTAATTTTATTTAAACAATCAATTTAATATTATAAAGTAAATTATTTAATTAAACTAATCCTGACTACCACTAATTAAAAATCAGATTATGGAGAGTTAAGATCACAACTTCACTTATTACTTCATTTAAATTAATACACTTCATATTAATTAAGCTCACTATTCTGAATTGTTAATCAAGAACACATAAATAAATTTGACCATCTCTCAATGCATCATACTCAAATCAACTTAAATCCACATATGATAGAATTAAGCCAACCACCCTAATTAACTAATTCACTATATCTCTATGTGAATTACAATTAAAGAGGATTTAAAGCACAAGTTCTTTATCAGATTACATGCGATGAATAGGTATATCTCTATCCTAGACATAAATTATGAATTCCAACGCCATGCAAAAAACACAATCACATGCTAGTATGATCAGATCTAAATCTATAATTCAACTCTCGATTTCATATAGATTATCATGGTAATTGTTATCTAGGAAATTAAGCAATAAACACAAACCATAATAGACAATCCAAGAATAATCACAATAATTAATAGAGATACATACTAAAAATAAACTATGCAATAAGCTCCATTGTAATCTTAAACAAAAGATTTAGTTCATGATTAATGAATTAAAACTAAGAATCCACAATTGAAATAACATTGAAAGACAAAAATAAGAGTAGAGTGAAGAATAAATCTGTTGTCAGCAAATCTCAATCTTCCTCAAGCTCCTGCTCTTGATCTTCAATGGTCTCCAACTTGCTTCCACCTCCAAAACTAATAAGAACTAGGGTTTTGATCCTAATCTAATCTAATGGAATCCTCCTTTTAAATCCTTGAAATTCTCCTCCTTTTATATGCCTCTTTAAATGTCTTTAAGTCATCCTAGAAGTCCTTGAATCAATCAGCTCAAACCAATCTTTCTTGAACTCAAATTCTGACAAAAAGTGCTTTTTCTGCGCGTACCCCCACCCCGGCGGGGGTTTTTGCACTAATAGGCCCGCCCCGGCTGGTTAGTCTACTATTTTTGGGCTTGTACCCCCGCCCCGGCGGGGGTTTTGTATGTGGAAAGCCCGCCTCGACGGGGGTTCTTTTTTCTGCTGCAGTATCCTCTGGTAAAACGGCCATAACTTTTGATCCATGAGGAGTTACGAGGCTTTCCACCTATCAAATCGAAGATCTCGACGAGCTCTACAACTTTTATTCTTTGAGAATTGGGAAATAATGGACGGATGAAGGTTGAAATTGGGTTGGAAGTAACTGCTATGCAAATGGCCACCCAAAACACTGAAGTTCAACGTCCGTTGGTACAAAGGTCATAACTCTAGCATCCAAACTCCAATTGGAATGATTCAAGATGTTCCAAAAATCTAAGAAGAAGATCTACAACATAATCCAAGTGCCAATCCAAGAACATGAAATGAACATGAGAGCCCAAACGATGTCCGGATTGCTTTTCTTTGCATTTTCATACCAATAGTCGCTCACACAGCTACCAAGCATATAATCTACAAAATGAACACAAAATGCATGAAAAGTAACTGAGAAACATGAGATTAAGCAAATAATTTAGGTAATAAATACCAGATAAGTAGCTATAAAACCTACTTATCAGACATCCTCACATACTCCAAAAGCCGTGAAGATCATGAGCAACACTTGAGGCTAATACTTTAAAAGCTTCGTGAAAATAAGCTTTATGTCAAGTTGAAGAAATGCGAGTTCTGGCTTGAGGAAGTAACATTCCTTGGGCACGTGATATCAAATCATGGAATATCTGTTAACTCAGCGAAGATTGAAGCAATACAAAGTTGGGAGCAACCTAAGTCATTGACCGAAGTACGTAGCTTTCTGGGCTTAGCTGGTTATTATCGGAGATTCATGGAAGGATTTCTCGAATCGCTACTCCATTAACTCAGCTGAATCAAAAAGATAAAAAATTTGGTTGGAGCGAGGAATGTGAGAAGAGTTTTCAAGAACTCAAGAGGAGACTCATTTCAGCACCTATTTTGACAATACCATCTGGTTCGGAGGGATTTGTCATCTACAGCGATGCTTCAGGCAGAGGGTTAGTGTAACAAACCCAAAATTCACACAATTCAATTATCGACTTCGGTCGTTAATAACACGTCTAACTTCTGATTTTACATAATTATTCGATGTTAAACTTAATAAAATGTGGAGTAATTTAAACTTTTATGTCTTCTCACTTTAATTCCCTAAATCAAAACCTTTATTATTTACACATCTCTGAATCAATTTTATTTTATGATTCACTTAATCAAAGTTATTATATAAAATCTTACATTTCAATCTGATAACCTTTGCATATCAGATAACTTAAACTTTACATAATTATTGAGATTTATCAAGTACATTTCTCAAAAACCTTTATCTTTACCTACCTTTGAACCATACTTAGCTTATTACTCACCTTATCAGAGTTAATAACTAAAACTTACATCCAGGTTCAACACTCTTTCATACAACAAACAAAACTTAAACTTTATAACTCAACATCTATTAAACATCATACATTATTCAGAACCTTAAACATGGTTCAAATAATACTAACTCAGCCAAAGTCTATAAATCTTCAAGCATCACATCTGATTCATGTCTTTCAAGTAGCAAATAACTTTACCTTGAATCTTTAACCTGCAAAAGTGGTTATTTGCAAGGTTACATTTCCGATGACTCAAAGAAAATCTAATAGTTTTCATGCATCACATAGCACATAATAACATGCTCAACATACATCTCAAAAACATTGAACTAACATAACATACATGCTACAGTTCATATAACAAGTATAAAGATTGAGTTCTTTACTCAATCAACGTAATCATAAATTGACTTTAATATTTCATACTTTCAACATATATATAACACATCATGTTATTTGCAATAAATATTTAAAACAGTTCATCATCAAGTTCACATAGCAGATAGGAACTAAAAGACTTGCCTTGATCGTTGTTTACCAATAACAGTTTAACAGCTTACAGTTATCTGCACTTCACGTGCCCTACACAATTATATAATCATACTTATCAACTATTAGTCATATAGCAATGCATAGTAGTTGTAATGTAAACTTTACTTTATATCTCATAACTCTTCCTATCATCACTACACAATGTTTAATTTGATTGTGTTAACTTTCGACTTACATCTCACTATATTTCATACTTGAAGTTCATTCAAGTGCTTAAGTTTTTCTATAAATTGAAACACTTTTTAAGTTCATTAACACTTACTTACGCAGCTGCTTTGACGTTCATTCATCACGCCTTGGATTTGTCTCTCTTGTGTGTGCTTAGTATGCTTATATAACTTATCTAATACATCATTTATTAATATTAAGCATCATTATATTTACTAATATTCATATTTTATAACTTAGGAAAACATATTTTATCTTCAGAAGCACTACACTTGCATACGTGCATGCCCAACTCCCTCCGATTGCCTCCTAATACATATCAGTCCCAAAAATGGCCATTTTGACCCCTGTTACCGACATCAAATTGAAACACTTAAAGAACAAAAGTTGTAGGTCTACTCGTCCTCATTCTAGATCATCTTGAATCACCTCAATCGAAGTTCGTATTAAAACGTTACGGTTATTTTACCAAAATATGTCAAAGCAGTCACACTTGACACACTTTGGTGCTAGCGCCAAATCCTTCTTCATCCTCACCTCAGTGCACCCGCTTGATTAACGGCCTTTGCCGCCGCCTGCGTGCTCTCCGGCAACATGATGTGTTTAAACTTCGCCAGATTACAATTTTTGCGATGTTTTTACTTCAAATCTTTATAACTTCTTCATTTTAAGTCAGAATTAGTTGGTTTTCGATTCTATGAACTCATGAAACACTGAACTACTCATCTACAGAATAATTTTAACATTTTCAAAAACTTTAACAAATCAATTTAAGGGTTCCAATTCCATGTTCATGTTATACTTTCATGTTTTAAACATATTTAGCAAATTCATTCGCTACTAATTCGTTTTACATCCGTTTTAACTCGTTTAACTTTGGTTGTTTTCATTTTTCATCATACTAACAACATCTATAACCAATTTTAGATTATATACATGATCTAACCATCAATTTAAGCCTTAAAAAAACTAAAATACATATACTAAGCCATAAACCAAATTTCTTCTTCTAGCACTTGTTTCCATGGATTTAATTACATGAAAACATGTTATAGATTACATATAACAAATTATACATACTAATTAACATATATGATCAATATCTTAACAATCTAACCATAGAAATCCAACTTTTCAAAGAAAACTCAGGTATAATACTAAAAACTCCAAGCTAGATTATTACCTTTGATTAGCTATAAAATTTGAAACAATCTTCTTATTTCTTCCTTCCATAATTCTCACAAAGAACCTTCTCTCAATTTACAAAGAAATTCTTCTCTTTCTCTCTTCTTCTCTTCTTTGTTCTTCCTCCCCTCTATTCTCAGGCTTAGGCCAAAACTTCTTACGTAAAAAAAAATAGACGCAAGAATAAAAATAAAACGTATAAAACTATCATAATAATAAATATACTAATTATGTATCAGTTATAAAAATATTTATTATATTTTTTTAATTCAAAAGCCATAAGGCTTTGTTTGGCAAAACACTTTTTAAAATAAAGACTTAATATTTTTAAGCCTTGTTTGGGTAAATCCATTTAAAACTACTTTAATTTACTTCAATAAATCATTTATACTATAGTTTATTGTCCCACATTATTTACTTGGATTTCTATATCCAACCTTAATTAAATAAACAAAACTAATTACCACAAAATTATAATTTTCATTATAATTTTACTTAATTACTTAACATATCACTTTAATTACTAAATTAAATTAAAACAACATTCTAGCAAACTATATAATTCTTAACAACTCTCTAATTTAGTTATTAAGTTAAATTAGAGTATTATCTCATAAATTTAAGTCATCAATCATTTATCTTAATTAAGTTAATTTCCATAACTCATGAATTATTTACTTACTAATAAATAATCCAACAAATATCTACTAAATAACAAATACATCAATTAAAAATATTTATTTAATTCAATAAATATTTGAAATTATAAATAAAATTCTAGATTGTTACAGTTAGGATGTGTTTTCATGTAACATGGGAAAGTCATAGCCTATGCCTCACGAAAACTCAAAGAATATGAGAGGAATTATCCTACTCATGATCTAGAGTTGGCAGCAGTAGTTTTTACGCTTAAAATCTGGAGGCATTACCTGTATGGGGAGAAGGTGGATATCTATACAGATCATAAAAGCCTCAAATATTTCTTCACCCAAAAGGAACTCAACATGCGGCAATGACGTTGGCTCGAGCTGTTAAAAGATTACGATCATACCATTCAATACCATCTTGGAAAAGCGAACGAGGTAGCTAATGCATTGAGTAGAAGATCATATGCGGGTACGAGTGCGATATTGTCAACGCAAAGGCCCATTTGGTATGACTTACAAAGGATGGAGATAGAGATAAAGACTTCAGGGACCCACGTGATGATGTTAAATATACGAGTAGAACCGACTTTAATCGATAAAGTTAAAGCTGCTCAATCTACAGACCTAGAGCTGATGCGTATGAAGAAGAAAGTGCAAGAAGGTGCTATTCTAGAAGAAATAATAGATGAAGAAGGAATACTTTGAGTCAACTCCAGACTTTGTGTTCCTAACGACCCCGATTTAAAGTATAAAATCATGATGGAGACGCACAATACACCGTTTGCAATCCATCCTGGAAGTACCAAAATATATCATGATCTTCGACATACATTTTGGTGGAGCAATATTGTGACGCCCCCAAATCCAATTCCCTTTGAACCTCAGATTTGGTCTGCCACGATACTACTATCGTCAAACTATTTCTATCTTTTATTCATAACTTAATGAATATAACTTTTCTTATTATAATTTAGAAAATAAATTCTTTCCATTTCCAGGATCTGTATAATGACCCCAAACTTTTATAAGTTTCAAATCTTGGTCATTTACCATTCCTTTCTTACATCATATTCGATGTTATAAAAATATGCGAAATAATTTAAACTTTTTCAATCTTCTTTAAACAAATCTTTTACTGATTGCTTAACTTGAATTAATTACATATCCTTGAATCAAATTATGTTATGATTCATTCTATCCAAATTTCGATATAAATTTTTATATCTCGATACGAATTCCTCTATGTATCACATAGTACAACTTTATAACACAACATGTATTACACATCGTAAACTACTATCATGTACATCTCCTAGAACCTAAATATAGTTCAAAAGCATATATTTAAATAAAAAGATCAATCTCCTTCGATAATATTGAACTTTATCAATCAAGTAGCACGTAATCGTTACCGTGATTCCTTAACCTACAAAATTGGTTATTTGGAATGGTGAGCTTGACAGCCCAGCAATTCTAACAGTTTTCATGCAGCACATAGCTTATAATAGCATATTCTGTTCATGAATTCATAATCAATTAATATTTACTACGCATGTTGCTTCTCACATAACAGGCATAGAGATTTACTTCACAAGCATATCATCAAATATCAACTTTCAAATTTCATACATATTTCATGTGCATTTCATATATATACATCAACATTTGCATAGCATAATATAGCTCAACTAACAGTTATCAAATTTATATATCAAATAGGAACTGAAAGACTTGCCTGATTCGTAGTTTATTAACTATGACTTAACTACTTAAAGTTTATCCGCACTGCGTGTATTCCTACACAGTTATATAATCATGGATTCATACCCATCAGTCATACATTTCATACGCTCTTAATATAAGAACAAATATTATTTCCTAACTTGGTTTTATTTTTACTTGAACTTAGGATAACCATGAGACTAGCTCATTCTACTATCATATTTATCTAAACAATCTTGTTTCATATCTTGTAGTCCTTAAGGACAACATATAACCATAACTTAAGACCATGTAGTTAACAAACTGCTCTTGATCACTCTGCAAAATGGCGTGGTCGCACTGCATTTAAGCTTGGGAGTGGCGTGGCCGCGCTGCATTTAAGCTTGGGAGTGGCGCGACAGCGTTACTCCCAGCCAGAACCAGACTTAGGCTTTTTATTGCCCAACACAATTCCTAGCACGACATATATTCTGATACGTACTGTAAACATACATCAAGTAGGTTCTGATAGTTCTTCAAGTTCACATTTCAAATCATTTAGTTTTGAATTACATAATTCTATGTTGAATTATTTACATCAACAAGGCTTAACAACTTCTTTTAACAAAGGTTCAAGGTTTATAAGCTTTTAAACCTTATATTGGTACTAACAACCTTTAATATGCATGTTCACATGTATCTATCTCATTTACATAGACATAACATAGTTCATACTTTTAAAACGTGCTTAAATAACTTATGTCATGCTTGACTGGTTGAGTGCACATATCATTCATGTTCAAAGGTATAAACAACTCTATCATGCTTGCTTATAAGGTCATAATGCAAGTAATACAACGCTCATCAAGGTTAGTTTCTAAAACTATTAAATTTCTCTTTAAAACACGTACTAAACTGAGCTTGACAACCTTTTAGGTGCAATATATCTAGAAAATACATTCCTTATCCATCCGCGCACATAACTAGACTACATTCACTTGTTCCCAAAGTCAAAACTTAAAAGACACAAAGTTCGTCAAATTTCATTTTCAAAACTTCAAGTTTTTCTTTCAAAACACTTAAAACCAAGCTATATCAATCTAGTATATGCAAGGTAACTTTAAAACTACATTTCATGGACGTTTATATGCATACATAGGGTCCAAGGTAAGAACTCAAAGGACACCAAATTCATCAACTTTTGTTTCTCAAAAATTTAACTTTTCTTTTAGAAATCATTGTTAAATCATTCCATTATGAGTAAAGTAATCTTAGCCAAATGACATGTTTATTATCATGCATATTTATATTTTATCACTTAGAACAACATATTTCATCGTCGGGAGCACTATACTTGCGTATGTGCCCGTTCGACGCCCTCCGATAGCCTCTTTTTATGTAATAGTCACAAAGATGACTGTTTTAACCCCTTCTAACGACCTCAAATTGAAAAACTTAAAGACTAAAAGTTGCAAGTCTATTCATTCTCATTCCAGATCATCTTGAATCGCCTCAATCGCAGTCAGTATGAAAACGTTATAATCGTTTTACCAAAATAGGTCAAAGGAGTCACAGTTAGCACACATCACGCTACCACTCCTTGCTCTCACCATTCCAAAGGCGCCCATGCCATTTCGACCCAAATTGCTAGGCATTGCTGTCATACAGCAGGCAAGGTAGCGCTGCAAGCTTCTCCTGATTCTGACTTTTGACATAACTTTCTCATTTTCAGTCCGAATTAGTTGGTTTTCGATTCGTTGAACTCGTTAAACTCTTAGCTACTCATCTACAGAGTAATTATAACACTTCAAAAACATTAACTAACCCAAAGATTAATCCAAAACTCATATTTATCCTAAACTTTATGTTTTGACAAATTTAACGAATTCATTCACTACGAATTAGTTTCTAAACCAAATTGGTCCGTTTAACTCTCGTTGTTTTCGCATATGACTATATTATCAGTATCTAGCAACAATTACTGGATTATAACAATCCTTATACATAAATTTTATGACTCAAAAGCTACTTTTTCATTACACTATTCTAGGAATTGAAGAACTTGGATTCAAGAAAATATATGTTACCAAGATTACCTCTTGAATGCTTGGAATTGGCTAACTTTAGCTCCTCAATCCTCCCATTCTACTGACTCTCCAATTCTACTGACTTCCAATAGCAAAATCAGACATTTCAAAACAACGTGAAGGAGAATAAAAAGGCTCTATTTATAGAGGATTTGTTATCCAAGCAATAGCTTTGCCCAACAATTCAAACCAAGAGAAAGAAGAAGAAACTAACGGGTAGTGAAGAGTTGGTGACCTACTCCATCAACCTCCATCATCACTGCTATACTAGTTATTGATGAGCTTAAGCAATATAGAAGTAGGCCATTGGCCTATTACACGGTTGTTTAATATTAATGGGTGACACTGATTTTGGGACAAGACTAATTCTCAGCAACTAAAGCTTAGTTTGGTTCTTTTAATTCCCAAAATATAATCTTTTTAATGTACAATTATTACTATATTAGGGAAAATTAGGGATTATTTATGTACACACATCATATAATCCATGTACATTAGTCCGCATAATTTAATCTTTAAAACATGTGTGGACTTAATTTAATTGGCCACTAACAATTCAATATCTCCTTTTTACTATTAATCACCCATTGGTATAGAAATAAATATTTTAATAATACATCTTTATTTACTCTTATACTTTAGAGTACACATTTAATTGTCTCATCACATAGGATGAGATAACAAAACTTATTTAAATCAACTTTATGATTTAATTACTTTCACTACATGATTTTTGTATATCATTAATCCCAATTAAATGTCACACTTCATGTACTCTTAAGCCATAGGTATTATATATTACTACTACCCACATTTTCCATATTACACATAGTAACATGAAATACTATTTAATGATAATGTCCACATTAATATCTTAATTGGGCTAATCATTCAGTTGGGTAGTTTCAACCCATTATCACATTTTAATATCACAACGATTAATTAATATTAATCATTTATTTTCATACAATAATTAGTATGTACTACACTAATTAATATAATAATTCTTCCATAAAATCACTTAATTAACCATTATCATCTTTCAAATATTAAATCCTTTCATATATTATCGTATTACATAATATATGAAAATACTAAAATTAATTAACATAATCATTTCGTTTTCTTCATGTAAAGCACATATATTAATTCACCATTTTACTTAAGTGAAGTACTCCTTTAGTTCAATTTACTATCATGTCACTGCCACACAAGGCTTTAATACTCAAATTATATTATTCCATAATATAATTTTAGTTAACCAATATTTATTCTTGTTTAGTTGATTTCCATAACTATCTCTCATTAAATTCATGCTTTGCTATCTCAATCCATTCATGGACACTATAAATATTCAAGTATGACCCATATGATAACATATTAGCCCCTAATATACAATTCCTAAAGTTCAGATTACACAACTCATCATGAATCTGCCTATAGGCCAGGTATTGGCCGCTACTGGTCTCTTAAGTTTGAGAAATGCCATGGTCACGCCACCTTAAGTTAGGACACAGACATGTTATGCTTCAACAGAAACAAAACTTAACTCGCAAATCATTTAACATGCCCCATACATGCTATCTAATTATACTAACCAAAATAAATCTCCAATGACTACATTCTTCAATAATTTAAAAATTAAACTTCAAGTTCAACTCTTCTTTCTTTAATCTATACATTTAACCATATCCCAATATTAGTCCATAAATTTCTAACCAATATTTATCTAAAGATATATCGAATTTCTTCTCTTGTCAAAAATTTACATATATACAAATCTAAACCTAGCACACATCGAGTCTTTTAGTATTCAATATAGTACACTGAGTGGTTTCCCACAAACAACCAACAAATTAGTTTCCGTCTTGTCTACACTACTTTCAGAATGAGTTAGATCGGTTACTAATTCGTATATACCTCCGCTCTCTGAAGGAATCATTTAGCCCAGCTCCTATACATCCATTATTAAAGGGTACTATTGCACTGCCTTAGACTTGATACTTACTCATACATATACTCAAGAAATTGGTGATTATCAAGGATATTTAATGTCACCAACTTACTATGATAAAATAATTCTATAAATTATTTAATGTCGATAGATAAATCTTATCCATCTTCTTACTGATTCATCTCTACAATTTATAACAAATATAGAATTATGATATATATTTATTAAACACAACCTCAGTTATTACTTAGCTCATATTACCCTATGTAACACAATACCACATTCCTCGTAACACATTTATATATTCTTGCTCAAACCCATCTCATGCTTTAAGAATTTTATTTACTAAATTCTTATTTTAATATTTTCTGAAAATTCGGGTTCTTACATCCTTTCCCCCTTATAAGGATTACGTCCTCGGAATCACCGAAACCTCCTCTACTCTGTGTTATTCCGAATATTACATTTTTTTTTGAATAATTTTATCCATTCTCTTTTCGAAAGTTTTTATTATTACTTGTTCACTTTCATTCTACCACATTCTCCTTTCTAAGGAACATTCTACTTACTACTTTCTTCATTTAGAAGAATAAGAATCTTCCACGATTTTTCAATAATCAGGAAGTAGTATGAATAACTCATATTCCACTTTATGCTAAGGGGTCACACATGACCGTGAACTCTTTTCTAGGTTTACTAGTGCTTCAACACAATCCTTCACACTGCAAACCAGAGTGTTTATCAATCACATAGATTGAAAACACCCTCCACACATACACTAGGTGGCCAGCCTATTGTACCACTACGTTGGGCCGCAACGTAGTGTTTTGTAACGACTACATGTGTTACTCTCGGAACCATTGTCCCCGAAAGCATGTCCCCTTATAGGGTTGTTCACCTCAGCTTTTCAATACCTGAATCAGCACTAGAGTAATCTTGTTTGGCACAAATACTTAAGAATGCTTGAATTTCACAAATATTTTTCAACAGTCTTAGACTTTTATCAACAACTCAGGCATCAATCGAAATAATTTAGTCAACTTAATTGACCTTCTTCATAATTTAAAAGAAAACCAAAAATTCTTTTATGACGTCATGATGCCATACCAGATTAGTAGTAAGTTGAGGATTCTGTCATTATATAACTTTGTCATATTACATCACACCATATCTTTTGATCACAACCAACACTAGGTTCGACTGCATTGATGACTCATTCGTTTACTATTTTTACACCATATCAAATGATGCACATGGTTAGAAATATATTTTGAAAATTTTCAAATCATTTTTGTCTTAGCCGAAACAATTAGCATAGACATAAGAATAAAGGTATTGTTTTTAAACATCATTGCTTCAATCACATGATCCAATGTTTTTCAAGAAAACATGCAAACATCAGCACGAAGTTAATAAATTTTTGAAAATCTAGCAGAGCTAGAAGATTTAGAAAATTCATGTTTCTCCATCAACTTTACTCCATTGCCTCATTCTATCAATCTCTAACACCATCAATGCTTACTATACCAAAATTTCTAACTTCATAACATATATATACCCGATATAGTTCATCAAACTTACCACACTTTGGAAATCCAGGAACTTGCCATAATCATATGAGTTTAGGAACTTACCCTAGTCAGACCATAGGCGTCCATTCGCTGAGGGGTTCAAAAACATTTGATATAATTATGAGTCACGAACATACCATAAGTATGAGTTTTAAGAACTCTCAACTTAACCTTATATTCTCTAACTATAACCTATCTATCTGTTATACACATGAGAAAAGAATTACCTTCTTAATAGGTATATAGCAAATAGCGCGACACAGACATTTCAATGATTATAAGTGCCAGAAACTAAGTGGTTTTTACACCAAGTACAATTCCCCGCCCATAACAAGGAATCATACAACTCAGCTGTTGACATGGGTCCTCAATTGAAATCCCACCTAACTTTATCTCACACTTAACTTGCTCTTTGCTCGATACGAATTCTTTGTATCTCATCATATACAACTCCTCATGAGTTTATATCGTACTATTTTATAGTACATTCTCTTATAGAATCAAGCTATACACACTTAGTCATTACAGACTATTTATCACTTCATAGCTCAATCCGATCATGTCGTGATCATTAATTTACCTTAGGGTTCTTTTCCTATTATCAACAAAGCTCCATCCGAGTGCATTCTTATTATATTTGTCATTTTCATCTTATAGACATCATCTTAACATTTTTATTACCAGAGTTAGAAAACTCCTGAATTCTCATTCTCTAGATACTTCAAGATTCTTCTTTGAATCCTCGCTTATATATATTTTAATCTTTATCTTTCTCTTTCTCTCAGGTTATAGCCTAAGGTACACTTACCTAAAGTTTATAACCTACAGCTTTGATACCAACCTATGACGCCCCCAAATCCAAGTCCCTTTGAACCTCAAATTCAATTCGCCACGATACTACTATCGTCAAACTATTTCTATCTTTTATTCATAACTTAATGAATATAACTTTGCTTATTACAATTTAGAAAATAAATTATTTCCATTTCTAGGATCTGTACAATGACCCCAAACTTTTATAAGTTTCAAATCTTGGTCATTTACCATTCCTGTCTTACATCATATTCAATGTTATAAAAATATGCAGAATAATTAAAACTTTTTCAATCTTCTCTAAACAAATCTTTTATCGATTACTTAACTCGAATCAATTACATATCCTTGAATCAAATTATGTTATGATTCATGCTATCCAAATTTCTATATAAATTTTTACATCTCGATTCGAATTCCTCTATGTATCACATAGTACAACTTTACAACTCAACATGTATTACACATCGTAAACTACTATCATGTACATCTCCTAGAACCTAAACATGGTTTAAAAGCACATATTTAAATAAATAGATCAATCTCCTTCGATACTATTGAACTTTATCAATCAAGTAGCACATAATCTTTACCGTGATTCCTTAACCTGCAAAAATGGTTATTTGCAAGGGTGAGTTCGACAGCCCAGCAATTTAACAGTTTTCATGCAGCACATAGCATATAATAGCATATTCAGTTTATGCATTCATAATCAATTAATATTTACTACGCATGTTACTTCTCACATAACAGGCATAGAGATTTACTTTACAAGCATATCATCAAATATCAACTTTCAAATTTCATACATATTTCTTATGCATTTCATATATATACATCAACATTTGCATAGCATAATATAGCTCAACTAATAGTTATCAAATTCATATATCAAATAGGAACTGATAGACTTGCCTGATTTGTAGTTTATTAACTACGACTTAACTGCTTAAAGCTTATCTGCGCTGCATTTAATCTTGGGAGTGGCGCGGCCGCGTTACTCCCAGCCAGAACAAGACTTAGGCTTTTTATTGCCCAACACAATTCCTAGCACAACATATATTCTGATACGTACTGTAAACATACATCAAGTAGGTTCTGATAGTTCTTCAAGTTCACATTTCAAATCATTTAGTTTTGAATTACATAATTCTATGTTGAATTATTTACATCAACAAGGCTTAACAACTTCTTTTAACAAAGGTTCAAGGTTTATAAGCTTTTAAACCTTATATTGGTACTAACAACCTTTAATACGCATGTTCACATGTATCTATCTCATTTACATAGACATAGCATAGTTCATACTTTTAAAACGTGCTTAAATAACTTATGTCATGCTTGACTGGTTGAGTTCACATATCATTCATGTTCAAAAGGCATAAACAACTCTATCATGCTTACTTATAAGGTCATAATTCAAGTAATACAATGCTCATCAAGGTTAATTTCTAAAACTTTTAAATTTCTCTTTAAAACACATACTAAACCGAGCTTGACAACCTATTAGGTGCAATATATCTTCAAAATACATTCCTTATCCATCCGCGCATATAACTAGACTACATTCACTTGTTCCCAAAGTCGGAACTTAAAAGACACAAAGTTCGTCAAGTTTCATTTTTAAAACTTCAAGTTTTTCTTTTAAAACATAGGACTGTTGTGCATTTGGAGGCAATCAGAGGGCGTCGAGCATGCGCGTATGCAACGTGGATGCTTTCGATGATAAAAGATATTTTTTCTAAGTTATAAAACATGAACATTATGAAATATAATGATAATTAACATTAATCAATAAAGTATTAGACAAGTTATATGAGCATGCTAAGCATACGCAATGGAGGCGAATATATCGGGCGTGTGGCATACGAACGCCGAAATGTCATGGTAAGTGTTAATGAACTTAAAAAGTGTTTCAATTCAATTCAAATGAAATGAATATTATAAGATATAGAATGGGATTAATATAAACCAATAAATATGGATAATTATAAGGGTCGTAAAGTTTCCGAACAACATAACGACGAGAGATGTTTTGGAGTTAACCACGTTAATAAAATTATAATGCGCGAACGATATAAAATAAGAATTAATACAAACCAATTTGAGCGTCATTAAGTGACTAATTGATATGTTATACATTATTGATATATGTAGGATATTCGAAGAGTTATGTAGCATAAATGGTAAATGACGTGTAAAGAAAGTTTCTTAAACTTTCTCAGATTTTATTGATGAGCAAGTTTTCTGATTTCATTCAAATTGTTGAATTGAATGCAATTTTCATGTTATTGTGCAATTGTATTATAATTGTAAAATGTGGTTAGCTATGAATTGTGTTGTTTGTCAATATCTGCACATATGTATTTTTTTAAAGTATTGTTCTAGCTATATTATTGAATTGTTAATATTATTAAAGTTCTGATTTATTCATGAACTATTTAAAGATTAAGCTATGTTGAGTATTAGAGTAGAGCAGAGATAGGTTGATATCGAGGTGTCATATATAGAGAATGATTTTGAGTGAGGATTCGTAGGATCAGATAATTAAGAAGAGTAATGATTGAGGACAATAAGAATTTACGTTATTCCTTTTTTTCAAGTTGCTTCTCAATTGTTGTTCTGTTGGTGAAGTTTTCAAAGAATATTGATTTGATTCTTGATTTGTTGTTTATTCAACTACTTTAATTTGTTGGGCAGTTAAATGTTCACCCTTGCAAAGCTCTAAACCTTTTGCAGCAATAGCAGACGGACTTAAGTAACCAGATGGTGTTCAATAAAAAGAATTCGTTATTTATCATATTTAAATGTATAACATTACTGGTTGTAATATGCTAAAGGTTTTTAATTATAATATTTGAATGATGTAATATTCGTTAATATTATGATATGAAGATGTAAAGGTAATAGAACTTGGGATTAGAAGTAATATGTTGTAACGCCCCAAAAAAATTGAACCTTTGTAAATACTTTTAACAATGAATAAAATAATATTATTTATTATTATTACGTGTTAATAAGATGAATGTCGTTCTATAACCTAGAAACGTCGTAGTATTTCAACTATATGAATGAATTAAAGTGTTTCAATTTTTAAGATGAAAATAAAAGCTTTCCGAGAAATTTTCTGATAAACACTATTCATCAATTTCTGCTCAGGAATTATTTTTAAATTTCTGAGAAATACGTAACGTTATAATATCAAGGTAAGATGGATTATGTAATAATAATCTAAGTATGGAAAACGTAATATTTTGCATGCGGACTTAATTTGGGAACGTTAGGTTTATTAAGCGTTAAGGAAAGAAAGTTGTAATCGTATGATGCGTATGCATTATACGAGGTAATAAACGTAAGTATAATACGATGTATTATACTATGCTGTATGAAGAATGAGATATCGTATATTATGAACTAATATATGAGCTAGCATACGAGAATTATACGTGGTGTATATATGTTAAGTTATTAATGAAAGGTAAGGGACTTGTATGATTATTGGCATAATGGTAGAAGTCCAATAGAATGTGATAATCAAGCCCAAGTGTTTGATAAGTCATGAATCCAAATTATTTTAGCATAAGCCCAACAAGGAATTAGCTAGATTAATTAGCAAGCCCAATAACTAAGCCATGATCCATGGAGTAATCCAAGTATGAAATGGGTAGACTTGATGGGCAAACAAATTGTGTGGTGACCAAGTGATGTACTAGACAAGAAAGGAATAGTAAGGAGGTTAGTTGAGGAGGTGGATTAAAGGAGGTGGGATGGATTAATGTCCATAATACCCTCACTTTGAGTAGCTTATAAATATCAAGCTTGATTTTTCATTTGTTGGTTGTTTCATTTCATCCAACAATTTCCTCTCAAGATAAGCAACTTATTTGGTAGAGAGAATAAGCCACATAAGAACTTATAAGTCACTTCAACCTTTGCTAGATTTTCTAAAGTGAAGTGAAGTAATAGTCTTCAAGGGTAAGACTCATGTCTATTATCTTTATCTCTTCTATGATAGGATTGATAGAGAAGTGGGATTGTTTAATAATAATATGTAATAAGTCATTTATAAATGAACTTAAGCCGAATAAGTGGAATAAGAAACTTGAACCTAAATAAGTTGATAAACTTGTGAAGAAACTTATCATATGTTGGTCATATGATGTTAGTATGTTCAATATAGTATGAGAACATTGATTGATGAACTTAAGTTCATAGTAAGTCCTAAGCATGAGGATTTATAGTTCCTAAGTTAAATAAGTCATTGACTTATGAGTATAAGTCAAAACCTACTTTGTCAATAAGTTGGTGTAATAAGTAACATGAAATGTTCATGTGTTGATTAAAATCCATTTAGAACTTTTAGTAATGAAGCTTTGCCGGAATTCACACGATTGGACGATTATCGTCGAATTCGTGAAATTCTCGGAATGGAAGTCGTATTTTGTGTTTGAAGTCGGAAGCATTGGTTTTCGATGGAGACAAGTCATATTTGGCATTATAGAGTTGCGGACTCGAAAATGACCAAATTCACTTAAACGAAGAACGAAGCGTTGAACGTTCATTTAACGTTTATCGCTTTTGTTAAAATGAACTAATAGGTGAAATTTTAGCAAACGAAGTCAAATAAATAAAATTCTTGCATGAACGCGTAGAGTATGTAATTTGTGAACCGTAGGCTTTTGAACGAGCCAATTCGGACTTATAACGAAAAAGTTATGCGTCCGGGAGTTTCGTAAAATTTAAAATCTGCAAAATTTTTCTAAGGCACAGAGTTGGCGCCGCGGTGCCAAACCAAGGCCAAATGGTGGCACTGCAGCGCCATAACAGTGTCAGGGCATACTGCTAACTCGCATTGCGGCACGAGATGAAGAGCTAAGTGTGGCGCATGTGAAGTGCGACCCCCAAGAGTTTTGACAGACAAGAATGTTTACAAGTATAGAATGAAAGATAACTCAATAGTAATGAACTAAGGTGTTAATATAACATTGTTAAGGCATTGTTAGACACTTAATGTATGATGATTAAAGGTTAATAATCAATTGAATGTGAACGTAATGTGAATGATGTAATGAAAAGTCGGAAACCATAATAAATGATCTAAGTCGTAATTTAGATTGAGATGAAGGGTAAGATATAATAATATACTTACTTGATTATATAAGACCTAATGTGGTATGTTATATGATCATGTATTATAGAAACATAGAGACCTAAAGTGTATGTGTGATAATCAGTAAGCAGACGCTGAAGGCAAGTATTCTAACCCTTGTTCCAGTTCAGTCTGGACAAGCTGTGTAATTCATGTATTCTTTCGCATGAAGTTTTGTAACGATGAAGTCTAAGCCAATTCTTTCTGGCTAGACTTATATTATGATTCTGTTAAGCATGATTAACGTTTACCGAGTTATATTGGTAAGGTTTTCAATGGAAGACCAAGTATGCTAAAATATTTTTGTCATTTAACAACAGGCACGTGAGGTTGCCACAAATTAAACGTATACACGTTTAATGAATGTAGTGTTGATCAACATAGAGTACTATGGGCTGATCACCCAGAAGTGCTTGTAAGCTATAACGGACTTACGGACTTAGTGTCGGGTTATCCTTTTCAAAAGAAATTATGAACCGCCTCATAGTCTTGAGCCATAATTGATATTCCACTGAATATTGTAGTTGTAAAAATGTTTTGAATGAAAAGAAGTGCTATTTTGAATTATCAATAGTACTTCGTAACTATTGTTCAGTTACTAAAGATATATGAGTTCTATATTTCAAGCATGTTGTTTATTAGAATTGTAGTACTTATTTGAGCTAGTCATGCTCACTCTTGCTTGAACCATATGAACACAGTAAGATCGAAGCTGATCAAGGCTCTCTATAAGGATAAGGGCAAGGCAAAAAACGAACCCTTAGATTACTTATGTAATAGTATAGGTGAACGAATGTAATATATTTGATATTATGACAAGAACAAACGAATGGGTTACAAAGAACCTAGGAAATGTAATATTATTTTGAATATATAGAAGATATATTAGTTCTTTTGAGACTTTTCAATTGAATGTATGTGTGAATGGTAATGCGTGCAGAACCATCCATCACATCGGGTTGGAAGATACCCGGATTTGGGAGCGTCACATATGTTGTAATAATGTAGTAATTATATTTGTATGGCTAGCATTATGGAGTGCAAAAATATGATTTTGAAGATAGACTAAGGTTTCGATCTCTCACATACTACTTTGGTTTCATTTCCTATAGTTTTCAACAACTATAACGGTTTTGGAAATGATATATTAATAAGTGAGATGCAAAAATGATAAATGCCTAAAGGGGTTAAGACGCGTCACCGAGGGATCGAGAGATACTTAACCAGTGAAAATTAAAGTTAGTCTGGGTACACTTAGTTTGAGAGGTTGTACCTCAATGCAAACCTTAACTAGTTTAGCTTGATGACGACTCAAAGCGCATATTTTGTTAAAAGGGTTGATGTCTCTATTTTGGCCCTAACGAGTTTGATTTAGAGCTCCAAAGATTGCGGAGTAAACTCGGTGGTCTCATAGTTCAAGAACTAATTAAATCTTTTTTGACATACATATTTGGACTTCATCTGACTTATATGATAATAACGTCATCCTCACCATGGGCGAGTGGGAGATATTGGTTAATGGACCCAAAACCGGAAGCTTCATGAAGTTTAACAACTTTGGTGGATATATTCATATGGTTCATTGTCTATATACAATGAACATGTGAGAATTATCAATCTATTTATATAGTTAAGAGTTACATGCATATTGGGAGTTACATATGTTGTAATTAGTGTAATTCATTTGGGAGTTACAAGTGAAAGTAGTATGCATATAAGCCAATCATGTATGATGATAAAGCATATACTTTGTAATCAATCTTATTTATTTATTAATAAAAGAATTATTTATTAAAGGCATTTAATTATCTACATGGTGTTATTTTAATAATATGTGATAAACCCATAGTTTTAAGCAATGCTTTTAGAATCATGATGAGATCATGCTAATGAGATCTAAATTCTTAGATAGCTTAAAACTAAAATATTCTCAATCAATGGATTACTAAAAAGGGGATTAGTGAATCTAGATAGATTGGTACATACGTTGCTTGCTCATTAGATGAGAATGATTGATCTCATGATCATTTGTGTGGAGACACTAAAGCAAGTGTGTAGGTGCGTATTGGAGAATAAGTTAATCGAGCGTGACTCGCTAAGGAATACCTAATAGAGTTTTACTTGTCATCAATAGGAATTTCTCAGTGATAGTAGTACAAATGATCCTTAAACTTGAGATTATCATAGTATCTTATATATAATGAATTATATTTTGACTTATTCCTTAAGACCCTTAGAGTATATCAAAGGGTATGCTTGGGTGTAATAAGTTATATATGGAGATAATGAATGATCAATAAAGAATCTATCACTTCTAGTAAAAGAAGAGAAATGTCCTATGTGATTCGATAAATGACAACCTGTGAATCCTTCATTAATGTGGAATAAAATTAGAAAGTAGTTTCTAATTTGCATTCATTTGGAGTTGTGCATTTAGGAATCGAAATACATATATTTAAATAAAATAAGATTTGACAAGAATTCCATTTCTTATATTTAATTGGGACATTGTATGGTGGAAGGATTGAATTGCACGATAACTATTTACTCAAATGTTCTTTTATGATTAATGTTGAAATCTATATTATCCGAAAAGTCGTTAATCATTAGGGAGGCTTATCCCTATTGTAGAATAAATATTATTTATTTAAATAAGTTAATAGTTTAATTTATTTATTTAATAAGATTAGAATTGTTCTAATTGATTTATTCACAAGCGGTTTAATATGGAGAACCTAAAGGGTCACACCATAAAAGGAAGAATAATTATTTAAGAAGTTAATGGCATAATCGAAATAATATGTTAGTATATTTAATTTAATCTATGGTGATAGATTAAATTAAATAGCTTAATATTTATTATTTAATAATTAGAAAATATTAAATATAAATTAATAAGAGGAGTCTTATTAATATTATTACGAGCTTATTATTATTTTAATTTCTAAAAGAGTTTAGGAATTAATTTAATATAAGTATACTCTCATTTAATCCTAATAGAATTAGGAGGCAAATTAATTTAAAAATTAATTAATTATCCCTAATAAGATTAGGGAGCCTAATTAATTAAATGAATTTAATTAATTAAATAATACCTAAAAAGGGTTAAGCGATATTTTTATAAGAGGAGTCTTATATCGGATATTAAATATACGTGATTCTAATAGTTGGAGAGTGCACCATCTTTTTTCTATAGAGATGGGAAAAACTAGGGTTTGAGCCAATACACACTTCTTCTTGAATATTCTTCTTCCTTGGTGGATCACCTCTAGAGGCCATACACTTGGGTGGCTAACATTGATCAAAGGAAGGAATCTACAGGAGATTCAAGGAGATCATGAATAGGAGTTGAACTTGTACTGCAGTAAGCTCGTATTCACAAGGGTATGATTCCATAACTTCTTGTTCTTCATTTTAATTAAAAATATGCATAAATATGATCCAGGTAATTGGTTTGTGAAAAATTTTAAAATCGATTTTACTTTGCTTCCGCTTAATTTTATAATTTGATTGCATTTTTGATCTTCACAAAACCTTACAAAGTGGCATCGAGCCAAACTTTATGCGAATGATTAATTGTTTTGATTCCATATATGTATGGGTATGTATTTAGAATAATTTATTGGGCATAATTTATTGTATAAAATTTATTTATAAATGATTTCCATTCGTGAAATTTATTTTACATCCGTGGAAGCATTGATTTTTTTTTAAACGTGGCCTGTGATGATCAAGAGGATCATAGAATCATATATATATATAGAATGATTTTGTTTATTGATACATATGATGATATGTATGATAATAAATGTGATTGATTATGGATTATTGACCAATGTGATTGAATTTATTTTCGTTAGATGTTTGAATGAATGAGTTTTATTAAATGGGGTCTGCATACCTTGTCTTTTCTGGTTTACTCTTGATGTAAATTATATCTCTTTACTATGTACTTCCTCTTGACTGCTGATCAATGTTTCTATTTAAATTAAATAGTTAATGTAATAGGATTAGTTAGAATTTTTTTGAAGAACCGGAGATCAAGGAGCAAGGAGCGCTTAAAGACCCGTTTGTAATGGAGCCCGGGTTTAAATGTAATAGTTATATTTAAATGCTTATTCTTGCACCCTAGGGCTTGACATTTTGGTGTAATAAGTACCTTGAAATGTTCATGTGTTGATTAAAATCCATATAAAACGTTTAGTAATGAAGCTTTGCCGGAATTCACACGATTGGACGATTATCGTCAAATTCGTGAAATTCTCGGAATGGAAGTCGTATTTTGTGTTTGAAGTCGGAAGCATTGGTTTTCGATGGAGACAAGTCATATTTGGCATTATAGAGTTGCGGACTCAAAAATGACCGAATTCCGACTTAGAACGAAGAAACGAGCGTTGAACGTTCACGAATGTTTATCGTTTTCGTTAAAATGAACTAATAGGTGAAATTTTAGCAAACAAAGTCAAATAGATAAATTCTTGCATGAACGCGTAGAGTATGTAATTTGTGAACCGTAGGCTTTTGAACGAGCCAATTCGGACTTATAACGAAAAAGTTATGCGTCCGGGAGTTTCGTAAAATTTAAAATGCAAAATTTTTCTAAGACATGAGTTGGCAGCAAGTGCCAAACCAAGGCCAAATGGTGGCCTTCAGCAATACCATATACATGATGTCGAGGCATATCGCTAACTCGCATTCAATGACACGAGATGAAGAGCTAAGTGTGGCGCCATGCAGTGCAGATTCCAGTTTTGATGAGACAAGAATGTTTACAAGTATAGAATGAAAGATAACTCAATAGTAATGAACTAAGGTGTTAATATAACATTGTTAAGGCATTGTTAGACACTTAATGTATGATGATTAAAGGTTAATAATCAATTGAATGTGAACGTAATGTGAATGATGTAATGAAAAGTCGGAAACCATAATAACAGATCTAAGTCAGAATTTAGATTGAGATGAAGGGTAAGATATAATAATATACTTACTTGATTATATAAGACCTAATGTGGTATGTTATATGATCATGTATTATAGAAACATAGAGACCTAAAGTGTATGTGTGATAATCAGTAAGCAGAAGCTGAAGGCAAGTATTCTAACCCTTGTTCGATTCGATCACGGACAAAATTTGTAATTCATGTATTCTTTCGCATGAAGTTTTGTAACGATGAAGTCTAAGCCAATTCTTTCGGCTAGACTTATATTATGATTCTGTTAAGCATGATTAACGTTTACCGAGTTATATTGGTAAGGTTTTCAATGGAAGACCAAGTATGCTAAAATATTTTTGTCATTTAACAACAGCACGTGAGGTTGTTACAAATTAAACGTATACACGTTTAATGAATGTAGTGTTGATCAACATAGAGTACTATGGGCTGATCACCCAGAAGTGCTTGTAAGCTATAACGGACTTACGGACTTAGTGTCGGGTTATCCTTTTCAAAAGAAATTATGAACTGCTCATAGTCTTGAGCCATAATTGATATTCCACTGAATATTGTAGTTGTAAAAATGTTTTGAATGAAAAGAAGTGCTATTTTGAATTATCAATAGTACTTCGTAACTATTGTTCAGTTACTAAAGATATATGAGTTCTATATTTCAAGCATGTTGTTTATTAGAATTGTAGTACTTGCTGAGCTAGTCATGCTCACTCTTGCTTGAACCATATGAACACAGTAAGATCGAAGCAGATAATCAAGGCTCGGTGAGGATAAGGGCAAGGCAAAAAACGAACCCTTAGATTACTTATGTAATAGTATAGGTGAAACGAATGTAATATATTTGATATTATGACAAGAACAAACGAATGGGTTACAAAGAACCTAGGAAATGTAATATTATTTTGAATATATAGAAGATATATTAGTTCTTTTGAGACTTTTCAATTGAATGTATGTGTGAATGGTAGTAGTGTAGAACCATCATCGGGTTGGAAGACCCCCGGATTTGGGAGCGTCACATATGTTGTAATAATGTAGTAATTATATTTGTATGGCTAGCATTATGGAGTGCAAAAATATGATTTTGAAGATAGACTAAGGTTTCGATCTCTCACATACTACTTTGGTTTCATTTCCTATAGTTTTCAACAACTATAGCGGTTTTGGAAATGATATATTAATAAGTGAGATGCAAAAATGACAAATGCCTAAAGGGGTTATACGTCACTCGAGGGATCGTAGATACTTAACCAGTGAAAATTAAAGTTAGTCTGGGTACACTTAGTTTGAGAGGTTGTACCCTCAATGCAAACCTTAACTAGTTTAGCTTGACAAATTCAAACCGCATATTTTGTTAAAAGGGTTGATGTCTCTATTTTGGCCCTAACGAGTTTGATTTAGAGCTCCAAAGATTGCGAAGTAAACTTCGTGGTCTCATAGTTCAGTAACTAATTAAATCTTTTGACATACATATTTGGACTTCATCGGCTTATATGATAATAACGTCATCCTCACCATGGGCGAGTGGGAGATATTGGTTAATGGACCCAAACCAGAGCGCTCATGAAGTTTAACAACTTTGGTGGATATATTCATATGGTTCATTGTCTATATACAATGAACATGTGAGAATTATCAATCTATTTATATAGTTAAGAGTTACATGCATATTGGGAGTTACATATGTTGTAATTAGTGTAATTCATTTGGGAGTTACAAGTGAAAGTAGTATGCATATAAGCCAATCATGTATGATGATAAAGCATATACTTTGTAATCAATCTTATTTATTTATTAATAAAAGAATTATTTATTAAAGGCATTTAATTATCTACATGGTGTTATTTTAATAATATGTGATAAACCCATAGTTTTAAGCAATGCTTTTAGAATCATGATGAGATCATGCTAATGAGATCTAAATTCTTAGATAGCTTAAAACTAAAATATTCTCAATCAATGGATTACTAAAAAGGGGATTAGTGAATCTAGATAGATTGGTACATACGTTGCTTGCTCATTAGATGAGAATGATTGATCTCATGATCATTTGTGTGGAGACACTAAAGCAAGTGTGTAGGTGCGTATTGGAGAATAAGTTAACTGAACGTGACTCGCTAAGGAATACCTAATAGAGTTTTACTTGTCTGTCAATAGGAATTCCTGTAGTGATAGTAGTACAAATGATCCTTAAACTTGAGATTATCATAGTATCTTATATATAATGAATTATATTTTGACTTATTCCTTAAGACCCTTAGAGTATATCAAAGGGTATGCTTGGGTGTAATAAGTTATATATGGAGATAATGAATGATCAATAAAGAATCTATCACTTCTAGTAAAAGAAGAGAAATGTCCTATGTGATTCGATAAATGACAACCCAGGAATCCTTGGCCAATGTGGAATAAAATTAGAAAGTAGTTTCTAATTTGCATTCATTTGGAGTTGTGCATTTAGGAATCGAAATACATATATTTAAATAAAATAAGATTTGACAGTAATTCCATTTCTTATATTTAATTGGGACATTGTATGGTGGAAGGATTGAATTGTACGATAACTATTTACTCAAATGTTCTTTTATGATTAATGTTGAAATCTATATTATCTGAAAAGTCGTTAATCATTAGGGAGGCTTATCCCTATTGTAGAATAAATATTATTTATTTAAATAAGTTAATAGTTTAATTTATTTATTTAATAAGATTAGAATTGTTCTAATTGATTTATTCACAAACGGTTTAATATGGAGAACCTAAAGGGTCACACCATAAAAGGAAGAATAATTATTTAAGAAGTTAATGGCATAATCGAAATAATATGTTAAGTATATTTAATTTAATCTATGGTGATAGATTAAATTAAATAGCTTAATATTTATTATTTAATAATTAGAAAATATTAAATATAAATTAATAAGAGGAGTCTTATTAATATTATTACAGTTATTATTATTTTAATTTCTAAAAGAGTTTAGGAATTAATTTAATATAAGTACTCTCATTTAATCCTAATAGAATTAGGAGGCAAATTAATTTAAAAAATTAATTAATTATCCCTAATAAGATTAGGGAGCCTAATTAATTAAATGAATTTAATTAATTAAATAATACCCTAAAAAGGGTTAACTGATATTTTTATAAGAGGAGTCTTATATCAGATATTAAATATACGTGATTCTAATAGTTGGAGAGTGCACCATCTTTTTCTATAGAGATGGGAAAAACTAGGGTTTGAGCCAATACACACTTCTTCTTGAATATTCTTCTTCCTTGGTGGATCACCTCTAGAGGCCATACACTTGGGTGGCTAACATTGATCAAAGGAAGGAATCTACCCGGAGATTCAAGGAGATCGCGGAGAAGTAGGAGTTGAACTTGTACCTGCAGAAGCTCGTATCTACAAGGGTATGATTCCATAACTTCTTGTTCTTCATTTTAATTAAAAATATGCATAAATATGATCTGGGTAATTGGTTTGTGAAAAATTTTAAAATCTGATTTTACTTTGCTTCCGCTAATTTTATAATTTGATTGCATTTTTGATCTTCACAAAACCTTACAGTGGCATCAGAGCCAAACTTTATGCGAATGATTAATTGTTTTGATTCCATATATGTATGGGTATGTATTTAGAATAATTTATTGGGCATAATTTATTGTATAAAATTTATTTATAAATGATTTCCATTCGTGAAGGTTTGCTTTTTACATCCGGTGGAAGCATTGATTTTTTTAAAGCGTGGCCTGTGATGATCAAGAGGATCATAGAATCATATATATATATAGAATGATTTTGTTTATTGATACATATGATGATATGTATGATAATAAATGTGATTGATTATGGATTATTGACCAATGTGATTGAATTTATTTTCGTTAGATGTTTGAATGAATGAGTTTTATTAAATGGGGTCTGTGATACCTTGTCTTTTTCTCGGTTTACTCTTGATGTAAATTATATCTCTTTACTATGTACTTCCTCTTGACTGCTGATCAATGTTTCTATTTAAATTAAATAGTTAATGTAATAGGATTAGTTAGAATTTTTTGAAGAACCTAGGAGATCGAGGAGCAAGAGGCGCTTAAAGACCCGTTTTTGTAATGGAGCCGGGTTTAAATGTAATAGTTATATTTAAATGCTTATTCTTGCACCCTAGGGCTTGACATTTTGGTGTAATAAGTACCTTGAAATGTTCATGTGTTGATTAAAATCCATATAAAACGTTTAGTAATGAAGCTTTCTTGGGAATTCACACGATTGACGATTATCGTCAAATTCGTGAAATTCTCGGAATGGAAGTCGATTTTGTGTTTGAAGTCGGAAGCATTGGTTTTCGATGGAGACAAGTCATATTTGGCATTATAGAGTTGCGGACTCAAAATGACCGAATTCACTTAGAACGAAGAAACGAAGCGTTGAACGTTCACTTAATGTTTATCGTTTTTCGTTAAAATGAACTAATAGGTGAAATTTTAGCAAACAAAGTCAAATAGATAAATTCTTGCATGAACAGCGTAGAGTATGTAATTTGTGAACCGTAGGCTTTTGAGCGAGCCAATTCGGACTTATAACGAAAAAAGTTATGCGTCAAGGGAGTTTCAGTAAAATTTAAAATCGCAAAATTTTTCTAAGGCACAGAGTCATGCGCCATGGTACAAACCAAGGCCAAATGGTGGCACTGCAGCGCCATAACAGTGTCAGGGCATACTGCTAACTCGCATTGCGGCACGAGATGAAGAGCTAAGTGTGGCGCCGCGGTGCCAGTCCCAGAGTTTTGACAGACAAGAATGTTTACAAGTATAGAATGAAAGATAACTCAATAGTAATGAACTAAGGTGTTAATATAACATTGTTAAGGCATTGTTAGACACTTAATGTATGATGATTAAAGGTTAATAATCAATTGAATGTGAACGTAATGTGAATGATGTAATGAAAAGTCGGAAACCATAATAACAGATCTAAGTCAGAATTTAGATTGAGATGAAGGGTAAGATATAATAATATACTTACTTGATTATATAAGACCTAATGTGGTATGTTATATGATCATGTATTATAGAAACATAGAGACCTAAAGTGTATGTGTGATAATCAGTAAGCAGACGTTGAAGGCAAGTATTCTAACCCTTGTTCCGATTCGATCACCGACAAGTCGTAATTCATGTATTCTTTCGCATGAAGTTTTGTAACGATGAAGTCTAAGCCAATTCTTTTCTGGCTAGACTTATATTATGATTCTCATATTAAGCATGATTAACGCCATCGAAAGTTATATTGGTAAGGTTTTCAATGGAAGACCAAGTATGCTAAAATATTTTGTCATTTAACAACAGCACGTGAGGTTGCCACAAATTAAACGTATACACGTTTAATGAATGTAGTGTTGATCAACATAGAGTACTGTAAACGATCACCCGAAGTGCTTGTAAGCTATAACGGACTTACGGACTTAGTGTCGGGTTATCCTTTTCAAAAGAAATTATGAACTGCTCATAGTCTTGAGCCATAATTGATATTCCACTGAATATTGTAGTTGTAAAAATGTTTTGAATGAAAAGAAGTGCTATTTTGAATTATCAATAGTACTTCGTAACTATTGTTCAGTTACTAAAGATATATGAGTTCTATATTTCAAGCATGTTGTTTATTAGAATTGTAGTACTTGCTGAGCTAGTCATGCTCACTCTTGCTTGAACCATATGAACACAAAGAAGATCGAATCAGACCAGAAGGCTCTTAATAAGGATAAGGGCAAGGCAAAAACGAACCCTTAGATTACTTATGTAATAGTATAGGTGAACGAATGTAATATATTTGATATTATGACAAGAACAAACGAATGGGTTACAAAGAACCTAGGAAATGTAATATTATTTTGAATATATAGAAGATATATTAGTTCTTTTGAGACTTTTCAATTGAATGTATGTGTGAATGGTAGTACCGTGTAGAACCATCTGTCGGGTTGGAAGATACCCGGATTTGGGAGCGTCACATATGTTGTAATAATGTAGTAATTATATTTGTATGGCTAGCATTATGGAGTGCAAAAATATGATTTTGAAGATAGACTAAGGTTTCGATCTCTCACATACTACTTTGGTTTCATTTCCTATAGTTTTCAACAACTATAACGGTTTTGGAAATGATATATTAATAAGTGAGATGCAAAACAGACAAATGCCTAAAGGGGTTAAAAACGTCACCGAGGGATCGTAGATACTTAACCGTGTGAAAATTAAAGTTAGTCCTGGGTACACTTAGTTTGAGAGGTTGTACCTCAATGCAAACCTTAACTAGTTTAGCTTGACAAATTCAAACCGCATATTTTGTTAAAAGGGTTGATGTCTCTATTTTGGCCCTAACGAGTTTGATTTAGAGCTCCAAAGATTGCGAGTAAACTCGGCGGTCTCATAGTTCAAGAACTAATTAAATCTTTTGACATACATATTTGGACTTCATCGGCTTATATGATAATAACGTCATCCTCACCATGGGCGAGTGGGAGATATTGGTTAATGGACCCAAACAGGAGCTCATGAAGCTGAACAACTTTGGTGGATATATTCATATGGTTCATTGTCTATATACAATGAACATGTGAGAATTATCAATCTATTTATATAGTTAAGAGTTACATGCATATTGGGAGTTACATATGTTGTAATTAGTGTAATTCATTTGGGAGTTACAAGTGAAAGTAGTATGCATATAAGCCAATCATGTATGATGATAAAGCATATACTTTGTAATCAATCTTATTTATTTATTAATAAAAGAATTATTTATTAAAGGCATTTAATTATCTACATGGTGTTATTTTAATAATATGTGATAAACCCATAGTTTTAAGCAATGCTTTTAGAATCATGATGAGATCATGCTAATGAGATCTAAATTCTTAGATAGCTTAAAACTAAAATATTCTCAATCAATGGATTACTAAAAAGGGGATTAGTGAATCTAGATAGATTGGTACATACGTTCTGTTTGCTCATTAGATGAGAATGATTGATCTCATGATCATTTTGTGGAGACACTAAAGCAAGTGTGTAGGTGCGTATTGGAGAATAAGTTAATCTAACGTGACTCGCTAAGGAATACCTAATAGAGTTTTACTTATTCGTCAATAGGAATTTCAGTAGTGATAGTAGTACAAATGATCCTTAAACTTGAGATTATCATAGTATCTTATATATAATGAATTATATTTTGACTTATTCCTTAAGACCCTTAGAGTATATCAAAGGGTATGCTTGGGTGTAATAAGTTATATATGGAGATAATGAATGATCAATAAAGAATCTATCACTTCTAGTAAAAGAAGAGAATGTCCTATGTGATTCGATAAATGACAACCCAGAATCCTTGGCAATAATGTGGAATAAAATTAGAAAGTAGTTTCTAATTTGCATTCATTTGGAGTTGTGCATTTAGGAATCAAATACATATATTTAAATAAAATAAGATTTGACAAGAATTCCATTTCTTATATTTAATTGGGACATTGTATGGTGGAAGGATTGAATTGTACGATAACTATTTACTCAAATGTTCTTTTATGATTAATGTTGAAATCTATATTATCCGAAAAGTCGTTAATCATTGGGAGGCTTATCCCTATTGTAGAATAAATATTATTTATTTAAATAAGTTAATAGTTTAATTTATTTATTTAATAAGATTAGAATTGTTCTAATTGATTTATTCACAAGCGGTTTAATATGGAGAACCTAAAGGGTCACACCATAAAAGGAAGAATAATTATTTAAGAAGTTAATGGCATAATCGAAATAATATGTTAGTATATTTAATTTAATCTATGGTGATAGATTAAATTAAATAACTTAATATTTATTATTTAATAATTAGAAAATATTAAATATAAATTAATAAGAGGAGTCTTATTAATATTATTACGATTATTATTATTTTAATTTCTAAAAGAGTTTAGGAATTAATTTAATATAAGTACTCTCATTTAATCCTAATAGAATTAGGAGGCAAATTAATTTAAAAATTAATTAATTATCCCTAATAAGATTAGGGAGCCTAATTAATTAAATGAATTTAATTAATTAAATAATACCCTAAAAAGGGTTAAGCGATATTTTTATAAGAGGAGTCTTATATCGGATATTAAATATAACGTGATTCTAATAGTTGGAGAGTGCACCATCTTTTTATAGAGATGGGAAAAACTAGGGTTTGAGCCAATACACACTTCTTCTTGAATATTCTTCTTCCTTGGTGGATCACCTCTAGAGGCCATACACTTGGGTGGCTAACATTGATCAAAGGAAGGAATCTACCCGGAGATTCAAGGAGATCGCTGAGAATAGGAGTTGAACTTGTACTGCAGAAGCTCAGATTCACAAGGGTATGATTCCATAACTTCTTGTTCTTCATTTTAATTAAAAATATGCATAAATATGATCGGTAATTGGTTTGTGAAAAATTTTAAAATCGATTTTACTTTGCTTCCGCTAATTTTATAATTTGATTGCATTTTTGATCTTCACAAAACCTTACAGTGGCATCAGAGCCAAACTTTATGCGAATGATTAATTGTTTTGATTCCATATATGTATGGGTATGTATTTAGAATAATTTATTGGGCATAATTTATTGTATAAAATTTATTTATAAATGATTTCCATTCGTGAAATTTGTTTTTACATCCGTGGAAGCATTGATTTTTTTTAAACGTGGCCCAGGATGATCAAGAGGATCATAGAATCATATATATATATAGAATGATTTTGTTTATTGATACATATGATGATATGTATGATAATAAATGTGATTGATTATGGATTATTGACCAATGTGATTGAATTTATTTTCGTTAGATGTTTGAATGAATGAGTTTTATTAAATGGGGTCTGCATACCTTGTCTTTTCTGGTTTACTCTTGATGTAAATTATATCTCTTTACTATGTACTTCCTCTTGACTGCTGATCAATGTTTCTATTTAAATTAAATAGTTTATGTAATAGGATTAGTTAGAATTTTTTTGAAGAACCGGAGATCAAGGAGCAAGGAGCGCTTAAAGACCCGTTTGTAATGGAGCCCGGGTTTAAATGTAATAGTTATATTTAAATGCTTATTCTTGCACCCTAGGGCTTGACATTTTGGTGTAATAAGTACCTTTGAAATGTTCATGTGTTGATTAAAATCCATATAAAGCGTTTAGTAATGAAGCTTTCTTAGGAATTCACACGATTGGACGATTATCGTCAAATTCGTGAAATTCTCGGAATGGAAGTCGTATTTTGTGTTTGAAGTCGGAAGCATTGGTTTTCGATGGAGACAAGTCATATTTGGCATTATAGAGTTGCGGACTCAAAAATGACCGAATTCCGACTTAGAACGAAGAAACGAGCGTTGAACGTTCACGAATGTTTATCGTTTTCGTTAAAATGAACTAATAGGTGAAATTTTAGCAAACGAAGTCAAATAGATAAATTCTTGCATGAACGCGTAGAGTATGTAATTTGTGAACCGTAGGCTTTTGAACGAGCCAATTCGGACTTATAACGAAAAAGTTATGCGTCCGGGAGTTTCGTAAAATTTAAAATCTGCAAAATTTTTCTAAGGCCAGAGTTGGTTGGCAAGCAATTGCAAACCAAGGCCAAATGGTGGCCTTCTTGGCATATACTTGATGTCGGGGCATCCGCTAACTTCGCATTCATGACGCACGAGATGAAAGAGCTAAGTGTGGCGCCATGATTACCAGATCCCGAGTTTTGATGCACAAGAATGTTTACAAGTATAGAATGAAAGATAACTCAAT
Organism: Panax ginseng; assembly: GCA_020205605.1. Taxonomy (NCBI): domain Eukaryota; kingdom Viridiplantae; phylum Streptophyta; class Magnoliopsida; order Apiales; family Araliaceae; genus Panax; species Panax ginseng. Next base: position 133,061,923 of record CM035128.1, read on the forward strand.
AGTAATGAACTAAGGTGTTAATATAACATTGTTAAGGCATTGTTAGACACTTAATGTATGATGATTAAAGGTTAATAATCAATTGAATGTGAACGTAATGTGAATGATGTAATGAAAAGTCGGAAACCATAATAACAGATCTAAGTCAGAATTTAGATTGAGATGAAGGGTAAGATATAATAATATACTTACTTGATTATATAAGACCTAATGTGGTATGTTATATGATCATGTATTATAGAAACATAGAGACCTAAAGTGTATGTGTGATAATCAGTAAGCAGACGCTGAAGGCAAGTATTCTAACCCTTGTTCCAGTTCAGTCTGGACAAGCTGTGTAATTCATGTATTCTTTCGCATGAAGTTTTGTAACGATGAAGTCTAAGCCAATTCTTTCGGCTAGACTTATATTATGATTCTGTTAAGCATGATTAACGTTTACCGAGTTATATTGGTAAGGTTTTCAATGGAAGACCAAGTATGCTAAAATATTTTTGTCATTTAACAACAGGCACGTGAGGTTGCCACAAATTAAACGTATACACGTTTAATGAATGTAGTGTTGATCAACATAGAGTACTATGGGCTGATCACCCAGAAGTGCTTGTAAGCTATAACGGACTTACGGACTTAGTGTCGGGTTATCCTTTTCAAAAGAAATTATGAACTGCTCATAGTCTTGAGCCATAATTGATATTCCACTGAATATTGTAGTTGTAAAAATGTTTTGAATGAAAAGAAGTGCTATTTTGAATTATCAATAGTACTTCGTAACTATTGTTCAGTTACTAAAGATATATGAGTTCTATATTTCAAGCATGTTGTTTATTAGAATTGTAGTACTTGCTGAGCTAGTCATGCTCACTCTTGCTTGAACCATATGAACACAGGCAAGATCGAACGGACCGAAGGCTCCGGCAAGGATAAGGGCAAGGCAAAAACGAACCCTTAGATTACTTATGTAATAGTATAGGTGAACGAATGTAATATATTTGATATTATGACAAGAACAAACGAATGGGTTACAAAGAACCTAGGAAATGTAATATTATTTTGAATATATAGAAGATATATTAGTTCTTTTGAGACTTTTCAATTGAATGTATGTGTGAATGGTAGTACCGTGTAGAACCATCATCGGGGTTGGAAGATACCCGGATTTGGGGGCGTCACATATGTTGTAATAATGTAGTAATTATATTTGTATGGCTAGCATTATGGAGTGCAAAATATGATTTTGAAGATAGACTAAGGTTTCGATCTCTCACATACTACTTTGGTTTCATTTCCTATAGTTTTCAACAACTATAACGGTTTTGGAAATGATATATTAATAAGTGAGATGCAAAACAGACAAATGCCTAAAGGGGTTAAGTACGTCACTCTGAGGGATCAGAGATACTTAACCAGGTGAAAATTAAAGTTAGTCTGGGGTACACTTAGTTTGAGAGGTTGTACCTCAATGCAAACCTTAACTAGTTTAGCTTATGACTTCAAAGCGCATATTTTGTTAAAAGGGTTGATGTCTCTATTTTGGCCCTAACGAGTTTGATTTAGAGCTCCAGCATTGCAGGTAAACTCAGCGGTCTCATAGTTCAGTAACTAATTAAATCTTTTGACATACATATTTGGACTTCATCGGCTTATATGATAATAACGTCATCCTCACCATGGGCGAGTGGGAGATATTGGTTAATGGACCCAAACCAGAGCGCTCATGAAGCGAACAACCTGGTGGATATATTCATATGGTTCATTGTCTATATACAATGAACATGTGAGAATTATCAATCTATTTATATAGTTAAGAGTTACATGCATATTGGGAGTTACATATGTTGTAATTAGTGTAATTCATTTGGGAGTTACAAGTGAAAGTAGTATGCATATAAGCCAATCATGTATGATGATAAAGCATATACTTTGTAATCAATCTTATTTATTTATTAATAAAAGAATTATTTATTAAAGGCATTTAATTATCTACATGGTGTTATTTTAATAATATGTGATAAACCCATAGTTTTAAGCAATGCTTTTAGAATCATGATGAGATCATGCTAATGAGATCTAAATTCTTAGATAGCTTAAAACTAAAATATTCTCAATCAATGGATTACTAAAAAGGGGATTAGTGAATCTAGATAGATTGGTACATACGTTGCTTGCTCATTAGATGAGAATGATTGATCTCATGATCATTTGTGTGGAGACACTAAAGCAAGTGTGTAGGTGCGTATTGGAGAATAAGTTAATCTGAGCGTGACTCGCTAAGGAATACCTAATAGAGTTTTACTTATGCATCAATAGGAATTCTGTAGTGATAGTAGTACAAATGATCCTTAAACTTGAGATTATCATAGTATCTTATATATAATGAATTATATTTTGACTTATTCCTTAAGACCCTTAGAGTATATCAAAGGGTATGCTTGGGTGTAATAAGTTATATATGGAGATAATGAATGATCAATAAAGAATCTATCACTTCTAGTAAAAGAAGAGAAATGTCCTATGTGATTCGATAAATGACAACCCAGGAATCCTTGGCCAATGTGGAATAAAATTAGAAAGTAGTTTCTAATTTGCATTCATTTGGAGTTGTGCATTTAGGAATCGAAATACATATATTTAAATAAAATAAGATTTGACAAATAATTCCATTTCTTATATTTAATTGGGACATTGTATGGTGGAAGGATTGAATTATCACGATAACTATTTACTCAAATGTTCTTTTATGATTAATGTTGAAATCTATATTATCCTAAAAGTCGTTAATCATTAGGGGAGGCTTATCCCTATTGTAGAATAAATATTATTTATTTAAATAAGTTAATAGTTTAATTTATTTATTTAATAAGATTAGAATTGTTCTAATTGATTTATTCACAAACGGTTTAATATGGAGAACCTAAAGGGTCACACCATAAAAGGAAGAATAATTATTTAAGAAGTTAATGGCATAATCGAAATAATATGTTAAGTATATTTAATTTAATCTATGGTGATAGATTAAATTAAATAACTTAATATTTATTATTTAATAATTAGAAAATATTAAATATAAATTAATAAGAGGAGTCTTATTAATATTATTACGATTATTATTATTTTAATTTCTAAAAGAGTTTAGGAATTAATTTAATATAAGTACTCTCATTTAATCCTAATAGAATTAGGAGGCAAATTAATTTAAAAATTAATTAATTATCCCTAATAAGATTAGGGGAGCCTAATTAATTAAATGAATTTAATTAATTAAATAATACCCTAAAAAGGGTTAACTGATATTTTTATAAGAGGAGTCTTATATCAGATATTAAATATACGTGATTCTAATAGTTGGAGAGTGCACCATCTTTTTCTATAGAGATGGGAAAAACTAGGGTTTGAGCCAATACACACTTCTTCTTGAATATTCTTCTTCCTTGGTGGATCACCTCTAGAGGCCATACACTTGGGTGGCTAACATTGATCAAAGGAAGGAATCTACCCGGAGATTCAAGGAGATCGCGGAGAAGTAGGAGTTGAACTTGTACCTGCAGAAGCTTGTATCTACAAGGGTATGATTCCATAACTTCTTGTTCTTCATTTTAATTAAAAATATGCATAAATATGATCTGGGTAATTGGTTTGTGAAAAATTTTAAAATCTGATTTTACTTTGCTTCCGCTAATTTTATAATTTGATTGCATTTTTGATCTTCACAAAACCTTACAGTGGCATCAGAGCCAAACTTTATGCGAATGATTAATTGTTTTGATTCCATATATGTATGGGTATGTATTTAGAATAATTTATTGGGCATAATTTATTGTATAAAATTTATTTATAAATGATTTCCATTCGTGAAGGCTGTTTTTACATCCGTGGAAGCATTGATTTTTTTAAGCGTGGGCCCGGGATGATCAAGAGGATCATAGAATCATATATATATATAGAATGATTTTGTTTATTGATACATATGATGATATGTATGATAATAAATGTGATTGATTATGGATTATTGACGATGTGATTGAATTTATTTTAGTTAGATGTTTGAATGAATGAGTTTTATTAAATGGGGTCTGCATACCTTGTCTTTTACGGTTTACTCTTGATGTAAATTATATCTCTTTACTATGTACTTCCTCTTATTTCACGATCAATGTTTCTATTTAAATTAAATAGTTTATGTAATAGGATTAGTTAGAATTTTTTGAAGAACCTTAGGAGATCAAGGAGCAAGGAGCGCTTAAAGACCCGTTTGTAATGGAGCCAGGGTTTAAATGTAATAGTTATATTTAAATGCTTATTCTTGCACCCTAGGGCTTGACATTTTGGTGTAATAAGTACCTTGAAATGTTCATGTGTTGATTAAAATCCATATAAAAGCGTTTAGTAATGAAGCTTTCTTAGGAATTCACACGATTAGGACGATTATCGTCAAATTCGTGAAATTCTCGGAATGGAAGTCGTATTTTGTGTTTGAAGTCGGAAGCATTGGTTTTCGATGGAGACAAGTCATATTTGGCATTATAGAGTTGCGGACTCAAAAATGACCGAATTAGACTTAGAACGAAGAAACGAGCGTTGAACGTTCACGAATGTTTATCGTTTTCGTTAAAATGAACTAATAGGTGAAATTTTAGCAAAGCGAAGTCAAATAGATAAATTCTTGCATGAACGCGTAGAGTATGTAATTTGTGAACCGTAGGCTTTTGAGCGAGCAATTCGGACTTATAACGAAAAAGTTATGCGTCAGGAGTTTCAGTAAAATTTAAAATCGCAAAATTTTCTAAAGGCATGAGTTGGCGCCAGCGGTGCCAAACCAAAGCCAAATGGTGGCACTGCTGAAATATATAATGATGTCGAGGCATCTCGCTAACTTCGCATTACAAGCACGAGATGAAGAGCTAAGTGTGGCGCCGCAGTGCAGTTCCAGAGTTTTGATCAGACAAGAATGTTTACAAGTATAGAATGAAAGATAACTCAATAGTAATGAACTAAGGTGTTAATATAACATTGTTAAGGCATTGTTAGACACTTAATGTATGATGATTAAAGGTTAATAATCAATTGAATGTGAGCGTAATGTGAATGATGTAATGAAAAGTCGGAAACCATAATAATGATCTAAGTCGAATTTAGATTGAGATGAAGGGTAAGATATAATAATATACTTACTTGATTATATAAGACCTAATGTGGTATGTTATATGATCATGTATTATAGAAACATAGAGACCTAAAGTGTATGTGTGATAATCGAAGCAGGTATTTCAAGGCAAGTATTCTAACCCTTGTTCCAGTTCAGTGTCACCTGGACAAGCTGTGTAATTCATGTATTCTTTCGCATGAAGTTTTGTAACGATGAAGTCTAAGCCAATTCTTTCGGCTAGACTTATATTATGATTCTGTTAAGCATGATTAACGTTTACCGAGTTATATTGGTAAGGTTTTCAATGGAAGACCAAGTATGCTAAAATATTTTTGTCATTTAACAACAGGCACGTGAGGTTGCCACAAATTAAACGTATACACGTTTAATGAATGTAGTGTTGATCAACATAGAGTACTATGGGTGATCACCCGAAGTGCTTCAGGTTTAAGCTATAACGGACTTACGGACTTAGTGTCGGGTTATCCTTTTCAAAAGAAATTATGAACTGCTCATAGTCTTGAGCCATAATTGATATTCCACTGAATATTGTAGTTGTAAAAATGTTTTGAATGAAAAGAAGTGCTATTTTGAATTATCAATAGTACTTCGTAACTATATTATTCGATTACTAAAGATATATGAGTTCTATATTTCAAGCATGTTGTTTATTAGAATTGTAGTACTTGTCGAAAGCTAGTCATGCTCACTCTTGCTTGAACCATATGAACACAGTAAGATCGAGCTGATGAAGGCTCCGTGAGGATAAGGGCAAGGCAAAAACGAACCCTTAGATTACTTATGTAATAGTATAGGTGAACGAATGTAATATATTTGATATTATGACAAGAACAAACGAATGGGTTACAAAGAACCTAGGAAATGTAATATTATTTTGAATATATAGAAGATATATTAGTTCTTTTGAGACTTTTCAATTGAATGTATGTGTGAATGGTAGTACCGTGTAGAACCATCTGTCGGGTTGGAAGATACCCGGATTTGGGAGCGTCACATATGTTGTAATAATGTAGTAATTATATTTGTATGGCTAGCATTATGGAGTGCAAAAATATGATTTTGAAGATAGACTAAGGTTTCGATCTCTCACATACTACTTTGGTTTCATTTCCTATAGTTTTCAACAACTATAACGGTTTTGGAAATGATATATTAATAAGTGAGATGCAAAACAGACAAATGCCTAAAGGGGTTAAGTACGTCACTCTGAGGGATCAGAGATACTTAACCAGGTGAAAATTAAAGTTAGTCTGGGGTACACTTAGTTTGAGAGGTTGTACCCTCAATGCAAACCTTAACTAGTTTAGCTTGACAGCTCCGAAACTGCATATTTTGTTAAAAGGGTTGATGTCTCTATTTTGGCCCTAACGAGTTTGATTTAGAGCTCCAGCATTGCAGGTAAACTCAGCGGTCTCATAGTTCAGTAACTAATTAAATCTTTTGACATACATATTTGGACTTCATCGGCTTATATGATAATAACGTCATCCTCACCATGGGCGAGTGGGAGATATTGGTTAATGGACCCAAACCAGAGCGCTCATGAAGCGAACAACCTGGTGGATATATTCATATGGTTCATTGTCTATATACAATGAACATGTGAGAATTATCAATCTATTTATATAGTTAAGAGTTACATGCATATTGGGAGTTACATATGTTGTAATTAGTGTAATTCATTTGGGAGTTACAAGTGAAAGTAGTATGCATATAAGCCAATCATGTATGATGATAAAGCATATACTTTGTAATCAATCTTATTTATTTATTAATAAAAGAATTATTTATTAAAGGCATTTAATTATCTACATGGTGTTATTTTAATAATATGTGATAAACCCATAGTTTTAAGCAATGCTTTTAGAATCATGATGAGATCATGCTAATGAGATCTAAATTCTTAGATAGCTTAAAACTAAAATATTCTCAATCAATGGATTACTAAAAAGGGGATTAGTGAATCTAGATAGATTGGTACATACGTTGCTTGCTCATTAGATGAGAATGATTGATCTCATGATCATTTGTGTGGAGACACTAAAGCAAGTGTGTAGGTGCGTATTGGAGAATAAGTTAACTCGAGCGTGACTCGCTAAGGAATACCTAATAGAGTTTTACTTATTCATCAATAGGAATTCTGTAGTGATAGTAGACAAATGATCCTTAAACTTGAGATTATCATAGTATCTTATATATAATGAATTATATTTTGACTTATTCCTTAAGACCCTTAGAGTATATCAAAGGGTATGCTTGGGTGTAATAAGTTATATATGGAGATAATGAATGATCAATAAAGAATCTATCACTTCTAGTAAAAGAAGAGAAATGTCCTATGTGATTCGATAAATGACAACCCTGAGAATCCTTGGCCAATGTGGAATAAAATTAGAAAGTAGTTTCTAATTTGCATTCATTTGGAGTTGTGCATTTAGGAATCGAAATACATATATTTAAATAAAATAAGATTTGTGAAGAATTCCATTTCTTATATTTAATTGGGACATTGTATGGTGGAAGGATTGAATTGTCACGATAACTATTTACTCAAATGTTCTTTTATGATTAATGTTGAAATCTATATTATCTGAAAAGTCGTTAATCATTAGGGAGGCTTATCCCTATTGTAGAATAAATATTATTTATTTAAATAAGTTAATAGTTTAATTTATTTATTTAATAAGATTAGAATTGTTCTAATTGATTTACTCACAACCGGTTTAATATGGAGAACCTAAAGGGTCACACCATAAAAGGAAGAATAATTATTTAAGAAGTTAATGGCATAATCGAAATAATATGTTAAGTATATTTAATTTAATCTATGGTGATAGATTAAATTAAATAACTTAATATTTATTATTTAATAATTAGAAAATATTAAATATAAATTAATAAGAGAGTCTTATTAATATTATTACGATTATTATTATTTTAATTTCTAAAAGAGTTTAGGAATTAATTTAATATAAGTACTCTCATTTAATCCTAATAGAATTAGGAGGCAAATTAATTTAAAAATTAATTAATTATCCCTAATAAGATTAGGGAGCCTAATTAATTAAATGAATTTAATTAATTAAATAATACCTAAAAAGGGTTAAGCGATATATTTTATAAGAGGCGTCTTATATCGGATATTAAATATACGTGATTGATTAATAGTTGGAGAGTGCACCATCTTTTTCTATAGAGATGGGAAAAACTAGGGTTTGAGCCAATACACACTTCTTCTTGAATATTCTTCTTCCTTGGTGGATCACCTCTAGAGGACATACACTTGGGTGGCTAACATTGATCAAAGGAAGGAATCTACCCGGAGATTCAAGGAGATCGCGGAGAAGTAGGAGTTGAACTTGTACCTGCAGAAGCTCGTATCTACAAGGGTATGATTCCATAACTTCTTGTTCTTCATTTTAATTAAAAATATGCATAAATATGATCTGGGTAATTGGTTTGTGAAAAATTTTAAAATCTGATTTTACTTTGCTTCCGCTAATTTTATAATTTGATTGCATTTTTGATCTTCACAAAACCTTACAGTGGCATCAGAGCCAAACTTTATGCGAATGATTAATTGTTTTGATTCCATATATGTATGGGTATGTATTTAGAATAATTTATTGGGCATAATTTATTGTATAAAATTTATTTATAAATGATTTCCATTCGTGAAGGCTGTTTTACATCCGTGGAAGCATTGATTTTTTTTAAACGTGGCCCAGGATGATCAAGAGGATCATAGAATCATATATATATATAGAATGATTTTGTTTATTGATACATATGATGATATGTATGATAATAAATGTGATTGATTATGGATTATTGACCAATGTGATTGAATTTATTTTCGTTAGATGTTTGAATGAATGAGTTTTATTAAATGGGGTCTGCATACCTTGTCTTTTCTGGTTTTCCTCTTGATGTAAATTATATCTCTTTACTATGTACTTCCTCTTGACTGCTGATCAATGTTTCTATTTAAATTAAATAGTTTATGTAATAGGATTAGTTAGAATTTTTTTGAAGAACCGGAGATCAAGGAGCAAGGAGCGCTTAAAGACCCGTTTGTAATGGAGCCCGGGTTTAAATGTAATAGTTATATTTAAATGCTTATTCTTGCACCCTAGGGCTTGACATTTTGGTTCACTTGATGGCTCTAGTGAACCAAACTAGAATAAAAGTCCATAATCAATCCGGGTAGAATATAGTATTCTATATGTGCATGCTAGTATTATATATATATATATATATATGAAAATGATCCATGGAAAACGTTAGTTCTGGGCACTGTTTCAACTAACTATTATCCAGCTGTCCAAAATTAGAGTGAATGGCTGAGATGAGGGCCCAACCGCTACTCCCTCTAGCAGCCAGCTAAATTCTTTTATGTTGCCGCTACTCCTCTAGCGACAAATTCAAAAACGTAGTGTTTTTTTGACCGGTCGCTAGAGGAGTGTGACAACTATAAAAAATCAAGCTTAATTACTGCTTAATAAAATAATAAAAAAATATAAGGATAATCAGTAATTATCCTTATACTTATTAATAAAATAAATGCACGTATAAGGATAATTACTAATTATAAATCTTATGATTTTAATTATAAATAGGAAATAGTGATTGAATTTATATTATATTCCTACTCAAATATATAAACTCAATCACTATTTCCTATTATAATTAAAAATCACAAGACGATAATCAGTAATTATTCTTATACATACTTATTCGTTAATAAGTATAAGGATAAGTATAAAGATAATTACCGATTATCCTTACAATTTTTATTATTTTATTTTCTTGATTAATAAGTAGTATGTATAAGTATAATCAGTAATTAAGCCAAATTTTTTTATGTTGGTCGCTACTCCCTCTAGCGACCAACATAAAAGAATTTGGTTGGCAGCTAGAGGAGGAGAGGTGAGCCTCATCTCAAACCATTCACTCTAATTTTGGATCATCGGATAACAAAGCTTAGTTGAAATAAATGCCCGTAACTAACGCTTTTCATGGATATATATATATATATATATATATATATATATATATATATATATATATATATATATATAATGCAAACATGCTTCGCATGTTTAATAATATGACGATGTATTTTATATATATATATTTGCATGCGCGCTAAACAAGATGAGACTAATAATAACAAGCCCCTCAATGAAATTATATTAAGTTGTAACGTTCAAAGATATTTGGAATATTGAGCGTCGCCTTCTAGCATGATAAAAATAATAGAGCATTGAATATTTAATATGAGTTTGTTGTCCACACACAAGGCGAGTATTCAATATTTGAGATGTTGTTTTTATTACATATGATGTTTATAAGGAATTGAACATTATCGCTTTGTTGTGCACACACAAGGGCTGTATTTTTCTCTTCACTTATATGGAAATGGTGGGTATGACTTAAATTAAATCATCTTAGTTCGGATGTGCACACACTTGACCATTATGATTTAAGAGGCAAAATATAAGGAGTTACATGATGATGTAATTGACAAGAGTTGTCTACCTATTTATTTATATATATTTTGTTATGCACACACAAGGTTATATACATTTGAAATGGGATCCTTATTCTCACTAGCAAATCTTTAATTCGATATTACCGAACTATATTGATGAGGGTAATATAGTTTGAAGAAAATAGTGGGAGTTACCAATATAAAATAAGACCTAATTTATTTTGGTAAAATAAATTAATAAATGAATGTTTGCTAAAATATTATCTTTTTACATGCATAATTTTGAAAATTATCACATTCACTAATTTCACTGTGTAGCATACTTGATGCTAATAAACCTAATGGGACCGAATTATACCTGAATTTGGTTAAAGAATCTGAGAATTGTTCTCACTGCTGAAAAGATTTCTTATGTCCTAAATTCGTCCGTACCTGCAAAAGTTGTAGAGAGAGCCTCTGAGGAAGAGATTGCTACTTTTAAAAGGTGGTAAGATGATGCATTTATGGCTCAATGCATCATGCTCGCATCCATGAGTAACGAGCTTCAGCATCAGCATGAAACCATGGATGCTCCTACTATGTTATTGCACCTACAAGAGTTGTATGGTGAGCAAAGTAGGACTGCTAGATATGAAATATCTAAGGAGCTCTTCCGATCTCTGATGACCGAGGGTACTACCATTGAGACTCATGTCTTAAAGATGATCAATCTTATTGAACATCTTAGATAGCTTGGGTTCGTCATGGATGGGGAGTTGTGTCAAGATATAGTCTTGCAGTCACTCCCGGACACCGTCTCACAATTTGTTGCGAATTTTCACATGAAAAAGTTAGATGTCAGCTTGCCTAAATTACTTAACATGTTAAAAATTGCTAAATGTCACTTTCCATCCAAGAAGGACCATGTCTTAATGGTGGATGATTCTTCAAAGAAAAGGAAGAGGCCCAAAGTATCTTTTGAAAAGAAGAAATCCAAGAAGGCTAAGGGAAAGGCGAAAGTAAAGGATCAAAAGAAACCTGATCCAACTAGCAAAGGAATTTGCTTCCATTGCAACAAGTCGGGTCACTAGAAGAGGAACTACAAGGATTATCTTGCGGAGAAAAAGTAGAAGAAGCTTGGAAAATTTTTGAATCCTAATCAAGGTTTGTTTATGATTGAAATTAATTTTTTTGAAAGTCAATCTTCTACTTGGGTATTGGATACCGGCTGTGGTTCTCACATATGTAATAATATGCTAGGACTGGTCAGAAGTAGAAAGCTGAGCAAGAATGAGGTTGTCCTACAAGTGGGAAATGGAGCAAAGGTTGCTGCATTAGTTATAGGAACTTATTGTTTAACACTACCTATGGGCAAGTTCATTAATTTAAATAATTGTTATTTTGTTCCGAATATCATTAGAAACATTATTTCAATTTTTGTATTGGATATGGATGGTTTTGACATTATAATAAAGAACAACAGTTGTTCTATTTATAATGATAATGTTTTATATGGTGTTGGTAATTTGCGAAATGGACTTAATATACTTGACTTGCATGAAAATATACTTCAAATTGAACAAACTAAGAAAAGGAAAAGAGATTATGTTAATTATACCTATATGTGACACTATAGACTTAGTCATATTAATGAAACAAGATTATCTAATTTGTATAAAGATGGGCTCCTAGAGCTATCGGATTATGAATCATATCTAACTTGTGAATCTTGTCTCATGGGAAAAATGACTAAATCTCCTTTTAGTGGAAAAGGAGAAAGAGTTACAGAGTTGTTAGCGTTAGTTCACACAGATGTATATGGACCTATGACAACGAATGCACGAGGAAGGTATTCTTATTTTATTACATTCATTGATGATCACTCAAGATTTGGATATGTGTATTTAATGAAATACAAATCTGAATCATTTGAAAAGTTCAAAGAGTTCAGAAGTGAAGTAGAGAAGCAAATTGGCAAGAGTATTAAGATTCTTCGATCAAGTCGATGAGGTGAATACTTAAGCAATGAGTTTCTCAATTATCTCAAAGAAAATGGAATAATCTCACAATGGACTCCACCAGGGACGCCGGTGATGAATGGTGTATCTGAAAGGAGAAATCGAACATTGTTGGATCCATGATGAGCTTTACAGATATTCCAATTTCTTTCTGGGGATATGCCCTAGAATCGGATGCATACCTACTTAACAAGGTACCTACCAAATTCATCCCTAAGACCCAATATGAGTTATGGACAGGGATGAAACCAAATCTTAAGCATGTTAAGAATTGGGGTTGTCCAACTTATGTCATAAAGTTTGAAAACGATAAGCTACAGACTAGGTTTGACAAGTGTAGATTTATGGGATACCCTAAAGAAACATCAGGGTATTATTTCTATCATCTAACTGATCAAAAGGTGTTTGTTGCGAAACATGCTACCATCTTGGAAAAAGGAGTTTATCCTTGAAGAGGTCAGTAGGAGTAAGATATATCTTGAAGAAGTTCAAGAACCACAAAATACTACGGATCAAAGTTGGGTACCTAACCAAGTGGAAGAACCTATTGTAACACACCTTATTCGTAAATATGGAAGAGTAACAAAGATACCTGATAGGTATGGATTCATCATAGAGGATGACGATGAGGTATGCATCATAAATGATGATGATCCATTGAATTATGAATAGGCTATGAGTAGTAAAGACTCAGAGAACTGGCAAGAAGCCATGAAATCCGAGATGGACTCCATGTATAAAAACCAAGTATGGACTTTGGTTTCACCACCTGAAGGCATTAAGCCTATTGGGTGTAAATGGGTCTTTAAAAGAAAGACTGGAGCAGACAGCAAGGTAGAGACCTATAAGGCCTGACTGGTCGCAAAAGGTTTCAAACAAAGACAAGGAGTTGACTATGACGAAATCTTCTCACCAGTAGCGATGCTCAAGTCCATTCGAATTTTGCTTGCGATTGCAGCTTACCACGACAACGAAATCTGGCAGATAAATGTGAAAACAGCCTTCCTCAATGGGAAGCTTGAGGAGGATGTGTATATAAAACATCCAGAGGGATTTGTTTCAACGGTTGGAACAAATCAAGTCTGTAAGCTACAACGATCCATTTATGGATTGAAGCAAGCTTCTCGTAGGTGGAACATCCGTTTTGATGAGACAATCAAAGAGTTTGATTTTATCAAAAATGAGGATGAACCATGTGTGTACAAGAAGGTTAGTGGGAGCGCTGTTTCATTCCTTGTATTATATGATGATGATATATTACTGATAGGGAATGATATTCCTGTGCTACAATCAATTAAAATCTGGTTATCTAAGCATTTCTCCATGAAGGACTTGGAAGAAGCATCCTATATTTTGGGGATAAAGATCTATAGAGATAGATCTAAAAAGATGTTTGGCTTGTCCCAAGGAACGTACATTGACTCGATGCTAAAGAGGTTTAGCATGGAAGATTCCAAATAAGGTCTCATGTTGATGAGCCATGGAATACATCTCTCCAAGAAACATGCCCCAAAGACACCTGAGGCGAGAGACCTATTGGCTTATTTCGGATTTAACAAAACAGACACACTCGTGTAAGTATACACGGTCAATAAGTAATATAAAGTAAGTTAAGTATCGTTCCCAAGGAGAAAGGTAAATATTTCTAATCTATCATGCAACTACTTTATAGCTATTTCTGGCTGCTTAAACGATTGAATAACAGGTGAATTAAAAACTAAAATAATTATCAACACAAAATAACTAATTAACAAGCGAAGAGATTTAAATTGGAAATATATGGGACCCTAATTTCACTTAATGCTTCATCCAGATTATACACCTCTTGTTTAACTTGACTAATTATTATGGATTGCTAGTCGAGAGCACGAAAGTGAAACATGACTATTTTTCAATACATCATGTCCATATCACACAAAATCCACAAAATAGATAGAATTCATATGAACATCAATATTACCTAACCCACTATATGTCTATGTGAATTACAAGTAATATCAATTTAAGCACAAGCTCTCTCAGTGACTACACATGGCAAGCCGGTATATGTCTATCCGGATTGCGAATCACAAAATCTATCGCAAGTAAATTTCATGAAAATATGCCAACAAGGTTAGATTTGAACTTATATTTCCTCTTTTAATTCCATACAAGTTTATTAAAGTAGATGGTGATCAAGCATCTAAGAAATAAGCACAACCAAGTAAGGTAATCCAACTATAATCATTCAAGCATCACAACAAGGCATATAAATCTGAACTACACAATAAGCTTCATTAGAATCCCATAATGGTGGTTAGTTCATCTCTGAATCAACAACCATTATGGGATATAAACCAAGCATCAGAAGTCACAATGAAAACAAGGAGATTAAAGAGAAAAGAGAATGCAAATATGATTTAAACTCTGTCCAATGCAAGCTTCCAACTCAGTTCAGATCCATAATCAAAACCAAATTAAACTTCTATATTCAAAAGCTACTAGATCTAAAGAGAGAAGCAAAATAGTAGTAGAAAGCTATGGAATCTCTCTTGCTCTATGAAACCCTAAAAATGGAAAATATAACTGATAATAATGATCTCTTGTAACTAGAAAATACACCCCTTTCTAGTAATCTCGCTACAACAAACTTAAAATGAAAAGTCAACTTTTTAATAGCCTTGACTGGCGCGACCGTGCGACCCCGTATAGCATTTGGGGCGTGGGCGCGCCATGTTGAATTTTGGAATGTTCTGGCGCTGGTAACGCTTAACATTCCTTTACGCTATATAGCTTATCGCTTGTGATCGCTAATTCTTGCAATCTGTTGCACTATTATTGGTGTTTTGCTGCTACATTGCTACTGGTCTTCAACTTCATTTGCCTTCACTTGACTTCTCAAATCTTCACTTGACTCGCTCAGATGCCCTCCTCACATGCACTTGCTCAGCTTCATTCCTCGTTCCAGCACAAGTTCACCATGCTTTGCTACTTCCATGCCATTTCCATGCCTTTGCCATGCCGTATTAGTTTTCTTAATGCAACCTACAAAACAAACATAAAAAACAATCAAACATAAAAATACTTAAGTTTAAGCATAATTCTAGCAAGTTGATAACCAATAAGTAGGTCTAAAACCTACTTATCAAATACCCCCAAACTTGAACTATTGTTTGCCCTCAAGCAATAAACACAAATGCAAACTACATGTTATGCAATTATACTATCATGCAAATGAATCTCAAGACTTTTAGTCATATCAAGAATTCCAATAAGATATGCCTCAAAGAAATATCAAGATCTATGAACAAAGCATCAAACTAAGCTAAAGGCATAATGACATACAATTGGATAATAAAAATGTTGTGTGTGTGTGTTGTATTCACAGATAAGCTTGACAAAGGTGAAGATTCCACATGCTATACTTCTTAAGAAAGAAAACTGAGGTTTCAAATCAAGAACTATGCACATAAATGAAGCAACAACTACTCCAACACATCAGTACAAGCTAAGGTTCAACAAAGGGTTTATTTTGCTTTATTTTACTCACGAGGGAGATTTTCGCACTTTCCCGCGGTGTTTATTAATTTTTTTTTATATTTTCCATGGCTGTGCAATGTCTCATTCCATTAGGCTAAACAGTGCTACCACTTAGCGAGCTTTCAACCAACGACTTCCAAATCATTCGGGCTTTAGGGCGCTAGGTGTAGAGACAATCCCCTCGGGTGTATTTACTCAAGTAGCAAAGGCCCCGAAACAAGACTAGCCACGGTGTTTATTCAATTTTTTTCTCCTTTTTTTAAGAGATAACAAGTATACCCAATACGTTCCCAAAACTTGAGTTTCTGTGTTTTATAGTCATTAATTACTTTCTACACAATTCTATCATTAAAAACAACGTTATCCTCTCAGAAGACAAGCATGCTAATCTTAGCCAACTAACAAATAGGAACATTGTCGTGCTACCCGATAACATCAAAACAACAAGCATGGATCACATCATGTATAACATTATAACTAAGCTAAAGTTATCAACCAAGTTCAAAAATCTATCAAAAATTTATGTCATTATTGGCCTTGAATTCAACATACTAAAAATCTGGGATTATGTTATGCCATGCAACTAAACAGATACTAAGCAAACAAGTGGAAGGAAAAAAGTTTTTCATATACTAACCGATGCATCTTAACATAATCAATATCACCCGTAAAGTTTACTAAGGCCCCTAATGAAAGATTATTGATCTGACAGTTTTGATCTGCAGTAAAAAAAAAAAAAAATTTACACAAAGTTTATGGACTGTTTGGTTACCCCATCACAAAGCATGAAGCAATAATATACATGCCTTCTGTCCCAAATTAAGAATAACTAAGATATAACATACTTTACATTTTTTTTTTGCATGATATTTTTTTAAACTCTTTGTTCCAAAATATAAGATTGTTTTTGAATTTTTGAAGTCTAGCTCAAACAGACTTTTAATTTTAGTTAATACAACAATGAATATGATAAACTATATATACTCATTAATGTTTAATGAATAATCTCAATTTTGAGTTTGAAGCATAACCTCAGAAAAGAAGCTTGCAACTATAACAATATAACCAGACAATTTTCACTTTATTCACAGCTTACAAGCTTGTAGAATTCATTACTCTCCAACTGATTGTTAATTTATACTACTTCCAAGCTTAAATACATCAATTTTTTTAATTGACTTAGGCTTTCTTACTGGATCTTCAACAATTGAAAGAAGGAAACCATCAACTAACCAGGTTTATCTATTTAAAAAGTAAATTTTACGTTAAATTTAGAAACAACATATAACGTGGAATAAAAGATAAAAAAGAGGATGAATAGAAGATTTTGACTATCAAACAATTATACTTTTTGATGACATAATGACCAGATTACAAACTTACAAGGAGCACATTCAAGAATTGCTATCCCAATGCGAATATCTCCAGTACCACAATTGCCACAAGCTTTCTTCATTTTATTTTGAACAAATGTAAGGTGGTGGGGCTGCAGATTGTCAATTTTAACGGTAGCCCCAAACTTGATATTTGAGTAAATATCATCACAAAGGAGACATCCAACAAAAAACCTAATATAATATAAGCTAGTGTTGTCAAAAAGTTGGCTTAATCAGAATTAAATTTCAATTTTAGACAGTCAGATGCTCAAATCTTAGGATTATATATACGCATTTTGACAAGGAATTGGCATCTAACATCCGCAACAAATCACAAGGAAATACAAGTAGCGTCGTTCAAAAAGAAGATTTCATTAACATATTGATAAACAAATAATGCAGGTATCTATTTGCTATTACTGAATTACTTTCCTAGATAAAATATTTGAAAACAATAGAACAAAACATACCTAGTCTACCTTGGTTTTGATTCAAATTAATCACATCTATATGATATCAACTTGTATGACCTCAGGATGCAAATTATAAGGGAACACTATATATATTGAAGATTAAAAAGGGGACTCAAGCAACTCTTTCCTTCAAAAGGACCAATTCTTTTGGCAAGCCTCAACAACAAAAAGCATCCTTATACATCTTCAGAATCTAAAATCTTAACAGTCTGGTGCTACCCAATTTCGATATTCAGATCAAAGATTACAGCTTTACTAACATTTTCATTCCCAATCTTCTTCAATCAACTGATTTTCATACTCTTCTCTTGGTGGCCTAACCACCAAAACCACAGTTCCTAAACTCTCCTCCACACCCAATTCTTTCAATGTTGATCCCCTCTCAACCTTCAACCCATCATCTCCTCTAGATACCAAATAAAATATATCATCAGCAGCCCCCTTTTTACTCTTTCTATCAGTACAAAGTCCACAAAATAGGTTCAACTACACATCTAAAAAGCTAAATGCATAGGACCATAACCCCATAAGTCGCCATAACAACTAAAATAAATCATACATGTGAAAGCTTCTCATTAATTTGGGTAGTAGATGGAAGATTTTGAATTACCTGTTTGTTGCTTGTGTAGTTATGTAAAGGCAGAGATTGAAAGAGCTAGAGACCAGGGCGGGGCCGTGGGGGAGCGAAGGCGGAGTCGTGTTACCTACTTGAATATTCTGTCTCTTTCTTCCCATACCATTTACCACCATTAGAGTCCGTTCACATAGATATTTTGGTTTTCTACTTTACGCTCTGTTTCTGAGTTTTAAAATGGACAGAAAAGAAGAAAAAAAATGAATAAAAAAGTTAAGTTTTCTTTTCAATTCTTATGTTTCTAAGTTTTTTAATAAACGGAAAAGAAAAGAAATGGATAGAAAACTTCACCACTTTTCCTGCCAAAGTTTTCCGTCCAAAATTGGCCTAATTTAGACGGAAAACAAATTAGAATAAGTAATATTTTTATAATTCACATATTATCCCCAACTTTTAATATAATAAATTTTAAATTACAACTCATGTTCTCAATTTTAAATTTTCTATTTTTTTTCATTAATGTTGGGAGGCGTTTATCGAGCCCTCCTTTGGGTCAAGGCTTAATATCGTAAGAATTTGGAGATCGGGGATCAAGCCTATGAAGATATTGGAGGTGCTTTGGTTCAAGATCTCGAGCCCTCCCGGCCGGAGTGAACCGGCCTTGTGATGGTCTGGCGGGTCTTCGAGTTCTTTTGGGTCAAGCCTGGACTAGATTATAGGACCGTTTGGGCTCGCAGACAAAGGCTCTCTGCGTGCAGTCAGGGCACCTATTCATATGCATATAAGGTAACTCCAAAGGTGGTGATGAGATTGGACTCTACTTGCACCTTTTAAGGAGATTGTGTTGGACCCAAGTTATGGTAACTACCATACACTAGGAGTCCTAATCCGACTGGGAGAAGGATTCTAAGGTGGTGAGTACTATAAATATAAGGCCTAGGTTATCATTATGAGGTAATACCTACTTTTGAGCACTAAATACTTATCCTCCCTTGTTAAACCTTGTAACTACTCAGACTCATTCTCACACCGAGTTATCCCCTGCCAAGCACAAGCAAGCCGCAAGCTCGTCGTGATCTCTCACATCGCAAGGTGTTCTAGCTGTGAGATTTCGTGATTGGACGCACCAATAAACTTGGCGTTAACATTGGCGCTGTAAGAAGGGCCGCTTAAATAACAATCACAATCGAATTTTTTCCCGACAAGAAACTATGGCGAGTGTGGAGTATGCGCTTCCGACCGTGAAAAGGTTAAACGCACTGCACCACTCGTGTGAGAGGGTTTGTGAAAGACAAACCGGGTTCCGTAATCCAGACGATCGATGGAGCCATTGGCTCCCCGGACGAAGGCTCTTCCATGAAAGCGCCACTTCAAGAACAAAGTCGGATGGATGGACGGGTTAATTCACGAGCTACCGGAGGCGCGTGAAAAGAGTCAGAGCTGTGGTAGTCGAGATCGAGAGAATTCATCCCGCGTAAAAAGATGCAAAGAAACAAAGATGCCATGATGACCCTACGCCTTCAGCAGCAGAGGAGCTCGAATCGCAGATGGCCAACGTGTTTCGGAGAGCAAGAGGCATCCTCTAAGAGGCGAGGCATCATAGCCGATCTCTTGGCCACCCCAAGGAAGGGGCTGATAGGGAGAGAAGTAGATACCGAAGTCGTTCGAGGGATGGCCGAAGCCGGAGGAGGAGTCGATCAGCAGGACGACGTTCTGAGCACCCGGGTCGGTCTGGGCAGAGGAGGGGAGACGAGATTCCCGAACGTGAGAGGGACAGACCCCAATCGTCCCCTCATGCAGGAGAGTCCGACCCCCTCGCTCGAAGGGTAGCTGAATTGGAGAAGCTGTTGTTGGTCAAGAGCCCGATCGGAACGCCCTCGACCTATATAGGGTCGCCCTTCTCGCCGGAAATTAATCAGGAGATAGCGGACCACAAAAGGAAGATGCCCCCGATGGAGACTTATGACGGGCTAGGGGATCCCTACGATCATTCTGATGGGTATGACAGGTTGATGACGTATTATGGCCACTCTGATGCAGCCAAGTGCCACATGTTCACATTACCTGAAGAAGCGCCCGGAATGGATGAGAACCTTGGCGCTGGATCGATAACTTCATGGAATGACCTTTGGGAAAAGTTTCATGCACGGTTCGGGAGTAATAAAGACGGGGGAAGATCACAGATCCCTCATGCAGGTCAGGCAGAGATCAGATGAGAGCCTGGGGCAGTATGTTAAGAGATTTCGGGAGGTCAGGTTTCGGGTATGAGCTGAATTCCCCACAAGCCTTGGGATTCTTCACAACGGGGCTAGACATCGGAAAATCAAAGAAGCTGATGAAGGACCTGGTAATCAACCCCCCTACCGACCGGATGTAAGCCTTCCATAGGTCCGAGGGTCACATAGCGATCGAGGAAGCGATGGGGAATTTCAAACCACAATCCCAATCCTACGAGAAGTCTAGAGATCGGGACAAACAGAGCTATCAGAAGTCTGACAATCAGGGGAGGTCGGATAGCTACAAGAAGAACCACAACGGGGGGGCCGGGTGGTGGAAGGCCACCCTTCCCAAACAAAAGTGTCAACAAGGTGTACACCGCACTCAATACAGATCGGGCCAAGATACTAGAGGAGATGCCAAGCAAGCCCTTTTTCAACCATGTCAAACGATCCCAAGCCGTGGAAGAGGGTTTGAACAAGTATTATCAGGCGATCACCGTAATCGTGGTCACACGACGTAAGATTGCACTAACTTGAAAGATTTAATAGAAAAGAATGTTCGTAATCGGCAATTAGTACAAAGACGTAGTTGGCGTGAGAAGGGTGGAAGCCCCAAGAGAGGAGAACATGGAGCTCCCCGAGAAGACAAACAAGAACCGAACCCACAAGCCCGAGGAGTTATTGATGTGATATCAAAGGTGAGGGCGGTAAGGCAAGAAGAGGAGGGCATCTCAAGCCGTCATCGTCACTAGTTGGCTCCTCGCCCGTAAAGAACAGCCATATTCAGCACCACCATCTCCTTTCGCACGATTTACTACCCTACTAAACGATCGAACCACATGATAAGCAATCGGTGATAACGGGCCAGTGTCGCCAATGGACATAAAGAGAATGATGATCGACAACGGGTCTTCGGTTGCCTTACTCTACACACATGCATACCAACGGATGGATTTGGGAGGAAAGAAGATGGAATTGGGAGGTGAGGACCATCAGACGGCTTCAATGCACGATTCTTGGCTCATGCATGTTTTGCACCAGAAGACTCGCTTTGGTACGATTTGGGACGCCTCCTCAGCAGACGGAAATCATGGTAAAATTTTTCGTCGTGCAAGTGGATTCGGCCTACAACGCCATCTTGGGAAGGCCCACATTAGCAGCGCTGCAGGCAGTAACATCTATACCCCACTTCAAAGTCAAGTTTTCGACACCGAACGGGATAGGGGAGGTAAAAGGGGATCTGGATATCGCCCGAAGGTGTTATCGGAATACCTTGATTTCCTCAGGGGTCGGGGTTAAGAAGCGTAAAACAGACGTTGTCCATCGAGATAGAGCCGTTCACCGAGGGAAGTACGGAACCCATGGCTCTACCAGCAGAAGAAACAGAGGATGTTGAGCTGGTACCGGGGAACCCAGACAAACTGGTCAAAATCGGGGCGGGATTATCCAAATAGCTGCGAACGGGTTTGGTGGAATTACATCGGGTGTATGCCAACATCTTCGCTTGGGAACCTAGCGACATGCCCGGAGTAAGCGAATCAATAGCATTACATAGGCTTCATACCGACCCAAAGAGGAAGCTAGTGATACAAAAAAGATGGATCTTTGCCCCGGAAAGACAGAAGATTATTGACGACGAGGTTACTAAATTGTTAGAAGCAGGGTTCATCTTCGAAATCGACTATCCCGAATGGCTGGCGAATGTAGTATTGGTTCAGAAGAAAAATGGGAAGTGGAGGATGTGCATTGACTACAAGGACCTGAACAAGGCATGCCCTAAAGACTTCTATCCCTTGCCCAACATAGACCAGCTGATTGATGCCACTTCGGGGTATGGAATGCTAAGTTTCATGGACGCTTTCTGGATATCACCAAATCTCGATGCACAAGGAGGATATCCCAAGACTAGCTTCATTACTCATCTGCTATATACGCAGATCGGAAGATGACCTTCTTGATCGCTAAACGCAGGAGCAACCTACCAACGAATGATGAACTTCAGATTCGTAAAGCAAAAGGGGCAAAGTATGGAAGTGTATGTGGACGACATGATCACAAGAGTATGTCATCCGGATCATCTGGAGGATTTAGCAGATCGCTTCAAAACGGTGAGACAACACAAATCGAGACCGAACCCAACCAAATGCACCTTTGGATTGGGTTCGTGGATATTTCGGGTATCCGGTCAAGAAGAGAGGGAATCGGGCCAATCCGTAAAAAATCTCTACGATCTTAGATATGAAATCTCCAAAGACATACAAAGATGTCAGAGAGACCGACGGATCAATTGCGCGCTTCTTCTGAGATTCATGTCAAGGTCACCGAAAGATGTCTATCCTTTTTGACACTCTCAAAGGCCCCAAAAATGACAAGAGTTTCAGTGGACTTTGAATGTGAAGACGCTGCTCCAAGAGATCAAGAGGTATTTGGGTTCTAAGCACCATTGCTAATGAAACCAATTCCTCGTAACCTTTATACTTATACTTGGCCGCAAAGCCGATGGCAAGAGGGCGACCGGTGAGGATAAGGGAGGTAAGCAGTTCCTTGTACTATGTCGCCCATGTTCTCCGGACGCAGAACGAAATACCCGAACTCGAAAATTTGCTTCACGCCTCATAATTGCTAGTAGAAAACTCGTGCACTATTTCCGTGGTCGGCTGATAGTGGGTCTACACGGATCACCTTTTGAAGAAGATTTTGCACAAGCCAAGTATCGTGTCGGTTGTCGCACGGGCAATGGAGTTCGACACAATTTGTTATAGAGTATCGCCCAACAACGGCAATCAAAGGGCAAAGCGCTCGCGCATTTTCGTGGTCGAGTGTTCTTTCACCGAACCGGAGGTGAGTATAGTGGCCGAAACACAACCAATCCAGACCTCATGGACTCTATACGTGGATGGATCGTCAACTATGGATGTCAGTGGAGCAGGAGTCATCCTAACAAGTCCTGAGGGATTCAAGGTACAGCAAGCTATTCGGTTTTGTTTCAAGGCCACAAACAACGAAGCAGAGTATGAGGCCATCTTAGTGGGGATACGACTGGCCCAAAGCCTAGAGGTACAGAGGTTGATCATCTACAGTGATTCACAGTTGGTGGTCAGGCAGTTATCGGGCGAGTACGAAGCTCGGGGGGCAAGGATGACCAAATATCTGGCCGAGGTAAAAGATAATCTTATGTACTTCACTTCATACAGTTGTCAGGGGGTCGACCGGTCAGATAATACGATAGCAGATGCTTTGGCAAGGCTGGAAACTACTGAAGCAAGCTCTTTCAATGGATCAGTGTACTTGGAGGTTCTCGAAAAACCCAGTGTCCCAAAGACAGAAATCCTAGCTTTGGACCGACTCGACTGCTAGCTCACACCTTATATCTCATACTTGGCCGATGGGACCCTCCCTTCGGACCGAATCCTAGCCAGGCAAGTCAAACACCGAAGCTCGAACTTCGTCCTCATAGATGGAGATCTATACCAAAGAGCCTTTAGCTCTCCACTGCTCAAATGCCTGACTCCTTCGGAGGCAGACTACACACTTCGGGAGGTGCATGAGGGGATCTGTGGGGATCACATGGGAGCAAAGTCACCGCACATAAGATTTTGAGGCAGGGGTATTATGGCCAACTATCTATATCAAGAAAAGGAATTTGCTAGAAGTGTCCCAAGTGCCACCATTTAAAAGAATATTCCACATCAACCCCCGAGGAACTATATTCGCCTTATTCCCGATCCCCTTTGCTGTGTGGGGAATCGACATTCTGGGGCCTCTGCCAAAAGCTAAGGGACAAGTTAGCTTTGTGATCATGGCTATTGATTACATGACAAAGTGGGTCAAAGCCAAACCACTGCAAAAGATCACCGAACAGGAATGTTTGAAGTTTTTTTAAAGAAGGGTCGTCTCACCGCCTTCAGATCCCGATGGCAAAGTGGTCTCTTGACAATGGCAAAAGCATTTTTTGGGGTCTAAGTTTGAAGGCTTTTTTGAAAGAGTTAAGGATCCAAAGATCGCAAGACTTGATGCTGCCCATCCTCACCAAACGGCCAAGTGGAAGTGACCAATCGAACCCTACTCAATGGAATTAAACGCAGATTAGATGAATTAAAGGGTCATGGGTTCAAGAATCGCTATCTATTTTGTGGGCATATCGAACTACCCCAAGGACTACAACTGGAGACTCCCCATTCAGGTTGGTATACGGGACCGATGCACTCATTCCTGTTGAGATCGGATCTCCAACTCTTCGAGTCATCCAATACAAAGAGCTATATAATGATTAGGGTTTGAGAACTAATTTAGATTTGTTAGATGAAGTTCTGGATTCAAAGAATGATGAGGTTGGCCATCTATCGCCAAATGAATGTACCCGACACTATAATCAAGGTGAAGACAAGGAGGTTTGCAATAGGAGATTTGGTCCTCCCGGAGTTGGAGGCATCAACCCCCGTAACATCGGCAAGCTAATGCCCAACCGGGAGGGGCCTTATGAGGTGGTAGAGTGTCAAGCCAGAACCCACCGGCCGAGCAATGGACGGTTCGGAGGTAAAGAATACATGGCATGCTGGAAGACTTAGAAAATTTTACCAGTAATAGTTATGTCGTTCTTGTTTTTATCCATGTAATCGTTTCAACTCAAATGATATAAATGAAAATTCCTATTTCATCGTTGTTTAACTTCATCTATATTCATATATTTCACATTACTTGAACAGACACGCCGCACTATCCGATCAAGAGGTTGAAAAAAACACCACCGATCGATATAAGTCCCGAGCATAATCGATCGAGAGTTCAATAAATTCTTAAAATATAGATCTCGCACTATCCGATCAAAAGGTTCGAAAGACACCACCGATCGAGATAAGTCTGGGTATAATCGCTGACCCTTCAAAATCGAGATAAACTCTAAGGACGATCCAATCGAAGGTTCGGTGGACATAATCGATCAAGATTAGTCATAAGTAAACCGACAATAAACATTCATGGGCAAAGAATATATCTCATTTATACTTAGAAAATTTTTACTTTACAAACCCTGGCCGCCACGATTCTGCCAAGTACAAAAAGGGAAATTTTCTTTATTATAAATCCTACATATCTACTCAAGCAGGGGGTCATCTTCTCGACACGACTCATCATCCGAAGAGTCAAGGATGGAGACATCGAGCCCCAAGCACCATCACTTTGCTTTTTAGCCTTTTCCCCGATGAGTCTCATACCCTCACCAAATTGGGCTATGACCTTATCGCTCAAGGCTTCAGATTCTTCAGATTCGACGATGGCTTGGTCGTGCTCGCTTCGATTATCTTCTGAAAGGCATTGATGGTAGCAGCCAAAGTGTTGTTCTCCTTGATCAAGAACATCATCTTGTCGCATCTCGGAGAACTTGAGCGTAATGTCACAACAAAGATCTTCCCGATCCTTGACCTCTTGGAGCAGATGATCCCTCTCGGCCAGAAGAGTGTTGTGCTTATGCTCCAGTTCTTCGATTCGGTCCTCCGTCCGGGCCACCTTATTTCGGGTCTCAATGTGAGAATCCCGTTCCTTCTTCGGGCCGGATTGTAAACCCTAACCTCAAATTTCAAGCAAATTTCAACATCCGCCCCCACCGAATTTCTTTCTTTGTGGATCGAAGTAGGGAGGGATGGTTTCAAGTAGTATATATTGGCCCGCAGCAGAAACACATACATCAGTACAAGAAGTAAAAGTCAAAGTTAATAGCAGCAATCAGATTGACAAAGGGAATTACCTGGGTCTGAGCTCGAACATAGGCCACCAAGAACTGATCAGAAGAGTATCCTTTAAACCGCCGTCGTCACCGTGTAGTTTGAAGTGATCAAGAGGGTAAAAGGGAAACCTCCGACGGGCTCTTGGGCCAACAGTAGCTCGGTGATCCCCGGAAGAGCCGGGACCTAGGAAGGAGTGGTGGAACGGCCTGCATCGGGACCACCATCTCACCCATCGGCAGACTGTAACCTTCCGACAATCAAGTCTTTTTGATCGGGGTTTGAGAGGAACCTCTTCGATATCCTCCGAATCCTCACCACTTTGGTCGATGGAGGGGCGGCGGAGAGTTTCGGCTTAGGCCGAGAAGGCGAGGGACTTCAGAGCCGCTTTGATGGCTCGGCTTGGAGGGCTTTTGGACTTCTTCAAGAAGCCGCTTTTCTCCCGCTGGCTCATCTTCGCCGCCCTCTTGTGTGGTCGGGGATCGGCCCCAAAGTCGCAATTCCCCTGACAACTCGGTGATTGAATAGTATCCTCCTCGGAGAGCGTCGCTTTATCATCGGGGCCTCGGATGAACGGGGGTGACGGTGATAGGGA
Organism: Panax ginseng; assembly: GCA_020205605.1. Classification (NCBI taxonomy): domain Eukaryota; kingdom Viridiplantae; phylum Streptophyta; class Magnoliopsida; order Apiales; family Araliaceae; genus Panax; species Panax ginseng. Next base: position 133,089,057 of record CM035128.1, read on the forward strand.
TGAAGAGGTCGCCAACGCCTCGGGTTTGAAGATTGTCACTGCACAAAGGCAAACAAGTTAAGGGATGAAGCAAGAAAAATAAAAATAAGAAACAAAACGAGTAAAGGGGTACTTACAACCGTGTTTATATACAACAAAGCTTCATCCATCGAAGCCCCAAACTTCACCGGATCTGTTCCATCGCTTGTAGAATGCCTTAAAGGCATCTACCGATCTGCGTGGGGAATCTTGAAATTTTGGCCGAGGAGTCGGCTGGATGGGCCCAGGAGGGGAGAAGCTGAAGGTCGGTTCCTTTTGCAAAGAACCATTGTTCGTGCCATCCCTTGTTACTGGAAGGGGTCTTGATCGGCACAGAGCGATTGGGGCGTTTATTTAGTTGCCGAAGGCCGGGCTCTTTAGACCCGCCGATGGTGAAGAGGGCGAAGAAGAGGTCGAGGCCGGGAGTGATTCCCATCTCCTGACAGGTGGCTATGAAGGAGACTAAATGGATGTACGAGTTCGGCACCAGCTGGGCGAACCCGATCCCCACGAAGCCGAGGAAGGAAGAAATGAAGTTGTGAAGAGGAAACCGAACCCCGTATTTCAGCACAAACAGGGGAACGGCCACCCATTCACCCTCGGGCCTCCAGAACATCTTCTCATCGGGCCGAGGGATCCTGAGTTTGTATTCTTTGGGTATTTTGAAGAGGGTTCGGGAAATCGAGATTTGAGAAGGGGTGAGAGTAGAAGGGGTGTGGAGGTGAGAAAACTACCGAGGAGTGATAGGCGCTCAACCCTAACCTCGCTGGCTCGCTAGAGTAGGTGGTGCCTAAGTGGTGTCGATTGGGACCACTAAGCATTCGACCTCTAAAGAAGTCGCCGGTGGTAACGAGGCGATGACAAGCTCAAATGGTCGGAATAATGTCGAATCAACCATTTGGATATGAAATCGAGAGGTAAGGTGATGCAAGTAAGAAGTTTTGAGAGGAAATAAACAAAATAGCACTCAAATTTCAAAGACAGCTTGAGGAAAATAGGTGATTGGTAAGAAACAAGCTTGCATGTAAATCGCCACGGAGAATTTGAAAGCAAGGAGTCAAGAAAAGTGATAATGAGGGGGGAAGGGAGTTTTTATAAAGAGTACGGCACGGAACCCCAAGGCGGCTATTAAATACTTAAGGTGGGTCCAGGCGTGAAAAGGCGGCAACGTTTCAAAAATCAAGAATCGATCAGATGAGCTTCCACCGACAAATTTCATCATTAGTCGTCGTGACCTTTCATATACCGATCGCTCAAGTCTCTAATCCTTTCAAGTCTCCAATCATAAATATGTTATAATTAGAGACTGGGGGCAATGTTCGAGCTGCTTTATCGACCCTCCTTTGGGGTCAAGGCTTAATATCGTAAGGGCCGGAGATATCTGGGGCCAAGCCTATGAAGATATGGAGGTGCTTGGGTCAAGATCTCGAGCCTCCCCGGCCGTGAGCCGAACCCGGCCTTGTGGATGGTCGAGGCTCGGCCTTCGAGTTCTTTGGGCCAAGCCTGCACTCAGATTATAGGATCGCTTTGGGCTCAAGACAATGGGCTCTCCCTGCGGCAAGAGTCCGCACCTATTCATATGCATATAAGGTAATATAAGGTAACTCCAGATTGGAGGTGGTGACCTTTTAAGGAGATTGTGTTGGACCCAAGTTATGGTAACTACCATACACTCAGAGTCCTTAATTGGGAGAAGGATTCTAAGGTAGTGAGTACTATAAATATAAGGCCCCAAGTTATCATTATGAGGTAATACCTAACTGAGCACTAAATACTTATCCTCCTTGTTAAATCCGTAACTACTGTAATCATTCTTCTAAGGTATTGAGTACTATAAAGTATAAGATTTTGTGTGATCATTACATATGGGGTTCTAATACCTAGATTCGTGATTGACGCTACTAAATACTTATCCTCAATTAAAAACCTCGTAAACAACTACTGAAAACTTCAAATTTTCTATTCTTTTTTTTTTTTGTTCTAATTTAAATTTTTTATTCTTTTTTTTTATTATTTTAAACTCAGAAACAGAGTGGTATAAAACTCGTCAGAATTGTAACGTGGAAGCGGATGAGAGAGACGAAAAAACAAAATTAGTCCGTTCTTGTTCTCTTTTCTCTCTTTTTCTAACATTCCATTTTCATTTTACTTTCTTCTCATGAGACGTGTCCATCCTAGCATACCAGCAAATGACCCTTTATTTTACGATATAAACCAACTTATCCTATTATCCTAGACATATCTAAGTTGTATTTTATTATTCATATATTGAATTGTAAATTACAAATTTTATATAATTTATATTCTAATTATACAAGTAAAATTATAATAAATTATCAAAAATACATTATTAATATTATTATTTTATTTATTGGTATTATTATGTAAAAATTATTATTATTATTATTATTATTATTATTATTATTATTATTATTATTATTATTATTATAGTATAATAATAGAGTACAAAATAAAAAATGATATTGCATACTATATTAATTTTATTTTTTTTTAGTTATTTTGCACAATTTAAGTCGCAACTATTATAATTTTTGCGTTAGGGCAACGAATTAGCTTAGTATTGTTTTAACTTTTAAGGCTTAATAATTTTTTTATATCGATTCAAGTTAGTTGGTTAACCGTATAGCAAAAATTCAAGAACCAAACTCGAGTTTGGTTATTACTAGTACTAAATAACTAATGAGTAATTTGATTATTACTAGTACTAAATAATATATTGGATGCCTAACTTGGTAATAGTGACATGATAATCAAAGTGTTATGAAAATTTTAAGCACATTATGTCATTTTCTACTAACATAAAAAGAAATGAAAACAAACTCTTTAGGTGTAAAACGATGAAAGTGATAATCATCATCATGATCAAGCTCCAAATTCGCGTTCATGCCAACATTTGACAGACAACTACGCATTATGGAATAGGCTAAATATACTTTTGTTACATTTAATTTTGTCAAATTTATAATTTGGCACCTGAAGTAATTGGGCTTACAAATTACAACATAAAGTACTGAATTGCTTAAAATTTTCACCTCAAATTTAATCTCCAGTATTAATTGACCAGAATTCCTGATTTGGTCAAGAATGGTTTTATATAGTTTGATAGTAGTCAATTATAGTTTGACTTCTTATAAAAAAAATACTCTAACTAATACTATATATATATATACTAGGGTTAATCCGTGCCTTCGGCACTACTAATACTCGTGTAATTATCCAATACCTAAAGATGAATCTAAATGAAAAATGTGAGTTACAATGTTTAAAGAGTATATATTTAATAAAAATTATAAATTTTCGTAATTATTTGTTGTAAATAAGAAAATTTCTAATTAAGATAGACATCCCACCCAAAAAATAAAGAAGTCAAGAATTTTGCCACAAATTGTATCTACATACTCATTATTTACAAATTGAGACTGGCAAGAAAAAATAAATTTGTTAAGGAAACAACTAAAGCCAACATCCACATTCACTCAACAATAAATTTGACCTAGGATAGTTAACTACATTTATTAAATTCGAATGCCAATGACCTTCATATTTTCTTAATAAATTTGACCTAGGATAGTTAACTACAATCCCAATGCCAATGACCTTCATATTTTCTTCAAGCACATTTAAAAGTACTTCTCTTCACGTATATGCTATTGATTCCCTTTATTTAATTTGCAATTTTAGATGGAACATGAATTAATTAGTAAAACTATTTTAAGCACAATACATTATACAAATGTGTCCATTGAATACCAATCGCTGATACATTAACAGGTAAAAGCATTGTAGTTTTAAAATAGCGTAATGATACCCACTTGCTTAAAAGGTTCATGCGCACCAAATTGGTTTGGAGCTCCTTTGCCTGATTAAAATAAAATAAGAACTTCAAAAATAATTGACCCAACCGCAAAAAAAGGTAAATTTAGTCAAACATATAGCCAAAAAAATCATCTGGGCCATCGTAAATTTGGACAAGCTAGTCGCTACTGACTTTAAAAAATGTTGGCAAAATTTCGTTTAAAAATAGATATCCAGACAAATCTAAACCTGTCTATTAAACTTACAATCATCCAAACATATCCAAACCACAAAAAAAAAAACCATCATTTCATACCCAAAATCATCATACCATGCAGAAATTAATACATATTCAATAATTAACACATATCCAACCACCAAAGTATCAAGCTAGAAGCTACTAATTTCAAGAAATTTCGGCAGAGTTTCCTTTTAAAATAGATATCCAGAAAAATCTAAACCTGTTTAAAAAACTTACAATCATCCATACATATCCAAACCACCAAAAAAAACATCATTCCATACTCAAAATCATCATAACCATGTATAATTACCCAACTTTACAAAAGACGGAGAACAAAAATACATATATACAGAAAATAGAGAAACAACATGTTGAGCACCACCCTTTACTTTACATCTTACACCAAATACATTCTTTACAGCTTACACCAAGTATCCTTCAATATATACCCAAAAATACATATAATAACATTTACCTTGTATATCTGTCAAGCTCTAACATGTCTTTGGTACATAAACCTTTGAAAAAAAAGGTTATCCATCGGCAACGTCCACGACCAACGAATATTGTTTGTAACAAAAATCTGTTATTTATAAGAGAAAGCAAAATGTTAGTAGTATCGCAAGAACGAAACAATTGACACGTGATTACTTAAATACGATTTAAGAATTGCAATGATGTTCAAGCGGATAGTTCAGCCTATATAGCAATGCTATTGTATTTCTTCTAGATTGTTCGCTCTCTCTAGAGATAAAGTCATTTATTTATTTTTCTAATACATGAAAGGATAGGCAATAAGTTTGACAGCAAAAAAACTTGTGAACTTGATAAATTACTGATGTGTCTGCTTATTTAAGCTTATAATTAGATAACTGTACAATGCAACTTAGAATTGATTAAATGGAATTACTCATGACTGCATGTTTTGTCATTTTTCCATACTTAACAATAAGTGATATGGCATTTATTTGATTTTTTAGGGGATTTTTTCTCCTTTACTTACCGTCAATTAATCCCCAATCTATCTATACAGAAAATTACACTTGTACATGTTATGTAGTCTGGAAAATTACAACCATCGGCATTAATGGCTCAAATATATGGGGAATATGGACAATTACAATGATGTTCAAGCGGATAGTTCAGCCTATATAGCAATGCTATTGTATTTCTTCTAGATTGTTCGCTCACTCTAGAGATAAAGTCATTTATTTATTTTTCAATACAGGAGAGAATAGGCAATAAGTTTGACAGCAAAAAAACTTGTGAACTTGGTAAATTACTGATGTGTCTGCTTATTAAAGCTTATAATTAGATAACTGCACACTGAAGTAGAAATATCTTCACAATCAAGAATTTATTCCTAACGTAGCAGTAAGTTTCTCCACAAATTAGGAATTGAAAGAAATGCATTAATTATTCCCATATTTTTATCAATTATTTTCAACAATGATCTATCTCTAGATATCGTTCTACATCAAAATAGTAACACTTAGAATATATTGTTTTGTTTGCACTTTGCACCAGAGTTTACAGCAGCAAAATGTTTGCAGCATGTGCGACCGCAGATTGTACACCATAGTGTTCGTCAAATTTCTTATTACAATAATTTCGTAAAAGTATCCAAATGCTTCGGTTTACAAATTTACAGTGTTAGCGTATTGGAAAATATAGATAAAAACATTTGAAGCCACACATGTGCACTTTATAATCTGTAGGGTATAAAGTTGGTTAAACTACTGCTATGTTAGTCATGACACTCAATTTTAATATAAGTGGTTTGAGAATTTTAAGTAATTATTAATTATTTAGTTTTCAATATTATTCCAAGTATTAAATATAATTTTGGTTCTCTCACTATTTTTTGCTAAGAAATAACACTCTTTTTATAATATAAAGATAATACAGATAATTAATATTATATTTAAAGTTATACAATTATTTTTTAATACTGTACACAATTCTAAAACGACTTATATCAAGAAACGGATAAAGTATGAATTAGGACAAAGTTTTATGCACGAACTCGTTCAACCTCTAATACTAACTTTTTACTACAGTTGCTAAAGTTTTATCTTTAAATAAATTATATTAGCTGTCGTGACCTTTCATATACCTGATCGTTCAAGTCCTAACCTTTCAAGTCTCCAATCATAAATATGTTATAATTAGAGACTGGGGGGCAATGTTCGGGAGCGTTTTACCGACCCTCCTTTGGGCCGAAGGCTTAATATCGAAGAAATTTGGAGATATCTAAATCAAGCCTATGAAGATATTGGAGGTGCTTGGGTCGGCATCTGAGCCCTCCTGGGCCGGAGCTGAACCCGGTCTTGTGATGGTCGGGGTCGGGTCTTCGAGTTCTTTGGGCCGAAGCCCAGACTAGATTATAGGACCGTTTGGGCTGCACGAGTGGGCTCTCTCGTCTTGTGCAGTCAAGAGTACCTATTCATATGCATATAAGGTAACTCCAAAGGTGGTGATGAGATTAGACTCTACTTGCACCTTTTAAGGAGATTGTGTTGGACCCAAGTTATGGTAACTACCATACACTAGGAGTCCTAATCTGACTGGGAGAAGGATTGTAAGGTGGTGAGTACTATAAATATAAGGCCTAGGTTATCATTATGAGGTAATACCTACTTTTGAGCACTAAATACTTATCCTCCCTTGTTAAATCTTGTAACGGCATGTACTCATTCTCACACTGGAGCTATTCCCCGGCGGCACAAGCCGTCAAGATTTTGTGTGATCATTATCATCAATGTGTTCTATAGCGTAGATTCTCGTGATTGGGACGGCCACGGCTTAAAAGCGTTGACAATTAAAAACTCAGAAACAACACAAAGGAAAATTTCAAATTTTTTATTCTTTTTTTTTTTTGTTCTAATTTAAATTTTTTATTCTTTTTTTTTTTTATTTTAAACTCAGAAACAGAGTGGTATAAAACTCGTCAGAATTGTAACGTGGAAGCGGATGAGAGTGACGAAAAAACAAAATTAGTCCGTTCTTGTTCTCTTTTCTCTCTTTTTCTAACATTCCATTTTCATTTTACTTTCTTCTCATGAGACGTGTCCATCCTAGCATACCAGCAAATGTCCCTTTATTTTACGATATAAACCAACTTATCCTATTATCCTAGACATATCTAAGTTGTATTTTATTATTCATATATTGAATTGTAAATTACAAATTTTATATAATTTATATTCTAATTATACAAGTAAAATTATAATAAATTATCAAAAATACATTATTAATATTATTATTTTATTTATTGGTATTATTATGTAAACTAATTATTATTATTATTATTATTATTATTATTATAGTATAATAATAGAGTACAAAATAAAAATGATATTGCATACTATATTAATTTTATTTTCAGAAATTATTATTTTTGTATGATTACATAATTAATTTATTATGTAATATGAATATCTATATAATATAACAAATCATGTCTTTTTTAGTTATTTTGCACTATTTAAGTCGCAACTATTATAATTTTGCGTTAGGGCAACGACTAGCGAGTATTGTTTTAACTTTTAAGGCTTAATTATTTTTTTATATCTGATTCGGTTAGTTGGTTAACCGTATAGCAAAAATTCAAGAACCAAACTCGAGTTTGGTTATTACTAGTACTAAATAACTAATGAGTAATTTGATTATTACTAGTACTAAATAATATATTGGATGCCTAACTTGGTAATAGTGACATGATAATCAAAGTGTTATGAAAATTTTAAGCACATTATGTCATTTTCTACTAACATAAAAAGAAATGAAAACAAACTCTTTAGGTGTAAAACGATGAAAGTGATAATCATCATCATGATCAAGCTCCAAATTCGCGTTCATGCCAACATTTGACAGACAACTACGCATTATGGAATAGGCTAAATATACTTTTGTTACATTTAATTTTGTCAAATTTATAATTTGGCATCTGAAGTAATTGGGCTTACAAATTACAACATAAAGTACTGAATTGCTTAAAATTTTCACCTCAAATTTAATCTCCAGTATTAATTGACCAGAATTCTGATTTGGTCAAGAATGGTTTTATATAGTTTGATAGTAGTCAATTATAGTTTGACTTCTTATAAAAAAAAAAAATACTAACTAATACTATATATATATATATATATATATATATATATATATATATATATATATATATATATATGTATGCAATTTATATACTAATTAACCAATTGCGGAGGTGATCTTATTTAATATATCTTTCTCCAATTACATTTTCATTGATCCGTATTTTGCTCATTTTATATATGAATGTTTGATAGATGATGACTTTATAAATATAAATATGTATATTCTCTGTTGAGATCCTTGGGTATTCGGTAAAAAAGAGTATTAATTAGTTATTTTTAATGAAGTCAAACCGTATAAAAAACAAAGCAAAAAATTTCAACATAAGTGGCTTGACAGAAGAGTCTTGGATATCTTCAAACCACAGATTTATATATATCAAATTCAAATATTTTATAGAGAGAGGTACAAGGAGAATACAAAAGAAAAATGCTAAGAAAAGTTCTACCTCAACAATGGGTGAGGTCTCCCAATTTATACAAGTGAGAAGATAAGAAAGGATCTGGCGTGTCCTGGATAGTGGAGTGGTTGGGGCCCTTATCTTTTCTTCTATAAATCTCAGCCGTGAGAAGTGGAGGGCATGAGACAGGCTGTCGGATGAGTGGATTACAAATTTGGTTGGCGTCTTCGATAATAGAGGACAATTTGGTCGCTACTTTTCGATGGTGGAGCTCGCGTGGTTGTCCTTTTCTCGATTATTGACATCAGAATGGAGGATAGCTTTATGCTTTTCCTTTTCCTTTCTTGTCTTGTTCCATTTTTTTTGAAATCATGGAGGTGAGAGAGTCCCAAAAGTCTCCCATCGTAGGCTCCGGTTCCTGACTTTCTCCAGCTAAGACATTGAATTCATTGTCGTCCTGTTCAGATTCTTCATTATCGCTAACAGTTTTCATGGAACTGTCGTCTTGCGTGAATGATTGTAGGAATTGGGTTTTCATATAGTCCATGGTTTTGACTATTAATTCTGTTTCAGTTAGATTTGGAAATTTCTGTTTTAAATCAGTTTGAATCTTGACAAAAGGATTAACTGATGATGGTGCCGGGCGAGCTTTGAGGATAACATCCAAGCGGGGCCCGGTATGGTTTCGTATGGATTTCAAAAGTTCGTAACGTGGGATTAAGACCTTTATCCCACCACTTGGTAAAAAATACTCTTTTTAAGCGAGGGATTTTATTCTGATAATCACACTGAAAATCCCACTTCCAAATCCAAGGAATTCCAAAACGGATTATGAAATGGGCAAACAGTTTCTGCATAGATAATTCTTTATTTACTGGTATATGGGCATAGGCAACTTGCCATTCGAAAAAAACTTAGAGATAAACATGACCGTATGAGTATACCTTATGTCCAGTATTCTTATGGCCATCTTATTTCAGTAATTATCGAAGAGGATTATCATTATGTAATGATATGAAACTCCAACAATTAATGAAAAAAAGTAATCTCACCAAAAGACATGAGATAGGAGAATTTTTGCGATCAATTCTCTTATGACACAAAATTACAAAGATTACCCTCGTAAAGCTAAACAAAGAAAATTCTAAACCTTCTAGATCTTACCGAAAACGTTCTTCTAAGAGATCTTCAAAACCAAAACCCCTGAAAAATCTTCCAGAAAAAGAAAGAATAGCGAGAAAGAAAGATAAATCTAAAATTCAATGCTATAAATGCGAAAGACAGGACACTTTGCTAATAAATGCAATTCAAAATTAAAACAAAAGCTTAATGAATTATCCTTGATGAGGAAATTCAACAAAGAAATTCTTAATTGTTTGTCTAATAATGACTCCGAGTCCAAATTTCGAGATAATGATCTAGTCAAGTCTATTCGTAATCCGATAATAATTTCGACAACGAACAATGTCAAACTCAGATCGTTAATCGTAATACGACTCATCGAAGCTAATTCTTTGGAAAGCAATCGTCGAGATGAATGGTTTAGATATTGGAGGTCCCGAAGATAATGTCTTAACGACCACCGTAAATCCCTTCTAGACCTCGTATTAATGCATTAAAGATCCGGAGATCGATTAAAATTTTTGGAAATCATTATAAAACACGTAAAGGTCAAGACACCCTTCCTATTAACCAAGATAAAAGATGAAAGAGGTTATGAAACGTATTCGTAATGTTTCTACCGAGAAGCCTACTACAATCCGAGATTTAAAAATGAAATAAATATTTTAAAATCTGAAATAAAACAATTACTGTAATAATAATATTATTATCTTTCAAGATTTAACCAATATTAAAAATAAGTTAAATCACAAACAAGATAATATAGAATCCTCCAAACAACCCGAATCCTTTGATAAACCGTAATCCTCCTAATGTATTTAATGTTAATGAATCAAGTAGTCTTCCGTAAATGGTATATTAGAATTACTTTTATTATTAAACCGGACTTTATTATCAAAGATGCCATTGCCCTAGTTGATAGTGGTGTCGACATGAATCTGTATCCGTGAAGGTCTTATCCCTACCAAATACTTTCGTAAGACCACTCAATCTTTAACTAGTGCAAGTGGAAATACTATGAATATAAAGTATAAAATTCTTGAAGCCTTAATCTGTAATCAAGGTCTTTGTTTACCTACTTCTTTTGTTCTTATCCGTAATATGAATCAAAGTATCATTTTAGGCACTCCATTTCTATGCCTTTTAATGCCTATTACAAAAATTGATACTTTAGGAATTCATACAACTCTCAATAATGTATATATTGTTTTTGAATTTATTACCAAGAACCTTACACTAAAGGATTAAATCAAGTCAAAGACATGATTTATTCTAAAGAAAAACAAATCAATTTTATTCGTAAAGAAATAAAATTTCTTACTACGTAACAAAGAATTTTACAACCTTCTTTACGAGGAAAAAATTAAACTAATCCATAAAACTCTTCAAAGCTGAAATGCTGCGGTGATGTCCCAAATGCTTCTCGGAGCAGGAAGAAACATATTATTTCTCTTCCTTATATCCCTAGTTTTAATGAGAAAAATATTCCTACTAAATCTCGACCCAGTCAGATGAAGAAAGAATATTTACTCCTTTGTAAAACCGAAATTGAGTCCCTCCAACAGAAAAAATTAATAAAACCTAGTACCTCTCCCTGGAGTTGTACTGCCTTTTATGTCAATAAAATTAGAGAAATTGAACGAGGAACTCCACGACTCGTTATCAATTATAAACCTCTTAATGAAGCCCTTCAATGGATTAGATATCCAATTCCGAATAAGAAGGATCTTCTTGACCGACTTCATGATGCCACTATTTTCTCTAAATTCGATATGAAATCAGGATTTTGGCAAATTCAAATTAGAGAACAGGATACTTATAAACCGCTTTACTAAAGACCTTTTGGCCCTACTGAATGGAATGTTCTTCCATTTGGAGTAAAAATGGACCTTCGTAATTCCAAACACATCATGAATGATATTTTTAACCCTTTATGAATTTATTATACATTACATTGATGATGTTTTAATTTTCTCTTCATCTATTGAGCAAAGATATAAAATATTTAAATATTTTTAAAAATGTTATCATAAAAATGGTTTGGTAGTTTCTGCCCCCAAAATGAAACTTTTCCAAACAAAGATCAGATTTCTTGGACATAATATTTCCAATGGAACTATTATTCCTATTGATAGATGTATTGAATTTGCATCTAAATTTCCGGATGAAATAAAAGATATTAATCAACTGCAGAGATTTTTGGGAAGTTTAAATTATATTCGAGATTACTATCCAAATCTTTCCCAAGATGCTTCTATTCTGTATACGCCTTCGGAAAAATCCTTCACCTTGGAATGAAGAACATACTGATGCAGTAAGAAAAATTAAATCTAGAGTTAAACAGTTACCTTGTTTGTCCTTACCTAATCCCGAATGGAAAAAGATCGTTCAGACCGATGCTTCCAATACAGGATATGGTGGTATTTTAAAACAATTTAATCCTAAAAGTAATAAAGAGGATCTTATTCGTTTTACTTCAGGAACTTGGAAAGGACCTTCTTTAAATTATCCTACTATTAAAAAAGAATGCCTTTCGGGTTGTCAAATGTGTTTTAAAATTTCGGGATGATCTTTTAAATCAAGACTTTTTAATTAGAGTTGATTGTTCAATTTGCAAAACAAATCTTTAAAAAGATGTTCAAAATTTAGCTTCAAACATGATATTTGCTACTTGGTAAAGTATTTTATCGAAGATTTGACTTTGATATTGAGTATATCAAAGGAAAGCAGAACTCTTTCTAGGATTTCCTAACGAGAGAATATTTGCGGGAATGACCATGAGAGAAGTCGTGGTCATGCGGTCAATCTGGGCCGAGGCGAGATTAAATCCAGTATTATCTGAAATTCCTAGTCTAAATACTCAATCCGATGAATTCTTGACTTCTTCTAGCCGTACCAACAGCGAAAAGATGTTCTTCTACTACCCTAACAAAGTATATTCCAAATCGAAATGTGGAAGAAGCAAGATTGTTCATTGAACAGAATGATGAAAAATGGATGAAAGATCCATGGGAGATCAAGAGGCGTTATTTAACGACTCAGCGAGTCTCCTCCCGCTTTAACCGAAGATCGCTTATGTGTATGATCAAATTATTATTGAAACAAACATCTATGGACATTAAGCATAACTTCATGATCCATCTAAACCAACTAGCCCAATTCAATACGGTAAAACCCACGCTCAAGAGTATTATGCCTCTTGCCAATTGGGGTATTAATCCTCATACCACCCGCATCTTGTTGATTCCGGTCATACAATGCGAAACCAGAATCTGACTATTGGGATTATATTGATTCTTTTACGCATGTTTTCTATTATCGAGAATCCTATCCGTAACCATTCTGGTTTATCCAGTATCATCCAGATGTTCTAAAAAGCGAAATTCTATTTGGTTTTTCGTTTGGTGGGATAAGCTTGGAATTACCATAGAAACTCTACCGAGAATCTATTCAAACAAAGATTCAAAGAATGGCAAGTTGCCTATGCCCATATACCGATAAATAAAGAATTATCTATCTGTAAACTGTTTGCCCATTTCATAATCCGTTTTGGAATTCCTTGGATTTGGAAGTGGGATTTTCGGTGTGATTATCGAATAAAATCCTCGCTTAAAAAGAGTATTTTTACCAAGTGGTGGGATAAAGGTCTTAATCACGTTACGTAACTTTTGAAATCCATCGAGAACCATACCGAGTTCGCTTGGATGTTATCCTCAAAGCTGCCTTGACACCATCATCGATTAATCCTTTTGTCAAGATTCAAACCGATTAAAAAGCGAAATTTCCAAATCTAATCGAAAATGTAATTAATAGTCAAAACCATGGACTATATGAAAACCCAATTCCTACAATCATTCACGCAAGAGCGACAGTTCCATGAAAGCTATTAGCGATAATGAAGAATCAACACGGACGACAATGAATTCAATGTCTTAGGCGGAGAAAGTCGAGAACCGGAGCCTCGATGGGAGACTTTTGGGACTCTCTCACCTCCATGATTGAGAAAAAATGGAACAAGACAAGAAAAGGAAAGGAAAAGCATAAAGCTATCCTCCATTACTGAGATCAATAATCGAAAAGGACAACACAAGTAGCTCCACCATCGAGAAAGTAGCGACCACGGTGTCCTCTATTATTAGAAGACGCCAACCAATTTGTAATCCACTCATCCAAACTGACACATCTCATGCCCTCCACTTCTCATTTGAGATTTAAAGAAGAAAAGATAAGGACTGCCAACCGACTCCACTATCCAGGACACGCCAGATCCTTTCTTATCTTCTCACTTGTGTAAATTGGGAGACCTCTCCCATTGTTGAGGTAGAACTTTTCTTAGCATTTTTCTTTTGTATTCTCCTTGTACCTCTCTCTATAAAATATTTGAATTTGATATATATAAATCTGGGGTTTAAAGATATCCAAGACTCTTCTGTAAGTTTTTTATTATTGCTTCTGTTAACTATTATGTTTCCTTGCTTGAGCTTTTAGATTACCATATCGAAAAGCGATAATCGATTCAAAACAAAGATATCAATCATAGCAGATAATTATAACCGATTCTTATTTCTTAGAAACGATTTTATATATCGAACATTATATTATTTTAACTAAAACCGCGCCATATGAGGAAGAAACACGCTTAAACTTATAGTTTTAGGTAGAACCCCTACCCCTAATCAATGAGTATTTCATGAGATCATATATGTGGTAATTTATCTGTAAATATATATTTAATATGTTTTTAAAATTCTATGCCATGTATTAATAAAGATAGATCAGGGTTAATTCTTGATTAAGTGGGACGTCACCAAAGTCGCGTTTTGAATCTTTGCCTTTGTCCGTCTTAAGGAGTGTGGCTATTATTTCTTGTAAATCGTTGACAGACGTACTTGATCAACCCTTTTCTCCGATCCTTCCCTTAATTGGTATCAAAGCCATATTAATTTATTAACATATTAATGAATATATTACTCATAGATTACATATATGGTCACCTTTGAAAAATGGTGATTTTCAACCTCTCTTTCTAGTAGCTAACACTTGACTTCTACGATGGGAAGCAGCAAGAACTCATAGCTTATCGGGATGTAAAGGAAGCCTTAGATAAATGGACTATTCCTAAAATCAAACCGAAACAATTTATAGAATTGGAACCTTTGATTTTATCAAGAAAAGAATAATAAAACCTTTGAGCATCTTTGTTCCTTTTCTGAATAACGATGAAATTTTATATTTATTGCATGTTGAAGACTTATACCCTTTTCTGCAAAAATATAAATATGTTCATATAGGACTTGTCCAAGTAGCCTTTAAACCTTTGACTTTACTTGGCCAAAATACGATTAATATCAAAGGTGTACACTTAGAGATGGTAGGTGTCTTAACTGGAAAGCCTCTCTCATGGGAGCTATTGAAACTAGCCTTACCCATGGACCAGTATACTTTAATATCTATCCGAATTTAAGTATAGCCCTAACTGATAATAATCTGTCAAAAGTTTTAGAAATGAGAATTATATCTCACGGTTATGAATACCTACCCGGATCCCCTCCTTTTGCCATCTTATTCCGTATACACCTTAAAGTTTTAACGACTTTAAATCCCTATATCGAAAGCAAAAGCCAACAAGGACATCTTGTCCTTATTGATACTAACCTCTTTAGTAGTCAAGTGGCTATTCCCAGAATGATCCCTTGGGAAGAAATTACTTTCCCAAAACAATGGCAAATTACTAATGTCGTTCCTACCAGACCTATAATTAGACAAAACATTGAAGATATTATCCAAACCAGTAATGGAAATGTTTATTTAAAATTTCAAAGACCTTTTAACCGAAGTCGATCTATAAACAATATTTCTTATAATATTGATTTTCCTGAATCGTCTAGACAATCTGTGTCTGACCCTTTAGAATCTGTTTATCAAGAGTCTAAAAATCCCAACAATGAGTCATCAAAAATGAAGACATTGTTAGAGGAATTCATATTTACGAAAATCAAATACCCTCATGGTATTTATGAGGCTACTCCTCAAAGCAGAAGACCTTATGAGGTCCAATTGCTAGTGATATGAATTTTGAGTGTTAAATGGATTTTTCTCCAAATAGTAAAATTAAATCGATGTTTAAATCGGGGAGTTCATGCAGGATAAATACCGAATTTTAGAAATTGGTATTTTAAAAATCATGATAATGATAAGTTAGCGAAATTAAAGCTAATTATTATGCTTATAACGAATAATAATCGGTGTATATTATCATTTGTTAAATGGTATTATGATTACGTCTTAAAATCGATTTTTATCTTTGAAAGTCAATTAAATGTATTGCTTGGATATCAAAAGGATTGGATTACTACAAATGGTAATATTATTCAATCTATCCATCCCCCTCCTAAGTCTCTTGAACTTAGCTCAGGAAATGAAAATTTAAAGCCCTTGGTTATTAATCCGTATGTTGATATTTCTGAAGTTTCTCATCAGCAAGGTGATGTTAAGATTAAAGACATTTTGCCTTTGTCTAAACATAATAATTATACTAATCTATTCCTTCAAACTGTAGGAAAACAGTTAACCATGATAGAAGAACAAATAAATCATATTAATGATAATTGTCGATTATTCCTCAAAAATTGACCTTGACATGCAACTATCAAACCACCTTTAGAAGTTAGTAATTTTAAAATGAAATCTTCTAAAAGCGGTGATAGTTTTATTGATAATCTTTTAAACAAAATGAAAGATTTAAAACTCACACCCGCATCCTCATCCCAGCTCAATATGATGTCTGGACAACCTTCCTCTCATACCAGTAATAGTAATACTGATAATGAAGATGATAATTCCGATATTTCCCCTATTAATATTTTTGAAATCCAGAATAATTTTCAGGAAATGCAAAATATTAATAAAACTACTTATAGCCGAAAGCCTATTAATAGAATGGCTTTATCTGGACCCAGCAGGTATTACTATCCTAGACCTACTCCTCAGGATATTCTGTATGAAGAAGACTTTCTTCATTCCCAGAAGTCTTACCATGGTAAGACCATCTATGAATGGAATATCGACGGTAAAACAGAATATCAAATTTTTGAAACTATCCACCATATCTTAATGTATGCAACAGTCTGCAAACAGAATGAAAACACAGACCATCAGATCTGTCGTTTCTTAGTTAATGGTTTTACTGGCATTCTTAAAGGATGGTGGGATAATGTACTCACTGATAACCAAAGAACTGAAATCCTTCAATCCTATAAGAATGATACTGACCCTATTACTAAAACTGAAACCAGAAGAGAAGATGCTTGTTACACCTTAGTTCAAGCTATCGTTCACCATTTTGTAGGACCAGGACAGTCAAATACCGATAGAAGTAGAGAACTTTTACAGAACCTTCGTTGCCCATCCTTAACCCATTTTAGATGGTATAAAGATGTCTTTTTAATGAAAGTCATGCAAAGAGCAGATGCTAACAGTGAACATTGGAAAGCCAAATTTGTAGATGGACTTCTACTTTCTTTTGCGAGAAAAAGTTCGAAAAAACTTAGAGATAAACATGGCCAGTATGAGTATACCTTATGACCCGGTATTCTTATGGCCATCTTATTTGATAATTTTGAAGAGGATTATCATTATGTAATGATATGAAACTCCAACAATTAATGAAAAGCAGAATCTCACCAAAAGACATGAGATAGGAGAATTTTGCGATCAATTCTCTTATGACACAAAATTACGAGTACCCTCGAGAAAGCTAAGCAAACAAAATTCTAAACCTTACTAGATCTTCGAAAAGCGTTCTTCTAAAGAGATCTTCAAAAACCAAAACCCACGAAAAATCTTCGAGAAAAAGAAAGAATAGCGAGAAAGAAAGATAAATCTAAAATTCAATGCTATAAATGCGAAAGAGCAGGACACTTTGCTAATAAATGCAATTCAAAATTAAAACAAAAGCAATGAATTATCCTTGATGAGGAAATTCAACGACAAATTCTTAATTGTTTGTCTAATAATGACTCGAGTCCATTTCGAGGATAATGATCTTCTTTGAAGTCTATTCGAGAATCCGATAATAATTCGACAGCGAACAATGTCAAACTGTCTTTGTTAAGCGTAATCTGACTCTTGAAGCTAATTCTTTGGAAAGCGATAAATCGAGATGAATGGTTTAGATATTGGAGGTCAGTATTAATGTCTTAGCGACCACCGAAATCCTTCTAGACCTCGTAAAGAGCAGTTAAAGATCCGAGATCAGATTAAAATTTTTGGAAATCATTTATAAAACATGAAAAGGTGAAGACACCTTCCTATTAACGATGCAAGTATGAAAGAGGTTATGAAAGCATTATTAGAATGTTTCTACCTCGAGAAGCCTACTACAATCCGATTTAAAAATGAAATAAATATTTAAAAATCGAAATAAAACAATTCTGAACAATAATATTATTATCTTTCAAGATTTAACCAATATTAAAAATAAGTTAAATCACAAACAAGATAATATAGAATCCTCCAAACAACGAATCCTTTGATAAACGAGAATCCTCACGAGCGGTATTTAATGTTAATGAATCAAGTAGTCTTCCGAAATGGTATATTAGAATTACTTTTATTATTAAACGGACTTTATTATCAAAGATGCCATTGCCCTAGTTGATAGTGGTCTTTGACATGAAGCTGTATCCGGGAAGGTCTTATCCTACCAAATACTTTAGAATACCACTCAATCTTTAACTAGTGCAAGTGGAAATACTATGAATATAAAGTATAAAATTCTGAAGCCTTAATCATGTAATCAAGGTCTTTGTTTACCTACTTCTTTTGTTCTTATCAAGTAATATGAATCAAAGTATCATTTAGGCACTCCATTTCTATGCCTTTTAATGCCTATTACAAAAATTGATACTTTAGGAATTCATACTGACTCTCAATAATGAGACATATTGTTTTTGAATTTATTCAAGAACCTTACACTAAAGAATTAAATCAAGTCAAAGACATGATTTATTCTAAAGAAAAACAAATCAATTTTATTAGTAAAGAAATAAAATTTCTTACTACAGAACAAAGAATTTTACAACCTTCTTTACGGGGAAAAATTAAACTAATCCATAAAACTCTTCAAAGCTGAAATGCTGCGGTGATGTCCCAAATGCTTTCGGAGCAGGAAGAAACATATTATTTCTCTTCCTTATATCCCTAGTTTTAATGAGAAAAATATTCCTACTAAATCTCGACCCGGTCAGGATGAAGAAAGAATATTTACTCCTTTGTAAAAGCGAAATTGAGTCCCTCAGCGAGAAAAAATTAATAAAACCTAGTACCTCTCCACAGGAGTATGCGCCTTTTATGTCAATAAAAATTGAGAAATTGAGCGAGGAACTCCACGACTCGTTATCAATTATAAACCTCTTAATGAAGCCCTTGATGGATTAGATATCCAATTAGAATAAGAAGGATCTTCTTGGCCAGAGCTTCATGATGCCACTATTTTCTCTAAATTCGATATGAAATCGAGTTTTGGCAAATTCAAATTAGAAACGGGATACTTATAAAAGCGCTTTTTACGGTACCTTTTGGCCACTCTGAATGGAATGTTCTTCCATTTGGAGTAAAAATGGACCTTGAAATTCCAACACATCATGAATGATATTTTTAACCCCTTCTTTGAATTTATTATACATTACATTGATGATGTTTTAATTTTCTCTTCATCTATTGAACAGCATATAAAACATTTAAATATTTTTAAAAATGTTATCATAAAAAAATGGTTTGGTAGTTTCTGCCCCCAAAATGAAACTTTTCCAAACAAAGATCAGATTTCTTGGACATAATATTTCCAATGGAACTATTATTCCTATTGATAGATGTATTGAATTTGCATCTAAATTTCCGGATGAAATAAAAGATATTAATCAACTGCAGAGATGGGAGACTTTTGGGACCGGAGCCTACGATGGGAGACTTTTGGGACTCTCTCACCTCCATGATTTCAGAAAAAATGGAACTCTAATTAAAAAGTGCTGATTTAAAAGATCATCCTGAAATTTTAAAACACATTTGACAATTGAAAGGCATTCTTTTTTAATAGTAGGATAATTTAAAGAAGGTCCTTTCCAAGTTCCTGAAGTAAAACGAATAAGATCCTCTTTATTACTTTTAGGATTAAATTGTTTTAAAATACCACCATATCCTGTATTGGAAGCATCGGTTTGAACGATCTTTTTCCATTCGGGATTAGGTAAGGACAAACAAGGTAACTGTTTAACTCTAGATTTAATTTTTCTTCTTTGCATCGATGTATGTTCTTCATTCCAAGGTGAAGGATTTTTTCAAGGCGCGAGTATCTGAGGATAGAAGCATCTTGGGAAAGATTTGGATAGTAATCTCGAATATAATTTAAACTTCCCAAAAATCTCTGCAGTTGATTAATATCTTTTATTTCATCCGGAAATTTAGATGCAAATTCAATACATCTATCAATAGGAATAATAGTTCCATTGGAAATATTATGTCCAAGAAATCGATCTTTGTTTGGAAAAAGTTTCATTTGAAAGCGTAAACTACCAAACCATTTTTTATGATAACATTTTTAAAAATATTTAAATGTTTTATATGCTGTTCAATAGATGAAGAGAAAATTAAAACATCATCAATGTAACAGATAATAAATTCAGTAAAGGGGTTAAAAATATCATTCATGATGTGTCGAAATTCGAAGGTCCATTTTTACTCCAAATGGAAGAACATTCCATTCAGAGTGGCCAAAAGGTACCGTAAAAGCGCTTTTATAAGTATCTCGTTCTCTAATTTGAATTTGCCAAAATCCTCGATTTCATATCGAATTTAGAGAAAATAGTGGCATCATGAAGTTTGGCCAAGAAGATCCTTCTTATTCGGAATTGGATATCTAATCCATTGAAGGGCTTCATTAAGAGGTTTATAATTGATAACGAGTCGTGGAGTTCCTCGCTCAATTTCTCTCGAATTTTATTGACATAAAAAGGAAGTACAACCTGTGGAGGGTACTAGGTTTTATTAATTTTTTACGTTGGAGGACTCAATTTCGGCTTTTACAAAGGAGTAAATATTCTTTCTTCATCTGACTGGGTCGAGATTTAGTAGGAATATTTTTCTCATTAAAACTAGGGATATAAGGAAGAGAAATAATATGTTTCTTCCTGTTCCAGAAAGCATTTGGGACATCACTGCAGATTTCAGTTTGAAGAGTTTTATGGATTAGTTTAATTTTTTCCTGTAAAGAAGGTTGTAAAATTCTTTGTTCTGTAGTAAGAAATTTTATTTCTTTCTGAATAAAATTGATTTGTTTTTCTTTAGAATAAATCATGTCTTTGACTTGATTTAATTCTTTAGTGTAAGGTTTCGGTAATAAATTCAAAAACAATATGTCGTTATTGAGAGTTGTATGAATTCCTAAAGTATCAATTTTTGTAATAGGCATTAAAAGGCATAGAAATGGAGTGCCTAAAATGATACTTTGATTCATATTACTTGATAAGAACAAAAGAAGTAGGTAAACAAAGACCTTGACATGATTAAGGCTTCAGAATTTTATACTTTATATTCATAGTATTTCCACTTTGCACTAGTTAAAGATTGAGTGGTCTTCCAAAGTATTTGGTAGGGATAAGACCTTCCGGATACGTTCATGTCAAGACCACTATCAACTAGGGCAATGGCATCTTTGATAATAAAGTCCGGTTTAATAATAAAAGTAATTCTAATATACCATTTCTCGAAGACTACTTGATTCATTAACATTAAATAATCGCTCGGAGAGGATTCTCGGTTTATCAAAGGATTCGGGTTGTTTGAGGATTCTATATTATCTTGTTTGTGATTTAACTTATTTTTAATATTAGTTAAATCTTGAAAGATAATAATATTATTATTCTCGTAATTGTTTTATTTCGATTTTAAAATATTTATTTCATTTTTAAACTCGGATTGTAGTAGGCTTCTCAGAGGTAGAAACATTCCAATACGCTTTCATAACCTCTTTCATAATTGCATGGTTAATAGGAAGGGTGTCTTCACTTTCCGTGTTTTATAAATGATTTCCAAAAATTTTAATCGATCTCCGGATCTTTAACTGCATTCTACGAGGTCTAGAAGGGATTTCTGGTGGTCAGTTAAGACATTAATACTGGGACCTCCAAAATCTAAACCATTCATCTCGACGATTGCTTTCAAAGAATTAGTTTCAAAGAGTGTATTACGATTAACAATCTGACAGTTTGACATTGTTCGTTGTCAGAATTATTATCGGATTCTGAATAGACTTTAGCTAGATCATTATCTGAGCTGGACTCGGAGTCATTATTAGACAAACAATTAAGAATTTGCTGTTGAATTTCCTCATCAAGGGATAATTCATTAAGCTTTTGTTTTAATTTTGAATTGCATTTATTAGCAAAGTGTCCTGTCTTTCCGCATTTATAGCATTCAATTTTAGATTTATCTTTCTTTCTCGCTTATTCTTTCTTTTTCTGGAAGATTTTTCAGGGGTTTTGGTTTTTGAAGATCTCTTAGAAGAACGTTTTCGGTAAGATCTAGAAGGTTTAGAATTTTGCTGTTTAGCTTTCTGAGGGTACTGTAATTTTGTGTCATAAGAGAATTGATCGCAAAATTCTCCTATCTCATGTCTTTTGGTGAGATCTCGCTTTTTCATTAATTGTTGGAGTTTCATATCATTACATAATGATAATCCCTCTTCGATAATTCATCAAATAAGATGGCCATAAGAATACCGGTCATAAGGTATACTCATACGGCCATGTTTATCTCTAAGTTTTTTTCAAACTTTTTCTCGCAAAGAAAGTAGAAGTCCATCTACAAATTTGGCTTTCCAATGTTCACCGTTAGCATCTCGCTTCTTTTGTATGACTTTCATTAAAAAAGACATCTTTATACCATCTAAAATGGGTTAAGGATGGGCAACGTAAGGTTCCGAAAAGTTCTCTCACTTACTCCAGATTTGAATCGTCTCCGGTCCTATAAAATGGTGAACGATAGCTTGAACTAAGGTGTAACAAGCATCTTCTCTTCCGTTTCAGCTTTTTAGTAATAGGGTCGTGATCATTCTTATAGGATCAAGGATTTCATTCTTTCGTTATCATGAGTACATTATCCCACCATCCTTTAAGAATGCCAAGAAACCATTAACTAAGAAATGATGATCCGATGGTCCGTGTTTTCATTCTTGCTTGCATCGCTGCATACATTAAGATATGGTGGATAGTTTCAAAAATTTGATATTCGCTTTACCGTCGATATTCCATTCATAGATGGTCTTACCATGGTAAGATTTCTCCGGGAATGAAGAAAGTCTTCTTCATACGTAATATCCCGAGGAGTAGG
Source organism: Panax ginseng (assembly GCA_020205605.1). Taxonomy (NCBI): domain Eukaryota; kingdom Viridiplantae; phylum Streptophyta; class Magnoliopsida; order Apiales; family Araliaceae; genus Panax; species Panax ginseng. The sequence continues at coordinate 133,112,156 of CM035128.1, forward strand.
TCTAGGATAGTAATACCTCGCCGGGTCCGTATAAAGCCATTCTATTAATAAAGCTTTTTCTATTATAGTAGTTTTATTAATATTTTGCATTTCTAAAATTATTCTCGATTTTTCAAAATATTAATAGGGAAATATCGGAATTATCATCTTCATTATCAAGATTACTATTATCGGTATGAGAGGAAGGTTGTCCGACATCATATCGAATGGGATGAGGATGCTTGGTGTGAGTTTTAAATCTTTCATTTTGTTTAAAAGATTATCAATAAAACTATCAATGCTTTTTAGAAGATTTCATTTTAAAATTACTAACTTCTAAAGGTGGTTTGAAAGTCATGTTGAATCTTTGCCTTTGTCCGCTCTTAAGAGTGTGGCTATTATTTCTTGTAAATCGATGACGTAGCGTCTTGATCAACCCTTTTCTCCGATCCTTCCCTTAATTGGTATCAGAGCCATTATTGATGATGTTTTAATTTTCTCTTCATCTATTGAACAGATATAAAACATTTAAATATTTTTAAAAATGTTATCATAAAAAATGGTTTGGTAGTTTCACTTCAAAATGAAACTTTTCCAAACAAAGATCGATTTCTTGGACATAATATTTCCAATGGAACTATTATTCCTATTGATAGATGTATTGAATTTGCATCTAAATTTCCTGATGAAATAAAAGATATTAATCAACCGCAGAGATTTTTGGGAAGTTTAAATTATATTCGAGATTACTATCCAAATCTTTCCCAAGATGCTTCTATCTCAGATACTCGCTTTCTAAAAAATCCTTCACCTTGAATGAAGAACATAATCGATGCAAAGAAGAAAAAATTAAATCTAGAGTTAAACAGATTACCTTGTTTGTCCTTACCTAATCCCGAATGGAAAAAGATCGCTCAAACCGATGCCCAATACAGTGATATGGTGGTATTTTAAAACAATTTAATCCTAAAAGTAATAAAGAGGATCTTATTCGCTTTACTTGAGTGAACTTGGAAAGGACCTTCTTTAAATTATCCTACTATTAAAAAAGAATGCCTTTCAATTGTCAAATGTGTTTTAAAATTTCGAGGATGATCTTTTAAATCAAGACTTTTTAATTAGAGTTGATTGTTCAATTGCAAAACAAATCTTTAAAAAGATGTTCAAAATTTAGCTTCCAAATGATATTTGCTACTTGGCAAAGTATTTTATCAAGATTTGACTTTGATATCGAGTATATCAAAGGAAAATGTAACTCTTTACCTGGATTTCCTAACCAGAGAATATTTCGCAGAATGACCAAGAAGTCGTGGGTCATGGCCAATCTGGCCGAGGCAGATTAAACCAGATTATATGTAATTTCCTAGTCTAAATACTCAATCCAAGAATTCTTCTGGCTTCTTCTAGCCACCAACAAAGAAAAGATGTTCTTCTACTAATCCAACAAAGATATTCCAAATCGAAATGTGGAAGAAACAAGATTGTTCATCGAATGTAATGATGAAAAATGGATGAAAGATCCATGGGAGATCAAGAGACGTTATTTAACGACTCAACAGCCTCCTCCCGCTTTAACCAAAGATCGCTATGTGTATGATCAAATTATTATTGAAATAAAGATCTATGGACATTAAGCATACGCCATGATCCATCTAAACCAACTAGCCCAATTCAATACAAGAAACCAATCGCCAAGAGTATTACGCCTCTTGCCAATTGGGGTATTAATCCTCATACCACCCGCATCGTTGATTCCACCATACAATGTAAAACCAGACATGCCTATTGGGATTATATTGATTCTTTTACGATGTTTTCTATTATCGAATCCTATCCGTAACCATTCCTCGGTTTATCCGTGATTCCGCCCAGATAATTCTAAAAACGAAATTCTAAACCGGTTTTTCGTTTGGTGGGATAAGCTTGGAATTACCATAGAAACTCTACCGTAATCTATTCAAACAAAGATTCAAAGAATGGCAAGTTGCCTATGCCCATATACCAAGAATAAAGAATTATCTATGCGTAAACTGTTTGCCCATTTCATAATCCGTTTTGGAATTCCTTCGATTTGGAAAGGATTTTCACAGATTATCGTAATAAAATCCTCGCTTAAAAGAGTATTTTTACCAAGTGGTGGGATAAAGGTCTTAATCCCATCGCTACGTAACTTTTGAAATCCATACAGAACCATACCCAGCCTCGCTTGGATGTTATCCTCAAAGCCTCGCCAAAGACCATCATCGATTAATCCTTTTGTCAAGATTCAAACCGATTTAAAATGTAAATTTCCAAATCTAATCAAAAATGTAATTAATAGTCAAAACCATGGACTATATGAAAACCCAATTCCTACAATCATTCACGCAAGACGCAGGCCCATGAAAACTGCAATTAGCGATAATGAAGAATCAACAGACGACAATGAATTCAATGTCTTACCGGAGAAAGTCAGAACCTGAGAGCCACGATGGGGAGACTTTTGGGACTCTCTCACCTCCATGATTTCGAAAAAATGGAACAAGACAAGAAAGGAAAAGGAAAAGCATAAAGCTATCCTCCATTACAGATCAATAATCGTAAAAGGACAACCACAAGAGCTCCACCATCGAAAGTAAAGCACCACCGTCTCTATTATTAGAAGACGCCAACCAACCAGAATCCACTCATCCGACAAATTGCCTCATGCCCTCCACTTCACTTCTATTGAGATTTAAAGAAGAAAAGATAAGGACCGCCAACCGACTCCACTATCCAGACACGCCGCATCCTTTCTTATCTTCTCACTTGTGTAAATCGGGAGACCCTCCCATTGTTGAGGTAGAACTTTTCTTAGCATTTTCTTTTGTATTCTCCTTCAGACTCTCTCTATAAAATATTTGAATTTGATATATATAAACTGTGGGTTTAAAGATATCCAAGACTCTTCCGTAAGTTTTTATTATCGTTCGTTAACTATTATGTTTCCTCGCTTGAGCTTTTAGATTACCACACCTGAAAATAAAGAATCGATTCAAAAAACAAAGATATCAATCAAGTAATAGATAATTATAACCGCTTCTTATTTCTTAGAAATGTTTTATATATCGTAACATTATATTATTTTAACTAAAACCGCCATACGTGAAGAAACCTCGCTTGGCTTATAGTTTTGGGTAGTAACCCCTACCCCTAATCAATAAAAGATTTCATGAGATCATATATGTGGTAATTTATCCAGAATATATATTTAATATGTTTTAAAATTCTATGCCATGTATTAATAAAGATAGATCGTGGTTAATTCTTGATTAAGTGGGACGTCACCAAAGTCGTTTTGAATCTTTGCCTTTGTCCGCCTTAAGGAGTGTGGCTATTATTTCTTGTAAATCGTCGATGTACGTATTTTGATCAACCCTTTTCTCCGATCCTTCCCTTTAATTGGTATCAAAGCCATATTAATTTATTAACATATTAATGAATATATTACTCATAGATTACACATATATGGTCACCTTTGAAAATGACCGATTTTTCAACCTCTCTTTCACCAGTAGCTAACACTTCAACCTTCTACAAGGGAAGCAACCAACTCATAGCTTATCGGGATGTAAAGGAAGCCTTAGATAAATGGACTATTCCTAAAATCAAACCGTAAACAATTTATAGAATTCGAACCTTTGATTTTATCAAGAAAAGAATAATAAAAACCTTTGAGCATGCTGCCTTTTACGTATTAACGATGAAATTTTATATTTATGCATGTTGAAGACTTATACCCTTTCTCGCAAAAAATATAAATATGTTCATATAGGACTTGTCCAAGTAGCCTTTAAACCTTTGACTTTACTTGGCCAAAATACCAAAGATTCAAAGGTACACTTAGAGATGGTAGGTGTCTTAACTGAAAGCCTCTCTCATGGGAGCTATTGAAACTAGCCTTACCTACGGACCAAAGATACTTTAATATCTATCCGAATTTAAGTATAGCCCTAATCGATAATAATCTGTCAAAAGTTTTAGAAATGAGAATTATATCTCACTAGTTATGAATACCTACCCGGATCCCTCCTTTTGCCATCTTATTCGTATACACCTTAAAGTTTTAACGACTTTTAAATCCCTATATCGAAAAGAAGCCAACAAGGACATACCATCTTATTGATACTAACCTCTTTTAGTAGTCAAGTGGCTATTCCTTAACGATCCTGGGAAGAAATTACTTTCCCAAAACAATGGCAATTACTAATGTCGTTCCTACCGCATCTATAATTAGACAAAACATTGAAGATATTATCCAAACCAAGAATGGAAATGTTTATTTAAAATTTCAAAGACCTTTTAACCGAAGTCGATCTATAAACAATATTTCTTATAATATTGATTTTCCTCAATCGCCTGAGATAATGCGGTTCCACCTTTTAGAATCGTTTATCAAGAGTCTAAAAATCCCAAAGAATGAGTCTCAAAAATGAAGACATTGTTAGAGGAATTCATATTTCGAAAATCAAATACCTCATGGTATTTATGAGGCTACTCCTCAAAATGTAAGACCTTATGTAATTCAAACCGCTAGTGATATGAATTTCGAGTGTTAAATGGATTTTTCTCCAAATAGTAAAATTGGCCAATGTTTAAATCAGAGTTCATGCAGGATAAATACCGTAATTTTAGAAATTGGTATTTTAAAAATCATGATAATGATAAGTTAGCGAGAAATTAAAGCTAATTATTATGCTTATCTCAATAATAATCGGTGTATATTATCATTTGTTAAATGGTATTATGATTCATCTTAAAATCGCATTTTTATACCGAAAGTCAATTAAATGTATTAAATCGGATATCAAAAGGATTGGATTACTACAAATGGTAATATTATTCAATCTATCCATCCCCTCCTAAGTCTCTCTTGAACTTAGCTCAGAAATGAAAATTTAAAGCCCTTCGTTATTAATCCGTATGTTGATATTTTCAAGTTTCATCGCTAAGAAGGTGATGTTAAGATTAAAGACATTTTGCCTTTGTCTAAACATAATAATTATACTAATCTATTCCTTCAAACCGTAGGAAAACAAGCTTAACCATGATAGAAGAACAAATAAATCATATTAATGATAATTGTCGATTATTCCTCAAAAAATTGACCTTCAACCCAAGAACTATCAAACCACCTTTAGAAGTTAGTAATTTTAAAATGAAATCTTCTAAAAACAAAGTTGATAGTTTTATTGATAATCTTTTAAACAAAATGAAAGATTTAAAACTCACACCCGCATCCTCATCCCAAATTTCAATATGATGTCCGGACAACCTTCCTCTCATACCAAAGAATAGTAATACTCGATAATGAAGATGATAATTCGATATTTCCCTATTAATATTTTTGAAATCCGTAATAATTTTCGTGAAATGCAAAATATTAATAAACTACTTATAGCCGAAAGCCTATTAATAGAATGGCTTTATCCGGACCCAGCAGTATTACTATCTTAGACCTACTCCTCGTGATATTCTCAGATGAAGAAGACTTTCTTCATTCCCGTAAGTCTTACCATGGTAAGACCATCTATGAATGGAATATCGACTGCAGAAATGTAATATCAAAATTTTGAAACTATCCACCATATCTTAATGTATGCAACAGCTTTGTAAATGTAATGAAAACACGTACCATCGATCCGCATGCTTTCTTAGTTAATGGTTTTACCGGCATTCTTAAAGGATGGTGGATAATGTACTCACCGATAACCAAAGAATCAAATCCTTCAATCCTATAAGAATGATAATCGACCTATTACTAAAATCGAAACCGTAAGAGAAGATGCTTGTTACACCTTAGTTCAAGCTATCGCTCACCATTTTGTAGGACCAAGACATACCAAATACCGAGTAAGTAGAGAACTTTTACAGAACCTTCATGCCCATCCTTAACCCATTTTAGATGGTATAAAGATGTCTTTTAATGAAAGTCATGCAAAGAGCAGATGCTAACAAAGGAACATTGGAAAGCCAAATTTGTAGATGGACTTCCTACTTTCTTTGCGTAAAAGTTCAAAAAACTTAGAGATAAACACGACCGTATGAGTATACCTTATGACCAAGATTCTTATGGCCATCTTATTTCAAAGAATTTTCAAGAGGGATTATCATTATGTAATGATATGAAACTCCAACAATTAATGAAAAAACAGAATCTCACCAAAAGACATGAGATAGGAGAATTTTGCGATCAATTTCTTATGACATAAAAATTACAAAGACCCTCGTAAAGCTAAACAAAGAAAATTTAAACCTTCTAGATTCACTTAAAACGTTCTTCTAAAGAGATCTTCAAAACCAAAACCCCAAAAATCTTCCAAAAAAGAAAGAATAGCGTAAAGAAAGATAAATCTAAAATTCAATGCTATAAATGCGAAAGACAGACACTTTGCTAATAAATGCAATTCAAAATTAAAACAAAAGCTTTAATGAATTATCCTCGATGAGGAAATTCAACAAAGAAATTCTTAATTGTTTGTCTAATAATGACTCGAGTCCAAATTTCCGGATAATGATCTAGTCAAGTTCATTCGTAATCCGGATAATAATTCGACAACGAACAATGTCAAACTCAGATCGTTAATCGTAATACGCCCATCAAGCTAATCATCGGAAAGCAATCGTCGAGATGAATGGTTTAGATATTCGAGGTCCCAAAGATAATGTCTTAACCCACCACCGTAAATCCCTTCTAGACCTCGCCAATGCATTAAAGATCCGTAGATCGATTAAAATTTTTGGAAATCATATAAAAACACGTATAGGTCAAGACACCCTTCCTATTAACCAAGACAGATGAAAGAGGTTATGTAAACGATTCGTAATGTTTTACTACCGAGAAGCCTACTACAATCCAGATTTAAAAATGAAATAAATATTTTAAAATCAAATAAAACAATTACGTAATAATATTATTATCTTCAAGATTTTAACCAATATTAAAAATAAGTTAAATCACAAACAAGATAATATAGAATCCTCCAAACAACCCCCAATCCTTTGATAAACCGTAATCCTCCTAACAAAGATTTAATGTTAATGAATCAAGTAGTCTTCCGTAAATGGTATATTAGAATTACTTTTATTATTAAACCGCACTTTATTATCAAAGATGCTATTGCCCTAGTTGATAGTGGTGCCGATATGAATCGTATCCGTGAAGGTCTTATCCCTACCAAATACTTTCGTAATACCACTCAATCTTTAACTAGTGCAAGTGGAAATACTATGAATATAAAGTATAAAATAAAAGCCTTAATCAAGGTCTTGTTTAATCAAGAATCAGAGAATATTTTGCAGAGATGGGAGACTTTTGGGAATAGGAGCCACGATGGGAGACTTTGGGACTCTCTCACCTCCATGATTTCAAATCAAAAAATGGAACTCTATCGATAATTTTTTTTCTTTTATAAAAAAAATCATAGAAAATCTGAAATTTCTTTAAATTTTGATTTAAGAAAGATCAGACGGGAGACTTTTGGGAAATTTATGGGAGACTCGGGGACTCTCTCACCTCCATTTTAAAAATGAATCTAATTAAAAAGGCCGATTTAAAAGATCATCCCTTTTTACATTGACAAGGAAAATTCTTTTTAATAGAGGAGGTAAAAGCAGGTCCTTTCCAAGTTCCTCAAGTAAAACGAATAAGATCCTCTTTATTACTTTTAGGATTAAATTGTTTTAAAATACCACCATATCCTCGTATGGAAGCATCGGTTTGAACGATCTTTTTCCATTCGGGATTAGGTAAGGACAAACAAGGTAACTGCTTAACTCTAGATTTAATTTTTCTCATCGTGCATCAAGATGTTCTTCATTCCAAGGTGAAGGATTTTTTCAAGGCTAGTATCTGAGGATAGAAGCATCTTGGGAAAGATTTGGATAGAAATCGAATATAATTTAAACTTCCCAAAAATCTCTGCAGTTGATTAATATCTTTTATTTCATCCGGAAATTTAGATGCAAATTCAATACATCTATCAATAGGAATAATAGTTCCATTGGAAATATTATGTCCAAGAAATCGATCTTTGTTTGGAAAAGTTTCATTTTAAAGGTAAACTACCAAACCATTTTTTATGATAACATTTTTAAAAATATTTAAATGTTTTATATGTTATTCAATAGATGAAGAGAAAATTAAAACATCATCAATGTAATGTATAATAAATTCAAGAAAGGGTTAAAAATATCATTCATGATGTCTTCGGAATTCGAAGGTCCATTTTTACTCCAAATGGAAGAACATTCCATTCAGAGTGGCCAAAAGGTAATCGTAAAAGCGCTTTTATAAGTATCCCGTTCTCTAATTTGAATTTGCCAAAATCGATTTCATATCGAATTTAGAGAAAATAGTGGCATCATGAAGTTTCTGGCCAAGAAGATCCTTCTTATTGAATTGGATATCTAATCCATTCAAGGGCTTCATTAAGAGGTTTATAATTGATAACGAGTCGTGGAGTTCCTCGCTCAATTTCTCGAATTTTTATCGACATAAAAGGCGTACAACCCGTGGAGGGGTACTAGGTTTTATTAATTTTTTTCATTGGAGAGGACTCAATTTTTGCTTTTACAAAGGAGTAAATATTCTTTCTTCATCCGACCGGGTCGAGATTTAGTAGAAATATTTTCTCATTAAAACTAGGGATATAAGGAAGAGAAATAATATGTTTCTTCCTGTTCCAGAAAGCATTTGGGACATCACTGCAGATTTCAGTTTGAAGAGTTTTATGGATTAGTTTAATTTTTTCCTGTAAAGAAGGTTGTAAAATTCTTTGTTCTGTAGTAAGAAATTTTATTTATTTCTGAATAAAATTGATTTGTTTTTCTTTAGAATAAATCATGTCTTTGACTTGATTTAATTCTTTAGTGTAAGGTTCGGTAATAAATTCAAAAACAATATGTCTGTTATTGAGAGTTGTATGAATTCCTAAAGTATCAATTTTTGTAATAGGCATTAAAAGGCATAGAAATGGAGTGCCTAAAATGATACTTTGATTCATATTATTCCAAACAAAGATCAGATTTCTTGGACATAATATTTCCAATGGAACTATTATTCCTATTGATAGATGTATTGAATTTGCATCTAAATTTCTGGATGAAATAAAAGATATTAACCAACTGCAGAGATTTTTGGGAAGTTTAAATTATATTCGAGATTACTATCCAAATCTTTCCCAAGATGCTTCTATCACAGATACTACGCCGGAAAAATCCTTCACCTTGGAATGAAGAACATATCGATGCAAAGAAGAAAAAATTAAATCTAGAGTTAAACAGTTACCTTGTTTGTCCTTACCTAATCCTGAATGGAAAAAGATCGTTCAGACCGATGCTTCCAATACAGGATATGGTGGTATTTTAAAACAATTTAATCCTAAAAGTAATAAAGAGGATCTTATTCGCTTTACTTCAGGAACTTGGAAAGGACCTTCTTTAAATTATCCTACTATTAAAAAAAGAATGCCTTTCAATTGTCAAATGTGTTTTAAAATTTCATTATGATCTTTTAAATCAAAGACTTTTTAATTAGAGTTGATTGTTCAAACCCAAAACAAATCTTTAAAAAAAAGATGTTCAAAATTTAGCTTCAAACAGATATTTGCTACTTGGCAAAGTATTTTATCGAGATTTGACTTTGATATTGAGTATATCAAAGGAAAATGTAACTCTTCTAGGATTTCTAACGGAGAATATTTGCAGAATGACCAAGAGAAGTCGTGGGCCGCGCAATAATCTGGGCCGAAGCGATTAAATCCAGTATTATCTGTAATTTCCTAGTCTAAATACTCAATCCAAGAATTCTTGACTTCTTCTAGCTAACGACCAACAAAGAAAAGATGTTCTTCTACTACGAGAACGGTATATTCCAAATCGAAATGTGGAAGAAAGCAAGATTGTTCATTGAATGAATGATGAAAAATGGATGAAAGATCCATGGGAGATCAAGAGGCGTTATTTAACGACTCAGCAGTCTCCTCCCGCTTTAACCAGTATCGCTATGTGTATGAGCAAATTATTATTGAAACAGCATCTATGGACATTAAGCATACGCTTCATGATCCATCTAAACCAACTAGCCCAATTCAATACAGTAAAACCACTGTCAAGAGTATTATGCCTCTTGAGGGTTGATCAAGCACGTCTGTCAACGATTTACAAGAAATAATAGCCACACACCTTAGGACGGACAAAGGCAAAGATTCAAAACGCGACTTTGGTGACGTCCCACTTAATCAAGAATTAACCCTGATCTATCTTTATTAATACATGGAATAGAATTTTAAAAACATATTAAATATATATTTACAGATAAATTACCACATATATGATCTCATGAAATCTTGATTGATTAGGGGTAGGGGTTCTACCCAAAACTATAAGCAAGCGTGTTTCTTCCTCGTATAAGCGGTTTTAGTTAAAATAATATAATGTTCGATATATAAAAGCGTTTCTAAGAAATAAGAAGCGGTTATAATTATCTCATTTATGATTGATATGCTATTTTGAATCGATTACTGTTTTCAGTATGGTAATCTAAAAGCTCAAGCAAGGAAACATAATAGTTAACGGAAGCAATAATAAAAAACTTACAAAAGAGTCTTGGATATCTTCAAACCACAGATTTATATATATCAAATTCAAATATTTTATAGAGAGAGGTACAAGGAGAATACAAAAGAAAAATGCTAAGAAAAGTTCTACCTCAACAATGGGTGAGGTCTCCCAATTTATACAAGTGAGAAGATAAGAAAGGATCCAGGCGTGTCCCGGATAGTGGAGTCGGTTGGCGGTCCTTATCTTTTCTTCTTTAAATCTCAATGTGAGAAGTGGAGGGCATGAGACAGGCTGTCGGATGAGTGGATTACAGCTGGTTGGCGTCTTCTAATAATAGAGGACAAATTGGTCGCTACTTTCTCGATGGTGGAGCTCACTGTGGTTGTCTTTTACGATTATTGATCATCAGAATGGAGGATAGCTTTATGCTTTTCCTTTTTCTTTTCTTGTCTTGTTCCATTTTTCCGAAATCATGGAGGTGAGAGAGTCCCAAAGTCTCCCATCGTAGGCTCGGTTCTCGACTTTCTCCGGCTAAGACATTGAATTCATTGTCGTCTGTTGATTCTTCATTATCGCTAACAGATTTTCATGGAACTGCTGTCTTGCGTGAATGATTGTAGGAATTGGGTTTTCATATAGTCCATGGTTTTGACTATTAATTACATTTCGATTAGATTTGGAAATTTACATTTTAAATCGGTTTGAATCTTGACAAAAGGATTAAGCGATGATGGTGTGTGAGCTTTGAGGATAACATCCAAGAGGAACTGGGTATGGTTACGTATGGATTTCAAAAGTTCTCGTAGCGTGGGATTAAGACCTTTATCCCACCACTTGGTAAAAAATACTCTTTTTAAGCGAGGATTTTATTACGATAATCTGCTGAAAATCCCACTTCCAAATCCAAGGAATTCCAAAGCGGATTATGAAATGGGCAAGCAGTTTACAGATAGATAATTCTTTATTCTTGGTATATGGGCATAGGCAACTTGCCATTCTTTGAATCTTTGTTTGAATAGATTACGGTAGAGTTTCTATGGTAATTCCAAGCTTATCCCACCAAACAAAAAACGGTTGGGAATTTCGTTTTTAGAACATCCGGACAGAATACGGATAAACCAGAATGGTTACGGATAGGATTCTAATAATAGAAAACATGCGTAAAAGAATCAATATAATCCCAATAGTCATGATCTGGTTTTACGTTGTATATTTGGAATCAACAAAGACGGTGGTATGAGGATTAATACCCCAATTGGCAAGAGGCATAATACTCGACGATGTTGGTTTTCTTGTATTGAATTGGGCTAGTTGGTTTAGATGGATCATGAAGCGTATGCTTAATGTCCATAGATCTCGCATTTCAATAATAATTTTGCTCATACACATATATCGACATGGTTAAAGCGGGAGGAGACTGTTGAGTCGTTAAATAACGTCTCTTGATCTCCCATGGATCTTTCATCCATTTTTCATCATTACATTCAATGAACAATCTGTTTCTTCCACATTTCGATTTGGAATATCTTTGCTTGGGTAGTAGAAGAACATCTTTTCTTGTTGGTACGGCTAGAAGAAGTCAAGAATTATTCTTTGGATTGAGTATTTAGACTAGGAAATTACGTATAATACTGATTTAACCGCTTTCTACTTCGATTTGACCATGACCACGACTTCTCTTGGTCATTCCCGCAAATATTCTCGGTTAGGAAATCCTAGAAGAGTTACATTTTCCTTTGATATACTCAATATCAAAGTCAAATCATCGATAAAATACTTTGCCAAGTAGCAAATATCTGTTTGGAAGCTAAATTTTGAACATCTTTTTTAAAGATTTGTTTTGCAGCTGAACAATCAACTCTAATTAAAAAGTGCTGATTTAAAAGATCATCATGAAATTTTAAAACACATTTGACAATTAAAAGGCATTCTTTTTTAATAGTAGGATAATTTAAAGAAGGTCCTTTCCAAGTTCCTGAAGTAAAACGAATAAGATCCTCTTTATTACTTTTAGGATTAAATTATTTTAAAGTACCATCATATCCTGTATTGGAAGCATCGGTTTGAACGATCTTTTTCCATTCGGGATTAGGTAAGGACAAACAAGGTAACTGTTTAACTCTAGATTTAATTTTCTCTTATCGCATCAAGATGTTCTTCATTCCAAGGTGAAGGATTTTTCCAAGGCTAGTATACTGAGGATAGAAGCATCTTGGGAAAGATTTGGAGCGTAATCTCTAATATAATTTAAACTTCTTAAAAATCTCTGCGATTGATTAATATCTTTTATTTCATCCGGAAATTTAGATGCAAATTCAATACATCTATCAATAGGAATAATAGTTCCATTGGAAATATTATGTCCAAGAAATCTGATCTTTGTTTGGAAAAGTTTCATTTTGGGGGCAGAAACTACCAAACCATTTTTTATGATAACATTTTTAAAAATATTTAAATGTTTTATATGCTGTTCAATAGATGAAGAGAAAATTAAAACATCATCAATGTAACAGATAATAAATTCAGTAAAGGGGTTAAAAATATCATTCATGATGTGCTGGAATTCTGAAGGTCCATTTTTTACTCCAAATGGAAGAACATTCCATTCGTAGTGGCCAAAAGGTACTGTAAAAGCTGTTTTATAAGTATCCTGTTCTCTAATTTGAATTTGCCAAAATCCTGATTTTATATCAAATTTAGAGAAAATAGTGGCATCATGAAGTCGGTCAAGAAGATCCTTCTTATTCGGAATTGGATATCTAATCCATTGAAGGGCTTCATTAAGAGGTTTATAATTGATAACGAGTCGTGGAGTTCCTCGTTCAATTTCGAATTTTTATTGACATAAAAGGCGAGACAACTCTGGGAGAGGTACTAGGTTTTATTAATTTTTTACATTGGAGGGACTCAATTTTGGTTTTTACAAAGGAGTAAATATTCTTTCTTCATCCGACCGGGTCGAGATTTAGTAGGAATATTTTCTCATTAAAACTAGGGATATAAGGAAGAGAAATAATATGTTTCTTCCATTCTCGAGAAAGCATTTGGGATATCAACGCATGATTTCGGTTTGAAGAGTTTTATGGATTAGTTTAATTTTTCCTGTAAAGAAGGTTGTAAAATTCTTTGTTCTGTAGTAAGAAATTTTATTTATTTCTGAATAAAATTGATTTGTTTTTCTTTAGAATAAATCATGTCTTTGACTTGATTTAATTCTTTAGTGTAAGGTTCTGCAGAATAAATTCAAAAACAATATGTCTGTTATTGAGAGTTGTATGAATTCCTAAAGTATCAATTTTTGTAATAGGCATTAAAAGGCATAGAAATGGAGTGCCTAAAATGATACTTTGATTCATATTACGGATAAGAACAAAAGAAGTAGGTAAACAAAGACCTTGATTACAGATTAAGGCTTCAGGAATTTTATACTTTATATTCATAGTATTTCCACTTGCACTAGTTAAAGATTGAGTGGTCTTCTGAAAGTATTTGGTAGGGATAAGACCTTCCTGGATACAGTTCATATCAGCACCACTATCAACTAGGGCAACGATGGCATCTTTGATAATAAAGTCGGTTTAATAATAAAAGTAATTCTAATATACCATTTCTGGAAGACTACTTGATTCATTAACATTAAATACTGTTCAGAGGATTCTGGTTTATCAAAGGATTCGGGTTGTTTGGAGGATTCTATATTATCTTGTTTGTGATTTAACTTATTTTTAATATTGGTTAAATCTTGAAAGATAATAATATTATTATTCTGTAATTGTTTTATTTGATTTTAAAATATTTATTTCATTTTTAAATCTCGATCGGATTGTAGTAGGCTTCTCAGGAGGTAGAAACATTCGAATACGTTTCATAACCTCTTTCATACTGTCTTTGGTTAATAGGAAGGGTGTCTTGATATACATGTTTTATAATGATTTCCAAAAATTTTAATCGATCTCTCGGATCTTTAACTGCTCTGGCGAGGTCTAGAAGGGATTTACGGTGGTCGGTTAAGACATTAATCTGGGACCTCAATATCTAAACCATTCATCTCGACGATTGCTTTCGATAATTAGCTTCAGAGTGGACATGTATTACGATTAACGATCTGAGTTTGACATTGTTCGTTGTCGTAATTATTATCGGATAACGAATCGACTTGACTAGATCATTATCCGAAATTTGGACTTGAGTCATTATTAGACAAACAATTAAGAATTTCTTTGTTGAATTTCCTCATCAAGGATAATTCATTAAGCTTTTGTTTTAATTTTGAATTGCATTTATTAGCAAAGTGTCTGTCTTTCCGCATTTATAGCATTGAATTTTAGATTTATCTTTCTTTTCGCTATTCTTTCTTTTTCTCGGAAGATTTTTTCAAGGTTTTTGGTTTTGAAGATCTCTTAGAAGAACGTTTTTGGTAAGATCTAGAAGGTTTAGAATTTTCTTTGTTTAGCTTTACGAGGTACTGTAATTTTGTGTCATAAGAGAATTGATCGCAAAATTCTCCTATCTCATGTCTTTTGGTGAGATTACGGTTTTAATTAATTGTTGGAGTTTCATATCATTACATAATGATAATCCTCTTCGATAATTGAAATAAGATGGCCATAAGAATACCGATCATAAGGTATACTCATACTGGTCATGTTTATCTCTAAGTTTTTTCGAACTTTTTCTCGCAAAGAAAGTAGGAAGTCCATCTACAAATTTGGCTTTCCAATGTTCATCGTTAGCATCTCGCTCTTTGCATGACTTTCATTAAAAGACATCTTTATACCATCTAAAATGGGTTAAGGATGGGCAACGAAGGTTCTGTAAAAGTTCTCTACTACTTATCCAGATTTGAGTGTCACGGTCCTACAAAATGGTGAAGCGATAGCTTGAACTAAGGTGAAACAAGCATCTTCTCTTTCGGTTTCCGATTTTAGTAATAGGTCGATTATCATTCTTATAGGATTGAAGGATTTCATTCTTTGGTTATCAGTGAGTACATTATCCCACCATCCTTTAAGAATGCCAGTAAAACCATTAACTAAGAAACGACAGATCTGATGGTCTGTGTTTTCATTCTGTTTGCAAACTGTTGCATACATTAAGATATGGTGGATAGTTTCAAAATTTTGATATTCTGTTTTACCGTCGATATTCCATTCATAGATGGTCTTACCATGGTAAGACTTCTGGGAATGAAGAAAGTCTTCTTCATACAGAATATCCTGAGGAGTAGGTCTAAGATAGTAATACTGCTTTGGGTCCAGATAAAGCCATTCTATTAATAGGCTTTTTCATTATAAGTAGTTTTATTAATATTTTGCATTTCACGAAAATTATTTCGGATTTCAAAAAATATTAATAGGGAAATATCGGAATTATCATCTTCATTATCAGTATTACTATTATTGGTATGAGAGGAAGGTTGTCCAGACATCATATTGAGCTGGGATGAGGATGCGGGTGTGAGTTTTAAATCTTTCATTTTGTTTAAAAGATTATCAATAAAACTATCACTGTTTTTAGAAGATTTCATTTTAAAATTACTAACTTCTAAAGGTGGTTTGATAGTTCGGGTTGAAGGTCAATTTTTGAGGAATAATCGACAATTATCATTAATATGATTTATTTGTTCTTTATCCTCGTTAACTGCTTTTCCTACAGTTTGAAGGAATAGATTAGTATAATTATTCATTTTAGACAAAGGCAAAATGTCTTTAATCTTAACATCATCTTCATTGATGAGAAACTTGTAAATATCAACATACGGATTAATAACCAAGGGCTTTAAATTTTCATTTCTGAGCTAAGTTCAAGAGACTTAGGAGGGGATGGATAGATTGAATAATATTACCATTTGTAGTAATCCAATCCTTTTGATATCCGTTAATACATTTAATTGACTTTTCAAAGATAAAAATCGATTTTAAGCAGAATCATAATACCATTTAACAAATGATAATATACTTTGATTATTATTGAGATAAGCATAATAATTAGCTTTAATTTACGCTAACTTATCATTATCATGATTTTTAAAATACCAATTTCTAAAATTCGTATTTATCCCGCATGAACTCTCGATTTAAATATTGGCCGAATTTTACTATTTGGAGAAAAATCCATTTAACACTCAAAATTCATATCACTAGCGGTTGGAATGTTGTAAGGTCTTACATTTTGAGGAGTAACCTCATAAATACCATGAGGTATTTGATTTTCGTAAATATGAATTCCTCTAACAATGTCTTCATTTTTGTGAGACTCATTTCTTTGGGATTTTTAGACTCTTGATAAACAGATTCTAAAGGGTCGAATGCATTTGTCTCAGACGATTCAGGAAAATCAATATTATAAGAAATATTGTTTATAGATCGACTTGGTTAAAAGGTCTTTGAAATTTTAAATAAACATTTCTATTCTTGGTTTGGATAATATCTTCAATGTTTTGTCTAATTATAGGTGCGGTAGAAGCGGCATTAGTAATTTGCCATTGTTTTGGGAAAGTAATTTCTTCCCAAGGGATCATGCGAGGAATAGCCACTGACTACTAAAGAGGTTAGTATCAATAAGGACGATTATGTCCTTGTTGGCTTTGCTTTTCGATATAGGGATTTAAAGTAGTTAAAACTTTAAGGTGTATACTGGAATAAGATGGCAAAAGGAGGGATCGGGTAGGTATTCATAATAGTGAGATATAATTCTCATTTCTAAAACTTTTGATGATTATTATCGATTAGGGCTATACTTAAATTCGGATAGATATTAAAGTATCTTTGGTCCATGGGCAAGGCTAGTTTCAATAGCTCCCATGAGAGAGGCTTTCGATTAAGACACCTACCATCTCTAAGTGTACCTTTGAATCTCTGGTATTTTGGCCAAGTAAAGTCAAAGGTTTAAAGGCTACTTGGACAAGTCCTATATGAACATATTTATATTTTTGCAGAAAAGGGTATAAGTCTTCAACATGCAATAAATATAAAATTTCATCGTTATTCTGTAAAGGAACAATATGCTCAAAGGTTTTTATTATTCTTTTACTGATAAAATCAAAGGTTCCAATTTTAAAAACATATTAAATATATATTTATAGATAAATTACCACATATATGATCTCATGAAATACTGTTGATTAGGGGGTAGGGGTTCTACCCAAAACTATAAGCCGACAGGTTTCTTCCTGTATGGCGGTTTTAGTTAAAATAATATAATGTTCTGATATATAAAAGCATTTCTAAGAAATAAGAACGGTTATAATTATCTGTCATAGATTGATATCTTTGTTTTGAATCGATTCTTTTTTTTCAGTATGGTAATCTAAAAGCTCAAGCAAGGAAACATAATAGTTTACGGAAGCAATAATAAAAAACTTACAGAAGAGTCTTGGATATCTTCAAACCACAGATTTATATATATCAAATTCAAATATTTTATAGAGAGAGGTACAAGGAGAATACAAAAGAAAAATGCTAAGAAAAGTTCTACCTCAACAATGGGTGAGGTCTCCCAATTTATACAAGTGAGAAGATAAGAAAGGATCTGGCGTGTCCTGGATAGTGGAGTCGGTTGGCAGTCCTTATCTTTTCTTCTTTAAATCTCAGCCGTGAGAAGTGGAGGGCATGAGACAAAGTCATCGGATGAGTGGATTACAAATTTGGTTGGCGTCTTCGATAATAGAGGACAATTTGGTCGCTACTTTCTGATGGTGGAGCTACTGTGGTTGTCCTTTTCTGATTATTGATACTGTAATGGAGGATAGCTTTATGCTTTTCCTTTTCCTTTCTTGTCTTGTTCCATTTTTTCTGAAATCATGGAGGTGAGAGAGTCCCAAAAGTCTCCCATCGTAGGCTCCGGTTCCTGACTTTCTCCAGCTAAGACATTGAATTCATTGTCGTCCTGTTCAGATTCTTCATTATCGCTAACAGTTTTCATGGAACTGTCGTCTTGCGTGAATGATTGTAGGAATTGGGTTTTCATATAGTCCATGGTTTTGACTATTAATTCTGTTTCAGTTAGATTTGGAAATTTCTGTTTTAAATCAGTTTGAATCTTGACAGTTGAAATGGAATATCGACGGTAAAACAGAATATCAAATTTTTGAAACTATCCACCATATCTTAATGTATGCAACAGTCTGCAAACAGAATGAAAACACAGACCATCAGATCTGTTGTTTCTTAGTTAATGGTTTTACTGGCATTCTTAAAGGATGGTGGGATAATGTACTCACTGATAACCAAAGAACTGAAATCCTTCAATCCTATAAGAATGATACTGACCCTATTACTAAAACTGAAACCAGAAGAGAAGATGCTTGTTTCACCTTAGTTCAAGCTATCGTTCACCATTTTGTAGGACCAGGACAGTCAAATACCGATAGAAGTAGAGAACTTTTACAGAACCTTCGTTGCCCATCCTTAACCCATTTTAGATGGTATAAAGATGTCTTTTTAATGAAAGTCATGCAAAGAGCAGATGCTAACAGTGAACATTGGAAAGCCAAATTTGTAGATGGACTTCCTACTTTCTTTGCAGAAAAAGTTCGAAAAAAACTTAGAGATAAACATGACCGTATGAGTATACCTTATGATCAGTATTCTTATGGCCATCTTATTTCAAAAGAATTATCGAAGAGGATTATCATTATGTAATGATATGAAACTCCAACAATTAATGAAAAATGAGAATCTCACCAAAAGACATGAGATAGGAGAATTTTGCGATCAATTCTCTTATGACACAAAATTACAAGTACCCTCGTAAAGCTAAGCAAAGAAAAATTCTAAACCTTCTAGATCTTACCGAAAGCGTTCTTCTAAGAGATCTTCAAAACCAAAATCCTCGAAAAATCTTCCGAGAAAAAGAAAGAATAGCAGAAAAGAAAGATAAATCTAAAATTCAATGCTATAAATGCGGAAAGACGGGACACTTTGCTAATAAATGCAATTCAAAATTAAAACAAAAGCTTAATGAATTATCCTTGATGAGGAAATTCAACAAAGAAATTCTTAATTGTTTGTCTAATAATGACTCAAAGTCCAAAATTTCGGATAATGATCTAGTGAAGTCTATTCGTAATCCGATAATAATTCGACAACGAACAATGTCAAACACAGTATTGTTAAGCGTAATACGCCCATCTGAAGCTAATTCTTTGGAAAAGAAATCGTCGAGATGAATGGTTTAGATATTGGAGGTCCCGAAGATAATGTCTTAAATCGACCACCGAAATCCCTTCTAGACCTCGCCGAGCAGATTAAAGATCCGAGATCGATTAAAATTTTGGAAATCATTATAAAACATGAAAAGGTGAAGACACCCTTCCTATTAACCAAAGATGAAGTATGAAAGAGGTTATGAAACGATTATTAGAATGTTTCTACCGAGAAGCCTACTACAATCCGAGATTTAAAAATGAAATAAATATTTTAAAATCAAATAAAACAATTCTGAGAATAATAATATTATTATCTTTCAAGATTTAACCAATATTAAAAATAAGTTAAATCACAAACAAGATAATATAGAATCCTCCAAACAACCTCGAATCCTTTGATAAACCGTAATCCTCCGAGCGAAGATTTAATGTTAATGAATCAAGTAGTCTTCTAGAAATGGTATATTAGAATTACTTTTATTATTAAACCAGACTATATTATCAAAGATGCCATTGCCCTAGTTGATAGTGGTGCTGACATGAACTGTATCCAGGAAGGTCTTATCCCTACCAAATACTTTCGTAAGACCACTCAATCTTTAACTAGTGCAAGTGGAAATACTATGAATATAAAGTATAAAATTCTCAAGCCTTAATCAGTAATCAAGGTCTTTGTTTACCTACTTTTTTGTTCTTATCCAGTAATATGAATCAAAGTATCATTTTAGGCACTCCATTTCTATGCCTTTTAATGCCTATTACAAAAATTGATACTTTAGGAATTCATACAACTCTCAATAATGAATATATTGTTTTGAATTTATTTAAGAACCTTACACTAAAGAATTAAATCAAGTCAAAGACATGATTTATTCTAAAGAAAAATAAATCAATTTTATTAGTAAAGAAATAAAATTTCTTACTCTGAACAAAGAATTTTACAACCTTCTTTACAGGAAAAATTAAACTAATCCATAAAACTCTTATTTGAAATGCTGCAGGTGATGTCCCAAATGCTTTCGGAACAGGAAGAAACATATTATTTCTCTTCCTTATATCCCTAGTTTTAATGAGAAAAATATTCCTACTAAATCTCGACCCAGTCAGATGAAGAAAGAATATTTACTCCTTTGTAAAACCAAAATTGAGTCCCTCCAACAGAAAAAATTAATAAAACCTAGTACCTCTCCCCGAGTCATCTTGCCTTTTATGTCAATAAAAATTGAGAAATTGAACGAGGAACTCCACGACTCGTTATCAATTATAAACCTCTTAATGAAGCCCTTCAATGGATTAGATATCCAATTAGAATAAGAAGGATCTTCTTCGCCAAACTTCATGATGCCACTATTTTCTCTAAATTGATATGAAATCGAGATTTTGGCAAATTCAAATTAGAGAACAGGATACTTATAAAACCGCTTTTACAAGTACCTTTTGGCCACTTCTGAATGGAATGTTCTTCCATTTGGAGTAAAAATGGACCTTCGTAATTCCAAAGACATCATGAATGATATTTTTAACCCTTTCTATGAATTTATTATCTGTTACATTGATGATGTTTTAATTTTCTCTTCATCTATTGAACAGCATATAAAACATTTAAATATTTTTAAAAATGTTATCATAAAAAATGGTTTGGTAGTTTCTGCCCCCAAAATGAAACTTTTCCAAACAAAGATCAGATTTCTTGGACATAATATTTCCAATGGAACTATTATTCCTATTGATAGATGTATTGAATTTGCATCTAAATTTTCGGATGAAATAAAAGATATTAATCAACTGCAGAGATTTTTGGGAAGTTTAAATTATATTCGAGATTACTATCCAAATCTTTCCCAAGATGCTTCTATTCTGTATACTCGCCTTCGGAAAAATCCTTCACCTTGGAATGAAGAACATACTGATGCAGTAAGAAAAATTAAATCTAGAGTTAAACAGTTACCTTGTTTGTCCTTACCTAATCCCGAATGGAAAAAGATCGTTCAGACCGATGCTTCCAATACAGGATATGGTGGTATTTTAAAACAATTTAATCCTAAAAGTAATAAAGAGGATCTTATTCGTTTTACTTCAGGAACTTGGAAAGGACCTTCTTTAAATTATCCTACTATTAAAAAAGAATGCCTTTCAATTGTCAAATGTGTTTTAAAATTTCAGGATGATATTTTAAATCAGTACTTTTTAATTAGAGTTGATTGTTCAGCTGCAAAACAAATCTTTAAAAAAGATGTTCAAAATTTAGCTTCCAAACAGATATTTGCTACTTGGCAAAGTATTTTATCAGTATTTGACTTTGATATTGAGTATATCAAAGGAAAACAGAACTCTTTACCGGATTTCCTAACCAGAGAATATTTGCAAGAATGACCAAGAGAAGTCGTGGTCAGCAATAACGGGCCGAGGCGGATTAAATCCAGATTATACGTAATTTCCTAGTCTAAATACTCAATCCAAAGAATTCTTGACTTCTTCTAGCCGACCAACAAGAAAAGATGTTCTTCTACTACGAACAAGATATATTCCAAATCGAAATGTGAAGAAAGCAAAGATTGTTCATTGAACAGAATGATGAAAAATGGATGAAAGATCCATGGGAGATCAAGAGACGTTATTTAACGACTCAGCAGATCTCCTCCCCGCTTTAACCAAAGATCGCTATGTGTATGAGCAAATTATTATTGAACTAAAGATCTATGGACATTAAGCATATACGCTTCATGATCCATCTAAACCAACTAGCCCAATTCAATCTGATAAAACCACCTGCCAAGAGTATTATGCCTCTTGCCAATTGGGGTATTAATCCTCATACCACCGTCATCGTTGATTCGGTCATACAATGTAAACCCACCTCTTGCCAATTGGGGTATTAATCCTCATACCACCCGTACTGTTGATTCCAGTCATACAACAGAAACCAGATACAGCTATTGGGATTATATTGATTCTTTTATGCATGTTTTCTATTTTTTTTTTATTTAAATTATAGTTATAATTAGAGCATTTATTTTTAAATTTAAGATTTTAAAAATAATTAAAACTTATTTGAATTATTAACTTAAACGTCTTTATTTGCATCGAAATAATCAATCAAATACCAAAAACAAATCTAATATTATAGCAAATTACCGGGAGTGGTTAGCATGAAAGTCTTCCTCCTCCTCTCCTCAGTGAAATGCCGAAACCCGTAGATCTCTCTCTCCTCTGTCTTTCTCATCCTCCTCTATTTGGCGAAACCCGTTGATATGCTTATTTCTTGAGCTCCTGCTATACAGATCAGGTTATTTTTTTTACTTTTTCTGCTTATTTCTGGTTTTTATATATTTCGGTTAGATCTACTTATTTCTGGTGTTTATATATTTCATAGATCCCTAGATCGTGTTTTAATTGCACAATTAACCCCGTTTGTTAAACTTTTACGCTCAATGTATATGAAGTGAAGCTCAAATATGGACTATATAGTTTGCCAGATACAGTAATAGGCTGAGCAAAACTGCTTGTTCAACTTTTGATTTTTATATTTGAATGTTTTAATTGCTTTAGTGCAAGTATTTCTACTATATCTAATCTCACTGTATTTACTTAACTGTTTAAGCTCATTTCTGCTGAAACTTGGCTAGTGTTTAACTTACAGCCTCAGTTTTGATTGTATTGGGTTTAATTCAAGTTTTCCAATTAGTGAATGATCTGGGTTGTGCATAAATTAATCTAGATATTTATGTTTATATTGTTGTGATTTGAAAATCTCTATGATATGATACTAATTTATCATCAGATTGCTATTTCCTCTGCTAAGGTAATTAAAATAACCCTTTTGGTTGCCTAGAGAAAATAGAGGAAAAAGATAACAAAGTACATGGTTTTGTTTTTACTTTTTATTTTTCTCAAGTTGAAACTTAGTATAAAATTGAAAGATGAAAGAAAGATTGGAAATTTTCTATCTTTCTTTAGTTTCTAGGTGACTAACCAAGAATGATTTACAGTGAATTTTTTCTTCCTATTTCAACAGCTTGAAGGTAATTGTAGTTTGTACTTGGTAATTTATGATTTAGAGATACATTCATTTGTGGCTCTGATATCATGTTATGTTTTTTTGTTGAATCGATCAATAAGGATTTAGGAGAGAATGTGAGAAAGAGTATATCATTTTGCATTACATGCTGTCGAATTTACTCTGAATCTGTAACTTACTAATTTGTAGCCTAAAAATGGTTGATTTCAAAATGAATAATATCTGTAGTTGTCCCTGTGTATCTGTGCTTATGTCTGTATTTACTGGATTTCTTCCTTTTCCAATGAGTGATATATGGAGGTTAATTAATTGCAAACTATCCATGAGCGAATTTGATGGATGGTTTCCATACATTTATACCAACTGAAAGCTGCTTCATCTAGATTTAAAACTACTAATGAAAGCTTGTTATGGATCTTCCGCAATTTTGTGGTAATTGAGATACTACTTATTGACCTTATATATACAGCCACTCAGTAGGGTCACCACTCTCAAACCTTGGAAAGTCTACCTTGGTTTTTCTATGAGATTCATCTACTCGAATTCCTTCATCCAGTACTCTAGGTCCAGTACCTTGGTTCACCTGGTTTTCCCATCTGTGCTTAACTCTTAGTTGATCAGCCATTTGCACTTGCATTCAGCACTACAGTAAATGTATCTTTGAACTGCTGAGTAAAGGTTTAAGCGAATTAAGAAAATAATAGTGTATCATGAAATTTTCCAATAACTTCTCCATTAGAGTGGATACATCCACCAATGAAGCTAACAGTTATAGTCTCTTAGCTAGACTTGAATAGAAAGAAATTTAGAGAAGAGAAGAGAGAAGAAAAATGTTGGAAGATGATAATTTTCATTCAATACCCAAAATCTGTCATAAGCAAGACTGATATTATAGAGAGCATCTAGGCACAAAATAAAATGCATAGAATTCACATTGGACTGGTCTTACAAACATAAAGTAAACATGTGAATAAATAACTACTACATTCTTACAAATAGAAATCATTATTAGATTAGATCTTTATTGAATGTGTATGAAAGATTACCTAACTTTAAGTTTCATCTTGTTAGGTTGAAATCAATCTTTGTTCCGCATTACCATTTTGATGAATTAATTGCCTAGAGGACTCTTTTTCTTTGTTTCCGTTCATCATTTTTGTTGTTGTACCGATGTTTGTATCGACCTCATCTTTCCAAATTCCCTGAGAATAGTTGAGTCAAATGATGACATGAATAGATGAGTCGAATGATGATATGAGCTAGATTAAAATGCTATAATACTTTGAAATGTTTCCAGTGTGTTAAAAAACTATAATCATGTAATGAACTACTTGCACTTCTCATTGAGCAACATAGATAGAAAGTAACATCAACTCTGTAATGGCAATTTTTGGCATGAAAAACTTCCAGCAGAAATTCCTTGTTGTTACCTGAGGCTAGTGGTGTATGTCTTGTTCCTTAATTATAAGTTATTGTTCGTCATCTACGAGATTGAATATCATACTTAGTTTCGCAGCAAAGAGAATAATTTAAGCCCTATGGAATTGTATCTTTCACAATTTATGATGTGGAAAGAGTACGGATTCATTGATTATCTTTACTTTTGTTGTTATTATTAATTCTCATGATGTTCAAAGGTTTAACCACCGACACGTATTTGATGTTCTGGAGGATGAAATGGACGAGATTGAAGAATATACCACTGACAATGTTGTTAACCTTGATGATGACTCACCCGATATTGACATTGTTGTTCAAGATCGAGATATAGGGCCAATGAATAGAGATGATGTTGATCCAGAAACAATAAATAACAGTGTCTTAAGACAAAGAACTCAAAAAATTAACATTAAACATGGAGACATAGATGATGATGTCGACATAGATGATGATTTTGAGGAGGATGATTTTGAGGAGGATGAATTCGATGAGGGGTGTAGTGAGGATGATACACCTGTAGATTATCGTAGCAAAGAAGAACAAAGTATGGACGAGGAAGAGAAAGATGATCAGAACTAGCATCAAATAAGGTATGCCTTTCATCTTATCAAAGTTGAAACATTTGAATGATGCTTAATTATTTAGTTTACCTTGATTAATCGTTATATGTATTTTCTTGTTTCTTAATTGAGTTTTTAGATTACTGTTCATAATCTGCAAGTAATAAATTGCCAATTTTGGGATGCTAGTCTATTAAAGGTTGAAAAGTCCAATCTCTTCTAGTTTAGTTGTTCTCTTCTCATGTGAAGCTGACATATTCACTTGAATGACAACATTCTGCTATCCCAATGCAAAGTCGTCTATTATACATTTTTTAGCTGGCTTTATGGGATTGTAGGCTGGAACGAAGTCTCATAACACACAGAGAAAATCTAACTGGCTATTGTTGTCAGAGCAAGAAAATCTAACTGGCTATTGTTGTCAGAGCAAGAGGATGGTTATCGCTACATCCCTCAGCTAGCTGATGAAGTTATGTACTTAAGACAGGTATCTAGTGTCATTTTTTTAATAATAAAATTATTTTTAATTCATTAATGTTGAACCTTCTAACTTACTTATTCTGATAGTAAAATTCATAAATTATTTGGTACTTGTTTTTACTTGGTAACTGTGATTCTCAGGGCCATCAAGAATATATAGAATCAAGCTTCTCATACAATACAGGTCCTTTGGAAATCATTTGGAGAAAGCATCAGAGCTGTTGAAACTTGTTTGGTTGATGACCGTGATTATGCCTCAGTTCCAGGTTCCGGGGAGAATTGTTGTAAAGTCACATTGAGATTTATAGATTTTTTTTCAACTTTATTTGGCCAATAATTTAAATTAACTCTGCCAGAGCTGATTAACTTCCCTGATTTTTTTGGTTGAGAAAACACGTTATGATGCTGCTGTTAATAGAAACTGGACTCTTGGGGATAAATGTCTAGTCTGGTGGAGGGATGATAGTGAGAATGGTGGTAGTTGGTGGGAAGGTCGGATTATTTCTTCGAAAGACAAATCTAGTGACTTCCTTGGTAGTCCATGGGAAAGATTTGGTATTCTATATAAGAATGATAATGAGGGTTCTCATCTACATAGTCCTTGGGAACTGCATGATCCAGACAGCGGATGGGAGCAGCCCAGTATTGATTCTGAGAGTAGAAAAAGGATGTTGTCTTACTTGTCTAAGTTATGGCTATCTGCAAACAGAAATCAGATTTTTCTGTCCTTTTAATTTCTATAATTTGATTTCTTTTTGGATTGCTAAGATAATGACCTGTGAAGTTAATAATAATTGGGGATGTAATTGAATCTACTGTGACTGTTACAGGATGATTACGGGGTTCTAAAATTGAAACAAGTGGCCCAAAAATCAGATTACGTGAATAGGTATTTCTTTTTCTAGGGTCCTGTTAATGTTTCCTTTCCACCGATTTTGGTTGCACTTTGGTTATTTAGGATTATATAGAAATTTAGGATTTTATATATGTAAATTACCCAAGGAAAAATTTGTCCTCCTTGTTTCTGTTATTGAAGTTTTATGCTCTCTACATTCCACTTCAAGTTTCAAAACCATGTCTGGATTATGGTATTGTTATTTGGAGTTATAATTGAGTTACTAGCTGAATGAAATTTTAAATTCATAACATGCTAGGTTCATATAGTTTGGAAGATTCTCAGAATTGATGTGATATGACCTTTGCAGTCACCCTTACACATGATGTATGTAGGACTCAAATACCCCTCTCCCAGTTTTTGAATTAAAGGAAAGGTCTTGGGTTGATATTTCTGGATTAAGAAATTCGTCATGCCTCATTTTTCAATGCTTGGAAGAATCTTCTTCTCAGTTAACTATCAATGTACAATTATGAAATTTGATGAGCTGAGGCAACTACCTTGAAAGGATAATTTGTATCGAGTTATTAATATTTCACAAAAATTGAATTTTAACAATGGTTAACATAGTCACTTGTTGTGATTTACATTTATGTTGTTTGTTTTTGTGTGCGCGTGTGTATATATTTATTATATTCTTTTTTTTACTCGGTCATTTGTTGTGATTTTTATGTTTGCCTTTGTATGAGCAGCTATGGAGGCTTGTGCCATATCTATAACTTGATTTGGGGTTATAGTCGGTTACTAAATTTCTCAGATGTTTTCCTTCATTGAGAAGTTATTTTTTTACTTTATTTTATTTTTTCGTTTGAACCGTAGAGATTTGGTGAGACTCTTAGGAGGTGCAGTTGCAGGAATTCATTCCATGATAAATGAGCATTTTGGCATTAGCGTTGTAAAGTACATGGCAGCAGGAGCCATACCAATCGGTATACACTGTACTTATGTTCCTATCATATACTACATCTTACATTGAAAAGAGTCATACCAATTGGTATGCACTGTACGAAGTTTGATGGTAAAGATGATGAATGATCATGTATCAGATGATTTTATTTAATTAATAATATTTTAGTTTTTTGGAATTTCTGTCATAATTTGTTATGGGGTTATTGAGACTTAATTTATTTTGTACATTTAGCAACAAACATTCTTACCAACAAGTACACAATTAGCAACAAAAATCAATTAAGGCAACAATTTTTACATTGTTCTGTAACGGCAAACTTCGTTGGCAAATGTGTATCAAATGCAACGAATTTTATCTTCATTGGAAAATAAAAAGATTCTTTTTGTTGCCAATTAGGCGTATTTTGCAACGAAAATTGTTTTTCCAGTAACAATTCCTTAATAAATTTGCTACAAAATATTTCGTTGCTAAATGATTTATGATTTTAAACGAAAACAAATTTCGTTGCGAAATATATTACTTTCTGCAACGAAAAAAAAAATCATTGCTAGACAATTAGAAACGCTCATTGCGAAACGAAATGTCCAACGAACGAAAAATCGTTGCAAATGACGACAACGTAAAATTTCGTTGCAAATTAATATATAACTGGTTTATTTTGTACATTTAGCAACAAACATCGTTACCAAAAAGTACATAATTAGCAACGAAAATCAATTAAGGCAACAATTTCTATATTGTTTAGTAACGACAAACTTCGTTGGCAAATGTGTATCAAATGCAACGAATTTTATCTTATTTGGAAAATAAAAAGATTCTTTTCGTTGCCAATTAGGCGTATTTTGCAACGAAAATTATTTTTCAGTAACAATTTCTTAATAAATTTGCTACAAAATATTTCGTTGCTAAATGATGCTTTTACATGAAAACAAAATTTCATTGCGAAATATATTACTTTCTGCAACGGAAAAAAAACATTCGTTGCTAGAAAATTAGCAACGCTCATTGCGCAACGAAATGTCCAACAAACGAAAAATCGTTGCAAATGACATTTGGCAACGAAATTTTGCACATTTAGCAATGAAAACTGTTTGTTGCAAAATCACCATTTTTTTGTAGTGAGGGGTGGCTACAACTCCCATCCAACATCGTTCTCTGATCATATCCAGCAATTGCCCATCTTGCTTTCTTGGCTTGAACCCCCTTTCCTTCACAAAGGTCTTAGCAATAATCCTATAGTATTCATTCTGAGCAGCAAGACTGATGAATTTTGTCATGTCTACAATATCTTCATCTTGACTGTTGTTGGAAGAGGACTCTGGGGTGCGTGAGCGTTCTCTTTTTGGTGCCATGAGTTCTGTCAGAGAATTTTCTTGCAAACCCTAGATTGTGATGTGAATGGAGAAGATGACAAAACCCTGACTGATACTCTGTATGCACAAATTGAACCAACCCCAAATCAGCCCTTTGTATGCTCTGAATAAACCCTGGATGCACTGAAGATTAACCCCCAAACTTGGTGTTGAAAGTGGGGAGGAATTCTTCTGAATGTGGTGATATAGGTCGAGTTGTAGAGACCGAATGGACGAGGAGACGAGAGATTGCTGTTAAGTATAAGAAGGAGTCTATGCCTATGGCTATCTGTAATGCTCGACTGAATATAAGAGATGGGTATAAAATGAAATGGGTCAAGTGTTTTGAGTTTTAAAACTGTCTGGGTTCGGGTACGGGCACACCTGGTTTGTTCATGAAGTTGGCACGGGCGCGCTGGGACTTGATGAATGTTGAGGCCTGGTGTGGGCGCACTGGGTCTGTTCATGGTGTTGGCGCGGCTGCGCCGCCCTGAGCCCAACACTAAATCTGATCTGCATCAATGAAGGAACAAGCAACAAACTGATATTCATTATCTAACCTACACACATAGCATTAACAAAAATAAGATATACTGATATCAAAATTGAACTATGTAACATGTATGTATGATTGTATACCCAAAAATACTTTATATGCAATTTCTACCAAAAAGATATGTGCATTAAGCTCCTACTCAAAATCGGTTCCCAAAATTTTCATGATTTAAAGAATTAAACATGGGGGGAAATAAGAGAGAAATGCAATCGGAATTAAACAATAGGGAGAAGTATAAACATTTGTAACTGAGAATTAAACAGTAGGGAGAAATAGATATGAGCAGTTAGAATTAAACAAGAGAGAGAAGCAGAAATGATGTATATAGAATTAAACAAGAGGGAGAAGAGAGATGATGGGGTGCCTCCCATCGAGCGCTTGTTTATAGTCCATTAGCTTGACTATCTCTGCCATGATCATGTTGTTGAAAGGATTGAGGCGACCTTCTGTCTATCGACCTCACCTCCATAATAATACTTTAGCCTTTGTCCATTTACCTTGAATGGTTTGTCTGGTTATTTGTCAAAAATCTTAATTGCACCATGTGAAAATACTGTCTTCACTGTGAAAGGTCTTGACCACCTTGATTTGAGCTTTTCTGGGAAAAGTCTAAGTCTAGAATTGAACAACAGTACTGCTTGACCTAGCTCAAATTTTCTTTCCATGATTCTGCGATCATGCCACCTTGTCACTTTCTCTTTGTACAATTTGGAATTTTCTTAGGCCTGCAATCGAAATTCATCTAACTCATTGAGTTGGAGAAGGCGTTTCTCCCCTGCAACCTTTAAGTCGAAGTTCAGCTTCTTAATCACCCAATAAGCCTTATGTTCAAGTTCCATGGGAAGGTGACAAGCCTTCCCATACACTAGCTGAAACGGCGACATACCTAGTGGTGTTTTGTAAGCAGTCCTATATGCCCATACTGCATCGTCCAGTTTCAGAGACCAATCTTTTCTCGTGGGGTTCACAATCTTTTCCAATATTCTCTTCACCTCACGGTTTAACACTTCTTCTTGGCCATTCTTTTGGGGGTGGTAAGTTGTAGCTACTCGATGATTTACCCCATATTTGGCCAACAATGCTGTAAAATGACAATTGCAGAAATGGTTACCTTCATCGCTTATGATCGCCCTAGGAGTTCCAAATATTGTGAATATCTTCTTTTGGAGAAATCTCAGTACCACTCTAGCATCATTTGTTGGAAGGGATGCTACTTCCACCCATTTGGACACATAATCAACTACCAGAAGGATGTACAAGTTCCCACATGACGAAACAAAAGGCCCCATAAAATCTATCCCCCAGACGTCAAGATCTCAACCTCAAGGATCGTATTCAAAGGCATTTCATTTCGTTTTGATATGTTTCCTACCCTCTAACATCGATCACATCTCTGTACAAAGTTGTAAGCATCCTTGAAGAGAGTCGGCCAATAAAAACATGCCTGCAAAACCTTGGTCGTTGTTCTTTGTCCCCCGTAGTGACCTCTATAAACTAATGATTGGCAATCCTATAGAATACTCTCCGTCTCACTATCTGGAATGCACCTTCTAATCATTCTATCAGCACATTGTTTGAACAAGTAAGGCTCATCCCAAATATACCATTTAACATCGTGGAGAAACTTCATCTTTTGCTGTCCAATCAAATCAAAGGGAATAATATTGTTCACTAGAAAGTTTTCATAGTCCGTGAACCATGGCACTTCGCCTTTCACCAAAAATAATTGTTCATCTGGGAAGGATTCATTGATCATCACTTTGTCATTAGCATCCCTTCTCGGATTCTCCAATCGGGATAAGTGGTCCGCCACTTGGTTATCGGTCCTTTTTCTATCTTTAATCTCTAAGTCAAATTCTTGTAGAAGAAGAATCCACCTGATAAGATGGGTTTTTGCATCTTTCTTGGCTATCAAGTATCGGATTGCAGCATGGTTGGTGTATACAATCACTCTTGTCCCAATCAGATAAGAACGAAATTTGTAGAATGTGTATACCACCGCTAGAAGCTCTTTTTTTGTGGTAGTTTAATTCAATTGGGTGCTAGTCAGGGTCTTGCTAGCATAATAAATAACATGAAAGACCTTGTCCCTGCGCTGGCCCAATACAACTCCCACAGCAAAATCACTTGCATCACACATTAATTCGAATTGAAGAGCCCAATCCAGAGTTGTAATGACGTGTGTCGTAGTTAACTTCTTTTTCAAATGCTCAAAAGCAGCCAAGCATTCCTCATCGAATCTAAACTGGACATCTTTCTCTAACAGACTGCACAGTGGCTTAGTAATCTTTGAGAAGTCCCTAATAAAATGATGATAAAAGCATGCATGCCCCAAAAAGCTACGGACCCCTTTTACAGAAGTAGGTGGATGTAAGTTTTCAATTGTTTCCAATTTTTCCCTGTCCACCTCTAACCCTTTCCTCAAAACTTTATGTCCCAAAATAATACCTTCTTGTACCATAAAATGGCACTTCTCCCAGTTTAGAACTAGATTAGTTTCAACACACCTTTTCAGCACCATTACCAGATTCTCCAAACACAAGTTAAAAGAGTCTCCAAAAACTGAGAAATCATCCATGAAGACTTCAACGTTTTCTCAACCATATCAGAGAAAATGGTCATCATGCACCTCTGGAATGTATCCAGGGCATTGCATAAACCGAAAGACATCCTTCTGAAATCAAATTTACCATATAAAGAAGTGAAGGTAGTCTTCTCTTAGTCTTCCGGGGCTATCACTATTGGGTTGTATCCCGAGTAACCATCCAGGAGGCAGTAGTAATCATGACCTGCTAACCTATCCAGCATTTGATCAATAAATGGGAGAGGGAAATGATCTTTCCTTGTAGCTTTGTTCAGTCCGCGGTAGTCCATGTAGACCCTCCAACCTGTAATTGTTCTAGTAGGTATTAGCTCATTGTTTTTATTAGATACCACTGTCATACCCCCTTTCATCGGCACGCACTGCACCTGGCTCACCCAAGAGTTGTCTGAAAAAGGATAAATGATCCCTGCATCTAACCACTTCAAGATCTCTTTCTTGATAACCTCCTTTATGATAGGATTCAATCTTCTCTATTGCTATACTGATGGCTTACTATCATCTTCCAGAATGATTTTGTGCATGCAAAATGAGGGGTTGATCCCCTTGATGTATGTTATAGTCTATCCAATTGTTGATTTAAACTCTCGCAGCACTCGTAGCAATTTATATTTTTGACAAGACGTTAGTGCAGTAGTAATTATAATAGGCAACTTTGAAGATTCACTTAAAAATGCGTACCTTAAATGATTTGGAAGGGTTTTAAGGTCAAGATCGGGAGGCATCTCAAGAGAAGGCTTGAGTCGTTCTAATGTTTCTCCTGTAAGTCTGAGTGGCTCAATGGGAATCTTAAATTTTTGCATCTGTGGTGCCGTGTCCAGAATTTGTACATATTCCATAACCTCAGTATCCTCCATACCAGATTCTCCTAGAATAGCACTCTCCAATAGCTCAATGTCAATCAAATTTCCAACCTCTTCATTTAACACTCTGTCAACTACATCGATCCGAAAGCACTCTTCTTCGTCAGTGGGGAACTTTATAGCTTTAAAGACATTGACCGTGACCTCTTGATCTTGGACTCTCACGGTCAGCTCTCCTTTCTGTACATCTTTGAGTGTTCGCCCTGTGGCTAAAAAGGTCTCACAAGAATGATCGGTATGTCTCTTTCCTCTTCATAGTCCAAAATAATGAAGTCGGCTGGGAAGATAAAATTATCTACTTTTACCAAGACATCTTCTACAATACCTTTAGGGTATGTGATGGATCTATCGACAAGCTATAATGATATATTTGTCAGCTTTGGAGTCGGCAATCCCAACTGTGTGAATACCGATAGAGGCATCAAGTTTATACTTTTCCCCAGATCACATAAACATTTGTTGAAAGAAAGCTTTCCAATGGAGCATGGTATTGTAAAACTGCCTGGATCTTTAAGCTTTAGAGGTAGCTTACACTGCAACACTGCACTGCATTATTCTGTTAAGGCAAATGTCTCATAATCCTCTAATCGCTTCTTCCTTGATAGAATGCCTTTCATAAACTTCGCATAGCTTGGCATTTGCTCCAAAGCCTCTGCGAATGGTATGTTGATTTACAGTTTCTTAAAGACCTCCAAGAACTTAGCAAATTATTTGTCTTCTCTTTGCTTTTGAAGTCTCCGTGGGTAAGGAACAGAGGGTATACAAGTGGTAGTGTGGCTGTGGCTTTCTCAGCCAACTCCTTATGATCTGTCTCAACTACCCACTGCTTAGCACCCCAATCAGATAAGCCATGCTCAGAGTCCACAAGACACACATGCTGGCGCCGCCAGGTCTCTCTCTTCACTCATCATGCAAGGCCAGCTCCAAATCTGCAGTTTATTTTCCTGATCTTAAAGTAATGGCCTGACATTGATCCTTCCCTTCCCTTCTTGGATTTGCTTCAGTATTACTTTGCAGAGCTTCTTGCGGTTTATTGTTCAACAAGCTAGCCATCTGGCCCATTTGAGTCTCCAAATTCTTAATAGCCACCGCTTGGCTCTTTATCATCACCTCAGTATTCGCCATTTATTTCAACATCATTTCTTCTATCTTTGACTTCTTTTCTGGTTGAGGGGTAGGAGGTGGATGATGTTGGTGTTGCTGAAAACCAGAAGGGTAAGGAGGCTTAGGTATATACTGCTGGTGAGATTGTTGTGGTTGATATTGTTATTGTTAAGGTTGGTGTTGTTGAACATTTTGATTATTGCTCTAGCTAAAATTGGGGTGATTTCTGTTGTTGGGATGGTAGGAATTTTGAAACTAATTATGTGGCTTTTGGTAGTTGCTGATGAACTGTACCGACTTTGCAGTGATAACACATTGTTCTGTTTGGTGTGACCCTGCACAAATCTCACAGACATAGGCAACTTGCTTAACTTTGTTCTTAGCCAAATAGTCAATTTTCTTTGCCATTGCTGCCATTTGAGCTGATAATGCTGTGATGGCATCCTCCTCTAACAACCCAACAATTTTTGGTTGAGGCATTTTGGCTGTTGGATTTTGAAAATAATTTAATTCCATGGTCTCAATAAGTTCATAAGCTTCTTCATAGCTCTTAACCCACAAAGCTCCTCCTGCAGCGGCATCAATGATTGGCCTAGATTTCCAACCCAACCCATTGTAGAAAGTATTAATCACCATCTAGTCTGGCATCCCGTGGTGAGGGCACTTCCTTAGCATCTCTTTATATCGCTCCTAGGCCTCATACATCGATTCTCCGTGTTGTTACTCAAACTGAGATATAACAGTCCTCATTTTCGTTGTTTTAGCCATAGGAAAGAATTTGGCTAAAATTTCTGTGCTAAGTCCTCGCATGTGGTTATCAACCCAGATGGCAATAAATGGAGCTAACTCCTTACCTTGTCTTTCAAGGTGAAAGGAAATAGTCTGAGCCGCACTACATCGTCTGACACACCATTATAGTTGAATGTGTCACATATTTCAATAAAACTCAGCAAGTGCTCGTTAGGGTCATCAGTAGTAGCACCCCCAAACTGAACCGAATTCTGTTCCATCTATATTGTTCCAGGCTTAATCTCGAAGGTGTTTTGCTGGCCTAACAATGCTAGACTGTAGCTCATTTATTTTTGGCATATAATAGTCTCATAAAGCTCTGTGTTCTTCCCTATGCTCTTCTATCATTTTTGTTGATGTTTTAGTGTTCTCTTGTGTGCTAGAATTACGTGCACTCACTCTCCAAGCATTCCCGTTGATATTATCCTGTCTAGGTACCAACTCAGAGTTTGAAGATCGAGTGTGCATATACTATTCACAAGTACCTGAAACGCAAACAAAAGAAAAATAGAAATGAGATAAGATAAGAGTTGTTCAAGTCAGACAAATCTAACTTAAGTTGATGACGACAGTAATAAAAATAAAAACCTTTCCCCGGCAATGGCGCCAAAAACTTTTGGCTTATTTCGAGTTTAACAAAATAGACACACTCGTGCAAGTATACACAGTTAACAAGTAATATAGAGTAAGTTAAGAATTGTTCCCATGGAGAAAGGTAAATATTTCTAACCTATAATGCAACAACTTTATAGCTATTTCTAGCTGCTTAAACGATTGAATAACAGGTGAATTAAAAACTAAAATAATTATCAACACAAAATAACTAATTAACAAGCGATGAGATTTAAATTGGAAAGATATGGGACCCTAATTTCACTTAATGCTTCATCCAGATTATACACCTCTTGTTTAACTTGACTAATTATTATGGTTGCTAGTCGAGAGCACGAAAGTGATACATGACTATTTTTTAATACACCATGTCCATATCACACAAAATCCACAAAATAGATAGAATTCATATGAACATCAATATTACCTAACCCACTATATGTCTATGTGAATTACAAGTAATATCAATTTAAGCGCAAGCTCTCTCAGTGACTACATTTGGTAAGCCGGTATATGTCTATCCAGATTGCGAATCACAAAATCTATCACAAGTAAATTTCATGAACACATGCCAACAAGGTCAGATCTAAACTTATGTTTCCTCTTTCAATTCCATATAAGTTATTAGGGTAGATGGTGATCAAGCATCTAACCAATTAATAAGCACAACCAAGTTAGGCAATCCAACTATAATCATTCAAGCATCACAACAAGGCATATAAATCTGAACTACACAACAAGCTTCATTAGAATCCCATAATGGTGGTTAGTTCATCTCTGAATCAACAACCATTATGGGATATAAACCAAGCATGAGAAGTCACAATGAAAACAAGGAGATTAAAGAGAAAAGAGAATGCAAATCTGATTTAAACTCTGTCCAATGCAAGCTTCCAACTCAGTTCAGATCCATAATCAAAACCAAAATAAACTTCTATATTCAAAAGCTATTATATCTAAAGAGAGAAGCAAAATAGTAGTAGAAAGCTATGGAATCTCTCTTTCTATATGAAACCCTAAAAATGGAAAATATAACTAATAATAATGATCTCTCATAACTAGCAAATACACCCCTTTATAGTAATCTCGCTACAACAGACTTAAAATGAAAAGTCAACTTTTTAATAGCCTTGACTGGTGCGGCCACGCCCATATAGCATTTGGGGCGCGAGCGCGCCATGTTGAATTCTGGAATGTTCTTAGCGCTAGCATGCTAACATTCAGACTACACACTATGGCGTGGTTGCATGGCAGTCGCTAAGTCTTGCAATCATCGCACTCATCACTTGGTGCTTTATTCATTACATTGATGTCGCTTCTTTAACTTCATTTGCCTTCACTTGACTTCTCAAATCTTCACTTGACTCGCTCAGATGCCCTCCTCACATGCACTTGCTTAGCTTCATTCCTCGTTTCAACACAAGCTCACCATGCTTCGCTACTTCCATGCCATTGCCATGCCTTATTAGTTTCCTTAATGCAACCTACAAAACAAATATAAAAAACAATCAAACGATACTAAAAATACTTAAGTTTAAGCATAATTCTAGCAAGTTGATAACTAATAGGTAGGTCTAAAACCTACTTATCAAGACCGCATGAGTAAGATTCCTAATGCTTCAGCAATATGATCTATCATGTACGGTATGATATGTGCTAAACCGGATGTCGCTCATGCACTTAGTGTAACAAGCATATATCAGTCGAATTTAGGAGAAGAACACCAGAAGACAGTGAAAAATATCCTAAAGTAATTAAGAAGAACTAAGGATATGTTTCTTGTCTACGGTGGGTCTGAATTGAAACTAGAGGACTTTGCATACTCAAGTTTTCAAACAGACCAAGATGACATTAAATCCGTTTCGGGGTATATGTTTATCTTAAATGGTGGCGCAGTGAGATGGAAGAGTTCCAAACAACAAATAGTTGTTGATTCAGTGACAGAGGCAGAGTACATAGCTGCAAGTGAAATTGCAAAGGAGGCTATTTGGATGAAGTTCATAACCGAACTTGGTGTGGTTCCTAACATTAGAGGACTAGTACCTTTATTCTGTGACAACACCAGAGCTGTTGCACATGCTAAGGAATCCAGGTCTCATCAAAAATCCAAAAATGTGTTGCGGTGGTTTCATTTGATCAGAGAGATCATTGAAAGAGGAGATGTCACCCTGGAGCGTGTGGACTCTCAAGACAATATTGCAGATCCATTTACTAAAGCGTTAGCACAATAGCAGTTCGATCGTCACTTAGAGAAGATGGGTATGAGATACAACGAAGATTGGCTTTAGTGCAAGTGGGAGATTGGAAGTAGTATGCATATAAGCCAATCATGTATGATGATACAACATTTACTTTATAATCAATCTTATTTATTTATTAATAAAAGAATTATTTATTAAAGGCATTTAATTATCTATATGGTGCTGTTTTAATAATATGTGATAAACCCATAGTTTTAAGCAATGCTTTTAGAATCATGATGAGATCATGCTAATGAGATCCAAATTCTTAGATAACTTAAAACTAAAATGTTCTCAATCAATGGATTACTAAAAAGGGGATTAGTGAATCCGAATAGATTGGTACATACATTGCTTGCTCATTAGATGAGAATGATTGTTCTCATGATCATTTGTGTGGAGACACTAAAGCAAGTATGTAGGTGCTTATTGGAGAATAAGTTCACTGAACGTGACTCGCTAAGGAATACCTAATGGAGTTTTACTTGTCTATCAATAGGAATTCTTGTAGTTATAGTAGTACAAATGATCCTTAGACTTGAGATCATTATAGTATCTTATGTATAATGAATTACATTTTGACTTATTTCTTAAGAGCCTTATGGTATATCAAAGGGTATGCTTAGGTGTAATATGTTATATATGGAGATAATGAATGATCATAAAGAATCTACCACTTCTAGTAAAAGAAGAGAAATGTCCTATGTGATTTGATAAATGACAACCCAGGAATCCTTGGCTAAGGTGGAATGAAATTAGAAAGTAGTTTCTAATTTGCATTCATTCGGAGTTTTGCATTTGGGAATCGAAATACATATAATTAAATAAAATAAGACTTGACAGTAATTTCATGTATTATATTTAATTGGGACATTGTATGGTGGAAGGATTGAATTGTACGGTAGCTATTTACTCAAAGGTTCTTTTATGATTAATGTTGAAATCTATATTAGTTGGAAAGTCGTTGATCGCTAGGGAGACTTATCTCTATTGTAGAATAAATATTATTTATTTAAATAAATTAATCATTTAATTTATTTATTTAATAAGATTAGAATTGTTCTAATTGATTTATTCACAACCGGTTTAATATGAAGAACCTAAAGAGTCACATCATAAAAGGAAGAATAATTATTTAAGAAGTTAATGGCATAATCGTAATAATATGTTAAGTATATTTAATTTAATCTATGGTGATAGAATAAATTAAATAACTTAATATTTATTATTTAATATTTAGAAAATATTAAATATAAATTAATAAGAGGAGTCTTATTAATATTATTACAATTATTATTATTTTAATTTCTAAAAGTGTTTAGGATTAGGAGGCAAATTAATTAAAAGAGTTTAATTAATTATTCCTAATAATATTAGGGAGCCTAATTAATTAAAGGAGTTTAATTAATTAAATAATATCCTAAAATGGGTTAACTGATATCTTTATAAGAGTAGTCGTATATTAGATATTAAATATACGTGATTCCAATAGTTGGAGAGTAAATACACCATTCTTCTTCCTTGTGGATCACCTCTAAAGGTCATACACTTGGGTGGCTAACATTGATCAAATGAAGGAATCTACCCGGAGATTCAAGGAGATTGCAGAGAAGTAGAAGTTGAACTCATACCTGTGGAAGCTCGTATCTACAAGGGTATAATTCCATAACTTTTTGTTCTTCGTTTTAATTAATAATATGCATAAAGATGATCTGGGTAATTGGTTTGTGAAAAATTTTAAAATCTAATTTTACTCTGCTTCCGCTAATTTTGTAATTTGATTGCGTCTTTGACCTTCACAAAACCTTACAACAAGTGAATTACATAATTAGCAATATAAATATTTGTTTAATATATATGTATGTTACACTTGTATATACATAGAGATGGTTTTGATCATTGTTAGTAACAAGACACAAAACAAATTATAGCATGCAAGTATCTCTAAGCCATTAGAAGTTATTTTGTAAAAACTAGAAAGTTTGCAGCTACCCGAATTGTGGAAAATATATTTGGTGCTCGTGATAATGTAGTCCAAATTATCGCTGAAAATATTTTTCGTAAAATTCGTGGGCATACGCTTCAAGAGGTAACTAGAAAAATTTAAATTTTCTGATTCATATTCATTGTGTATGCTCTATTTTATTACAATTATATTTATTATATTGTTAGGATAAAATTATTTGAATTATTATGGATAACTATTGCTAGTATTTCTATTTACTTAGAACACCTCGAATCATGTATATATATTTAATACTGATGAAGTGTAATTTTAATGATAGAATTATAATAAAACTCTTTTGTTTTGATAGTGCTCATAAAAATTGGTCAACAATCCTGCTTTTTAAGTTGTAATTTCTGCATTTGTACATGATTTTTTATGTGTCAGTATTAGAGGTCAATTGACCAATACAGTGCTGACACGTTGAGAAATTATCTCCCGCCTGTGTGTCGATATTGTATTAATCAATTAACTAAAATTAACTTTATGATAACCACTCGCGAAAAATATGATTACGAGTTAGTTTTGGTTTATAAAATTTAGTTATGGTTATATTTAAGAACTAAAACCGCATTACCTATGTTTAATATGAGTTGTGTGAGTTAAAACAATATAGTTATGGGTCAAATATAGGTCAACACATATTTCAAATTTTAAGCTTATCATTATTATGATCCAATTAAATAAATTATTTATGATATTTAAATATTTCTATATTCATTCATCTTCTATCTCTACTAATTTATACATTTTTTATCCCTCTAAAAAATTTTATGCACACTAAATTTTTTAGATTTTATCTCTCTAAAATTTTTTATACACTATCTCTAATGGTTTTTAAATTTCCTCCCTCTAATATCTGTAATATTTTCTCTCTCTCCCTCTAAAATGTGATTACATATTTTCTCTAAAATCTGATTATATTTTCTCTCTCTAAAATCTGATTAAATAAAATTTGTTATTTTTTTTTTTTAAATATATATAATTTTCGATCATCATACCACCAATACTAAAATCTTTAACTACTAGTATTAAGGGTACATTTAAGAATATAAAATTATCCTTACAAGTTGTTGATTTATAAATTTATCTCAAACATTGAAAGGTATGCAATATTTTTAAACCAGAAAAATAAATGTCAACGTTTTAGCTTCAGAAGTACTTTAATTTGAAGTTTCTTATGATTCAATCGTTGTGCGTGTGAGAATTGCAGAAATATAAAATCTTCTTAAAACGAGTTTCTGATGCAAGCTGTAAATAAGTTCAACTTTCGGTCTTGGCTGGCCAATCAAGTTTTGTGTCCGGTGCCCATGGTGCACTGATAGTTGATAAACTCAAACAAAAGCAAATGAAACATGAAAATGGGTTAAAATATGATTCTCCAGTTTAGACCTATTTTCATTTTAAAAATATAGTTTTAAACTATAACTAACCCAACTAGTATAAAATAGTTAACCAAGTCAATAGTTCTAATTAAATTTGGGTTGAACCATGGTTTAAAACTTGTATTGTCAGGGCCTAGTCAGTATATTATTGTTGATCATTTTATGCTTTTTGGTAGGAGCTTGTGAATAATAATTACATTCATAAAAACAATTGCGGAGCCCGATTTTGCTGATAAAAAATTGCTAGCAATCTTGCTTTCTGAGTTGTAATTTCTGCATTTGTAATCTTTGTATCAATATACTTTTATTGATTTTATGTTTTGAATTTGGTATGAGCTCGTGAATAATAGGTAGGTTCATAAAAGCAATAGCGGACCCCGATTATGTTTATAAAAATTGGTCAACAATCCTGCTTTTTGAGGAGTTGTAATTTGTGCATTTATAATCCTTTACGTGTCAATATATTATTGTTGATTTTATGCTTTTTGGTAAGAGCTTATGAATAATAAGTACATTCATAACAACAATAGTGGACCTCGATCGTGCTTAGAAAAATGGTCACAAATCCTACTTTCTGAGATATAATTTCTGTATTTGTAATCTTTTATGTTATACAATTACTTGATAAAAATTCAGAACTACTGACGCCCAGATACAGTTGGTATCATATCAATAATACTGATATGTAGTATGAAATACCTGTCAAAACAATAAGAACAAAATAACATAGAACAAATCACTTTGATAAAACTAACACAATCCATATATAAACCATCTCAAGATCAAACAAATGAACAAGTGCATGCAGTAAGTTTTTTTCAAAACCACACATTCATCGATCCTGCGAAAAATAAACCAAGAACAAAAAATATATAAAATCACTCGAAAGCCCACGCATTCATCCTGCGAAGTTCTTCTTCTTGATCTAGTGTGTAATCATTGTCGATATCAAAGATCATTCGAGCTTCATCCACTGTCATATCTTTGATATCATCCGCCACCTTTTGGCAAGTGAGATCCAATAAGTTTGGTATGTTTAAGTAATCAGCAGCCAGCACAAGATCAAAGAGCTCATTCACTTCTACCTGATCAACAAACTCCGAATCAAACTTGTCCAAGTCAACATCAGAATCAGAATCAGAACCAGAATTAGAATCAGAGTCATTATCAGAAAAGATCAAGCCCGCGTGTTTCTTGAGGAACTTGATCACCTTGAGTAGGGTGGCGCTGGTCACATTGGGAAGTGGAATTGTGGTTGATGCGCAATCATCTTCAACCATGTTCTTGATGGTTAGACATTGGACTGCGATCCACTCCTCCACGAAAAACTCGTCCTTGTCGGAGCTCATCAAGGTCAGGATGTTTTTCCCTCCTAATGTTGACATGAATATATGTTTTTTTTTAGAGAGAGAACAGATTTTCGGTGAGCAGCAAAGAGTGAAGAGTAAATGATAATATATATAGGAAGGGGGGAGTGGGGGAGGAATTTTAGTTTTATTATTATTTATTATTTTACTTAATCAAGCTATCTACTATAGGAACGTATGGTGCTAGGCGTTGTAATGGTAATGTGTAAAAATGTAGAATAAATTATAACTTTTATTTATTTCTATAACTAGAGGAATAAATCTAAAATACAGATTACATCAATTTAGAAAGAAAAACTGAATACAATAGCATGTAATAAGTCTAAAATTAATTACATGATATGAGAATAAGTGATTAGATCCCCAATAATATTTATCTTTGATTATGTGAACATTCAGAATTAAGTAGCAATTAATAGTGAAAATAAATATTTTTAGTCTATATCTATTATATTATGGGAGAGGAAATGGGGAAAGTTAACGTGGATTTTTTTGGTAATTATTATTTTTTAAATACTTCTGAATTGTCAAAAATTATCCACGTCTTTAGTTCTTTTCTTTTGCACACGCCTGTATGAGACTAGTTCTAGTTTATCAAGGGTTTAATTAGATTTTTATTGCCTTGATGATATTACTTGAGAAAAAAAAGTGAAAGGGACAAAAATACTATTTGAGTCATTCTATATATAGCGACAAAATTGTGTTAAATTACAATTTCAAAATATATCAATACATTAGATTTGATAGAATTATAATTAAATATTCCACTTATTACATATTTCTTCGAATGGGTTACCACTAATACTTATACATCCACGTAGTTTTCAATCAAAAAACTAAAAAATAAATAAGGAAAACGATATATATTGTGAATATTTATGTCAACTTTTTAATTGCTAGTTATTTGAATAAGTATTAGTTGTAACTTTTTGGAGAGATGCATAATAAGTAGGACC
The DNA here is from genome assembly GCA_020205605.1 of Panax ginseng. NCBI lineage: Eukaryota > Viridiplantae > Streptophyta > Magnoliopsida > Apiales > Araliaceae > Panax > Panax ginseng. Next base: position 133,155,998 of record CM035128.1, read on the forward strand.
CTCCAATAATTAATTTATAACAAACTTATGTATTGATACGTTTGATGATTATAATTCGATCTAAATTTATTGTAATACATAAGAGGACACAAAATAATTCAACATCGTTATGGTTTTTTAGACTTTAGTAAAATCTAATCTTTCTCTTGGGATAACAATAATCATATATCAAAAGGTTGTTTAAAACACTACACGAAAATCGGCTAAATTCGACGGAATTATGTTCGACAGAAATATTCCCTCGAAGATAGTATTGTTCCAACGGATTATTCAGTCGAACATAATTCAGTCAAAAATACAGTAATTTCGACGGATGTCCGTCGAAAATAGATGGAGCCCGTTGGCGTCTAAGTTCACGCCACCGACAACCTTATATTCAACGGAATAGTGTTTACGTTTGACGGAATATCAGTCGAAGATACGTTAATTACGAAGTATATAAGTTCGACGACAATTCCGTCGAAAATAAGTTTTATAACCTAATCAGATCGTTTTCTCCCAAGCCGCCTCTCGTTCTCTCATTCTCTCATTTTACTCTCTCTCACTCTCACTGCTCTCATCTCCACCACCACCAGACGCCACCACCATCGCCGCCACCAGACGCCACCACCACCATCGACGTTCCAGCAGCCACCACCACCACCGGTCTTAACCACCAGGAGGTTCTGTGTTCCTTATTTCTTCTCATTTAGTTTGCACATTAATTCAAGGTTAGTTTTCTACAATTTAGGTTTTTAGGGTTAATTTGTTGCAAATAGTTAAATAACAATTATTTTTGAATGTTTGAAATTTATAATATTTCTAAAATTTGTATGATATTTGTATGATATTTCTGAAATTTGTGGCTTAATTTGTTTTAGGTTTAGTATGAGTTTGAAAATGAGATTAACCCAATTTGGATAATATGTTGTTTCTATGAATTTGTGGGTCAAAAATTTGGGTCCTGTTGTTGAAATTGAGAGACTGAAATTGGGAGGCTAAAATCTGAAATTTGGGTCCTATTCTTCTTGTTTATATTGCTAAAATTGGAATTAGGATTTTGGAATGTGGATTGCATATTATTTAACTGCATATTATTTGGAATTTGGAAATTGCAGAATATTGATATTATGAAGTGTATAACATATGATAATTATGAATGTATTGCTTTTCCTTATGCAATTGCAGTTTATATATATGTTAGTGTATTGAATCTTAAATTTGGGTTCCTTATTACAATGTTGTTTATGAATGAATGTGATATTTGATATTTTTGACGAAATTCTTGACGGAATTCCTGACGAAATTTCTATCAGAATTCTGCAATTGCAAGATTTGTGGGCCCTACAAGTATATTTATTTATTATTTAATTAGTTTCCTAATATTAAAATAAACTAAGTAGCATTTACTTAGTTTTTTACTACTAAAATTAAATTAAATTAAAATAAAATAAAGTAAAGTAAATTAAATTAACTTAAAATAAAATAAAATAAAATAAAATAAAATAACAAAAAATAAAATAAAATAATAAATAAATAAAATAAATATTAAATACTAAATAAAATAAATAATAAATTATAAATACTAAATAATAAAATAAAATAAAATAAAATAAAATAATAATAAAATAAAATAAATACAATTAAATACAATACAATACAATGAAACTTAACTATAATTAAATATAATTCATGCATGGACCACATGTATGAAACCTAACTGTAATGAAACCCATTTAACATTCATTCATGTATGGACCACATACATTAACATCCCTGTACTGAATGTATGGTCTGTGCAGTTAAAGATGTCTGTCGACTGGAGTTGGATGTACCGTAGGATATCCAATGATGGGAGGGGATTAGTCTCAGCTTATCGTGATGGGGTGTCAGATTTCTTGAACAAAGCAATAGAACATGTTAATGATCCGAACGGGAAGATGATGCCCGTGTGTCAAGTGTAAAAACATGATCTGGAAGAAAGTCGATGAGATTAAATTAGACTTATTTTCCCATGGATTTGTGGATGGGTACTTCGTATGGACTCATCACAAGGGAATCAGTTGAACTAAGAGAAGTGATCGATAGTACTGTGGAACAACCAATTCTACGGGATTCATACGCCGAAAACCATGATCCGGTGGATATGTTGGTCGATGCTTATGGCCCTACTAATATTGATTGGGCTGAAAATGAGCCTTCTTCAAGTAGTGCTAAGCAAGTGCCAAATGATACAGCTGCTGCCTTTTACAAGTTGCTATCTGAATCTGGGGTCTCGTTGTATCCAGAAAATGATACGAACACCAAGCTTTCTGCAGTGACAATCGATGCTCTTACACTTCAAGAATTAGCACGACTGTAGTGAGAGAGGTTTAAACGATTTGCTTGCTATAGTCGGACAGTTCTTACCCAAGGATCATACTCTTCCTGAGAATTATTACGAAGTGAAGAAGATGGTCAAGGGGTTAAATATGGAGTATCAGAAAATCAATGCTTGTTTTTAGGATTGTATGTTACTATGGGGAGGACAAAGATAAGGGACAATGTGATATATGCAACTTATCGCGCTACAATGTGACAAAACATGGGGGGAAAGAGAAATATGTTCCCAAGAAGATCTTACGGTACTTTCCTCTTGCGTCGAGGCTTCAACGTCTATTCATGTCGTCTCATATGGCTCAACATATGAGTTGGCATCGAACAAGGGATGTCGTGCCTAGTCAGCTGACTCACCCAGCGGATGGAGATGAATGGAAGAGATTTGATGCAAATTATCCCGAGTTAACGGAAGAAGTCAGGATGTTAGGCTTGGCATGGCTACTGATGGCTTTTGCCCTATTAATAATTTTAGCAAGCCGTACTTAGTTTGGCCAGTCATTATGGTCACTTATATTCTTTCACCGTCAATGTGCATGAGGGATCCGTATTTGTTCTTGAATTTACTTATACTGGGGGTTAAAAGTCCTACAAAAGACATTAACGTGTACATTCAATCATTAGTAGATGAGCTAAAGATGTTGTGGGAGACAAGGGTCCAGACGTATAATAAATTGGTATATGAGAATTTTGTAATGAAGGCAACCCTGTTATGGACTATCACTAACTTTTCGGCTCTTAAGATGGTTAATGGTTGGTCAACTCACGAGAAGCTGTCATGTCCAGTGTGTATGGGGGATGTGGAAGGCAATCAGTTGCAGTATGGGTAAAAATGTAGTTTCTTTGGAACTACTCATAGATTCTTGCCTCTTGATCACAATTACAGAAAGATGTCTGCATAGTTCAATAGAAAGACAGAGAAGAAGGGGGTTGTTGGTCGACTGTCGGGCAGTGAGGTCTTGGGCTAGTTGAACCAACTTGATTTTCCTTTGCCAGGGAAGGAGCAAAGTAAATTTAGAGCAGCTGGGTACGGGAAGACTCATAATTGGACACACTTGCCCATATGGTTTGAGTTGTCGTATTGGGGCACACTTTCAGTTCGTCATTGAATAGATTTCATGCATACCGAAAAGAATGTTTTTGAGAACTTGTTTTACACCGTGTTAGATGTAAGTGTTAAAACCAAAGACAATGACAACACTCGAAAAGATTTGGAGGCATTCAACATTAGGCTAGAATTGTGACTTCGCCCTAACAATACGAAACCTAAAGCTCCATTTTATCTTACTAAGAAACAAGTTAAAGACGTGTGTAAGTGGGTTAGTGGGTTGAAGTTCCCAGATGGATATGCGTCGAACATAACACATTGTTGTAAGGTCGAGCAATTAAAAATTTCTAGATTCAAGAGTCATGATTGTCATGTATTTATGTAGAAGTTGATCCCAATTATATTTCGTGGGATGTTACCCAGAAAAGTTGTGGATGCATTGACCGAACTTTCAAATTTCTTTCGAGATCTTTTCTCAACTGTAATTAAGTACAGTGATGTGGAGCAGATGGAAAACAATATTGTTCTTACCATTTGCAAGCTCGAAATGATCTTCCCTCCAGGATTTTTTGACTCGATGGAACATCTGTCTATTCATCTACCTTATGAACTCAAACTTGGAGGACTGGTGCAATATTGGTGGATGTATCCTTTTGAGAGGTAATATAAACTACTAATTGCTTTATGTTGTTCATATTAATAATACTCATATATATTTGTCAGAATATTTATCTTAGGTATATGCATCGATTAAAATAAAAGGTAAAGAACAAAGCACGTGTAGAGGGTTCTATTGTTAAACGCTATACGGAGGAAGAGCTTGACAACTTTTGCTCATTGTATTTTGGCGATGTTGTCTCAATGAAGCACAACTGTTTAATTAGGAATGAGGTCGTTGGTCCATTGTCTCATGCTGATGATAAGTTAGATGTATTCACATATCTGGCTAAGTCATTTAGCCATGAGACATTGACTTACTTAAGCGACAAAGAGTTGAAAATTGTATCTTTATACGTGCTTCTAAATATGCCCAAAGTATCATCATACATTAGGTATGAAAAATTATTTGCGGTATTTAATGCAATTTATAAGTGTAGTCATCTATATATGTTAAAGACATTTTACTATTTTCTCAGTTCATTCGAAGAGGAAGCGTATGCTTCTAACCCAGCTTTTACAGCAGCATATTTAGAAATATTCACTAATGCTAATTTCCAACAGTGGTTTAAGAAAAGGGTTAAACACGTTCATTTGATACTGAGAACATGTTTGGTATTAGCAACCCTTTGGCCGTAGTGTTAAATGCTGAAGATGTGATGGGTACTGTAAGACCCCAACTTTTATGAATAAAGATTAATTTTCTCTAAATATATTTTTTTGAATATTATGGTGTAGATTTGATATAATGTTATAGTTGTGGGTAATATTTATAAATTTTTCAAAGTAAGCAAGTTGTTATAAAATATTCGATTGATCGGAGAATATTCGTTTTAACAGGGAATATTCGTACGACGACACAATCATTGGTGGACCCCACAACGGAATTACTGTTAGAGTTAGAAAATGACAGATATATCATTTTATAAAATAACGGCGAAAGTTTTATCATTAACTGTTGAAATACCCGGTGGTAATAGTGCAGTAATACGTGTGATGGCATAGTAGCACACGGTATTGTACATTATTTTTGATTATTGATGCTTACATGAGAAGTCGCTCAGTTTTATTCAATTATTGCCACAATAATTGCTGCATAGTAGCTCACGTTATTGATTCAATTATTATCACAATATTTTATATTATAAAATCGATAATTGAGACGACAAAGTTATTTACATTATTATTTATATTATTGACGATGTCTAGAAAGTTCTTTCGAGGAAAGGGGTTTGGTCACCTAATTGCGCGCCAATAAGGAGAAATCCTTATCGGAAAGCCCCCTCTTTCCTGGGAATGATCTGATTGTTAAATTTTGCGAGTTATAATAATGATGAATAAATATTGTTAAAAATATATTTTGGGAAGTTAAGTGAATTGAGATACATAGAGGGGATTTTTTTATGAAGAATTTGTTATAAATTTTGCTTATTATATGGATCCCCACTTACACATTTTTCAAAATTATCGGGAGAAAGTTATCTCAATTTTGTTATATATATATATATATTATAATAAGTTTTGTTTTTTATGAAAAATAGAATATATTATATTTTATTATGCATAGTGTTTGCATAGTGTCTGCATAGTGTTTGCATAGTAAAATTAGAAAAATTCGTCAGAATCCGTGATTCCTTACTGGCAGTCCGTGATTTTCTAAATTCAAATAGTATCCTTCCATTCTCCTATAAATAGGATGCTTAGTTTAGAATTGAAAATCACACCAGAATCAGAGAATTCTTCTTCTATAATATTGAGCGTATTTCTTTCGAGTTTTAGGAAGCTTTGAGCGTAGAAAATTGTATAAGTTTTCTTCAAGAATATTTCCGTCCTACTAGTAAAAAATACTCTCTTTTAAGGTAAGAGATATTATTTTTGTTCAATAGTCGTATGAAATAATATTTTCTTTCATATTCTGTAGTTTATAAGTAATATTATTTCGTTTCAGATTCTGAATTTTTACTCATTTTGTTAGAGTATTGCTTCTATACTCCTTGAGATTAGTAGAATATCCTTGAAATTTGTGTTTCATCTAGTATCTTTTCACGAAAATATTATTATGAACATTCTTGATAATTTTTATTATTTTTATGTCGGGGTACTATTCATGGGGTACTATTCCTGAAGTACTATTAATGGGATACTATTCACTCAAGTACTATTCACCCGAGGTACTATTCATGACAGAAATTGATTTCTTTTCGGTTCAAATCATTTTTGATACAATATTATTCTTGAATTTTACTCCACAAAGCAATATCATGTTGACAATTTGGACATTATTGAATTCTGGATAAATTAAATTAGAAATATTTAAAATTTAGTCTTGCTCTCATTTAATTGAATTCTTATATCATTGTCATCATCCTCATGCTTATATTGTGACGAAAGTTATCTTTGGCCTATAGTGCATAGATGGACTGTTGATTGGTATGATTATGACCGAGGATTATTTTAAGATAATCATGACTGTCGTAATGGCGACCCCAAATCCGGATACTTGAAACCCAACTCTGGTTCTCCACGATACCATTTCTTTTAAGTGAATAATACTAAATAATAATATAATTCGAACTTAATTTACATACATCAAAGTTTACTTTCCTGTGCACGTGACCTTCAAATACATTCCTTACAATATCTGACAATAGATTCCATTGTCTTACTAACTATAACCATTAACTCATACTAAATCTCATTCGAACAACTTTTCTTTTCCTTTGTTCGTGCCTGAGCCTTCAGGTCGATCGTACGTAACTGAAAACATTTAGTTTAAGCAAGGATGAGCATTTGAGTGCCCAGCAAGTAATAGCAATTATATATATAAGCTGAAAGAATATAAGTATTCTCTTTACATAACACTTCTACAACGAATCAAAAGTTGTGAAGTAATCTGTACTGATAAAAGATTCACATAACAACTCTCTTTCAATTTCTTGAAATTAGGCTCCACCCATGAATAGGGTTTAAGAAACATACTATGAACATGGTTTTCATTTTGAAAAGATTTAGCGTAAATTCATCCAGAAACCTGGTCATAACTTACAGGCACGGAGGGTGATCGACCCATTGTACCTGTATTGATCAATACTACATAACTTGAACGTAAATTCATCGCTCACCCTTTGTCCGCCAAGCGCATAAAATTTTTCCATTATCGGGATGTTCATACATGCTCGGTTCCAAACAAGAAGGTTTTAATCTTGCTTTCAACAATAATATGTAATTCAACATATATGTATACGGGTAATTGACAAAGGTATATCAACATGTGAATAAATGTTATGATTATCCAAGTGGGGACACTTGTATAACCATTTAGAAATCAACTTAACGTAATATATATACGAGCTAACATGTTGATAATCAAAGCGCATACAAAATCAGACAGGAATAGAATAATTACGAAACTTACTCATGTCCATTGCATAAAGGAAATGCAAAGGTAAGATACTTTTCGATTTCTTCGATTACAAATCTCAACTTAGGTTTTATCTCTTTATCACAACCTATCAATAAGCGGGTCATTCGTTCGATTAGAACAATATATCATAACACATAATCTTTGTCAATTACTGATTACAAGACATAGTCTAATCACGTCATCACATAATCGCGGTGATCATACTTTCTATTCTATACTTTTATACATTTTTCAAATATCTCATCCATGTTCTTACAAAGAGCCTTTTCTTTCTATTATAGGAATTCGGCATTTGTCGGCGTCTGCATCGATGACTTTATTGGGTAAATCTTGAGTCTAAGACTCTTATTCTATACCTCAACATACGTAAATATCGGACATTTTACTTTTAATCATTTTCGAATTTTCCGAAATTGAAAAATTTAAAATAAATCAAATCTGTCACTCAAGGGCTTATAGTGATATAACTGTTACTATGGGTGCTCTTCATCAAATCCTGGACTTCATAACCGGTTCTCAAGTCAGCTAGTTTGACCAGATATAACTTTCAAACATCGGAATCATAACTAAATGATTTAAACATTAAACAATTTCATTATCATTAATAATTAATTTATATTACACTATTAATGAAACCATTGTCAAAATATAAAAGTTATTTATAATAACTCAAACTATTTTTAAAACATTTATATTACCCTTAAATGATTTTTAAAACAATTAAAATCATTTTTAAATAATCACCATTAATATATAAATATTAATGTACTATTCATCCAAATATTAAAAGTCATTAATTATAACTTAAAATATTTTTAAATCCTTAATATCCTCTTTAAATGATTTTTAAATAAATAAAACCATTTTTAAACTATTTATTTAATAATAATTATTAAATAAACTAAATATCATTAATATTATCTTAATATCATTAATATTAAATTATTAATGAAATTATCCTTTAAATATTAAAAGTTATATTTTATAACTTAAAATATTTTAAATACCTTAATTTCATTTAAAATAATTTTATAATATTAAAATCATTTTTAAACCAAATTATTTAATATAATCATTAAATAACTTTAATATCATTAATATATAATTAATTAATGAAATTCATCACAAAATATTAAAAGTCATGGAAAATAACTCAAAATATTTTCTTATACCATAAAATAATTTTTCATGATTTTTCATGAATTAAAACTATTTTTAAATCATTTATTTAATATTATAATTAAATAAATAAATACCTTTTATATTTCAAAAATATTAAATATTTATGAAATATACTCAAAATAATTAAAAACTATTTTTAGGACTTTAAAATAATTTTTCATAATTTATTTGGTATTTTTAATAATTAAAACTAATTTTTCTAATTTTTATATTAATTTCCGGAAAATCAAAAATTAAAATAATTAAAAGTGTAAGCTAAAGGCCCTATAGTGACAGTAACTGTCGCTTATAGGTGTTCTTGAGCCTACCAGAGATCTTCATATGGCGTAAGCAAGGTGGCCTACTTTGACCGTGAATAACTCTCTCTCATCTTAACGAATTTGGACAATCTATAAACTGGGTCTTGTAGAGGAAATACAAGACTACAAGATCCAACAATCATAACCCCTAAACAAACATCAGATCTGGGATAAATCAGCCATCAAAGTAGCTACCAAAGTCGTTCTTCACGAAGAGCGATTCGAGGTGCCTACTTTGGACCTCTATAACTTGATGATCGTGTAACGTTTATGTGATCTATCAATTCCGGTGTGTAGACAACATGTAGGACTACAACTCTAACACTTAACATCATCATAACAACAAGAAATAAAGCATCTAAAGTATGGTCAAACCTTGTCGGAAAAATTAACACTTAGAAAATTCAGGCCGCCTGCAGAATTTTTACGGTCAATCTTGGTCAACCCACTTTGACCTTAAATAACTCTTAATCCAGTAATATATATGGACTGATTCTTTTTGGAGGTTAAATACCACATAACAAGATACACATATCAACCTTTAGAACACAAAACACATTAAATATGACCAGAGATATAAGGCCCGACATTTTTCAAAATAATATTTTTACGGACACTTAGAATATTTTTAGGTTTGAAGAAGAGCAAAATGGTCAATGCTTGGCCAACCCACTTTGACCGCTTATAAATCCCGATCTACAATAGATATGAACTTTATTCCTTTTGGAGATTAAAGACCACATATCAAGGCTACCTATAACAACTTTTAAAAACAAAACTCGAGATCGACCAAAGATTTATAGCCTCGACATTTGGTGAAAAATAACGTAATTCGGTTTTTCCAACTTGTTTAAATCTTCAAATTCGTGCACTTTGATGTTATGGGTTCATGATTTTACAACCCAGAACATTAATAGACTCTCTATTACACTACTTTAAACAATCAATTGCATCAATTAACATCGAATCGAAGGATTTCTAATTTTTGGGATTTCATACCTTTTTTTTTACTTGATTTTTGATTTCGACTTCTTGATGCTTCGATTTGTTATTTATGATGGTCGGGCTTTGATTAGGAGCTTATGGGTAAGAGAATTTTCGTTGGCTAGAGCTTGAGAGAGTGTGGCTAGAGAGTTTAGAAAATATTAGAGTGTGTTTTCATTCAATCTCCTCGATCTCTATTTATAAGCCATGCTAGATGCTTTGGATGTTGATTTGGTTGGTATAATTGAGGTGTAATGGTATAGTAGCATGAGGGAATTCTAGAAGCCATTGATTAGCTAGCATAATTGAAGATTCCATCAACAATGCTACTAATAATACACTAAAATGGACAAAAAGGGTATTTTGGTAATTTCCCATATAATTTTAAGGGCATTTTTGTACATAACAATTAAATGTAATATTTAACCATTAGATTATAATTCATACCATTTACCAATTAATTTCTATCCATTGGTAAATTAAAATATTTATACAATAACATCGTAATTAAATCCGGTAATTTAAATTAGGATTTTCTATAGAAAAAATTAGGGTTCTATAATTAGGGTTTGTCCTAATTATCGACATACAGCAGTAATTAGGGTTTTCTTCTAATTACCGACATCTTATACACAGTAACCTTCATATACACACATACTACTACTCGGTCATATCTAAATGAATCGAGTTTAATAATTAGGGTTTCACAAAGACGGTAATATCTTTATGACCTAATTGGTATCATCGCTTTCAATATTATCTGTCCGCACATATACATACATTACATAATTATTGTCTTTGTAAAATCATTATAACAATAATATAATATTATTATTCTCATCTCTTGATCACAATCCCAATTCGAGGTTTGGATCTCATATCGACATCTCTTTCGCATATCGAGTTAAAATACTTGATTTAAATATTCTCGAACAATTCATATAATAAAATATTTATTATATAATTCTAATTATCACTTCATATATTATTTCCAATCATGTTTTCATGGAAAATAATTAATAAAAACATTTACGCTTACGTGAAATTAATTACCATAAAAATATAATTTGTAGTAATTAATAATTCCAAAATTATTTCTAATTTTTCAAGTAATAAATATATTTGCATTTATCGTTCACATTACTAGACACTTATTCTCGTCATTAAATAAAAAAAATAAAAAATTTATACGCAAAAATTTCTTATTTATTTTATATAGGAAATCTCGGGTTATTACATGTAATGTTACAAATGATGTGGTAAAAGTCCTCATTGGCCCGTAGTGTATTGATGGACAGTTGTTGGCATGATCATGACCATTAGTGATAACACGAATATCTTTGGCTCGTAGTGCATAGATAATTCGTGGATGTGATACTAATGAATATCCTTGGCCCGTAGTGCATGGATAATTCAGTGATGTGGGTTATTTATTAAGCTGAGTCTCAGCGATAAAATTGATTATAAAATTTTAAATCGTAGAAGATAGAAGATATCATGCTCTACTTGACTCTTCTAATGGATTGTTTGTTCCGCTGCAGTTAAACTTATTATTTATTGTATTCTACTAGTTTAACACCGTTGAAGGCTAACGATAATTTATTCTGCATTATCTTAGTCATAATATTTCTTACTAGGCTAGTTGAGCTCACCCTTTTCCTTTCATTGTTCTCTTAAGGAAATGAAAATGTAGCTGGGACTAGTTGGGGAACGGAGTGACGGTCCGAGATGGTGGCTGTAGTAGTCCTCACTATTCTATGAAATAGTGTGATAATAAATGTAATGAGGACTCTATTTGAGTTTGGATAGTCTATGAGATAATATTCGTGTAAAAACTCTCAGCTACGCTTTTGTCGTATTGTATAAATGAAGTTTGTATTTAAATTCTGTACCATGTATTTGGCGACTCAGAATGGGTGATGTATACCTATTTTGGCGGCGTCACAGTTGGTATCAGAGCTTAGGGATATGATCCTTATCTGAGATGTGAGACTAGAACTAGGAGGGGAGAGATGGGTAAATCCTTCGCTAGTATGACCTACCTAAGCTTATTTGTTATTTAATTGGTTGGTCAGAATATAGGGATGATATGTAGCATGTCAATTAACCCTTGTTTTATGGCAGAGTTTGAAAATGACATCCAAAAATGTTGAGATATAGAATGGAGCACATGAGACCGTCGAGTCACCAATGATCAATAACAAGGATAATGTGCATCAAGAAGGCAATAATCCTCATGTACATAACAACACTGACCAAATGATGAACGACGGAATTTTTAGGAGCTTTCTGCAATTTGTGCAACATCAGACAAGAGAGACTCCTATTAAAAATATAGGTGGAAACACTGGCAACTCTCGGACGGTCACCACTAAGCAGTTCAAAGAGCTGGGACCACCGAATTTTTGTGAAAGCCAGAACCTCTTAAGGCAGAGACGTGGATAAAGCAGATCACCAAGATATTTAATGTCTTGGGATGCTCTGAGGAGCAAAAGGTTCCCTTTGCCACCTTCATGTTGAGAGCAGAGGCATATTACTGGTGGGAATTTGTAAAAAGTACTCAACCTGTCGCACTAAAGATATCTCGGGAGAAGTTCCAAGAACTGTTTAATGACAAGTACTTTCTTGAAAGTATTCGTTTCATGAAGGAGGTGGAGTTTATCAAGATGGAGTAAAACAATATGACCGTATTGTAGTATGAGGATAAATTTGCGGAGTTATCCCAGTTTGCATCCCATTTGTTAGATAATGAGGAGAGAATGACGTGGATGTTTCTGCGAGGTTTGAAACCCGAAATACGTCAATACCTCATTTCTCACAAACTTTGCTTGCATTCAGATGTTCTGAATAGGGCTCAGTTATTGGAGCACGATAATGAGTCAACCCAAACAAGAGAGAGCACCCGGCAAATCGATAATACCAGTGGTAACAGTCATCGAAGCGATGATAACAAACGTGGAGGGAATCAACATGCTAGAAATGGTAACCACTTCGGTGGTAATCATGGCCAATACAATAGAAGTGGAAATTTCAAGAATAGAAGGTTCAACAATGATAGAAAGACAGCAACACCAGCACCCATTTTCAAGGAAGGAGAACGACCACCGATCATATGCTTCAAATGCGGAGGGGAGGGACACATCAATCCAAACTACACGATGCAGTCCAAAGCATGTTATAATTGCGGAAGAGAAGTTCACTTGGCCCGATTTTGTCATGTAGTGAAGTCAAGTCCAGCTGGGATGGAGGCACCAAAGGCCGTCCCAAACAAGTCAAAACCAGTAGTTCAAGGGAGAACGTTTGTTGTGACCTCCCAAAAAGCGAGGAACCCGAACGAAGTTATCACGGGTAAGCTAAGCATAAACTATTGCAAAGTCTATACCTTATTTGATACTGGTTCTACCCATTCTTTTATTTCTCCTACTTGCGCTCAACATTTAAATTTAACTCCGGTGAAATTAGACTTTGACTTATCTGTTGAAACTCCATTGGGAGAAACCTTCTTACATCCACTATTTATAAGTCTTGTTTGATTCAAATCGGTACCCTCAAATAATCTGTCGAACCTATCTCTTTGAAAATACTTGTAATTGATGTGATTTTAGGGATTGATTGGTTAACTACTCATCATGCTAAAATTGATTGTTTTCGTTAGGTTGTTAGCTTTCATATTGCTAACCAACCTATTATGCGAATTCAAGCAACCAAACCACTAAAGTCAATCATTGTCATATCAAGCCATAAAGCTATTCATTTATTGAAAAACGGATGTCAAGCTTTCTTAGCCCATGTCACGAATTTAAACAAATATACGTTAAATTTGAATGATAATTATATTGTTAATAAATTTCCTGACGTATTCCCTGAAGAACTTCCCGGCCTACCCCCGGAGCGTGAAATCGAGTTTGGTATTGACCTTGAACCTAGTATAAAACCCATTTTGAAAGCCTCATATCGAATGGCTCCTATTCAAGTTTAGGAGTTAAAAACCTAACTGCAGGAATTGTTAGACATCGATTTTATTCGTCCTAGTACGTCTCCTTGGGGTGCTCCTATTCTATTCGTAAAGAAGAAAGATGGAAGTATACGAATTTGTATTGATTATCGGGAGTTGAATCATGTCACCATCAAAAATAGGTACCCGTTGCCTTGCATTAATGACCTGTTTGACCAGTTGCAAGGTGCCAAATTCTTTTCAAAGATCGATCTTCATTCTGAATATCACCAGTTAAAGATTAAATCTGATGACATTCCAAAGACTGCTTCAGAACTCGGTATGGGCATTACGAATTCCTAGTCATGTCTTTTGGATTGACTAATGCTTCTGCTGCCTTCATGGATATGATGAACCGAGTATTCAAGGAATATATGGATCATTTTGTGGTTGTCTTTACTGATGACATCCTCATTTACTCCAAAAGCCGTAAAGATCATGAGCAACACTTGAGGCTGATACTCCAAAAGCTTCGTGAAAACAAGTTATATGCCAAGTTAAAGAAATGAGAGTTCTGGCTTGAGGAAGTAGCACTCCTAGGACACGTGATATCAAATCACAGAATATCTGTTGACCTAGTGAAGATTGAAGTAATATAAAGCTGGGAGCAACCTATATCAGTGACCGAAGTACGTAGCTTTCTCGGCTTAGCTGGTTATTATCAGATATTCGTAGAAGGGTTTTCTCGAATTGCTACTCCATTAACTTAGCTGACTCAAAAAGATACAAAATTCGGTTGGAGCGAGGAATGTGAGAAGAGTTTTCAAGAACTCAAGAGGAGACTCATTTCAGTACCCGTTCTGACAATACCATCTGGTTTAGACGGATTTGTCATCTACAGCGATGCTTCAGACAGAGGGTTAAAATGTGTTATCATGCAACATGGGAAAGTCATAGCCTATGCCTCACGACTACTAAAAGAATATGATAGAAATTATCCTACTCATGATCTAGAGTTGGCAACAGTCATTTTTGCACTTAAAATCTGGAGGCATTACCTGTGTGGGGAGAAAGTGAAGATTTATACGGATCATAAAAGCCTCAAATATTTCTTCACCCAAAAGGAACTCAACATGTGACAACGACGTTGGCTCGAGCTATTAAAAGATTACTATCATACCATTCAATACCATCCTGGAAAAGCGAATGTGGTAGCTGACGCATTGAGTAGAAAATCATATGCGGGTATGAGTGCGATATTGTCAATTCAAAGGTCCATTTTGTATGACTTAAAAAGGATGGAGATAGAGTTAAAGACTCCAGGGACCCATGTGATGATGTCAAATATACGAGTAGAACCAACTTTAATCGATAAAGTTAAAGCTGCTCAAGCTATAAACCTGGAGTTGATGCATATAAAGAAGAAAGCGCAAGAAGGTGCTATTTCGGAAGCAAGAATCGATGAAGAAGGAATACTTCGAGTCAACTCCAGACTTTGGGTTCCTAACTACCCTGATTTAAAGTATAAAATCACGATGGAGACGCACAACACACCGTTTGCAATCCATCCCGGGAGTACCAAAATGTATCATGATCTTCAACATACATTTTGGTGGAGCAATATGAAGAGAGAAATAGCAGAATTTATCTCAAGGTGTTTAACTTGTCAACGTATCAAGGCGGAGCATCAAGTGCCAAAAGGTCCATTGCAACCACTTAAAATTCCAGAATGGAAGTGGGAGCACATTACCATGGATTTTGTTACTGGTCTTCCCAAGGTTTCTCAAGGCATAGATGCAATTTGGGTCATTGTTGATAGATTAACCAAGTCTGCTTATTTCTAAGAGAAACTTATTCACTTGAACGTCTTGCTCGTATATACATATACGAGATTGTAAGACTACATGTTATGCCAGTATCCATAGTTTCTGATCGAGACCCATGATTCACTTCACAATTTTGGGTTAGTTTACAAAAAGCTATGGGAACATATTTACAATTCAATTTGGCATATCATCCTCAAATAGACGGGCAGTCGGAGAGGACTATTCAAACTCTTGAAAATCTATTAAGACTTTGTGTCCTTGACTTCAAAGGAAGTTGGGACGCAAGTGTCGTTCTCCAGTATTTTGGGATGAGGTGTGTGAAGCAACGTTGTTGGGATCGAAATTGGTACGCATGACAACAGAAAAGATTCAAATGATTCGACAACGTATAAAAACCTCACAAGATTGACAAAAGAGTTATGCTGATCTTCATCGAAAGGACGTGGAATTCAATGTTGGAAATCATGTGTTGTTACGTGTTGCTCCATGGAAAGGAGTTACAAGATTTGGAAAGAGAGGAAATCAATCCTCGATTCATTGGCCCATTTGAAATCCTCGATCGAGTAGGAGGCGTGGCTTATAGACTCGCGCCTTACGCTTAAGTATGTCTCGTGTTCATAACGTTTTTCACATATCTATGTTACGTAAATATGTGGAAGACCCGAACAACATTATTGAATTAGAACCGGACAAAATAGGCGAAGATTTAACATATAAAGATGTACCTATTAAAATCTTGGATAAGAAGGAATATATTCTACGCTCCAAGGTTATACCTCAAGTCAAAGTTTTGTGGAGAAACCACGATGTTGAGGAAATGACCTGGGAGTTAGAATCTAAAATGAAATCAAGGTATCCTCATCTCTTCGACATACCAGGTACGTACACCAATTTTGAGGACGAAATTTCATAAGAAGGGGAGGTTGTAAGACCCCAACTTTTATGAATAAAGATTAATTTTCTCTAAATATATTTTTTGAATATTATGGCGTGGATTTGATATAAAGTTATAGTTGCGGGTAATATTTATAAATTTTGCAAAGTAAGCAACTTGTTATAAAATATTCGATTGGTCGGGGAATATTGATTTTAACAGGGAATATTCGTACGATGGCACAATCATTGGTGGACCCCACAATGGAATTACTGTCAGAGTTAGAAAATGACAAAAATAACTTTTTATAAAAATAATGGCGAAAGTTTTACCGTTAACTGTTAAAATACCCGGTGGTAAAAGTATAGTAATACGCGTGATGGCATAGTAGCACACGGTAAGCATTAGCTTACGTGAGAAGTCACTCAGTTTTATTCAAATATTGCCACAATAATTACTGCATAGTAGCTCACGTTATTGATTCAATTATTGTTGTAGACACTCAAAATTTTGTTTTCCTGTTACTAACTATGCAGGAGGACAAAAAAGTCTATTTCACATTCCATAGATAACCATGGAGGTCCACAACATCAATTCCAACCCCGGAGATAGCCCCAGGAGATCCAGTTTCCAACCCCAGAGATAACCCCGAGAAAGCAGTTTCTAACCCTGGAGATAACCCCGGGAAAGTCAGTTCCAACCCCGAAGATAACCCCGGGAGATCAAGTTCAATGCCCAGAGTCAACCCCGGATGGACAAGCCAACCTCAGAGATAACCCTGAGGACATTCAGAGTCAACAAAATGACAATCTCATAGATAACCGTGAGAAAAGACTGCTACAACTGTGCAAAAACCAGAGATAACCCTGGGAGGGGTAAAAAGGTTATTTTTCTAACTCAACTTCAACACAAATCAAATAAAATCATTCCAACTCATATGTCTTCAAAAGAAGTCCCACAAGAACCATATCTTAACTTCCGAGCATAAACTACGCAAAATGGCTCAACGGACTGCCTGACAGAAAACTGGAAATGCCATTTCGGTCATGGACCCATCTTCCCGAAATCAAAAAAGGACAAATCCTATGTCATTTCATAGCTGTCGGAAAGAGCTTTCTGGAATGGTATGGCACGCTTCCATCGGACTCTCAAATTGAAAGTTATGAAGGTTCAAGCAAATAATGCGTTATCCGAGTGCACGCACTTCAAGATGGCAGGACACACCTTTGCTGAGGCACCACACAGGCAGGTAGTAGGTACACTACTTTTCTTTGTTGCTTGCAGTACACCTGCTATTGCCGCAGATACACTTACGGTACCCCCCTCTATAAATAGAGGGCTTGGGGTGGCCATATTTGCAAGAGAAAAGGCGAGGAAGCCCTATCAAATTTGCTCTGTACACACCCCATATTAAGTGCTTTCTCATTTTAAACACCTGTTAGCTCACATATAGCTATATTTTTACCGGAGGGAGACGAGTGTTCATCCACTTAGAGTCATAGAAGTCTTCTTTGGCAGCCCACTGTAAGCCTTCTTACACACTATAAAGCCTTTCTCTTCATCTTTGCACACATTATTCTTCACATTGAGAGTCGTGTTTTGTGTGTATACCCGGACTTCGGTCCGTGGTTTTTATTTTTGTTTGTATATATATACTTATATATGTATATATTTATATATATGGACTAACATTATCGAGTTATGCCTCGATTGAGCCTAGACTTATGTGCGGAGCGGCGTTTACTTATATATATATATATATATATATATATATATATATATATATATATATATATAGCGACAAATCATTTGAAATTATAAATCGAGTAGGATTGTGAAACATCCCATCAGCACGGAGTTTACTTCGTGGCGGTTGATCGTTTTTACTGCTTTATTTACATTTAGTCCCGCTTGGAGTTTACTTCATGGTGGTTGATCGCATTTATTGCTTTATTTACATTTTTGATCCCCCATGGAGGTGCTTCGTGGTGGTTGATCATGTCTCTATATATATATTTACCGATTTTATATATTTACATTTCTGATCCCCCATGGAGGTGCTTCGTGGTGGTTGATCATGTCTATATATATATATTTGACTTTTTATATATATATCGCCATCGCTTTTCATATAAACTGCGACATCATGTGAGCCTAGGAATCATGTGATCACAGATTCAGTCCATTAGATTTGGTTCCTATGATGGACATTTTTTCAGCTGTAAGCAGCTTGTAAATTATTCACGGTGTTTGAATTTTCTTAGATGGCTTTCATGCCCAAGAGGAGTTCGGCACTGTTATATATTCTTTTCTCGAAGATGCTTCGCATCTCGAAAATAAAAGCAATCAAGCCGAACATTTAATAATAAAATGGAAGTATGAAAAGGTCTCAATTACTATTGAGCACAGGGTTTGAAAATCCTCTTTTACAAAACCTCACTACTATATCATGTTTAAAACTGAATTTTGTATGTAAATTCAATCCCTTTGTATATAGGTGCGAACGATGCCTCACACTACTTCCAAATAACAGCACATTGACCCCCCCACACTCATATAATAGTTTCTTGAAAAGTGGCGGTCACCGTGGCAACACAAATGTCGGGGGGTGCCTAACACCTTCCCTCCGCATAATCAAGCCCCCGAACTCAAATGAATCTCGGTTTTACAGACCTGTTTAGCAATGTCACATCACTAGGTTATGTTATTGAGCTATGTTATGCCATGAGAATATTGATGTATATATATGATATGCATATGAGATATGTATGAAATGTGAAAGTTGATCTTTGATGATATGCCTATGTTAGTAAATCTCTATGCCTGTTATGTGTGAAGTAACATGCGTAATAAATATTAATTGATTATGAATGCATGAACTGAGTATGTTATTATATGCTATGTACTGCACACAAATTGTTAAAATTGTTGGGCTGTCGAGCTCACCCTTGCAAATAACCACTTTTGCAGATGTACATGATAGTAGTTTATAATGTGTTACTTGATAAAGATTACGTGCTACTTGATTGATAGAATTCAATAGTAATTGAAGGAGATTGATTCATTTATTTAAATATATACTCTTGAACCATGTTTAGGTTCTAGTAGATGTACATGATAGTAGTTTATAATGTGTAATACATGTTAAATTGTACTATGTGATACATAGAGAAATTCGAATCGAGATGTAAAGATTTATACGGAAATTGAATAGAATGAATCATAACATAATTTTCTTCAAGGATATGTAATTGATTCAATTTAAGATATCAATAAAAGATTTATTTTCAAAGGAGGTTGAAAAAGTTTAAATTATTCCGCATATTTTTATAACATCGAATGTGATTTAAAACAAGAATGGTAAATGACCAATATTTGAAACTTATAATAGTTTAGGGTCATTATACATAGATCCTGGAAATGGAAAGAATTTATATTCTAAAATGTAATAAGCAAGGTTATATTCATTTAAGTTATGAATAAAAGATATAATGGTTTGACGATAGTAGTATCGTTATGAACCAGATTCGTGGTTCAAAGGGACCCAGATTTGGGGGCTTCACATATGCCTATTGGGATCAGCGTGAACTAGCTGAAATTTCTATTAGCCATCTAGGCTGTTCGACATAGTATTCTGTATGGATGGAGACAGAGACTACATCGGCAGCGATTCTAATAGTGGAGAGCCCATGGAGGACACCGATTCTCTCATTGAGGAGGAGGTGTTTGCTGGGTTGCCAGTAGCTGTGATAAATTCTCCCAGTACTTCTGCATCTGTGACTCCCCTTTAGAGTATTTAGCACAAAGTCTGCATCTGATGACATTTGAGAGGGATCAGGCTAGGGCCTTGATGTTGACATCTCTTGATGGGAGAGATTCCGCTCTATTAGAGAGAGATGATGCTTTAGCTCATAAATACACCGCTATTGCTGAGAGGGATGGGGCCAGATCATCTAGAGATGCATTAATTGTTGAGCGGGATGGTATATATCCGCCGGGATGTAGCGAATTCTGAGATAAATACTGGCGAGAAGATCCCTTTACTCTTGGCATGATTTAGAGATGAGTGCATATATTGATGAGCATCATGTCACCATGCAGTTTGTTGTGGATCTGTTAGCTCGTGTAGATACCCTTGGGCAGGATCTCATAGCATTACCTCCTTTTTTGGAGAGAGATGCCATGTTAGATTTGATAGCTCGTATATCCACTGGATTATAGATAGGCTTGTATTTTCCTGCATAGACTAGCTTAGCCATTTTGTCATGTACAGTTCACATTGTATATATCAAATAACATTATATATGGCAGGGAAATATATTTTGATTCACTTCCCTTTCAGTTGTGCCTTGCTACTTGCTTGATATTTGCCTACTTCTTCAGGGCTTGTGATCTTGATGTATTCTGAACTCATCCTTGACGGGTGGACATTGAGATGTCTTAGGATCTTTTAGAATGGATCATTGATCTGTGTGTATTCCCTACCTTTTTTGGTGTCTTAGTACTAGTTTTTGTATGTAGATGTGGAGAGGAGTGTGACTTTTCTCTCTGAGGTTGACCGCACCACAGATGGTTGTTGATACTCCTTTGTATAGGGGAGCCCAGTTAGTTCCATCTCTTATGGATTGGTATTTCTCTTTGAGGATCCAACTACAGCTTAGATTATCGCCAACTCTCCCATTTATGGGGAGGTCAGGTAGTTTCATCCCTTTGGTCTAAAGCCGATGAAATGTGGTGGATTGAAGTTTGATCCCAGTACCATTGACAAGTGTTTGTGTTTTGGTAGGGGGTGAGATCGAACCATAAATGGCTGTCTACGTACTCCTATTGAAGAGGAGATCAGGCCTGCGTAGTTTGAACCTGGTGTAAGAAGTTCAACGATGTATGTGATAAGGTGTAGAAGAGTGTAGAAGTGTGTTTTTATTTTATTTTAATTATTTTTATTGCGACCGGGCCATTAAAAAAATGGTTGCCTATGTACTCCCAGGTATCGGGGAGATCAGGTCGACGAAGTTCGCCCCATGTGCAGGATGATTTGCAGCCGAAAAGTTTGATCCCATGTTCTGGACAAACTGCAGGTGAAAATTTTGATCCCATGTATAGGACAAACTGCAGGTGGGAAAAGTCTTATCCCTAGCGGGACAAAACTGCAGGTGTAAAAAGTTTTATCCCTGGTGGGACAAAACTGTGGGTGTGAAAGGTTCAATCCCGGGTGGGATAACCTGAAAGGTTTGAAATGAAGTGGAATGAAAGATCTGATGATCTAAAAACCAGGCTGCTGGTTTGAAGAGTGTGTTTGTCCCTGATGGGGAAGAAGGGTATGAAGAAAGGGTTGTATGTAGAAATGGTTAGAAAACCTAAAGTGACTGGTGATCTGGTGATCCAAAACCAGGATGTTTGCTTGATGGTAACCTTAGACATAGTACCGTTTCACGGTGTCTAAGTTGATGAGCTATGGAAATTTATCGTCATCGATTTCCTGTAATCTGAGAGTACCTCCTGTCAATACCTCCTTGACAATAAACGAGCCTTCCCAGTTTGGAGGGAATTTTCCCTTAGACTAATCTTGGTTGTTAATGATCTTCTTCAAAATAAAGTCATGTTGTTTAAACTGCCATAGCCAGACTTTTTTGTTGTAAGATCTAGCGATCCTTTGTTGGTATAACTGACCATGGAAGATAACATCACTTCGCCTTTCGTCTATTAGAGACAATTGGTGATACCTGTCTTGTAACCATTGGTCTTTATCCAGCTGAACGTCTATTAGCACACTAAGGGATTCCATTTCCACCTCTATGGAAAGTACGGCTTCCATCCCATAGGTTAATGAGTAGGGGGTTACCCCAGTGGAAGTACGCATTGAAGTTTTGTAGGCTAATAGAGTCAGAGGCAAGAGGCCATGCCATCCTTTGTGATTGGCGGACATCTTTTGCATGATTTCTTGATGTTCTTATTAGCCACTTCAACAACACCATTCATCTTTGGATGGTAGATGACGGAGTTGAGATGTTTGATGTGGAATTGTCTGCATAACTCCTCCATCATTTTGTTGTTGAGGTTCTTAGCATTGTCTGAAACAATTACCTCTGGTTGTCCATATCGACAAATGACATTGTTTCTGATGAAACCAATGATGACTTCTTCAGTAACCCTGGGGAAGGAGGCTGCTTCTACCCACTTGGTGAAGTAATCAATCATGGTGAAGATAAATTGATGCCCATTATTGTCTTTGGGCTCGATGGGCCCGATTACGTCCATTCCCCACATTCAGAAGGGCCAAGGTGAAATCATATTGTGGAGCTCCCTTGGAGGGGCATGGATAGCTTTTCCATGAATTTGGCATTGATAGCACCTCTTGACGTGATCCTCATAGTCAGCCTTGAAAAAGAGCCAGTAGTGCCCTGTTCTAAGGATCTTCTTGACAAGTAGAGGGCCGCTCATGTGTTGGCCACATACTCCACCATGGATTTCATCCATGAGCCTCTGAGCTTGGTCTTTATCTAGACATCTGAGGAGCTCTAATCCTGCATCTCTTTTGTAAAGTGCATCTCCGCTCTGGTAAAATTTCATAGTCGATCGATGGATCCACCTTCTTTCAGTCGGGTTCGCCTCATCGGGTGTAGATCCATCTCGCAAATACTCCCTGATATGATGATACCAGGGGTGTTGGACGTGAGGTAGCTCATCCAATATTTCTCTAATGTAATTCCCATAGGCTGGAGCCATTTTACAAGGAAAATGTGATGCTTGACATGTTTTCCTTGTCAGGTATGTTGATTAAGGAGGCCAAAGTTGCTAGCGCATCTGCAAAGTCATTCCTATTCCGAGGAATATAGAGGAAGTTTATTTCTTTAAACTCTAAAGCCATCTGGATAACTTGTCGATGGTAAGGCAACAAATGTAGTTCTTTGGTGTGATAGATTCTCATGGTTTGTCTGATCACCAAATCAAAATCTCCAAAGATAGTTAACCGCTTGATGCCCATTGATTGGGCACGTTTTAGCCCCATGATACAACCTTCATACTCAGCTGTGTTATTGGTGCTGACAAACTGCAATTTAACGGTGATAGGATACCGCTCCCCCGTATCGGATACTAGAACTGATCCAGCCCCAGAACCATCTATATTAACAGCTCTATCAAAATACATTTTCCATGTTTGGTATACATCGTACTGATGGTGTTGTTGCACTGTCATTACCCCTTCATCGGGGTAGTATATTTCCAAAGGTTTGAAGTCCCCTGAAGGTGCGGTGGCCAGTTGATCCGCCATTCCTTTACCTTTGATAGACTTTTGCGTCACGTAGACGATGTTAAATTGTTATAGGATCAACTGCCATCTGGACAGCCGATAATTCAACATGGCTTTACTGAACTCGTACTTGAGAGGATCCACGTGGGATATGGGATGGGTTGTGTGACCATGGAGGTAATGCTATAACCTCATGGAAACCCATGCTAAAGCACAACAAGTCTTCTCAACCAGAGTGTACTTGTGTTCACTGCTGCTGAATCTTTTGCTGAGGTAGTAGATAGATCGCTTTTGGCCTCTATCGTCTTTTTGTCCTAGCATATAGCCCATGGCATTGTCATTAATGGACAGGTACGTGAATAGGGGAACACCATCCCTCGTAGGTACCAAAACAGGAGCTTTGAGTAGTTGATCTTTAATTGTAAGGAAGGCTTTCTGACACTCATCGTTCCATTCCATGGAGGAGTTCTTCCTTAACAACTTGAAGATATGCTCATAGGTTGCTGTGAGTTTGGAGATAAATCGGCTGATGAAGTTGATTCCTCCCAAAAATCCCCGTATTTCCTTCTCTGTCTGAGGAATGGGCATTTTTGTAATGACCTGGATTTTGGTGGGATCAAGCTCAATCCCTTTGTGCCTGCATTCACAAACTGATAATCTGATAAGGTTAAATATTCTATCCAGCATCCTGCATTATACATTGATCATTCTACAAACCTAGAAAATTAATTCAGCATCTTGTATTGGTGATCATAGTAAATTGTAGTAATAGATGAGCTGTTAAACGATGTATGATTTGTAGCTAATGCTATAAATGAATGATACTACGAAGTTGTACGGGAAGAAGAACTTAGATTGAGTTGTAAAAGATAGTATACGAATTAAAGAAAATTCGTATAAGTAAAGAGAAAATTTAGAAGTTGTAAAATTTTAATTGAGGACTCATGTGATAGCTGAGTTGTATGAACCTTTGTTATGAGCAGAGGTTTGTGCTTGGTGTAACAACTGCTTAGCTTATTACAGTGATAATCATTGGAATTGGTCGCATTGTAAAGATGTATATTGTGAGATCCCGAATTTTATGAAATAAAAGTATTCAATTTTCTTTTAATTATTATGTTATTTAGTAAATGGTTAAATTGATAAAGGCTAAAGTTAAGGGTGATATTTGAAAATTTTGCTAAAGTAAGTAAGTTGTCATAGAATAATCAGTGGTAAAAGTACAGTAATACGCGTGGTTGCATAGTAGCACACAATATTGATTATTGATGCTTACGTGAGAAGTCACTCAGTTTATTCAATTATTGTCATAATATTTTACATTATTAAATCAATAATTGAGACGATACAATTATTCATATTATTATTTGCATAATTAACAATGTCTAGAAGTTCTGACAAGGAGATGTTTGGTCACCTAATTGCGCGCCAATAAGGAGAAATATTTATTGGCAAGCCCCCTCTTTCCTGAGAACGACCTGGTTGTTAATATTGAGAGTTATAATAATAATGAATAAATGTTATTAAAAAATCAAATTTGAATTCGGAGTTGAATTTGGAGACGCGGACGTGATATTTGAGTCCGGAATGATGAAATTAGTAAGAATAGACTATAAACACAAAATTTCACCAGTTGCAACCCGTGATGGTTTTACTGTGCAGTCCGTGATTTCTAAATTCAAATAGTATCCTTTCCATTCTTCTATAAATAGGATGCTTATTTAGAATTGAAAATCACACCAGAATCAGAGAATTCTTCTTCTATAATATTGAGCGTATTTCTTTAGATTTTTAGAAAGCTTTGAGCGTAGAAAATAGTGAAAGTTTTCTTCAAGAATATATCCGCTATACCAGTTGGAATACTCTTCTTTTTGAGGTAAGGAGTATTATTTATTTTACATTCTGAAGAGATATTATTTTACATATTCGTATGAATATTATTTTCATTCAATATTCGTAATGAATATTATTTTCGTTCAATATTCGTAGGGATATTGTCTTCGTTTAATATTCATTATATTCGTTAAATATTTGTAAGGAATATTATTTCCATTCAATATTTGTAAGGAATATTATTTTCGTTCAATATTCGTAAGAGTTATTATGTTTTTCATATTCTGAAGAGATATTATTTTCGTTCAATATTGTAAGGGGTATTATTTCTTTCGTATTCATGAAGAGAGTTATTTTCTTTCAATACTCGTAAGGGTTATTATTTATTTCATATTTTGAAGAGATATTATTTTTCGTATTCGTATGAATAGTATTTTTGTTAAAAAGGATTCTGCCAGGGGAAGTTTCATAATTTTTCTGACCCTTAAAAATTCTGAAAAAATTTGAAATGATAATTTGATGAGTTTTCTAGGTTGTGTCCAAAAATGGAAAGTTTTGGATGTATAGATTTGGAGTTATGAATTTTATGAAAAAAGACTATTTTAAAAGTAAACCCTTATAACTCCTTGTGGTTAACTCTAAAATTGGTAAAATTTTTATTTGTAGTACATCTATGTAATAGCAGTATACCTTGTAAATTTTGGAATTTTTGGACAAAAGTACAGTTTATGATAAATGTCTAAATATTTAGAAATTTTGGCCATGTGAAAAATAGTAAATAAATTTTAAAAATTCTGAGAAAAATATATGTTCAATATAGGACTATATTTTGCTAAATCTAAGAAAAGAAAATTTGTTTGTACTGCTTTGGTATTTTTTATGAAAATGGATTAGTTATGAGTAAATGAATTAAATATGTTATGTGAAGTAAAGAAAATTAGAAAATAGGATTTTATGGCTTGGGAATCCTATATAAGGTATATGCAGATTTTTGATGAGAGTTTTGGTTATTGGTGATGAAATCTTATGAGTTTGGCATTTTAGGATGTTTAAATGCATTAATTAGTAAAGTGTAAACAATTAAAATGAATTGTTTATAAGTTTCAGAAATGATTAAAATATTATTATAATATTAATGATATTAGATTATGAGATTATTAAGTGATTGATAACATTTGGATATTCTTGAACCCTGGATAAATTGTATTATAAATGTTTAATATTTATCCTTTATCTCATTTAATTGAATTATTATATCATTGTCATCATCCTCATGCTTATATTGTGTTGAAAGTCATCTTTGGCCGTAGTGCATAGATGGACTTGATATGATTATGACCAGGGATTATTCGGTATAATCATGACCGTAATGTTACAAATGATGTGGTAAAAGTCCTCATTGGCCCGTAGTGCATTGATGGACAATTTTTGGTATGATCATGACCATGGGTTCTCTTCGGCCATGGGTACAAAGATGAATTGTTTTATGGCGTGATCATGACCGTTGATGAAAACACGAATATCCTTGGCCCGTAGTGCATGGATAATTCGTGGTCGTGATACTAATGAATATCCTTGGTCGTAGTGCAGGGATTATTCGATGATATGGATTAATTATTGAGCTGAGTCTCAGCGATGAAATATTAATTTATGGATGTGATAATAATGAATATCCTTGGCCCGTAGTGCATGGATAATTCATGGATGTGATACTAATGAATATCCTTGGCCGTAGTGCATGGATAATTCGGTGATGTGGATTATTTATTAAGCTGAGTCTCAGCGATAAAGTATTGATAATAAACTTTTAAATTCGTAGAAGATAGTAGATATTATGCTCTACTTGACTCTCCTAAAATACAGTTATATGTCTTTGGCCTGTAGTGCAAAGATGAAATGATAATGAATATCTTTGGCCCATAGCGCAAAGATGAATTTATTAGTATGATTATAAACAGAAACTGTGATTTGGTATAACCATGATCTTTGATGTTTCAGGTAAAGACAGGTGATGAAAATTATCTTCGTCCTGGGTGCGAAGAGGCATTTAGAATCACAATTATGTTTATGAGTTATTCATATGATTGTGGAAAGGAACTGTTGATTAATGTTATAGGGATAAAACATTGTTGGTGGACTTTTAACGTGGAGAAGATAATAGACTTTATTGTCTATTTGACTCTTCTAATGGATTGCTCGTTCCGCTGTAAATATGGTTGAAAAGTTTTATAATCTACCATATGTTCTAAATCTCTGATTTATTATTGACAAAGGCTACTGATAATTTAATTATCATTAGTCATAATATTTTTACTGGGCTAGTTGAGCTCACCCTTTTGCTTCACAATTCCTTTCTGGTAATAAGAGGGTAGTTGGGTCGAGCGGGGATAACAGGAAAATAGTGTGATGGTCCGAGACTGTCGAAGTTTCTCAATACATTATAAAACAGCATGACATGCAATATATAATTGTATTGAGGACCTAAGATGTGTGTGTCGTATTTTATCCGTCAATTAATAATTAATTTTGGTGAACAACAATAGGGTGATGAGAACCCGACTTTGAAAGCGTCAAAAGTGCACCTCATTAAAAACAAACATGATAGTAATCTTCTCGTTCTTCTTTGGGGTCTTGAAATATTTGCTGTTGTATTTTATATGGCATTGTAATAATTTGAGTTTGGAAATTGTCTACGAGACAATATTGTATTAAAACTCATAGCTTATGTGTTGTCGTACTCTGCACGACAGTTCAACAGTTGTATAAATGGAGTTGTCAGTAGTGTATTTTCTGGCGACCCAAGATGGGTGATGTATACCTATTTTGGGGGCGTCACATTTGGTATGAGAGCTTAGGGATATGGTCGCTGGCGGAGATATGAGTTTAGAACTAGGAGGGGAAAGACGCGTAATATAGTTCGTTAGTGTGTGACTTACCTAAGCTAAAATTGTTTACTTAATAAGTTGACAAATTGTGATATGTCAATTAACCTTTGTTTTGAAGGTATATTCTAGAATGATATCTGAAATACAGGAGATGAGCAATGAGAAAATCATGATAGGAGGAAATAACAGAGAAGGTACAATCCAGAAAAGAAGCAAGGTATTCTCATCTCTTGAAATACCGAGTGCGTTAAAGAAATTTCGAGGAGAAATTTCATAAGGAGGGAGATTGTGAGATCCCGAATTTTATGAAATAAAAGTATTCAATTTTTTTTAATTATTATGTTATTTACTAAATGGTTAAATTGATAAATGTTAAAGTTAAGGGTGATATTTTAAAATTTTGCAAAAGTAATCAAGTTGTTATAGAATAATCGGTGGTAAAAAAATCTGATGTCTGGCGTGGTTACATAGTAGCACACGGTATTGATTATTGATGCTTACGTGAGAAGTCACTTAGTTTTATTCAATTATTGTCACAATATTTTATATTATTAAATCAATAATTGAGACGATCAAGTTATTCATATTATTATTTGCATAATTAACAATGTCTAGAAGTTCTATCAAGGAGAGATTTGGTCACATAATTGCGCGCCAATAAGGAGAAATCTTTATTGAAAAGCACTCTCTTTCCTGGGAACGACCTGGTTGTTAATATTGCGAGTTATAATAATAATGAATAAATATTATTAAAAAATCAAATTTGAGTTCGGAGTTGAATTTGGAAACGCGGACGTGATATTTGAGTCCGGAATGATAAAATTAGTAAGAATAGACTATAAACACAAAATTTCTCCGGTTGCAACCCGTGATGGTTTTACTGTGCAGTCCGTGATTTCTAAATTCAAATAGTGTCATTTCCATTCTCCTATAAATAAGATGCTTATTTAGAATTAAAAATCACACCAGAATTCGAGAATTCTTCTTCTATAGTATTGAGCGTATTTCTTTTGAGTTTTAGAAAGCTTTGAGCGTAGAAAACAGTGAATATCCGCTATACCAGTTGGAATACTCTTCTTTTTGAGGTAAGAAGTATTATTTATTTCACATTCTGAAGAGATATTATTTTTCATATTCGTATGAATATTATTTTCATTCAATATTCGTAATGAATATTATTTTCGTTCAATATTCGTAGGGATATTGTCTTCGTTTAATATTCATTATATTTGTTTAATATTCGTATGGAATATTATTTCCGTTCAATATTCGTAAGGGTTATCATGTTTTTCATATTCGAAGAGATATTATTTTTCGTTCAAGGGTATTATTTCTTTTCGTATTCATGAAGAGAGTTATTTTCTTTCAATACACGTAAGGGTTATTATTTATTTCATATTCTAAAGAGATATTATTTTTCGTATTCGTATGAATAGTATTTTTAGTTAAAAGGAGTTTACGCTTGAGGCGAAGGCCGTAATTTTTGACCCTTCAAATTTTAGAAAAATTTGAAATGATAATTTGATGAGTTTTCTAGATTATGTCCAAAAATAATGATTTTTGGATGTATAGATTTGGAGTTATGAATTTTATGGAAAAAGACTATTTTAAAAGTAAACCCTTATAACTCCTTGTGGTTAACTCCAAAATTGGTAAAATTTATATTGGGAGTACATCTATGTAACAGTAGTATACCCTGTAAATTTTGAATTTTTTGGACAAAAGTACATTTTATGATAAATGTCTAAATATTCGGAAATTTTGGCCATGTGAAAAATAGTAAATGAATTTTAAAAATTCCGAGAAAAATATATGTTTAATATGGGACTATATTTTGCTAAATCTTAGAAAAGAAAATTTGTTTGTACTGCTTTGGTATTTTTCATGAAATTGGATTAGTTATGAATAAATGAATTAAATATGTTATGTGAAGTAAAGAAAATTGGAAAATAGGATTTTATGACTTGGGAATCCTATATAAGGTATATGTAGATTTTTGATGAGAGTTTTGGTTATTGGTGATGAAATCTTATGAGTTAGGCATTTTATGATGTTTAAATGCTTAATTAGTAAAGTGTAAACAATTAAAATAAATTATTTATAAGTTTAAGAAATGATTAAAATATTATTATAATATTAATGATATTAGATTATGAGATTATTAAGTGATTGATAACATTTGGATATTCTTGAATACGGATAAATTGTATTATAAATGTTTAATATTTATCCTTTATCTCATTTAATTGAATTATTATATCATTGTCATCATCCTCATGCTTATATTGTGTTGAAAGTCATCTTTGGCCGTAGTGCATAGATGGACTTGATATGATTATGACCAGGGATTATTCGGTATAATCATTACCGTAATGTTACAAATGATGTGGTAAAAGTCCTCATTGGCCCGTAGTGCATTGATGGACAATTTTTGGTATGATCATGACCATGGGTTCTCTTCGGCCATGGGTACAAAGATGAATTG
The DNA here is from genome assembly GCA_020205605.1 of Panax ginseng. Lineage (NCBI taxonomy): Eukaryota > Viridiplantae > Streptophyta > Magnoliopsida > Apiales > Araliaceae > Panax > Panax ginseng. The sequence goes on from CM035128.1 coordinate 133,187,036, forward strand.
TTTTATGGCGTGATCATGACCGTTGATGAAAACACGAATATCCTTGGCCCGTAGTGCATGGATAATTCGTGGTCGTGATACTAATGAATATCCTTGGTCGTAGTGCAGGGATTATTCGATGATATGGATTAATTATTGAGCTGAGTCTCAGCGATGAAATATTAATTCATAGATGTGATAATAATGAATATCCTTTGCCCGTAGTGCATGGATAATTCATGGATGTGATACTAATGAATATCCTTGGCCGTAGTGCATGGATAATTCGGTGATGTGGATTATTTATTAAGCTGAGTCTCAGCGATAAAGTATTGATAATAAACTTTTAAATTCGTAGAAGATAGTAGATATTATGCTCTACTTGACTCTTTTAAAATACAGTTATATGTCTTTGGCCTATAGTGCAAAGATGAAATGATAATGAATATATTTGGCCCATAGCGCAAAGATGAATTTATTAGTATGATTATAAACAGAAACTGTGATTTGGTATAACCATGATCTTTGATGTTTTAGGTAAAGACAGGTGATGAAAATTATCTTCGTCCTGGGTGCGAAGAGGCATTTAGAATCACAATTATGATTATGAGTTATTCATATGATTGTGGAAAGGAACTATTGATTAATGTTATAGGGATAAAACATTGTTGGTGGACTTTTAACGTTGAGAAGATAATAGACTTTATGGTCTATTTGACTCTTCTAATGGATTGCTCGTTCCGTTGTAAATATGGTTGAAAAGTTTTATAATCTACCATATGTTCTAAACCTCTGATTTATTATTGACAAAGGCTACTGATAATTTAATTATCATTAGTTATAATATTTCTTACTGGGCTAGTTGAGCTCACCCTTTTGCTTCACAATTCCTTTCAGGTAATAAGAGTGTAGTTGGGTCGTGTGGGGATAACGGGAAAATAATGTGATGGTCCGAGACTGTCGAAGTGTCTCAATACATTATAAAACGACATGACATGCAATATATAATTGTATTAAGGACCTAAGATGTGTGTCGTATTTTATACGTCACTTAATAATTGATTTTGGTGAACAACAATAGGGTGATGAGAACTCGACTTTGAAAGCGTCAAAAGTGCACCTCATTAAGAACGAACATGATAGTAATCTTCTCGTTCTTCTTTGGGGTCTTGAAATATTTGCTGCTGTATTTTATATGGCATTGTAATAATTTGAGTTTGGAAATTGTCTACGAGACAATATTGTATTAAAACTCATAGCTTATGTGTTGTCGTACTCTGCACGACAGTTCAACAGTTGTATAAATGGAGTTGTCAGTAGTGTATTTTATGGCGACCCAAGATGGGTGATGTATACCTATTTTGGGGGCGTCACATTTGGTATGAGAGCTTAGGGATATGGTCGCTAGCGGAGATATGAGTTTAGAACTAGGAGGGGAAAGACGCGTAATATACTTCGCTAGTGTGTGACTTACCTAAGCTGAAATTTTTTACTTGATAAGTTGACAAATTGTGATATGTCAATTAACCTTTGTTTTGAAGGTATATTCTAGAATGATATCTGAAATACAGGAGATGAGCAATGGGAAAATCACGATACAGAACAAATAACCGGGAAGGTACAATCCGAAAAGAAGCAACGTATTCTCATCTCTTTGAAATAACAGGTACTTACGTAAATTTCGAGGGCGAAATTTCATAAGGAGGGGAGATTGTGAGATCACAAATTTTATGAAATAAAAGTATTCAATTTTCTTTTAAATATTATGTTATTTACTAAATGGTTAAATTGATAAAGGTTAAAGTTAAGGGTGATATTTAAAAATTTTGCAAAAGTAATCAAGTTGTTATAGAATAATCGGTGGTAAAAGTACAGTAATACGCGTGGTTATATAGTAGCACACGGTATTGATTATTGATGCTTACGTGAGAAGTCACTCAGTTTTATTTAATTATTGTCAAGATATTTTATATTATTAAATCAATAATTGAGACGATCCAGTTATTCCTATTATTATTTGCATAATTAACAATGTCTAGAAGTTCTGTCAAGGAGAGATTTGGTCACATAATTGCGCGCCAATAAGGAGAAATCTTTATTGAAAAGCACCCTCTTTCCTGGGAACGACCTGGTTGTTAATATTGCGAGTTATAATAATAATGAATAAATATTATTAAAAAATCGAATTTGAGTTCGGAGTTGAATTTGGAAACGCGGACGTGATATTTGAGTCCGAAATGATGAAATTAGTAAGAATAGACTATAAACACAAAATTTCGCCGGTTGCAACCCGTGATGGTTTTACTGTGCAGTCCGTGATTTCTAAATTCAAATCGTATCCTTTCCATTCTCCTATAAATACAATGCTTATTTAGAATTGAAAATCACACCAGAATCAGAGAATTCTTCTTCTATAATATTGAGCATATTTCTTTAGAGTTTTAGAAAGCTTTGAGCGTAGAAAATAGTGAAAGATTTCTTCAAGAATATATCCGCTATACCAGTTGGAATACTCTTCTTTTTGAGGTAAGAAGTATTATTTATTTCACATTCTGAAGAGATATTATTTTTCATATTCATATGAATATTATTTTCATTCAATATTCGTAATGAATATTATTTTCGTTCAATATTCTTAGGGATATTGTCTTCGTTTAATATTCATTATATTCGTTTAATATTCGTATGGAATATTATTTTCGTTCAATATTCGTAAGGGTTATCATGTTTTTCATATTCTGAAGAGATATTATTTTCGTTCAAGGGGTATTATTTCTTTCGTATTCATGAAGAGAGTTATTTTCTTTCAATACACGTAAGGGTTATTATTTATTTCATATTCTGAAGAGATATTATTTTTCGTATTCGTATGAATAGTATTTTTGTTAAAAAGGAGTTTCTGCCAGGGGCAGTTTCGTAATTTTTTTGACCCTTAAAATTTTAGAAAAATTTGAAATGATAATTTGATGAGTTTTCTAGATTATGTCCAAAAATAACGATTTTTGGATGTATATATTTGGAGTTATGAATTTTATGGAAAAAGACTATTTTAAAAGTAAACCCTTATAACTCCTTGTGGTTAACTCCAAAATTGGTGAAATTTATATTGGGAGTACATCTATGTAACAGTAGTATACCCTGTAAATTTTGAATTTTTTGGACAAAAGTACAATTTATGATAAATATCTAAATATTCAGAAATTTTGGCCATGTGAAAAATAGTAAATGAATTTTAAAAATTCCGAGAAAAATATATGTTTAATATGGGACTATATTTTGCTAAATCTTAGAAAAGAAAATTTGTTTGTACTGCTTTGGTATTTTTCATGAAATTGGATTAGTTATGAATAAATGAATTAAATATGTTATGTGAAGTAAAGAAAATTGGAAAATAGGATTTTATGGCTTGGGAATCCTATATAAGGTATATGTAGATTTTTGATGAGAGTTTTGGTTATTGGTGATGAAATCTTATGAGTTAGGCATTTTATGATGTTTAAATGCATTAATTAGTAAAGTGTAAACAATTAAAATAAATTATTTATAAGTTTAAGAAATGATTAAAATATTGTTATAATATTAATGATATTAGATTATGAGATTATTAAGTGATTGATAACATTTGGATATTCTTGAACCCTGGATAAATTGTATTATAAATGTTTAATATTTATCCTTTATCTCATTTAATTGAATTCTTAAATCATTGTCATCATCCTCATGCTTATATTGTGTTGAAAGTAATCTTTGGTCATAGTGCATAGATGGACTTGGTATGATTATGACCAGGGATTATTCGGTATAATCATGACCGTAATGTTACAAATGATGCGGTAAAAGTCCTCATTGGCCCGTAGTGCATTGATGGACAATTTTTGATATGATCATGACCATGGGTTCTCTTCGGGCATGGGTACAAAGATGAATTGTTTTATGGCGTGATCATGACCGTTGATGAAAACACGAATATCCTTGGCCCGTAGTGCATGGATAATTCGTGGTCGTGATACTAATGAATATCCTTGGTCGTAGTGCAGGGATTATTTGATGATATGGATTAATTATTGAGCTGAGTCTCAACGATGAAATATTAATTTATGGATGTGATAATAATGAATATCCTTGGCCCGTAGTGCATGGATAATTCATGGATGTGATACTAATGAATATCCTTGGCCGTAGTGCATGGATAATTCGGTGATATGGATTATTTATTAAGCTGAGTCTCAGCGATAAAGTATTGATAATAAACTTTTAAATTCGTAGAAGATAGTAGATATTATGCTCTACTTGACTCTTTTAAAATACAGTTATATGTCTTTGGCCTATAGTGCAAAGATGAAATGATAATGAATATCTTTGGCCCATAGCGCAAAGATGAATTTATTAGTATGATTATAACAGAAACTGTGATTTGGTATAACCATGATCTTTGATGTTTCAGGTAAAGACAGGTGATGAAAATTATCTTCGTCCTGGGTGCGAAGAGGCATTTAGAATCACAATTATGATTATGAGTTATTCATATGATTGTGGAAAGGAACTGTTGATTAATGTTATAGGGATAAAACATTGTTGGTGGACTTTTAACGTGGAGAAGATAATAGACTTTATGGTCTATTTGACTCTTCTAATGGATTGCTCGTTCCGTTGTAAATATGGTTGAAAAGTTTTATAATCTACCATATGTTCTAAATCTCTGATTTATTATTGACAAAGGCTACTGATAATTTAATTATCATTAGTCATAATATTTTTACTGGGCTAGTTGAGCTCACCCTTTTGCTTCACAATTCCTTTCTGGTAATAAGAGGGTAGTTGGGTCGAGCGGGGATAACAGGAAAATAGTGTGATGGTCCGAGACTGTCGAAGTTTCTCAATACATTATAAAACAGCATGACATGCAATATATAATTGTATTGAGGACCTAAGATGTGTGTGTCGTATTTTATCCGTTAATTAATAATTAATTTTGGTGAACAACAATAGGGTGATGAGAACCCGACTTTGAAAGCGTCAAAAGTGCACCTCATTAAAAACAAACATGATAGTAATCTTCTCGTTCTTCTTTGGGGTCTTGAAATATTTGCTGTTGTATTTTATATGGCATTGTAATAATTTGAGTTTGGAAATTGTCTACGAGACAATATTGTATTAAAACTCATAGCTTATGTGTTGTCGTACTTTCTGCACACGTTCAACGATTAATATAAATGGAGTTATCGGTAGTGTATTTTACGGCGACCCAAGATGGGTGATGTATACCTATTTTGGGGGCGTCACATTTGGTATGAGAGCTTACGGATATGGTCGCTGGCGGAGATATGAGTTTAGAACTAGGAGGGGAAAGACGCGTAATATAGTTCGTTAGTGTGTGACTTACCTAAGCTAAAATTGTTTACTTAATAAGTTGACAAATTGTGATATGTCAATTAACCTTTGTTTTGAAGGTATATTCTAGAATGATATCTGAAATACAGGAGATGAGCAATGAGAAAATCATGATACAGAGGAAATAACCGAGAAGGTACAATCCGAAAAGAAGCAAGGTATTCTCATCTCTTCGAAATACCAGGTACGTTCGTAAATTTCGAGGGAGAAATTTCATAAGGAGGGGAGATTGTGAGATCCCGAATTTTATGAAATAAAAGTATTCAATTTTCTTTTAATTATTATGTTATTTACTAAATGGTTAAATTGATAAATGTTAAAGTTAAGGGTGATATTTAAAAATTTTGCAAAAGTAATCAAGTTGTTATAGAATAATCGGTGGTAAAAGTACAGTAATACGCGTGGTTACATAGTAGCACACGGTATTGATTATTGATGCTTACGTGAGAAGTCACTTAGTTTTATTCAATTATTGTCACAATATTTTATATTATTAAATCAATAATTGAGACGATCAAGTTATTCATATTATTATTTGCATAATTAACAATGTCTAGAAGTTCTATCAAGGAGAGATTTGGTCACATAATTGCGCGCCAATAAGGAGAAATCTTTATTGAAAAGCACTCTCTTTCCTGGGAACGACCTGGTTGTTAATATTGCGAGTTATAATAATAATGAATAAATATTATTAAAAATCGAATTTGAGTTCTGAGTTGAATTTGGAAACGCGGACGTGATATTTGAGTCGAAATGATGAAATTAGTAAGAATAGACTATAAACACAAAATTTTAGCTTAGGTTTGCAACCCGTGATGGTTTCTTTATGCAAATCAAAAGTGATTTCTAAATTCAAATCGTATCCTTTCCATTCTCCTATAAATACAATGCTTATTTAGAATTGAAAATCACACCAGAATCAGAGAATTCTTCTTCTATAATATTGAGCATATTTCTTTAGAGTTTTAGAAAGCTTTGAGCGTAGAAAATAGTGAAAGTTTTCTTCAAGAATATATCCGCTTATACCGGTTGGAATACTCTTCTTTTTGAGGTGTAAGTATTATTTATTTCACATTACAAGAGATATTATTTTTCATATTCATATGAATATTATTTTCATTCAATATTTCGTAATGAATATTATTTTCGATTCAATATTCTTAGGGATATTGTCTTCGTTTAATATTCATTATATTCGTTTAATATTCGTATGGAATATTATTTTCGATTCAATATTCGTAAGGGTTATCATGTTTTCATATTCGAAGAGATATTATTTTTCGTTCAAGGGTATTATTTCTTTTCGTATTCATGAAGAGAGTTATTTTCTTTCAATACACGTAAGGGTTATTATTTATTTCATATTCTGAAGAGATATTATTTTTCGTATTCGTATGAATAGTATTTTTGTTAAAAAAGGAGTTTACATGAGGCGATTTAAGTAATTTTTGACCCTTAAAATTTTAGAAAAATTTGAAATGATAATTTGATGAGTTTTCTAGATTATGTCCAAAAATAACGATTTTTGGATGTATATATTTGGAGTTATGAATTTTATGGAAAAAGACTATTTTAAAAGTAAACCCTTATAACTCCTTGTGGTTAACTCCAAAATTGGTGAAATTTTTATTGGGAGTACATCTATGTAACAACAGTATACCCTGTAAATTTTGGAATTTTTGGACAAAAGTACAGTTTATGATAAATGTCTAAATATTCGGAAATTTTGGCCATGTGAAAAATAGTAAATGAATTTTAAAAATTCCGAGAAAAATATATGTTCAATATGGGACTATATTTTGGTAAATCTCAGAAAAGAAAATTTGTTTGTACTGCTTTGGTATTTTTCATGAAAATGGATTAGTTATGAGTAAATGAATTAAATATGTTATGTGAAGTAAAGAAAATTGGAAAATAGGATTTTATGGCTTGGGAATCCTATATAAGGTATATGCAGATTTTTGATGAGAGTTTTGGTTATTGGTGATGAAATCTTATGAGTTTGGCATTTTAGGATATTTAAATGCATTAATTAGTAAAGTGTAAACAATTAAAATAAATTGTTTATAAGTTTAAGAAATGATTAAAATATTGTTATAATATTAATGATATTAGATTATGAGATTATTAAGTGATTGATAACATTTGGATATTCTTGAACCCTGGATAAATTGTATTATAAATGTTTAATATTTATCCTTTATCTCATTTAATTGAATTCTTAAATCATTGTCATTATCCTCATGCTTATATTGTGTTGAAAGTCATCTTTGGTCGTAGTGCATAGATGGACTTGGTATGATTATGACCAGGGATTATTCGGTATAATCATGACCGTAATGTTACAAATGATGTGGTAAAAGTCCTCATTGGCCCGTAGTGCATTGATGGACAATTTTTGATATGATCATGACCATGGGTTCTCTTCGGGCATGGGTACAAAGATGAATTGTTTTATGGCGTGATCATGACCGTTGATGAAAACACGAATATCCTTGGCCCGTAGTGCATGGATAATTCGTGGTCGTGATACTAATGAATATCCTGAGTCGTAGAAAGTGAGGATTATTCGATGATATGGATTAATTATTGAGCTGAGTCTCAGCGATGAAATATTAATTCATGGATGTGATAATAATGAATATCCTTTGCCCGTAGTGCATGGATAATTCATGGATGTGATATTAACGAATATCTTTGGCCGTAGTGCATGGATAATTCGGTGATGTGGATTATTTATTAAGCTGAGTCTCAGCGATAAAGTATTGATAATAAACTTTTAAATTCGTAGAAGATAGTAGATATTATGCTCTACTTGACTCTTCTAAAATACAGTTATATGTCTTTGGCCTATAGTGAAAAGATGAAATGATAATGAATATCTTTGGCCTGTAGCGCAAAGATGAATTTATTAGTATGATTATAAACAGAAACTGTGATTTTGTATAAGCATGATCTTTAATGTTTCAGGTAAAGAAAGGTGATGAAAATTATCTTTGTCCTGTGTGTAGAGGCATTTAGAATCACAGTTATGATTATGAGTTATTCATATGATTGTGGAAAGGAACTGTTGATTAATGTTATAGGGATAAAACATTGTTGGTGGACTTTTAACGTGGAGAGGATAATAGACTTTATGGTCTATTTGACTCTTCTAATGGATTTCTCGTTCCGCTGCAAATATGGTTGAAAAGTTTTATAATCTACCATATGTTTTAAATCTCTGATTTATTACTGATAAAGGCTACTGATAATTTAATTATCTTTAGTCATAATATTTCTTACTGGACTAGTTGAGCTCACCCTTTTGCTTCACAATTCCTTTTAGGTAATAAGAGTGTAGCTGGGTTGAGCGGGGATAACTGGAAAATAGTGTGATGGTCCGAGACTGTCGAAGTTTCTCAATACATTATAAAACGGCATGACATGCAATATATAATTGTATTGAGGACCTAAGATGTGTGTGTCGTATTTTATACGTCACTTAATAATTTATTTTGGTGAACAACAATAGGGTGATGAGAACCCGACTTTGAAAGCGTCAAAAGTGCACCTCATTAAAAACGAACATGATAGTAATCTTCTCGTTCTTTTTTGGGGTCTTGAAATATTTGCTGCTGTATTTTATATGGCATTGTAATAATTTGAGTTTGAAAATTATCTATGAAACAATATTGTATTAAAACTCACAACTTATGTGTTATCGTACTCTGCACGACAGTTCAACAGTTGTATAAATAGAATTATCAGTAGTGTATTTTCTGGAGACCCAAGATGGGTGATGTATACCTATTTTGGGTGCGTCACATATATGACGAGAAGGTGAATCTTTTCTCATGTATATACTTGATAGGTAGAGAACGATAAGGTAGGTGCGAGTTCTTGAAACTCATACTTATGGTACATTCGTGACTCATAATGATATGGTAGGTTTTTGAACTTCTCAGCAAATGGACGCTTATGGTCTGTCTGGGATAGTTCTTAAACTCATATTATTGTGGAAAGTTCCTGAACTCATAATGTGTGGTAAGTTGATGGACTGTACTAAGGTATAGGAATGTTTAGACTGAAAATAAATTATTTTTAGTAGACTTAGCACTGAAGGTGCTAGAGAAGATTAAGTATTGTCACAAGTAAGATAATGAAGGAAGATGGAGGATAAGATATTCCAAGTCATCTAGCTATGCTAGATTTCGAAGTTTCTTGAAATCGTGCTGAAGTGCGCGTTTTGGAAAATGAAAGAATTGGTTCAATTTTTGGAACCAATGGATTTTAAAAGAACTATTCTTGATATGTCTACGCTAGTTGATTCAGCTAGATAGAAATTGATTTAAAATATCAAAATGAATTTTATATCATCAGTGCATTTCATGCAAAGATGGTAAAAGGATGGAGTTATTAATGCAACTGAACCTAGTGTTGGAAGTGATCTTAGGATCAATAACCAGCTATGGTATGATGTATAATGACAAAGTCATAAACTGATGAAGTCCTCAACGTACTATGAAAAGTACGGTATCATGACGTCATAAAATGTTTTGATGTATTGCGAAAGAATTTAAAGAAGTAGTCGATGTCAATTAATTTGACTAGACTAATGTTTTAAGTTGATGTCCAATTTATTGGTATGGTCTAAGCTACTTGATTTGGCTAAGACGAATGGTATGTCATGATTAAAAGAAAATCGAGCTTTCTTTGAAGAGTTATGCCGAACCAAATTATTTTGGTACGAAATCTAATGATTAAGTCTGAGGTGAACATACCCTGAAATGGGGTTATACGACGGGTTGATCACCTACGTATGGAAGAGGTAGTTTACCTTCTTTGTGATTGTAAACTGACCATGTAAGAAGGGTTTACGGTGAAATAATGTTGAACCTAGTAAGAGTTCATGGTCAATTTGACCCCTCAGCAAAAGTATGAAATGTTTTAAAGGAATCCTTATATTCCTATTTATTCCTTTCACTTCATGTTTCTTGATAAGTTATGAAGGGTAGAGAATATATGAAAGATAAGAACTTCTTTGAAGAGATGTTGAGAAGAAGGGTAAGCTAAAATTTTGAGGATGAAATTCTGTGAAGAAGGGGTGAATGTGAGGACCCGAAAGATTGAAAGTATAGTTAAGCGTGAGGTTTAACTAATGACGATTATATCAACAGATAATCCTTGTGAGAAGGATGAATTGAGATTAAACCGTTGCTAAAGGTTGTAGGCACCCGAGTATGGGTGTGGTTTTAAAAATCCCGAGGGCAAAATTTTTATAAGGAGGGAAGAATGTTCCAACTCGAAAAATCGGATTGTCCAGAAATTAAGATTTAAAGAATTAGTTATTAATAAAATGAATTTTTATTAATTACTATTCTGTGCTATGTGTTTATTAATCGTTCTAGAACCTAGGATGATTATTAATCGGGAGGATTCTGGCTATGAGCTAGACTGAGAGTAAGAATTTTCAAGACGAAAATAAAATTTTTTTTGAGAACAAAATATTTCCAGGGAAAAAGACGAAATATGCACTATTCACCCGACGAAACCCTAAGGGTTAGGATTCAAATAACCTATGCCTTTTCGAGAGTTCGGTATGTCGAAATGACATTCCGTCAAAAGATTTGACGATGATATATCGTGAAAAGTTAAGTAAGCCGTTAAAAGTTTTTCTCGAAAAACGTGCAGAAATCAGACGAAATAAAAATAACAAAAAGTACTGTTATGTACTTTTCATTCGTTTAGCTACGTTAGAGGAAAATGTGAAGGAAAACGCTTGACACCAAAAAGTGTTTTTTAGTTTTTCAGAAATCCGAAGAATACGTAAAAGTTAATCGGTAAAGGAAATAAGAAATATCCAAAAATATTTGGATTCCGAGAATCGCAATTTTTAAAACTGTCGGACGAAACCCGAAAGACGGAACCACAAAACTTACAGGCTAAGTTTTGTGAATAGTAAGGAGGTTAACTAAGGAGGTGGAAATGGTAAACTTAAGGGCTAAGTAAACTTAAGGAGTAAGTAAACTTAGTGCTTAAGTCATGAATAGTTAGGAGGTTTGGGGGGCAAAATGACTAAAATACCCCTTGCCTTGGTTTTCTATAAATAGGAAGCTTAACTCATTTTTTTAGGATTTTGAAAATCCTACAACTTTTGAGAGAGACAGAGAGATTTTGGATGAGAAAGAGAAGGAAAAGGAAGAGGAAAAACTTGCTCGGGAGCAACTTTGTCCGACGAAAGGAGATTAAAGAAGAAAGGTAATATGAAAACCTAACTTCTAGATAATTTTTTTAAGTTTATATGTTAAAAACATAGCTTAATGAGAATAAGAAGTAAAAGATGTTAGGAATGATTTCATATGATTAAAATCATGAGAAAAGAAGAAATAAGAAATTTGAAGTTTATGTTAAAAATTTCTTAAGGAAGTATAAGATTCGTAATGAATTTGAACGATCCAAATGAATCATATGAACGATTCGGTGAAATAAGTAAGGAATGGTGCTCTATAACATCAAATTCCAAGAAAAAGTAAAATCGTAATCAAAATATCGATTAAAAATGAAGAACGAACGAAGAATGCGAAGAACACGTGAAGAACTCGAAAAACATTGTTAATGGACAAATTTAAAATCATCGTAGGATAATTGTTATTGATGGACAAGTTTAAAACCAACGCGTATAAGTTAGTTGCTAATTTCCTGGTTAGGAACGTTAGAAACATTCATGAAGAACGTATTAAAACTGAGCTATAACGAAGTTATGGTGAAAATTTGTAAAAGATGAACGAGAAATAGAAAGTATGTAAATGAACCCGAACGTGTAGGGTTTTATAAGAATGTAAGAGAACATAAAAAACGTGAGTCATGGACTCAAGAATGAACAAATTCCGAGTTCAGATGATCGAATTACGGACGAACGAATGAAGAGCGTTAAAAACGTAAAATGAACGAAGAACGAAGATTAAGCCAATTGAATGTCATATTAATGGATTCAGAACAAAGTTCTATCTGTGGGTAATCAAAGTACGTAAGATAAGGAGAGAATAACTTTAGAACGACCTCGTTCCGAGTTATAACGAATAAGTTATGGAATCAAGAAGTAAGCGTCTTAAGCACTTTCTAAGACTTAGAAAATTTTATTAGGTTTTGTGCTCGACGCCGCAGGACCAGTCAAGCCTTGGGAGACGAAGCTACAACGCGAGGCCCGGGCCATCAGCTACTTCTGAATGGGGCCAAGGCGCGAGAAATAGAGAAGAGAGTGGCGCCGCAATGCCAGCCTCGACAGTTTGACACTGCAGAGTGGCGCTGCAGCTCGAGGTAAAGGAAGGGGCCCGGCGTTGTGGCGCCGGTGCAGGGAAAAAGCCAGTGATGAGCTTTTAAGTGCTCAATTACTGGGGGATGTGCAAGAAAGAAATATGAACATGTAGTTCAACTAATGTAACACTTAATCAAGTGTATTAAACCTTTAATGAAGGTTGAACGAAAAGATTAAACGAGATTAAAAGACAAAGAATGTGAACGCGGGTTATGGAACCGATATCTCGGGACCTTAGTCGCGATAAATGAACGTGGGGGATTTCTATGATTGTGATTCCTTAGACGTTGAGTAACGAGCGTAATGTATAACATTTCGATGTTATGACATGGTAATAAGAGATGAATGTAAAGCGTATAGACGCTGTGAACGCAACATTGTTGCGATGAACTATCGGTCTTAGCATACAATGAACCGTATGGCTTTGACATTAATAAAGAATATTGAACATGGGGTTCAGATGATAGTAATGAATGAAAGCGATTAAAACCTTAGATAAAGGTTGAATAAGAGATTAAGGGATGAACAACGTAAACATTGAATACGTAAACGATCCTCGTGAATCGTATTTACATCGGACGAATGTTCTAAGTATACATTGGTTGTATGACTTAGATGTTGACGAAAGTAGTAAGTAAGATATGAATTATCAAGAAAGCCGTAGCGAACGGTAAGACGATTAATGAAAGCCAAATCTGAGTCAGATGAGAATGTTAGAATGAAATGTAAGTATTGAACACTTTAACCAACGTGAAGGTTAAGTGTACGTGAATATTAAACAGGTAGAACCTACACCCCGTTTATGGTTTGACCGTAGGATAATGAAGACAAATGATTAAACCTGTGAACGGTGAAGAAGCTGAATTAAAGACAAGTACGTATAACGTAAAACAAGACGAGTTAATTTTAAAACTTAGATGACGTTCCGAGTCGAATGAACCGGACGTTGTAAGATAAGAATAAGGTAACGTAAAATGGTTAACACTATAAATGCATAGAATGAATATAGAATGATCGTTCTGAGTATAGAAAGGATTGTATGATTTAGATGATAAAGAATAAACCTTAAGGTATGTCATTTAGTTGCCAGAAAGCCATAAGGAATAAGAAATTGACTTAACGAACATTATAGTTAATAGTTCGGATAAGCTAAGATGAATTTAGGTTGTAGTATAATTGTAACCTTTGATGGTTGACATATGGGAGCTGGGCTAAACAATTCCTTCAGAGAGCGAAGGTATCTAACTCACTATTATGGGCAGTGTAGATGAGACGGGAACTTGTTTGTCGGTTGTTTGTGGGAAACCACTCAAAGTACCATATGGACTGCTAGCAGAGAAACGATATGTGCTGAGTCCTAGAAAAGTTATAAGAAGAAGATAAGAATGCAAATCATCAAAGATGATGAGCGTATTGAGTAAGACATTTCTGTATGTCATGAAGCCGTTAACCGGTAAAGGAAGTTGGTCGCGTAAACTTAGATTATAAGAACACAAACCCTAAGAAGTAAAGTTAAGTAAACCAATGCGTAAAGTCAAGTATATGACTAATTGGTGTATGTGTTATTTGCTTATGTGCTACATAGGAATTGGAATGAGCAGTTCAGCGCAAACTATAAGCTGTAGCTGTGCGTAAGGCAAGTTTCCTAGCTTCATTCATATTTTAAATGAATGCTAGTTTCTAAAACTTCTCAGATGTTAAACTTGAGAAATTCTGTCTATGTGTGAATGTGTGATATTTGTACAAGGTGGTAGAACGTATGAGGCCTTGTGCCACAATGTGAATACTTTGGTGTTTCTAAGAGATGAACTGTTCTATGACTGAACTGTTCAATAAAAGAATGTTCTGTTTATACATGAGCCGTTATTGTTAAGTCTGTGCTATTGATTCTAGCCAGGAAGAATGTGTATGAAAGAGAGTATAGAATGAGTTTTAAAATAATAGGAATCGAGATTATTCCTATTATTCAAGACGTTTCATAACCTTTGTTCGGTTATTGAGGTTTTTAAAAGAATGTTTGAATTCTTAAAGTTGTTTGTTCAACTATTATGACTTGCTGGGCAATGAATGCTCACACTTGCTTAAAATAAAAACATTTTCAGCGAATGATGTTAGAAGAACTTAAGGATCCTGTAAAGATCAAGCTGATCGGTATCTAGAAGAAGTACCATTCATTATATGAATGAGCGTGAAGATCAAGCGAAGACTTGTAATATAGAATGATAGAATTAAACTATAGAATAGTTTAATGAATGATTATGTATCCTTGGTGGCGGATAAAAGTCACTTGTACAAGATGTAAAGAATAATGTAATTATCATTATTTGTAATGGAAGAGGTTATAAGGTTTTAGAACATGGGATTTGAGGATGTATGTTGTTATATTTAGCTATATAATGATGTATGTTTGGAAGAAGATGGGATCGTGACGTACGCAATCCGGATGTGAAAATAGACCGGATTTCGGGGCGTTACAGGTTATCAGCGCTAGCTAATAATTAGCAATTAGATTAGATATTTTTTTTGAATTTTCACAATTATGTCCTTAGAATATTTGACTCCTTGATTCATGCCATCTTAGAATATCTGACTCCTTGATTTTAGCTTTAGTTGTTATCATATATGTATATATAAAGAGGACATCTCTGCTATAAATATAGCAAAAAAAACATTATACAAGATTAGTTTTATCTCTCTCTCTACATTCTATTCAAGTATCAAAGCCAAGAGCCTAACATCAATCCTTCAATATTCTGCTACTTCATTCTTTCCCCATGTCTGTGACAACCCGAATTTTTATAAGTTATTAAAATAGGAATTTCATAATTAAAATTCTTATTATGAGATGTTTTGAGTTTGAGTATGTATATATACATGCTATATATTTTGAAATATGTGATCTGGTGTGAAGAGAAATATATTCTTATATATTGGGAAAGTGAGGTTTAATAGTTGAGTTAACTATTGAAGGAATTAAATGAATTTTGTAATTAATCTTAAATATTTATTGAATTGAATAAATATTTTAAATAATTTATTTATTGAAAAAATAAATAATTTATGAAATTATGGTATAATAATTTAGTTACGCGTGTATGATAATTAAGTTAAAGCAAAGGTAAATTTTATTCTTTCAAGATTTAATTTAATGAATTAATTAAATTAAATGAGTTGTTTAATATTAAAGAAAATAAGTAAATTAAATAAAGCGATGTTTAAGTCTAATTTATTAATTAAATTAGATATATGATTATTTATTAATCATCGAAGAATTATAATAAAATTATAATTATTATAATTATCATTGTAAGTTATGTAAATTAGTTACTGGTGTATAGCAAATAAAACTATATAATATAATATTATTAAAATAATCTAGTATGGGAGAAATTGTGTGTAACCAAACGCAACCTTATGGCTTTTGGTTTATTGTAACTGACGCCTTTTTATTTTCTTCACCTGACGTACGTTGGGGAGGGGGGGGGGGAGAGGAGTCAGTTATATGTTACACGTTCTTTTTCCTAATGCTAGTACTGAGCTTGGTGAGGAAGAGAGGAAATACAGAGGTTTTGAGAGAGAGAGAGAGAGAGAGAGAGAGTTTTCTGTGATTTTGCCAAGAGGAAGGAGAATTCACCATCTCTTGCTAAGCCTACAACTAGGGTTTGAAGGTATACTTTACTTCTAATGTTTACAGTTTGAATTCTTATGATCATCTTCTATAAATTGCTTATCATATGGGAGTTATACATGTATGTATGTGGTTTATAATCCGTTAATCATCATTTGTGATTTGATGATTAAGTTACAAGAAATTAGTTTGTAGGAAGAAATTGAAATAACAGTGGTTTTGTATGAAAATGGCTTAAGAAAGTATAAATTTTATGTCTAACATATGTTATAATCTGTAAATTGATGTTGGATTATGTTAGTATGTGAAGAAACGAAAACAACAAAAGTTGAATGAATCGAAATGGTTGAGAAACGAATTCGTAGTGAACAAATTCGCTAAATTGTCAAAACATGAAAATTAGTATGAACATGATCTTTAAATTCATATTTGGGTTAGTTAATGTTTATGTTAATTGTTGGGTATTTGGTATGTTGTATTTTTATGAGTTACAAACCCATAGAATCAAAAATGAACTCATTTGGATGAGTATAACTCATGTTATGATGATTAGAAATGAGTTTGTAGGCCTAATTTGGCTTTCTGTAGTGTTCGGGATCAAAATTCGCGAGTTAGCAGAAGGGATCCCCGCCCCGACGGGCCCCCCTAGGGTAAAAACCCCCGTCCCAGTGCGCGGGGTGGGGGGGGGGGGGGGGGTGGGGTAGTCTGCCTAGCCAATTTTGGAAAAAATCTAACAGGACATGTTTTACTAAAACAGCCATAACGTTTTCATACGAACTCCGATTGAGGTGATTCAAGATGATCCGGAACGAGGACGAATAGACGTACAACTTTTTTTCTTTAAGTTTTTTAATTTGAGGTATTTAGGAAGGGTCAAAATAGTAATCGTTGTGACTATTACGTATTCCGAGGCTATCGGGGGGCGTCGATCGAGCACATACGCAAGTATAGTGCTCCCGACGATGGAATATGTTATTCTAAGTGATGTAACATGAAAATACATGATATAATACATGAAATTTAAAATTTCCTTGCTCATAATAGAATGCATTGGCATAACTTAGTATGTGTTTTGAAAAGAAACTTATAGATTTTGAAAAAAAAACAAACCTTGTGGAAACGTATGTTCTATAAGTTCTGAACTTAGTGGTTTATATACATGATTGAGTTCAAATATAAATGAGCATGATATGGTGTTTATAGTGTCTTGTTCATGATAAAACATGTTAGACCTTGTGTTAAAAAAGTTTTCAAGAGAAACTTGATATAATAGAATTAAGGTGCATAAATGCTACATGAGGTAGGTTTTGAACTTGAGAAGACGTTATCATGACTTAGTTACTTATGATAAGAGTTTTTAAAAGTTGTCTTATATGTGCTATACTACATCATTAATGATAAAATGATTTTAAAGATAAACTCCATTATCTTTTGTAAACTAATTATTAAAACATGAATGATATGTGCACTCAACTAGTCAAGTATGACATAATTTATTAAACATGTTTTAAAAGTATGAACTATGCTATGTCCATGTAAATGAGATAGATACATGTGAGCATGCTATTAGAGACTTATTAGTACAAATATATGGTTTAAAAGCTTATAACATAAAATCTTGTTAAAGAAAGTTGTTAAGCCTTATTGATTGAAATAAATCATTATGGAGCTAAGTAATTTGAATGTGAACTTGAAAGATCACAACCTATTTGATGTCAAGTACGGATGGTTAAGGTATACTTATACATGCCTAGCTATTCTAAGAGTATGATGAGAAAGTGAAATGAAGGTTTTACAAACCTAGTTAAGAAACAATGTAACGTTACTATTATATTAAGAATGTATGAAATATATGACTAATGGATGTGAATCCATGATTATATAAGCTGTGTAGGATATACGAAGTGCGAGATAAGCGTTAAGCGGTTAAGTTATAGTTCATAAACTACTTAATCGTGCAAGTCTTTCGGGCCCTATTTGCTATGTGAACTTGATGATTAACTGTTTTAAATCATTATTGCAAAGAGCATGATGTGTTATATATATGTTGAAAGTATGAAATGTTAAAGTCAATTTATGACTACGTTGATTGATTAAAGCATGCTGATTGAGTAAGAAACTCAATCTTTATACTTGTTATATGAACTGCAGCATGTATATTATATGTTGAGTATGTTATTATGTGCTATGTGATGTATGAAAACTGTTAGATTTTGCTGGGCTGTCGAACTCAACCTTGCAAATAACCACTTTTGCAGGTTCAAGATTCAAGGTAAAGTTATGTGTTACTTGAAAGACATGAATCAGATGTGATACTTGAAGATTTATACACTTTGGTTGTGTTATTATTATTTGAACCATGTTTAAGGTTCCGATTAATGTATTAATGTTGAATTGTAATATCTTTTTTGCGATGTAAACTATTGTAGTATTAAAATGATTCTGAGATACTTAGATGTAAAGGTTGAAGGTTTTGGGAACGAGGATAGTTTGTAATAGAAAATTTTAATTATTCCGCAAATTTTAATGGTTGTATTATCGTTTAATGATGTAAAATTAGAGGTTGAATGTATTGTTAATGACCGATGTCGAGAATTAAATTATTTAAATTTTGGCGTCGTTACAATGTCCAACTTCTCTACCAAAATCTTCAACCCTCTTTCCTTATCTGTTATTCTCTCTCAAGCCCATCACTATATCACACTAAAATAAAATTCTTCCAACTATATCTTATGTCACACACAAATTGATCCATACTTGCAAGGCCACAATCTGTTTGGTTATGTCATCGGCGAGTTCGCCCGTCCTCCATCTTTTCTGCCATCCAGTCCTTCCACCACTACTTCTACCACTTCTCTTATTTCCAACCCAGCGGCACAAACATGGGATACACAGGACAAACTTCTTATGCGTCTAATCATCTCCTCCCTTAGTGAAGATGTGGTACCCCTTGCAATCAGACTCACTTCATCTGCTGAACTCTGGTCCACCATCTCAACATTTGCAAGTCCTTCCAACACACGTTTACTTTGCCTCTCCATGGAACTACATTATTCACAAAAACATGATGAAACTCTAAGTGCCAATCTTCATCGTCTAAAACAAATTTTTGATGAATTATCAGCCTCTGCACTACCCATCTCTCAATTTGATTTCCTAGTTGCTATTTTAAAAGGTCTTCGTGCTAAATTTGCGTCACTCAAATCCTCTCTCTCCATGCTTGATACTCCTTTGTCATTCTCTGCGTTACTAAGCAAATTTCTCAACCATGAGTTCATTATCGAACCAAATATTTTAGTTGATTCTCCCTCTGCACCATCGGCCAATAGTGTCCAATGTTTCCCCACCAATGCTCCACGCTTCAACAACCATCGTGGTCGCGGCCGTGGTATCGGAGGTCATGGGCGAGGAAATGTTCGCCCACCTATCCCTCCATATTCCTCCCATTTTAATCGCCTACGCTGTGTATTTTGTGGTGGCTCCAATAATGACTCATACAGTTGTCATTTTTGTCCTCAATCCTCAACTTCTGCAGGTCTCCTTGGTCCGCCTCTTGCCTCCTCGCCTCCAGCTGCTAACTTTATTGCCACTATACCCATCAATTCCTTCTGTGACACCCCCAAAATAGGTATACATCACCCATTCTGAGTTGTCAATACACGGTACAGAAACAACTACAACTTTATTATTACAACAATAAAACTGTGAGTTTAAATACAGATATTGCCATCTAAACAATATCCACATACAAATAAATCCTCATCATAATTATTGATACATTATTTTACAGAAATGGTGATGACTACTAAACAACTCTCTAAAACCATCATTCCATACCCCGACTCGTACTCGCTACATTCTCGCCTCCTGAGAAGAAAAATGGAACAAAAAGGAAAAAGGGTGAGCTCAACTAGCCCAGTAAAGAATATTATGACTAAGATAATACAGAACAAATTATCGTTAGTCTTCAATAGGGAAAAAAATAAATAATAGAATACAATAGATAACAAGTTTTAAATCAATACTCATGAATGGAAAATATTAATTCATAGAAGAGTTACGTAGAGGATGAAATCTACTAATATCTATGAATTTAATAAATCCATCATCAATATTTTTATCCTATAACATCAATCAATATATATCCGGAATCATATATTCATCCTTGCACTCTGTGCCAAGGACATTCACCCGATTAGTCATGTTCATCTAAACACTGTTCATCTTTGCACTACGGGCCAAAGATATTTCATCGAAATCATTCATTTGCACTACAGCCAAAGATATTCCATAATATCATCATTTAAGACCGAGGATGATGAAAATATTTTTAAAGAAAACGAATCCGGTGAATCAAAATGATAAGGATTAAGGATTAAGGATTCGTACTTTGTTTTATCCACGTCCAAAAATACCTCAAAAATAATCATAGTGGTGTAAAATTCAAGAATGATCAAAACATGGATACAATCAAAGCTAGTATCCAGAATAGATATTTTGGACGAAAAGAAAAAATTTTATTTTTCGATGAATAGTGCCGTATTCGTGAATAGTACCATATACGTGAATAGTGTCGTATACGTGAATAGTAACTCCGACACCAAAAGTTCCAAATTTGATAAAAACTTCAGATCAATATTTCAGCATAATGATATTGAAGAAATAATATCATTACGAAAAAAAATAATATCCCTTACCTCGAAAAGACAGTACTTCTAACTGGAATACTGGATATAGGCTATAACTTGAACTTTCACCATATAGCAATACTCAAAGTATACTCAAAATACTCACAAGAATACGCTCGATAATATAGAGAGAGGAAACTTCAGTTTCTGGTGTGATTTTCAATTCTAACCTAAGCACCCTATTTATAGGAAAATGCTTAGAACACCAAAGCATAAAATTTATTAAAATATTAATATATATATATATATATATATATATATATATATATCACGCACACCTTGGACAATCTGATCTCAGCTCTTTTTCCATGCTAGTGGGCACACCTACCTTGTTAAAAACGTTTTTATTATTTAAAATAATTTAAACTTCCAAAAATCAATTATTTCGGAGCTTTGGAACTTCAATAATTCACAATAAATAGCCATTTTGTCAGAAAATTCAAATAACGCGAGTTTTTATAGGAAATTCAATTCTCTACAACTTTGCAGAAGAAAGGTTTTCCAAATTCCAAGCAGAAATTGACCGAAATCCACAAACGAGCGATTTTAGAGGCTATAATCAAATTTCAGTCAATAAATGGGGTCCACCGACATGTTTAACATGTTTTAAATATTTATTGCAACAAAAATACTCTTCCTCCTCGTATACTCATATATTCCACATTCGTTGTAAAAATATCACCATTATTATATTATTAAAATATAATAATATATATATTTAAATGAATTATTTTATCGAAAAAAGATAAAATTTCAATTTTCAACAATTGTCACATTAAAATTTTCTCCATCTATATCCAAATAAAATCAATATTTTCCTCATCATATGAATCAATAATTAATTATTCACAAATAATATTACGAGAATCACAATATTGACAACTGAGCGGTTCAGAAAGAGGGGCTTTCAATAAGAATTTCTCCTTACTAGCCGCAATTAGGTGACCAAACCTCTCCTTAAGCGAGAACTTTCTAGACATTGCCAATAATGTTATCTAATAATATTATTCAGATAATATGAATTATTGCTTCGATAATGAAAAATCTTGTGTAATGACAATTATTGAAACAACAACAATATAAAATATCAACGCAACAATTATTGAACCAATAAAATCTTGAATAAAGAATTATCGTAACCATTATTGAGTAATCGTCTTCACGTAAGATTCAATAATTGGTGCAATACTCGTGTCTTCTTTGTGCGATAATAACGCAGTATTCTTTGTGTTTTAACCACCGGGTATTCCAACAATGTAAAGCAGTAATAACTACGTAGATTATTTTTAAACAACTTATATTTGTCGTTTTCTTCCTCCAATCGCTTTTCCGTTATGGGGCCCACACATGGTCGCACCGTGCATTTAATATTCCCACAAAGATTTAATATTCCACGACCAAACGAATATTCCCCAAACAACAATGAATATTTTATAACCACTTACTTATTTTGAAATATTTGCGTATTTTACCCATAACTATCCACATTAATCACATCAACCCTTACTATTTCAAAATAATAATTAGAAAATTAAATTTCATTTATCAATTATTTGGGGTCTTACAACCTCCCCTCCTTATGAAATTTCGTCCTCGAAATTGACATACGTACCTGGTGTTTCGAAAAGGTGAGGTTACCTCGCTTTCATTTCCGTTTCCAATTCCCGTGTCATTTCTTCTATAGCATGGTTCCTCCACAAGACTTTAACTTGTGGTATGACCTTCGTCGTATGTAGGACATGCTCCTTCCTATCCAAGATCTTGACAGTACCTCCTCACACGTTAAGTCTTGGCTATCTAAAATCTGGTCTAACTCAATAACGTGGTTCGTGTCTTTCACATATTTACGAAGTACAGATATGTGAAACACATTATGAACACGAGACATACTTGGAGGTAACGCAAGTCTATAGGCTACATTTCCTACTCGGTCAAGAATTTGAAATGGACCAATAAATCGTGGATTGAGCTTTCCTTTCTTCCCAAATCTTGTAACTCCCTTCCATGGAGCAACTCGCAACAATACATGATCCCCTATACTAAATTCCACGTCCTTTCGATGAAGATCCGCATAACTCTTTTGTCGATCTTGTGCCGTTTGTATACGTTGTCGAATCATTTGGATCTTTTCGGTAGTCATACGTACTAACTCGGGTCCCAACAATGTTGCTTCACCCACCTCATCCCAACATATTGAGAAGCGACACTTTCGTTCATATAATGCTTCATATGGAGCCACACCTATACTTGCACGATAAATGTTGTTGTAGGAGAATTCCACCAATGGTAAATACTTATCCCAAGCGCGCCTTGAAGTCTAGGACACGAGTCTTAATAAATCTTCAAGAGTTTGAATAGTCCTCTCGATTGTCCAGTCCATTTGAGGATGGTATGCCGAATCAATCGTAAATCCGCACCCATAGCTTTTTGCAAGCTAACCCAAAATCTTGAAGTGAATCTTGGGTCACGATCCGAAACTATAGATACTGGCATGCCATGCAACCTCACAATCTCATTTACATACATACTAGCAAGACGTTCAAGAGAATAAGTCTCCGTATCGGCAAGAAATTGTGCAGACTTGGTTAATCTATCAACAATAACCCAAATAGCATTTATGCCTTAAGAAACCGTGGGAAGACCGTAATAACTTGAAATCCATGGTAATGTGTTCCCACTTCCATTTTGGAATCTCAAGTGGTTGCAATGGTCCCTTAGGCACTTGATGCTCCGTCTTTACACGTTGACAAGTTAAACATGTTGAGATAAACTTTGCAATCTCTCTCTTCATATTGTTCCACCAAAATGTATGTCGAAGATCACGATACATTTTAGTACTTCCAGGATGGATTGCAAATGGTGTATTGTGTGCCTCCATCATGATCTTGTACTTCAAATCAGAATCGTCAGGAACACAAAGTCTGGAGTGGACTCGAAGTATTCCTTCTTCATCAATTCTCGCTTAGGAATAGCATCTTCTTGTACTTTCTTCTTCATATGCATCACTCGATTCGGTGGCTTGAGCAACCTTAACTTTTTCTATTAAAGTTGGCTCTATGCGTATACTTGACATCATCGCACTCGTTCCTGCATATGATCTTCTATTTAACGCGTCGGCGACCACGTTCGCTTTTCCAGGATGGTATTGAATAGTGTGGTCGTAGTCTGTCAATAGCTCAAGCCAATGTCGCTGCCGCATGTTGAGTTCTTTTTGAGTGAAGAAATATTTAAGGCTTTTATGGTGCGAATATATCTCCACTTTCTCCCATATAGATAGTGCCTCCGGATCTTTAAGCAGAAAACGATCGGGCCGCTAACTCTAGATCATGAGTAGGATAATTCCTCTCATATTCTTTAAGTTGTCATGAGGCATAGGCTATGACTTTCCCATGTTGCATGAGAACACATCCTAACCCTTTGCCTGAAGCATCGCTGTAGATAACAAATCCATCCGTATCGGATGGTATTGTTAGAAACAGTCTTAGAAATGAGTCTCCTCTTAAGCTCTCGGAAACTCTTCTCGCATTCCTCGCTCCATATGAATTTTGTATCCTTTCGAGTCAGATGAGTTAACGGAGTAGCGATTCAAGAAAACCCTTCCACGAATCTCCGATAATAACCAGCTAAACCCAAAAAGCTACGTACTTCAGTCATCGACTTCGGTTGCTCCCAACATTGTATTGCTTCAATCTTCGCCGGGTCAACAGATACTCCATGTTTTGACACCATGTGCCCAAGGAATGCTACTCCTCAAGCCAGAACTCGCATTTCTTCAACTTAGCATATAGCTTGTTTTCACGAAGCCTTTGGAGTACTAGCTTCAAATGGTGCTCATGATCTTCATGGCTTTTGGAATATATGAGGATGTCATCAATAAAGACAACAACGAATTTATCCAAATATTCTTTGAATACTCGATTCATCATATCCATGAAAGCCGCAGGAGCATTAATCAATCCGAAAGACATAACTAAAAATTCATAATGCCCATACTGAGTTCTGAAGGCAGTCTTTGGAATATCCTCAGTTCTAATTTTCAGCTGATGATATCCAGAACGAAGATCGATTTTTGAAAAGAATTGTGCTCTTTGTAACTGGTCAAACAAGTCATCAATACGAGGTAGAGGATACCTATTCTTGATGGTGACATGGTTCAATTCCCGATAGTCAATACAAAGTCGCATACTCCCATTTTTCTTCTTTACGAATAAAACAGGAGCACCCCAAGGAGATGTACTAGGATGAATGAAACCGATGTCCAACAATTTCTTGTAGTTGGACCTTTAACTCCACGAAGTTCAATAGGAGCCATTCGATATGGGGTTTTAGAAATGGGCTTTGTACCAGGTTCAAGGTCAATAAAGAATTCAACTTCACGTTCTGGGGGTAGACCGGGAAGTTCTTCAGGAAATACGTCAGGAAAGTTAATAACAACATGAATATTATTCAATTTTGGCGTGTCTTTATTCAAATCCATAACATGGGCTAAGAAAGCTTGACATCCGTTTTTCAATAAGCGAATCGCTTTATGATTAGATATGACGGTGATTGATTTTAATGGTTTAGTTGTTCGAATTGAACAACGGGTTGATTAGGAATATGAAAACTAACAACCTTACGAAAACAATCAATTTTTGCATGATGAGTAGTTAACCAATCAATCCCTAAAATCACATCAAAAGCAAGTATCTTTAAAGAGATAAGGTCAACAGGTAAGATAAGGGTGCCAACTTGGATTAGACAAGATTTATAAACAGTGGATGTGATGAAAGTTTCTCCTAACGGAGTTTCCACAGATAGGTCAAAGTCTAATTTTTCCGGAGTCAAATTTAAACGTTGAGCACAAGTAGGAGAGATAAATGAATGGGTAGCACCGGTATCTAGTAAAGTATAAACTTCATAAGAATTTATAAATAGCTTACCCGTGATCACCTCGTTTGGGTTCCTCGCATTTTGACCAGTCACAACAAACGCTCTTCCAGGAACCGTTGACTTTGACTTTTCTGGGACAGTCTTTTGAGTCACCGTCCCCGCTGAACTAGGTTTCGCTACCGTGCAATCTCGAGCGATATGTCCTTCTTTTCCATAATTATAGCATACCTGGAACTGTTGTGGGCAGTTTGGACTGATATGTCCCTCTTTCTCGCATTTATAGCATATGACCGGTGGTCATTCTCCTCCCTTGGAACCAGTTGCTGCTGGCACTGTCGTCTTCACATGGTCGTTGTTGAATCTCCTCTTTTTAAAATCTCCTCCTAACTCGCTTCTTCTATTTTCATGGCCATGATTACCACCAGAGTGGTTACCATTTTTGTCCGTCTTTTTCTTTCTCCACTGGTTATTGTTGTTTTGTTGATCGCTATCTCCCAGTATGATCCTCGATTATGGTACCTCGCTTGACCATACTCGTTATCTCGCTCTAACAATTGAGCCCTATTAACAACATCTGAATAAAGAGAAAATTTATGAGAGATGAGATACTGACGTATACCGGGTTTCAAACCTCTCAGAAACATCCGCGTCATACGTTCCTCATTCTCCCCCAAATGAGGTGCAAACCTGGATAACTCTGCAAACTTTGCCTCGTACTGAGACACCGTCATGTTGTTCTCGCCCGATCTAATAAACTCCACTTCCTTCATATGATTGAACACTTTCAGGAAAGTATTTGTCATTAAATAGTTCTCAAACGTCTCCCAAGACATCTTTGAGAAAAGTATTTGGATGGGTACGCTTCTGAGACTCCCACCGAAGAGTGCCGCCTCCGCCACAGAACATAAAGGTGGCGAAAGGAACCTTCACATTTCTCCGTGCATCCCAAGACATCGAATATCTTGGTAATTTTCTTGACCCATGTTTCCGCCATAATCGGATCAGGCTTTTCCTTAAATTACGGTGGTCCCAACTCTTTGAAGCGCTGGTTTGTGACAACCGTGAATTGCTATCATTTCCTCCT
This sequence comes from Panax ginseng, assembly GCA_020205605.1. Classification (NCBI taxonomy): domain Eukaryota; kingdom Viridiplantae; phylum Streptophyta; class Magnoliopsida; order Apiales; family Araliaceae; genus Panax; species Panax ginseng. The sequence goes on from CM035128.1 coordinate 133,213,975, forward strand.
ATGTTTTGAACACGAGTCTCCTAAATCGATTTTGCATGAACTCGCAAAAAGCTTCTAAACATCTCCTCGTTCATCATCTGCACCGTGGTGTTGTTCACAGGAGGAACATTACTAGTATGTTGCACGTTCTCCTCATTGGTGAGTACAGGCGTCTCCACGGTCTCATTTCCATTGTTAATATTCTCATTCGACATTCTCAAATCACGCCATAAAACAAGGGTTAATTAAGCAAATCAATATATCACATAATATCCTTATATACTGACCAACTAACAAATAAGCTTAGGTAGGACACACTAGCGAAGGATTTACTCGTCTCTCCCCTCCTATTTCTATTCCCTGATCTCCGCCAGAGATCATATCCCTAAGCTTTGATACCAACCTGTGACACCCCCAAAATAGGTATACATCACCCATTACGAGTTGTCAATACACAAGATGTAAACAACTACAACTTTATTATTACAACAATAAAACTCGAGTTTAAATACTGAGATATTGCCATCTAAACAATATCCACATCCAAATAAATCCTCATCATAATTATTTATACATTATTTTACAAAATGGTGAGGACTACTAAACAACTCTCTAAAACCATCATTCCATAGGCAGGACTCGTGCATTTCATTTACATTCTCGCCTCCCCGAGAAGAAAAATGGAACAAAAAGGAAAAGGGTGAGCTCAACTAGCCCGGGTAAAGAATATTATGACTAAGATAATACTGAGAACAAATTATCGTTAGTCTTAAACAGGAAAAAAAATCTAATATAATACAATAGACAACAAGTTTTAAATCAATACCATGATGGAAAATATTAATTCATAGAAGAGTTACGTAGAGGATGAAATCTACTAATATCTATGAATTTAATAAATCCATCATCAATATTTTATCCCCGTAACATCAATCAATATATATCTGGAATCATATATTCATCCTTGCACTACAGGCCAAGGACATTCACCAGTTGGTCATGTTCATCTAAACACCTGTTCATCTTTGCACTACGGGCAAAAGATATTCATAAGAAATCATTCATCTTTGCACTATAGGCCAAAGATATTCATCAGAAATCCTTCATCTTTGCACTACAGGCCAAAGATATTCCATAATATCATCATTTAAGACTGAGGATGATGAAAAATATTTTTTAAAGAAACGAATCCAGTGAATCAAAATGACAAGGATTAAGGATTAAGGATTCGTACTTTGTTTTATCCACATCCAAAAATACCTCAAAAATAATCATAGTGGTGTAAAATTCAAGAATGATCAAAACATGGATACAATCAAAGCTAGTATCCACAATAGATATTTTGGACGAAAAGAAAAATTTTCATTTTTCGATGAATAGTAACCCCGACACTAAAAGTTCCAAATTTGATTAAAAAGTTCAGATCAATACTTCGGCATAATGATATTAGAATAAATAATATCATTTTTAAAAAAATAATATCCCTTGCCTCGGAAAGACAGAACTTCTAACCGGAATACTGGATATAGGCTATAACTTAAACTTTCACCGTATAGCAATACTCAAAGTATACTCAAAATACTCACAAGAATACGCTCGATAATATAGAGAGAGAAAACTTCAGTTTCTGGTGTGATTTTCAATTCTAACCTAAGCACTTTATTTATAGGAAAATGCTTAGAACACCAAAAGAAAATTTATTAAATATTAATATATATATATATATATATATATATATATATATATAATCTTCACGCACACCTTGGACAATCTGATCTCAGCTCTTTTTCCATGCTAGTGGGCACACCTACCTTGTTAAAAATGTTTGTATTATTTAAAATAATTTAAACTTCCAAAAATCAATTATTTCGGAGCTTCGGAACTTCAATAATTCACAATAAATAGCCCTTTTGTCAGAAAATTCAAATATCGCCAGCTTTTTATAGGAAATTCAATTTCTACAACTTTGCGTAAGAAAGTTTTTCCAAATTCCAAGAAGAAATTGACCAAGAAATCTACAAGCAGGCGATTTTAGAGGCTATAATCAAATTTCACCAATAAATGGGGTCCCACCGACATATTTAACATTTTTAAACATTTATTGCAACAAAAATACTCTTCCTCCTCGTATACTCATATATTCCACATTCGTTGTAAAAATATCACCATTATTATATTATTAAAATATAATAATATATATATTTAAATGAATTATTTTATCGAAAAAGATAAAATTTCAATTTTCAACAATTGTCATATTAAAAATTTTCTCCATTTATATCCACATAAAATCAATATTTTCCTCATCATATGAATCAATAATTAATTATTCACAAATAATATTACAGAATCACAATATTGACAACCAGTGGTTCCCAAGAAAGAGGGGCTTTCAATAAGAATTTCTCCTTCATTGGGCGCCGCAATTAGGTGACCAAACCTCTCCTTAAATGTAACTTTCTAGACATTGCCTATAATGTTATTTAATAATATTATTCAGATAATATGAATTATTGCTTCGATAATAAAAAATAATCGTGTAATGACAATTATTGAAACAACAAAGAATATAAAATATCAACCCAACAATTATTGAACCAATAAAATATCGAACGATAAATTATCGTAACCATTATTGAGTAGTGCCTTCTTACGTAAGAGTCAATAATTGGTGCAATACTGGTGCAAGCTATCTTGTGCAACAACGCGTAGACATCGTGTTTTAACCACCGGGTATTCCAACAAAGGTAAAGCAGAATAACTACTGCCAAGTTATTTTTAAACAACTTATATTTGTCGTTTTCTTCCTCCAATCGCTTTCCGTTATGGGGCCCACACATGGCTACGCCGTCGTACGAATATTCCCCGACAGTATGAATATTCCACGGCCAAACGAGTATTCCCCGACAACAATGAATATTTTATAACCACTTGCTTATTTTGAAATATTTGCGTATTTTACCCATAACTATCCATATTAATCACATCAACCCTTACTATTTCAAAATAATAATTAGAGGAAATTAAATTTCATTTATCAATTATTTGGGGTCTTACACCTTCAACCTATCATCATCCTCCCTCTCTTCTCTCCAATGGTTTCCTGATACAGGCGCTAATTATCATGTTACACCAGACTTAGCGGGTATCAATCATGTTGATGAGTACAATGGATTAGATCATCTTTAAGTTGCGAATGGTAATATTGCTCCTATAAATAATCTCTGTTCCACCACATTCAATTCCAAAAATAAAAAAATTTCATCTTTCTCAAATATTACATGTTCCATCTACTTCAAAAAAATTGTTATCTGTCATAAGTTTTGTCAAGATAATAATTTCTATTTTGAATTTCACCCATCTTGTTTTCATGTTAAGGATCTCGTCTCGCAAAAAATGCTCCTCAGTGGCCCAACTAAGGATGGCCTCTATACTTTACAAATTCCTCACTCATTTCATGCCCTTTCTGCTTCCAAGGTCACTCTGTTCGATTGGCATCAATGTCTGGGTCATCCTCATGAACTTTTTCTTCGTCACATTATTTCTAAACAGATTTTAGGATTGTCATCTAATAAAGGTTCTTCTGTCTGTATGGCATGTCATATGGGCAAGACCTATAGATTTCCTCTTAATAGTAGTTCTTTTTCTGCACAACATGTTCTTGAATTAATAATCTGTGATGTTTGGGGTCCTGCTCCCTTCACCTCTTTGCATGGAAATAAATATTATGTACTTTTTGTTGATGCTTATACAAAATTCTCTTGGATTTATTTTATTAAGTTGCGCAGTGAGGTTTCCTCTAAATTTCTGCAATTTCAATCCATGGTGGAACGTCTTTTTCACTCCAAAATTAAATACTTTCAAATTGATGGTACTAAGGATTTTTTACCACTTAAGTCTTTTTTCTAAAAATGGCATCATTCATCGTATTTCATGTCCACATACTTCACTTCAAAATGGGCTTGTTGAGAGACGTCACCGTCATGTCGTTGAAACTGGCTGAACATTATTGGCTCAAGCCTCAGTTCCAAGGATTTTTTAGGACTATGTCTTTGAATGTGCAACTTATCTAATATATCACATGCCAACTACAGTTAACCACAATCTTTCTCCTTTTCAAAAAATATTTTCCAAGCCATCAAATTACAATTATTTGAAAATTTTTGGGTGTTTATGTTTTCCCATCTTAAGGCTATACAATAAACACAAATTTGAATACCGGTCTCTCCCGTGCATTTTCTTGGGTTACAGTTGTGACGCCCCCAAAATAGGTCCATTCCATCCAACCCATTTTGAGTCGCCAAATACATGGTACAGAAATAACTACAACTTTATTAATACATTTGTCGTGCAAAATACGACAACATATATATACTGTGAGTTTAAATACAATTATTGTCTTCTAGACAATATACATACCCAAATAAATCCTCATCATAATTATTTATACATTATTTTACAAAAATGGTGAGGACTACTAAACAACTCTCTCTATAACCATCATTCGATACCCCACTGCACTCGCTTACATTCTCGCCTACCGAGAAGAAAAATGGAACAAAAAGGAAAAGGGTGAGCTCAACTAGCCTAGTAAAGAATATTATGACTAAGATAATATACAACAAATTATCGTTAGTCTTCAACAGGAAAAATTTAATAGATTACAATAGACAACAAGTTTTAAATCAATACTGCATATGGAAAATATTAATTCATAGAAGAGTTACGTGAGAGGATGAAATCTACTAATATCTATGAATTTAACAATCCATCATCAATATTTTTTTATCCTCGTAACATCAATCAATATATATCTGAATCATATATTCATCCTTGCACTACTGTGCCAAGGATATTCATCGATTGGTCATGTTCATCTAAACACTGTTCATTTTGCACTACGGGCCAAAGATATTCATCGAAATCATTCATCTTTGCACCACGTGCCAAAGATAATCATCGAAATCATTCATCTTTGCACTATGTGCCAAAGATATTCAATAATATCATCATTTAAGACCGAGGATGATGAAAAATATTTTTAAAGAAACGAATCCGGTGAAACAAAATGACAAGGATTAAGGATTAAGGATTCGTACTTTGTTTTATCCACGCCCAAAAATACCTCAAAAATAATCATAGTGGTGTAAAATTCAAGAATGATCAAAACATGGATACAATCAAAGCTAGTATCCGAATAGATATTTTGACTGAAAGAAAAATTTTCATTTTTCGATGAATAAGGCCGATATTATGAATAATATCAGATACGTGAATAGGCAGTATACGTGAATAGTAACCCATTACACTAAAAGTTCCAAATTTGATTAAAAGTTCAGATCAATACTTGCATAATGATATTAGAATAAATAATATCATTTTAAAAAATAATATCCCTTACCTCGGAAAAGAAGATTTAACCGGAATATCGGATATAGGCTATAACTTAAACTTTCACCGTATAGCAATACTCAAAGTATACTCAAAATACTCACAAGAATACGCTCGATAATATAGAGAGAGAAAACTTCAGTTTCTGGTGTGATTTTCAATTCTAACCTAAGCACCCTATTTATAGGAAAATGCTTAGAACACCAAAGTAAAAAATTTAATAAATTAATATTATTTATTTTTTTCTACATCTTCCTACGCATCAAGAATTTGAATTCAGCAACTTGACATGTGTTAAAGATGCCCACCAAACACAAAAAACGCTTTTCTTATTTAAATTATTTTAAACTTCCAAAAATCAATTATTTCGGAGCTTCGGAACTTCAATAATTCATAATAATTAGTTATTTTATCAGAAAAATTCGAAACTCGTGATTTTCCATAGGAAATTCCATTATCTACAACTTTACAGAAGGAAGTGTTTCCAAATTCCAAACAAAAATTGACCGAAATTCACAAATGGACGATTTTACAGGCTATAATCAAATTTCGGTCAATAATTGTGTCCACCAACACACAAAATATGTGTTAAACATTTAATGTCACAAAAATACTCTTCCTCCTCATATACTCATATATCCCACATTCTTTATAAAATATCAATCATTAATATATTAATAATATATTTAAATAAATTATTTTATCAGAAAAAGATAAAATATTAATTTTCAACAATTGTCACATTAAAAATTTTCTCCATCTATATCCACATAAAATCAATATTTTCCTCATCATATAAATCAATAATTAATTATTCACAAATAATATTACAGAATCACAAGATCGGCAACTGTGCCGGTAGTCTCAGTGAAAGAGGGGCTTTCAATAAGGATCTCTCCTCATCATGGCCGCAATTAGGTGACCAAACCTCTCCTTAGACGAGAACTTTCTAGACATTGCCAATAATGTTATCCAATAATATTATTCGGATAATATGAATTATTGTTCGATAATAGAAAATACTTGTGTAATGACAATTTATTGAAACAACAAGAATATAAAATATCAATGCATCAATTATTGAATCAATAAAATAAAATATATTGAACAAGAATCATCGTAATAATTATTGAGTAGTGCCTTCTTACGTAAGAATCAATAATTGGTGCAATACCGTGTGCTACTGTTCAACAACGCGTATTAGTGTGTTTTAACCACCGGGTATTCCAACAAGATAACTCAGTAATAACTACGTAGTTATTTATAAACAACTTATATTTGTTGTTTTTTATCCAATCGCTTTTTCGTTATGGGGCCCAAAAAGGCTGCTGTAGTCAGCATGCGAATATTCCCGACAAGCACGAATATTCCACGACCAAACGAATATTCCCCGACAATAATGAATATTTTATAACCACTTGCTTATTCGAAATATTTGCGTATTTTACCCATAACTATCCACATTAATCAAATCAACCCTTACTATTTCAAAATAATAAATAGAGGAAAATAAATTTCATTTATTAATAATTTGGGGTCTTACAACAGTTCTACTCACTTAGGATACTATTGTTTTGAACAACAATCACAAAAAAATTATCAAGCTCGCCATGTAAGATTTGAAGAGAGTCAATTTTCTTTTTCTCACTCTCACACTTCGGTTTTCTCACCTTTGTCAACTAAGTCCCATCCCCCGCACACACCTCCATTCTTATCGAGTCCACTTCTTTCTCCTAGTTTAGATTTCAAATCTGCATAATCCAGACAGTCCAATCCATTCGTTTCTACATCCAGACCCCCTAACACCCATCTTAGTCACTCTGCTTCGCACTCCAGACAATCCGGACATCCTGAGACCGAATTTGGACACTTTGAGAACCAATTTGGACACTCTAACACCCTATCAGGACACCATGTGTGACGCCCCCAAAATAGGTATACATCACCCATCTTGAGTCGCCAAATACATGGTACAAAATTCAAATACAACTTAATTATACAACAGTCGTGTAAAATATGACAAAACATAATCTAAGAGTTTTAATAAGAATATTGTCATCTAGAAAAAATCCAAACTCAATGGAGTCCTCATTACATTTATTGTCACACTATTTAAAAGAATAGTGAGGACTACTAATGCTATCATTTGGACCGTCACTCCGTTCCCCGACTAGTCCCGGCTACGTTCTCATTTCCTGAAGAGAACAGTGAAAGAAAGGGTGAGCTCAACTAGCCCAGTAAGAAATATTATGACTAAGATAATGCAGAATAAATTATCATTAGTCTTCAACAATGTTAAACTGATAAAATACCATAGACATCAAGTTTAACTATAGCGGAATAAGCAATCCATTAGAAGTGTCAAGTAGAGCATGATATCTACTATCTTCTATGATTTAAAATGTTTTCATCAATTTTTATCGCTGAGACTTAACTTAATAAATAAACCACATCATCGAGTCATCCTTGCACTACGGGCCAAGGATATTAATTAAATCATCAATGGTCATGACTATACCGAATAATCCCTGGTCATAATCATACCAAAAACTGTCCATCAATGCACTATAGGCTACTGAGGACTTTTACCACATCATTTATAACATTACAGGTCATGATTATACCGAATATTCCCTGGTTATAATCATACCAAGTCCATCTATACACGTAAGCTAAAGATGACTTTCATCACAATATAAGCATGAGGATGATGACAATGACATAATAATTCAATAAAACAAGTTCAAGAATAAATTTTAAAGATTTATAAGTTAATTTATCTTGAAATCAATTACGTCCAAATTGTCAACATGATACTGCTTTGTGGAGTAAAATTCAAAAATGCTCAGAAGAATATTTCCATGAAAAGATACCGAATGAAGCGCAAATATCCAGGATATTCTACTAATTTCATGGAGTATAGAAGCCAAAACTTTAACCAAATGAGTATCATAGAATATATGAAACTGCAAATGGATTTTCACTCGCCATGCAGTAATCCACATAGATAGATCATTTCCACAATTTAATAAGGAATGAATAGGAAAGATCATTCACCATGCATGTGATAATCCACATAGACAGGTTATTCCAACAGAATAATAAAGAATGGAACCAGGTCATGCGTAATCCACACAGACATGATATTCCAACAGAATAATAAAGAATGGAATAACAAAGAATTCACCATGAATGCGATAGATCACATAGACAGGTTATTCTAACAGAATAATAAAGAATGGAACCAGGTCTAGCGTAATCCGCACAGACAGGATATTCCAACAGAATAATAAAGAATGGAATAACCAAGAATTCACCATGCATGCGATAGACCAGCATAGATTGAGTTATTCCAATGAGAATAATAAAGAATGGAACGTGTCTAAGCAATGTAAGAACTCGCATGCATGACAAGATATTCCAACAGAATAATAAAGAATGAAATAATAGAAGAATTTCACCATGTATGCGGTACTTTGCATAGACAAGTTATTCTAACATAATAATAAATAATGGAATAACAAAAGCTCTCTTCATGAATACGAAAGAAATAATACCCTTTACCTTAGAAAGAAACTGGATACTGGAGTAGAGAGGTAACAGACTTCTCTTCTTCTTTCTCTCTATAATTTCTCTCTATAATAATTGCTCTATAGCTTTAGTGAATTGGTGAGAAATGAAGGAAGAATGAGCTTCTATTTATATGAAAATATAGTTTTGATAATTGCACATTTTGGGGCTCAAAATATTACAGTACAATACCTTCAACTTTTTTTTCATTTTTAATTTAGTCCTGGAAGTATTATCAAACTTGAACCACCTCCCCTAATAGTAAATAATGTGAATCAATAGTTCAATCATGTGAATCAATAGTTATAATCATGTGAAAATACGAATTACAGTATAGTACCTCCATCTACACCTCCATTTTTAACTTAGTCATGCAAGTATTATCAATCTTACACCAACTCCCCTAATAGTACAAGAATGTGAATCAATAGTACACACATGTGAACAAATAGTCATAATCATGTGAATTAATAGCAATTAATTGCTCATTTATCCGGTTAATTACCCGACTGGTCAGTATAACTTCCAGACATCAATTAATATCGAAATAAATGTCGATTTCTACTAACACTAATAATTCCAACACAATGGAACTATCAATTTCATCTTTAATTAACACGAACTTATTCATCATTCATATTATAACTCACAATATTTAACAACCATGTCGTTTCCAGGAAAGAGGGGGCTTTTTGATAAGGATTTCTCTTTATTGGCGCGCAATTAGATGACCAAACCTCTCATCGACAGAACTTCTAGACATTGTAAATATTGCAATTTAATAATATGAATAACTTTGTTGTCTCAATTATTGATTTAATAATATATCATATAACGTAGATGATACTGTGACAATAATCGAATCAATAATATGAGAGATATGATGCAACAATTACTGTAGCAATAATTGAGTATAACTGAGTGACTTCTCACGTAAGCATCAATAATCAATACCGTGTGCTATTATGCAACCACGCCAGACATCGTACTTTTACTACTGGGTAGTTCAACGCTTTTAACGGTAAAACTTCCAACAGTTATTTTTATAAAAGATAATTATGTCATTTTCTAACTACGACAAGATTAGTTATGGGGTCCATTAATGATTGTCTTGCCGCATTTAATATTCCTTGTTAAAATGAATATTCCCCACCAATCGAATATTATATAACCACTTGCTTACTTTGCAAAATTTGTAAATATTACCCACAACTATAACATTATATTATATCCACACCATAATAATCAGAAATATATTTCGAGAGAAATTAATCTTTATTCATAAAAGTTGGGGTCTTACAACCTCCCCTTCTTATAAAATTTCATCCTCGAAATTAGGGTGCGTACCTGGTATGTCGAAGAGGTGAGGATACCTTGATTTCATCTCAAATTCTAACTCCCAGGTCATTTCCTCCACATCGTGGTTTCTCCACAAAACTTTGACTTGAGGTATAACTTTAGAGTGTAGAATATGATCCTTCTTATCCAAGATTTTAACAGGTAACTCTTTATACGTTAAATCTTCCTCTATCTCGTCTGGTTCTAATTCAATAATATGGTTCGGGTCTTTCACATATTTATGTAACATAGATAAGTGAAAAACGTTATGAACACGAGACATACTTGGCGGTAAGGCGAGTCTATAAGCCACAGTTCCTACTCGATTGAGGATTAAAAATGGGCCAATGAATCGAGGATTGAGCTTTCCTCTCTTTACAAATCTTGTAACTCCTTTCCATGGAGCAACACGTAACAACACATGATCTCCAATATTGAATTCCATGTCTTTTTGATGAAGATCAGCATAACTCTTTTGTCAATCTTGTGAGGTTTTTATACGTTGTCGGATCGTTTGAATCTTTTTCGTAGTCATACGTACCAAATCCGGTCCCAATAATGTTGGTTCACCCACCTCATCCCAGCATACTGGAGAATGACACTTTCTTTCATACAACGCCTCAAATGGAGCCATGCCAATACTTGCTTGATAACTATTGTTGTAGGAAAACTCCACCAATGGTAAGAACTTGTCCCAACTTCCTTGAAGTCAAGGACCTGAGTCTTAATAAATCTTCAACAGATTTGAATAGTCCTTTCCGACTGCCCATCCATTTGAGGATGATATGCCGAACTAAATCATAAATCCGTGCCCATAGCTTTTTGCAAACTAACCCAAAATCTTGAAGTGAATCTTTGGTCTCGATCAGAAACTATGGATACTGACATACCATGAAATCGTACGATCTCGTTTATGTACATACTAGCAAGACGTTCAAGTGTAAAAGTTTCTCGTATCGATAAGAAATGAGCAGACTTGGTTAATCTATCAACAATGACCCAAATTTCATCTATGCCTTGAGAAACCTTGGGAAGACCAGTAATGAAATCAATGGTAATGTGCTCCCACTTCCATTCTGGAATTTCAAGTGGTTGTAATGGACCTTTTGGCACTTGATGCTCCGCCTTGACTCGTTGACAAGTTAGACACCTTGAGATAAACCCCGCTATCTCTCTCTTCATATTGCTCCACCAAAATGTATGTCGAAGATCACGATACATTTTGGTACTCCCAGGATGGATTGCAAACTGTGTGTTGTGCGCCTCCATCATGGTTTTATACTTCAAGTCAGAATCGTTAGGAACACAAAGTTTGGAGTTGACTCGAAGTATTCCTTCTTCATCGATTCTTGCTTCCGGAATAGCACCTTCTTGCACTTTCTTCTTCATACGCATCAGCTCCAGGTCTGTAGTTTGAGCAACTTTAACTTTATCGATTAAAGTCAGTTCCACTCGTATATTCGCCATCATCACATGGGTCCCTGGAGTCTTTAACTCTATTTCCATCCTTTCCAAATCATACAAAATGGGTCTTTGCGTTGACAATATTGCACTCGTACCCGCATATGATCTTCTACTCAATGCGTCGGCTACCACGTTCGCTTTTCTAGGAAGGTATTGGATGGTATGATCATAATCTTTCAACAACTCAAGCCATCTTTGTTGTCGCATGTTGAGTTCCTTTTGAGTGAAGAAATATTTGAGGCTTTTATGATTTGTATAGATCTCCACCTTCTCTCCATATAAGTAATGCCTCCAAATCTTAAGCGCAAAAACGACTGCTGCCAACTCTAGATCAAGAGTAGGATAATTCCTCTCATATTCTTTGAGTTGTCGAGAGGTATAGGCTATGACTTTCCCATGTTGCATGAGAACACATCCTAACCCTTTGCCTGAAGCATCACTGTAGATGACAAATCCCTCCGAGCCAGATGGTATTGTCAGAACAGGTGATAAAATGAGTCTTCTCTTGAGTTCTTGAAAACTCTTCTCACATTCCTCGCTCCAACCAAATTTTGTATCTTTTTGAGTCAGCTGAGTTAATGGAGTAGCGATTCGAGAAAATCCTTCCACGAATCTCCGATAATAACCAGCTAAGCCGAGAAAGCTACGTACTTCGGTCACTGACTTAGGTTGCTCCCAGCTTTGAATTGCTTCAATCTTTGTCGGGTCAACAAATATTCCATGATTTGATATCACATGCCCAAGGAATGCAACTTCCTCAAGCCAGAACTCACATTTATTCAACTTGGCATAAAGCTTGTTTTCACGAAGCTTTTGAAGTATCAGCCTCAAGTGTTGCTCATGGTCTTCACGGGTTTTGGAGTATATGAAGATGTCATCAATAAAGACGACCACAAAGTGATCCAAATATTCTTTGAATACTCGGTTCATCATGTCCATGAAGGCAGAAGGAGCATTAGTTAATCCAAAAGACATGACTAGGAATTCATAATGCCAGTACCGAGTTCTGAAAGCAGTCTTTGGAATGTCATCAGTTTTAATCTTCAACTGATGATATCTGAAATGAAGATCAATCTTTGAAAAGAATTTGGCTCCTTGCAACTGGTCAAACAGGTCATCAATGCGAGGCAACGGGTACCTATTTTTGATGGTGACATGATTCAAATCCCGATAATCAATACAAAGTCGCATACTTCCATCTTTCTTCTTTACGAATAGAACAGGAGCACCCTAAGGAGATGTATTAGGACGAATGAAACCGATGTCTAACAATTCCTGCAGTTGGGTTTTTAACTCCTAAACTTTAATAGGAGCCATTCGATATAAGGCTTTCAAAATGGGTTTTATACTAGGTTCAAGGTCAATACCAAACTCGATTTCACGCTTCAGGGGTAGGCCGGGAAGTTCTTCAGGGAATACGTCAGGAAATTTATTAACAATAGAAATATCATTCAAATCTGACGTATCTTTATTTAAATCCGTGACATGGGCTAAGAAAGCTTGACATCCATTTTTCTATAAACGAATAGCTTTATGACTTGATATGACAGTGATTGATTTTAGTGGTTTGTTTGCTTGAATTCACATAATAGGTTGGTTAGGAATATGAAAGCTAACAACCTTACGAAAAATAATCGATTTTAGCATGATGAGTAGTTAACCAATCAATCCCTAAAATCACATCAAATGCAAGTATTTTCAAGAAAATAAGACCGACAGGTAACGTTCGGTTACCGATTTGAATCAAACAAGACTTATAAACCGTGGATGTAATGAAGGTTTCTCCCAACAGAGTTTCAACAGATAAGTCAAAGTCTAATTTCTCTGGAGTCAAATTTAAACGTTGAGCGCAAGTAGGAGAAATAAAGGAATGGGTAGAACTGGTATCAAATAAAGAATAAACTTCATTAGAGTTTATGATTAGCTTACCCGTGATCACCTCGTTCGGATTCCTCGCTTTTTGGGAGGTTACGACAAACGCTCTCCCTTGAACTACCGATTTTGTCTTGTCTGGGACACCCTTTGATGTGTCCATCCCAGCTGGACTTGACTTTAGTGCACGAAAAAATTGGGCTACGTGACCTTCTTTTCCATAATTATAACACGCTTTGGACTGCATCGTGCAGTTTGGACTTATGTGTCCTTCCCCTCCACATTTGTAACATACGACCGGTGGTCGTTCTCCTTCCTTAACAACAAAGTCTTTGGTCTTTGACGTCTTTCTATCCTTGTTGAATCTCCTCTTTTTGAAATGTCCACTCTTATTGTCATGGCCATGATTACCACTGAAGTGATTATCATTTCTAGCATGTTGATTCCCTCCATGTTTGTTGTCACCGCTTTGATGACTGCTACCACTAGTATTATCGACTTGTCGGTTGCTCTCTCTTGGTTGGGTTGACTCATTATCACACTCCAATAACTGAGCCCTATTCACAACATCTTAATACAAACACAGTTTATAAAAAATTAGGTATTGACGTATCTCGGGTTTCTATGACAACCCGGGAAATCGAATTGTCCAGAATTTAAGTTTAAAGAATTAGTTATTAATAAAATGAATTTTTATTAATACTATTCTGTGCTATGTGTTTATTAATCGTTCTATAACCTAGAATGATTATTAATCGGGAGGATTATGGCTACGAGCTAGACTGAACGAGTAAGAATTTTTAAGACGAAAATGATAATTTTCCGGGAACAAAAATATTTTCGGGGAAAAGGACGAAATAGGCACTATTCACCCGACAAAACCTAAGGGTTATGGTTTGAATAACCTAAGCCATTCTAAGAGTTCAGTATGTCGAAATGACATTTCGTCGAAAGATTTGATGATAATATGTCGTGAAAAGTTAAGTAAGCCGATAAAAGTTTTTCTCGAAAAACGTACAGAAATCAGACAAAATAAAAACAACGAAAAGTACTGCTGCGTACTTTTCACTCGTTTAACTACGTTAGGGTAAAACGTGAAGGAAAACACTTAACACCAAAAAGTGTTTTTCAATTTTTCGGAAATCCGAAGAATACGTAAAAGTTAATCGGTAAAGGAAAGACGAAATATCCAAAAATATTTGGATTCCGAGAATCGCAGTTTTTAAAACTGTCGGATTAAACCCGAAAGACAGAAGCACGAAGCTTCCAAGGAAAGCTACGTAAGGAGGTGGGGCGGCCACTTGGCCACCAAGTAAACTTGGTGGCTAAGTCTTGAATAGTTAGGAGGTGAGGGGTGAAATGACCAAAATACCCCTAACTTTGGTTTTCTATATAAACAAGCCTTAAGCTCATTTGTTTGGTTTGAATTTTCAACCAACACTTGAGAGATAGAGAGAGAGAGTTCGGATGGGAGAAGAAGAAGGAGAGGAATGAGGAAAAGCTAGCTCGAATGTACGCTTTGTCCGACGGAAGGAGATTAAAGAAGTACGATAATCCGAACCCTAGTTACTTCTATTTTTCTTTAAGTTTATTATGTTCAAAACATAACTTAATGAAGATAAGAAGTAGATGAAGTTAAGAATGATTTCATATAGTTGAAATCATGAGAAAATGAAGAAATAAGAATTAGAAATTTAGTTTATAAATTTCTTAAGGAAGTGTAAGATTCGTAAGGATTTTGAGCGATCCGAATGGATATTATTAATGAGTAGGTCAAATAAGTAAGGAATGATGTTCTATAACATCAAATTCCAAGGAAAAGTAAAATCGTAATCCAAAATATCGATTAAAAACGAAGAACACGCGAAGAACGTTGTTGATGGACAAATTTAAAACCATCGTAGGATAATTGTTGTTGATTGACAAGTTTAAAACCATCGCGTATAAGTTAGATGCTTATTGTTTGGTTAGGAACAGTAGAAACATTCATGAAGAACGGATTAAAATTGAGCTATAACGAAGTTATGGCAAAAATTTCGTAAAAGAAGAACGAGAATTAGAAAGTTAGTAAATGAACCCGAACGTTTAGGGTTTCATAAGAATGTAAGAGAATGTATAAAACGTGAGTCGTAGACTCAAGAACAAATGAGTTTCGAGTTCGGATGACCGAATTACGGACGAACGGACGAAGAGCGTTAATAACGTAAAACGAACGAAGAGTGTAGATTAAGCCAATTGAATGGCATGTTAATGGATTCAGAACAAAGTTCTGTCCAAGGGTAATCGAAGTACGTAAGATAAGGAAGAAAATGGCTTTAGAACGACCTCGTTCCGAGTTATTACGAATAAGATATGAGATTTCAAAGTCAGCGTCTCAAAATGAAGTTAACACTTAGAAAATTTTCTAAGATTAGGGCTTGGCGCCGCGACGCCTTGACCATGCCTTATAAGGTGATGACCGCTGCGGCATGCAATGGAGAGTCAAACATCGCTAACTCATGACTGCAATGAGTCTTAGTGAAGAGAGGAAATACAATACCGATGCGAAAGATCTAATGCCCGTAAATGAGATTTTTATTGCTCAATTACTGGGGGATGTGCAAGAAAGAAATATGAACTTATAGTTTAACTAATGTAACACCTAATTAAGTGTATTAAACCTTTGAAGAAGGTTGAGCGAAAAGATTAAATGAGATTAAAAGATAAAGAATGTAGACGCGGGTTACGGAACCAATGTCCAGGAAACCGTAGTCACAATGAAACGAACGTGAGGAATTGCTATAATTGTGATTCCTTAAACGTTGATTGACTAGATGTTATGTCATGGTCATGAGAGATGAATGTAAAGCATTTAGACGCTGTGAACGCAACGTTGTTGCGATGAACGATCGGTCTTAGCATACAACGAACCGTATGGCTTTGACATTAGGAAATAATAATGAACATGGGGTTCAGGTGACGAGTAATGAATGAAAATAATTAAAACCTTGGATGAAGGTTGAATAGAATTAAGAGGCAAGTAACGTAAATGTTGAATACGTAAATGATCCTCGTGAATTGTATTCACGTTGAGCGAACGTTCTAAGTATACATTAGTTGTATGACTTAGACGTTGGCGGGAGTAGTAAGTAAGATATGAATTATCACGAAAGCTATAGCGAACGGTAATAAGATTAATGAAAGCCGAATTTGAGTCAGATGAGAATGTTAGAATGAAATTTAAGCGTTGAACACTTGAACTATCGTAAAGGTTAAGTGTATGCGAATATTAAACGGGTAGGACCTACACTCCGTGTATGGTTTAACCGTAGAGTAATGAAGATAAGTGATTAAACCTGTGAATGGTGAAGAAGCTAAATTAAAGACAAGTGCGTATAACGTAAAGAAGTTGAGTTGATGTTTATAACTTGGATGACGTTCCGAGTCTAATGAATCGGACATTGTAAAATAAGAATAAGGTAACGTAAAATGCTTAACGCTATAAATGCGTAGAATGAATATTGAATGATCGTCCTGAGTATAAAAAAGATTGTATGACTTAGACGATAAAGAATGAATCCTGAGGTATGGCATTTAGTTGCCAGAAAGCTATAAGGAATAAGAAATTGACTTAACGAACATTATAGTTTAATAGTTCAGGTAAGTTAAGATGAATTTAGGTTGTAGTACAATCGTAACCTTTGATGGTTGACATATGGGAGCTGGGCTAAACAATTCCTTTAGAGAGCGAAGGTATATACAAAACTGGCAATCGATCTAACTCACTGTTATGGGCAGTGTAGATGAGACGGGAACTTATTTGTTGGTTGTTTGTGGGAAACCACTCAGAGTACCATATGCACTACTAGCAGAGACATGATGTGTGCTGAGTCCTAAGAGAGTTATAAGAAGAAGATAAGAATGTAAATCATCAAAGATGATGAATGTATTTAGTAAGACATCTCCGTATGTCATGAAGTCGTTAACCGGTAAATGAAGTTGGTCGCATAAACTTAGTTTGTAAGAACGCGAACCCTAAGAAGTAAAGTTAAGTAAACCAATGTGTAAGTCAAGTATATGACTAATTGGTGTATGTGTTATTTCCTTATGTGCTATATAGGAATTGGAATGAGCAGTTCAGTGTAAACTATAAGCTGTAGCTTTGCGTAAGGCAAGTTTCCTAACTTCATTCATATTTTAAATGAATGCTAGTTTCTAAACTTCTTAGATGTTGAACTTGAGAAGTTCTGTCTATGTGCAAATGTGTGATATTTGTACAAGGTGTTAGAATAGGCCTTGTGCCACAATGTGAACACTTCGAAGTTTCTATGATATGAACTGTTCTGTGATTGAATTGTTCAATATGAGCATATTCTGTTTATACATGAACCGTTATTGTTAAGTCTGTCTTTATTGATTCTAAATTTTATGTAATGTGTATGAAAGAGAGTAGAGAATGAAAGTATTTCAAAGGGAATGTAACTAATGTTTTAAAATGATAAGAATCGAGATTATTCCTATTATTCAAGCTGCTTCATAACCTTTGTTCGGTTATTGAAGTCTTACAAGAATGTTTGAATTCTTAAAGTTGTTTGTTCAACTTCTATGACTTGCTGAGCAATTAAATGCTCACACTTGCTTTAAATAAAAACATTTTCAGCGAACGATGTTTGAAAGAACTTAAGGATCCCATAAAGATCAAGCTGATCGGTATCTAGAAGAAGTGCCATTCATTAGATCAATGAGCGTGAAGATCAAGCGAAGACTTGTAATATAGAATGATAGAATTAAACTATAGAATAGTTTAATGAATGTTTATGTAGCCTTGGTGGCGAATAAAAGTCACTTGTACAAGATGTAAAGAATAATGTAATTATCATTATTTGGAATGAAAGAGGTTTTAAGGTTTTAGAACCTGGGATTTGAGGATGTATGTTATTATATTTAGATATATAATGATGTATGTTTAGAAGAAGATGGGATCGTGACGTACGGAATCCGGATGTGAAAATAGATCAGATTTCGGGGCGTTACAGGTTGGTATCACAGCTGATAGGTTATAAATCTTAGGTATGAGTACCTAAGACTATAATCGTAGAGAGAAGGATAAGAAGATCACCACGTGATCATAGTAAATCTTAGTAACAGGCGAGCTGTTAAACGATGAATGATTTATAGCTAATGCTATGAATGAATGGTACTACAAAATAGTACGGGAAGAATAACTCAGATTGAGTTATAAGGGATAGCATACGAATTTAAGAAAATTCGTATTAAGTAAAGAGAAAGTTAGAAGTTGTAAAATTTCAATTGAGGACTCATGTGATAGCTGAGTTGTATGAACCTTTGTATGGGCAGAGGTTTGTGCTTGGTGTAACAACTGCTCAGTTTATTACAGTGATAATCATTGGAATTGGGTCGCGCTATCAAGATGTATATGATGAGAAGGTGAATCTTTTCTCATGTATATACTGGATAGGTAGACAACGATAAGGTAGGTGCGAGTTCTTGAAACTCATACTTATGGTAAGTTCGTGACTCATAATCATATGGTATGTTTTTGAACTTCTCAAATGAATGGACGCCTATAGTGCATGCAGGATAGTTCTTAAACTCATATTACTGTGGAAAGTTCCTAAACTCATAATGTGTGGTAAGTTGATGGACTGTACTAAGGTATAGGAATGTTTAGACTGAAAATAAATTATTTTTAGTAGACTTAGCACTGAAGGTGCTAGAGAAGATTAAGTATTGTCACAAGTAAGATAATGAAGGAAGATGGAGGATAAGATATTCCAAGTCATCTAGCTATGCTAGATTTGAAGTTTCTTGAAATCGTCTTTGAAGTGCTGCGTTTTGGAAAATAAAAGAATTGGTTCAATTTTTGGAACCAATGGATTTTAAAAGAACTATTCTTGATATGTCTACGCTAGTTGATTCGGCTAGATAAAAATTGATTTAAAATATCAAAATGAATTTTATATCATTAGTGCATTTGATGCAAAGATGGTAAAAGGATGGAGTTATTAATGCAACTGAACCTAGTGTTGGAAGTGATCTTAGGATCAACAACCCGCTATGGTATGATGTATAATGAAGAAGTCATAAACTGACGAAGCCCTCAACGTACTATGAAAAGTGAGGTATCATGACGTCATGAAACGTTTTGATGTATTGCAAAAGAATTTAAAGAATTGGTCAATGTCAAGTGAGTTGACTAGACGAATGTTTCAAGTTGATGTCCAATTTATTGGTATGGTCCAAGCTACTTGATTTGGCTAAGATGAATGGTATGTCATGATTAAAAGGAAATCGAGCTTTCTTTGAAGAGCTATGCCGAACCAAATTGTTTTGGTGCAGAATCTAATGATTAAGTCTGAGGTGAACATACCCTGAAATAGGGTTATACGATAGGTTGATCACCTATGTATGGAAGAGGTAGTTTACCTTCTTTGTGATTATAAACTTACCGTGTAAGAAAGGTTTACGGCGAAACACTGTTTAACCTAGTAAGAGTTCATGGTCGATTTGACCCCTCAGCAAAAGTATGAAATGTTTTAAAGGAATCCTTATATTCCTAGTTATTCCTTTCACTTCATGATTCTTGAAAAGTTATGAAGGGCAGGGAATGTATGAAAGATAAGAACTTCTTTGAAGAGAAGTTGAGAAGATGAGTAAGATAAAATTTCGAGGACGAAATTCTTTGAAGAAGGGGAGAATGTGAGGACCCGGGTAAGGGTTTGGTTTTAAGAAATTCCAAGGATGGAATTTTTTTAAGGAGGGAAGAATGTGACAACCCGGGAAATCGGATTGTCCAGAATTTAAGTTTAAAGAATTAGTTATTAATAGAATGAATTTTTATTAATACTATTTTGTGTTATGTGTTTATTAATCGTTCTATAACCTAGAATGATTATTAATCAGGAGGATTCTGGCTACGAGCTAGACTGAACGAGTAATAATTTTTAAGATAAAAATGAAAATTTTCCGAGAACAAAAATATTTCTGGGGAAAAGGACGAAATAGGCACTATTCACCCGACGAAACCTAAGGGTTAGGGTTTGAATAACCTAAGCCATTCTGAGAGTTCGGTATGTCAAAATGACATTCCGTCGAAAGATTTGACGATAATATGTCGTGAAAAGTTAAGTAAGACGATAAAAGTTTTTCTCGAAAAACGTGCAAAAATCGAACAAAATAAAAATGACGAAAAGTACTGTTGCGTACTTTTCACTTGTTTACGTCAGGGTAAAATGTGAAGGAAAATGCTTAGTACCAAAAAGTGTTTTTCAGTTTTTCAGAATTCCGAAGAATACGTAAAAGTTAATCGGTAAAGGAAAGGCGAAATATCAAAAATATTTGGATTTCGAGAATCGCAGATTTTAAAAGCGTCGGATGAAACCCGAAGAGCGAATAACGAAGCTTCCAAGGGAAGCTACGTAAGGAGGTAGGGCGGCCACTTGGCCACCAAGTAAACTTGGTGGCTAAGTCTTGAATAGTAAGGAGGTTAGGGGTGAAATGACCAAAATCCCCCTAGCTTTTTTATATATAAACAAGCCTTAAGCTCATTTGTTTGGTTTGAATTTTCAACCAACACTTAAGAGATAGAGAGAGAGAGAGTTTGGATGGGAGAAGAAGTGGGAGAGGAATGACGAAAAGCTAGCTCGAATGCACGCTTTGTCTGACAGAAGGAGATTAAAGAAGAACGGTAATCCGAACCCTAGTTCCTTCTATTTTCCTTTAAGTTTATTATGTTCAAAAACATAACTTAATGAAGATAAGAAATAGATGAAGTTAAGAATGATTTCATATAGTTGAAATCATGAGAAAACGAAGAAATAAGAATTAGAAATTTAGTTTATAAATTTCTTAAGGAACTGGCTGAAGCGGCATCTGCGTGGGTTCATCATCGGACCATCTAACACCCGCTTGGTGACACAACCCATAAATGAGTGATGGGTGTGGCAAGCTGGCCAAAAAATTTCCTCGTAAGCATCGACGAATGGAAAAATAGATTATAGCCCCAACATCGATGATGAAATCTTGCACAATTGCATATAAAAGTAGTGCCTTTTCTTTGGTAACGTCTGACGTGTGTTGGGACGGAAACAATTTCGCACATAAGAAGGCATACCATATCTTACCATACCGGCTGAGATCCTTGCTATGAAAAATTGCGCCTCCTTTCTGACCTTTGATCCATGTTGTTCCCGGGTTAGGCATTTCTTTGAAAATAGCCTCAAAGTCAGGATCGAAATCACACAATTGAGCATATTGGCACTGTCTAGGCACTCGTAGCTGATAATAAGTTTTGATGGCATCGACATTGAATGGGACTAATCAACCCCGTACAAAAGTATTAAAGGGGGCTTTGTCCATGGCGTTAGCATAAAATTCTTTAACCACGTTGACAATAGTGGGCTCAGGTTCCTCAGTGAACTTATTCCACCCTTTCTGATAAATTTATTACATCATTTCACCGTTGACAGGATCCGGTGCCAACCCCCGCTCCGGTATAAGAGCTTTCGTCACTATATAGTCGTATCGGTCAGCGGCGGCGACACTTATGAATTTACGGCGATCAAAGGTCCCTGTCGGTTGTGCGGGCCTTGAACTTTCTCCCCTTTTTCGTTTTGA
Organism: Panax ginseng; assembly: GCA_020205605.1. NCBI lineage: Eukaryota > Viridiplantae > Streptophyta > Magnoliopsida > Apiales > Araliaceae > Panax > Panax ginseng. The sequence continues at coordinate 133,236,205 of CM035128.1, forward strand.
TGTGGGTTGAGACGCCATTTAATTGAGGAGGTATTAACAACAATATCCCCCCCCCCCAACTTGGTTCACACAAATTGGCGAACACTTGGTGTTCACAGTGGTTTAACCCCCCAAAACATGATGATTTTTGTGGCAATTATGGTGATAAAAGAAGAAGAATTAACAATAAGACTAACTCACTCTTAGTGTATCTCCAATTTCTGGTCCACCTGAATCTCTATCTTCTGAGGATTTAAACTTTAGTGTGATGAGGGAGAGGTTTTATAGAGATGGAGATATAAGATGTGAAGTAGTGGAGTGCAGTAGTGGGGGAGTGGTTAATGTAATGGAGTAATGAAGTTATAATTGCCAAATCGTGTGTAAGGAGTGGGTATATTGGATGGGAGTTATACTTGCAAAAGAAGACGAGGGCACATAGAAGGAGTGGGGGTGTAACTGTCGAGACCAACTGTTGGTTCAAATTCGGGACCCCCGCCCCGGCAGGGGGTAATAAGCCTATAAGGCCCGCCCCGGTGGGCTTGCTTCCTGCTAACTGGGCTTGAAGACCCCCGCCCCGGTGGGGGGGGGTATAGAGCTTTAGGGGCCCACCCCGGTGGGCATACCTCCTGTTAGTTGGCCTCTGTTTTGCTGATTGTTCCTTTCATGATGCTACTCTTTGCTCCTTAAGTCCTCTATTAGTACATTCATTACCTGCACATTATGCAATATAAGTATCATTAGATCTAATGTAAAATAAGCATGGGAGATTAGATTATCTAGAACAATCTAACTAAATAAATACATAATGAAATTATTATTTCCTAATTATTAATCTAAACTATAATCTAACTAGCACGAATAAAATTATTAAGAATAAAAAGATAATTGGGTTGCCTCCCAATTAGCACTTGATTTTTAGTCATTTAGCCTGACTACTTCCTGTTTATGGTACGTCGGATAATGTGATTGCGATGACGTCCCAATTGGACTCGCCACCTTTATAGTGCTTCAACCGTTGACCATTGACCTTGAAAGTCTCCAATAGGTTTCTACTGTAGAGTTCAACGGCGCCATGTGAGAAAACTGTTTTGATGGTGAATGGTCCCGACCACCTTGACTTAAGCTTTCCTGGGAATAACCTCAATCGTGAGTTGAACAGCAGTATTGATTTCCCCGACTCGAATGTTTGGTGCATGATTTTCTGGTCGTGCCATTTTTTGACCTTTTCTTTGTATAATTTTGAGTTCTTGTAAGCTTGTAGTCGGAATTCATCGAGCTCATTTAGCTGAAGTAGTCTCTTTTCACCAATCGCTGCTTGATCGAAGTTCAGTTTCTGAATAGCCCAGTAGGCCTTATGCTGTAACTCGACAGGTAAGTGACAAGCCTTCCTGTATAGTAGTTGATATGGTGACATACCATTCGGTGTTTTATACGCAGTCCAGTAGGCCCATAGTGCATCGTCCAACCTGAGCTACCAATCCTTTCAATTCGGGTTTATGACCTTTTCCAAGATTCTCTTCTCTTCCATGTTCAAAACCTCAGCTTGCCCATTGTTTTGGGGATGATATGTTATAGCTACCTTATGGTTGACCCCATACTTTTCCAATAGAGTTGTAAACGATTTGTTGTAGAAGTGACTACCTTCATCACTTATAATAGCTCTCGGAGTGCCAAACCTCGTAAAAATGTTCTTCTGCAAGAATTTGAGAACCACTTTGGCATCGTTAGTTGGGAGTGCTACTGCTTCAACCCACTTTGAGACATAGTCCACCGCAAGCAAAATGTACTAATTGGTAAGTGATGAAGGGAATGGCCTCATGAAATCTATGCCCCATACATCGAAAATCTCAACTTCTAAAATTGTTTGTAGTGGCATCTCATTCCTTTTTGATATGTTGCCCACCCTTTGACATCTATCACATGTTTTAACAAATTTGTGGGCATCTTTAAATACAGTAGGCCAATAAAACCCGGCTTAAACCACTTTTGTCGCTGTTCTCTCAATATTATAGTGTCCCCCATACGCAGATGAGTGACACTCATGTAGTATGTTCTTCACTTCACTGTAGGGCACACATCTTCCGATCATCTTATCAACACACTGTTTGAATAAGTAAGGCTCATCCCACATATACCATTTGACATCATGAAAAAACTTCTTTTTCTGTTGTCGTGTAAGATCAGGGGGAAGAATGTTGCTCACTAGATAATTCACGAAGTCCGCGTACCACGGAAATTCTGTATTTATCCCAAATAGTTGCTCATCCAGGAATGAATCATTGATTACACACTTGTCCTCTTCCTTTTTATTCTGGTTTTCTAGCCTAGACAACTGATCAGTGACTTGGTTCTCCTTCCCCTTTCTATCCTTTATTTCTAAATCAAACTCTTATAAAAGGAGAATCCATCTGATAAGGCGTGGCTTAGCATCTTTTTTCAAAATTAAGTACCGAATGGCCAAGTGATCTGTATAAACTACTACCTTAGTCCCGATCAAGTATGCCTGAAATTTATCGAACGCATACACCACTGCAAGTAATTCTTTTTCTTTAGTTGTGTAGTTCAATTGAGTCTTTGTGACTGTCTTACTTGCATAATATATGGCATGAAATACCTTCTCTCGGCGTTGACCCAAAAAAGCCCCAACTACATAGTCGCTTGCATCACACATTAGCTCAAAAGGCATATTCCAATCCAGTGCGACTATCACGGGAGCTATAGTCAACTTATTCTTCAATAGCTAAAATGCCACTTTACACTCCTCATCAAACTTAAAAACCGAATCCTTCTCTAAAAGATTGTACAAAGGTTTTGCAATTTTAGAGAAGTCCTTTATGAATCTCCTGTAGAACCCAACATGTCCTAGAAAACTTCTAATTCCCTTAACTGAACTCTGTGGAGGCAACTTTTTAATTGTTTCCAGCTTAGCTTTATCAACCTCTAATCCTTGAGCCGAGACTTTGTGCCCCAAAATTATACCTTCTTCAACCATAAAGTGACACTTTTCCCAATTAAGGACCAAATTCATGTATGTGCATCTTTGTAGGACCATTACCAAATTTTTCAAACACGCATCAAAATCATCCCCATAGATAGAGAAGTCATCCATGAAGACTTCCACATTTTTCTCTACCATGTTTTAGAAGATAGCCATTATACACCGCTGGAAGGTAGCGGGTACATTACACAAACTGAACGACATTCTCCTGAATGCGAATGTTCCGTATGGGCATGCAAATGTAGTATTCTCTTGATCTTCAGGAGCGATGACTATCTAATTATAACCCGAATATCCATCCAATAAGCAGTAGTACTCATGTCTCGCTAATATATACAACATATGATCGATAGAGGGCAAAGGAAAGTGATCTTTTTGGGTCGCTTTATTCAACTTCCTGTAGTCCATTCAAACCCTCCAACCAGTCACTATCCTTATCGAAATTAGCTCATTGTCATCATTCTGAACCACAGTCATTCCTCCCTATTTTGGCACATATTGCACCAGACTAACCCACTTACTGTCTGAAATCAGGTAGATGATACCCGCATCCAACCATTTCACGATTTCCTTCTTCACTACTTCTTTCATGATAGGGTTGAGCCGTCTTTGTTGCTCCACTGTCGGTTTTTCATCATCTTCCATCAGAATTTTGTGCATACAAAAGGATAGGCTGATTCCCTTGATATCTGCAATTGTCCATCCTATAGCCGATTTGTGGTCCCTAAGCACTCTCAGCACTTTTATTCCTGCAATTCGTTAAGTGTAGCAGAAATAATAACAGGTAAAGAATTAGGATTGCCTAAATACGCATACCTTAGGTGTTTAGGGAGTGGTTTAAGTTCAAGAGTCGGTGGCTCCTCTAAAGACGGTTTCATCCTTGTTGTGGCTTTCTCCTCCATGTGCAATAGTTCAAAGGGTGTTTTAAATCTGCTAACTCATGGCAGAGAGTCTAACATCTGTAAGTAGTCCACAAGTTCGGGATCATCTGATTCTTCATCTCCTAATAATTTCGTTTCCAATGGATCGTTAACCAAACTCTTGCCCATGTCTTCGTTGATTATCTGATCAATGATATCCATCCTGAAACACTCTTCTTCATCCGTAGGGAATTTCATGGCCTTGAAAATGTTAAACTTTACTTCTTGATCTTGGACCCTCATAGTTAGTTCACCTTTTTGTATGTCGATGAGTGTCCTACCCGTAGCCAAGAAAGGTCTCCCTAGGATGATTGGGATGTTCTTATCTTCCTCAAAATCCAGAATAATGAAATCCGCAGGGAATAAAAACTTGTCAACCTTTACCGATATGTCCTCCACAATGCCTCTCTGCATGCGTGGTCGACCTATCCGCCAACCGTAATGAGATGTATCAGAGGCTTTGGGCGGGCAAACCTGATTAGTATAAATTGATAGCGGCATAAGGTTCACACTTGCCCCCAAATCACACAAACATTTGTTGAACGCCATTTTCCCAATCGTGCACGGAATAGTAAAACTCCCTGGATCTTTTAACTTTGGTGGCAACTTTCGCTGTAACACTGCACTACACTCCTCTGTTAATGCCACTGTCTCAAAATCTTCCAACTTCTTTTTTCTGGACAAAATCCCTTTCATGAATTTTGCATAACTTGGCATTTGCTCTAGGGCTTCTACGAATGGATATTAATCGGAAGTTTCTTAAAAACCACCAAAAATTTTGCAAACTGCTTATCTAGTTTCTGTTTTTGAACTCTTTGCTGAAAAGATGGGGGAGGATAGACAACTGGTTCGTCAACTGGTTTGCTCTTTTCCACTTATTTTTCTTCCCCCCTGCTTGACCTCAACTGCTGTTTTTTCACTATCTGTCTCAACCTCCTTTGTAGCCAAATTTTTTGTTTCCTGACCCTCAACCTGTTTTCCACTTCTCCACATAATTGCTTGACATTGTTTGTGATTACCCTTCAGATTTCTTTTGGTGTCACTGTCGACATTGGGATTTTTAGTTGTCCCTTTTCGTTACTTGTTCTTCAGTGTTCTCATTTTAGATGAGATTTATTTGAAAAAACAAATGAAAAAGGTCCAACATGTATAATGTCGATGATTTGACTGTTAGAGTCGCCAGTTGGTGTTTTTAACTGGTTGCACCAACGCAACCGAAAAAGGTTTGCACATTGACCCAGTGATGTGACACTGCTAAACGGGTATGTGAAACCGAGATTCATTTGGGTCCGGGGGCTTGATTATGCGGAGGGAAGGTGTTAGGCAACCCCCGACATTCGTGTTGCCATGGTAACCGCCACTTTTCAAAGAAATTGTTATATGAATGCGTGTGTGTGTGTATGGATCAATGTGCAATTATTTGAAAGTAGTGCGAGGCCTCGTTCACACCTATATACAAAGGGTTTGAATTTATAGAAAAATTCAGTTTTAAACAGAATATAACAATGAAGTTTTATAAAAGAGGTTTTTCAAACCCTGTGCTCAATAGGAATTGAGAGCTTTTCATACTTCCATTTTATTTTTAAATGTTCGGCTTGTTTGCTTTTATTTTTGAGATGCGAGGCATCTTCGAGAAAATAATATACAGCAGTGTCGAACTCCTCATGGGTATGATAGCCATCTAAGGAAATTCGTACACTGTAAATAATGTACAAGCTGCTTACAATTAAAAATGTCCATCACGGGAATCGAATCTAGATTCAGTAGACTGAATCTGTGATCACATAATTCCTAGGCTCACATGATACCACAGTTTATATGAAAAGCAGTAAGCAGTTATATATATAAAAGCTGTAAATATATATATAGACATGATCAACCACCACGAAGCAACTCCATGGGGGATCGAAAATATAAATATATAAAAACGGTAATATATATATATATATGGACATGATTAACCACCACGAAGTAACTCCATGAGGGATCAGAAAAGTAAATAAAGCAGTAAATGCGATCAACTGCCACGAAGTAAACTCCAGGCGGGACTAAATATAAATAAAGCATTAAAAGGCCTCGAAGTAAACTTCAGGCCTGATAGAAATGTAAATATATATATATAAGCAATAAATTCTCCGGATGTAAAATCCAGGCTCATCAGATATGTCTGACAACAGTTATATATATATATATATATATATATATATAAGCAAATAAACGCTCCAGACATAAGTCTAGGTTCAATCGAGGCATAACTCGATTATGTTAGTCCATATATAAATATATAAATATATAAGTATATATATACAGACATAAATGAAAACCACAGGAATCAAGTAAGGCATACTTTACACAAACACGACTCTTAATGTGTAGAATAGTGTGTGCAAAGATGAAGAGAAAGGCTTTATAGAGTGTGAGAAGGCTTATAGTAGGGTGCCGGCCAGGCTTCTTATAACTCTAGATGGATAAACACTCACTCTCATAGGTAAAAATATAGCTATATGTGAGCTAACAGTGTTTAAAATGAGGAAACACTCAATATGGGGTGTGTACAGAGCAAATTGGACAGGGCTTCCTCACCTCTTCTTTTTTTCAAATGGCCACCTCAAGCCCTCTATTTTATAGGGGGCCAGCAGATGTACTGCGGCGGCACCTGCAGATGCACTCATGGTGCAGGGTGCCCCGGGCTCCACGGGTCCTGTCATCTTGAAGTACGTGCACTCATACACTGTAATATCCGCTCAAACTTGCAAAACTTCAATCCGAACATCCGAACGAGGTATATAAGACCTTCTTCGAACCTCTTGTGTTGAGAGTTATGCAATAACATGGGATTAGAGGTTGTTAAAAGTCAGGAAGAGGGTACCATGCCCATGGTCTTCAAGCTTCAAATTCTATCAGGTGTGCTGCCACGCGTAATAGTCACTCGGGATTGGAACTCCTTGGTTCTTGTAGGACATTATTGTATGTATGTATGTATGAAGTGTTGAGACGACGCGCAGGTGTTGAGGTGGTAAGATGACGTTTGACTCCTCACCGGGGTTATCACCGGTTTGAGTTGAAAGCAGACGTTGCTCAGGGTTATATCTGAGATTGGACTGCTGCAAGTGTTTGAATGCTGTAAGGTCATTTGTAAGTGTGCATGTCTGCTCGGTGTTAGCTCCGTGTCTGAGGAATGAGTGCCTCGACAGGAGGTCTGAGATTGAAGCTGATCGCATTTGAAACAAGCATTTCCGGAGTTATCGCCGGAACTTCAACAGCATTCATTGGGATTATCTCCAAGGACGAAACTCGTGGTTATCTCTGAGGTTGGAAATGATACTCCCGGTGTGTGTTCTGGTGTTGAGACTGAACTTTCGGTAGTATCCAGAATGGATGTGAGCTGTCTTCTAGGGTTATCTCTGAAAGACAAATCTGCCCTCCTGTAATGTTAGTAACAGGTATGCAGAAAATTTTGAGTGTCTACAAATGCCCCTCTTTATCATATTCATGCAATGCAATGCATGGATATGATAAAGAATCCTAGACACTTGAAATGCAACATGATAAACATGATGCAATGTGCAGCAACATGATGCAGATGTATGATGGAATGAATGATTGCCAGTTCCCTGTTAATCCTGTTGGGATGACAATCAGTGATGTCTTGGATGTGCGATCCAAGTCTTCAAGGATGTTTGACATTGGGGTTATAACCAAAGTCGTGAATCCTATACACAGACTTCTACTCCATAGAGGTGCTTCTTGTGTGAAAGAGATCTGTGGGGAGAAAGCTTTGTCTGTTTGAGGATGTGTATAATATGTCCCATCATCGGTCCTTTCCGATGAGGATGGTCTTCTCTGGCTTGTATCACCAGTATATACCATGGTTTTATTAGAGTTACTGCCAACAGTATGTATTGTCAGGGCTGCCTGACCTTCGCTGATGTATGTATCACCGGCTAGATCCCTGCTGGGTGCATTGTCAAGGATGCTTGACCTTTATTGATGTGTGTGTCAATGGTTGTATCGCGTTGTGACCCTTGTTGGGGAGTGTGTCAAGGCTGCTTGACCTTTGTTGATGCGTATATCAACCCTTGCATCTCGTTGTAACCCTTGTTGGGGATACATTGACATGGATACATTGCTTCGATGGGTTTACTTGCCACCAGCTGAAATAACATCAATGTTGCTTGACCTTCATTGATGTGTGTATCAATGGTTGAGAATGCGCTGTAACCCCCACCGGGGATACATAGATGCTTGAATTTCTGCATTGTAACCCCCACCGGGGATACGTCGTCAATTCGTGACTTCAGCGTTGTAACCCCCGCCGAGGATACGTCGTCAATTCGTGACTTCGGCGTTGTAACCCCCGCCGGGGATACGTCTTAGGGCTATGACCCTGCACTGATGGCATCAGACTTTTGTGAGGTATTGTCGAGTATGATTTGTAAAAGCTAAGGCCACTGGTATAGTATACCTTGTATGCAGGCAAATACCAATGTGTGACATGTGGAGCCAGAGTTTGACCCATGAAAACCAGGATTTCAAGTTATTCCGCTCAATCGCGTAGCGTTTTTACTCTTGATTTGACCTTTTCAGGTTGCGAAACCTCCTTTGCAACTCTAACTGGATTGAGCCAGAGGTGTGGGACCCATGTAGGGGTCTTGGCGGTACTACTGCAGCAACCACCATGTGTGGACTCGCTGGCCAACCGTATCGTAAAGCCTGAGTTGCTTCCATAAGTCATTTTCAAGTGCTGCCATGAAGGAAATCTCGAGAGCTCTTCTTTAGACCCACCGAAGTTAAGGCGACTTTCTGCACATTACGCTCTTGCCACAAGCGTTCTTCTTCATCCGGGAACATATGCATGTATTCTTTTCCGCTTTCTATCCGTTGGAAAATGACTTATCACATGAAATGCATTTAGACACATAGTAGTGAATATGCATGCTGATATGACTTCATAAAAAATATTCAACACAGTAAATGTTAGAATTAAACCATGCTAAACATAATGATGTGAAAAAATTTGACTTTTGAAACAGTCAAATTGGCACCTTTTACTGTCATTTCTTATCCTATTTGAGGACAAATGAGTAAAGGTTGAAAAGTAAAATAATCCTGGGAATTAGACTACACTTACAGATTTTTACTACGATGTATTAAATACATGTAGGATGTATATGATTGTGGGTAGGTGTGCTACTGAATGGCCACCTAGTGCATGTGTATTAAATACCTAGTCATGCTTTTGTGCATGTGGGTAGGGGCTATGGAAAAATTTTCCCAAAACGTAGGCATTGGGTAGTCATGAATTTTTAACTCTACTGTATATGTATGTTAAAACAATGCATGCATGCATGTAATCATAAAATGCAATTTGAAAAGCTCCAGGTAAGAATTTACCACACCCTTTTTGAGGTGATTTGGAAACTTGTTGTCCAGATATTATGTATCCGGATCAGCCGAGTAGTTCCCGCAGGACCACTTCTGGTGTACGGAAAAGGGCTTTTGAAGTAACTCAACCCTGTTCTATTAGACAGCCTCATCGTTTGATGGAGGCAGTGATACGTCCTATCCGGGTTGAAGTGTCGGATGCTGAGGACTAGGAGGAGGATGTACCGGTTGAGGTTCCTGCTCCTGCTGTACGTGTTCCCCATAGGGATTTGCCAGGTATTCAAGTGGCGAACCCAGAACTTCTAGGTGACTTGAGTCGACATCCTTCAGTCTACCTGCATACAAATGAGGTATGAAGTTAGATCTTAATATTCCTTATTTCCTATTGATGAGGAGCAAAAGGCTCTGATGTTGATCTGTATTTGATGTAGGTTCTCGGCTTTACACAGCCTCAAGGGAACTGGTTCAGCATCCACTCTATGTACTGGGCTTTGCATGATGACTATAGAGCGATTGTATATGGCTGGGGATTTGGGACGTTCTTTTACATTCTTCCCTGTCGCTGTCCCTGGGTTACCTCAGGGCATTGTCTGAGCGGTGGTTTCACCAGACTCAGTCACTCCACTTGCTGGACTGTGAGGTGATGATGACGCCAATGGATTAGCGGTTTATCACAGGTATGGAGTTTGGAGGGGATCCAGAGCCTTGTACGACGGATATCACTCCTACTGCCGTCTGATCCTTGTTGGGAGTTCCGGCGGAGGCGTTCAAGGGTAGGACTGTATGTACAGGTCCTTTGAGCATAGATGCTATGAGCGGGCTATTGAGTGAGCCTATACCCGATGATGTGAGAGTCAGGGATCGTATTCTTCGGCGATTGTTCCTGATGATCATTAGGGGCTGCTTCATAGCAGATAACTCTTCTACGGTGTCCTTTGCTTTGATTAGCGTCACTCGACACGTGGACCGTATATGAGATTATGATTGGGGTTCATGTACCTTTGCCTACTTCCTCTGGGGAATGCGCATTCGATTGCAGGGTTGGACCGAAGCTTGGTTATGATTCTACCCATTTTTGCTGGTGAGTATTTCTCTTGTCTTTTCCCATGTACAGGTTAAGAGCGTTGACTGACAACAGATGTTTGCCTTTGTGTTGGCAGTTTTGGGCCTATGAAAGGCTTCTATGTTTACGTCCTATGAGTGTGCTAGGTTTAGATACCTATCCACGAGGACAAAGATGGCATCATTCCATACTGGCAGAGGTCCCTATTGCTGATGGTTTCACTCATTGCTGCCTACAGCTGGAGTTGTTGACAGCGGATGTCATCACATGGGTTCCCTATTCTGGGGAGCACTTGAGTGTTGGATTTGAGGATGGGTACCCGACTGGAGTTGAGTACGTTATTTCCACCTGTAGGATTCCTCTCTTCACAGATGGAGGATGGGAGCTCTACTTAGGAGAGAGTGCTATCAGGAGCACTACAGGAGAGATTCGCATGCTAATCTTGCCTCCTGCCAGGCGTTATTGGCCTATTTCACAGTCACCCATCATTGATATCCCATTGTTGGGGATTGTCGGTTTCACATTGTCAGAGGGTCCCTGCACTTAGGAGATGTTTAAGCATTGGTGGTTCCCTCGTACCATTGGAGCTCAGACCCGCGCCACACAATTTATGGGGGATATGGTTCCAGGATCCGTGATGATGACGGATTGGCTAGCCTGTGTTAGAGATCCGACTCATGTGACACAGATTAACAGTTTGACCCGGCAGTTAGGCCGGACACATTTCTTTATCCGGAACTTGGGTAGAGATCCTTCAGAGGCAGATACTTTTGATCCTTCCAGATCTGTCGCTAGCCCCTCAGGTGACCCATATGGCTTTGCCGATGCAGATCCTCCCTTGTATAGGCCTGACATCCCTGTAGATAGAGATCCAGTGACTCAGAAGGAGTCACATCAAGTGGACAGGATTGACGATGTAGACATCGATACCATTGACTTTTTCTGATGTATATTCTCATTATCTCTTTTGATAGGCCTCATAAAAATCTTTGGGTAGCTTCACCCCATTTCCACGTATTTTAGTCAGAGAGATGTATTAGATGATGATATACTTAGGAATGTATGTACAGTTTTTATTCCCTATATCATATTGCCATCTATTGTATCATGCATGTTATTATGTTATGCATATATATGTATGTCCAGAGATATTCAGCATTGACCCATGGATGGTCTTATAACATGGCCCGTACAGATGTCTTCCTCTACAGTTAGCCGTATTGATCATACCCCAACATTTTGGTGGCATCTGGTATGCGTTAGTGGTATGATAGTATGTCACCGCCAGACATGGTGACTGTATATCATTTGTTGTAGCATACTATGACCCTTTTGATGTTTTAGGTTCTTACAAGATTCATAGAGGGTATGCTAGAGCATTGGGTAACGTAGAGGCAGGTTTTCCGATTTGGGACCCAGGAGTTGACTCCTACTCTGGAGGAGTATGCACGGTTGACGATGCTGCCGTTGGACAGACCTTACGCGCACATGGCGATCGGGAACATGAGTTGGCAGTTCATAACCATCACCGGTTTGAGGCGTAGAGTGGTACAGGATGAGATCACATCTGGCCATGTGATATCCCAGCGTTTTCTGTTTGACAGATTTGGCTCTGAGGATAGTTATGCACGGCATTCCGGGGATTTTACCACACCAGAGGATCATTGGCGTTTGGCCAGAGTGGATGTATTGTTATTGTGTGTACTGTCGTACGTCTACATGCCACGATACATGGATGAGCTGGACATCGGCGTCATTATGGCAGTGAGAGCTCTCAGGGAGGGTCATACCATCATACCGATGATTATCGCAGAGACTCTGAGGTCAGCTACATATTGCTGTACTTATCCGGCAGGAGTATTCATAGGCAGCTCGGTCATGCTATACGTGTGGTTTATGTCACACTTGAGACCGATTGACACATTCAGACGACATGGGTATTGTTTCACCCATGATATAGCCATGTCATACTCCTTCCAGCCTGTGGAGTGTACATATGCTGCATCTTGGTCAGCTTTCTTTGCAGGGATTGGAGATCCATTAGCTATATTCCCCTGTACATGGCTTAGCTCACCCTACAGCTTCATTACTTATTCTCCAGGCATGGATTATCTTCCTCTAGCTTGTTTAAGAGGGATGATCACTTACCACCCACTGGTCGTGATGTGTCAGTTTGACCAGTTTTAGGATTTCCATCCATTTGAGGGGGCAGTGAGTCAGCGCTTTGCTTCACGCCGTTTATCAGCAGAGGACAGATCCAGGTTGTATGCCTATTGGGATCAACGAGAGCTAGCTGAGTTTTCTGTCAGTCATCCGGGTTATTCTGCAAAGTATTCCGCATGGATGAAGATAAAGACTGCATCGACTATGGTAGTATCCACAATGCAGAAGATTGATTCCGACGATGAGGGGCCTATGGAGGAGGCTTACATTCCCATCGATGGGGACTTGACTGCTGGACTGCCAACATATGTGATGGATTCTCCCACCCTAAGTGCCACTGTTACTCAGTATTCAGCACAGTATTTGGAGTAGAACCTACATCTGATGACCTATAAAAGAGATCAGGCTAGGGCCTCGATGTTGATAGCTCTTAATGGGAGAGACGCTGCTCTATTAGAGAGGGACGAGTCTAGATCAGCCAGAGATGCATTGATTATGGAGAGGGATGCTGCCCTATCTGCTAGGGATGTGGCCATTGTATACAGTACTTCCGTGAGATCCCATACGACTGGCATCCTTGCCAATATGAGTGCATATATTGATGAGCATCATGTCACCATGTAGTTAGCCTCGGATCTGCTAGCTCGTGTAGATACCCTTGGGCAGGAGCTTGTAGCTTTACCTCCTTCGGAGAGGGATTGTGACACCCCCAAAATAGGTCCACACGACCCATTCTGAGTCACCAAATATCATACTATAAAAATCATTTACAAACTTCATTTATACAACTGTTGAAATGTTGTGCAGAGTACGACCATAGCTAAACTGTGAGTTTTAATACAAATGTATGTAACTCTCATAGTGCCTCGACCACAACCTTACAATGGTACTTTACATAAAAGTACAGTCAATAACTGTTTTAGAAATTAAAATCTTTGGGAAATACTCAAGAAAACCTTCGTACATGGGAGGCCATAAATACAGGTTATGATAGATATCATATGTCCACGTAATTATCCTTGGTTGATTAATAGTCCCCAAAGAAAAATAAGAAGATTGCTATCATCTTCTTTCCAATGGTGAGTCTTCTCTTGACATATAATTATCTCCGTTGTCTCCAAGTGAGAATTATATTTCAAATAAACTCCAAGATTATATAGGTAGTGCTCATAGATATACTCAGCAAGTGGATGTGCACAACCTTGTCTTATGATAACGCGAGGTTGTATGTCATTAGACATCTTGTATGATAGTGGCAAAACACCCTTCCAAAGTTTGGTTTACCTCACCCTATTCGGTTCACCAAAATTAAATATCAAATGACGTATACAATACGACACACTTATCGAAAGTTCTCAATAAAATTATTTCCATACTATTTAGGGAGAACCTCAACAGCTATAGACCATTGTTCTATTCTCCTGTTACCCCCGCTCAACCCAGCTACACTCTTATTACCTGAAAGGATTTGTGAAGCAAAAAGGGTGAGCACAACTAGCCCAGTAAAGAATATCATGACTAAAGATAATTTACATCATCAATAGCCTTCATCAGTAATAAATCAGAGATTTAGAACATATGGTAGATGATAAAACTTTTCAACCATAGTTGCAGCGGAACGAGCAATCCATTGGAAGAGTTAAATAGACCATTAGATCTATTATTTTCTCCATGTTAAAAGTCCAGCAATAATGTTTTATCCATGTAACATCAATCAACAATTCATGTCCACAATCATATGAATAACTCATAATCATAATTGTGATTCTAAATTCCTCTTCTCACCCAGGACGAAGATAATTTTCATCATCTATCTTCACCTGAAACATCAAAAATTATGGTTATACCAAAGTACAATTCCTGCTCATAATCATACTAATAAATTCATCTTTGCACTACGACCAAAGATATTCATTAACAATTTATTCTTTACACTACAGGCCAAAGACATACAACTGTATTTTAGAAGAGTCAAGTAGAGCATGATATCTACTATCTTTTACGAATTAAAAGTGTATTATCAATATGTTATCGCTGAGACTCAGCTTAATAATTAATCTACAGCATCGAATCATCCCTGCATTACGGCCAAGGATATTCATTAGTATTACGACCATGAATTATCCATGCACTACGTGTAAGACCCCAACTTATTATTAAATGAAATTAAATTTCCTCTATTTATTATGTTGAAATAGTAAGGGTTGATTTGATTAATGTGGTGAGTTATGGGTAAAATGCACAATTATTTCAAACAAGCAAGTGGTTTTAAAATATTCATTTTATCGGAGAATATTCGTTTTGGTCGTGGAATATTCTTCTTTGTTGGGAATATTAAATTATTTACAGTAGCGATTTTATGTGGGCCCCATAAATAAAAAAGCGATTGGAGGAAGAAAACGACAAGTATAAGTTGTTATAAATAATCGGCAGTAGTTATTTACCAATTATCTTGTTGGAATACGTTGGGTTAAAACACATGAATACACATTGTTGAACAAAGAGCATTACGGTATTGCACCAATTATTGATTCTTACGTAGAAGGCATTACTAAATAATTATTACAGTAATTACTGTTCAGTATTTTATTTTATTGATTCAATAATTGCTGCGTTGATTTTTTTATATTAATGTTATTTCAGTAATTGTCACTACACAATATTTTTCATTATCGGAGCAATAATTCATATTATCTGAATAATATTATTAGAAAACATTATTGGCAATGTCTAGAAAGTTATGTCTAAGGAGAGGTTTGGTCACCTAATCATGGCGTCGAAGAGAGAAAGCTTTATTGAAAGCCCTCTTTCACAGGAACCGCACTGGTTGTCGATTATTATGATTCTGTAATATTATTTGTGAATAATTAATTATTGATTTATATGATGAGGAAAATATTTATTTTATGTGGATATAGATGGAGAAAATTTTTAATGTGACAATTGTTGAAAATTAATATTTTATCTTTTTCTGATAAAATAATTCATCCCTGCTCTACGGCCAAGGATATTCATTAGTATTACGACCACGAATTATCCATGCACTACGGGCCAAGGATATTTGTGTTTTCAATAATGGTCATGATTATACCGAATAATCCCTGGTTATAATCATACCAACAACTGTCCATCAATGCACGTAAGCCAAAGATATACAACTATAAAATCAATAATCATCAGTCCATCTTTGCACGTAAGCCAAAGATATACAACTATAAAACAAATAATCAATGGTCTAGCTTTGCACGTAAGCCAAAGATATACAACTATAAAACTAATAATCAACAGTCCATCTTTGCACGTAAGCCCACGTAAGCCAAAGATGACTTTCATCATAATATAAGCATGAGGATGATGACAATGATATAAACATTAATCAAACGAAAATAAGGATAAATATTAAAGACTTTAAATTTATCCAAATATTATCAATCACTTAATAAACTCATAATCTAATATTATTAATATTATAACAATATTTTAATCACTTCTTAAACTTATAAACAATTTATTTCAATTGTTTACACTTTACCAAATAATGCATTTAATCATTCAAAAATGCCATACTCATAAGATTTCATCACCAATGATCAAATCCCTCATCAAAAATCTGCACATACCCTACATAGGATTCCCAAACCATAAAATCCTATCTCCCAATTTTGTTACTTCACATAACATATTTAATTTATTTACTCATAACTAGTTCATTTTCATGAAAAATACCAAATCAGTCCCAAAAATATTTCTTTTTTGGGATTTAGCAGAATATAGTCCCATATTGAACATATATTTTTCTCGAAATTTTTAAAATTCATTTACTATTTTTCATATGGCCAAAACTGCCGAATATTTAGACATTTATCATAAATTGTACTTTTGTCCAAAAATTCCGAAATTTATAGGGTATACTCCTGTTATATACATGTACTTTCAATAAAAATTTCACCAATTTTGGAGTTAACCACAAGGAGTTATAAGGGTTTACTTTTAAAATAGTTTTTTCTCATAAAATCCATTACTCTTAATCTATACCACCAAAAATCGTCATCTTTGGACACAATATAGAAAACCCGTCAAATTATCATTTTAAAATTTTCCAGAATTTTTGAGGGTCAGAAAAATTACGAAACTGCAAATGGATTTTCACCCGCCATGCGGTAATCCACGTAAACAGATCATTTCCACAATTTAATAAGGAATGAATACAAAGGATCATTCACCATGCCTACGGTAATCCACATAGACAGGTTATTCCAACAGAATAATAAAGAATGGAATAACAGAAGAATTCACCATGCATGCGATAGATCGCATGACGAGTTATTCCCAAATGTAATAATAAAGAATGGAACCAGGTCATGCGTAATCCGCACAAATAGGATATTCCAATAGAATAATACAGAATGGAATCAAGTCATGCGTAATCCGCACAGACAGGATATTCCAACAGAATAATAAAGAATGGAATAACAATAGAATTCACCAGGCATGCGATAGACCGCACAGGCAGGTTATTCCAACAAAATAATATAGAATGGAACCAGGGCTAGCGTAATCCACACAGACAGGATATTCCAATAAAATAATAAAGAATGGAATAACAAAGAATTCACCATGCATGCAGTACTTCACATAGACAGGTTATTCCAACAGAATAATAAAGAATGGAACCAGGTCTAGCGTAATCCGCACAGACATGATATTCCAATAGAATAATAAAGAATGGAATAACAAAGAATTCACCATGCATGTGATAGACCGCACAGACAGGTTATTCCAACAGAATAATAAAGAATGGAACTAGGTCTAGCGTAATTCGCACAGACAGGATATTCCAATAGAATAATAAAGAATGGAATAACAGAAGAATTTCACCATGTATGCGGTACATCGCATAGACAGGTTATTCCAATATAATAATAAAGAATAGAATAACAGAAGCTCTCTTCATGAATACGAAAGAAATAATACCCCGTACTTTAATAATAATATCCCTTACCTTAGAAAGAAACTGGATACTAGAGTAGAGAGGTAGCAGACTTCTCTTCTTCTTTCTCTCTATAATTTCTCTCTATAATAATTGTTCTATAGCTTTAGTGAATTGGTGAGAAATGAAGGAAGAATGAGCTTCTATTTATAGGAAAATATAGTTTCGATAATTGCACGTTTTGGGGCTCAAAATATTACAGTACAATACCTTCAACATTTCTTTCATTTTTAATTTATTCCTGCAAGTATTATCAAACTTGCACCACCTCCCCTAATAGTAAATAATGTGAATCAATAGTTCAATCATGTGAATCAATAGGTATAATCATGTGAAAATATGAAGTATAGTATAGTACCTCCATCTATACCTCCATTTTTAACTTAGTCATGCAAGTATTATCAATCTTGCACCAACTCCCCTAATAGTACAAAAATGTGAATCAATAGTACACACATGTGAACAAATAGTTATAATCATGTGAATTAATAGCAATTAATTGCTCATTTATCCGGTTAATTACCCGACTGGTTAGTATAACTTCCAGACATCAATTAATATCGAAATAAATGTCGATTTCCACTAACACTAATAATTCCAACACAATGGAACTATCAATTTCATCTTTAATCAACATGAACTTATTCATCATTAATATTATAACTCACAATATTTAACAACCAGGTCGTTCCCAGGAAAGAGGGGGCTTTCCGATAAGGATTTCTCCTTATTGGCGCTCAATTAAGTGACCAAACCTCTCCTTGACAGAACTTCTAGACATTGTATATATTGCAATTTAATAATATGAATAACTTTATCGTCTCAATTATTGATTTAATAATATAACATATTATGCAGATGATACTACGATAATAATTGAATCAATAATCTGAGAGATATGATGCAGCAATTACTGTAGCAATAATTGAGTATAACTAAGTGACTTCTCACGTAAGCATCAATAATCAATACCGTGTATTACTATGCAACCACGCGTATTACTGTACTTTTACTACCAATTATTTTATGACAACTTGCTTACTTTGAAAAATTTTCAAATATGACTCTTAACTTTAAACTTTTATCAATTTAACTATTTACCAAAAATTGAAAAATTGAATACTTTTATTTCATAAAATTCGGGGTCTCACAATCTCCTCTCCTTATGAAATTTCGCCCTCAAAATTTACGTACCTGGTAGTTCGAAGAGATAAGAATACCTTGTTTTCTTTTTGGATTATACCTTCCCGGTTATTTCCTCTGTATCATGATTTTCCCATTGCTCATCTCTTGTATTTCAGATATCATTCTAGAATATACCTTTAAAACAAAGGTTAATTGACATATCATAATTTGTCAACTTATCAAGTAAACAATTTCAGCTTAGTTAAGGCACACACTAGCGAAGTATATAACTCTTCTCTCCCCTCCTAGTTCTAGACTCTTATCTCCGCCAGCGACCATATCTCTAAGCTCTGATATCATTTGTGACGCCCCCAAAATAGGTCCACACGACCCATTTTGAGTCGCCAGATATCATACTAAAAAATCATTCACAAAACTTCATTTATAAAACTGTTGAAATGTCATGCAGAATACGACCACAGCTAAAGTGAGTTTTAATACAAATGTATGTAACTCTCATAGTGCCTCGACCACAACCTTACAATGGTACTTTACATAAAAGTACAGTCAATAACTGTTTTAGAAATTAAAATCTTTGGAAAATACTCAAGGAAAGCTTCGTACATGGGAGGCCATGCGTCTAGGTTATGATAGATATCATATGTCCACAGAATTATCCTTGGTTGACCCAATAGTCCCCAAAGAAAAACAAGAAGATTGCTATCATCTTCTTTCCAATGGTGAGTCTTCTCTTGACATATAATTATCTTCGTTGTCTCCAAGTGAGAATTATATTTCAAATAAACTCCAAGATTATATAGGTAGTGCTCGTAGATATACTCATCAAGTGGATGTGCACAACCCTGTCTTATGATAACACAAGGCTGTATTTCATTAGACATCTTGTATGATAGTGGCAAAACACCCTTCTAAAGTTGGGTTCATTTCACCCTATTCGGTTCACCAAAATTAAATATCAAATGACGTATACAATACGACACACTTATCTAAAGTTCTCAATAAAATTATTTCCTTACTATTTTGGGAGAACCTCAACAGCTATAGACCACCGTTCTATTCTCCTGTTACCCCCGCTCGACCCAGTTACACTCTTATTACCTGAAAGGATTTGTGAAGCAAAAAGGGTGAGCACAACTAGCCTAGTAAAGAATATCATGACTAAAGATAATTTACATCATCAATAGCCTTCATCAATAATAAATCAGAGATTTAGAACATATGGTAGATGATAAAACTTTTCAACCATAGTTGCGGTGAACGGCGCTTGATGAGGAGAAATCTTTATTGGAAAGCCCTCTTTCACGGAAGCTGCTGGTTGTCGATATTGTGATTCGTAATATTATTTGTGAATAATTAATTATTGATTTATATGATGAGGAAAATATTAATTTTATGTGGATATAGATGGAGAAAATTTTTAATGCGACAATTGTTGAAAATTAATATTTTATCTTTTTCTGATAAAATAATTCATTTAAATATATTATTTTAATAATATAATAATGGTGATATTTTTATAATAAATGTGGGATATATGAGTATATGAGGAAGAAGAGTATTTTTGTTGCATTAAATGATTAACACATATTTTGTGTGTCGGTAGACCCCAATTCTTGACCGAAATTTGATTATAGCCTGTAAAATTGCCCGTTTGTGGATTTCGGTCAATTTTTGTTTGGAATTTGGAAAAACTTTCTTCTGCAAAGTTGTAGAGAATGAAATTTCCTACGAAAAGGACATGTGGTTCGAATTTTTCTGATAAAAGGACTATTTATTGTGAATTATTGAAGTTTCGGTATATTGGGTCTGAATTGATTTTTGGAGTTTTAAGTGCTTTTTGTTAGAAAAACGTTTTTGTTGCTTTTGGCACATGTGTGGCTAATTTCTTTGGACAAAATGGTGGGCTTAGGAAAATTATATAAATATATTAATATTATATTCAATTTTCTACTTTGGTGTTCTAAGCATTTTCCTATAAATAGGGTGCTTGGGTTAGAATTGAAAATCACACCAGAAACTGAAGTTTTCTCTCTATTTCTCTCTCTATATTATCGAGCGTATTCTTGTGAGTATTTTGATACTTTGAGTGTTGCTATCTGATTGCAAGTTTCTTCACCACTATATCCGATATTCGGTCGAAATCTTTGTCTTTCAGGAGGTAAGGGATATTTTTTTTTAAATGATATTATTTCTTTCAATATCATTATACCGGAATATTGGTAAGATTTTTCTTGTGAAATTCTGATCTTTTTATGTCAGAGTTACTATTCATGAGTTACTATTCACGAGTACTATTCACAAAACATGATAATTTTTCTTGTAAAATTCTTGTCTTTTAGTGTCGGGGTTACTATTCACGTATACGACACTATTCACGTATATGGCACTATTCATGAATACGACACTATTCACAGAAAAATTAAATTTTTTGTTTTTTGTCCAAGATATCTATTATGGATACTAGCTTTGATTGTATCCATGTTTTGATCATTCTTGAATTTTACTTCACTATGATTATTTATGAAGTATTTTTGAACTCGGTTTGGTTAAAGTACGAATCCTTAATATTTGTTCTTTTATTTCACTGGATTCGTTTTCTATAAAACATTTTTCATCATCCTCAGTCCTAAATGATGACATGTTGTTGAATATCTTTGGCCTGTAATGCAAAGATGATTGATTTTATTATGAATATCTTTGGCTCGTAGTGCAAAGATGTACTGGTGTTGAGATGAACATGACCGACTGATGAATATCTTTGGCCTGTAGTGCAAAGATGTACATGTGTTGAGATAAATATGTCCGATTGATGAATATCTTTGACCTGTAGTGCAAAGATGAATATTGATTGATGTTACAGGGATAAAATATTGATGATGGATTTTTAAATTCATAGATGATAGTAGATTTCATTCTCTACTTAACTCTTCTAATGAATTGTTGTTTTAGATTGCGATTGTTGATCTAAAACTTGTTGTATACATTGTATTCTATCGATTTTTCCTGTTAAAGACTAACGATAATTTGTTGTACATTATCTTAGTCATAATATTCTTCTTGGGCTAGTTGAGCTCACCCTTTTCCTTTTTGTTTCATTTTTTTTCTTCTCGGGAGGCGAGAATATAAGCGGGGAACTAAGTCGGGGTGTGGAGTGATGGTTCAAGATAGTTGTTTTAGTAGTCCTCACTATTCTGTAGAATAGTGTATCAATAATTGTAATGAGGACTTTATTTGGGTATGGATATTGTCTAGAAGACAATATTTGTATTTAAACTCACAGTATATATGTTGTCGTATTTTGCACGACAAATGTATTAATAAAGTTGAAGTTGTTTCTGTACCATGTTATTGACGACTCAAAATGGGTTGGATGGAATGGACCTATTTTGGGTGCGTCACACTACGGGCCAAGGATATTTGTGTTTTCAACAATGGTCATGATTATACCCAATAATCTCTGGTTATAATCATACCAACAACTGTCCATCAATGCACGTAAGCCAAAGATATACAACTATAAAACCAATAATCATCAGTCCATCTTTGCACGTAAGCCAAAGATATACAACTATAAAACAAATAATCAACGGTCCAGCTTTGCACGTAAGCCAAAGATATACAACTATAAAACCAATAATCAACAGTCCATCTTTGCACGTAAGCCCACGTAAGCTAAAGATGACTTTCATCACAATATAAGCATGAAGATGATGACAATGATAAAAGCATTAATTAAACGAAAATAAGGATAAATATTAAAGAATTTAAATTTATCCAAATATTATCAATTACTTAATAAACTCATAATCTAATATTATTAATATTATAACAATATTTTAATCACTTCTTAAACTTATAAACAACTTATTTCAATTATTTACACTTTACCAAATAATGCATTTAATCATTCAAAAATGCCATACTCATAAGATTGCATCACCAATGATCAAATTCCTCATCAAAAATCTGCATATACCTTATATAGGATTCCCAAACCATAAAATCCTATTTCCCAATTTTGTTACTTCACATAACATATTTAATTCATTTACTCATAACTAGTTCATTTTCATGAAAAATACCAAATCGGTCCCAAAAATATTCTTTTTCGGGATTTAGCGAGAATATAGTCCCATATTGAACATATATATTTTCTAGAAATTTTTAAAATTCATTTACTATTTTTCATATGGCCAAAAGCGCGAATATTTAGACATTTATCATAAATTGTACTTTTGTCCAAAAATTCCGAAATTTACATGGTATACTCCTGTTATATACATGTACTTTCAATAAAACTTTCACCAATTTTGGAGTTAACCACAAGGAGTTATAAGGGTTTACTTTTAAAATAGTCTTTTCTCATAAATTCTATAACTCTTAATCTATACATCCAAAAATCGCCATCTTTGGACACATTATAGAAAACTCATCAAATTATCATTTCAAAATTTTTCCAGAATTTTTGAGGGTCAGAAAAATTACGAAATTGCAAATGAATTTTCACCCGCCATGCGGTAATCCACGTAAACAGATCATTTCCACAATTTAATAAGGAATGAATACAAAGGATCATTCACCATGCATGCGGTAATCCACATAGACAAGTTATTCCAACAGAACAATAAATAATGGAATAACAGAAGAATTCACCATGCATGCGATAGGCCATGCGAACGGAGTTATTATGACAAAATAATAAAAGAATGGAACGAGTCATGCGTAGTCGCATGCAGACAGGATATTCCAGCGAGAATAATCTGAGAATGGAACCGGTCATCACGTAATCGCTTGAGCATGGATATTCAAGCGAGAATAATAAAGAATAGAATAACAATGAAATTCACGGGCATTAGATAGGCCGCTTTTACATGCGAGTTATTCAATGAATAATAAAAAAATGGAACAGTCTGGCGTAAGCGTAATCCGCATGCATGTGATATTCCAATGAATAATAAAGAATTCACCATGCATGCGGTACTTCGCATAGACATGTTATTCTAACAGAATAATAAAGAATGGAACCAGGTCTAGCGTAATCCGCACAGAGAGGATATTCCAACAGAATAATAAAGAATGGAATAACAAAGAATTCACCATGCATGCGATAGACCGCACAGACAAGTTATTCCAACAGAATAATAAAGAATGGAACCAGGTCTAGCGTAATCCACACAGACAAGATATTCCAACAGAATAATAAAGAATGGAATAACAGAAGCTCTCTTCATAAATACGAAAGAAATAATACCCCTTACTTTATTAATAATATCCCTTACCTTAGAAAGAAACTGGATACTAGAATAGAGAGGTAGCAGACTTCTCTTCTTCTTTCTCTCTATAATTTCTCTTTATAATAATTGCTCTATAACTTTAGTGAATTGGTGAGAAATGAAGGAAGAATGAACTTCTATTTATAGGAAAATATAGTTTCGATAATTGCATGTTTTGGGGCTCGAAATATTACAGTACAATACCTTCAACTTTTCTTTCATTTTTAATTTATTCCTACAAGTATTATCAAACTTGCACTACCTCCCCTAATAGTAAATAATGTGAATCAATAGTTCAATCATGTGAATCAATAGTTATAATCATGTGAAAATACAAATTACAGTATAGTACCTCCATCTATACCTCCATTTTTAACTTAGTCATGCAAGTATTATCAATCTTGCACCAACTCCCCTAATAGTATAAGAATGTGAATCAATAGTACACACATGTGAACAAATAGTTATAATCATGTGAATTAATAGCAATTAATTGCTCATTTATCCGGTTAATTACCATTAGTGGTCAATTATAACTTTAGGACATCAATTAATATTGAAATAAATGTCGATTTCCACTAACACTAATAATTCCAACACAATGGAACTATCAATTTTATCTTTAATCAACACGAACTTATTCATCATTAATATTATAACTCACAATATTCAACAACCAGCACGTTCCCAGGAAAGAGGGGGCTTTTCGATAATGATTTCTCCTTATTGGCGCGCAATTAGGTGACCAAACCTCTCCTTGACAGAACTTCTAGACATTGTAAATATTGCAATTTAATAATATGAATAACTTTGTCGTCTCAATTATTGATATAATAATATAACATATTATACAGATGATATTGTGATAATAACTAAATCAATAATATTAGAGATATGATGCATCAATTACTGTAGCAATAATTGAGTATAACTGAGTGACTTCTCACATAAGCATCAATAATCAATACCGTGTGTTACTATGCAACCACGCGTATTACTGTACTTTTACTACCGGTTATTTTATGACAACTCTTTTACTTTGAAAAATTTTCAAATATGACCCTTAACTTTAAATTTTTATCAATTTAACTATTTACCAAAAATAGAAAAATTGAATACTTTTATTTCATAAAATTCGGGGTCTCACAGGGATGCTATGCTAGATCTGAGAGTCCGCATACACACAGATCCGTAGATAGCTTTTTATTTTCCTACACAGATTAGCTTAGCCATTTTGTCATGTACAACACATATGTATATATCAAACAGTATTATATATGGTAGAGAAATATATTTTAATTTACTTCCCTTTTAGTTGCGCCTTGATACTTGCTTGATAGTTGCCTGTTTCTTCAGAACTTATGATCTTGATGCATTCTGAACTTATCCTTGATATGTGGACATTAAGCCATCACAGGATCTCTCAGAACGGATCATTGATCTTATGTATCCCTACCATCTTTGGTGTCTTGGGACTGGTTTCTGTATGGAAATGTGGACAGGAGTGTGGCTTTTCCTCTCTGAGATTGACCGCACCATAGATGGTCACCAATACTTCTATTTGTGAGAAGACGAGTTAATTCCATCTCTTATGGATTGGTATTGCTCTTTGAGGCACAACCGCAGCTTAGATGGTCATCGAATCTTCTATTTATGAGAAGAGGCTGGGTAATTCAATCCCTTTGGTCTGAAGCCGATGAAATATAATGGATTGAAGTGAAGATCGATCCAAAGTGTGTGACAAGTATTTTTGTTATGGTAGGGGTTAGACTGAACCATAAATGGCTGCCTACGTACTCCTATTGTAGAGGAGATCAAGTGTGCATAGTTCGAACCTGGTGTAAGAGGTTCAACGCTGAATGTGAAAGGCAGATGGGTGTAGAAGCATTATTGATGAAGAAAGGTGTAGAAGTATTTTAGTTGTTTTTGTTTTTGTAGAGAAAGGGTAGAAATGTTTTTGTTGTTTTTTGTTTATTGCGAGCGGGTCATATAGAATATGGTTGTCTATGTACCCCCGTGTATCAGGGAGATCAGGTCGACATAGTTCGCCCCTCGGGAATGATGCGACCCAAAGAGAAGTGTGAATCCCATCATGAGCTATCTTTGCGAGGAGAAGAAAGTTTGATCCCATAAATGGGGACAAATTGCAGGTGTGGAAAAAGTTTCATCCCGTCTTTAGGACAAACTGCAAGCGTAGAAAAGTTTAATCACATCTTCAGGATAAACTGCAGGTGTGAAAGGTTTAATCCCGTCTTCAGGATAACCGACTTTGTATGGAAAATTTAAAATGAGGTGAAACCAGGCTGCTGGTTTGAAATGTATGTTTCCTTGAGGGGCAGTAGAGTTTGTAAAAGAGAGGGTTAAAAATCCAAAATGACTGGTGATTGGATGATCCATACTAGGATGTTTTCTTGATGATATCCTCAGATATAGTACCGTTTCACGGTATCTGAGTTGATAAGCTGTGGAAATTCATCGCCATCCATTTCATGTAGTCTGAGAGTGCCTCCTGTCAATACCTCCTTGACAACAAATAGGCCTTCCCGGTTAGGAGAAAATTTTCCCTTAGATTGATCTTAGTTGTCAATGATCTTCTTCAAAACCAAGTCATGTTGTTTGAACGGTCGTAGCCAGAATTTTTTGTTGTAGGATCGTGCGATCCTTTGCTGATATAACTTACCATGGAAGATAGTCGTGGTTCGCCTTTCGTCTGTTAGAGACAATTGGTGATACCTATTTTGTACCCATTGATCTTCATCTAGTTGAGCGTCCATCAACACTCTGAGGGATTCCATTTCCACCTCTATGGGGAGCACTGCTTCCATCCCATAGGCTAATGAGTAGGGGGTTGCCCTAGTGGAAGTACTAATGGAAGTTCTATAGGCTAATAAAGTCAGAGGCAAGAGGTTAGGCCATCCTTTGTGATTGGAAGGCATTTTTTGCATGATCTTCTTGATATTTTTATTAGCCGCTTTAACAGCACCATTCATCTTTGGACGGTAGATGGTGGAGTTAAGGTGTTTGATGTGGAATTTACTGCATAACTCCTCCATCATTTTGTTGTTGAGGTTTTTAACATTATCTGACACAATGACCTCTGGTTGTCCATATCGACAGATGATATTGTTTCTGATAAAAGTAATGATGACTTCTTTGGTAACCCTGGGGAAGGAGGCTGCTTCTACCTATTTGGTGAAGTAGTCAATCATGGTGAATATGAATCGATGTCAATTACTGGCTTTGGGCTCGATGAGCCCAATCACATTCATTCCCCACATTGAGAAGGGCCGTGGCGAACTCATATTGTGGAGTTCCCTTGGAGGGGCGTGGATAGCATTCCCATGAATTTGGCATTGATAGCACCTCTTGACGTGATCATCACAGTCAGCTTTGAGTGAAAGCTAATAATGCCCTGTTCTGAGGATCTTCTTAACAAGTAAGGGGCTGCTCATGTGTGGGCCACATACTCCACCATGGATCTCATCCATGAGCCTCTGAGCTTGGTCTTTGTCTAGACATCTGAGAAAACCTATCCTGCATCTCTTTTGTAGAGTGCATCTCCGCTCAGGTAGAATTTCATAGCAAGTCTATGGATCCACCTCTTTTCAGTCAGGCTCGCCTCAGCGGGTGTAGATCCATCTCGTAGATACTCCTTGATATGCTGATACCAAGGGTGGTGGATGGGATGTAGCTCATCCGATACTTCTCGAATATAGTTCCCATAAGCTAGGGACTTTTGTAGGGAAAATATGATGATTGTCATATTTTCCTTGTCAGGTATGTGAATCAAGGAGGCCAACGTTGCTAGTGCATCCGTAAAATTATTCCTATTACGAGAAATGTGTAGAAAGGAGATTTCTTCGAACTCCAAAGCCATCTGTAAAACTTGTCAATGGTAAGGTAGCAAATGTAATTCTTTAGTTTGATAGATTCCCATGGATTGTTTGATTACCAATTTGGAATCCCCAAAGACAGTTAACCGCCTGATGCCCATTGAACGGGCAAGTTTTATCCCCATGATCTGACCTTCATACTCGGTTTGTGTTGTTGGTCTTGACAAATTGTAATTTGGCCAACAGCGGGATCTTGCTCCCCATCTGGGATACTAGAATTGCTCCAGCTCTAGAGCCTTCTATGTTAACAGCTCCATCAAAATATATTTTCCACATGTGGCATGCATCGTACTGATGGTATTGCTAAACTACCATTACCCCTTCATTGGGGAAGTATGTTTCCAATAATTCCTTGACCTTTAACAGACTTTTGCGTCACGTAGACGATGTCAAATTGCTGTAGGATCAACTGCCATCTGGACATTCGACAATTCAATATGGTCTTATTGAACACATACTTGAGAGGATCCATGCGGGATATGAGATGGGTTGTGTGACCATTGAGGTAATGTTGTAACCTCATGGAACCCCATGCTAAAGCATAACAAGTTTTCTCGATCAGAGTGTACTTGTGTTCACTGATGCTGAATCTTTTGCTGAGGTAATAGATAGCCCGTTCTTGGCCTCTATCGTCTTTTTGTCCCAGCATACAGCCCATGGCATTGTCATTAATGGACAGGTACATGAATAGGGGAACATCATCCCTGGGAGGTACCAAAACAGGAGCATTTACTAGCTGTTCTTTATTGGCAAGGAAGGCTTTCTGACACTCATCGTTCCATTTCATGGAGGAGTTCTTCCTTAACAATTTGAAGATGGGCTCACGAGAGTTCTTTGTGAGTTGAGAGATAAACCCGCTAATGAAGTTGATTCTTCCCAAAAATCCCGTATTTCCTTCTACATATGCGAGGAATGGGCATTTCCTTGATGGCCTGGATTTTGGTGGGATCCAGCTCAAACCCTTTGTGGCTGACTAGGAAAGCTAGCAACTTGCCTGATTTGACACCAAAGGCGCACTTGGCTGGATTCAACTTCAAGTTGTACTTACGCAACCTGTTGAAAAGATTTTTGAGATGGTCTAAGTGGTCTTCCTCCTTTTGGGATTTGACAATGGTGTCATCCACGTAGATCTCTATCTCCTTGTGCATTAAATCATGGAAAAGAGCCATCATAGCTCGCTGATAGGTTGCCCCGACATTGATGAGGCCGAATGACAACCATTTATAGCAAAAGGTTCCCCAAGGCATGATTAAAGCACTTTTCTCACGGTCTTCCTCAGAGACCATAATCTGATTGTACCCCGTGAAGCAATCCGCAAAGGAGTACATGCCGTATTGAGCAGTATTATCAATGAGAATGTGGATAAAGGGTATGGGAAATGTATCTTTAAGGCAAGCTTTGTTCAAATCCTGGTAATCCACGCAAGCTCGCACCTTTCCTCTGGGTTTAGGCACAGGAACAATGTTGGATATCCACTCCAGATATGTAGACACCATGATAATGCCGGCTTGAAATTGTTTCACAATTTTTTCTTTTACCTTTAAACTCCACTCAGGTTTCAATCGCCTGAGCTTCTGCCTGACTAGCTTGAATCCCTCCTTAATGGGAAGGCGATGAAAAACAATGTCAGTGGATAAACCCACCATGTCTTTATGGGACCATGCAAACACATCCTGGAATTGGGTTAACAGTGCAACCATGTTATTCCGTTGGTTTGGGGTGAGGTCTAAACCAATCTGGATTAGCTTAGGTCTTTCTAAGGTTCCAAGATTGAAAGAAGTGGTTTGGTCAAGGTTGGGTTTAGGTTTGTCTATGACCCATTCCTTAATCTCCTGAGATGTCTCAATGTCCTCTTATATTTCCAACAAGTCTGAGTCCAACTTTGCATCAAAGTTACAGTCCTTGTGGAGAGAAGGCACCTCATCAGCAAGTACAGGCACATATAAATTCAACGTCCTGAAACAAAATATTCTTTCACTTAATATATGAAACTGTTTAATTATACAAAAGTGTTAGCATGTACTGATAAAATAACTGCTAATATTGTATAGAAAAGTAAGCAATTAAAGTTATCTACAGGGCAGAGGGATTTTCTTCCCATTTTACCCTCGTCGACCAATGCATGGAGTGCTGCTCCAATTGTCGAGGGCAAAGTCCTGATGGACTACAGTGATGGAGGTATTGTCACTGTCCTCCTTCTCATGAATGATAACCATGACATCTGGGGTATATCTGTTTGTATGTTCATCATGGACAATGATGTGTATGCCTGACATCATCAAGGCGATGTCGTGTTTACGTTTTCGTTCCCTTTCTTCCACTTCGTGATTAGGAATCAGCACCTCTTTTTCTTTGAATGGTACTGGTTTGGGAAACAGCATAGCCATTACATGGGTTGGCACCTTTCTTGGAGATATGTCGGCTCATCTTTGTGTGAGATGGAAAAAAAATGCGTGTAATGGCGGAAGCTTAAGGAACTTTTGCTTGTGCTTATGAGGATTCCCATGATTGGGCTGGCAGAATAGCCTAGTCCAAATCCGGATTTGTTGGACACTTGAATAGGGTGCTTAATACCCTGCTAATTTTTACCAAGCCCTTGTCTAGGTTGATGACCCAATGACATCATTTCTTGAGTAACCGACATAACCTCGGCAAAAATCTTGGGCATGGGAAGTGGTGCTCCAATAGGATGGTATTGCATGTTACTCACTTCCAAAGTATGAAAATTGGCCGGCTCAACTTCTGAGTTGAAGCTGATGATTGGTAGATCTCCATGTTCAGGATACTCCGGCTCAGCATTGACAGTGACTAGACTGTTGTTGAGAATGTATTTGAGTTGTTGATGTAGTGTAGAAGGAACAGCTCCAGCCATATGAATCCATGGTCTCCCCAATAGCAGGTTGTATCCTGAATCTATCTTGAGGACATGAAATGATACATTGAATGTATTTGGACCAATCTCAATTGGTAGCTCAATCTTTCCGACAGAATTTCGCTGGGATCCATCAAAAGCTTTGATAACCGTATGGCTGCTTCGGATCCGTTTGAGATTGACGTTCATATTCATCAAGGTGGTATAAGGACAGATATTCAGGGATGAACCTCCATCTATCAAAACTGCAGCTAATATATACTTGGAGGACAAAACTGTAATGTGCAATGGCTTGCAATGACCGGTCCCTTCGGGCGGTATGTCATCATCAGTGAATGATATCACATTGTTTTTGAAAATGTGATCAACCATATGTTGAAATTTTTCCACATCCACTGATTTCGGTAAGTAGGCTTCTTCCAAAACCTTGAGTAAGATCTTCCTGTGATCCTCGGAAGAGAAAACCAAGTCCAGTATTGATATCTGATGTGGAGCTTCTCTTAATCTTAAAACCACCTTGGCTTCATTATGGCCTGTAGCGCAGAGGAATTTTTCAATCTTCTCCATGGGAATCTTCCCCTTTTTTTGATGGCGGGTTTCATCACCCTCTGAGGAAGATACAATGGATTTTCCTTCGACACTGTAGTAGTAGTATGAGATGTGGATCCTTCAGCTTCTCCATAATTCCATGGAACTTTGTGTGGCGACAACGAGGATATTGTGGTCTAAAAGGTAAAGAAATTGGCTCTGGTGCAGCCACTTTCAAAGGATTGTCAGCTCCTTTGAGTTGAATTGCTTGTATGGGAAATGCTTTGATAGTTTCATCCACCTCAGCGAATATAACTGCTACTGATCCCTTCCATTTGGTAGGACATGTATTCCCACTCTCGAGTTGCACGGTGTCGTCGTCTATGTAAGACCCCAACTTATTATAAATGAAATTTAATTTCCTCTATTGATTATTTTGAAATAGTAAGGGTTGATTTGATTAATGTGGTTAGTTATGGGTAACATGCGCAAATATTTTAAATAAGCAAGTGGTTATAAAATATTCATTGTTGTCGGGGAATATTCGTTTGGTCGTGGAATATTCTTGTTGTCGGGGAATATTTGTACGACAACGCAGCCTTGTGTGGGCTCCATAACGGAAAGCAATTGGATGAAGAAAACGACAAGTATAAGTTGTTTATAAATAACGGCGTAGTTGTTACCGTTAATACTGTTAAAATACTCAGTGGTTAAAACACAGTAGCACACGATATTGCACCGATTATTGATTCTTACGTAAGAAGGCACTACTCAATAATTGTTATAGTAATTACTATTCAATATTTTATTTTATTGATTCAATAATTGCTACGTTGATATTTTATATTATTATTGTTTTAATAATTGTCACTACACAGTATTTCCCATTATCAGAGCAATAATTCATAATATTTGAATAATATTATTAGATAACATTATTGGCAATGTCTAGAAAGTTCTATCTAAGGAGAGGTTTGGTCACCTAATTGCGCGCCAGTAAGGAGAAATCCTTATTGGAAAGCCCATCTTTCTGAGGCGGCACTGGTTGTCGATGTTATTGTGATTCTATAATATTATTTCTGCATAATTAATTTTTAATTTATATGATGAGGAAAATATTCATTTTATGTGGATATAGATGGAGAAAATTTTTAATGTGACAATTGTTCAAAATTAATATTTTATCTTTTTCTGATAAAATAATTCATTTAAATATATTATTATAATAATATAATAATGGTGATATTTTTACAATGAATGTGGGATATATGAGTATATGAGGAGGAAGAGTATTTTTGTTACTAATAATATTTAAAACATGTTTTTCATGTTTGTGGACCCCATTTCTTGACTGAAATTTGATTATAGCCTATAAAATCGTCCGTATATGGATTTCGGTCAATTTCTGTTTGGAATTTGGAAAAACTTAAACTTACAAAGTTGTAGAGAATTAAATTTCCTATGGAATGGACATAAGATTCGAATTTTTCTAAAAAAGGGCTATTTATTATGAATTATTGAAGTTCCAAAGTTTCGAAATAATTATTTTTTGAAGTTTTAATTGTTGTATTTAAGAAAAATGTTTTTCTTACTTTTATTGAGTGGATGGCTGATGTTTGGACTCAATTGGTGTGCGTAGGAAGTTTTAGAAAAATAATAATAATATTTATTAAATTTTCTGCTTTGTTGTTCTAAGCATTTTCCTATAAATAGGGTGCTTAGGTTAGAATTGAAAATCACACCAGAAACTAAAGGTTTCTCTCTCTATATTATCGAGCGTATTCTTATGAGTATTTTGATACTTTGAGTGTTGCTATATGATGCAAGTTCCTTCAGCACTATATCTAGTATTCCAGTCAGAAGTACTGTCTTTCTAAGGTAAGGGATGTTATTTTTTTTAAATGATATTATTTCTTTCAATATCATTATGCCGAAATATTGGTAAGATTTTTCTTGTGAAATTTTTGTCTTTTAGTGTTGGGGTTACTATTCACGTATACAACACTATTCATGAATACGGCACTATTCACAAAAAAAATTAAATTTTTATTTTTTCGTCCAAGATATCTATTATGGATACTAGCTTTGATATCCATGTTTTGATCATTCTTGAATTTTACTTCACTAAGGTTATTTATGAAGTATTTTTGAACTTGGAGTATTTAAAGTATGAATCCTTAATATTTAAAATATTTTTCATTATCCTCACTCCTAAATGATGATATTACTGAATATCTTTGGCCTGTAGTGCAAAGATGGTTGATTTTCTTATGAATATCTTTGGCCCGTAGTGCAAAGATGTACAGGTGTTAAGATGAACATGACAAATTGATGAATATCTTTGGCCTGTACTGCAAAGATGAATATTTGATTTAAGATGTATTTTGATTGATGTTACAGGGATAAAATATTGATGATGGATTTTTAAAATCATAGAAGATAGTAGATTTCATTCTCTACGTAACTCTTCTAATGAATTATTATTTCCGCTGCGAATATTGATTGAAAACTTGTTGTCTATTGTATTCTATTAGATTTTTACCTGTTGAAGACTAACGATAAATTATTTTATATTATCTTAGTTATAATATTTTTTACTAGGCTAGTTGAGCTCACCCTTTTTCTTTTTGTTCCATTGTTCTTCTCAGGAGGCGAGAATGTAGCGAGTACTAGACGGGGGATGGAATGATGGTTCTAGAATTTGTCTTAGTAGTCCTCACTATATTGTAAAATATTGTATCAATAATTGTAATGAGAACTTATTTGAGTGTGGATATTGTCTAGATGACAATATTTGTATTTAAACTCACAGTTTATGTGTTGTCGTATTTTGCACGACAATTTTATTAATAAAGTTGTAGTTGTTTCTGTACCATGTATTTTGGCGACTCATAATGGGTGTTTCAGGAATGATCAAAACATGGATACAATCAAAGCTAGTATCCATAATAGATATCTTGGACGAAAAAACGAAAATTTAATTTTTTTGTGAATAGTACTGTATTAGTGATTAGTGTTGTATTAGTGAATAGTGTCATATACGTGAATAGTGTCGTATACGTGAATAGTAACCCCGACACTAAAAGACAAGAATTTCACAAGAAAAATCTTACCAATATTTCGGCATAATGATATTGAAAGAAATAATATCATTTAAAAAAAATAACATCACTTACCTTAAAAACAAGATTACGACCGAATATTGGATATAGTCTTTGAAGGAACTTGCACCATATAGCAACACTCAAAGTATCAAAATACTCACAAGAATACGCTCGATAATATAGAGAGAGAAAACTTTAGTTTCTGGTGTGATTTTTAATTCTAACATAAGCACCTTATTTATAGGAAAATGCTTAGAACACCAAAGCAGAAAATTTAATAAATATTATTATTATTTTTCTAAACTTCCTACGCACACCAATTGAGTCCAAACATCAGCCATCCACTCAATAAAAGTAAGAAAAACGTTTTTCTTAAATAAAATAATTAAAATTTCAAAAATCAATTATTCCGGAACTTCGTAACTTCAATAATTTATAATAAATAGCCCTTTTTCAAAAAAATTCGAATCTTATGTCCATTCCATAGGAAATTCAATTCTCTACAACTTTGTAAGTTTAAGTTTTTCCAAATTCCAAACAAAAATTGACCGAAATCCACACACGGAAGATTTTACAGGCTATAATCAAATTTCAGTCAAGAAACTGTGACGCTCCCAAAATAGGTATACAACACCCATTATGAGTCGCCAAAATACATGCTACAGAAACAACTATAACTTTATTAAAATAATTGTTGTACAAAATACGAAAACACATAAACTGTGAGTTTAAATACAAATATTGCCATCTAGACAATATCAACACTCAAATGGGTCCTCATTACAATTATTGATACACTATTTTACAAAATAGTAAGGACTACTAAGACAACTTCTAGAACCATCATTCCATCCCCCGACTAGTAACCGCTACATTCTCGCCACCTGAGAAGAACAATGGAACAAAAAGGAAAAGGGTGAGCTCAACTAGCCCAGTAAAGAATATTATGACTAAGATAATATAAAACAAGTTATCGTTAATCCTCAACAGGGAAAAATCTAATAGAATACAATAGACAACAAGTTTTAAATCAATATTCGCAGCGGAAATAACAATTCA
This sequence comes from Panax ginseng, assembly GCA_020205605.1. Classification (NCBI taxonomy): domain Eukaryota; kingdom Viridiplantae; phylum Streptophyta; class Magnoliopsida; order Apiales; family Araliaceae; genus Panax; species Panax ginseng. The sequence continues at coordinate 133,271,578 of CM035128.1, forward strand.
TTAGAAGAGTTACGTAGAGAATGAAATCTACTATCTTCTATGATTTTAAAAATTCATCATCAATATTTTATCCCTGTAACATCAATCAATATACATCTTAAATCAAATATTCATCTTTGCACTATAGGCCAAAGATATTCATCAGTTGGTCATGTTCATCTCAACACCTATACATCTTTGCACTACGGGCCAAAGATATTCATAAAAAAATCAACCATCTTTGCACTACAGGCCAAAGATATTCAATAATATCATCATTTAGGACTGAGGATGATTAAAAATAATTTAAAGAAAACGAATCCAGTGAAACAAAAGAACAAATATTAAGGATTCGTACTTTAAACAGTCCAAGTTCAAAAATACTTATTAAATAACCATAATGAAGTAAAATTCAAGAATGATACCTATTCTTCATACATATTCTTGATAGTGACATGGTTTAATTCCCGGTAGTCAATACAAAGTCGCATACTCCCGTCTTTCTTCTTTACGAATAAAATAGGAGCACCCCAAAGAGATATACTAGGATGAATGAAACCGATGTCCAATAACTCCTGTAGTTGGACCTTTAACTCCTGAAGTTCAATAGGAGCCATTCGATATGGGGTTTTAGAAATGGGCTATGTACCAAGTTCAAGGTCAATAAAGAATTCAACTTCACGTTCTGGGGGTAGACCGAGAAGTTCTTCAGGAAATACATCAAGAAATTCACTAACAACAGAAAATTATTCAAATTTGACGTGTCTTTATTCAAATCCATAACATGGGCTAAGAAAGCTTGACATCCATTTTTCAATAAACGAATGGTTTTATGGCTTGATATGGCAGTGATTGATTTTAGTGGTTTAGTCGCTTGAATTTGCATAACAGGTTGGTTAGGAATATGAAAACTAACAACCTTACGAAAACAATCAATTTTGGCATGATGAGTAGATAACCAATCAATCCCTAAAATCACGTCAAATGCAAGTGTCTTTAAAGAGATAAGATCAACAGGTAATATGATGGTGTCAACTTGGATCAAACAAGATTTATAAGCGATTGGATGTGATGAAAGTTTCTCCCTAGCTGAGTCTCCACAGATAAGTCAAAGTATAATTTCTCCGGTGTCAAGTTTAAACGTTGAGCACAAGTAGGAGAGATAAATGAATGGGTAGCACCGGTATCTAGTAATGTATAAACTTCACAAGAATTTATGATTAACTTACCCATGATCACCTCGTTTGGGTTCCTTGCATTTTGACCAATCACGACAAACGCTCTTCCAGGAACCATTGACTTTGACTTTTCTGGGACAGCCTTTTGAGTCACCATCCCCACTGGACTTGGTTTCACTACCGTACAATCTCTAGCGATATGTCCTTCCTTTTCACAATTATAGCATACCTTGAACTATTGTGGACAGTTTGGGCTGATATGTCCCTCTTTTCCGTATTTATAGCATATGACATGTGGTCGTTCTCCTCCCTTAGAACCAGTTGCTGCTGGTGCTAACGTCTTCACATTGTCATTGTTGAATCTCTTTTTTTTAAAATCTCCCCCGACTCACTTCTTCTATTTTTATGGCCATGATTACCACCAGAGTGGTTGTCGCTCTTGTCCGTATTTTTCTTTCCCCACTGGTTATCATTGCTCCGATGACTGTTGTCACCGGTATGACCCTGGTTGTGGTCCCTCGGTTGAACGTACTCATTATCTCGCTTTAATAATTGAGCCTTGTTGACAACATCTGAAAATAGAGATAATTTATGAGAAATGAGATACTGACGTATGTCGGGTTTCAAACCTCTCAGAAACACCCGCGTCATACGTTCCTCATTCTCCACCAAATGAGGTGCAAACCTGGATAACTTCGCAAACTTCGCCTCGTACTGGGACACCGTCATGTTGTTCTGCTCTAGTCTAATAAACTCTACCTCCTTCATATGACGAATACTTTTAGGAAAGTTATTATCATTGAATAGTTTCTGAAACGTTTCCCAAGACATGCTGAGTGCGACTGGATGGGTACGCTTCACAGATTCCCACTACAAATCTGCCTCATTACAGAACATAAAAGTGGCGAATGGAACCTTCTGTTCCTCCGTGCATCCCAAGACATCGAATATCTTGGTAATTTGCTTGACCCACGTCTCCGCCTTAATCGAATTCGGTTTTCCCCAAAATTCTGGTGGTTCCAACTCTTTGAACTGCTTGGCTGTGACAAACCAGTGCATTACTATCATTTCCACGTATTTTATACACGAGTCTCCTAAATGCGATTTTGCATGAAGCGCAAAAAGCTTCTAAACATCCCATCGTTCATTATGCAGTTGGTGGTGTTGTTTATGGGAGGAACATTATCGACTGTTGCATTCTCTCTCCTCATTGGTGAGTCTGAGCGTCTCCACGGTCTCATTTACTCCCTTTGTTAACATTCTCGGGTTGTCATTCTCAAATCTTGCCATAAAACAAGGGTTAATTAAAGAAATTAACATATCACATAATATCCCTATATTACGACCAACCAACAAATAAGCTTAGGTAGGACACACTAGCGAAGGATTTATTAAATCTCTCCCTCCTAGTTCTATTCCCACGATCTCCACCGGAGACCATATCCCTAAGCTACGATACCAACTTGTGATGCCCCAAAATAGGTATACAACACCCATTATTAGTCGCCAAAATACATGGTACAGAAACAACTACAACTTTATTAAAACAATTATCGTGCAAAATACGACAACACATAAACTGTGAGTTTAAATACAAATATTGTCATCTAGACAATATCCACACTGAAATAAGTCCTCATTACAATTATTGATACACTATTTTACAAAATAGTGAGGACTACTAAGACAACTTCTAGAACCATCATTCCATCCCCCGACTAGTAACCGCTACATTCTCGCCACCTGAGAAGAACAATGGAACAAAAAGGAAAAGGGTGAGCTCAACTAGCCCAGTAAAGAATATTATGACTAAGATAATATAAAACAAGTTATTGTTAATCCTCAATAGGGAAAAATCTAATAGAATACAATAGACAACAAGTTTTAAATCAATATTCGCAGCGGAAATAACAATTCATTAAAAGAGTTACGTAGAGAATGAAATCTACTATCTTCTATGATTTTAAAAATTCATCATCAATATTTTATCCCTGTAACATCAATCAATATACATCTTAAATCAAATATTCATCTTTACACTATAGGCCAAAGATATTCATCAGTTGGTCATGTTCATCTCAACACCTGTACATCTTTGCACTACGGGCCAAAGATATTCATAAGAAAATCAACCATCTTTGCACTACAGGCCAAAGATATTCAGTAATATCATCATTTAGGACTGAGGATGATGAAAAATATTTTTAAAAAAATGAATCTAGTGAAACAAAAGAACAAATATTAATGATTCGTACTTTAAACAGTCCAAGTTCAAAAATACTTCATAAATAACCATAGTGAAAGTAAAATTCAAGAATGATCAAAACATGGATACAATCAAAGCTAGTATCAATAATAGATATCTTGGACGAAAAAACAAAATTTTAATTTTTCTATGAATAGTGTCGTATTCGTGAATAGTATCGTATACGTGAATAGTAACCTTGACACTAAAAGACAAGAATTTCACAAGAAAAATCTTACCAATATTTCGGCATAATGATATTGAAAGAAATAATATCATTTAAAAAAAATAACATCCCTTACCTCAGAAAGACTGTACTTCTGACTGGAATACTGGATATAGTGCTGAAGGAACTTGCACCGTATAGCAACACTCAAAGTATCAAAATACTCAAAAGAATACACTTGATAATATAGAAAGAGAAAACTTTAGTTTCTGGTGTGATTTTCAATTCTAACCTAAGCACCCTATTTATAGAAAAATGCTTAGAATACAAAAGCAGAAAATTTAATAAATATTATTATTATTTTTCTAAAACTTCCTATGCACACCAATTGAGTCCAAACATCGGCCATCCACTTAATAAAAGTAAGAAAAATGTTTTTCTTAAATAAAACAATTAAAACTTCAAAAATTAATTATTCTGGAACTTCGAAACTTCAATAATTCATAATAAATAGCCTTTTTTTAAAAAAATTCGAATCTTATGTCCATTCCATAGGAAATTCAATTCTCTACAACTTTGTAAGTTTAAGTTTTTCCAAATTCCAAATAGAAATTGACCGAAATCCACATACGAACGATTTTACAGGCAATAATCAAATTTCAGTCAAGAAATGGGGTCCACAAACATGAAAAACATGTTTTATATATTTTTAGTAACAAAAATACTCTTCCTCCTCATATACTCATATATCCCACATTCATTGTAAAAATATCACCATCATTATATTTTATAATAATATATTTAAATGAATTATTTTATCAGAAAAAGATAAAATATTAATTTTGAACAATTGTCACATTAAAAATTTTCTCCATCTATATCAACATAAAATGAATATTTTCCTCATCATATAAATCAATAATTAATTATTCGGAAATAATATTCTGAATCACAATATCGTGACGGTAGTTCTCAGGAAAGAGGGCTTTCAATAAGGATTTCTCTCTTCTTGCGCCGTGCAATTAGTTGACCAAACCTCTCCTTAGACAGAACTTTCTAGACATTGCCAATAATGTTATCAAATGATATTATTCAAATAATATGAATTATTGCTCTGATAATGGAAAATATTATGTAGTGACAATTATTGAAACAATAATAATATAAAATATCAATGTAGCAATTATTGAATCAATAAAATAAAATATTGAGCGGTAATTCTTTGTAACAATTATTGAGTAGTGCCTTCTTACGTAAGAATCAATAATTCGTGCAATCACGGTAGTGTCTTCTTGTGTTTTAACCACAAGAGTATTTTAACAATGATTAACTGGTAACAACTACGCCTGATTATTTATAAACAACTTATACTTGTCGTTTTCTTCATCCAATCGCTTTTTAGTTATGGGGCCCACATTAAGGTCGCTATTTGTCGTTCGAATATTCCCGGCAAGAATATTCCACGACCAAACGAATATTCCCCGACAACAATAAATATTTTATAACCACTTGCTTATTTAAAATATTTGCGCATGTTACCCATAACTAACCACATTAATCAAATCAACCCTTACTATTTCAAAATAATAAATAGATGAAATTAAATTCTCTACGTAACTCTTCTAATGAATTGTTATTTTCGCTGCGAATATTGATTTAAAACTTGTTGTCTATTGTATTCTATTAGATTTTTCCCTGTTGAGGACTGACGATAATTTGTTTTATATTATCTTAGTCATATTATTCTTTACTGGGCTAGTTGAGCTCACCCTTTTTCCTTTTTGTTCCATTGTTCTTCTCAGGAGGCGAGAATGTAGCGAGTACTAGTCGGGGGATGGAATGATGGTTTTAGAAGTTGTCTTAGTAGTCCTCACTATTTTGTAAAATAGTGTATCAATAATTGTAATGAGGACTTATTTGAGTGTGGATATTGTCTAGATGACAATATTTGTATTTAAACTCACAGTTTATGTGTTGTCGTATTTTACACGATAATTGTACTAATAAAGTTATAGTTGTTTCTGTACCATGTATTTTGGCGACTCATAATGGGTGTTGTATACCTATTTTGGGGACGTCATAGTTGGTATCAGAGCTTAGGGATATGGTCTTTGGCGAAGATCGGAGAATAGAACTAGGAGGGGAGAGACGAGTAAATCCTTCGCTAGTGTGTCCTACCTAAGCTTATTTGTTGGTTGGTCAGAATATAGGGATATTATGTGATATGTTAATTTCTTTAATTAACCCTTGTTTTATGGCGAGATTTGAGAATGGCGAGAATGTTAACAAATGGAGTAAATGAGACCGTGGAGACGCTTCAGACTCACCAATGAGGAGAACGATGCAATGAATGACAATGTTCCTCCTGTAAACAACACCACCGGGTCGAGACAATGAACGATGGGATGTTTAGAAGCTTTTTGCAGTTCATGCAAAATCAGACGAGGGAGACTCGTGTACAAAATATAGGTGGAAATGATAGCAATGCACAGTTTGTCACAGCCAAGCAGTTCAAAGAGTTGGGACCACCAGAATTCTGGGGAAAACCGGATCCGATTAAGGTGGAGACGTGGGTCAAGCAAATTACCAAGATATTAGATGTCTTGGGATGCACAGAGGAACAGAAAGTTCCATTTGCCACTTTTATGTTCCGTAATGAGCTAGATTACTGGTGGGAATCTGTGAAGCTTACCCATCCAGCCGCACTAAGCATGTCTTGGGAAACGTTTCAAAAACTATTCAATGACAATTACTTTCCTGAAAGTATTCATCATATGAAGGAGGTAGAGTTTATTAGACTAGAGCAGAACAACATGACGGTGTCCCAGTACGAGGCGAAGTTCGTGGAGTTATCCAGGTTTGCAACTCATTTGGTGGAGAATGAGGAACGTATGACGCGGATGTTTCTGAGAGGTTTGAAACCCGACATACGTCAGTATCTCATTTCTCATAAATTTTCTCTATATTCAGATGTTGTCAACAGGGCTCAATTATTAGAGCGAGATAATGAGTACGTTCAACCGAGGGACCACAACCAGGGTCATACCGGTGATAACAGTCATCGGAGCAATGATAACCAGCGGGGAAAGAAAAATGCGGACTAGAGCGGCAACCACTCTGGTGGTAATCATGGCCATGAAAATAGAAAAAGCGAGTCGGGGGAAGATTTAAAAAAAAGGAGATTCAACAATGACAATGTGAAGACGTCAGGACCAGCAGCAATTGGTTCTAAGGGAGGAGAACGACCACCTGTTGTATGCTATAAATGCAGAAAAGAGGAACATATCAGCCTAAACTGTCCACAACAGTTCAAGGTATTCTATAATTGTGTAAAGGAAGAACATATCGCTCGAGATTGTACGGTAGTGAAACCAAGTCCAGTGGGGATGGTGACTCAAAAGGCTGTCCCAGAAAAGTCAAAGTCAACGGTTCCTGAAAGAGCATTTGTCGTGACTGGTCAAAATGCAAGGAACCCAAACGAGGTGATCACGGGTAAGCTAATCATAAATTCTTGTGAAGTTTATACATTACTAGATACCGGTGCTACCCATTCATTTATCTCTCCTACTTGTGCTCAACGTTTAAACTTGACACCAGAGAAATTATACTTTAACTTATCTGTGGAGACTCCGTTAGGAGAAACTTTCATCACATCCACTGTTTATAAATCTTGTTTGATCCATGTTGACACCATCATATTACCTGTTGATCTTATCTCTTTAAAGATACTTGCATTTGATGTGATTTTAGGGATTTATTGGTTAACTACTCATCATGCCAAAATTGATTATTTTCGTAAGGTTGCTAGTTTTCATATTCCTAACCAACCTGTTATGCGAATTCAAGCGACCAAACCACTAAAATCAATCACTGTCATATCAAGCCATAAAGGCATTCGTTTATTGAAAAATGGATGTCAAGCTTTCTTAGCCCATGTTATGGATTTGAATAAAGACACGTCAGATTTGAATAATATTTCTGTTGTTAGTGAATTTCCTAATGTATTTCTTGAAGAACTTCCCGGTCTACACCCAGAATGTGAAGTTGAATTCTTTATTGACCTTGAACCTGGTACAAAGCCCATTTCTAAAACCCCATATCGAATGGCTCCTATTGAACTTCAAGAGTTAAAGGTCCAACTACAGGAGTTATTGGACATCGGTTTCATTCGTCCTAGTACATCTCCTTGGGGTGGTCCTGTTTTATTCGTAAAAAAGAAAGACGGGAGTATGCGACTTTGTATTGACTACCGGGAATTAAACCATGTCACTATTAAAAATAGGTATCCGCTACCTTGTATTGATGACCTGTTTGACCAGTTATAAGGGGTACAATTCTTTTCAAAGATTTATCTTCATTCTGGATATCATCAGCTGAAGATTAGAACTGAGGATATTCCAAAGACTACCTTCAGAACTCGGTATGGGCATTATGAATTCTTAGTCATGTCTTTTTGATTGACTAATGCTCCTATGGCTTTCATGGATATGATGAACCGAGTATTCAAGGAATATTTGGATCAGTTTGTTATTGTCTTTATTGATGACATCCTCATATATTCCAAAAGTCGTGAAGATCATGAGAACCATTTGAAGCTGGTACTCCAAAGGCTTCGTGAAAACAAACTTTATGCCAAGTTGAAGAAATGCGAGTTCTAGCTTGAGGAAGTAGCATTCCTTGGGCACGTGGTGTCAAAATATGGAGTATCTATTGACCCGGTGGAGATTAAAGAAATACAAAGTTGGGAGCAACTAAAGTCGGTGACTGAAGTACGTAGCTTTCTGGGCTTAGCTGGTTATTATCGAAGATTCATGGAAGGATTTTCTTGAATCGCTACTCCATTAAATCAGTTGACTTAGAAGGATACAAAATTTGTATGGAGTGAGGAATGCGAAAAGAGTTTTCAAGAGCTCAAGAGGAGACTCATTTCAGCACCTATTCTGACAATACAATCTGGTTTGGATGGATTTGTTATCTACAGCGATGCTTCGGGCAAAGGGTTAGGATGTGTTCTCATGTAACATGGGAAAGTCATAGCCTATGCCTCGCGATAACTTAAAGAATATGAGAGGAATTATCCTACTCATTATCTAGAGTTGGCAATAGTCATTTTCGCGCTAAAGATCTGGAGGCACTATCTATATGGGGAGAAAGTGGAGATATATTCAGACCATAAAAGCCTCAAATATTTCTTCACCCAAAAGGAACTCAACATGCGCCAACGACGTTGGCTCGAGCTGTTGAAAGATTACGACCACACCATTCAATACCATCCTGGAAAAGCGAACGTGGTAGCTGACGCGTTGAGTAAAAGATCATATGCGGGAATGAGTGCGATGTTGTTAACACAAAGGCCCATTTTGTGTGATTTACAAAATATGAAGATAGAATTCAAGACTCCGGGGACCCATGCGATGATGTCAAGTATACGCATAGAACTGACTTTAATCGAAAAAGTTAATGTTGCTGAAGCAAAAGACCCGGAGCTAATGCGAATGAAGAAGAAAGTACAAGAAGGTGCTATTTTAGAAGCAAGAATCGATGAAGAAGGAATAATTTGAGTCCACTCCAAACTTTGTGTTCCTAATGACTCTGATTTGAAATACAAGATCATAATGGAGGCACACAATACACCGTTTGTAATCCATCCTGGAAGTACCAAAATGTATCGTGATCTTCGACATATATTTTGGTGGATCAATATGAAGAGAGAGATGGAAAAGTTTATCTCGAGGTGTTTAACTTGTCAACATGTAAAGGCAGAGCATCAAGTGCCTAAGGGTCCATTGTAACCACTTGAGATTCCAAAATGGAAGTGGGAAAATATTACCATGGATTTCATTACGGGTCTTCCCACGGTTTCTCAAGGCATAAATGCTATTTGAGTTATTGTTGATAGATTAACCAAGTCTTCTCATTTCTTGCCAATACGGGAGACTTATTCCCTTGAATGTCTTACTCATATATATTTAAATGAGATTATGAAATTGCATGGCATGCTAGTATCCATAGTTTCGAATCGTGACCCAAGATTCACTTCACGATTTTGGGTTAACTTGCAAAAAGCTATGGGGACGGATTTACGATTCAGTTTGGCATACCATCCTCAAACAGACGGACAATCAGAGAGGACTATTCAAACTCTTGAAGATCTATTAAGACTCTGTGTCCTAGACTTCAAAGGGAGTTGGGATAAGTATTTACCACTGTTGGAATTTTTCTACAACAACAGTTATCAGGCAAGTATAGGTGTGGCTCCATTCGAAGCATTGTATGGATAAAAGTGTCGCTCTCCAATATGTTGGGATGAGGTGGGTGAAGCAACATTGTTGGGACCCGAGTTGGTACATATGACTACAGAAAAGATCCAAATGATTCGATAACGTATACAAACGGCACATGATCGACAAAAGAGTTATGTGGATCTTTATCGAAAGGACGTGAAATTTAGTATTGGGGATCATGTATTGTTGCGAGTTGCTCCATGGAAGGGAGTTACAAGATTTGGGAAGATAGGAAACCTCAATCCATGATTTATTGGTCAATTTTAGATTCTTGACTGAGTAGGAAATGTGGCCTATAGACTCGCGTTACCTCCAAGTATGTCTCGTGTTCATAATGTTTTTCACATATCTGTGCTTCGTAAATATGTGAAAGACCCAAACCACGTTATTGAGTTATAACCAGACGAAATAGCCAAAGACTTAACGTATGAAGAGGTACCTGTCAAGATCTTGGATAGAAAGGAGCATGTCCTACGCACAAAGGTCATACCACAAGTCAAAGTTTTGTGGAGGAATCATGCTATAGAGGAAATGACCTGGGAGTTGGAAATGGAAATGAAAGCGAGGTATCCTCACCTTTTCGAAACACCAGGTACGTACGTCAATTTCGAGGACGAAATTTCATAAGGAGGGGAGGTTGTAAGACGCCAACTTATATAAATGAAATTTAATTTCCTCTATTTATTATTTTAAAATAGTAAGGGTTGATTTGATTAATGTGGTTAGTTATGGGTAACATGCGCAAATATTTTAAATAAGCAAGTGATTATAAAATATTCATTGTTGTTAGAGAATATTCGTTTGGTCGTGGAATATTCTTGTTGTCGGGGAATATTCGTACGACGGCGCAGCCTTGTGTGGGCCCCATAACGGAAAGCGATTGGATGAAGAAAATGACAAGTATAAGTTGTTTATAAATAACGGCGTAGTTGTTACCATTAATCTTGTTAAAATACTAAATTGGTTAAAACACAAGTAGACTGCAGTATTGCACCAAGTATTGATTCTTACGTGAAGGCACTACTCAATAATTGTTACAGTAATTACTATTCAATATTTTATTTTATTGATTCAATAATTGCTATGTTGATATTTTATATTATTGTTGTTTCAATAATTGTCACTACACAATATTTTCCATTATTAGAGAAATAATTCATATTATTTGAATAATATTATTAGATAACATTATTGGCAATGTCTAGAAAGTTACATCTAAGGAGAGGTTTGATCACCTAATTTGCTTGCCATGAGAGAGAAATCCTTATTGGAAAGTCCCTCTTTCACAGGAGCAGTACGGTTGTCGATATTGTGATTCTGTAATATTATTTATGAATAATTAATTATTGATTTATATGATGAGGAAAATATTCATTTTATGTAGATATAAATAGAAAATTTTTTTAATGTGACAATTGTTTAAAATTAATATTTTATCTGTTTCTGATAAAATAATTCATTTAAATATATTATTATAATAATATAATAATGGTGATATTTTTACAATGAATGTGGGATATATGAGTATATGAGGAGGAAGGGTATTTTTGTTACTAAAAATATTTAAAACATGTTTTTCATGTTTGTGGACCCAATTTCTTCTCTGAAATTTGATTATAGCCTGTAAAATTCTCCGTATGTGGATTTCGGTCAATTTCTGTTTGGAATTTGGAAAAACTTAAAGTTACAAAGTTGTAGAGAATTGAATTTCCTATGGAATGGACATAAGATTTGATTTTTTCTGAAAAGGGCTATTTATTATGAATTATTGAACTTCTGAAGTTCCGGAATAATTGATTTTTGAAGTTTTAATTGTTTTATTTAAGAAAAACGTTTTTCTTACTTTTATTGAGTGGATGGCTGATGTTTGCACTCAATTGGTGTGCGTAGGAAGTTTTAGAAAAATAATAATAATATTTATTAAATTTTCTGCTTTGGTGTTCTAAGCATTTTCCTATAAATAGAGTGCTTCGGTTAGAATTGAAAATCACACCAGAAACTAAATTTTTCTCTCTCTATATTATCAAGCGTATTCTTATGAGTATTTTGATACTTTGAGTGTTGTTATACGGTGCAAGTTCCTTCAGCACTATATCCAGTATTCTAGTCAGAAGTACTGTCTTTCTGAGGTAAGGGATGTTATTTTTTTTAAATGATATTATTTCTTTCAATATCATTATGCCAAAATATTGGTAAGATTTTTCTTGTGAAAGTCTTGTCTTTTAGTGTCGGGGTTACTATTCATGTATACGGCACTATTCACGTATATGAAACTATTCATGAATACGGCACTATTCACAAAAAAATTAAATTTTCATTTTTTCGTCCAAGATATCTATTATGGATACTAGCTTTGATTGTATCCATGTTGTGATCATTCTTGAATTTTACTTCACTATGGTTATTTATGAAGTATTTTTGAACTTGGACTGTTTAAAGTATGGATCCTTAATATTGTTCTTTTGTTTCACTAGATTCGTTTTCTTTAAAATATTTTTTATTATCCTCAGTCCTAAATGATGATATTACTGAATATCTTTGGCCTGTAGTGCAAAGATGGTTGTTTTTCTTATGAATATCTTTGGCCCGTAGTGCAAAGATGTACAGGTGTTGAGATGAACATGACCAACTGAAGAATATCTTTGGCCTGTAGTGCAAAGATGAATACTAGATTTAAGATGTATATTGATTGATGTTACAGGGATAAAATATTGATGATGAATTTTTAAAATCATAGAAGATAGTTATAAGACCCCAAATTTTATGAATAACGATTTAATTTTCTCGAAATATATTTTTTTTAATATTATGATGTGGATTTGATATAATGTTATAGTTGTGGGTAGTATTTATAAATTTGGCAAAATATGCAAGTTGTTATAAAATATTCGTTTGGTCGGGGAATATTCTTTTTGTCGGGAATATTTGTATGACGGCACAATCATTGGCAAACCCACTATATAATGTTATAGTGTCTTTAAGTTTTGATCGTGAGTATATTCACGTATGATTATATAAGTGTTATCCGAATCGATGTGCAAGTCTGGTCTAGCTTATATATAGCAGTCTTGGTTTGCACCAGGAGTAGCGCAGCCGCGCCACTCCTCAGTACAAACCAAGCGCGGTCGCGCAAGCTTGCAGTGAAATCTGTTTTCTGTAAATAGTTTGAAGGTGTTTGCATGCTTGTGTTGTTACTCTAACATGTATTATATGACCAGTACAAATCTGATGTGTTAAAGAGCATGCTAGGTGATAGGATTGAATGTTTAAAGAGGTGATTATAGACTTTCAAATGATAAGTCCAAAAGGTATTTGTAGACTGTAAAGTAATGATTAGAGACTATGATTATTTGACTTTATGGTGACTTATAATCTGATTTGTGCTATGAGTATGTAGGATATATGATGAAAGTTTAAAACTAAGTTAGACGTTTATGTGTAACATTTGAACTTACCTATATGAGTTTTAAATGTGTCAAACACTTAGCGAGTCAAGCGCGTGATAGCTATATATGAATGTTTATGTCAAGTACGAGTGGTTAAGTTATACCTATACGTACCTATCCATTCCGAGAATATGATGAGAAAGTGGAATGTAGGTTTTACGAACCTAATTAGGAAACAATGTAACATTGTTATTACATTGAGAATGCATGAAATATGTTACTAATGGATATCAATCCATGATTATATAATTGTGTAGGGATACACGAAGTGCAATTAGCGATATGCAGTTAAGTTGTAGTTGATAAAATACGAATCAGGCAAGTCTTTCAGTTCCTATTTGTTATACGAATTCGATAAGTGTTAGTTATATTATGCTATGAGAATGTTGATGTATATATATGAAATGCATATGAGATATGTATGAAATGTGAAAGTTGATCTTTGATGATATGCTTGTGATATAAACCTCTATGCTTGTTATGTAAGAAGTAACATGCGTAGTAAATATTGATCGATTATGTATGCATGAACTGTATATGTTATTATATGCTACGTGCTGCATGAAAACTGTTAGAATTACTGGGCTATCGAGCTCACCCTTGCAAATAACCACTTTTGCAGGTTAAGGACTCACGGTAAAGATTATGTGCTACTTAATTGATAGACTTCAATAGTATCGAAGGAGATTGATTTGTTTATTTAAACATATACTCTTGAACCATGTTTAGGTTCTAGTAGGTGTACATGATAGTAGTTTATAAGGTGTAATACTTGTTAAGTTGTACTATGTGATACATAGAGAAATTCAAATCGAGATGTAAAGATTTATACGAAAATTAAATAAAGTGAATCATAAAATAATTTGATTCAGGGATTTGTAATTGATTCGAGTTAAGATATCAATTAAAAGATTTTTTATTTTTAAAGGAGATTGAAAAAGTTTAAATTATTCCGCATATTTGTATAACATCGAATGTGATGTAAAATAGGAATAGTAAATGACCAAGATTAGAAACTTATAAAAGTTTGGGGTCATTACACAGATCTTGGAAATGGAAAGAATTTATATTCTAAATTGTAATAAGCAAGGTTATACTCATTAAGTCATGAATACAAAATATAAATAGTTTGACGATAGTAGTATCGTGGCGGACCGAATTCGAGGTTCAAAGGGACCTGGATTTGTTGGCATCACATTGCATACTTGTATTATTACTCTAGCATGCATTATATGACCAATACATGTCCAATGTGTTAAGAAGCAAGCTAGATATTATGAGTGAATGTTTAATGATGTGACTATAGACTTTCAAGTGATAAGTCCAAAAAGTATTTGCAAACTACAAAGCAACGAATAAAGACTATGTTAAGTGATGTTCATGGTGACTTACAAACTGATTTGGTGTTATAAGTACGTAAGGTATGAAATGGAGTATGTGAAGAGTATACAACTAAGTTAGATGTTTAAGTATGCATTTAAACTTATATATCAAGCATGAACACAATTAGCTAATGAATATCTTATGTACATATTACTTTATGTTACGATTTGAAAGAGTATTATTAAGCGGTATTTTGGCAAACTTCGCTTGAGGCAAGTATCCGAACCCTATTATTATTGTTGTGCAATATCAATGCATTATTTTATTTAACAAATACCATAAGCTATCCCTTTGAATACAAGTTAGATTACTTTCTTGTTCAAAAGAGCTAATATGCTTAAACCCTTGTGAAAGTTATTATTCACGTTAAACTTAGTATTGATCTTCAATATTGTGAAAGAGTCGATGCCATTTGTTTCGGCTAGACTATATGCATGATTATAAAAGCTGTCCAAACCAATTGATTGGTGCAGAAATCTTGACAACTGAGTTGGACAACCCTTTTGGTAAGGGGATTGTATGTTGTTGGAAATCCCAACACATAAATAAATATTATTGTGGTGTTATGCATAACGTAAAGTATTATAGACTGATCATCTATAGTACTTGATATTTTTGGTTATAAGTTTGATATTGGTAACTCTAGTGAAAGTTCAATGGTCCTTAGTGACTGCTCAGTATAAATTGCTTATCCAGTTGGATACATTGTTAGCCGTTGAATTCATATATATCTGTTGATTTATATTGAATTATCATATCCCTTATTCGTGATGTTATTCTGACACTTTGAACTATCCTAGAAATAACCCTTCGATATTTTAAACCTTGTGATATTATATCCTAAACCCTTGTTGTATATTACTTGCTGGGCAATTTGTGTTCATCCTTGCTTAATTAAAACCTTTCAGTTAAGGAAGAATAGGGAGGTGTCTTTGCAGCAGACAAGGGTAAGGGCAAGGCTACTGACTAGCTTGTCCTTTTTATGTTTAAAGCTATTATGTTATGCTAAGACTATTTGTGGACTATGTTTAAAATTAAGTAGGATTATGGAATAGGTCTTTATTCGATACTATTATGTAATCTATTACGTACTGTAGGTTGCGAGACTTGGGGGAATAATTATAATAAATCATTATATATTATTCTAAAGTAGATTTTCCGTTGTGTATGCGTTATTTTAGTTATTATGGTTTTACCATGAGAACGTGATGAATCGAATTCGAGTGACCAAGTGGAGGTACGAATTTGGGGGCGTCACAGGTATCAAAGCCGTAGTTATAAACCTTAGGAGCGAGTGTCCTTAGATTATAACTTAAGGGAACTTGGAAGTTAGGAAGGAGATAAAACTCATGTAGAGTTTTCCTTGAGAGACTTAGTGTGTTATGAAATGTAACTTCATTCTATAAAATGAACTTATGTTTGTTTAACATTCTAATGGAGTTGTTGTTTGTGTTGTCTTGTGTTGGTGATTGTAGGATAACTGACATGGGAGGACCTAGCCGAGTAGTAGCGGAGGAGTAGTGTGATATCCACGTGGTGTTTGAGACACCCTTGATAGCAGAGCCTATTTCAGTAGTAGCCCCTTTTGATGATGACGATGAGGAAGAGGTGGAGTCTGACCCTGAGGAGGAGCCCGAGCCTGTGGAGGACTCCGACGAGGCTACTTTTGAGGATCGGATGTTAGGAGAGTATGAGGAACATATATTGGAGTTGGGATATACGATAGAGGAGCTTGAGGCTGAGGCTAGGGAGAGGGAGTCTGCGTTCCAGAAGTTGAGGGACGAGGACCACCAGAGGCAGATAGTGATGCAAGAGATGGAGGTGGAGATTGCTCACCGTAAGGCAGCAGGGATCCAAATGGGAGCTTTGTTTCACTGAGCGGTGGCGAGGAATGTTGAGGTGGCAGGAAAGCTGGAGGAATTAGTGCAGAAGGTGTTGAGTGAGAGGGCGGAGTAGGAGGCTTTCCGAACTCAGTTAGAAATGGAGGTGATGGATAGGATTCACTTCGAGGAGAAGTGGGAAGAAGCCAATGATAGGGTAGATGACCTAGAGGATGAGGTGTGGTGCAAGAGGAGGAAGATGAACAAGATGGGCTATGCTTTTCGCACGGACATGGAGAGATTGATAGATGGGGTACATCACTACCCAGCTGAGCAAGGACAGACCTGGCATACCATAAGCCGAGACATGGTGGTGCACATCACACAGAAGGAATATCAGAGCACCATTGAGCGTGGGATGTTAGACTGAGTCTAGAGGGAAAAACTCAGTAGTGTAATATTTTTATTTAGGTGTTATTAAAATGTTGATGTAATCTCACCCTTTGTGTAAGATGTGAGATAGTGGTAAACCCCCAAATTTTTGAAAAGAGTTAGAGGAGTAGTAAGTTGGTATGTCCCCGTCTTTTGTGATAGTAGGGGATATGTGTTATCATTTATAGCAGTATGCTAGAAAAGAACATGTAATGTAACCCTTTGGCATATGAATATAAATGATCCTATTTCAGAAGCGTGCTATAAACTTATAGTTCTTTCTATTGAGAAATGTCTAAGTATTATAACTAGATAATAAAATGAAAATTTTGTGATGCAGAAAATGCCGCCCAGACGTAGAATAACTGTCCCAGAAGAGTCAGTTAATGACGAGAGAGGTCCTGTAGATCCGATACAGAGATTGGTAGATTTATTGGGAGAAGCTCTGAGGGGAAGAAATGAACCCGTACCACCCGTTCCCCAAGCTATCCCAGTAACGACCTTCAAAGATTTTAAGAGTGTAGGACCCCCAGAGTTCACGGGAACCACTGACCCGATAGTTGCGCAAACCTGGATCAAGGAGATCGAGAAGGCCTTTACTATAACTCGAGTTGGTGAAGACCAGAAGACAGTACTTGCCACATACATGATAAGGGGCGAGCAAACTATTGGTGGGAAACCAATCAGCAGAGAGCGGGGGAAGGGACGATAATGTGGGAGAGGTTTACTACGTTGTTTTTCGAAAACTATTTTCCGAAGAGTATGAAGAGTAGGATGGAAGTAAAATTTCTAGAATTAAAACAAGGTGATATGACGGTGGCGCGGTACGTAACTACGTTCAATGAACTAGCGCAGTTTGCAGAACACCAAGTTGTGGATGAGGAGAGGAAGGCGAGACATTTTGAGCAAGGGTTAAAACCATGGTTTTACAATAAGGTATCGATCTTCCAGATTGATTCCTATACAATATTGTTGGAGAAGGAAATCATTGCGGAAAGTGGCAGTGAGACCTTAATTTTGTATCATAAGGAGAAGAAGAATAAGAACGCTGGTAGTGAGCATCGTGGAGGGAGCAGGAGGAAGTAACTCCGAAAAAAGGAAATGGGAAAACAATAACAACAACAAAAACAGTAACCAAGGTGGGAGTCACCAGGGAAATTTCAAGAAGAGGACCGAAGCTTGCAACAAATGTGGAAGAAGCCATCAGGGAGAATGCTGGAAGAGGAAACACACTTGCTATAATTGCGGCCAAGAGGGGAACATATCGCCAAATTTCTCGAAGCTGAAGAAGATCAGAGGATGTTTTGCTTGTGGATCAACATAGCACCAGATAAAGGATTGCCCGAAGAAAGGAAGCGGTGGAGCTGGTGGGAGCCAAGGAGGAGGAAGTAAGTTGATGATTGGTGGACCTACGCAACCCAACCGATTGACCGCTCCAACCGTTAACATGACCATCCAAGACGCCGTAGTTGCAAAGGACGTGGTGTTAGGTATAATCCCAATCAATAATATAAATGCTTATGTATTATTTGATTCGGGTGCCACCTGTTCATTTGTATCTGAAGAATTTGCTAATAAACTTATTACACCCCGAGAACATTTAGAAAATCCTTTGAACATAGAAGTTGCGAATAAGGAAATAATCCCTGTAGAATACGTCTATCAAAATTATTGCGTAAACATTAGAGAACATGAACTAAGCATAGTCTTAATTCCTATTAAATTAGGAGAATTTGACGTAATATTGGGGATGGATTGGTTATATAACCATGCATCAGTAATTGACTGTCAGAACAAATGTGTGAACCTTCAGACTCCGGGTAAGTTTAAGGTAGTGTTTTATGGTAGCTCATCGCCTAAGCAATCGTGTTGCGTTACGATGATGCAGGCCAAGAAATTGTTAAAGAAAGGATGTGTAGGTTATTTAGCTTACGTTGTGGATACTCAGAAAAAGGGAGTAAAGATGAATGATATACCCGTAGTGAGTGAATTTCAGGATGTGTTTCTGGACGATCTTCCTGGCCTTCCGCGCAATAGAGAAATCGAATTCGTAATAGATTTAGCACTGAGAACGACACCGATTTCGAAAGCTCCATATCGTATGGCGTCGGTAGAAATGAAGGAATTGATGATACAACTTCAAGAGTTATTGGATAAAGGTTACATTCGACCGAGTGTGTCTCCTTGGGGAGCACCAATGTTATTTGTTAAGAAAAAGGACAGATCGATGAGGCTTTGTATCGATTATCGCGAATTGAATAGAGTAACGATCAAGAACAGACATCCTCTACCAAGGATAGACGACTTATTTGATCAACTGAAAGGAACGAAATGTTTCTCAAAGATTGACTTACGGACAGGATATCATCAACTGAAGGTACGGGATGAGGACATACCAAAGACTGCGTTTAAAACCCATTATGGACATTACGAGTTTTTGGTAATGTCATTCGATTTAACTAATGCTCCAGCATCATTCATGGACTTGATGAATTGAGTTTTCAAGCCATATTTGGATAAATTCGTAGTAGTTTTCATCAACGATATTTTAATATATTCGAAGACGGAGGAAGAACACACCGAACATCTGAAGATTGTTTTAGAGGCACTACAAAAGGAGAAGATGTATGCGAAGTTTTCTAAGTGCGAATTTTGGATAAAGAAAGTTCAATTCTTAGGCCACATGGTGGATGAGAATGGAATCTCAGTAGACCCCGAAAAGTTTGAAGCGGTAAGTAATTGGGAACAACCAAGAACTCCGACGGAGGTGAGATGTTTCTTAGGGTTAGCTGGGTACTATCGAAGATTCATCCAAGATTTTTCTAAGATAGCAACCCCATTGACTAATTTGACAAGGAAGATGGTGAAATTTGTATGGACCAACAAATGCGGAGAGAGTTTTCAAGAGTTGAAGAAGAGCTTAAGCGAGGTGCCTGTATTATCATTACCAGATGATACGGGATGATTTGTGGTGTACAGTGATGCGTCGCATAGAGGACTTGGTTGTGTGCTTATACAACACAGCAAGGTCATTGCGTATGCATCACGACAATTAAAGGATTACGAAAAATGATACCCTACTCATGACCTAGAGTTAGCAACCGTAGTTTTTGCATTAAAGATATGGATACACTATTTGTACGGAGAGAAATGTGAGATATAAACGGACCACAAAAGTCTAAAATATATCTTCACACAGAAGGAGTTGAACATGAGTCAGAGGAGGTGTTTAAAATTAATCAAAGATTATGACTGTGAAATTCTTTATCATCCGGGGAAGGAAAACGTAGTTGCCGACGCTCTGAGCAGGAAAGGAAGGGAGAAATTGTTTCGACTGACAACTCAAGAGGAGTTAATAAGGGATATGGAGAAACTTGAAATAGAAGTAAATGGATCCGAGAGGTTTGAAGAGAATTTATACGTAGTGGAAGCTTGTCCGACATTGTTGGATAGAGTAAAGGAAGCCCAGGAGAGAGATGGAGAATGTGAGAAAATCAAAAGAAGGATCATGGAAAAAGAGGAAGAAAAATTTTGAATAGATAAAGATGGAATCTTAAGATTCGAAGGGAGAGTGTGGGTACCGGTAGTGGCTGAGTTAAGAGAGGAAATTTTGCATGAGGCTCGTAATACGACGTATTCCATTCATCCGGGAGGCACGAAGATGTACCAGGACTTGAAGCAACATTTTTGGTGGCCAAATCTGAAACGGGAAATTTCGGAGTACGTTGGTAGATGTCTTACGTGTCAACATGTAAAAGTAGAGCATCAGCGACCGAGTGGTTTACTATAACCGTTGGAAATACCAGAGTGGAAATGGGAGCATATTACGATGGATTTTGTGGTAGGACTTCTAGTCACACAGAAAGGTTTTGATGCCATTTGGGTCATCGTGGATCAACTTATGAAGACTGCACATTTTCTACCTATCAAGATCCGCTACAGTTTAAATCAATTAGCGAGTCTGTACGTAAAAGAAATCGTTTCACGACATGGAGTGCCGGTGTCGATTGTTTCTGACCGAGACCCGCGTTTCATGTCAAAATTCTAGAAAAGCTTGCAAGAGAGGATAGGAACACAGTTAAGATTGAGTACTGCTTATAATCCTCAGACAGATGGACAGAGTGAGTAAACAATACAAATGCTAGAGGACATGCTTAGGACTTGCGTGATGGACTTCAAGGGAAATTGGGATGACCACCTACCCTTAGTCAAATTTGCGTATAATAATAGTTACCATGCGAGTATCGGCATGCCACCGTATGAAGCTCTTTACGGAAGGAAGTGCAGAACACCATTATGTTGGGATTAAGTCGGAGAACGACGAATACTCGAGCTAGAGTTAGTGCAATAGACTGCGAAGGTTGTGGAAGTGATAAGGGCCAGACTTGTAGCAGCTCAAGATCGCCAAAAGAAGTACGTAGACTTGCATCGGCAAGACCGAGACTTTGAAGTCGGCAGTTTTATATTCTTAAAGGTATCTCCGTAGAAGGGAAAAATCCATTTTAGCAAGAAAGGAAAACTAAGTCCAAGATTCATAGGACCGTTCCAGATACTACAACGAGTGGGCGAAGTAGCGTACAAAGTTGCACTACCACCTGAATTGGAGCACATCCATAATGTGTTTCATATATCTGTGTTGCGCCCGTACAAGCCTGACTACAAGCACGTGATTTCTTATGAACCCATTCAAGTGGAGAAGAACTTAGCGTACGAAGAAATTCCTGTCCAAATTCTCGATAGAAAAGAGCAAACCTTAAGAAATAAAGTTATTTTTTCTGTAAAAGTACTTTGGCGTAACCACGATGTCGAGGAGGCAACGTGGGAGTTAGAAGATAGGATGATGAGGGATTATCCCCATCTGTTTGTGTAACCTTGTAGCAATTCCGGGACGAAATTTTTAGAAGGGGGGAGGATGTAATACCCGAGAATTTTCGCGTATTATTAAATAAATACATTAATGGAAATAAATATTTATTTGAATATGAACAATTTCGTGTTATGAAATGAGATAACTCAATTATATTAAATAAATGAATAATTGAGAATATGTGGAGTTTGTGGTAAACTCGTTGAAAGTCTTGTGTGGCATAGTGATGGGAAATACTAATAGTAATGTTAATCGACGAAGAGATTATAAATTGAGCAATTAGGTAATATTAATTATCAATTGTTGTTGTAGTATACTACTAGTTGTTAATGGATGTGTGGTATATTAATTATATGATAATGAGGATTAATTAATGATTATTAATTGTCATATTAATTAATTGATAATGGTTATGATGGAATATTGATTTCTTGGTAATTAATTAATAATAGGTGATTATTATATAGATAAGTAATGGTTATGGAAACCCACAAATATGTTGACCAATGATTAATTGATATTGGTGATAATTAATTAAGGAGGTGCATAATTTAATTACTTCACATAAATGAGTAAGTCAGTAAGATAATAATATTATATTAACAGCTATGTACATATGAGCATATACAACCATATTATATGGTACAGTGTGACATTTATGTGGCTATATATATTAAGTCTTATTAAACTATATTGTATGAGCATTGTGACTAAATATATTGGGACTATATGTTATAAATACATTATCTATGTAACAATATGTATGTGGGCATGTGTAGAGATAATATACCATGAACTATTACAGTATACTAGTGTAATGAAATGTACATGGATTATATGTATATTACTTTTCCATATTTTATCTACTACATTGAAACCTTAATTATTAAGTGTGACATTTAATTATACTATATGGTTGAGATGTGTGTTAAAAATATAACATAAGAATAAGAGTTGTGTATAAGTATAGTCTAAGTGTTGCTAGAATGTTGAGTAATTAAGTTATCCCAATATGAGTGTCCCATTTGCTTCAAACTTCAGTCACGTGTGATAGCAAAAAGGCTAGCCTATGTTCTTCATTTTCTCCCAACTCTCTAGCTCATGATCATGGGAGGAGTGGTGGCCATGATGAGATCTAACAACCAATTACCAACTCCTCCATAACCTTTAAGCAATCCTAAAATCTCTTGGATTGAGTTCTTGGATAATGGCTTGGCATGGTCAAGAGATTTTCTATAAATTAAACACTTCTCTTCATCCCTTGTGTTGCTTGAATTGTTTGAGAGGTGCAATAGGGAGTGTGAGCTGCTGAGAAATTGAGGAAGTATAATCATTGTGTTGAAGAATTCCATTAAGCTTCAAGAGGTATAAAATTCTATTTCTATGTTCTTAATTCTTAAGTTTGTCAAATTCTAGAATTTGTTGAATTCTCTGTTAATTGATGTAGAATAACATGCCATTGTGTTATTTGAGTTAATATACATATTTTAGAACATGGTAGCTGGTTTGGTTCCAGGTATAGCATCTCTTGTTTCAAGGCTCTGCTTTTGCAGAGCCATTTTTTTTCAAACTATTCGAAGTGGCTCAGCCGCGCCACTTCCATAGGCTAATACCGCCCGGCCGCGCGTGGTGCAGTTCTTAGATAATGATTTGAGGTTTTTGATTTGTTTTGAGCATGCTATGATAGTTATGTTAACCCTATAAATGACCCTATAATGTGGTTAGATATTGTTTTGAACATGTTATGTTGTTTTAGCTTGATTTGAGCTAAGTTTTCAAGAAAACTTCATGTTTTGGAAAAGCTAGAAATGGTAAACTTGAATAATGTATATTATGATCTTGCAGGCATGTTAGTATGGTTTTGAAATGCATGTCTGACATACTAACTAAAGTATATGAATTTTATATTGAAGCATGAGCATGTTAGGCTTATTAGTAAGCTTTGCTAATGAAAATGTGAACTTTGAATGTGAATGTTGATGTGCTACTTTAAAAGTTAGAACCTGATGATTATGAGCAGGTTAGATGATACCTTTAGATGCACTCATGAATCATAAATGTATATATACCATGTTTAGTTATCGTAGTTCAAGGACATCATAAACGAAGCATATTTTCAAACAAAACGATGTTAACTACATATATGTGATATGAATACTCACAAGCATGTCTAATATGAGTTATATGACTACTTTATATGTTTAACAATCAATCATGTTGGACTTTGTGATTTCCTAACCTTAAATGGCCTTAATTTGTTGAGATGCCTAACTTAGGACCATCTCATGCAAAATGGGACCTAGATTTAACTAGGAGAATGCAAAAGGACCATTAACATGTTAATATGTGTTATGTATGTAAGGATGTGCAGGCTAGGCCAAGCAAATAGTTGCTCGATCTGGTTTGAGGAGTGGGGAGAAAGTGTAGCGCATTTCCTTAAGTACAAATCAGCGGCCACGCCATGATCTCTTTGTAGGATCAGTTTATGCTATTAATTTGTAGAAGTTGCATACTTGTATTATTACCCTAGCATGCATTATATGACCAATACATGTCCAATGTGTTAAGAAGTAAGCTAGATATTATGAGTGAATGTTTAATGATGTGACTATAGACTTTCAAGGGATAAGTCCAAAAAGTATTTGCAAACTATAAAGCAACGATTAAAGACTATGTTAAGTGATGTTCATGGTGACTTACAAACTGATTTGGTGTTATAAGTACGTAAGGTATGAAATGGATTATGTGAAGAGTATACAACTAAGTTAGATGTTTAAGTATGCAATTAAACTTATATATCAAGCATGAGCACAATTAGCTAATGAATATCTTATGTACATATTACTTTATGTCAGGATTTGAAAGAGTATTGTTAAGCGGTATTTTGGTAAATTGCGTTTGTGGCAAGTATCTGAACCCTATTATTATTGTTGTGTAATATCAATGCATTATTTTATTTAACAAATACCGTAAGCTATCCCTTTGAATACAAGTTAGATTACTTTCTCGTTCAAAAGAGCTAATATGTTTAAACCCTTGTGAAAGTTATTATTCATGTTAAACTTAGTATTGATCTTGAATATTGTGAAAGAGTAGATGCCATTTGTTTCGGCTAGACTATATGCATGTTTATAAAAGCTATCCAAACGAATTGATTGGTGCAGAAATCTTGAAAACTGAGTTGGACAACCCTTTTGGTAAGGGGATTGTATGTTGTTTGAAACCCCAACATATGAATAAATATTATTGTGGTGTTATGCATAACGTAAAGTATTGTAGACTGATCATCTACAGTACTTGATATTTTTGGTTATCAGTTTGATATTGGTAACTCTAGTGAAAGTTCAATGGTCCTTAGTGACTGTTCAGTATAAATTTCTTATCCAGTTGGATATATTGTTAGCCGTTGAATTCATATATATTTGTTGATTTATATTGAATTGTCATATCCCTTATTCATGATGTTATTTTGACACTTTGAACTATCCTAGAAATAACCCTTCGATATTTCAAACCTTGTGATATTATATCCTACACCCTTGTTGTATATTACTTGCTGGGCAATTTGTTCTCATCCTTGCTTATTTAAAACCTTTCAGTTAAGGAAGAACATGGAGGTGTCCCTGGAGCAGACAAGGGAAAGGGCAAGGCTACCGACTAGCTTGTCCTTTTTATGTTTAAAGTTATTATGTTATGCTAAGACTACTTGTGGACTATGTTTAAACTTAAGTAGGATTATGTAATAGGTCTTTATTCGATACTATTATGTAATCTATTAAATCTTTTGTAGGTTCTTGAGACTTGGGGAAATAATTATAATAAATCATTATAAATTATTCTAAAGTAGATTTTCCGTTGTGTATGCGTTATTTTAGTTATTATGGTTTTACCATGAGAACGTGATAAACCGAATTCGAGTGACCAAGTGAAAGTACGAATTTGGGGGCGTTACATCACGAGTACATCATTCATCCAAACATACATCATTATATACTAAAATATAACAACATATATTCTAAATTCCCAAGTTCTAAAACCTTATAACTTCTTTCATTACAAATAATGTTAATTACACTATTCTTTGCATCTTACACGAGTGACTTTTATCCGCCACCAAGGATACATAACCGTTCATTAAACTAATCTAAAGTTCATTTAACTTATTTTATATTACAAGTCTTCGCTTGATCTTCTCGCTCATTCACATTTTGAATGGCACTTTATCTGGATACTGTCATCTTGATCTTTACGGGATCCTTTAGTTCTTCTAACATCGTTCGCTGAAAATGTTTTTTTTTCATTTAAAGTAAGTGTGAGCATTCAATTGCCCAACAAATTATAACAGTTGAACAAAAAACTTTAAGAATTCTAACATTTCTTTAGATCTTCGATAACCGAATAAAGGTTATGAAGCAGCTTGAATAATAGGAAAAATCTCGATTCCTATCATTTTAAAACATTTTCACATTCAATTTGAAATACTTTCATTCTTCTACCTTTTTCACACACATCCTGTCTGGCTAGAATCATTAACACAGACTTAACAATAACGGTTCATGTATAAACAAAACATACTCATATTGAATAGTTCAATCACAGAATAGTTCATCTCATAGAAACACCAAAGTGTTCTAATTGTGGCATAAGGCCTCATACGTTCTACCACCTTGCCCAAATATCGTACATTCACACATAGACAGAACTTCTCAAGTTCAACATCTGAGAAGTTTAAGAAAATAGCATTAATTTAGAATATGAATGAAGTTAGAAAACTTGCCTTACGCACAACTACAGCTTAAAGTTTACGCTGAAGTTCTCATTCCAATTCCTATATCATATAAGAAAATAACACATACCCCAATTAGTCATATACTTGAATTACGCATTAGTTTACTTAACTTTACTTCTTAAGGTTCACGTTTTTGAAATATAAGTTTATGCGACTAATGTGATGCCCCCAAATCCAGGTTCTCTAACCTCAGATTCGGTGCTCACGATCTATCATCATCATCATCATCATTCTATAACTATTACGAAATAATAAACATACATTGTTCAGTATAATAAAGTCTCATAACATGGTCCCAAGGTCTTCATAACCTTAACTTTAAACACACCATTCAATATACAAAAAGTTTACTTAAGAAATTCCATCAGATAATAATTAAATTAACATTCATTCTAAACTACTCCTGGATCTTGCCCTTGCCTTTGTCCTTCGTGTTGGATCCTTTCGGGCTTAACTGAAATAGATGTCATGATATAGAAAGGGTAAGCAACTAATTTGTTTCGCAAGTTTATATACAAGGGAGATATATCATGACTTAGAAAGAAATATTGCGTTCAATGTTCAACAATAGTATAAGATTGTGAAGGAACATGAATTAATAATCAATAATTGAATATTCGATAATTGAATAACATGAGCTGAGTGGTTTTAAAATAACCATGAACATTTGCCAAGGTGCTCAGTTATTTAAACTGGACCTCTTAATAAGTTTTGGTATTCAAGGGGATCAGCCTTTCATACCTCGTTATTTATGCATAAACACTTAATAATCCCGAATTGATATCATGCCTTAATCAAATTCGTCCTTTTCTCAGTCAAGAGTCCTTATCATATCAATTTAATAAGAACATCTATTTAACAAATTTAGACATGCTTGATCTAGCTGATACAATTAGCATAGATCTATCTCATAAACAATTCATGAATGAAAGAAATTTAATTTAATTCACAGTTCAATAATAGTAGAACAGGAATTCAATTGCACAAAGTGCGAATTTCAATAATCAAAATAGATATGAATAATCATCAATAATTATTCACTAACATGCTTTGAAAATAATAACTCAAGTTTGAGTTAGGAAACTTGTCTCGTTTGTAGATTACATTTACTCAATTAAATACTATCCATTATGCAGTTAAATTATATTTCTTTGAGAGACCTATAGTTAATCTTTCAATTAGTTATAGTATAACATTAGATTATGTAATCACATAGATATTATACCTTACATTTAGTTCTTATAAACATTATCCTGCCTTGATAATGATACAATTAATTAACAACTACCTTTAATTCACTTAATATTATTACTTTAATAATATCTTACTTATGCTTTAGTATCAGTAATCATTTAATAATACTTTTAATCATTTACTAATATTTTATTCATTTACTAACATTATTAATTATTTAATAATATTTTATTCATTTACTAATATTATTAATCATTTAATAATATTTTATTCATTTACTAATATTTTATTCATTTACTAACATTATTAATCATTTAATAATATTTTATTTATTTACTAATATTATTAATCATTTAATAATATTTTATAGAAATTTTAATCTTAATATTTTATTTACTTAACAATATCATATTCTAATATTATTAATATCATAATAATATTTTAATAATTTAATGGATTAATAAACAATTTATTCTAATTGTTCACCTTTTATTAACCCTTTTATTTAATATCCATAAAAGGTCATAAATGATATTTCTTATCACAAATTACCAAAATGCCCTAAGATAGTCATGATGTAACATATTATGAGCATTCAAGCATAAAAATCACATTTTTATTATTAAAGACATCATTTAGCTATTTATTTTCTTTTATTGATAACTTAATCATTTTTTGGAAAAATAGCAAACTGACTCCAAAAATTCTCAACATCTGGATTTTGACAGAATATGAACCAACAATGATCCCCTAATTTTTGTGGAATTTTAGAAAATGATTTACTATTTTTAAAGTGCCCAAAACACTCAGATCTTGCTCTATTTTTCATAAATTGAGTTCTGCTCAGAAAAATATGAAATTTTCAGGGTATACTCCCCTAACATACATGAACCTACTGTAAAAATTTCAGAAGTTTCCAATGTATACAAAGTGAGATATTTGAAGGTTAATATTTCGGAGTCCTTTACGGAAATAGTCATTACGCACAATCTATAACTCGAAACGTGTCCGTTCTTTTGCCTACATGTAGATAACTTCTCAAAGTACCTTTGTGATGTTTCCTAGATTTTTAAAAGACTAGCAACTTAGCGAAACAGCCTCAAGAAAAAATAGAACAAAAACTATTTTAGGGTTTTGAACCCTTAACATTCAAAGTGGACTGTTTTGGGGACAAACAGTCCCCAAAGGTTTCAAAACTTGCTAGATTTGTGTTTTACCACTTGGGTTTACTAGATAACTCATGTATCTAGCACCCCCCTTCAACGGATCACAAATCCAAGTTGTAAAACTTGAGTTACACAAGATTTAGTGGAAGAAAAACAAAAGTTTTCACCCTTGGAGAACATATGCTCATTTTCTTCCTCTAAGCCTTTGATCTAACACTCAAGATACTTAGTTCCATACATGATGATATGTAGAACTAAGGTATCTTGAGTATTTGTACATAACCCCATCAAAACTCAAGTTAGAAAAACAAAGTAAAAGAAGAAGATGAAGGTAGGTTATACCTTGATTTTCCAAAGTAGTTTCTAAACATAGGATGCATGAACAACTAGCACTCCTATCTCTTTCTCTCTATAGCTGAAACCCTCTTTCTCTTTTCTCTCTTTTGAAGTTGGCTAGCTTGGGAGCAAAAGATAGAAGAAGATGAAGAGAAAATGAGATGTTGGAAGAATGAAATGTGTTTACAAAATGAAATGGGTAATTCACTAATAACCCCCATACTTTTATTGACCCATGGATATAGGCTTTGCCTTATCCTTTCAATTAGCTTAAACTTGTAATTAAGAGTGCTTAATAGATTGCAACCAATGAGAGCTTGACACACATGTACTTGTGTGTAAGAGTTACCAAATAAGGGACTTGATTAGCATAACCATCTTGCCATAAAAAGGCCTAAATTGTCGGTTCCTTTAGCCCCAATACTCCATTTTTCTTTTAGTTTATTCCACAAATTAGATTTATAAAAAGTCTAAAATACCCTTAATCAAGTGGACTAAGTATTAGTTTGCATGTTATTTCATTTGGGCTCCCTCCTTAATTGTTTTGGGCTATGTAATAAACATAGTCTATCAATTTTAATATATATTACCCAATTTGATTATTTAGGGTTTCCATTCCTAATCTTATAAAATTTAATTACCTATACATGTGACTTTAGCTCATAACCTAATTAGATTTACAAGAATTAGGTTTAAAATTATTAGTCACTTGAAATAATAAGTTTACCCACTTAAGTTAGTATACACATTAAATACATACTAACATTTCCTTATTACCATAACCCTTAGGTTATTTAATTGTCTCACCTAATGTATAATTAGGTTATGAAGCTTTCATTTTTAATGAAATCTATAAATGTATATATCCATAACTATAGCATATATGTTAATTGACCCATGCACCACTTCACATATGTTGTCACATATTAAATCACTGTATAACACAAAGTTTTAAATATCAATCATATACATACATATAAAGTGACTTAAAATTCACGGGTATTACATCATCCCCACCTTATAAGAATTTTGCCCCCGGAATTACCTATAGGGTTACTAAGAAAAGATGTGGATAATTTTCCCTCATCTTTTCTTCGATTTCCCACGTAGCTTCTTCAGCATTGTGGTTCATCCAAAGAACTTTTTCAGAATGTATAACCTTATTTCGCAATTTCTGTTCTTTTCTATCTAAAATTTCAACAGGAATTTCTTCATACGACAAATCCTTTTCGACCTGAATTGGCTCGTACGATATCATGTGCTTGTAATCAGGCTTATATGGTCGTAGCACTGACACATGAAACACATTATGAATATGTTCCAGTTCAGGAGGTAGAGCTACCTCGTACGCCACTTCGCCTATCTTTTTCAAAATCTCGAATGGTCAAATAAATCTCGGACTCAATTTACCTTTCTTTCCAAACCTTATCTTACCTTTCCAGGGAGATACTTTCAAAAATGCATAGCTTCCCACTTCAAAATCTCTCTTATGGCGATGTAAGTCTGCATACTTCTTCTGGCAATCTTGAGCTGCTACCAGTCGGGCTCTTATCACCTTGATGACCTCTATGGTCTGCTGCAGCAGTTCTGGTCCCAACAGTCGACGTTCACCCACTTCATCCCAGCATAAGGGCGTTCTACATTTCCTTCCATATAGTGCTTCGTACGGTGGCATTCCGATGCTAGCGTGATAGCTATTGTTGTATGCAAACTCTACTAATGGAAGATGATCCTCCCAGCTACCCTTGAAGTCCATCACAAAAGCTCTGAGTATGTCTTCAAGTGTTTGAATCGTTCGTAGCTCATTCGTAGCTGCGTCCCCATTCTTTCTTGAAGACTCTTCTAGAAGTTTGACGTGAATCACGGATCTTTATCCGATATAATAGATACTGGTATGCCATGTCTCGAGATAATTTCTTTGATATATAATTTGGATAGCTAGTCCAGACTATACCTGATCTTCATCGGCAAAAAGTGAGCCAACTTCGTAAGACGATCTACAATCACCCATATGGCGTCGTGCCCTTTTTGCGTTGCTGGAAGTCCCACCACAAAATCCATCGTGATGTGCTCCCATTTCCACTTCAGAATCTCTAAAGGCTGTAGTAATCCACTTACCATTGATGCTTTCTGCCTTGACTCTACGATAAGTTAGACATTCTTCGGCGATTCTCGCAACTTCTCTCTTCATGTTTGGCCACCAAAAGTGTTAACGCAAATCTTGATACATCTTTGTGCTTCCTGGGTGTATCGAGTACCTCGTACTGTGCGCTTCTTGCAAAATCTCTTCTCTTAGTTCTGGTACTAACGGTACTCAAATTCATCCTTCGAATCTTAGCAGTCCGGTGCCATCAATCATGTATTTCAATTCATCACCTTCAGCTAGCCGCTTCTTGATGCTGTCACAATCTCCGTCCTTCTCTTGAGCCTCCTTAACCTTATCTAATAAAGTCGGGCTCGCTGTCATTATAAATAATTTCTCATTGGTCTCCATCGGATACTTAACCTCTAAGTCAAGTCGTTCAAAATCTTTCACCATCCTCTTGAATGGTCAACTTCAGTAACTTCTCTCTGCCTTTTTTGCTCAGGGCATCTGCCACTACATTTGCTTTGCCTGGATGGTACAAAATCTCACAATCATAATCCTTGATCAATTCTAGCCATCGACGCTGCCTCATATTTAGCTCTTTCTGTGTGAAGATATACTTCAGACTCTTATGATCCGTATATATCTCACACTTCTCGCCATACAAATAGTGCCTCCAAATCTTCAAGGCAAAAACTACTACTGCTAACTCCAGGTCATGAGTCGGATAACCCTTCTCATAGTCCTTCATCTAACGTGAAGCGTATGCAATGACATTGCCATGCTGCATCAACACACATCCAAGACCCTTGTGTGACGCATCACTATACACTATAAATCCTCCTGTATTGTCTGGTAAAGCTAACACAGGTGCTTAACTGAGCCTCTTCTTCAATTCCATGAAACTTTCTTCACATTTCTCCGTCCAAACGAACTTCACCGCCTTTCTAGTAAGGTTGGTCAATGGAGATGCTATCTTTGAAAAATCTTGGATGAATCTCTGATAGAATCCTGCTAATCCCAATAAACTTCTAATTTTTGTCGGCGTCTTTGGCTATTCCCAGTTGATAACCGCTTCTACCTTTGCTGGATCCACCGAAACACCATCCTTGTTGATAACGTGACCTAAAAATTGCACTCTCCGCAACCAAGACTCACACTTGGAGAACTTTGCATACAACTTCTCCCTTCTTAACGTCCCCAACACTATCCTTAGATGTTCAGCGTGCTCTTCCTCTGTCTCTGAATATACCAGAATGTCATCGATGAACACGACAACAAACTTATCTAAATACTGTTTAAACACTATGTTCATCAAGTCCATGAATGCTGCTAGCGCATTCGTCAACCCAAAAGACATTACCAGAAACTCAAAGTGTCCATACCGAGTTCTGAATGCCGTCTTTGGAACATCCTCCTGCCTCACCTTCAATTGGTGATAACCGGTTCTCAATTCAATTTTTGAAAAGTATTTCGCCCCCTTCAACTAATCAAACAAATCGTCGATCCTAGGTTACGGGTACTTGTTCTTAATGGTGACCTTGTTCAATTCCCGGTAGTCAATACAAAGCCTTAATGACCCATCCTTCTTCTTTACGAATAAGACTGGTGCTCCCCACGTTGATACGCTCGGTCGAATTTATCCCTTATCTAACAATTCTTGTAGTTGAACCATCAGTTCCTTCATTTCTACCGAAGCCATACGATACGGCGCTTTAGATACCGGTGATGTTCCTGGTGCCAAATTGATAACAAACTCTATCTCTCTATCTGGTGGCAATCCCGGAATTTCATCTGGGAAGACGTCAACGAATTCCCTTACAATAGGTATCTGACCCAGTTCACCCTCGACTTTGCGGGTATCCATAATGTGAGCTAAATAACCTATACAACCCTTCCTAAGCAACTTCTTTGCTTGCATCATCGTCAGACAACAAGATTGTCTCGACGATTTACTGCTATGAAATACCACCTTTGACTTATTCAGAGTCTTTAGGTGTACACACTTTTTCTTACAGTAAATGATCTCTCCGTGACTTGACAACCAATCCATCCCGAGGATTACATTAAACACTCCAAGACGAATCGGTATCAAATCCACGTTGAGCTTAAACCCTCTTACATCTGCACAACAGTTCCTATGGATGTAGTCTATAGGGATAATTTCTTTGTTTGCTACTTCTACATTCATTGGGTGTTCTAATAGTTCACGAGGTAAACTTAATCTTTGAGCAAATTCATCAGATACGAAAGAACATGAAGCTCCCGAATCGAATAACACATAGGCATTTATATCATTGATAAGAATTATACCTGACACCACCTCCCTGGATGCCATGGCATCTTGCACTGTCATATTGAATGTCCTCACTGTCGGCTTGTTTGGCTGGGCTGGTCCTCCACTGGTTGTCTTAGTGTTATTGCCCCTGTTGCCATTTCCACCATCCGTGCTTTTCTTCTTCGGGTAATCCTTGATCCGATGTCCCACTTCACCACAGTTAAAGAAACCTCCCTTCTTCACCTTAGGACAATTGGGTGAGGTATGCCCTTCTTGTCCACAGGTATAACATACCGTTTTTCCTTTCAAGCACTCCCCCGAGTGACCCTTTCCACAGTTCCCACACCCCGACTTCTTTTGTTGCACGCTTCCTTGCTGCATCTCCAGATTACTACCCCCACTGCTCCATTTCCGCTTCTTATTGTTACTACCGCCACTGCTGACATTTTGATTCCCACCTTCTGATTTCTTCTTATTCTTCTCCCGATTGTATCTTGAGACCGCTTCGCTTCCTCCTTCTGCTATAAGAGCTTTTTCCAACAGAGTTGAGAATGATGCGATTTATAAAACCGCTACCTTACTATAAATCCACGGCTTTAGTCCATTTTCAAACCTTCTTGCTTTCCTCACCTCCGTGTCCACCTGATGTGGAGCGGATCTAGCCAATTCATTGAACTTCGCAGCGTACTCTGACACTGACATATTCTCCTGTTTCAATTCCAAAAACTTGATCTCCATTCTCGCTTGTGTACTCTCAAGGAAGTAGTTCTCAAAGAACAACTTCTTGAACGCTTCCCAAGCCACGATCCCAGTCCCGACTTTGTTCTGGTTGGCCTCCCACCAATAGTTAGCCTCACCCTTCATTAAGTAGGTAGCAAAGATTGTCTTCTGCTCTTCTGCTACTCTAGCAATAATGAAGGCCTTCTCAATCTCCTTTATCCATGTCTGGGCCTCTATCGGGTCTGCTGTTCCTCTAAACTCCGACGGTCCTACTGCCTTGAAGTCCTTAAAGTTGACTAATTAGTTTCACTTTGATTTCACAGAGGTTGAGCTTGATTCCTCATAGCTTCAGCCATCATGTTGATAAAGTCTTGCATTGGGTTCGGTTGAGCTCTTGCTGCATTATTAACTGACTCTTCAATCTCTTGGTTCCTTAGTACTCGTCTGGGCGGCATTATCTAGTGAAACAAAATTCTAATATGTTACTCGGGTTTTATTATCATATAAGCACATAGCATGTAACACGCTACTGTATTCAAACAATCATATGATCATTATGTGAGAGTTTTTAAGTAACCAAGATTTGGAAGTCTTTCTCCCTGATTAGTGGGTTAAGTTTGTTTTTAAAAATTCACAAATCAGTCTACTGGATTCACATAACATTAAATAGGGAATTTACTATTTAAATTTTCCAACACATATCATAATAATAATGCATTTATATTCATATACCAATCTTCAGTGTCTCACATGATTAATACAAGTATATTTTTATAAATGCTACTATCCCATTTAAACAAAAAAGATGGGATTCACTCAAAATGATACATCCCTACGAACACAAATAGGGATACTACCTAACTACCTACTACCTCACACCTGCTGAGACTATTACACAAAAAGGTGTACTAATGCATCTATCTACAATTGGGTCATCACATAATCATCACTGGTGGCCCTGCTGGGTCACCTGCATAGGGTCCTGGGGAAACAACCCCTCCATAACTCTACGCCGAACGGATCGGTTCGACTCCCCTATCTCCTCGCGAGGCCTGACACTCACCCCCTTCTGGCTCTGGAAGGCTGCATCAAGCGTTAGCCCTAATGTCTCTATCCTGGTGTCTTTTGCCAACAGCCCACCCTCCAACTGGTCGACCCTCGTAATCGCATTGTACCAAGCTTCATCCATCCTAGTCCTCTCCACCCTTTCTAGCTCAAGATCAGCAATCAAGGCTTGCAGCTGCACCCTCAGCATCCCAACTTGCAACTGGGACTCGTCTAACTTCCCTTTCTGCTCGACCACCTCCATCTGGGCTTGAAAAGTTGCATCCTTGTATTGACTTTCGGTGAATTGGAGGGTGTGGTTTTCAACCTCTAATTCACCCACTCTGTCTTCTAGTTGACTGATTCTCCTCAGCAAATCCTCTACCGGAGGACCATGAGGAATATCTTCGGTAACCTCATGCTCGATGGGCTCCTGATCTACTGAGTGACTTCCCTGGCGCTCGACAGACATCCTACAAACACCATAAATAAAACCAACATCAGTACTGCAATAAAATATATTCATTGATGAAATGAAATAATATTTTATTAAGTACAACACAAACCCGATGAATTTCCACAATCCATCTCCTAACATACTCTATAAGAGTTTTCTACTAAGGTTATAGCCTGGGTTTCACATTCCTAATGTTTATAACCTATAGCTTTGATACCAACCTGTGACGCCCCAAATTCAGGTTCTCTAACCTTAGATTCGGTGCTCACGATCTATCATCATCATCATCATTCTATAACTATTACGAAATAATAAACATACATTGTTCATTATAATAAAGTCTCATAACATGGTCCAAAGGTCTTCATAACCTTAAATTTAAACACACTGTTCAATATACAAAAAGTTTACTTAAGAAATTCCATCAGATAATAATTAAATTAACATTCATTCTAAACTACTCCTGGATCTTGCCCTTGCCCTTGTCCTTCGTGTTGGATCCTTCGGGCTTAACTGAAATAGATGTCATGATATAGAAAGGGTAAGCAACTAATTTACTTCGTAAGTTTATATACAAGGGAGATATATCATGACTTAGAAAGAAATATTGCGTTCAGTGTTCAACAATAGTATAAGATTGTGAAGGAACATGAATTAATAATCAACAATTGAATATTCGATAATTGAATAACATGAGCTGAGTGGTTTTGAAATAACCATGAACATTTGCCAAGGTGTTCAGTTATTTAAACTTGACCCCTTAATAAGTTTTGGTATTCAAGGGGATCAGCCTTTCATACCTCGTGATTTATGCATAAACACTTAATAATCCGACATTGATATCATGCCTTAATCAAATTCATCCTTTTCTCAGTCAAGAGTCCTTATCATATCAATTTAATAAGAACAACTATTTAACAAATTTAGACATGCTTGATCTAGCTGATACA
This sequence comes from Panax ginseng, assembly GCA_020205605.1. Taxonomy (NCBI): domain Eukaryota; kingdom Viridiplantae; phylum Streptophyta; class Magnoliopsida; order Apiales; family Araliaceae; genus Panax; species Panax ginseng. Next base: position 133,308,398 of record CM035128.1, read on the forward strand.
ATTAGCATAGATCTATCTCATAAATAGTTCATGAATGAAAGAACTTTAATTTAATTCATAGTTCAATAATAGTAGAACAGGAATTCAATTGCACAAAGTACGAATTTCAATAATCAAAATATATATGAATAATAATCGATAATTATTCACTAACATGCTTTGAAAATAATAACTCGAGTTTGAGTTAGGAAACTTGCCTCGTTTGTAGATTACAGCTACTAAATTAAATACTATCCACTATGCAGTTAAATTATCTTCCTTTGAGAGACCTATAGTTAATCTTTCAATTAGTCATAGTATAACATTAGATTATGTAATCACATAGATATTATACCTTACATTTAGTTCTTATAAACATTATCTTGCCTTAATAATGTTACAATTAATTAACAACTACCTTTAATTCACTTAATATTATTACTTTAATAATATCTTACTTATGCTTTAGTATCAAGAATCGAGTTAATAATACTTTTAATCATTTACTAATATTTTATTCATTTACTAACATTATTATTCATTTAATAATATTTTATTCATTTACTAATATTATTAATCATTTAATAATATTTTATACAAATTTTAATCTTAATATTTTTATTTAGTTAACAATATCATATTCTAATATTATTAATATCATAATAATATTTTAATAATTTAATGGATTAATAAATAATTTATTCTAATTGTTCACCCTTTATTAAACTTTTTATTTAATATCCATAAAAGGTCATAAATGATATTTCTTATCACAAATTACCAAAATGCCCTAAGATAGTCATGATGTAACATATTATGAGCATTCAAGCATAAAAATCACATTTTTATTATTAAAGACATCATTTAGCTATTTATTTCTTTTTATTGATAACTTAATCATTTTTTGGAAAAATATCAAACTGACTCCAAAAATTCTTAACTTCTGGATTTTGATAGAATATGTACCAACAATGATCCCCTAATTTTTCTGGAATTTCAGAAAATGATTTACTATTTTTAAAGTGCCCAAAACACTCAGATCTTGCTCTATTTTTCATAAATTGAGTTTTGCTCAGAAAAATATGAAATTTTTAGGGTATGCGCTACTAACATACATGAACCTACTGTAAACATTTTGGAATTTTCCAGTGTATACACAGTGAGATATTCGAAGGTTAATATTTCGGAGTCCTTTATGAAAATAGTTATTGCGCACAATCTATAACTCGAACCGTGTCCGTTCTTTTTCTAACATGTAGATAACTTCTCAAAAAACCTCTGTGATTTTTCCCAAATTTTTAAAAGACTAGCAACTGACCGAAACAGCCTCAAGAAAAAATGAAACAATAACTATTTTAGGGTTTTGAACCCTTAACATTCAAAGTGGACTGTTTTGGGGAAAAACAGTTCCAAAGATTTCAAAACTTGCTAGATTTGTGTTATACCACTTGGGTTTACTAGATAACTCGTGTATCTAGCACCCCCCCTTCGACGGATCACAAATCCATGTTGTAAAACTTGAGTTACACAAGATTTAGAGGAAGAAAAACAAGAGTTTTCACCCTTGGAGAACATATGCTCATTTTCTTCCTCTAAGCCTTTGATTTAACACTCAAGATACTTAGTTCCATACATGATTATATGTAGAACTAGGGTATCTTGAGTATTTGTACATAACCCCGTCAAAACTCAAGCTAGAAAAATAAAGTAAAAGAAGAAGATGAAGGTAGGTTATACCTTGACTTAGTTGCTACCTTTCTTTATTTTCCAAAGTAGTTTCTAAACCTAGGATGCATGAAAATCTAGAAATCCTATCTCTTTATCTCTATAGCCGAAACCCTCTCTCTCTTTTCTCTCTTTTGAAGTTGGCTAGCTTGGGAGCAAAAGATAGAAGAAGAAGATGAAGAGAAAATGAGATGTTGGAAGAATGAAATGTGTTTACAAAATGAAATGGGTAATTCACTAATAACCCCCATATATTGACCCATGGATACAGGCTTTGCCTTATCCTTTCAATTAGCTTAAACTTGTAATTAAGAGTGCTTAATAGATTGCAACCAATGAGAGCTTGACACACATGTACTTGTGTGTAAGAGTTACCAAATAAGGGACTTGATTAGCATAACCATCTTGTCATAAAAAGGCCTAAATGGCCGGTTCCTTTTGCTCCCAATACTCCTCCATTTTGCTTTTAGTTTATTGCACAAATTAGATTTATAAAAAGTCTAAAATACCCTTAATCAAGTGGACTAAGTATTAGTTTGCATGTTATTTCATTTGGGCTCCCTCCTTAATTGTTTTGGGCTATATAATAAACATAGTCTATCAATTTTAATATATATTACCCAATTTGATTATTTAGGGTTTCCATTCCTAATCTTATAAAATTTAATTACCTATACATGTGACTTTAGCTCATAACCTAATTAGATTTACAAGAATTAGGTTTAAAATTATTAGTCACTTGAAATAATAAGTTTACCCACTTAAGTTAGTATACACATTAAATACATACTAACATTTCCTTATTACCATAACCCTTAGGTTATTTAATTGTCTCACCTAATGTATAATTAGGTTACGAAGCTTTCATTTTTAATGAAATCTATAAATGTATATATCCATAACTATAGCATATATGTTAATTGACCCATGCACCACTTCACATATGTTGTCACATATTAAATCACTGTATAACACAAAGTTTTAAATATCAATAATGTATATACATATATAGTGACTTAAAATTCAAGGTTATTACAACTAACTTTCATTATCGGTTTATAGCTTAATAACATACGAAGATGTCTTACTCATACATTCATCATCTTTGATGATTTTCATTCTTATCTTTTTCTTATAAATTCTCTAGGACTCAGCACACATTACTTCTCTACTAGTAGTCCATATTGTACTCTGAGTGGTTTCCCACAAATAACCAACAAACAAGTTCACGTCTCATCCACACTGCCATCACAGCGAGTTAGATCGGTTGTCAGTTTCGTATATACCTTCACTCTCTAAAGGAATTGTTTAGCCCAGCTCCCATATGTCAACCATCAAAGGTTACGATTGTACCACAACCTAAACTTTATCTTAACTTATCCGAATCATTAATCTATAATATTCGTTTAATTAATTTCTTATTCCTTTTGGCTTTCTAGCAACTAAATGCCATACCTTAGGATTCATTCTTTATCCGACTCACATTCGGCTTTCCTCAATCTTGTTACCATTTGTTACGGCTTTCTCAATAATTCATATCTTACTTACTACCTTCGTCAACGTCTACGTCATACAACTAGGGTATTCTTAGATAGAACGTTAGTCCAACGCGAATACGATTCACGAGGATCATTTACGTATTCAACATTCATGTTGCTCGTCTCTTAATCTCTCATTCTACTTTTACTCAAGGTTTTAATCGCTTTCAATCGTTATCCATCCCATGAACCCCATGTACTTTATTCTTTCTTAATGTCGAAGCCATACTGTTCATTGTATGCTAAGACTGATCGTTCATCGCAACCGCATTGTGTTCACAGCATCTATACGCCTTACACTTATCTCTCATTACCAAAAATTAACATCTAAATCAACGTCAAAGGAATCACAACCATAGCAATCCACCACATTCGTTTATCGCGACTACGGTCCCCGGATATCGGTTCCGTAACCCGCATCTACATTCTTTATCTTTTAATCTAGTTTAATCTTTTTGTTCAACCTTTAATAAAGGTTTAAATTACTTGTTTAAGTGTTATATTCGATGAACTATACGTTTATTAGCTTTCGTTACACTTTCCCCAGTTTTTGAGAAGTTAAAAGCTCATTACCAGGCTTTTTCCCTGCACCGGCGTTGCGGCGCCACTCTCTTCTTTATCTCTCATGCCATGGCACGAGACTTCAGTGTCTGGCTCCCCGGTCTGGCGCTGTAGCGCCACCCTACAAGGCATGGTTGGCATTGCGGTGCCAAGCCTTACTTCTCAAAAAATTTTCTAAGTGTTTACACTGGTTTAAAACAATTACTTCCCGTTTCCATAACTTCTTCGTTATAACTCGGAATGAGGTCATTCAAAATCCATTCTCTTCCTTATATTACGTACATCAATACCCCTCAGATAGAAGTTCATTTTGAATCCATTAACGTGCCATTCAATTAGCTTAATCTTTGCTCTTCGTTTATTTTAAGTTTTTGAATGCTCTTCATTCATTCGTCCGTAATTCGGTCATCCGAACTTAGAATTCGTTCGTTCTTAAGTCCACGACTAATGTTTTCTACCTTTTCTTTCATTCTTATGAAACCCTACATATTCGAGTTCATTTACTAACTTTCTAATTCTCGTTTGTCTATTACAAAATTTTTGCCATAACTTCGTTATAGCTCAGTTTTAATCCATTCTTCATGAACGTTTCTACTGTTCTTAACCAAGAAATAAGCATCTAACTTATACACGATGGTTTTAAACTTGTCCATCAACAACAATTATCCTACGATGGTTTTAAATTTGTCCATCAACAACGTTCTTCGTGTTCTTCGCGTGTTCTTCGTGTTCTTCGTTCGTTCTTTATTTTTAATCGATATTTTGATTACGATTTCACTTTTTCTTGGAATTTGATGTTATAGAACACCATTCCTTACTTATTTCACCTACTCATTCATATAATCCACTCGAATCATTCTGATTCATTACGAATCTTACACTTCCTTAAGAAATTTATTTACTAAACTTCATATTCTTATTTTCTTTATTTCTTATGATTTCAACTATATGAAATCATCCCTAACATCATCTACTTCTTATTCTCATTAAGTTATGTTTTAAACATATAAAACTTAAAGAAAATTTATTAGAAGCTAGGTTTTTGGAATACCTCTCTTCTTTAATCATCCTCTGTTGGACAAAGCGTGCACTCGGGCAAGATTTTCTTCTTCCTTTTCCTCTTCTTTCTCCCATCCGAACTCTCTCTCTCTCTCTCTCTCTCTTTCTCTCAAAGTGTAGGATTTTCAAAATCCTAACAATTGATTTAAGCTTCCTATTTATAGAAAACCAAGACTAGGGGCAAAATAGTCCCTCAAACCTCCTTACTATTCATGACTTAAGCACTAAGTTTACTTAATCATTAAGTTTACTTAGTCCTTAAGTTTACTATTTCCACCTTCTTAGTTAACCTCCTTACTATTCACGAAACTTAGCCTGTAAGTTTCGTGGTTCCGTCTTTCAGGTTTTGTCCGATAGTTTTAAAAACTATGATTCTCGGAATCCAAATATTTTTGGATATTTCGTCTTTCCTTAATCAATTAACTTTTATGTATTCTTCGGATTTCTGAAAAACTGAAAAACACTTTTTGGTGTTAAGCGTTTTCCTTCACGTTTCCCCCTAACGTAACTAAACGAATGAAAAGTACATAACAATACTTTTCATCATTTTTATTTCGTCCGATTTCTTTATGTTTTTTGAGAAAAACTTTTATCGACTTACTTAACTTTTCATGATATATTATCTTCAAATCTTTCGACGGAATGTCATTTTGACATACCGAACTCTCGAAACGGCTTAGGTTATTCAAACCCTAACCCTTAGGGTTTCGTCAGGTAAATAGTGCCTATTTTGTCTTTTTCCCCGAAAATATTTTTGTTCCCAGAAATTTTTTATTTTCGTCTTCAAAATTCTTACTCGTTCAATCTAGCTCGTATCTAGAATCCTCCCGACTTATAATCATCCTAGGTTCTAGAACGATTAATGAACACATAGCACCTAATAGTATTAATAAAAATTCATTTTATTAATAACTAATTCTTTAAATCTTAATTTCTGGATAATCAGAATTTCTGTGTTGTCACATCCTTCCCCCTTTATAAAAATTCTGCTCTTGGAATTTCTTAAAACCACACCCATACCCGGGTCATCACATTCACCCCTTCTTCACAGAATTTGGTCCTCGAAATTTTAGCTTACTCTTTTTCTCAACTTCTCTTCAAAAGAGTCCTAATCTTTCAAACATTCTCTTACCTTCATAACATATCAAGAATTATGAAGTAGAATGAGCAAGGAGGAATATAAAAATTCCTTTAAAACATTTCATACTTTTGCTGAGGGGTCAAATTGACCATGAACTTTTACTAGTTTTAACAGCATGATGCCATAAACCTTCTTCCACGGTCAGTTTACAATCACTAAGAAGGTAAACTACCTCTTTTATATAAAGGCGATCAACCCATTGTATAACCCTATTTTGGGGTGTGTTCACCTCAGACTTAATCATTAGATTCTGCACCAAAACAATTTGGATTGGCACAACTTCTTCAAAGAAAGCTCGATTTTCTTTTAAACATGACATAAATTGGATATCGACTTGAAACATTCGTCTAGTCAACTCAATTGACATCGACTACTTCTTTAAATTCTTTTTTAATACATCAAAACATTTTATGAGGTCATGATATCGTACTTTTCACAGTACGTTGAGGACTTCGTTAGTTTGTGACTTTGTCATTATACATCATACCATAGCGGGTTGTTGATCCTAAGATCACATCCAACACCAGGTTTAATTACATTAATAACTCCATCATTTTACCATCCTTGCATCGAATGCATGGATGATATAAAATTCATTTTGATATTTTAAACCGATTTATGTCCAGCCGAAACAATTAGCATAGACATACTAAGAATAGTTCTTTTTAAAATCCATTGGTTCCAAAAGTTGAACCAATTCTTTCATTTTCAAAATGCGCACACATGAGCACGATTTCAATAAATTTTGAAATCTAGCATATCTAGATGACTTGGAATATCCTATTCTCCATCTTCCTTCATTGTCTTACTTGCAAAAATACTTAATCTCCTCTAGCACCATCAATGCTAAGTTTACTGAAAATACTTACTTTTAGTCTAAACATCTTTATACCTTAGTACAATCCATCAACTTACCACACATTATGAGTTCAAGAACTTTCCACAATAATATGAGTTTAAGAACTATCCTAGTCAGACTATAGGCGTCCATTCGCTGAGAAGTTTGAAAACATACCATATAATTATGAGTCAAGAACTTACCATAAGTATGAGTTTCAAGAACTCGCACCTACTTTATCGTTCTCTACCTATCAAGTATATACATGAGAAAAGATTCACCTTCTCATCATATACATCTTGATAGCGCGACCAATTCTAATGATTATCACTATAATAAGCTAAGCAGTTGTTACACCAAGCACAAACCTTTGCCCATAACAAAGGTTCATACAACTCAGCTATCACATGAGTCCTCAATTAAAATTTTACAAATTCTAAATTTCTCTTTACTTAATACGAATTTTTTTAATTGTATGCTATCCTTCATAACTCAAATGAAGTTCTTCTTCCGCATTTACTTCAGTAGTACCATTCATTCATAGCATTAGCTATAAATCATTCATCGCTTAACAAAGACATCTCATTATTACGATGTACTATGATCACGTGGTGATCTTCTTATCCTTCTCTCTATGATTAGTCTTAGGTACTCATACCTAAGGTTTATAACCTATCAGCTCTGATACCAACTTGTAAAGCAATCAAATCCAAATATATCTTCACACCGAATTCAAATGACGTCACGAGTACATCATTCATCCAAACATACATCATTATATACTAAAATATAACAACATACATTCTAAATTCCCAGGTTCTCAAACCTTATAACTTCTTTCATTACAAATAATGTTAATTACACTATTCTTTTCATCTTACAAGAGTGACTTTTATCCGCCACCAAGGATACATAACTGTTCATTAAACTAATCTAAAGTTCATTTAATTTATTTTATATTACAATTCTTCGCTTGATCTTCTCCCTCATTCACATTTTGAATGGCACTTTATCTGGATACCGTCAGCTTGATATTTACGGGATCCTTAAGTTCTTCTACCATAGTTCGCTGAAAATGTTCTTTTTCATTTAAAGCAAGTGTGAGCATTCAATTTCCCAGCAAGTTATAACAGTTGAACAAACAACTTTAAGAATTCTAACATTCCTTTAGATCTTCGATAACCGAACAAAGGTTATGAAGCAGCTTGAATAATAGGAATAATCTCGATTCCTATCATTTTAAAACATTATTCACATTCACTTTGAAATACTTTCATTTTTCTACCTTTTTCATACACATCATGTCTGGCCAGAATCATTAGCACAAACTTAACAATAACGGTTCATGTATAAATAGAACATACTCATATTGAACAGTTCAATTAGAGAACAGTTCATCTCATAGAAACACCGAAGTGTTCAAATTGTGGTACAAGGACTCATACGTTCTACCATCTTGAACAAATATCACACATTCGCACATAGACAGAACTTCTCAAGTTCAACATCTGAGAAGTTTAAGAAACTAGCATTCATTTAGAATATGAATGAAGTTAGGAAACTTGCTTTAGGCACAGCTACGGCTTAAAGTTTACGCTGAACTGCTCATTCTAATTCTTATATCATATAAGAAAATAACACATAACCCAATTAGTCATATACTTGACTTACGCATTGGTTTAATTAATTTTACTTCTTAAGGTTCGCGTTCTTGAAATATAAGTTTACGCGACTAACTTTCATTACCAGTTTACGGCATAATGACATACGGAGATGTTTTACTCATACATTCATCATCTTTGGTGATTTTCATTCTTATCTTTTTCTTATAACTTCTCTAGGACTCAGTACACATCGCTTCTCTGCTAGTAGTGCATATGGTAGTCTAAGTGGTTTCCCAAAAACAACCAACAAACAAGTTCCCGTCTCATCTACACTGCCATCACAGTGAGTTAGATCAGTTGCCAGTTTTGTATATATCTTCGCTCTCTAAAGGAATTGTTTAGCCCAGCTCCCATATGTTAACCATCAAAGGTTACGATTGTACCACAACCTAAACTTTATCTTAACTTATCTAAATCATTAATCTATAATATTCTTTAAATCAATTTCTTATTCCTTTTGGCTTTTTGGCAACTAAATGTCATACCTCATGATTCATTCTTTATCTGACTCACATTCGGCTTTCCTCAATCTTGTTACCGTTTGTTACGGCTTTCTCGATAATTCATATCTTACTTACTACCTTTGTCAACGTATACGTCATATAACTAGGGTATACTTAGAACGTTCGCCTGACGCGAATATGATTCACGAGGATCGTTTACGTATTCAACGTTCACGTTGCTCGTCTCTTAATCTCTCATTCAACTTTTACTCAAGGTTTTAATCACTTTCAATCGTTATCCATCCCATGAACCCTATGTTCTTTATTCTTTCTTAATGTCAAAGCCATACTGTTTGTTGTATGCTAAGACCGATCGTTCATTGCAATCGTGTTGTGTTCACAACGTCTATATGCTTTACACTTATCTCTCATTACCAAAACATAACATCTAAATGTTATTCATTACCCTCACCACTCAACGTCTAAGGAATCACAACCATAGCAATCCCCCACGTTCGTTTATCGCGACTACGGTCCCCGGATATTAGTTCCGTAACCCGCATCTACATTCTTTGTATTTTAATCTCGTTTAATCTTTACGTTCAACCTTTAGTAAAGGTTTAAATACTTGTTTAAGTGTTATATTCGATGAACTATACGTTCATTAGCTTTTGTTACACTTCCCCCAGGTTTTGAGAAGTTAAAAGCTCATTACCGGGCTTTTTCTCTGCACCAGCGCTGCGACGCCACTATGTTCTTTATCTCTCATGCCACGGCGCGAGACTTCAGTGTCTGGCTCCCCGATCTGGTGCTGCAGCGCCACCCTACAAGGCATGGTTGGTGCAGTGGCACCAAGCCCTACATCTCAAAACATTTTCTAAGTGCTTACTGGTTTAAAACAGTTACTTCCTGCTTCCATAACTTATTCATTATAACTCAAAATGAGGTCGTTCCAAAACCATTCTCTTCCTTATCTTACGTAATTTAATACCCCTTAGACAAAACTTTGTTCTGAATCCATTAATGTGCCATTCAATTGGCTTAATCTTCACCATTCGCTCGTTTTACGTTTTTAACGCTCTTCGTTCATTCGTCCGTAATTCGGTCATCCAAACTTGGAATTCATTCGTTCTTGAGTCCACGACTCATGTTTTCTATGTTTTCTTATATTCTTATGAAACCCTACACATTCGAGTTCATTTACTAACTTTCTAATTCTCGTTTGTCTTTTACAAAATTTTCGTTATAACTTCGTTATAGCTCAGTTTTGATCCGTTCTTCATGAACGTTTCTACTATTCCTAACCAAGCAATAAGCATCTAACTTTTACGAGATGGTTTTAAACTTGTCCATCAACAACAATTATCCTATGATGGTTTTAAATTTGTCCATCAATAACGTTATTCGTGTTCTTCGCGTGTTCTTCGTGTTCTTCGTTCGTTTTTCATTTTTAATCGATATTTTGATTACGATTTCACTTGTTATTGGAATTTGATGTTATAGAACACCATACCTTGCTTATTTCATCTACTCATTCATATAATCCACTCAGATCATTCTGATTCATTACGAATCTTACACTTCTTTAAGAAATTTATTTACTAAATTTCAAATTCTTATTTTCTTTATTTCTCATGATTTTAACCATATGAAATCATCCCTAACATCATCTGCTTCTTATTCTCATTAAGTTATGTTTTAAACATATAAAACTTAAAAGAAAATTTATTAGAAGCTAGGTTTTTGGATTACCTCTGTTCTTTAATCTTCCTCCGTTGGACAAAGCGTGCACTCGGGCAAGCTTTTCTTCTTCCTTTTCCTTTTCTTTCTCCCATCCGAACTCTCTCTCTCTCTTTGTCAAAGTGTAGGATTTTCAAAATCCTAAAAAATTGATTTAAGCTTCCTATTTATAGAAAACCAAGACTAGGGCAAAATAGTCATTTCGCCCCCCAAACCTCCTTACTATTTGTTAACGCCAAGATCTTTTCCTACGTCCCAATCATGTAAAATGCGTCTGATCCTGCACAATAAACACCACAACACCAAAAGCTTGATGGCTTCGACCATCGGGGGATAGCTCCGGCGTGAGAGTCGGTATAGGTGATCACAAGGTTTAAAATGGAGGATGAAAATATCTAGTGTATTGAAAGAGATAAAAATATCAGTTACCTTTTCTTGTGTGATGCCCTTGTCCTCATATACTCTCATGCACAATTTCTTGTGCCACCTACTATCATCTAACACAGTTCCCTACCTTTAGTGATCTCAGCCGACTGCATGCAGCTCACCCACCACATCTTATCACTATTTTCCATCGCCGACCAACTAAAATCCCATCCACATTAATGCATGGCAGAGATAACAGTCAACTGTTATCTTTGTTATCTTTATTGGTCAAAGCCCAAGTGAAGATATATAGCTATCTAATGGGTCAGTCCACTGATCTGACCCAACACTTTGAAGATCAAACAAAGGTGACCCATCGACTTAGTCCAACTGATCGGGCCCAATAGAAGCGACCCAATGGGTTAACCAAATAACTCAGCCCAATTCATTCGGCCCACTACATGAAATATCATGGCCCAACATTGCCCCCTAGTTTTTTATTAAACATGATGTTTAATAGAAAACTATAAATGTCCACGATATGAAGAACTTGATAGGATCGAAAGAGGCCCAAAATAAAAACCAACCAGGACATATCTGATAGATATAACATAGCGGAATAAAATAAAACTGAAAGCCCAATTGAGAAGCCCAAGTCGGTTAATATCTTTTCAAATTCACCATCATTGCTGTCAATTAATGTGCCATCTTCGTGCACCGTGAACAACTGAAGGGACAGTTGTTATTAAACCCCTTTCTTCACAATTTTGACAGCTTTACCTACTCATTTCAAATTTCAATCTCTTGAGCTCTCATCTGTTCTCTCGAACCCTCTTCTTCTTTGTAAATTGTTAACAATGGCTTCTCAAGAATCCGGTCAAGAAAGCCCACTCAAGGTAACCCCCATCACTTCCATTCCTCCCAGCCCAAGTCCTACCAAAGGGGCTTCGGGTTCCAATCCCAAATCAACCACTACTACTAGCAAAAATAAAATTCCAAAACCTGCTCTTCCTCCTTATGAATTCTTCAAGAATACAGAACACTTTTCTCATGCCAACACCCCCTCCATAATTATAGAGGTTGAGTTGCGCAACATTCGGATACGGTATCAAATTTCGGACACTCACCAGCTAAGAATGCCTTCTTCCTCCGAGAAGATGTATCAAAGGCCGGATGGTTGGACCGCCATTCCTCTTACCCTCTTGGAAAAGGGGATCCATTTTCCTCTGTATCCCTTTCTGATTACTATCTTAGGGTTTATCAGTGTCGGTTTTACCCAACTTGTCCCGAATTCATACATCCACATTCTAGCCTTTATCGTCTTCTTCCACGAGGTAGGGGTTACACCTACCTTGGACTTGTTCTTTTCTGCTTATTATACCGGTAAATCTTGTGAAAAGGGGTTTAAATCCCTAAGTAAACAATCCTCGAAACCCAGCGAGAATTTCGCAAGGTGATCTTTGGTAAATACTCCTTCGAGTAACAAGGGATGGCACAAAAAATGGTTCTTTATCAAAGGACCAGAGATAACTTCTATCCCAGATTGGACTACTGCTGAAAAACTATCTGCAGATGTTGGGGATATCTTCGAAGAACTCATAATATTAGTTCTGAATCATTGTTATTTACTTCTTGCAGTGTCTCTGATCAAACCAACCTCTTCAGATGTGAAAGATCTTGAAGTATTCTTATATAAGAAAGATTCAGAATCCCCTGATGAACCCTCAACTGCTGAACCCCCTACCGAAGAGCCTCCAACAACTGAAATTCCAACAACCGATCCTCAGTCGATCGAAGCTCCTACCACATCCGAACCTGCTCATATTTGCCGAAAGAAAAGAGAAGTTCAAAAAGCCAAGCCCACTCCTCCATCAACCTTTAACAAGAGACTGTTGGACCTTTCTCTGAATTAACGCAGCCGAGTCATCCGTACAAAAAAGAAGAGGACCAAAATAACCCCTCTTACGGTAGAAGAACTCCGAGTGCCTTCCTCCAAAGCCAATCTTCCCCTTATCATACCTATGGAGATTGTCGTTTCGGAAGAGGAACTAGAAGAGCAGACAGATCTTATCCCCTCCCTAACTCATAAAAGAAAACACTCTTCAAGCGACCAATCTGAACCGGTAGTTGAAGTTATATATGCCCAACCGTCATCACCCAAAACTGCATATACTCAGCCACCGCCACCTCCCGAACAATCCCCACCAATTACTCCAACAAAACCATCTTCTTCTGAAGCCAGGCCAAAAGCCGTGGCTTCCCCTACCCTCTGGCTAGATTTGAATGAGCACTTCCCCTTCCAACTCTATAATTCTTTTGTCCATGATACTGATGATCATAGATTTTGGAACAGCTCAGTATTGGACTTGATCGATGAAGGCATGAAGTATCAGGTTAAAGTAAGTGACTTTTTTGATATTCGTACCTATCCTTCTATTATTTTATCTGAGACTAGTAGATTAATAATGAACATATATAGGCAAATGCTGTCTTCGGACGTCTCCGTCCCAAATATATAGAAGCTAAAGCTAAGGAGGATGCCGCTCGAAGAGAAAATGCCATTTTGAACTCTGCGTTGGCAAAGGAAAGAGCTGATCTCAACATCACCCATTTCAATAATGAATGCCTTCGGAAAGACTTGGTTCAGACCAAAGAACAAATGGAGAAGATAAAGGCAGATCACTGGGAAATCACCGACATGAACGTGGACTTAGTAACAAGGAACGAAGTCCTCGTTCAGAAGAATAAAACTTTGGTAAGAACCAACAAAAGCCTAGCTCTCCAAGTAAATGAATTTGAAACTAGAGAGCTTCGCCACCTGAAAGAACGCCAAAAAGTTGATAATGAAGTCCAGAAACTTCATGCCCTGAGGGATTTGAGTCCTCCTCTGACTGAAGAGCTCCGGAAGAACATCCAAACGGACTACAAAAAGTCAGCTGAGCTGAATGAAGAGATAGTTCGGATGTTTTTTGAAGGATTTGAAGAATTTCAAAGCAAAGGCACGACGAAACTTGTCGAAACTAAGGTAGACCCTTCCCTCCTCGACTCATCGGATAGCGATGACGATGTTTGATGGTGGCTTATATTATTCTAGGATCTTTTAAGAATTTTTGTAACAAATTTCTATCTATTTGTGTAATTACTTAAATATTAATGAAATTTTAACTTTTCTTTCTTATGACGTCAGTATAATTCGTTTCTTGTCAATAATTCAGTATTAATCAACTTGAAAAATGTACAAGCTTCTTTGTAAACTTAACTTAAACTGTTAATCCATAAGCAAGTAGATCATATGACAGTTAAGAATAATAATGAGATAATCCGAACTCAACACTTGAATAAAATAAAGTAATGCATACTTATCGTTACTGAAGTGTGAGACAGTTCATGCAAAAGGTTAATCCAGCCGATCCTCCTTGCACCATTGAGAATTTGTTTACCGCACAGGGTATAACAAGTACATAATGACATTTGTTTACCACACGGGGGTTTAACAAATGTATAAGGACCTCCTGCCTAATAGGCTACAATCGAATGGTCAACAAGTCCACCCAAACCTCCTTTCAACCATGAAATTTGTTTACCACTCGGGGTTCTAATAAATTCATAAGGACCACCTGCCGAATAGGCTACCATCGAATGGTCAGCAAGTCCACCCGAACCTCATTTCAACCATAAAATTTGTTTACCACTCGGGGTTCTAACAAATTCGTAAGGACACACCTGCCGATAAGGCTACCATCGAATGGTCAGCAAATCCACCCAAACCTCCTTACACCGATGAATTTTGTTTACCACTCGGGGTTCTAACAAATTCATAAGGACCACCTACCGAAAAGGCTACCATCAAATGGTCAGCGAGTCCACCCGAACCTCCTTTCAACCATGAAATTTGGACCAATAAAGAGAAGACCAATTGAGAAAAAATGAATCTTTTATTGATGATGATCCAAATATTTACAGACTCTAGTAAACTGACTCTATCTTTACTGAAAATACTTCCAAAGTCTACCAGCATGCCAAGTATTCTTGATTTTAGACCCATCCAATGCCTTTAACCGATAAGTCACTGACTTTGGTACTTCAATAACTTCATAAGGACCTTCTGTAAAGCCCCCAAACTTGGGTACTTGAAACCCGAACTCGGTGCTTCACGATTCCATTTCTATGAGCGGAATAATACTAATAATAATAACAATAATATAAATATTAAACTTAATTTATATAATTATCAAAGTCTATTCCCAAGTACGCAACCTCTAATACATTCATTACATGATAATAATAATAATATATATATATCATCCTTATCATAATAAAGCAAACTATTACATAACATATCATAAAAACTCAATCAACAACCTTCTCTTTTCCTTTAGTCGTAGCCGAACCTTCTGCTTGACCACAATTAGCTGAAAACATTTAAATTAAGCAAGGATGAGCATTTGAGTGCCCAACAAGTAATAACAATTATATATATATATATATATATATATAAGCTGAAAGAATTTAAATGTTTTCTTTATACTACTCTTCTACAACAAATCAATAGTTATGAAGTAATCTGAACCGATAATAATAACATAACAACCCTCTTTCAAATAGGGTTAAGGGGACATACTATGAACATTGTTTTCATTTTCGAAAAGGTTAAACAGAACTTCATCTGTAAACCGTCATAACTTATGGGCACGGGGGTGATCAGCCCATTGTACCTTGTATTGATCAATACTACATAACAAGAACGATATTATCGTTCACTCAGGCTGCCTTGGGCACATAAAATTTTTCCCATGAATGGGATGTTCATACCTGTCGGGGTTACAAACCAAAGCAATTCGGTTGGATAATGGTAGGTTTTATCTTGTTCAACAATAATCTATAATTCAACATATATATATATATATATATATATATATATATATATATATATATATACTGTAATTTACAAAGGTGTATCAACATGTGATTAAATGTAATGATTATCCAAGTGGGGACATCAGATAACCATTTACTGTAATTTAATCTAATGTAATATATATCGGAATTACCATATACTAACATATTGATAATCAATGAGCATATATAATATAGGGTTAATAATTTGTATAGTAATAATATAATTCTGAAACATTCTTACTCATGTCCATTGCATAAAGGAAATGCAAAGGTAGGATACTTGCCTAATGCGCTGCTTCCAATACGCAACTTAGTTTCATCTTTTATGTAATCACCTATCATTAATCAGGTCATTCGTTTGATTAGAACAATATACTATAACACATAGTACTGCATTTCGCTGTCAGCACATAACCTAATCACATTGTCACACATATTCAACAGTCATTGGATCACAAACAAACATTAATACAATCAAAATATCTAAGTCTAGAACAATTTCTAGACTATGTCGGTGTACCGACAACTTTATCGGGTAATTATTGAGTCTAAGACTCTATTCTGTAACTCAATATTTATAAATATCAGTCATATTATTTTTAAATGACTTACAATAATTTTTAAACAATTATTATAATTTATCATAAATTTTCAAACACCGGAATCATTATCAAATGATTTAAATATCAAACAATTCTATTATCATTAATATTAAACTATTAATAAAACTATTGCCAAAATATTAAAGTTATTTATAATAACCAAAAATACTTTTAAAACATTTATATTACCCTTAAATAATTTTTAAAACATTTAAAATCATTTATAAATAATTACCATTAATATTTAAATATTAATGTACTATCTATCAGAATATTAAAAGTCATTAAGTATAACTTAAATATTTTTAATTCATTTATATCCTTTTTGAATGATTTTTAAATCAATAAAACCATTTTTAAAATATTTATTTAATATAATTATTAAATAAATTTAATATCATTAATGTAAATAAATATCATTAATTTTAAATTATTAATAAAATTATCCTTTAAATATTAAAAGTTATATTTTATAACTAAAAATATCTTTAAACACTTTATTTTCATTTAAAATGATTTTTATAATAATAAAATCATTTTAAACTAAATTATTTAATATAATTATTAAATAACTTTAATATCATTAATAATAATTAATTAATGAAATCCACCTTTAAATGTTGAAATTTATATTTTATAACTTAAAATATTTTTAAATACCTTATTATTATTTTAAAATGATTTTTAATATAATAAAATCATTTTTAATATATTTATTTAATTCATTTATTAAATAACTAAATTATCATTAATATTAATTAATTAATGAAATTCATCATAATAACTTAAAATATTTTCTTATACCATAATATAATTTTAAATGATTTTTCAAGTATTAAAAATATTTTTAAATAATTTATTTAATATAATTATTAAATAAATTAAATACCTTTAATATTCCAAAAATATTAAATATTTATGAAATATATCCAAAATAATTAAAATATAATTTTAGGACTTTTAAAATAATTTTTAATAATTTATTATGTATTTTTAATAATTAAAACTAATTTTCTATAATTATTTAATGAAAATATAATTTTTATAAATAAATCGTCAGCTAAAGACCACCTATAGTATATAGCTATAACGTCGCTATAGGTGTTCTTCATGTTCAACACACAAACCTGAGATCTTCAAGCCGCCAATGAAAGCAAAACAGTTTGACCACTAATAATCCTTAGCATAAAATATTTCTGATCATGTTGTTGATTAAATCGTGTAGAGCTAATGTCAGTCTACAAGATCCAGCAACAAACATATCTAACAAGCATGAAATAAACTAGATTTATGCCTTGAAAATGATGTCGATCGTTTCTTCATTTTCGGGTTACCCAAATTAAAATGCACTATGGGTCATACTTTGAGCCTCTACTATAATCTGATCGTTTAATGTTTTAGTGATCTATGACTTCTAGATTCTAGACAACATATAGGACTACAGATCCATAATATAAAAGCATTAAAACATCAATACAACAAGAAGATACAAGCTAGTCAACCCCTGTCAGAAATAAGGTGCAATCAGTTTCTGGAAAATTCCCAAAAACAGAAAGCGTGACCAGATGACCAACTTTGACCAATCATTAAATCCAGTGTGTTTGATATCTAGATGTAATATTAGCATATATCAAAAGCTTACATAACATACTACAATACGGTTTCAATAACATAACTAAAACGTTTACCAACTGACAGATCAAGAGCCATCAAAACTTGTCAAACGCATGTTCATAGATTCGAAATTTTGCCCGTAAAAGGCTCGGTCAAATCTATGCCGGTCAAGCGGCGTTCAATCGCTAATAACTACCAATCTCTACATCAAATGACTCTGATTCTTTTTGCATATTAAAGACCACATTACAAGATACACAAAACCACTTAAAAACAACAAAAATCATAATCGAGCAAGGATATGTGGCCACTGACATTCGTTGTCAGACCACCTAACCAAGTTTTTCCAGATTTTGCAAATCTTCAAATTCGAGCTTCTAAATGTTATGGATCCAACATTTAGCAACCCAGATCATCATTAGACACTATAACTAACATATTCTAACACCCAAACATAACATCTAACACAGAATTTATGGACAGAAATCAAGCTAGGGTTTTATACCTTTTCTTTGATCTATCTTGTATTTGGGCTTCTGATTTGTTAGTGGATTTCGTGGGGCTGGTATTAGGGATTGAAATGCTTATTAATTTTGGATGTTTTGAGTGGAGAGGAAATGTTTGAGTGCTTGAACAAAAATAGTCTAGCAAATGACTTTTTTTTCTCTCTCTCTATATATATATAGAAGTCTAGCAAATGCGTGACTTACTATTATCCCCCATAATTGGGTTGTCCATTAGACAAAACTCCTTATCTTGATCTTAAGTATGCTTAGTGAGATTTCCACCAATGAGGTGTTGACAACATTGTACTTTTTGTAAGAAAGTAAGGTCATTAGCTATTTAAGGAAACTTGATTAGCCTAATTTGTTGCCTTAAAAGGCCCAGAGTGGTGTACTATGTATATACTCTCTAATTCTTTATTTAGCTATTATTTTAATGCATAAATTAGATAAATCAAAGGTCTAAAATACCCTTGGTTATGTGGGCTAAGTTTGGGCTTTAGTTTGATTTCTTTTTGGGTTTCTCCCATAATTGTTTTGGGCCATGTAATAATCATAGCCTAACAATTTTAATATATGTTACCCAGGTTGTTTATTTAGGGTTTAAAATAAATATAATTAGTTTGCAAAATTTATAATTAGGGTTTTACTTAATTTGATTAGGGTTCTAATCATACATGAACATTAGGGTTTATTATTTAATAATTATAATTATCCTTGCTAATTTAGCAATTATGGTTTATACTTAATAATTAGGATTTCAAGAAATTAATATATATAAATGCTAATTAGGGTTAACCTAGTTAATCGCAAATCATACAACATAGTTATATAATAGACTTAAACTCACAATTGATTTTCAAATTAGGGTTTTCCACAGTAAAACTAGGGTTTGCCGTAATACACCATAACTGACCAATCATTGTCAGTCCATATACATACAGTATATAATTATAGCACTGAAAAAATCAAAATCAAAATAATATTATATTATTATTCTCATGCCTTGATCAAAATCCAAAAAATTAGGGTTTGGATTCCATATCTGATTTATTTGTCATACTTAACATTATTAATTAAGTTAAAATAATTAATTAATAATATGTACTAAAATTCATATAATAAAGTAATTATTATAATAATTCTAAAAATTATTTCATATATTATATAAATAATATATGATTATATTTTCATGAAAAATAATTAATAAAAACATTTCTACTATTAATTACTATAAGAATATAATTTATAATAATCAATAATTCTAAAATAAAATTATTTAAAATCATTCATGTAATAAATATATCACATAAACACATACACACATTATCTTGGCACATATTCCCCATATTTAAAATAAAAAAAAATTTATACGCAAAATTTCTAATTTATTTGTATAGAAAATATCTGGTTGTTACACCTTCCTAGTTCGGCATTTGCTTTCCCAAATTCTGAGGTATAGATGCTTCAACTTCTCTAAAGACGAAATCCCCTACTTCAAATCTTCGAAGTTTTACCCCTTTATTATAGTGCTTTGCTACTCTTCATTGATAGGCCTCCAACTTTATCAAAGCTACCTCTCTGACTTCTTCCATCAAGTCCATGTTGATCTTCAACCCTTCATCATTATAGATCTCTTTAAACTGACTAACTCGAAGACTGGAAGATCCAATCTCAACAGGGACTAAGGCATCAGTACCATAAGCCAACCTGAAAGGTGAATCTCCCGTAGTAGTCCTCGCTATAGTCCGATAAGCCCATAACATGCTGAGCAGCTCTTCAGGCCACCTTCCCTTAGCCTCATCCAATCTACGCTTAATCCCATTCAGAAGCGTCCTATTGGTTACTTCGACTTATCCGTTAGACTGTGGATGAGCTACCGAAGTCTTACTATGCTGAACCCCCAGCTCCTTCAAAAATGTCTCGAACATTGATCCCATAAACTGGCGTCCGTTGTCTGATATTAACACCTTCGGAATGCAGAAATGAAACACCACAGATTCTTTCAGAAACTTCAGACATTCTTGTTCTGTTATCAGTCTAAGTGGCTTTGCTTCTACCCATTTAGTCATATAATCAATGACAACTATAACAAAACTTACCTAACCTTTGGCTTTCGGTAATGGACCCAGTATATCTACCCCCCAGACAGCAAAGGGTATAGGAGATAGAATCGAATATAGATCTTCTGGTGGCTGATGTGGGATAAGACTATTCAACTGGCACTTTGGACACTTCTTCACGTACTCGGTAGCTTCCTTAAAGATGGTAGGCCAATAGAATGACTTAGCTGCCATATGGTCGCCACAAATACCTTCGTGAATCTCTCGAAGAGCATATTCAGCTTCGGATGGAACCAAACACTTCAGTAATGGCGACGAAAGAGCCCTTCGATAAAGATTCCCATCAATAAGAACAAAATTGGCACTCTTGTACTTAACTTTCTTGGCCAACATCTGATCCGAAGGAAGGATGCCATCTGCCAAATTTTCTATGTATGGAGTCAGCCAATAGTTAAAACGCTCAATGCACATCAGCCAAATACTTGATCATTCTCGAACCTCGAGCTTCATATTCGCCCGAGACTTTCTTGACAACCAGCTAAGAATCACTATAAATGTTTAACTTCTGAACTTCTAGACTCTTCGCCAATCGGACTCCTGCTAGCACCGCTTCGTACTCTGCCTCGTTGTTCGTCGCTCTGAACCCAAATCTAATGGCCTGCTGTACCTTGAATCCTGTTGGGTAAAATCTAGTTACGCACAACACACAAGTATACGTGGTCAACAAGTAATACAGTGAAAGTAGAGTATCATTCCCATGAGGAATTATTAATACAAATTACCAAGTACTAATCCTTAATCAAACTAATTTTATTTAAACAATCAATTTAATGTTATAAAGTAAATTACTTAATTAAACTAATTCTAATTACCACTAATTAGAAATCAGATTATGGAGATTTAAGAACACAACTTCACTAATTGCTTCATTTAAGTTAACACAATTCTCATCAATTATTTTCTATCCTGAATTGTTAATCAAGAACACTAAAGCAGATAAAACCACCTCTCGATGCATAATACCCATACTCACTTAAATCCACAATTGATAGAATTAAGCAAGACACCCTAATTAACTAATCCACTATATCTTTATGTGAATTACAATTAAAAAGGATTTAAAGTACAAGTTCTCTATAAGATTACATATGTATGAAAGGCATATCTATATCCTAAACACTAATCATGAATTCCATCTATGCAGTAAATCACAAACACATGCAATCAAGATCAGATCTAAATCTATACTTCATCTCTCGAGTTCATATAGATTATCACGGTAATTGTTAGCTAATCAATTAAACAATTAAGTCCAAATCACAATAGACAATCCTCACAATAGAACATAATAAATGATAGCGAATCATATTAAAATAAACTACACAATAAGATCCATTGTAATCTCAAACAAAGAATTAGTTCATTGAATTAAAATTAAGAATCCACACTTGAATAACCATTATAAGACAAAGATATAAGAAGATAAGAAGATAGAATCTATTGTCTGTAGATTTGATGCTCTCTCATTGCTCCTACTTTGAATCTTCAATGGTCTCCAAGTTGCTTCAATCTCAAAATCTAATTAGAACTAGTGTTTTGATCTAATCTACTCTAATCTAATCTAATAGAATCATATTTCTCCTCTAATCTCCCCTCTAATCCTTGTGTTTCTCCTCTTTTTATAAGTCTCCTTATATGTCTTTAAGTCCTCTTGGAAGTCCTTGAGTCAATCAGATCGAAACCGTCCTTCTCCAACTCATCTTGTGTTTGTGTAGTAGTTATATGTTTTACAACCACAATCTCTACTCAATTCCATGCCAACTAGAGTCCTATTGCTATTCAAACTCAAAAATCCAAGTTCCATCATTATTAGCATCACATTAGAGTGCAGATTGGGACTCCCACTCGACGGGGTTAACAAGGAAAATAGGTCACGCCTTTACGAGGGTCTATCCTGCTAAATGGTTTTCCTGAGCTTCATGACCTCTTCCAAATTTGCACCAATTGACACCAAATCATCCCAATTGACTCCAAACATCCGTTAAATGCTGCAAAAACCATCCTACACATAAAAGAACATAAAACAAGTAAAAATAAACATGAACAAAAGAAATTAGCAACAAATAAGCATGAAATGGACACCGATCCATGTATATAAAATCCACTTATCAAAATCCCCCAAACTTAAATCGTGTTAGTCCTCGAGCAAAAAACAAAATACCATGCTATACAATGTAATGCAGTGATATGTAATGCATCTAAACTATATGTCTTTGAATCCAACAGTGTTGATAAACACAAGTCTATTCAACCGGCCTTAGAGAAATCAAGTAAACATGATAATACATCATATTAAAACCAATCAACAATTTCCTAGTCAATCATCAAATCTTAAACTATTATCACTGATATAGTGCGTGTGTGCTCAACTACCATGCTAATTGATATGAAATCAAATTTAACACATAATAGGTCTCTTTAAAGGCATCATATAATGAAAACTCACAAAATTCACGAACAAGCTAGATCCAACTAAAGTTAAACATCCACCAAGTCCAAGAGTCCAATCCGGGATACTTATGCTTTACTTTTCATTATAGGGGCTTTTTGCTCTTTTCCCGTTTTATTGTTTTTTTTAACCATGACTGTGCAATGTCTCATTCCATTAGGCTAAAAGTGCTACCCCTTAGCGAGCTTTCGACCAACGACTCCCAGACCATATAAGACCTTATGGCGCTAGGTGTAAAGACAATCCCCTCGGGCGTACTTGCTCAAGTAACAAAGGCCCCGAAACAAGACTAGCCACGATATTTATTCATTTTTTTAAAAAAAAAATTTGAAGCTTATATATCCCAAATTTTTCCCCCAAACTTAAGTTTTTGTCTAAATTTAGCCATCTCCGCCTATTCATGTCTTTCATTCATTCAAACTAGTATTATCCTTAAGAAGTCCATTATGTATCAATTTAAACTTAATCAGTCAACATAGCTGTTATACTGTGCTATCCTTATTATACTAGTTTGAAACAGGAAAAGATTCAATTCATAACAAGAAATCACATCAAAGCTCTAATAGTCAGTACTATACTTGCCTTCCCAATTCCATTCTCATCATTGGCCAAAATAAACTGAACCATCTAACAACTGGAATCATGCAAGATGAACATAGTAACTAACTATTATTTTTGAATTTTTGAATTTTTTTTTAAGAAGAAACTGAATATAATGCTATTCAAACTATACTACTATGCAACTACTTATGCAGTTGTACTACATGAATGCAAACATAATGAACATAAAATAAATTAACAACATATGCAACATAACATAACATAACATAAACATGAAACTAAACATGCAATAAAGAGCTAAACTAAACTCCCCCAAACTTAGCAATTACAATGTCCTCATTGTAAGAATATAGCGATAAGTAGGAGAAAACTTCCCTGTAATCACTAAGCGTGAGGTGATGGTGGTGATGGCGACAACGATCATTTTCCTATCCATTGAACCTCCAATACCTGCAATGAAGAGAGACAACATGGATTAGAATAACACTTGGATTGGTAAGAGAACTTAATAAGCAAATTAATTCATATCTACTAAATAAACTAGTAAAGCATATAAATATAAAAATTCATGGGTTGCCTCCCAGTCAGTGCTTGATTTACAGTCTTTCAGCCTGAATTTGTCTGGTCAACGCTATCCAATTCCTCTTCGAAAGTTGAGGAACCCTCCATCCATCGGAAATAATGTAGCTTTTGGTAGGTTCCCTTTTGAGATAGCCATTGCATTGAAGTCACCTAGCATGCTTTGATTTGGTATGATCTCATTCAAGAACGTCCAACATCTAGGTCTTTTCTCCATTGTGTCTGCGAATAGATTCGGGCATTGAGGCCTTTCCAGCACAACTGGTTCTTCATCTTTCTCATCCCACCCCTCGCACCATGGCTTCGAAGTTGTACTCGCTCTTACGTCTCTAGGAGCTTTGCCGACGACATGACTACCAATCGGACAAGGTTTTGCAAATCTAACCAGATCCTTGAACTGTGGAGGAGAAGGCACTTGAGGCATAAATAACATCGGCTCATCATCGTTGGTTCTCACAATTAGTTCTTCACCGACCTTGTTTTCATTATCCCCATGTGTCTCCTCTTTTTCAACGTCTTGTGGCTCATTCAGTTGTAGATTTGGTTCGGGTTCTCCGTCAATTTCGTCATCCATGTCATAAAGCCAATTGTTTTGTGAATAGTTGTTCAGGGCCTTGAGCATTTGATCCAACTAGTTCTACAGATTTTGAATTGATATCTCTTGATTAATCCTCCTCTCCTCATTTGATGCTACGAACTTGGACCACAATTCCTCCAACCTTGAATTATCTGTCTCAGTCTCGAAAGTCATGTATTGAGGACCATTAGTTGAGGTAGTGACGAGTTGTTCCATCCGATTATTAAAATTTTGTGTTGACAGCTCTTGGCTAATACTCACCTCCTCTAGGTTTGCTATACCCTTCAATATTACATCCCTCAGATTTGGCTTTTCTTCTTGTGGCAATGAAGGTGGACATGAAAATTCTGGTGTGTATGTTGGATTTGGAGCGTAGTATTGGTCTTCCATAAGTATAGCTCCATGACGAATTCGGGTGATACCCCCAAACTTGATGATAATTAGCATATGTATAATCATTGAGGTATTCACCACCGTGTTGTCCCGGCCCAAAACTAACGGTACATTGATTACTCGGGTGATTGCCAGCACAATAATTGCAAGTAACTACTATCCTTCGATTACGTTGGGCTGCAATAACGTCCAACCTCCTCAAAAGTGTCTCAAGTTGCGCTGATAATGCAGAAAATGCATTGAGACCATCAATCCCCGCTCCCCTTGGTTGAGTCGTATTCGAATATGGCATTTGATAATTGCATCCATCCATGGTACCTGAAAAGAATTAAAAATAGGAAGAGAATAAAATAAAAAGAAAAAAAATATTTAAATTAAGACTAATTTGATTGAAGCTAATATTGGCAAAAATGTATTAAACTAATTCCCCGGCAACGGCGCTAAAAACTTGTTGGGTAAAATCTAGTTACGCACAACACACAAGTATACGTGGTCAACAAGTAATACAGTGAAAGTAGAGTATCGTTCCCATGATGAATTATTAATACAAATTACCAAGTACTAATCCTTAATCAAACTAATTTTATATAAACAATCAATTTAATGTTATAAAGTAAATTACTTAATTAAACTAATTCTAATTACCACTAATTACAAATTAGATTATGGAAATTTAAGATCACAACTTCGCTTATTGCATAATTTAAGTTAACACACTTCTCATCAATTATTTTCTATCCTGAATTGTTAATCAAGAACACTAACGCAGATAAAACCACCTCTCGATGCATAATACACATACTCACTTAAATCCACAATTGATAGAATTAAGCAAGACACCCTAATTAACTAATCCACTATATCTCTATGTGAATTACAATTAAAAAGGATTTAAAGCACAAGTTCTCTATAAGATTACATATGGCGTAAAGGCATATCTATATCCTAAACACGAATCATGAATTCCATCTATGCAGAAATCACAAACACATGCTATCATGATCAGATCTAAATCTATACTTCATCTCTCGAGTTCATATAGATTATCACGGTAATTGTTAGCTAATCAATTAAATAATTAAGTCCAAATCACAATAGACAATCCTCACAATAGAACATAATAATTGATAGCGAAGCATATTAAAATAAACTACACAATAAGATCCATTGTAATCTCAAACAAAGAATTAGTTCATTGAATTAAAATTAAGAATTCACACTTGAATAAACATAAAAAGACAAAGATAGAAGAAGATAGAATCTATTGTCTGTAGATTTGATGCTCTCTCCTTGCTCCTACTTTGAATCTTCAATGGTCTCCAAGTTGCTTCAATCTCCAAATCTAATTAGAACTAGTGTTTTGATCTAATCGACTCTAATCTAATCTAATGGAATCATATTTCTCCTATAATCTCCCCTCCAATCCTTGTGTTTCTCCTCCTTTTATAAGTCTCTTTATCTGTCTTTAAGTCCTCTTGGAAGTCTTTGAGACAATCGGATCGAAACAGTCCTTCTCCAACTCATCTTGTGTTTGTGTAGTAGTTATATATTTTACAACCACAATCTCTGCTCAATTCCATGCCAACTAGAGTCCTATTTCTATGCAAACTCAAAAATCCAAGTTCCATCATTATTAGCCAGAATTCGGGACCCCCCACCCCGGCGGGGGTGTAAGCTTATAAAATGCCCACCCTGGCGGGCTAGGCTACTGTAATCAGGAATGAAGACCCCCACCAAATGGGTGTAAGGGTTAATATGCCTGCTCGACGGGGTTAATAAAGCAAATAGGAGCTTACTACGGGTCTATTCTGCTAAATGGTTTTCTTGAGCTTCATGACTTCTTCCAAATTTGTACCAATTGACTCCAAATCATCCCAATTGACTACAAACATCCGTCAAATGCTGCAACAACCATCCTACACCTAAAAGATCTTAAAACAAGTAAAAACAAACATGAACAAAAGAAATTAGCAACTAATAAGCATGAAATGGACACCGATTCGTGTATATAAAATCCACTTATCAAATCCCTCCGAACTTGTCAAAATAATCCCTACTCCACTGACGTCTGAAGTAGAAGACCCATCTGTATACAACGTCCATGAACTCGATCAGGTCAAGTATTGCAATCGCTTTACGGACACTTGACCGCCAAATCTTCATCAGCTTCTGAAAATGAACACTCCACCATAAAATCGGCCAAAACCTGAACCTTTATAGCAGTTTAGGGATGATATTCTATGAAAAATTGAGACAAATCCATTGTCCAAGCAGCCAATCTCCCCGAGACTTCAAGTTTGCTCATTACCTTCTTCAAAGGATGATCCGTATAAACCACCAAGAGCTGACCTTGAAAATATTGCCTAAGCTTTCGAGTAGCTATCGTCCAAGCAAAGGAAAACTTCTCAATATTCGGATACCTGGTTTCAGCATCCCTAAGGACATGACTGACATAATAAACTGGATGCTACTTTCCCCCCACCTCTCGAACCAATACCGCTCCCACTGCCAATGAACTAGCTGCTAGATACAAGTATAATGGTTTCGCAGAATCGGGCTTCACCAAAGCAAAGGTGCCGAAGACAAATACGTCTTTATTCCCTGAAAAGCGTCTTCACACTCCGAAGTCCATTGAAACGTCTTTGCATTCTTTGGCCCTTTCAACGTGTTGAAGAATGACAAACATCTTTCTGTCAATTTAGACATTAATCTCCTTAAAGCTGCAATCCTCCCGATTAGACGTTAAACATCTTTAAATGATTGAGGAGTCTTCATGTTTAGAATGGCCTGGATATTCTCTGGATTGGCCTCGATGCCTCTTTGAATGACCAGATAGCCCAGGAACTTCCCCGCACCGAGCCCAAGGGTGCACTTGGTAGGATTTAGCCTTAAGTTGTGATGACGAACCATCTGAAAGCATTCCTCTAAATCGTCCAAGTGCTTCTGAATGATCATGCTCTTCACTATCATGTCATTAACATACACTTCCATGTTCCTCCCTAACTGCTTCTGGAAGATGAAGTTCATCATCCTCTGATAGGTGGATCCAGCATTTATCAAGCCAAATGTCATCTTCTTATAGGTGTACACCGAACGGTGTGTAATGAATGATGTCTTCAGTATATCCTCTTTGCACATAGAGATCTAGTGATAACCTGAAAAAGCATCCATAAAGCTTAGTAGTGCATACCCCGAAGTCGCATCAATGAGCTGGTCGATGTGAGGTAGAGGATAGAAGTCCTTCGGGCAAGCTTTATTCAAGTTCGTGTAATAAATGAAAACTCGCAATTTCCCATTCTGCTTCTGGACGAGGACTACATTTTCCATCCACTCTGGATAATCTATCTCAAAGATGAAATCTAAAGCCAACAGTTTGGCAATCTCATCATCAATGATCCTCTGACTTTCAGGTGCAAAAATTCGCTTTTTCTGTCAAACTGGCTTCTTTGAGGGGTCCACATCAAGCCTGTGTTCTGCTATCCTTCGGCTAACTCTGGGCATGTCTTTAGGCTCCCATGCAAAAATGTCTGCATAACAGCAAAGAAGTTCTATAAGGTTTGTCCGGAGAGGTTCTGGCAGACCCAAACCTATCTTCACTATTTTATCCTTCTTGCTAGGAATCAGCTCAAACTCCTCTATTTCTCCTGCTGGCATGACCAATGGCTCTGAACTGCTTTCAATAAAGGGCTCGATCTCTATTGCCATGGTCTGCTTCTACTTGTTGACCCATACTCCAGAAGAAATCATAGCATTTTTATAACATCGTCTGGCCAAATCCAAGTCCCCAGCCACCTCTCCCACTCCATGTGCCGTTGGGAACTTGACCTTAAAATGAGGAATAGAGGTCACTGCTTGAAGGGAAGTCAAAGTAGGTCTTCCCAATATGGCGTTGTAGGCCGAATCTACATGCACAACATAAAATTTATACATTATTTCTACTGTTGCGGAGCAGTACAAGATGACCGGTAGCTTAATAGTTCCTGCCACTTTGACCGGATCATTGCTGAAGCCATATAAGGGAGCCTTCTGCCTAACCTCCATCTTTCGCCCATCCAGATGCATACTATGATAAGCATGGGCATACAAAATATCTACAGAAGACCCATTATCAATCATCATCCGCTTCATATCCACCGAACCCACTTGTGCAGTTATCACCAGTGCTCCTTCATGGGGTTCGATAGGCTCCGAAGGATAATCTTCATCAGTAAAGGATATGACCATTCCTGGATACGGTCTGTCAGTCTTCGGGGGAACACCCGTCATAGACATAACCGAGTCCATATATCCCCGCCTCTTCTTCCCTACCAACTTTCCTGCCGTCCCACCGGTAATTAAATCAACAACATGCCTTGGTGGCTAATTGGGAGTAGGTTGTACAGGTTGAACCGGTTGAACCACTTGAACATTTCGATCATCGTTCGGCTGATCTTGCTAATGATCCCTTCCGGCCACATACTGAACCAACACACCACTCTGAACCTTCCTTTCCACAAAGTACTTCAGACTACAACATTCATTTGTGTCATGACCCGCTGCCTGATGATAACCACAAAATTTTTGGGTATTGCCCTATCCAGGCTTAATGTTGTCACAAGGTGGTTCAAAGTACGGCTAATTCCTGATCTGATCCAATATGATAGCCCTATCCGTATTCAGTTTGGTGTATACCTTATTCACCTTCTGGGTGGGAGCAGGTGGGCGATTTCCTCCTTGACGCTAGTTATTATTGTACTTCTTCGAGCTGCCTTCTGGCCGATCATTATTCCCTCCTCCTTTCCTCTGATTGCCTTCAGCTTTATTAGTGTTTGTCTTCTTCAGCCTGTCCAAAGAAGGATGCTTCAAGCTATTCATAGCTTCTTCCACCACAATATAACCCTCAGCCTTATCAAAAGCTTTAGCGAGACTCTTCGGATGGTGAAACATCAGCTTCTTCACCAGTTTCTTAGACTTCACGAAATCTAAGCCATTCTAAAATAAACCAATATCCTGATGATCATTAAGATCAGTCACCTGACCAACTGCTTCCCTAAAGCGCTTCACATATTGGCCTAAGGACTCGTTCGAAAACTGTCGAACTTGAGCCAAAGAACCTGTAGGCTTTCCTCTCCTTAGATTGCTCCCAAAGCGAGCATGAAACTTATTGCATAATTCAGACCATGACGAGACTAAATCTGAAGGTAAAGTACCCATCAACTGCCTTGCATCCTTCCTCAGCGTCGTCACGAACGTATGACACTTAGCAGCATTGGTAAAATCATAATAATCCATCAGCCTATCAAACGCCTGGTTATGGTCATAGGGATCCCCAGATCCATTATAACTCTCCATATGGGTCAACTTCTTGGTAGGGTCAGCTTTTTCCTTAAGAATATCCAAAGAAAAAGGAGACGCCTTCCTTCCCGGACTGTCCTTCACCTGCTGGACTTCAGCTAGTTGCTTTCGAAGCTCTTTCAACTCCTTAACCAGAAACTCTACCCCTTCCGGCTGTGAGGAGGCTTCTTTCTCCGGAGAAATCCTCTTCTTCCGAGTGGATCGACCTCTTCCATCAGAACCTCCTACTCTCGATGGACTTCTTTGATGGTGAGTATCCACAAAGCGGTGTGCTTTAAGTGGATTCTCAGGAGTATGACTTCTGGATCTGTTTCAGTGTGGGGCCCTATCATCATGTTGAATATACTCAAGATAGAGTGCCTTCTTCGTGGTCTCCGGTGTGTATTCCCTGGACCTACTTCTTCATCTGCTATCCACATGACCTCGAGAACCAACATGGTGAGGTGCCCTTCTCGACACCTCAGGAGTTCGACTTCTTGACCTCCTTCGATCTTGAGGTCGGCCTCGAGACACATGACCAGAGTGTTTAGACTTCTTTCCTTCTTGTGGTTGTCCATCTTTGGGCTTGCTACATCTTTCAGGCTGGACATAATTGGATGCCTCATCCTTCAGCTCTGCCATCTGAAGCATCTTCTCGGCTATATCTTCTCTCTGCTTCAGAAGAACCTCCAAAGCTTTATCTGCTTTGTCTTCCATCTTCGCCATCTTGGCTGCCTTGTCCTCCTGACCACTTCGGTGCTGAGTTCTAGGCGGTGTTCCTTCTACCCGCTTCTGACCATGATCATGTTCTTTATCAGCAGCAAAGACCAACCTCCTTCTGGCTTCACCATGGGCTCTCGAACGAGAACCTACTGAATCATGTTTGGAAACCGTGCTTTCATGAGCACTCTTTGAAGGACCTAAACGATCCTTGATGTAAAACATCAGATAGAAGAACTCACAAATATCGGTCATTCCCTCCCACCGTAATAGCTTCTACTCCTCACCATTACCTCCGATGTAGAATAACTGAACAGATTGTGATTGAAAATTCAAGAACACTAGAACACAGCCCTCCTTCTAGCGCCAATGTTAACGCCAAGATCTTTTCCCACATCCCAATCACTTAAAATGCGTCTGATCCTGCACAATAAACACGACAACACCAAAAGCTTGACGGCTTTGACCGTCGGGGGATAGCTCCGGCGTGAGAGTCGGTATAGGCGATCACAAGATTAACAATGGAGGATGACAATATTTAGTGTATTGAGAGAGATAAAAATATCAGTTACCTTTTCTTGTGTGATGCCCTTGTCCTCATATACTATCATGCACGGTTTCTTGTGTAACCTACTATCATCTGACATAGTTCCCCACCTTTGGTGATCTCAGCCGACTGCATGCAGCTCACCCACCACATCTTATCACTATTTTCCATCGCCAGCAAACTAAAATCCCATCCACATTAATGCATGACAGAGATAACAGTCAACTATTTTCTTTGTTATCATTATCGGTCAAAGCCCAAGTGAAGATATTTAGCTATCTGATGGGTCAGCCCACTGATCCAACCCAACACTTTGAAGATCAAACAAAGGTGACCCATCGACTTGGTCCAACTGACCGGGCCCAATAGAAGTGACCCAATGGGTTACCAAATAACTTGGCCCAATTTATTCGGCCCACTACATGAAATATCATGGCCCAACACTATTCATTGCTTAAGCACTAAGTTTACTTAGCCCTTAAGTTTACTTAGGCCTTAAGTTTACTATTTCCACCTCCTTAGTTAACCTCCTTACTATTCATGAAACTTACCCTGTAAGTTTCGTGGTTCCATCTTTCGGGTTTCGTCCGACAGTAAAAACTGCGATTCTCAGAATCCAAATATTTTTGGATATTTCATCTTTCCTTTATCGATTAACTTTTACGTATTCTTCGGATTTCTGAAAAACTGAAAAACACTTTTTGGTGTCAAGCGTTTTCCTTCATGTTTTCCCCTAACGTTACTAAACGAATGAAAAATATATAACAATACTTTTCGTCATTTTTATTTCGTCCGATTTCTGCACGTTTTTTTGAGAAAAACTTTTATCGACTTACTTAACTTTTCACAATATATTATCGTCAAATCTTTCAACGGAATGTCATTTTGACGTACCGAACTCTTGGAACGGCTTAGGTTATTTAAACCCTAACCCTTAGGGTTTTGTCAGGTGAATAGTACCTATTTCGTCTTTTTTCCCGTAAATATTTTTGTTCCCAAATTTTTTTTATTTTCGTCTTGAAAATTCTTACTCATTCAATCTAGCTCGTAGCCAGAATCCTACCGACTTATTATCATCCTAGGTTCTAGAACGATTAATAAACACATAGCACCTAATAGTATTAATAAAAATTCCTTTTATTAATAACTAATTCTTTAAATAACACCTAACGTCAGGATTTTTATTTGTCCCTTTCTATTCTTATTTTTTTGTGTTATCATGTTAGGTGAGATTTGTTTGAAAAAACAAGTTTGAAAAGGTCCGATATGTATATGTCGACGATTTGACTGTAAGAGTCACCAGTTGGTATTTTTAAATGGTTGCACCAACTCAACCGAGAAATGGTTTGCACGTAGACCTAGTAATGTGACACTGTATAATTGGTCTGCAAAACTGAGATTCATTAGGGTCTGGGGGCTTGATTAAGCAGAGGGAAGGTGTTAGGCATCCTCTGACTTTCGTGGTGACATGGTTACCACCACTTTTCAATTTAAACTTTTATCTGAATGTGTGTGTGTAGGTCTATGTGCTGTTGTATGGAAGTAGTGCTATGACTCGTTTGCACATATATACAAAGGGTTTGACATTTATATAAAAATTTCAATTTTAACGAGATATGACAATGATGCTTTGTAAAACAGGTTTTTCAAACCCTTGTGCTCAATAGTAATTGAGGCCTATGATACTTCCATTTTATTATGTGTTCGACTTGTTTGTTTTTATTATTTTTTAGATGCGAGACATCTTAGAGAAAATAAGATATATAGAAGCGTCGAACTCCTTGTGGGCATGGGAGCCATCTAAGGAAATTCAGGCACCGTTAATAATTTATAAGCTGGTTGCAGCTAGAAATGTCCATCATGGGAACCAAATCTAGATTCAGGAACTGAATCTGTGATCACATGATTCCTAGGCTCATATGATAATGCAGTATGTACAAAAGCTGTAAACAGTTATATATATATAAAAGATGTAAAAGGCCACGAAGTGATCTCGTGCCCCGATCGAATGTAAATATATATATATATATATATATATATATATATATATAAAGCAATAAACACTCCAGATGTAAATCCAGGCTCAATCAAACAGAGTTTAATGATAAATATATATATATATATATATATATATATATATATATAAGTATAAAAGCGGTAAGCGCTATGAGTATTTTATTCGGGCTCAATCGAAGCATAGTTCGATAACAGTATATATATATATATAAGTATTTATATATATAAAAGCAATAAAAGCCACGGATCGACGATCTGGAGATACGCACACAATACGACTCTCAACGTGAATAAGTGTGTGGATGGAAGTGGGAAAAGGCTTAAAAATCTGAGATATCTTACAGTGCGCTGCCAAAAAGACTTCAGATGGCTTTATAATGAATGAATATTCGGTTTCCACCGGTTAAATGTAGCAAAAGACGAGCTCACAAGTGTTTGAAAAGAGAAAGAACTCCATTTAAAGTGTGTACAGAGTGAAATGGACATGATTTCCTCTCCTTTTTCTCTTAGAAGTGTGTATAGAGTGAAATGGATAGGTCTTTCTCGCCTTTTTTCTCTCTAAATGGCCACCCCAAACCCTCTATTTATAGAGGGGGGAGCCGTATGTCCACCTACGGCTACCCGGGGTGCCCCGGGTTCTGTGGGCCTTACCGTCTCGATGTACGTGCACACATGCAATGTGTTGTCAGCTTGAACCTTCATAAGTTTTAATCCGGGCATCCGATTTAGACGTGTGATACCTTTTCAGAATGTTGTTGTCGGGAGCTACACAATGACATGAGATAAGAGGTTGTATGAAGCAGGGAAGATGGGTTCATGACCAGATCTTTAAGTTTTCAAATTCTATCTGGTGTGCTATCTTGTATAGTAGCCATTCAGGATTTAGAGCTATATTTCTTGTAGGACACTTCTGTGTAGAATGTGGGTTAAATTATTTGTGAGACGACACAAATGTAGCATTGAGGTGGAAAAATGATGATTTTACCCCTTACAAGGGTTATTTCTGGTTCTGGGCTGATTTAGCAGTCGTTGCTCAGGGTTATCTCTGAGATTGGGTTGTTGTGAGTATTAAATGTCCTCAAGGTTATCTCTGAGGTGTGCCTGACTTCCCGGGGTTATCTCCGGGGTTGGAAATGAGTTCATAGGGATTATCTCCGAGGTTAAAATTGACTTCTAGGGGTTGGACCAGACTTTTCCGAGGTTCTCCGAAAGTGGAACTGCATCCCTCGGAGTTATCTTCGAGGTTGGAATTGAATCTCCGAGGGTTGTCTTCGGGACTGGAACTGAGTATCTTGGGGTTGTCTCTTAGATAGAAAACTGAGTATCCTAGGGTTGTCTCCGGGATTGAACTAATTTGACTTCCAGGGTTAGTAACAGGAATGCAAAATTTCGAGTGTCTACAGATGCCCCTCTTTATAATGTTCATGCGATGTAATGGCATGGATAGGATAAAGAATACTAGACACTTGAAATGTGACAAGATAATCATGATGCAATGCCATGCAGCATGATGCAAATATATGATGAATGTGGTTTGTTGGACCGTTTTCCAATGGGATGTGATGACTGTATGCTCCCACGCCTTCTGTTGGGGATTAGAGTTATCATTGATGACCTTGATGAACTGCTTGGATGTTTACTCCAAAGTCCACAGGAACCTCTAGGTTGTTTACATTGGGGTTATCACCAAAGTCCTTAACCCTGAGTACATACTTCCCACTGAGGATGTACCTCTCATGTACGAGAGACTTATGGGGATTTGTGCCTTGTCTGATGAAGACTTGTATAACATATTCCATCATCGGTCCTCCCCAATGAGGATGGTTTTCCCTGGTTTATATCGCCAAGTCTTTCCAATGTTCTGTTGGAGTTACTACCAATAGTTTATGTCGTCAGGGTTACCGATGCTTCTTTGGGTTTAATTTCCAATGACTGATAATGTCAAGGCTGCTTGACCTTCGTTGAAATGTACTTCAACGACTGAGATTATCGGACCATCTCTGATGCTTCGTTGGGTTTACTTGCCAACGGATGAAATAACGTCAAGGTTACTTGATCTTCATTTAAATGTACTTAAACGAGTGATATCATCGGATCATCACCGATGCTTCATTGGATTTACTTTCCAATGGTTGAATAACGTCAAGGTTGCTTGACCTTCGTTGAAATGTACTTCAACGGGTGAATGTCATCTAACCATTTCCTGATGCTTCACTAGATTTACGTGCCAACAGTTGAAGTAACATCAAGGTTGCTTGACCTTCGTTGAAATGTACTTTAATGGATGAAGTTGTATGAAGTCTTTGCTGGGGAGAGGTTTTGATGAGAGGAATATATGGTTGCAACTGGAATTGCAGTCGCAAGTTGATGGCATCGGACCTTTGTGAGGTATTGCCAAATGTAATTTGCAAAAACTATGATCATTGATGTTGTAAACCCTGTGTTTGGGCGAATACCAATGAGTGATCTGTAGACCCGCAGTTTGGTCTCAGAAAATCAGGATTTCAGGTTTTTTGGCTTAATCGTGTAACGCCTTTTTTCCTGATTTGACTTTTCAACTTGTGGGACCTTATTTATAACTCAAATTGGATCAAGCTGGAGGGGTGGGACCCACCTAGGACAGCCATAGGTACACCTGCAGCAGCCGCAGATACACCTGCGGCCATTCGTGGGTGTATTTTAGGCTCCTATTGCTTTTACAAGTTATTTTCAAGTTGCGCCACACAGAGAATCCAAGAGTTCTTCTTTAGATCTACTGAGTTCGGGCTGTTCTTTGCAAAATTCGTCACTGTACAAGTGTTGTGCACTATCTTTGTAACATATGCATGTCTTCTTTTCTTGTTTTTGTCCATTGGAAAATGAATTATCACATGAAATGCTTCTAAACATTGTAGTGAATATGCATGCTCATATGACTTGATAAAAAATATTCAACATAGTAAATGTTAGTATCTAACCATGCTGAACATAATGATGTGAAAAAATTTGACTTTTGAAACTGTCAAATTGGTACCTTTTTCTGATATTTCTTATCCTGTTTGAGAACAAATGAGCAAAGGTTGTAAAACAAAGTAATCCTGTTAATTAAACTACCCTTATGAATTTGGTATTTTTATTCATATAGGATGTTTATAACTTGGGATTGGTGTGCTACTGAATGACCACCTAATCATGCCTACGTACATGTGGATAGTCCTTTTTACAAAGGAGACTTTGGCGAAGTTTTTCAAAAATTCTAGGCATTGAATGAACATGCATTTTTAACTCTACTGTAGGCGTATGTTAAAATAATACATGCATGCATATAGTAATAAAATGCATTTGAAAAGCTCCAGGTTAGAAATTACTACACCCTTTCTGAGGTGATTTGGATACTTTTGTCCAGATACTATGGATCCAGACCAGCCGAGTAGTTCCTACAGGACCACTTCAGGTGTGAGGTAGAGAACCTCTGATGTGCCTCAACCTCGTTCAGCATGACAGCCTCATTGGTTGGTGGAGGGGGCGATTCGTCCTATCTGGGTTGAGGTACCGGATGTTGAGGACGAAGAGGAGGATGTATCAGTTGCGGCTCTAACTCCTGTACTTCTATTCCCTATAGAGAATTGCCAGGTATAAATGTGACGAATCCAGAGTTATTGGATGATTTAAGTCGCCACCCCTCGGTCTACTTGCATGAAAATAAGGTAAAAGATGTGTTTGTTATTCCTTTTTCCTATTGACGATGAGCCAGGATTCCGATGTTGATTTGCATTTGTGATGTAGGTTCCCGACTTTATGCATCCTTGAGAGAACTAGTTCAGCATACATTCTCTATATCAGACTCTTCATCTAGAGTATCGAGAGATTGTGTATGGTTGGGGCTTTGAGGCGTTCTTTTCCATCCTCCCCCGTCGTTGTCCCTGGGGTTACCTTAGGGCATTGTCTGAGCGCTGGTTTAACAAGACTCAGTCTCTCCATTTACTAGACTGCGAGGTGATGATGACGCCGATGGACTGGCAGTTTATCATCGGTATTGAGTTTGGAAGGGCGCTAGTGCCTTGTGCGGCAAACATTACCCCGACTGCCGTCAGATCCTTGCTAGGAGTCCCGTCTGAGGCTCTCAAAGGTAGGATAGTTCATGCTAGTCCTTTGAGTATAGATGCTATAAGTGGGGCGTTAAGTGAACCTCTACCCGATGATGTGAGAGTCAGAGATTGCATTCTTTGGTGATTATTCCTGGTCATCATCCAGGGTTGTTTCATAGCGGATAACTCTTCCACAGTGTCGTTCACTTTAGTCAGTGCCACACGTGAGGTGGACTGTCTTAGAGAGTGTGATTGGGGATCCTACACCTTTGCCTATTTCCTAAGGGGAATACGCATGCGTTCGCAGGGCTTAGCAGAGGCTTGGTTAGGATTTTACTCGTTTCTGTTAGTGAGTATTTGTCTTTTGATTTCCTATATATAGGTTAAGAGTGTTGACTGACCGCAGATGTTTGCTTTGGCAGTTTTGGGCCTATGAGAGGCTGCTATGTTTGCGTCCCATTAGCATGTTATGTTTAAATACCTAACTGTGGGGACGAAAATGGCATTACTCCACATTGGCGGAGGTTTCTGTAGCTGAGGGTTTCACCCATTGCCGCTTACAGTTGTAGTTATTAACAACCGATGTCATTTCATGGGTTCCTTATTCTGGGGACCATCTGACAGTTGGCTTTAAGGGTGGTTTCCTGACTGGTGTCGAGCATTTGATGTCAACCTGTCAGATTCCTCTCTTCATAGATGGAGGATGGGAGCTCTATTTGGGAGAGCGTGCTATCAGGAGAACCAAAGGAGAGATCCGTATACCGATTTGTCCTCCTACCAAGCATTATTGGCCTGTGTCACAGTTGTCTATAAGTCACATCCCATTGATGGGAGTTGACGGCTTTGATTTGTTAGAGGGTCTGCTCACTCAGGAGGTATTATACCGTTAGTGTTCCCCTCGTACCATTCGAGCCCAGACCCGCACCACTCAGTTCATGAGGGATATGGTTCCTGGATCCGTGATGAAGATGGATTGGATGGCCTACGTCCATGATCTTACTCATTTGACACAGATTTATAGCTTGACCCGATAGTTAGACCGGGCACATTTTTTCATCTGGCACTTGGGCAGAGATCCTTTAGAGGCAGATACTTTTGATCCTTCCAGCTCAAGGGTTGGCCCTTCAAGTGGCCCATATAATTATGCGGGTGCAGATCCTCCATTGTATAGGCCTGATATCCCTCTTGGCGGAGATCCAGTGACTCATGAGGAGATACATCACGTGGACAGGTTGGATGATATCGACATCAACACTATCGACTTCTTCTAATGTATTTTATTGCTATATTTTTTATAGGCCTCTATTAGATACTGGGTGGTTGTGCCCCATTCTCATTATATCTTTTGATAGGCCTCTATTAGTTGTTAGGCAGTTGTGCCCCATTTCCCTGTATTTTTCAGCTGTATACAGAGATGATGTATTAGATGATGATGTACTTAGGAATGTATATATACTATTTTCCATTCCCTACATCATATTTCCATCTATTATGATATCATGCATGTATTATGCTATGCATATGTATGTCTAGAGATATTCAGCATTGACCCTTGGATGGTCTTATGATACAGCCCACACAGATGTCTTCCTCGACCGTTAGCCACATTGATCACACCCCACCAATATTAGTGGCCTCATGTTTGAGATCGTGCTATGATAGTTTATCACCACCAGATCGGGTAACTGTAGACCAGCTATTGTGGCACTTCATGACCCTCCTGATGGTCCAAGTTCCTGTGGCTTTTGTAGAGGGCATGTTGGAGCACTAGGTACCGGACATGTAGGTATTCCAGTTCGAGACCCAAGAGTTGACCCCTACTTTAGAGGAGTATGAGTGACTGACAGATTTGCCTCTGGATAAGCCTTGTGCTCAGATGGCTATCAGAGATATGAGTCGACAGTTCATGACCCTCACTGGTTTGAGGCATAGAGTAGCTCAAGATGAGATCACATTCGTCCATGTAGTGTCCGTGCATTTTCTGATAGACAGATTTGGCTATGTGGATAGTTATGCACAACACTCTGGGGATTTTGCCACGTCCGATGATTAATGGCGTGTGGCCAGAGTAAACATACTTATGATGTGTGTAGTGGCTTATCTATACATGCCATTGTACATGGACCATTTAGGTATCGGTGTGGTTGTGGCAGTGCGAGCTCTTCGGGAGGGACATAACATTTTGCCAATGATTGTGGTAGAGACCTTGAGGTCGGCCACATATTTCCATACCCATTCTGCAGGGGTGTTTTCAGGCAGCTCGGTCTTACTGTATATGTGGTTCATATCACACCTGAGACCGATTGGCACATTCCAACGTCATGGGTACTTCTTTTCCCATGAGATAGCTATGTCTTACTCCTTTCAGCCGGTGGAGTGTGTAGACGCTGCTTCTTGGTCAGTGTTCTTGGCAGGGATCAAGGATCCATTTGACATCGTGCTGTGTTCAGGGCTTAGTTCTCCCTACAGCATCATTACTCATGTATCTGGCATGGATTATCTCCCTCTGGCTGGTTTGAGGGGTATTACAACATATCACCCACTGGCTATGATGGCACAGTTCGACCAGTTTTAGGATGTTCATCCTTTTGAGGGGGCATTGGGTTAGCGTTTGTCTTCTCGGCATTTATCAGTAAAGGATAGATCCAGGGTTTATGCCTGTTGGGCCCAGTGTGAGAGGGTTGAGTTCAATACTAGCCATCCAAGTCATTCCAAAGAGTATTCTACATGGATAGAGGCAGAGATCATATCGGTTGGGGTTATATCCACGGAGCCGGAGATTGATTCTAATAGTCGGGAGCCCATAGAGGACAATAATTTTCCCAACGAGGAGGAGCTATTTACTGGGTTGCCATCAGCTCTTGTTGATTCTCCCAGTATGACTGCTACTGTGTCCCTGCATTCGGCAGAGTATTTAGAGCAGAGTCTGCATCTGGTGATGTCTTGTTTGCATCTTCGTTCCCTTTCTTCCACTTTAGGATCAGGAATCAAGACCTCTTTTGCTTTAACTGGTATCAGTTTGCGAAATAACATAGCCATTACATGGGCATGCACCTTTACCGGAGACTATATAGGCTCAGGATCTGTAGGTTGAGATAATCGCCGTATGGCTGAAGCTGAAGGAATCTGTTTGTTTTTGTGAGGATTCCTATGACTGGTGCTGGCATAATAGCCTAGTCCGGCTATCCCGGTTTGACTAGGAGCTTGAATTGGGTGCTTGATGCCTTGATGATCTTTCTCCAACCCTTGTCCAAGTTGATAGCCTAATGATATCATCTCTTAAGTTGTTGCCATTACCTTGGCAAAAATCTTGGGTATGAGAGGTGGCACCCCAATGGGATGGTAGTGAATGTTGCTCACCTCTAGGGCATGGAAACTGACCGGTTTAACTTCTGCATTAAAGCCGATGAGTGGTATGTCACCTTGTTCAGGACATTTCGGCTCAGCATTGACAGTGACTAGGCTATTGTTAATGATGTATTTAAGTTATTGGTGAAGGGTGAAAGGGACGGCTCCGACCATATGATTCCATGGTCTTACCAAAAGCAGGTTGTGTCTTGTATCTATCTTGAGCACATCAAAACATACGCAGAATGTATATGGACTAATCTCCACTAGAAGTTCAATCTCTCCGACAAATTTTCATCGGGATCCATCAAAAGCTTTAATAATCGTATGGCGTCTTTGGATCCAATTGAGATTGATGTTAATCTTCAGCAAGGTGGCATAGGGACAAATATTCAAAGATGAACCTTCATCTATCAGAACTCCTCCCACCATGTATCTAGAGGATAGAACCGCAATGTGCAACGGCTTGCAATGACCAGTCCCTTTGGGAGGAATGTCGTCATCAGTGAAAGATATCACATTATTGCTAAAAATGTGATCAACCAGATGTTGGAACTTTTCAACGTCCACTAATTTTGGTAAATGGGCTTCTTCCAAAACCTTTAGCAAGGCCTTGTTGTGATCTTCAGAAGAGAAAACCAAGTCCAGTATAGAAATTTGTTGTGGAGCTTCTCTCAAGCTTAAAACCACATTGGCTTCATTATGGTCCATAGTACGGAGGAACTCTTCAATTTTCTCCATGTGAACTTTTCCCTTTGATTTGATAGTAGGCTTCATCACCCGGTGTGGAAGATACAGTGGATTCTTCTTCACCACTGTAGCAGTTATGTGAGATGTGGATCCTTCAGCCTGTCCATAATTCCATGGAACTTTTTGTAGGCTGACAACAGGATACTATGGCCTGGATGGCAAGGTTATTGGCTTTAGTGTAGCCACTTTTA
This sequence comes from Panax ginseng, assembly GCA_020205605.1. Classification (NCBI taxonomy): domain Eukaryota; kingdom Viridiplantae; phylum Streptophyta; class Magnoliopsida; order Apiales; family Araliaceae; genus Panax; species Panax ginseng. Next base: position 133,350,704 of record CM035128.1, read on the forward strand.
AAGGATTGTCAACACCTTTGAGTTGAATTACTTTTTTTGTGAGTTGTCTGGCAGCCGAATCATCCTCAGCAGATATAACTGCTACGTCTTCTTTCTAGTTTATAGGAATTATGTCCCCACTCTCAAGGAGCACACTGTCATTGTCTGCCAAATGTAGGACATCGCTGTCAAATAAATTCTGAATAAGATGGCGGAGTGCCCAACATTCTTCTATACTGTGTCCGCGAGAGTGGGAGTGATACTAACATACTTCATTAGAAATGAACTGTCTAGAACGGGGATTGATTGGAGGTAGAAGAGCTATAATTCTTCCTTCATTAACCAGTATCTAAAATATCTCCTCTATTGGTTGGCCAAGGTATGTAAATTCTCTCTTGTTGGCAAAATCCTTACGAGCCTTGGCACTTGTTCTTTTTACAATTTTATCTTCCAGTGTTTCATTTTCTAGAGACGATGATGGAGTATTCATAACAAAAGGAAGGAGACTAGCATGCTCCTAACTGACTAATTGGCATGTGACTTGGTGCTGATAGATCACATGTTCTGCCAATTGCTCAACATGCTTACAAAGAGCCTTCATTTTCTGTTCCATCATAAACTGGAACTGCGCATAATCCCATTTATCAGCACCGTCCTTGCTGGTTTAGGATGATTCGCTGCTATAATTGGAACTCTTTCCATTACTCCAATTAATCATGTTAACCTCTTCTTCTTTGTGTTGAGGAAGATGGTTGTCTTGCACATGAGGTTGGTCGGGTTTAGTCACCACGATCTTACCATTATCAATCAAATCCTGGATCTTATGTTTCAAGGTCCAGCAATCCTAAGTATCATATCCTGGTGCTCTAGCTGGTTAAGCACACTTCCGATTAGCATTGAAACCCATCCCATTCGGGTTGGCTGGTGGAAGAAGATGAATAATTTTCTTCTGAGTAGTCAAAAGATTAAGAACATTCTCAAGTGAATCCCCTAGGGGTGTGAACACTCTGTTGCATCAGACTTCTGCACTTTTGGGCAATGGAGGGTTTGAAGATTGTGCTTGAAAAGGGGAGTAGTTTCTCCTCTAGATAGGCGTGTTCTGATTGCCTTTCTGACCTTGTAGTATAAAGAAACATCCTCTTTTTTCTTCTTATGGACCTTCTTAGGATTTTTTCCATAACTTCCAGACTGGGTGTGCTCAGCAACAGCTTTCAGAGTTGCTAGGTCTTGGATTTTTCATGACTTCAATCCCATCTTAGTCATCTCTCCGTGTTTGATCATTTCAAAAAATGGCTTGCCACTGCCAGCTAAGACTCTCTCATAGAAGGGAGCTTCTTGTATGTATATGAAGGTCATCACCATTTCTGACTCAGTCATAGAGGGAATCACTTCAGTAGCAAGGCGCCTCCACCTTTGAGCATACTCTCTAAAAGACTCATTGGATTATTTCTTGACCTTGGTAATTTGGTACCAGTCTGGAGCCATCTGAGACTGAAAATTGTACTGACTGAGGAAGGCATAAGCTAGCTCCTCCCAGCTATGGATCTTAGAATTGTCTAATCAAGTGTACCATGATCGGGATTCTCCAGTCAGACTTTTCTAGAACAACTGCATTCTAAGCTTATCATCCTCGACATAAGATTCAAGTTCTCCAATGAATACCTTCAAATGTGTGTAAGGATCTCCCAACCCATCATACTTTTCAAAGTCACGAGTCTTGAACTTCTCTGGATAATGAACACCAGGAAATATACAAAGGTCAGCATATGAAACACTCCAATGTGCTCCAATCCCTTTAATAGACCGAATGGTGTCTTCCATTTGAAGGACTTTCTTCCTGATATCACCGGTGTCTGGATCTTCTTTGAGATGGGTAATTGTAGGGATTTTATTGGACTTATCCAACTGAAGCTCAGGTATTGTAATTTCTTGGTTAGTACCTTGAGTTCCTCCTTCTACATATGATTCTGTATGTACGGGTACTCGTAGACCCTGAGTAGACTGGTGTAGTTCTTTAAGCAGAATAGCTAAATCTGTAATTTACATGCTTAATCCATTAAACTCCTCACGAGAGACATGAACAGGATTAGCTTGGTCAGATGAAGACATAATTGGCTGTAGGTTCGTTGCCTTTTTGGACTTTTAGCGGGTAACGTGCCCAATTATTTCCCTACAAAAAACTTATCTATTTTAGTCTTAGGGAATATATAAATGTTACATGCAATGTGATGGGTTCGTTTTAGGAGTATTATCCTACAAAACGGATGTTAGCTGTTTGTAAGATAGCATGGTAAAAAGGAATGCATGTACACATTTTTTGTATACTTTCCATTACAATGAGATTGACATGGAATTTAATTACAAGTAATTGAAATGGAAAAGTATAAAGAGACTTTCCTCTGCATTTGGTTTATCAGAGGCTGACCTATCTTTGGTTACTCTCGCGACTTTTTGGCATGAAGGTTCCCAGATCATCGCAATTTACTTGATGGGAAGTTAATCCGGTCTTTCAATTAGAGCTAATCTCAGTGGTGCCTTTTCCTGAGCCTCGTTGGAATTAGTCTCCCTACGAGTCTGATAAGTAGGTTTTATACCTACTTATCCAGTATCTTTTACTTGAATTAGTTGCTTATATTCATGTGTCTTAGTTACTTTTCATGCATTTTGTGTTTGTGTTGTAGGTTATATGTTTGGGAGCGATGTGAGCTACTATTGGTAAGGAAAAGCTAGGAAATCGCAAAGAATTGGTAGGAAAACGCAAAGAAAAGAAATCCGGATATTGTTTGTGCTTTTATGTTCATTTCATGTTCTTGGCTTGGAACTTGTCTTACATTGTAGAGTGTCTTCTTAGCTTTTCAGAACATCTTGAATCATTCCAATCGGAGTTCGGATGACATTTCTACCAACGGACGTCGTTGAACTTCATTGTTTTGGGTGGCCATTTGCATAGCAGTCACTTCCAGTCCAATTTTGACCTTTATCCGTTCGTTATTTCTCAAAACTCAAAGAATGAAAGTTGTAGATATCATCAATAGCTTCGATTTGATAGGTGGAAGGAACCGTAACTCCTCTCGGTTTAAAAGTTATAGCAGTTTTAGCAGAGGAGGTTCCAGCAGAAAAATAATTGGCAGATTGGGGGCAAGTCGGGGCTTGCCTTTGCGCAGAATAAGTAGTTTTTGTTCGAATTTGAGTCCGAAAAAGATTGTTTCGAGTTGTTTGATTCAAGGACTTCCAAGAGGACTTAAATACATATAAAGAGACATATAAAAGGAGGAGAATTGAAAGGATTAGAGGAAGTTTTTGAAGAATTCTAATAGATTAGATTAGAGTAAATTAGATCAAAACCCTAGTTCTAATGAGTTTTGGATTTTGAAGCAACTTGGAGACCATTGAAGATTCAAAGTAGGAGAAAGGAGGGAGCGTCAAATCTACAGACAATAGATTCTATCTTCTCATCTTCTTCTATCTTTGTCGTTTAATGTGTATTCAATTGTGGATTCTTAGTTTTAATTCAATAATCATGAACTAATTCTTTGTTTGAGATTACAATGGATCTTATTGTGTAGTTTATTTTAATATGCTTCGTTATCAATTGTTATGTTCTATTGTGCGGATTGTCTATTGTGATTTGGACTTAATTGTTTAATTGACTGGCCATCAATTACCGTGATAATCTATATGAACTCGAGAGATGAAGTATTGATTTAGATCTTATCATGATAACATGTGTTCAGGATTTTGTTAGTAGCTTAAACTTGATGAGTGTTAAGGTAGAGATATGCTTGACATCGCATGTAATCGGATAGAGAACTTATTCTTCAACCTTCTTCAAATGTAATTCACATAGAGATATAGTGGGTTAGTTGATTAAGGTGTTTAACGAATTTCTTTCTTAATTGTGGATTGACGTTAATACGGTATTAGTGCATCGAGAGGTGGTTAATACTACTTTCGTGTTCTTGATTAACAATTTGGGATAGAGAATAATTGATGAGAAGTGTGTTAACTTAAATGAAGCAATAAGTGAAGCTGTGATCTTAAATCTTCATAATCTAATTTGTAACTAGTGGTAATTAGAATTAGTTTAATTTAGTAATTTACTTTATAACATTAAATTGATTGTTTAAATAAAATTAGTTTGATTAAGGGTTAGTACTTGGTAATTTGTATTAATAATTCCTCGTGGGAACGATACTCAACTTATCACTTTAGTACTTGTTGACCACGTATATTTGCGTCTTGTGCGTAATTAGATTTTACCCAACAGAGTTCAGTAATCAAACACCGACAAGATAGCCTCCTGAGGGAGGGACCACACAATATTCATTCACATACAACGTATCTCACCGTTTATGGAAATGATGACATGTGCGAAGCACTTTATTGTAAAACATTAAGTGCTGTAAGTAAATGCATTCGTACACATTCATATAAATGTAAATGCAATATCACACACAAGCATATAATAGTTTGAAAAGTTTGTAGTAGCGGCTTAAGTCCTCTTACTGGATGTCCCCAGCAGAGTCGCCACATGTCAGCGTCAAGATTTTTATTGTCCCTTTTCTGTTCTTGTCTTTTGGTGTTCTCATGTTAGGTGAGATTTGTTTGAAAAAACAAGTTGTAAAAAGGTCTGACATGTATATATCAACGATTGGACTGTAATTGTCGCTAGTTGGTATTTTTAAATGGTTGCACCAACTCAACCGAGAAAATGTTTGCACATTGACCCAGTGATGTGACACTGCTTAACAGGTCTGTGAAACTAAGATTCGTTAGGGTCCGGGGACCTGATTATGCGGAGGGAAGGTGTTAGGAACCCCCGACATCCGTGTTACCACGGTGATCGCCACTTTTCAATTAAACTGTTATACGAATGTGTGTGTGGGGGGGGGGGGGGGTGTGGATCAATGTGCAACTATCTGGAAATAGTGCTATGCCTCATTCGCACCTATATACAAAGGGTTTGAATTTGTGTAAAAATTCATTTTTTTAACAAGATGTAGCAGTGATATTTTGTAAAAGAGGTTTTTCAAACCCTTATGCTCGATAGTAATTGAGGCCTTTGATTCCATTTTATTAAATGTTTGGCTTGATTGCTTTTATTTTTGAGATGCGAAGCATCTTAGAGAAAATAATATGCATAGCAGTGCTGACCTCCTTATGGGCATGATAGCCATCTAAGGAAATTCAAACACCGTGAAGAATGTACAAGCTGTTTACAACCGAAAATGTCCATCACGGGAACCGAATCTAGATTTAGAAGACTGAATCTGTGATCACATGATTCCTAGGCTCACATGATGTAGCAATTTATATGAAAAGCTATAAACAGTTATATATATATATAAGCTGTAAATATATATACAGACTGTCAACCACCACGAAGTGAACTTCATGGGGGACTAGAAATGTAAATATATAAAAGCGGTAAATATATATAAAGAGACACGATCAACCACCACGAAGCACCTCCATGGGGGATTGGAAAAGTAAATAAAGCAGTAAAGACGATCAACCGCCACGAAGTAAACTCCAGGTGAGATTAAATGTAAATAAAGTAGTAAATGGGCACGAAGTAAACTCCAGGCCTGACAGAAAATATATATATATATATATATATATATAAGTGGTAAATGCACTAGATATATACCGATCCAAGCTCGGTTTATCATTTCAGCGATATATATATAAAAGCAGTAAACGCACCAGATATAAAATTTAGGCTCATCGAACAGAGTTCAACAACAATTTATATATAAGTATATATATATATATATATAAAGGTATTAAACGCTCCGGATGTAAATCCAGGCTCATCGAACAGAGTTCGACAACAGTTTATATATAAGTATATATATATAAAAGCAATAAACGCTTCGGACGTGAGTCCAAGCTCAATTGAGGCATAACTCGATAATGCTAGTATATATATATATATATATATATATATATATATATATATATATATATATATATATATATGAAATAAAAAGCCATGGACCAAGTCCGAGCATACACACGCCACACGACTCTTAACGTGCAGAACTGTGTGTGCACAGTAGTGTAGAAAAGGCTTGAAAAGATGTAAGAAGGCTTACAGTGGACTGCCAAAGAAGACTTCTATAGCTTTAAATGGATGAACACTCGATTTCCATCGGTAAAAATATAACCAAATATGAGCTCACAAGTGTTTAAAATGAGGAATTACTCAATTTATAGTGTGTATAGAGCAAATTGGACAGGGCTTCCTCGCCGTTTTCCCTTATAAAATGGCCACCCCAATCCCTCTATTTATAGAGGGGGGAGCCGCAGGTGTACTTGCGGTAGTCACAGGTGCACCTGCGGCTGCCCGGGGTGCCCCGGGCTCCGAGGGTCCAGTCGTCTCAAAGTACGTGCACGCATGCAACATGTTGTCCACTTGAAATTTCAGAACTTCAATTCGGGCATCTAATTAAGGTGTATAAGACCTTTTTTTGGAGTGTTGTTGTCGAGATCTACACAATGACATGGGATTAGAGGTTGTGCGAAGTCAGGAAGATGGGACCATGCCCTTGGTCTTAAAGTCTTCAAATTCTATCTGGTGTGCTGTCTTGTGTAGTAGTAACTCGGGATTGGAGCTATTGGTTCTTGTATGACACTGATATGTAGAATGTATGTTGAAATGTGTTGAGATGGTGCAATGTGGGATCGAGGTGGCAAAATGATGATTTTCCCCTCACCGAGGTTATCTCTGATTTGGGCTGATATAGCAGTCGTTGCTCAGGGTTATCTTAGATATTGAGATGCTGCAAGTACTGAATGTCCTCAAGGTTGTCTTTGAGGTGTGCCTGACCTCCCAGGGTTGTTTTCAGGATTGGAACTAAGTGCATCGGGGTTATCTCCGAGGTTGAAGCTGACTGTAAGGGTTGAAATGAGCTTTTTCGGGGTTATCTCCGGAATTACAACTGCATTCTCGGGGTCATCTCTGAGGTTGGAACTGAGTACTCTCGGTGTTTTTTCCAGGATGAACTTGGATATCTCAGGGTCATCTCTGAGATGAAAGAGCTTTCTCCGATGTTATTTCCAGAACTTGAACTACATTCCTCGGGGTTATCTCCGAGGTTGAAACTGGAACTTCTGGTGTTGTCTCCAGGATGGGACTGAGTATCTCAATGTTATCTTCGAGATGGTAAGAACTGAGTATCCCAGGGTTATTTACGGGATTGAGCTGAGCTTTCCTCCAAGATTATCTCTGAAAGACGATTCTGCTCTCCTGCAATGTTAGTAACAAGAGTGCAAAAAATTTGAGTGTCTACAAACTCTATATCACGATCATATACCTCCTCAAACATCTTAGCTCCAATCGATTTGAGTGGTATCTCTTCAGGATCCTCTTCCTCTTCCTCTTCCTCTTCCATTTCTTCCTAAGATTCTGGATCGAACTAAGGCGTTTGGTCCGATCCTACCACAGTAACCATCGGGGATGGCTCCCTTGGCACTAGCTGCTCCCAGACTATGTGGATGTCTCTGGGATCCTCCTCCCTAGGCACTTGGGGCTCCTCTTCCCTTGCCTAGCTGGGTTCTCCTACCTCAATTATCCTAACAAAAAAATATTTTAGGTTTTAATTACTGCTCGATACTACTCGCGAGCACATAGGTTATTAACAAATAAGCACATAATGTCTTTTATTATTTTATCTTTAATGAATTTCCTTAATTCATTTCGTAGAACTCGATAAGAGTTTGTCACCACTGTGTTTTCGGTCCCCTAAAAGACTATTTCCTAAGGTTTCCACACCTGAGGTTCATAACCTAAGGCTTTGATACCAACTTATGACACCCCCAAATCCGAGTACTTAAATCCCACGGTTTTGGTGCGTATTGTTCAATAAAATTATATCTATCTACCCATAAACAAAGGATATAAATAAAACTCACAAGCTTAATAAAATGTCCTCATATTAAAGGGTTACAAAGTATCCAGATAAATCATAGGTCATCTAACCTTTATTACATCATTTGCAGAAAAGCATAAAACAATTTAAATAAGTCTTATTACATGAACTTAATCAAATAAAATTAAACTAAACTTTATCACTTGTTCATCTTGCCCTTGCTTGTGGACGGCTCATCAGACTTTTCAACCTTAGCTGCAATGTTGTAATGTAAGAGTGAGCAAACAATTGCTCAGTGGAATAATGATAAGCAATAACAATATATAATTCATCAATGAATAAGGTTCTAACTGAACATATACCTTCTCTGAACACAGTCAATCATAATTAAGAACTGAAAGCTCAATAGGAAACTTACTTTTGATTCAAGACTAGAAAGTAAGACTAAAAGTATATCTGAGGGTTAGAAGACCACGAACTATGTCCTAGGTTAGCAAGTATCTCCACTGTAACCTTTAACAGTCTTATAGACTATGTGGACCATCCATCTCGTACTACGGGGGATTAATCCTTCGTATAATGTATTGTGCATAAATATTTTAATGCTATTGCGTAGTATAATGCCCTCAACTTTGACATTAGAGTCCACACCAAAGGAAGTTTTGTTTGGACTAGCTTCAAGGGGAATTTGGATCTTAGAACGTTCATCAACTAAGGATTAGTTGAATCAAGAAAGGATTAGTAGTCACATAATAGTTCGATATCAACAACAACATATTCTTTGCAAGACGAGATTTCAATAATAATAGAAGACAATAACTGCAAATGAATAAGTCTCATACATTGAAGTATTGCTTTCAAAAGAATAAAAAGCTTTAACAAAACATAAACATTGGATATTATAAGAACCTTGCTTGAATAATAATAATCTAAGGTTAGAACATTTGCTCCATAAAAAGTAAAGTAAGAAACTAGCTCAATAAAAGATTAGGAACTTGCGTAATTATAAAGAAGTTAAGGATATGAAATTTGCTCAATAAAAAGTAGGGTTTAGAAACTTTCCTTATATGCTTGCTACACAACTATAACTCATGCTCGGTAGATATCTTACATACACCATTTAAGTCCACAATATCAATTAGTTACAATATTACTATGTTTACTGGTTTAACTTCCCACATTAGTTTAACTTAACATCTTAGTTCATGATCTGAACCTTCTAATACACTAAGAATTCAAAATCCTTGCTAACACAGAACATAAACTTAGCATTCCAAATTCTTACATCCATTGAATTCAAATTTTCTTTACAAATCACCATCTATATGATCACACTCTGAAATTCATCTTATTACATGTTTTAAGTTTCATTATAATCATCTAAAGAGATTATATAACATTTACAGGACTGCACATTTAAAAACCCAATTCTTTACCACTCTGTTCACCCCTGTCTTGGGTGGGGTTTTAATTAAAAAAGCTCATTGTGGCGGAATCCTTGAATGGGAACTCCCATTGGGGAAGGCGGGGTAGACTGAATTCGAATACGCAATTCACATCGCACAATGCTTCAACCCAAAATTCTCAATTTTCTCATTCAAACAATAAATTAAACATATCCAGATGATATAAAATTCATAGAATTAACACCAAGCATACATAAACTGATTCCAACAATAAAAACAACTAAAACAAACAAATTTAACGGATTTAAAACCAAGTTCTTGCTAGTTTTCCAAAACCAAAATATTTAGCAAATCCAACCACTATGGACTCGTTTCTTAACCAAATTAGTTCATTCTATTAGGTTTTGTGAAGTTTAAAGACGTAATCAAATTGCAAAATTAGCGGAAGCAAAGTAAAATCAGATTTTAAAATTTTTCATAAACCAATTACCTAGATCATCCTTTATGCATATCATTAATTAAAATGAAGAACAATAAGTTATGGAATCATACCATTGTAGATACTAGCTTCCACAAGCACGAGTTCAACTCTTACTTCTCCGTGATCTCCTTGATTCTCCAGGTTAGATTCCTTTCCTTTGATCAATGTTAGCCACCCAAGTGTATGGCCTCTAGAGGTGATCCACCAAGGAAGAAGAATAATCAAGAAGAAGGGTGTATTGGCTCAAACCCTAGTTTTCCTATCTCTGTAGAAAAAGAGGGTGTACTCTCCAACTATTGGAATCACGTATATATGATATCTGATGTAAGACTCCTTTTATAAAGATATCAGTTAACCCTATTAGGGTATTATTTAATTAATTAAACTCCTTTAATTAATTTGCCTCCTAATCCTATTAGGAATAAATAAGAGTACTAATATTAAATTAATTCCCCAACTCCTTTAGAAATTAAAATAATAATAATTGTAATAATATTAATAAGACTCCTCTTATTAAATTATATTTAATATTTCCAAAATATTAATTAATAATTATTAATCTATTTAATTTACTCTATCACCATAGATTAAATTAAATACACTTAACATATTATTATGATTATGTCATTAATATCTTAAATAATTATTCTTCCTTTTATGGTATGACCCTTTAGGTTCTCCATATGAAACCAGTTGTGAATAAATCAATTAGAATAATTCTAATCTCATTTAAATAAATAAACTAAATTATTAATTTATTTAAATAAATAACATTTATTCTACAATAAGGATAAACCTCCTTAGCGATCAATGACTTTTTAGATAATATAGATTTCAACATAATCATAAAAGAACCTTTGAATAAATAGTTACCGTACAATTCAATCCTTCCGCTATAAAATGTCCCAATTAAATATAAGATATGGAATTACTGTCAAGTCTTATTTTATTTAATTATATGTATTTCGATTCCCAAATGCACAACTTCGAATAAATGCAAATTAGAAACTACTTTCTAATTTCATTCCACCTTGGCCAAGTATTCTTGGGTTGTCATTTATCGAATCATCTAGGACATAGCTCTTCTAGGTAGATTCTTTATTGATCATTCATTATCTTCATATATAACTAATTACACCCAAGCATACTATTTGATATACCCTAAGGGTCTTAGGTAATAAGTCAAAGTGTGATTGATTATATACAAGATACTAAGATGATCTCAAGTCCACGAATCACTTGTACTACTATCACTACAGGAATTTCTATTGACAGAAAAGTTATAAAACTCCATTAGGTATTCATTAGTGAGTCATGTTTAGTGAACTTATTCTCCAATAAGCACCTACATACTTGCTTTAGTGTCTCCACACAAATGATCAGGAGATCAATCATTCTCATCTAATGAGCTAGCAACATATGTACCAATTTATCTGGATTCACTAATCCCCTTTTTAGTAATCCATTGATTGAGAACATTTTAGTTTTACGCTATCTAAGAATAAGATCTCATTAGCATGATCTCATCATGATTCTACAAGCATTTCTTAGAACTCTGAGTTTATCACATATTATTAAAATATCTCAATATTGATAATAAATGCCTTTAATAAATAATTCTTTTTATTAATAAATAAATAAGATTGATTACAAAGTATATGCTTTATCATCATACATGATTGGCTTGCATGCATACTACTTTTAATCTCCCACTTGCACTAAAGCCAATCACCATGGTATCTCATACCCATCTTATCTAAGTGACGAACGAAATGATGTTCTGTGAATGCTTTAGTAAATGGATCTGCAATATTGTTTTGAGAGTTCACACGCTATAGGATGACGTCTCCTTTTTTAATGATCTCCCTGATCAAATGAAACCACAACAACACGTGTTTAGATTTCTGATGAAACCTAGGTTCCTTAGCCTGTGCAACAGCTCAAGTGTTATCACAGAAAAAAGGTATTGGTCCTCTAATGCTAGGAACCACAACAAGTTCGATTCTAAACTTCTTCATCCAAAGAGCCTCCTTTATAGCTTCACTTACAGCTATGTACTCTGCCTCTGTCACTGAATCAACAATTGTTTACTGTTTGGAACTTTTCCAACTCACTGTGCCACCATTCAAGGTAAACATATAGTCTGAAATAGATTTATTGTCATCTTGGTCCGTTTGAAAACTTGAGTGTGTGAAGCCCTCTAGTTTTAATTCAGACCCACCATAGATAAGAAATGTATCCTTAGTTCTTCTCAAGTACTTTAGGATATTTTTTACTGCCTTCCAGTGCTCTTCTCCTACATTTGACTGATATCTTCTTATTATACCAAGTGCATGAGCGACATCTGGTCCAGTACATATCATACCATACATGATTGATCCTATTCTTAAAGCATAAGGAATCTTACTCATACAGTCTCTCTCCTCAGGTGTCTTTGGGGCCTATTTCTTGGAAAGATGTATTCCATGGCTCATCGACATGAGACCTCTTTTGGAATCTTCCATGCTAAACCTCTTTAGCATTGAGTCAATGTACGTTCCTTGGGAAAAGCCAAGCATCCTTTTAGATCTATCTCTATAGATCTTTATCCCCAAAATATAGGATGCTTCTCCCAAGTCCTTCATAGAGAAGTGCTTAGATAACCAGATTTTAATTGATTGTAGCATAGGAATATCATTCCTTATCAGTAATATATATTATCAACATATAATACAAGGAATGAAATAGTGCTCCCATTAACCTGCTTGTACACACATGGTTCATCCTCATTTTTGATAAAATCAAACTCTTTGATTATCTCATCAAAATGGATGTTCCATCTACGAGAAGCTTGCTTCAATCCATAAATGGATTGTTGAAGCTTACAAACTTGATTTGTTCCAACTTTTGAAACAAATCCCTCTGGCTATGTCATATACACATCATCCTCAAGTTTCCCATTGAGGAAGGCCATTTTCACATCCATCTACCAGATTTCATAGTCATGGTATGTGACGCCCCCAAAATAGGTATACATCACCTATTTTTAAGTCGTTAATAACATGGTACAGAAACAACTACAACTTTATTAATACAACATATAAACTGTGAGTTTAAATACAAATATTGCCATCTAGACAATATTCACACCCAAATAAGTCCTCATTACAATTATTGGTACATTATTTTTCAAAAATGGTGAGGACTACTAAGACAACTTTCTAGATCCATCATTCCACACCCCGACTAGAACTCGCTACATTCTCGCCTCCTGAGAAGAAAAATGGAACAAAAAGGAAAAGGGTGAGCTCAACTAGCCCAAAGAAGAATATTATGACTAAGATAATATAGAGCAAATTATCGTTAGTCTTCAACAGGGAAAAATCTGATAAAATACAATAGACAACAAGTTTCAGATCAATATTCGCAGCGGAAATAATAATTCATAGATAAGTTACGTAGAGAATGAAATCTACTATAATCTATGAATTTAAAAGTCCATCATCATTATTTTATCCCTGTAACATCAATAAATATTTATCTTGAATCAAATATTCATCTTTGCACTCAAAGCCAAAGATATTCATCATTGGTCATGTGTTCATCTCAACACTGTACATCTTTGCACTACGGGCCAAAGATATTCATAAGAAAATCAACCATCTTTGCACTACAGGCCAAACATATTCAGTAATATCATCATTTAGGACTGAGGATGATGAAAAATATTTTAAAGAAAACGAATTCAGTGAAACAAAAGAACAAATATTAAGGATTTGTACTTTAAACAATTCGAGTTCAAAAATATTTCATAAATAATCATAGTGAAGTAAAATTCAAGAATGATCAAAACATGGATACAATCAAAGCTAGTATCCATAATAGATATTTTGGACAAAATACGAAAATTTAATTTTTCTGTGAAGAGTGCCGTATACGTGAATAGTAACCCCGACACTAAAAGACAAGAATTTCACAAGAAAAATCTTACCAATATTCCGGCATAATGATATTAGAAGAAATAATATCATTTTTTAAAAAAAAATAATATCCCTTACCTTGGAATGACAGTACTTCTAACTGGAATACTATATATAGTGCTGAAGGGGATTTGCACCGTATAGCAACACTCAAAGTATCAAAATACTCACAAGAATACTCTCGATAGTGTAGAGAGAGAAAGAGAGAGAAAACTTCAGTTTCTGGTGTGATTTTCAATTCTAACCTAAGCACCCTATTTATAGGAAAATGCTTAGAACACCAAAGCAGAAAATTTAATAAATTAATAATATAATTTTCTCAAATTTCCTATGCCCACTTATTTGGCCCAAAACATCAGCCACCATGTGCCAAAACATTAAAAACGTTTTTCTTAATTAAAATATTTTAAACTTCAAAAATTAATTATTCTGGAACTTCGGAACTTCAATAATTCATAATAAATAGCCATTTTATCAAAAAAAATTGAACCACGTGTCCTTTCCATAGGAAATTTCATTCTCTACAACTTTGTAAGTTTAAGTTTTTCCAAATTCCAAAGTAAGTTGATCAAATCCACAAACCAAGCGATTTCTAAAATTTATAAACCAATTTCACCAAGAAATGGGGTCCAATTGACATGTTTAATATGTTTTAAACATTAATTGTAACAAAAATACTCCTCCTCCTCATATACTCATATATCCCACATTCATTGTAAAAATATCACCATTATTATATTATTAAAATATAATAATATATTTAAATGAATTATTTATCAGAAAAGATAAAATAACAATTTTTTCAACAATTGTCACATTAAAATTTTTCTCCATCTATATCCACATAAAATAAATATTTTCCGTATCATATAAATCAATAATTAATTATTCACAAATAAAATTACAGAATCACAATCATCGACAACCAGTAGGTTCCTCAGAAAGAGGAGCTTTCAATAAGAATTTCTCCTTCATTTGGGCAATTAGGTGACCAAACCTCTCCTTAGATAGAATTTTCTAGACATTGCCAATAATGTTATCTAATAATATTATTCAAATAATATGAATTATTGATCTAATAATGAAAATATTGTGTAGTGACAATTATTGAAACAACAATAATATAAAATATCAGCGTAGCAATTATTGGATCAATAAAATAAAATATTGAACAGTAACTATTGTAACCCAACAGTATTAATGGTAACAACTACGCCGTTATTTATAAACAACTTATACTTGTCGTTTTCTTCATCCAATCGCTTTCCGTTATGGGGCCCACAAAAAGGCTACGCCGTCGTACAAATATTCCCCGACAGTAAGAATATTCCACGACCAAACGAATATTCTCCGATAAAAATGAATATTTTATAACCACTTGCATATTTGAAATATTTGCGCATTTTACCCATAACTAACCACATTAATCAAATCAACCCTTACTATTTCAAAATAATAAATAGAGGAAATTTAGTTTTATTTATAATAAGTTGGGGTCTTACAACCTCCCCTCCTTATGAAATTTTGTACTCGAAATTGACGTACGTACCTGGTGTTTCGAAAAGGTGAGGATACCTCGCTTTTATTTCCGTTTCCAACTCCCAGGTCATTTCCTCAATAGCATGGTTTCTCCATAAAACTTTAACTTGTGGTATGACCTTTGTACGTAAGACATGCTCCTTCATATCCAAGATCTTGACAGGTACCTCCTCGTACGTTAAGTTTTCAGCTATCTCATCCTGTTCTAATTCAATAATGTGGTGTGGGTCTTTCACATATTTATGAAGCACAGATATGTGAAACATATTATGAACACGAGACATATTTGGAGGTAACGCGAGTCTATAGGCTACATTTCCTACTCGGTCAAGAATCTGAAATGGACCAATAAATCATGGATTGAGCTTTCCTCTCTTCCCGAATCTTGTAACTCCCTTCCATGGGGCAACACGCAACAATACATGATCCCCAATACTAAATTCCACGTCCTTTTGATGAAGATCTGCATAACTCTTTTGTCGATCTTGAGCCATTTGTATACGTTGTCCAATCATTTGGATCTTTTCTGTAGTCATACGTACCAACTCGGGTCCCAACAATGTTGCTTCACCCACCTCATCCCAACATATTGGAGAGCGACACTTTCGTCCATACAATGCTTCTAATGGAGCCACACCTATACTTGTCTGATAACTGTTGTTGTAGGAGAATTCCACCAATGGTAAATACTTATCCCAACTCCCTTTGAAATCTAGGACATGAGTCTTAATAGATCTTCAAGAGTTTGAATAGTACTCTCTCGATTGTCGTCGTCCGTTTTGAGGATGGTATGCGAATCTCGAATCAGAAATGCGTGCCCATAGTTTTTTGCAAGCTAACCCAAAATCGTGAAGTGAATCTTGGGTCATGATCCAAAACTATTGATACTGGCATGCCATGCAATCTCATAATCTCATTTACATACATATGAGCAAGACGTTCAAGGGAATAAGTCTTTCGTATCGGCAAGAAATGAGCAGACTTGGTTAACCTATCAACAATAACCCAAATAGCATTTATGCCTTGAGAAACCGTGGGAAGACCCAGAACGAAATTCATGGTAATGTGTTCCCACTTCCATTTTGGAATCTCAAGTGGTTGCAATGGACCCTTAAGCACTTGATGCTCCGCCTTTACACGTTGACAAGTTAAACACCTCGAGATAAACTTCGCGATCTCTCTCTTCATATTATTCCACCAAAATGTATGTCGAAGATCACGATACATTTTAGTACTTCCAGGATGGATTGCAAATGGTGTATTATGTGCCTCCATCATGATCTTCTTCTTTAAATCAGAATCGTTAGGAACACAAAGTCTGGAGTGGACTCGAAGTATTCCTTCTTCATTAATTCTTTCTTCTGGAATAGCACCCTCTTATACTTTCTTCTTCATAAGCATCAGCTTCAGGTCTGTGGCTTGAGCAACTTTAACTTCATCGATTAAAGTTGGTTCTATGCATATACTTGACATCATCGCACTCGTTCCTGCATATGATCTTCTACTCAACGCGTCAGCTACCACGTTTGCTTTTCCAGGATGGTATTGAATGGTGTGGTTATAATCTTTTAACAGCTCGAGCCAACATCATTGTCGCATGTTGAGTTCCTTTTGGGTGAAGAAATATTTGAGGCTTTTATGGTCTGAATATGTCTCCACTTTCTCTCCATATAGATAGTGCCTCCAGATCATTAGTGCGAAAACGACTGCTGCTAACTCTAGATCATGAGTAGGATAATTCCTCTCATATTCTTTAAGTTGTTGCGAGGCATAGGGTATGACTTTCCCACGTTGCATGAGAACACATCCTAACCCTTTGCCTGAAGCATCGCGGTAGATAACAAATCCATCCGAACCAGATGGTATTGTCAGAACAGGTGCCGAAATGAGTCTCCTCTTGAGCTCTTGGAAACTCTCCTCGCATTCCTCGCTCCATACGAATTTTGTATCTTTTCGAGTTAGCTGAGTTAACGGAGTAGTAATTTGAGAAAATCCTTCCACGAATCTCCGATAATAACCAATTTAAGCCCAAAAAAGCTACGATTTTGATTCCGACTTGGTTGTTCTAACTTTGTATTGCCTCAATCTTCGCCAGGTCAACAGATACTCCATGTTTTGACACCACGTGCCCAAGGAATGCTACTTCCTTATGCCAGAATTCGTATTTCTTCAACTTGGCATATAACTTATTTTCACGAAGCCTTTGGAGTACCAGCTTCAAATGGTGCTCATGATCTTCACAACTTTTGGAATATATGAGAATGTCATCAATAAAGACAACAACGAACTGATCCAAATAGTCCTTGAATACTCGATTCATCATATCCATGAAAGCAGCAGGAGCATTAGTCAGTCCAAAAGACATGACTAAAAATTCATAATGTCCGTATCGAGTTCTGAAGGCAGTCTTTGGAATATCCTCAGTTCTAATCTTCAGCTGATGATATCCAGAACGAAGATCAATCTTTGAAAAGAATTATGCTTCTTGCAACTGGTCAAATAGGTCATCAATACGAGGTAACGGATACCTATTCTTGATGGTGACATGGTTCAATTCTCGATAGTCAATACAAAGTCGCATACTCCCGTCTTTCTTCTTTACAAATAAAACAGGAGCACCTCAAAGAGATGTACTAGGACGAATGAAACCGATGTCCAATAACTCCTGTAGTTGGACCTTTAACTCCTAAATTTCAATAGGAGCCATTCGATATGGGGTTTTCGAAATGGGCTTTGTACTAGGTTCAAGATCAATAAAGAATTCAACTTCACGTTCTGGGGGTAGACCGGGAAGTTCTTCAGGAAACACGTCAGGAAATTTACTAACAACAGGAATATTATTCAAATCTGACGTGTTTTAATAAATTAATAATATAATTTAATAAATTAATAATATAATTTAATAAATTAATAATATAATTTTCTCAAATTTCCTACGCCCACTTATTTGGCCCAATACATCAGCCACCATGTGCCAAAACATTAAAAACATTTTTCTTAATTAAAATATTTTAAACTTCAAAAATTAATTATTCTAGAACTTCGAAACTTCAATAATTCATAATAAATAGCCATTTTATCAGAAAAATTCAAACCACATGCCCTTTCCATAAGAAATTCCATCCTCTACAACTTTGTAAGTTTAAGTTTTTCCAAATTCCAAGCAGAAGTTGACCGAAATCCACAAACGGGTGATTTTACGGGCTATAAACCAATTTCAGTCAAGAAAAGGGGTCCACCGACATGTTTAACATGTTTTAAACATTAATTGTAACAAAAATACTCCTCCTCATATACTCATATATCCCACATTCATTGTAAAAATATTACCATTATTATATTATTAAAATATAATAATATATTTAAATGAATTATTTATCAGAAAAGATAAAATAACAATTTTTTCAACAATTGTCACATTAAAATTTTTCTCCATCTATATCCACATAAAATAAATATTTTCCTTATCATATAAATCAATAATTAATTATTCACAAATAATATTACGTAATCACAATATCGATACAACCGCATAGTTCCCATGAAAGAGGTGCTTCCAATATGGATTTCTCTCATGCAAGTATGCAATTAGTCGACCAAACCTCTCCTTAGATGTAACTTTCTAGACATTGCAAATAATGTTATCTAATAATATTATTCAAATAATATGAATTATTGATCCGATAATGAAAAATTGTGTAGTGACAATTATTGAAACAACAATAATATAAAATATCGGTAGATAGCAATTATTGAATCAATAAAATAAAATATTGAACAGTAACTACTATAACAATTATTGAGTAATGCCTTCCTACGTAAGAATCAATAATTGGTGCAATATCGTGTGCTACTATGTTTTAACCACCGGGTATTCTAACAGTATTAACGGTAACAACTACGCCGTTATTTATAAATAATTTATACTTGTCGTTTTCTTCATCCAATCGCTTTCCGTTATGGGGCCCCACAATTTGTCTTGCTGTCGTATGAATATTCGACAAAGAAGAATATTCCACGACCAAACGAATATTCTCCGATAAAATGAATATTTTATAACCACTTGCATATTTGAAATATTTGCGCATTTTACCCATAACTAACCACATTAATCAAATCAACCCTTACTATTTCAAAATAATAAATAGTGAAAATTTAATTTTATTTATAATAAGTTGGGGTCTTACATGGTAAGTTGCAATCGCAAGCAAAATCTGAATGGACTTGAGCATCGCTACTGGTGAGAAGGTTTTGTCATAGTCAACTCCTTGTCTTTGTTTGAAACCTTTTGCGACCAGTCGGGCATTATAGATCTCTAACTTGCCGTCTACTCCAGTCTTTCTTTTAAAGACCCATTTGCACCCAGTAGGCTTAATGCTTTCAGGTAGTGAAACCAAAGTCCATACTTGGTTTCATCCATGGAGTCCATCTCAGATTTCATGGGTTCTTGCCACTTCTCTAGGTTTTTACTACTCATTGCCTATTCGTAATTTAATGGATCATCATTATCTATGATGCATACCTCATCATCATCCTCTGTGATGAATCCATACCAATCAGGTGTCTTCAGTATTCTACCAGATTTACAAATAGGTTGTGGTACAGAAGGAATCTCTACTAGGACATGTTCATCCATTTAACCTGTAGTGGTTTGTGGTTCTTGAATTTCTTCAAGATCTATTTTCCTCCCACTGGCCCCTTCAAGGATAAACTTTTTCTAAGAAGACATCATGTTTGGCAATAAACACCTTTTACTCAGTAGGATTGTAGAAATAGTATCCTAAACTTTCTATAGGATATCCTAAAAATGTGCACTTATCAGATCTTGTTCCAAGCTTATCATTCTGAAACTTTTTCACATAAGCTGGACATCCCCAAATCTTAACATGCTTAAGACTGGGCTTCCTCCCTGTCCACATCTCATATGGAGTCTAAGCAATGGATTTTGAGGGAACCTTATTTAGTAGATATGTAGCCGCTTATAGGGAATATCCTTAGAATGACACCAGAAGATCGGTAAAACTCATCATGGAATGAACCATGTCCAACAGTGTTCGATTTCTCATTTCAGATACACCATTCAACTGTGGTGTTCCTAGTGGAGTCCATTATGAGATTTACCATTTTCTTTGAGACAATTGAGAAACTTACTGCTTAAGTATTCACTTCCTCGATCTTATTGAATAATCTTAATACTCTTGCCAGTTTGCTTCTCTACTCACTTCTGAAATCTTTGAACTTTTCAAATGATTCGGATTTGTATTTAATTAAATACACATGTCCAAATCTTGAGTGATCATCGGTGAAAGTAATAAAATAAGAATACCCTCCTCTTGCATTTGTTGTCATAGGTCCACATACATCTGTGTGAACTAATGCTAAAAACTCTATAACTCTTTCTCCTTTTCCACTAAAAGGAGATTTGGTCATTTTGCCCATGAGACAAGATTCACAAGTTGGATATGATTCATAATCAGATATCTCTAAGAGCCCATCTTTATGTATCTTGGATAATCTTGTTTCATTAATATGACCGAGTCTACAGTGCCACATAAAGGTATAATTTACATAATCTCTTTTCCTTTTCTTAGTTTGTTCAATTTGAAGTATATTTTCATGCAAGTCAAGTATGTAAAGTCCATTTCGTAAATTACCAACACCATATAAAATATTATTAATATAAATAGAACAACTATTGTTCTTTATTATAATATCAAAACCATCCATATCCAATACAGAAATTGAAATAATATTTTTAATAAGTGACAGAACAAAATAACAATATTTAATGTAATGGACTTGCCTGTAGGCAGTGCTAAACAATAAGTCCCTACAGCTAATGCAACAACCTTTTCTCCATTTCCCACTCATAGGAAGACCTCATCATTGCTCAACTTTCTACTTCTGACCAGTCCTTGCATATTATTACATATGTGAGAACCATAGCCGGTATCCAATACCCAAGTAGAAGATTGACTTTCAGAAAAATTAATTTCAATCATAAACAAACCTTAATTAGGTTTTGAAGCTTCTCGAAGTTTCTTCTATTTTTTTTCTGCAAGGAACTCCTTGCAGTTCCTCTTCCATTGACCCGGCTTGTTGCAATGGAATCATATTCCTTTGCTATCTAGATCAGGTTTCTTATTATCATTTCCTTTCGCCTTTCCCTTAGCCTTCTTGGATTTCTTCTTTTCAGAAGATACCTTGGGCCTATTCCTTTTCTTGGAAGAATTATCCACTAGTATGACTTGGTTCTTCTTGGATGGGAAGTGACCTTTAGCAATTTTCAACATTTTAAGTAACTCAGGCAAGCTAACTTCCAACTTATTCATGTGAAAATTCATAACAAATTATGAAAAGGTTTCGGGGAGTGACTGCAAGATCAAATCTTGACTCAACTCCCCATCCATGTGTTGGGTAAAATCAATATACGCACAACACGCAAGTATACGTGGTCAACAAGTAATATAGTGATAAGTAGAGTATCATTCCCACAGAGAGCAACTAGCAACAATCTTAACTTACAATTACCAATTTCCTATTAATCTTAATTTTATTAAACTATTCAAATCAATGATTATAATTAAAAATTCTAAATTAAAGAATAATTGAACTACCACAAAACAATCATAATTATCAAAATTTGGAATTTCAAACAATTAATGGAGAATTAGACTTATGATTTCACCTTAAGCTTCACTCTGATTTTAACACCTTTATTCCAATTCAATTCACTATCCCAGTTTATTAATCAAGAACACGAATGTAGTATTAGCCACCTCTCGATGCACTAATACCGTATTAACTTAAATCCACAATTAAGATAGAAACAAGTTAAACACCTTAATTAACTAACTCACTATATCTCTATGTGAATTACAATTAAAGAAGGTTTAAGATTAAGTTCTCTATCCGATTACATGCGATGTCAAGCATATCTCTACCTTAACATTCATCAGGATTCTGCTATTCACAAACTTCATAAATACATGCTATATTAACTAGGTCTAGATTTGAATATCCTCTTTCGATTCCATACAAATCCACAAAGAATTGTTGATCAGGAAATTCATAAATTCAAGTTCAAATCAATATAGATAAACTAGAAATAGATTATTGAAATGGAAATCAAAGTTACAAAATCATCGATTCACTCAAAGATCCATCATAAGCCTAAAAAGTGAATTAGTTCATCATAAACGAAATAAACACTGAATAAACCATAGAAACCATTCTTTCAATTACAAATAATAGCCTAAGAAGAAGAATATTGAAAAACACCCTTCACGTAGCCTAGAATTACAATCGTCTTAAAAATATCCACAAAATACTCTTCCAATGCTTGCTAAGAAAAACTGAGATTAATCTTCGTAATATCCTTTGTGTGTTGTTGAATTCATTGTTAATTGAGTAATAGTTGTCAAAAACAAAAGTCCCAGCCGAAATTCTCCATCAAGTAGAGTCCATTTGTAATCCAATATGCTAGAAACCATGTCCAACAAGAGTTTCAACCTAAACATAACACTGAAGAATATTCGACACCCATCGCCTCAAGTGGGGTGTAAGTGCTAAATAGGCTGACCCATTGGCTACCTTTCTCGTTAAGTCCGATGAAGACACACCCCCGCCCAGTTGGGGGTATATCTGATCTAAACAGCCCGCCTTGGGGGTCTGATCTGCTAAAATCTTTGCTGAACTTCATGGCTTCTTCCAATTTTACTCCAATTGACTCCAAATCATTCCAATTGACTCCAAATATACTCTAAATGCCGCAACAACCATCATACACATGAAATAACATACAACAAGTAAAAACGAACATGAACACAAGAACTTAGCAACAAATAAGCATGAAATTGACACTGATTCGCGTATATAAAATCCACTTATCAAAATCCCCCAAACTTAAACCGTGCTAGTCCTCAAGCACAAAACAACTACATCGGTATCGCAGAATCAAGATTATCTTAACGGCCTCAGCGAAAACAAGCAACTATACAATATCAATCACAAAAACCAATCTACAATTCCACCTTAATCCTCAAATTTCAAGCTATCAACACTGGTATAGTGTGTGTGTGTGATCAACATCCATGATAACTGCTACGGACTCAAATTTTAATACTTAACCAATTTCTTAGAAGGAATCATACAATCAAAACTAAAAATTCCCAAAGATAGACAAGTTCCAACTTGAACTAAGCAATTACTATTTTCAGGGATTCACATAGGGTATTTATACTTTATTTCTATATATATTTATTTTATTTTTTTTCACGGGAGCTTTTTGCTCTTTTCCCGTTTTATTCATTTTTTTAACTATATACATACATGACTGTGCAATGTCTCATCCCATTAGGCTGACAGTGCTACCCCTTAACGAGCTTTCAACCAATTACTCCCAGACCATAAAAGACCTTAGGGCGCTAGGTGTAAAGACAATCCCCTCGGGCGTACTTGCTCAAGTAACAAAGGCCCCGAAACAAGACTAGTCACGATATATATACTCTCTCTTTTTTAGATAAAGTTTATATACCCCACATATCATACCCCAAACTTAGGTTTTTGCCTAATTTTTGCCTTTACTTTCTATCCTTGTCGCTTTCTCATTTACTCTAGCATTATCCTTTAGAGACTATTTATGTATCAATTTGAACTGACCAGTCAACAAAGATGTTATTAATCGTGCTAACCTTTTCAATACCAGTTTCAAACGAGCTCAAGATTTGATTCATAACAGAAATTGCATCAAAGTTCTAGTCATCAATGCTGTATTGGTTAACTTATTATCAATCTCATCATTGGCCCATAAATAATATGAACTACAACATTGCTGGACTTATGCAAACACAATATTTAACTAACTAATTTTTTTATTTTAATTTTTTTTAGATAACAAAATGAACTATTTACAAAACTACAACAATGCAAAGACAAAAATAACCTAAACTACTATGTATGCACCTAAGCTATCATGCAATGCTTCCTAAATTACTATACAACATTGAAATGAAATTAAAATGACAAAATGCAAACCTAAGTACTACATATGCATGCAAACTTGAATTTAAATCCCCCAAACTTAAGTAATACAATGTCCTCATTGGATGAATAATCAAAATAAGTACGTGAGGACTTCCCTGTTATCGCTTAAGTCTGAGGAGGTGGTTGTTGCTCTTCTTCGTCTGAATCACTCGGTGGAAACCTCGGCATTGGGCCGTCAAGTTGAAGCTTTAAAGGGTTGTGTTGAGTGAAGCGTAAGATGCATTCATATCATCAAAGAACTGAGGACTGGATATTGCCTCGGTCTGCGGTACCTGCTCGGCCCCTTGATCTTCTATAGCTTCATCATCATCCTCCGATGCCCATACAACTTCGTCTTCCGAAGCCGACGGAAAAATAAAGCCCAAACCACGTGGATGTGAATCGCCTCCTGCCCATACAGAATATCGCGCTATCATTGTAGAACCAAGCAACGCGAGTGGCATTTGTGTGGGCTCGTCGTCGGACCATCGCACCCCTGCATTGCGACACAACTCACATATGAGTGCTGGGTGTGGCAAGCTGCCCGAAAAATTTCCACGTAAACACCGGCGAATGGAGAAACAAATAATGGCCCCGACGTCGATAATGAAATCTTACACAATTGCATACAACAGTAACGCCTTCTCTTTGGTCACATCCGAGGTGTGTTGAGACGGAAGTAGTTTAGCGCATAGGAATGCGTACCAGATTTTTCCATACCGGCTGAGCTCCTTGCTATGGAACATTATGCCTCCCTTTCGACCTTTGATCCAAGATGTTCCCGGCTTTGTCATCTCTGTGATTATTGCATCATAGTCTGGATCAGAATCTCGTAGATGAGCATATTGGCAGTGGCGAGGTACCCGCAGTTGATAGTAGGTGTTGATTGCATCGGTACTAAACGGAACAAAACAACCCCTCACAAACGTGTTGAATGGAGCTTTATCCTCAGCGTTTGCATAGAATTCTTTGACAATGTTGACCACAGCGGGTTCCGGCTCTTCAGTGAATTTTGTCCACCACTTTTGATAAATTTGAGGCATCATCTCCCCATCACTAGGATCTGGTGCCAACCCCCGCTCCGGTGTAAGGGCTTTGGTGAGCATGTAATCATACCGGTCGGCGACGGCGACACTCACGAATTTCTGACGATCGAAGGTTCGGGTTGAATGAAATGGCCTTGAACTCTCTCCCCTTTGGCGTTTCGATGTTGGTTGTGAAGCCATGGTCTCTCTCTATTGCTTGACTTGCCTTAGTTCTCCCCCCAAACTTTTCCATTTGATCCTCTCTAGCTCTCAAGTAACCTCTAGGAATGGCCACTTCAATTTATGTGAGAAATGGTGATAGGAGATGTGGTAATATATAGAGGTGGTAGAATGAATTCTATTGGTGGAGTGAAGAGGTGGGGGGAATCAATGGAGTTAATGAAGTAGTGGGAAGTAGAAGTGGTGGTAGTGGGTGTTGGTTATGGGAGATTTAATTGAGGTAGTAGGGTATTGGTCATGGGAAGAGGCTACATAACTGCCTCATCAGTCTATTGAATTTCAAGTACCACTCACCAAATGAGGGGTACTAGGCTTATAAGGTCCCGCCCGTGGCATGGTAGCTCTGTTATCTGACATTGAGGACCCCCGCCCCGTTGGGGGTCAAGGCTTAAAATGCCTGCCCCGGCGGGCTTGTCTGCTGTTAAAATTCTAGAAACCCCCGCCCCGGCGGGGGTTGTAGTGCAAAAGGAGCCCGCCCCGTCGGGCATGCCTACTGTCAAACTCCCATGTTTTCTCACTTTTTCTTCAATGTAACTCACTTGATGATCCTTTTTCCATCCTGCACGATATAAAACATGAGAATTAGTGAGTTGTTGATAACATGATGTATTATGGAGAGATTAACTAGACTTTTATTGTATGCTACTACCTAGTAATTTAATGAAAACTATATTGTACGACTATGAATGAAAAATACAAGAAATAAACTAAAGATTGGGTTGCCTCCCAATTAGCGCTTGATTTTAAGTCGTTCAGCCTGACTACTTCATGTTCATGTTGTGTCGGCCAATGTGATGGCAATCACATCGGTGTTAGCTTCTCCACCCCAATAATGCTTTAGATGATGTCCGTTGACTTTGAACATATCTAATGCATTGCGACTGTAGAGTTCAACTGTGCCATGAGAGAATACCCGCTTGATAGTGAATGGTCCCGACCATCTCGACTTAAGCTTTCTTGGGAACAATCGCAGCCGCGAGTTGAATAAAAGGACTGATTGCCCTGGCTCGAATGTTCAATGCATAATTTTCTGGTCATGCCATCTTTTTAGTTTTTCTTTGTATAATTTGGAGTTCTCATAGGCGTGAAGGCGAAATTCTTCTAGCTCATTCAGTTGAAGTAGTCTCTTTTCCCCTACAGCTGCTTGATGGAAATTGAGTTTTTGAACCACCCAATAAGTCTTATGTTGTAGCTCGACCGGTAAGTGACATGCCTTCCCGTATAGTAGTTGATATGGCGACATCCCGATTGGTGTCTTATACGCAGTTCGGTATGCCCATAATGCATCATCCAATCGAAGCGACCAATCTCTGACTCGGATTTACTACTTTCTCCAATATCTTTTTAACTTCTCTGTTTAACACCTCAGCCTGCCCACTAGTTTGAGGGTGATAAGTTGTAGCTACCTTGTGGTTGACCCCATACTGTGCCAAAAGAGCTGTGAAGGACTTATTGCAGAAGTTACTACCTTCGTCACTGATTATTGCTCTTGGCGTACCAAATTTCATGAAAATGTTTTTCTGTAGGAATTTGAGGACCACCTAGGCATCGTTGGATGGTAGTGGTGCAGCTTCAACCCACTTCGATACGTAATCCACTGCGAGTAGAATATACTGATTGTTCAAAGATGAAGGAAGTTAGCCCATGAAATTGATACCCCATATATCAAAGATTTCTATTTCAATAATCGTTTGTAAAGGTATCTCATTCCGTTTAGAAATGTTGCCCACCCTTTGACACCTATCACATTATTTGACAAAATGGTGGGCATCCTTAAATAATGTGGGCCAATAGAATCCGGCTTGTAGCACCTTTGCTGCTGTCGTTTCGATACCATAATGCCCGCCATATACAGATGAATGGCACTCACGCATAATGTTCTTCACTTCACTATAGGGGACGCATCGTCTAATCATTTTGTCGGCGCACTACTTGAACAAATACGGTTTGTCCCACATGTACCATTTTACATCATGAAGAAACTTCTTTTTTTATTGTCTTATGAGGTCAGGTGGTAGAATGTTGCTCACAAGAAAATTTGCATAATCCCCATACCACGGAATCTCTGCAGAAATCCCAAATAGTTGCTCATCTGGGAATGATTCATTAATTTCACATCTATCTTCTTTCACTTTCCCTTGGTTTTCCAGCCTAGACAAGTGATCGGCTCCTTGATTCTCCGTCCCCTTTCTATCCTTTATTTTAAAGTCAAACTCTTGAAGTAGGAGAATCCATCGGATAAGGCATGGCTTAGCATCTTTTTCGCTATTAGGTACCGAATCGCCGAATGGTCTGTGTAGACTATCACCTTAGTCCCGATCAAGTATGCCCAGAATTTGTCAAACGCATACACCACTGCAAGCAATTCCTTTCCGTGGTTGTGTAATTCATTTGAGTCTCTGTGAGTGTTTTGTTTGCATAGTATATGGCGTGAAACACCTTATCTTGTCGTTGGCCTAACACAGCCCCAACCGCATAGTCGCTCACATCGCACATTAGCTCGAA
Source organism: Panax ginseng (assembly GCA_020205605.1). NCBI lineage: Eukaryota > Viridiplantae > Streptophyta > Magnoliopsida > Apiales > Araliaceae > Panax > Panax ginseng. Next base: position 133,378,736 of record CM035128.1, read on the forward strand.
TGGCATGTTCCAATCTGGTGCGACGATCACGGGGGCTGTAGTCAATTTCTTCTTCAATAATTCAAACGCTGACTTGCATTCCTCATTAAAACAGAAAGTTGAATCCTTCTCTAAAAGACTGTATAGAGGTTTTGCAATTTTAGAGAAGTCCTTTATGAACCTCCTGTAGAACCCATCATGTCCCAGAAAACTCCTAATACCCTTAACTTAGCTCGGAGGAGGCAGTTTTCTTGATTGTTTCCAGCTTTGCTTTGTCAACCTTCAATCCTTGAGTCAAAACCTTATGGCCCAAAATTATGCCTTCTTCAACCATGAAGTGGCATTTTTCCCAATGGAGTACGAGGTTCGTATCCTTACATCGCTGCAACACCATGACCAGATTCCCTAGGCAAGTATCAAAGTTATCCCCATAGACCAAAAAGTTGTCCATGAAAACTTCAACATTTTTCTCCACCATATCTGAAAAGATGGCCATCATACACCGTTGGAAGGTTGCAGGTGCATTGCATAACCTGAATGACATCCTCCTGAATGAAAATGTGCTGTAAGGGCACGTAAATGTCATCTTTTCTTGATCCTCCGGAGCAATGACTATCTGGTTATAGCCCGAGTACCCATCCAATAAACAGTAATATTCATGTCCTGCCAATCTATCCAACATTTGATCAATAAAGGGCAGCGGGAAATGGTCTTTTCGGGTTGCCTTGTTCAATTTTATATAATCCATACAAACCCTCCAACACCATCCTTTCGTTTTAATTCAGATTAACTCGTTGTCCTCATTATGCACCACGGTCATTCCTCCCTTTTTTAAGACGCAAGATTTGGACCGGACTAACCCACTTACTGTCAGAAATTAGGTAGATGATACCGGCATCAAACCACTTCAAAATTTTCTTCTTCACAACTTCCTTCATAATAGGGTTAAGTCGCCGTTGTTGCTCCACCATTGGTTTTGCCTCATCTTCCATCAGAATTTTATGCATGCAAAATGAAGGGCTAATTCCCTTTATATCCACAATCGTCCATCCAATCGCTGATTTGTGTTCCCTAAGCACCCTCAACAACTTTTCTTCCTGCAAGTCGTTAAGTGCAGCTAAAATAATAACATCAAAAGAATTTGAATTACCTAAATACACATACCTGAGGTGTTTAGGGAGTGGCTTAAGTTCCAACTTTGGTGGCTCTTCCAATGACGGTTTTAGTTTTTTTGCGGCTATTTCCTCTGTGTGCAACGGTTCAAACGGTGTTCTGAATTGGCTAACTCGTGGCAATGAATCTAACATTTGTAAGTAGTCCACAAATTTTGGATCATCAAACTCTTCATCCCCCAATAAAGTTATTTCTAACGGATCGTTGACCAAACTCTTGCTCATATCTTCACTAATGATTTGCTCAATTAAATCCATCCAAAAACATTCTTCCTCATCCGTAGGGAATTTCATGGCCTTAAACACATTAAATTTGATTTCTTGATCTTGGACCCTCATAGTGAGTTCTCCTTTTTGTACATCTATAAGTGTCTTACCCGTGGCCAAGAAAGGTCTCCCTAGGAAAATCAGGATATTTTTGTCCTCCTCAAAATCTAGAATAATAAAGTCCGCGGGGAATATAAATTTATCCACCTTCACCAAAATGTCCTCTACTATGCCTCCCGGATATGTGACTGACCTATCCGCTAACTGCGGTGAAATATTCGTAGGCTTTAGCACGGGCAAACCCAATTCTGTGTATACTGACAATGGCATAAGGTTCACACTCGCCCCCAAATCACATAAACATTTGTTAAAAGACATGTTCCTGATCGTGCATGGGATAGTGAAACTCCCCGGGTCCTTGAGTTTTGGTGGTAATTTCTACTGTAACACTACACTACACTCCTCTGTTAGTGCAACTGTCTCAAAGTCTTCCCATTTCTTCTTCCTTGACAGAATCCCTTTCATAAATATCGCGTAGCTTGGCATTTTCTCTAGGGCTTCTACAAATGGAATGTTAATCTGGAGTTTCTTGAACACTTCTAAAAACTTTGTGAATTGCTTATCTAACTTCTGTTTTTGGACCCTCTACTAAAACAGTGGTGGTGGATAAATGTTTAACTTTGTTTCCTGACTCTGCTTATCTTCACCCTTGTTTCCTTCAACCACATTACTGTCATCAACTTTTTCCTCTAGAGTCGCTGAATTTTCTGCTTTATCACCCACAAGATGTTTTCCACTCCTCAATGTAATTGCACGACATCGCTCGTGGTTACCTTCTTGATTCTCTCTCAGACGCTTGGTAGGGTCCTTGGGCTCTGTTATTTAGTGCTAAAGCAATTTTCCCCATCTGATTTTCCAAGTTCTTGATGGGTATTATTTGATTTTTCATTGCTGCCTCATTACTAGTTATGTACTTCGACACCACTTCCTCGAAATCTGATTTCCTTTCATGATGTTGAACCGGTTGTTGGTGATTCTGAAAACCTGGTGGATATGACTATCGTGGAGCTTGATGTTGCTAATTATTGCTCCACGAGAAATTCGGATGATTCCTATTCCCTTGATTGTACGTATTCTGATATGTATTATGTGGAATTCTGTTATAGTTGCCCACAAACTGCACAGATGCTGGATTAATTGTGCATTGATCCATTGGGTGCTCTCCCGCGCACAACTCACATATAACTGCCACTTGTTGTGCTTGTTGTGCCTGTACCCCTGTCATAGCATCCAACTTCTTTGAAAGTGCTGAAATCTGTGATTATATAGCTGTCACACCATCCACTTCTAACACCCCAGCTGCCTTTGCCTGTGTCATTCTAGCTGTGGGCCACTGGTATTTATTAGCCGCCATGGTTTCAATCAAATTGTAAGCTTCCTTGTAACTCTTTGCCATGAATGCTCCGCCCGAAGTTGCATCAATACTCGTTCTGAGATTCCCATGTAGTTCGTTGTAAAAGGTGTTCATTTGCAGCCACTTGGGCAATCCATGATGTGGGCATTTTATGAGCAATTCTTTGTATCTCTCTCATGCCTCATATAACGACTCCCCATGTTGCTGCTCAAACATTGTTATCTCGTTCTTCATCTTTGCAGTTTTCGCCGGTGGGAAGAATTTGGGGAGGAATTTCTGAGCTAGGTCTTCCCACGTAGTGATTGATCCCTGCAGTAGAGAGTGTAACCAACTTTTCGCCTTGTCCCATGAAGTGAATGGGAACAAGCGAAGTCTAACCGCATCATCCGACACCCCATTATACCTAAAGGTGTTGCAAATCTCCAGAAAGCTGACTAAATGTTCATTCAGATCATCATTTGCTAATCCCCCAAACTGAACTGAATTCTGAATCATTTGAATCATCCCAGGCTTGATTTCAAATGTGTTAGCAGCTATTGCGGGCCTGGTGATGCTTGACTGCAGTTTAGTCACCTTGGGTGTGGCGAAGTCCCTTAATGCTTTATGATCTTCGGCTGTCATTTCCTCTTCTTTCTCAGATGTTTCAAATTCTTGCCTCGTTTCCTTGATCCAATTACTTAACCTCTGAAACCTTTTCTCTATGTCGTCCTCAAAAGGCAGCAAGTCTGGATTTTTGGACCGAGTTTGCATAAACTGCTTCAAACACCTGAAATAAGAAGAACAAAACAAAAATAAAAATGTCTAAGTAAAACTGGATTAATTAAACTGATATTGTAAAAATATTAAGATCTATACTAAATTGATCCCAGGTAACGGCGCCAAAAACTTGTTGGGTAAAATCTATATACGCACAACACGCAAATATACGTGGTCAACAAGTAATAAAGTGATGAGTAGAGTATCGTTCACACAGAGAGCAACTAGCAACAATCTTAACTTACAATTACCAATTCCTATTAATCCTAATTTAATTAAACTATTCAAATCAATGATTATAATTAAAAATTCTAAATTAAAGAATAATTGAACTACCACAAAACAATCATAATTATCAAAATTTGGAATTTCAAACAATTAATGGAGAATTAGACTTATGATTTCACCTTAAGCTTCACTCTGATTTTAACACCTTTATTCCAATTAAATTCACTATCCCAGTTTATTAATCAAGAACACGAATGTAGTATTAGCCACCTCTCGATGCACTAATACCGTATTAACTTAAATCCACAATTAAGATAGAAACAAGTTAAACACCTTAATTAACTAACTCACTATATCTCTATGTGAATTACAATTAAAGAAGGATTAAGATTAACTTCTCTATCTAATTACATGTGATGTCAAGCATATCTCAACCTTAACATTCATCAATATTCTACTATTCAACAAATTCATGAACACATACTATATTAACTAGGTCTAGATTTGAATATCATCTCTCGATTCCATACAAATCCACAAAGAATTGTTGATCAGGCAATTCATAAATTCAAGTTCAAATCAATATAGATAAACTGGAAATAAATTATTGAAATGGAAATCAAAGTTACAAAATCATCGATTCACTCAAAGATCCATCATAAGCCTAAAAAGTGAATTAGTTTATCATAAACGAAATAAACACTGAATAAACCATAGAAACCATTCTTTCAATTACAAATAATAGCCTAAGAAGAAGAATATTGAAAAACACCCTTCACGTAGCCTAAAATTGCAATCGTCTTAAAAATCTCCACAAAATACTCCTCCAATGCTTGCTAAGAAAAACTGAGATTAATCTGCGTAATATCCTTTGTTTGTTGTTGAATTCGTTGTTAATTGAGTAATAGTTGTCAAAAACACAAGTCCCAGCCGAAATTCTCCATCAAGTAGAGTCCATGTGTAATCCAATATACTAGAAACCATGTCCAACAAGAATTTCAACCTAAAAGAATGACAATAATAGTCGACATTTTAGCCCTTGCCGGGTGTACGTCTTTAATAGACCGGCCCGTGGCTACCTTTCTGCTAAGTCCTGATGAAGACCCCCCCGACGGGCCAGTACAAGATAAAGGCATTTTACGGGGTCCGATCCGCTAAAATCTTTCTTTGAACTTCATGGCTTCTTCCAATTTTGCTCCAATTAACTCCAAATCATCCCAATTGACTCCAAATATACTCTAAATTCCACAACAACCATCCTACACATGAAATAACATAAAACAAGTAAAAACGAACATGAACACAAGAAATTAGCAACAAATAAGCATGAAATAGACACTGATTCACGTATATAAAATCCACTTATCACCATGACGAACCTAAGTTGTCCAAGACGTTCAATTAAATTGATAATCTTTAGGACATGAGTCTAAATAGTAGTGCCCTCAGTCATCCGAGATCAGAAGATCTCCTTATATATCTTATATCTAGCAATCCTACTTTGCTCATGTTACAACTCTTGGAGATGAAGCAATATAGCAGGAGCATCCATGGTTTCATGCTGACGCTAAAGCTCATTACTCATAGATGCGAGCATGATGCATTGAGCCAAAGATGCATCATCTTACCACTTCTTAAAAGTAGCAATCTCTTCCTTAGAGGCTGTTTCAGAAAGTTTTTGAGGGACATGTGAATTTAAGACATTAGAAATCTTTTCAGTAGTGAGAATAATTCTCAGATTCCTTAACCAGTCTGTTAAATTTGGTTCGATCAATTTGTTAGCATCCAATATGCTACGCAGTGAAATTAGTGAATGTGACATTTTTAAAATTCTGCATGTAAAAAGATAATATTTTAGTAAACATTCATTTAATTAATTACTAAAATAAATTAGGTCTTATTTTAAATCGGTATCTCCCACTATTTTCTTCAAACTATATTACCCTCATTATATAGTTCGAGAATATCTAATTAAAGATTTACTAGTGAGAATAAGGATCTCATTTAAAATGTATATAGCCTTGTGTGTGCACAACAATCTATATATAAATAAATAGGTAGACAACACTTGTCAATTACATCATTATGTAACGTCTTATATTTTGCCTCTTAAATCATAATGGTCAAGTGTGTTCACATCCGAACTAAAATGAAAACAACATCTCAAATATTTAATACTTTCCTTGTGTGTGCACAACAAACTCATATTAAATATTCATTGCTCTATTGTTTTTATCATGTTAGAAGGCGATGTTAGATATTCCAAATATCTTGAACGTTACAGCTTAATATAATTTTATTGAGGGTTTGTTATTATTAGTCTCATCTTGTTTAGCGCGTATGCGAACACACACACACACACACACACACACACTATATATATATATATATATATATATATATATATATATCTAATACTAGCCTGCACTTATAGAATACTATATTCTATCCGGATTGATTATGGACTTTTATTCTAGTTTGGTTCACTAGAGCCACCAAGTGAATCAAAAAGGTCAAACCCTAGGGTGCAAGAATTATAATTTAAACATAAATATTACATTTAAATCCGGGCTCCATTAAAAATGGGTCTTCAAGCGCTACTTGCTCCTTGATCTCCGGTTCTTCAAAAAATTCTAACTAATTATATTACATAAACTATTTAATTAAAATAGAAACCTTGATCAGCAGGCAAGGGGAAGTACATAGGAGAGAAAGATAAAATTTACATCAAGAAGAAAACCTAGCAAAGACGAGTTATGTAGACCTCATTTAATAAAACACATTCATTCAAGCATCCAACCAAAATAAATCCAATCACATTGGTCAATAGTCCATAATCAACCTCATTTATTATCATATATATCACCATATGTATTAATTAAACATATGAAATATAACACAACAGATTCAAACTTTCTCTCTTTTATATCCTTAAACCTTCAAAGTAACTAAAAGACCACACTCTTTCCATAGGATGCTTTTTTCCCCTTTCCCTCACTATTTATGATTCCTTTCCTTCACTCTTTCCTCCAATGATAGCCTAAAATATTCAATTTCAATCTATATAACCATCCCTAATATTCTAAAAAGTCCAAAATACATCAAGCATAATTCTATGTTTATCTCAATTTCGTTTCTTTTTCTTACCCTGACTCTACCCGAGTAACAATTATAGCAAACCCTCAAAGATCCCAACTCTATCTACATTTCCTGACATTAATCTTCTAAGAAGACAAAAATACACATTTAACATCCAAACAAAAAATTATATTATACCTGCAATTAGCTGCAATTGAATCAAGTCCAAATTTTGTACAAAGAGTTAATATCAAACCAAATGCACAAAGGTAACGGCAGTGCGAGTGTCAACTGAGAAATGGCAACAACAGAGAGATGGAGGAACAGTACCTGTAGAAGCTCAATGAAACACCTCTCCACACACACAGACAAAGGGAACAAATGATGAAATGGCGAGAAGTGGGCAAACTGCAGCGGCTGAGAAATGAATTGGGCAAGATGATGAAGGTGAAGTAGGTGAAATGATGACGGAGGGGCTGACAATCAATTTAGCAAATCAATTGAAAGTTATGTTGAGCTATACAAATAATCAATGGCGAGAAGTGGGAAAAATGAGAGGGAAAAAGATTATAGAGAGGGAACAAAGTTAAAGTAGTTGTCGTCGAGGTTAGGGCTAACAATGGAATGTCATTCTTGATGGCAATGTCGTCGCCCTTAACCCTGTCTATAATGACTCATTGGTGACGGAAAAACTGTCACCCTTCATTCTTGGCCCCGTCGCCAGTGTCTTTTCCCTCCACCGCGAAAATTTTCCACCAAATAATACCTCATTGCCGACAGACCCCATTAGCGACAGCTACCCCGTCGACATTGACCTTATTATTGACGATAACACTACCGTCGGCAATGACCCTTTTTTGTATTGAAAGTTATAGTTCTCACTTTCGAGCAATAGTGGAGGCCTGCTTATGGATTGACCTTCTTGAAAGTTGAGGTCTGTCATAGGATCTTCCCCTACGACCTGCTAAGATGAATATTTGTAGAGTCTAGCACTGATACAAAATATAATTTATTGTATGTTACCACCTAGAGGGGGGGTGAATAGGTGTTTAAACTAAAACGTGATTAACAATGACGTATTTTTAATTTCCTATTATAGTACTAAAACAGACAAGTGAAACTAGTGATTTATAGTGTTTGCTTTAGAGTAAATTTTACTTTTCTTATAATACAGACATGTGAAAGAAATGAAAGATAGTGTCTGGATTAGTACACTTTACTCTATCATCATAATACTTTTATGTGAATATGTTTAGATGCAAAGTGAGACTCAAACAATCAAAGCACAAGATTTAGAAAACCACAGACATAAGGATTTTTATGTGGTTCAGCTTCTATCCTCTATCTAGTGGCCTAATCCACGTCCAATACCAATTGGTATTGGAGACTTTTTTTATTAAACTTTAAAACTCAAATAATTACAAAGAAAAAACTTCATGTTCAAATAAGCTTCACACTAAGATGGACACCTCTGCAACGTTTGCACTTCTGCAATTTTGAAAGCTTCATTTGAACAAAACATATTCACTACTGGATTGATCAATCCACTTAATGCTTGAACTCAAAATTTTTACAAGTTATTTTAAATACAATATGCTGTGATTTTCCAGCCTAATAAAAGATTAACAATATAAAACAAACTTGCTAGAAACAAACTTTTAATAGCTTTCTATGAAGATATCGAGCTTGATATTAGCTTAAGGTTTCTTGAACTGATAAGAGCTTCCACTGCCTTGCATTGTCGTGGAGAGGAAAATATATAATAAAGAATTAACGGCTATAAGAAACTTATTATCATAAAAATCTCAACCACAGTTGGAAATAGTTATGATATCAACAATTGAAAACGACGTATTAATTTTCTCAGTTAATATAATTTCATTTTAAAAAAAACTCCTAATCAAATAACATATCTAAATTTGTTTCTAAACAATATATATATATATATATATATATATATATATATTAATGAAACCTCTTTAGCACTATTAACTCCTAGCAGCTAATGTACTGTAGATTCGATCTGGGCCAACCAATAAATCAACAAATTAAACAGCCCAAATAATTTAAACAATGTCCATTACACTAAATATAAACCCAAAATTATTATCATTATTAAATACACAAAAGATATAAACTAACATAGTAGAGTTGTGGAACTCCGGTTTAAGAATGAAGAGGAAGAGAGACATGAGTTGGAAAAAGACAAAAGAAGCTCACAAGAGGAAGAATGAGGAACTAAGGAAGAAGAGAAGGCAAATCTCGGGATGTAGAAGCAACCGAAAAAAAGAAACCATGAAGAGATTAATCAAATGCACAATTTTTTTTTGTGTCTTCTTTTGAACTCGACTGATAATCATTGTACGCTTTTAAATTTCTTGCACTCTACAATGATGATAAATAAAATTGACTTCCTTCTAGTTTCTGATATGGTGAATGAAACATCTTGATTTGACATCAGGGGAAAATTGTTAGTTAACAGTTTATCCCTAATTAATTAATGTGCTTATAATTATTTATATGATTTGATGATGGTGTAATAAGATTAAAATTTAGTGTATGTCTGTATCAAATCATATTGTACAGTCCTTGGTATATTTTGATTATAAAAGGACTTAGTATTTTTTTGGATTATAAATTTGATGTATTAGCATTATCCATAATTTTTCTTAGTAGATTTAGATGTTAGCAGACTATTGTTTTTGGTAAAATGCTATAGAATGCAAGCTGAGCATGCCTATGGATTATCAAGAGTAAAGCCAAGGTACTTTAGCAGAGCACTAGCCTCAAGACTCTTTAGAATTCAAGGAAAACTCATTTCATAGAGCTAAAATGGCCGTAGAGCTGTTAACAAAACTAACCTAATAGAGCTCACCTTTGAAGGTCCATGAGATAAATGGAACATTTTCTATAAGATTCAGTCAAACAGTATAATAAATAGCCGTTGACAAACATTTAATGCTTCTATTCTGACGCCACTTATCTATTGGATATAACTCTGTGACGCCCAAAAATAAATCCACACAACTCATTCTGAGTTATCAAAACAACACTACTGACGCGAACTTTCCCATTACAATAATTGAACTGTCATACAAAATACGACAACATATATACTGTGAGTTTCAATACAAATATTGTAACGTATATAATACGACAATATTCATACTCAATTTATTATAATGCCATATAAAATACAGCAACAAATATTTTAAGTCCTCGAAGGAATACGAGAAGATTTATATCCTCCTCATTCTAATGCGGTGTATTTTTGACTCTTTCAAAGTTGGGTTCTCATCACCCTATTGTAGTTCACCAAAATCAATTATTAAATGACGTATAAAATACAACACGCATTTTAAGTCCTCAGCACAATTATGAAACCAATAATTAACAGTCCATCTTTGCACTACGGGCCAAAGACATAAAACTGTAAAATCAATAATCAACAGTCAATCTTTGCACTATGGGCTAAAGACATACAACTGTAAAACCAATAATCAACAGTCCATCTTTGCACTACGGGCCAAAGACATATAACTGTAAAACCAATAATCAATAGTCTATCTTTGCACTACGGGACAAAGATATACAACTGTAAAACCAATAGTTATGAGTATACCAATACACAATTTTGGTCATGATAATATCAATACACAATTCCTGGTCATAATCATACTAATAAACACTTCATCTTTGTACTACAGGCCAAAGATAATTTTCTTACATAAATTTAAGTTTGAGGATGATGACAATGATATATATGATGAATGGACAGAAATAATCAGAATAATAAGATAAAATAGATCTTAGTGATTATTAACTTAATTATCAAGAGTCCAAATTGCCAACGTGATATCCAGAAAATTGATTAAAATTCTTGATAGTATATAAAGTTCAAGTAAATGTGAAGTTCCCAGCTCAAATATAATAACTTAAAACTGAATAGAAAGATTCAGGTTAAGATATTAGATGAATCACAAACTATTAAGGATATTCTAATCATTTCAGGACTTTTCACCATTTAGTGATAAACTAAAGAAATGAATAATAATATCTTACCATAATATAGAGTATGAAAGAAAATGATGTCCCTTTACCATAAATAAACGATACCCCTTACCTTAGTATATGACTTGATTCTGATTTCTATGAAGTTGATCAACTTAAACAATACTTGAATTCCTTACCCACACTTGGAGTAACCTTACACTCAACAAAAATACTCACAACATTATACTCACAATATTGAAGTAAAAGAGTTTTATATTTTTAGTGTAGTGATGGTGTGTTTTGTTTCTCATCTAAGCAATCTATTTATATTGAAAATTGAGGAGACAACTAGCACACCCCTTTTGAAAAATAACCAAATGAGGTATATAATAATGCTGGTGGTGGAATTTGTGGTCCCACATAGAAAATTAAATCAACTTGTACATGTTTTAACAAAATTTGTTCAATAATATAGTTGTAGTCCATATTACTTTAAGAAAAGTAAAGTGTCGAAAAGTCTTGCCAAACTTACTTTTGTAAAAAGAAAATAATTGAACAAACATTTGCATATCATACTTATCTTTAATCAACACCCTTTTCAATCTTTGAACCATTATTCACAATTATTAACATAAACTCTCAATACTACCAACTAGTTTAATTATATCATATCAAATAATATGAGTTATTGTGCAATAACTACTGTGACAATTATTGAATAAAATATTGAGTGACTTCTTACGTAAGAATCAATAATATGAATCCATGTACAATATTATGTGCTACTGAGGAATACCGTATACTACTATGGAATCACGCGTATTATTGTATTTTTATCACCGCTATTTCAACAGTTTAATGGTAAAAGTTTTGTCGTTATTTTTATACAAAGGTTATATATGTTGCTTTCTATATCTGAAAGTTATTCCATTATGTGGTCTAACAATGATTGCGTTGTCGTACGAATATTCCCCGAAAAAAAATTATTCCCTGACCAAACGAATATTTTATGAAAACTTGTTTACTTTACAAAATTTGCACATATCACTCATAACTATATCATTATATCAAATCAATACCTTACTAATTCTATTAAAAATCGAGATCAACACCAAAACATATTTACCTCAGATAACATATAAACCAACTAATAATTCATTATTCATTCAAGTTGTCTTTATTTATCGCATTATATTCCAAAACTTATAAATGAATAACAAACTAAAGAAACCTATATATGATAATTTATTTTAAAAATATCAGTCCACTGTTATGGTATTATCACCATTAACCAAAACTTAACTATTAATTTAGTTAATTTTAACAGAAACTAGACTTCAAATAATCAAATTTAGCATCAAAAATCACCCAAATTGGATTTCAAATCATTAAGTTATGCATTTTAAAAACTTAAAGTTTGTTGCTAAAAATTTCGTTTGAAACATTCCGAACCAGCGACCTCACGATCATAACAAATTATACGTAAATCTTTAACGATTCAAAATTTATGGACATATACTCAACTTATATATGTATAACATATCCAAAAATTACAGCAATCCAACAGTTGGATTAAAAATTATAACTTACGCAATAAAGCTTAAGAAAACTGATTTTTCAAACTATAACTCCTTCAGACCAGTTTCGTTCAAATAGTTACCACAAAAAATTCATAAGAAATTATTGGGTGATTCTAATTTATGTGTTTAGCTTATTTCTAGGGATTTCTTTTGATACAAGGCTCATCTCCTAACTCATTATACATAAAGAGTTATGGATTTTACAAAAACATGGTAGAAAACTAATTTTATGAAATTTTCATATTTTATTTTTTATTTGATTTTTTGATTTCTCTCATTTGATTCATGTTTATGCAAGTTTAATTCATCACAATAAGTATAACATGCATTCTTTCCATAAATTTCACAAAACTTAACAATCATATATGAAAAGCAAAGTATAAATTAAAACATAACCTTTTTAATTCCTTATTTTCTTCTCATTCTTCTTCTTTTTCTTCTTCTTCATTAATTCTCTTTATATCTCTTCTTTTTGTTTACTACGGGAAGGATGTGTGAAGAGTAACATGGTTGATGGAAAATGCCTTACTAAGCCAAAATCAATTAACCAATATGGCCCCTCCCTCACCTAACATTATTTAACTAACCAATCACATGAAAGGTTGGTGAAGAATTTGTGGAAAAGTTTGGAAGTAGGAAATAATTTTCAGCATCTACTAGCCGCCTCCTCCCCTTCTAGAAGAATTAATCCCCCTTCTTTTATTTATTCATTTATCCATTTAATTGTTCATTTGACCATTTATCAATTTAATATTTTACAGTTATAGAATAATAATCTTAAATTAAATTAGACTTTTATTTCATAAAAGTCGGGGTCTTACAAACTCTTTGTCTCTATTGATTTCATAAATGACAGAAAGTTGGTAGATTTTGAAACTCTTAATCAACGCATGTCTTTATGGACAATCATCAACGATTGGATTTTAAAGAGCTTATAAATACCAAATCTTTTATAAATGAATGTGGTGGATCCCTTCTCATCGAAGAAGAATAGTGGAGTAGCGAACATTTGTTATGTTCTTTATTTTTTGTCAAGCTTTGTTATTACTTATATTTGTTTGTTTGTTATTACCATCCTTATTTAGAAAATAGGATTGTCTAAAAACTCATATTCCATTGCGATAATAATTAACTTGATTAATTGACTAGTCAAATCTTAAAAAGAAAATTTAAAGATCTATTAACCCCCCAAGATCTTCTTTGCCATTTCGAGGTTTAACAATCACGAGTAAAGGTGTTAGTGATAATAGCATGAGTTTTTATATACACATCTAAGTATCTTATATGTTACAATGTTTAACTGTGATATTAAACGTGTTGACGTCGTGTTTTTCCCTTTTCTATTTTGTTTGATTACTATCCTTTATATGATCTATTTTTATTTATCTTGCAAGGGTGTATTTTTAGAAAAACCGACATAAATGTCGACAATTTGAAAAGTTTGATTTTAATGCAATTGGGCCGAATTAGATAGAGCCGCCAGTTGATATAAGTTTAAATAGATTTATCAACTCATCCAAGTTTTGAAAGTTTTTGCAATATGGCCCAATATGTGACTCTATTTAATTGGTCTGGAACTTGAGATTCATAGAGTTTGGGGGCTTGCTTAAGCGAGGGGAAGGTGTTAGGCACCCCCCGACTTCCAGGAAACATGGTTACGACTACTTTTTCATTCCCTATACATTATGTTTTTCTGTTGAAAGCTTTTGATTTATTTTGCAAAGATGTTTTGTGCTTTATTTAAAAAGTGGTGCTATGCCTCTTTTGACCTATGTACTATGGGTTTGATTTACATAAAAGTTTAGTTTTAACATATATGAAAACATATAAAAGTAAGGTTTTGAAATCTGATTTTCAAACCCTTTTGCTAAAATCAGAATTGAGCCCTTTGATACTTCCTTTTATCTTAGATTAAGCCTTTCTTTTAATCCTAGAAGCGGCTTCGTTTGATTTTATTGAGATGAGAAGCATCTTTGAGGGGTTTATAACTCGGGGTTCTAATGGCTTGATTTTTAGTTAAGTATATCCATCCCGATGCGATTTTTATTTTAAAAAATCTTCATTAATTTGATTTGATTTTGAGTGAGGAAATGAAAACAAGAAAATATAAGGGTCAGGCACCTTATGGGCATGGAAGCCATCAAAGTAAGCCTGAACACCTACAAACCATGATTTCAGTATTTTGAGACCATAAATCCGAATAACCGTTCTAGGTTCAAGTTTAATAACTTTTGAACCAGTTAAAAGCCAGATCTGGCCAGATCTAGTCCAGATCTTGTCAGATCTAGTCCAGGTCTGGCCAGATCTAGTATAAATCTAGTCAATACAACATAAATATTAACTATTTACCCAAAATGAATGGTTAAAAAGCTAGATATGTGCCATATAGAGGCATATATATATATATATATATATATATATATATATATATATATCTGACATTTATATATATAGTAAAGAAAGAAAAAGAAGTAGATCTGAAGAGATCTTATAGTCTGGCATGAGATTGGCTATCGAGCAACTTTAGGCGCCTCTATATACAATTTCAACCGGTAAAAACTTGATATGTTGTAGTATATATGTATAACAGTGTTTACAAAAGAGATTTACAGAGTTTAAGATGAAGAAACTCTCCCTTCTCTCAAATCCTCATATTTCTCTCTCTGGAAAGCTATGAACTAAATTCTCTCTCTCTAAAAATGAGACGGGGACTGATATTTAAAGTCATGCCAGCCATGAGTCTACTTGCAGCAGTCATAGGTAGACTTGCGGCCAGACCTCGTGGGCCCTGCTGCCTCAAAATATGTGCACCCTAATCAATGCACAGGCGTTTGAACCCTTGATATCTTGTAATCCAGGAATCCTATGGAGGGGTGCCACATCATTCCAAAAATCTCTTTCCGAGAGCTACGCAATGACATAGGGCTTGCATTCATTCAAATCCAAGAATATTGGTCCATGACCAAAATAACATCTTCAGGTCTTCCCAGGTAATCCGTTAAGCTATCTTGCGCAATTTGCACTCGAGATTGTTATGATGGCCATTGATAACCATGTTTATAGTTGGATGTCTATGGTTTGATGGTGTGTTGTCAATATTACACCTTTTCCCTCCCAGGGTTGTCTCCGGGGTTGAAGTGGTTTTTGGCTATCCCTCGGGGCTATCTCCGGGGTTTGATTGTTGTTGATTTTGTCTTTCCTTGGGGTTATCTCCGAGGTTGATTTGATGTCTCACGGTGCAATCTTTGGGTTTTTATTTGATATCCCATGGGGTTATCTCTGTGGTTTAAGGTTTACTATAATCCTCTGAGGCTGTCTCCCAGGTAGAAAAGACATTTTTGCCCTTCTGTATGGTTAGTCAAAGGAAAGCAAAATTTTGAGTGCCTACAGATGCTCCTCTGTATCATGTTTATGCAATGAAATGGTATAAACATTATAAAGATTACTAGACACTTGAAATATGATTGGATGCAATGTAATTGATATGATGTAATGCAAATGGAATGGAATGATGTAATGCACATGAAATGATGTGATGCCTATGTCGGGCCTGTCTCCAATGGTTAACTTTCCATCAGTGCTGCTAATGCTTACACTGGTGTTGTTTCCAATGGTTTTATTTTCATTGGTGTTGCCGATGTTTGTTTGATGAAGATAAACTGAAATGTTTTAAACATCTCTGTGGGGAATGGTGTCTACCCTGCTGGTAGTCGATAACAATGTCTACCCTGCTACTAGTCAATAATTATGCCTACCCTGCTGGTAGTCGACAACAGTGCCTACCCTGCTGGTAGTCGACAAGGGTGTCTACCCTACTAGTAGTCGATAATGGTGCCTACCCTGCTGGTATTTGCCGACGGTGCCTACCCTGTTTGTAGTTAACAACAGTACTTACATTGCTTGTAGTTGACAATGGTGCCTACCCTGGTGGTAGTAGACAACAGTGCCTACCTTGGTGGTTGTTGACAACGGTGCTTACCCTGTTAGTAGTTGACAATGTTTTCATCACCGAACTAACTTAATGCCCACTCAAATAGTGGCTTTCATAATTTTACTTCATCGGGTTGATGCCGATGCCTACTCGAACCATAGTTTTCCAAAGGTTAGTCTCATCGGGTTGATGCCGATGCTTATATTTGGGTTGTCACCAACAGTTTAGATTTACATCGTGTTGATGTCGACGATTTATAATATCAGATATTCCTGATATCTTTGATGAAGTAACGTTCAATGGCTAACATCAATGGATCCTTCCCCGAGGCTACGCTGGTTTATACCAATGGTTTATGATATCAGATATCCCTAAGTATCTCCGCTGAGGAGATTTTGGATATCTTTGCTAGCGTTACATTTTATAACAAATTCCATCATCGGTCTTTCCTGCCGAAGATAATTTTTAATAGTTGTTACCACCAGGCTTCCCTAATGCTTTGCTAAAGTAGTTTTCAATGGCTTACATCACCAGACTCTGCCTGATGCTATGCTAGGGATGTCACTAATGGCTTAACTGAAAATATTATATTCTAGTAGTTTTTTAGGATTTTTAGGTGCTTTTCGCTCAATCTCATTGAACCTTTTTTGCTTATTTGACTGTTTAGCTTTAGGGGAACCTGCCATGACCTAAATTTAATCGAGCTGAAGGGGGTGGGACCCACCTAGCCCTATCACTGCTCTACTTGCGACAGCCACGGGTAGAGTCAGGGTAGGCCGCAAGTGGTTTTAATCCCCCCTAGCCATTTACATATCATTTTCAACTTGATTACCTTCGAGAAATTCAAATCTCACTGCTCAGATCTACTCATTTCGGGCTGCCTTTTCTATATTCCGTCACCGAACAAACGTTCTGAACATCTCTGGTAATGTTTACATCCTTTCTTTTCAAGTTTTGACCATTAGAAAAGTAGATTTCATGTTGAATAGGTTTAAACACAATATATCAAACATGTATGCATAAATGACTTAATAAAAATTAATGGGCTTAGTAAATGTTTACATTTTACCATACTAAACGTTCTGATGTGAAAAATTTTCATTTTTTTAAAAGTCATTTTACATCCATTTTGGCTAGTTTAGCTATCCTATTTTAGGACAAATGAACATGAAGTTGTCATGACTATCTTTTAATGGCCCTGGGTAATTTGACTACCATTATGGGCTTGATTTAATGTTATCATTTATATTGTTCTTGATTGGGTTGGTGTGATACTAAATGGCCACCTATTCATGCTTATGTGCATGCAAATAGTCTATTTTATAGAGGAGACTCTGACAAAAAAATTCAAGAGTCTAGGTATTTTAATGTGCATACATATTTAAGTCTACTGGGGATGTATGTTAAAATAACATAAATTTACACATGTAGACCATGCATGATATGATGATCTAAGAATATCCTTTGGAGTCTATTGTCCTAGATGGACGCATATGTTCAATTGAATTAACTGGAGTAGAACCATACCTCACCCTTTCTAAGGTGATTTGGAGTTTCTTTTTCAGGCATGGATTCTGATAGGCCTAGCAGTTCCTCATCCCATAGGGTTTCCTCGGGCATTATGAGTACAGTTTCAGATGTTCCATTGCCTCGCCCGACCTAATAGGCTTGTCAGTTGACCAAGTCCGTGATTCGTCCTATTAGGGTTGATAGAACTGGAGTTCCTAAGGAGGAGGAAGACATTACCCCTGAGGATCCCGCTTCTTCTTCTTTTACTGCTCGCCCGAACCTTCTTGGTATACATGTGATTATCCCCGATCTATTAGGTGACTTGAGACGTCACCCATCGGTCCATCTACATGATAACGGGGTACTGGAGGTTTTCATCATTTTTAATAGCTTTTCTCTTACAATTTTGGCAATGGTTGAACCTTGATTTAAATATCCAGGTTCCCGAGTTTACTCAGCCTCAAGGGAACTGGTTCATCATCCATTTTTTGTATAAAACCTTCATCCCGACTACTAGGCTATTGTGTATTCATAGGGCTTCAAGGCTTTCTTCTCCATCGCACCACGACGTTGTCCGTGGGGATATTTGAGAGCTTTGTCTAAGAGATGGTTTCATCAGACCCAGTCACTCCACTTGCTAGATTATGAGGTGGTGATGACGCCGATGGATTGGCATTTTATCACCGATTTGGAGTTTACAAGGGAGAGAATGCCATTGACAATGGATATTTTACTTGATACTATCTAATCCCTATTAAGAGTTCCTCCTTCAGCCCTTAAGGGTCGGGCCATTCATTCCGGTCCTCTAGACATTGATGCTTCCAGTAGAACTTTATCAGAGCTTTGATGAGTATGTTTTTAACCTATGATTTATCTTTATTTAGCTTGATATATTGTTAGTTTTTGAGTATTTCATGTTGCTTTTGATGGGTTTTTGTCCTTGTTACAGGATATTAAGTGAGTACATCAAAATGCTTGCATTGGAATAAAGCTCAAGAAAAATCTAGACATATTGCATGACTGGTGCGAGGCCCACTTTGATAACAAAGGGACTGGCACGGGGCGCACTGTATGCGAAGGAGTTATTGATGTACTAGCACGGGCTGCGCCACTTTAGTGAAGAACCTGGTGCGAGGCCCGCCGATCGGACGGGTCATGAGCTATTTTGTTTTGTTTGGCTGGAAACTGAGTTGTGTTGGGAGATATAACTTATTTATGTAATACGGTTATATTTGGAGTGTGTCAAGAGGGTCATTTCATGTTAATTGGGATTCTTTGTTTAAAAACTTGTTGGGTTTCATTTAGAAGTTTAATTTTTATTAGAATTCCTATAGGATGACTTTGAGATGGAATAAAATTGGATTGGGTTCAGCTAAAGTGAGTTAACTTATGCGAAGGAGTAGAGAGCTTGAGATATCCAAAAATTGAGAATACACTTAGAGAGCTATAACTGAAGGCAAGATCTTGGAGGAACGAAGAAATAAGGTGAATTCACGAAGATTGAATATTTGAAGGGCAAGAAGGGTGGTGTATTACTATTCTTCTTCAATTTCAATTTTTGTAATCAAGATGATGATTTCTTTTATTTATTCAGTATTTAATTCATTAGTTATGAACTAAATTACTTTTTAGGCTTTCAATAGATCTTTAAGGTTGAATGACAATTATTATGCCTTGATTTGAGTTTAATAAATTATTAATTCAGTTTATCTGTTGTGATTTGTGCTCAATTTATGAATTGCTTGATCACCAATTTTATGTGGATTTTTATAGATTCAAGAGATGATATATGAGTCTAGACCTAGTCACAATAGCAT
Source organism: Panax ginseng (assembly GCA_020205605.1). NCBI lineage: Eukaryota > Viridiplantae > Streptophyta > Magnoliopsida > Apiales > Araliaceae > Panax > Panax ginseng. The sequence continues at coordinate 133,398,460 of CM035128.1, forward strand.
GCGTTCTTGAATTCTGTGATTGAATGGAATCTTGCTTTATGTAAGGATAGAGATATACCTAGCATCACATGTAATCTGGTAAGAACTTGAAATTAAACTCTTTTTAATTGTAATTCACATAGAAATATAGTGAATTAGTTAATTAGGGTGTTTGGCTTAAGTCTATCTAGTTTATGGATTTATGTTGATATGGTTTTAGTACATTGAGAAATGGCTAATTCTATATAAGTGTTGTTGATTAATAAACTGAGATAATGAATTAAACTGGAATAAGGTGTGATAATTGGAATGATACTTAAAGTGAAGTTGTAAGCCTAATTCTCCATTATTTGCTTAAAATTATGGTTTTTAAGTTATATTGATTAATTGGTATTTTTAGTTATTAGTTTTTAATAGTTATAATCATTGATTTGGATAATTTAATAAAATTTGGATTTCATACTACTCTCTGTGGGAACGATACTTGACTTATCACTTTATTACTTGTTGACCACGTATACTTGCGTGTTGTGCGTAATTGGATTTTACACCAACATGTTTTTGGCGCCGTTGCCGGGGAATAGTATTGATTTTAATAATTTTCAATATCAATTTAATTAGTTCAGTTTTACTTAAACAATTTTTCTTTTTGTTTTGTTCTTTCTTGTTTCAGGTTCTTTGAGTTAGTTTATGCAAACTCGGTCTAAAAACCTAGACTTACTTCCTTTTGAGGACAATATCGAGAAACGGTTTCAAAGGCTAAGTAAGTGGATTAAAGACACAAGGGAAAACTTCGAGAACTCTGATATGGAAGAAATCATGGTTTTCGAAGACTAGAAAACATTGAGGGATTATGCATGTGACGCCCCCAAATTCGGACCTCCACTTGGTCGCTCGAATTCGGTTCATCACGTGCTCATGGCATACAAAAATAACTAAAATATCAATTTCACAATGGAAGATCTAATTTAGAATAATATATAATGATTTATTATAATTATTCCCCCAAGTCTCGCAACCTATAGTACTTAATAGATTACATAATAATATTGAATAAAGACTTATTACATAATCCTACTTAAGCTTAACATAGTCTGAAAACAGTCTTGATACAACATATTAGTCTTAAACATAAAAGGGACAAGCTAGTCGGTAGCCTTGCCCTTGCCCTTGTCTGTTCCAGAGACACCTCCCCGTTCCTCCTTAACTGAAAGGTTTTAAATAAGCAAGGATGAGCACAAATTGCCCATCAAGTAATATACAACACGGGTGAAGAATATAATATCACAAGTTTGAATTATCGAAGTATTATCTCTAAGATAGTTCAGAGTTTCAAAATAATATCATGCATAGTGAATATCAATAATTCCTGGAATAAAGAATGATAATTCAATATAAATCAACATATATATATAAATTCAAAGACTATCAATGTATCCAACTTGATAAATAATTTATACTGAGTAGTCACTAAGGACTATTGAACATCCACTAGAGTTACCAATATTAAACTGATAACCTAACAAAATCAAGTACTATAGATTATAAGTCTACAATACTCTATGTTATGCATAACACCAAGATAATAAACCATTCATGTGTTGGGGTTTCCAACAACATACACTCCCTTTACTATAAGTGTTGTTCAACTCAGTTTTCAAGATTTTCGCACCAATCAATTGGTTTGGATAGTTTTATAAACATGCATATAGTCTAGCCGAATCAAATGGCATCGACTCTTTCATAATATTCAAGAACAATACCAAGTTCAACATGAATAATAGTTTACACAGGAGTTTAAGCATACTAGCTCGATTGAACGAATAAGTGGGATAACTTACATTTAAAAGATAAGTTTAAAAGTAGGGTTCAAAGAACTTGCACAATCAAAGAGTGAAGTTCAAGGAAACCTGCCTTACGCGTAGTTTATCTACTTTAAGAAATCAACACTTTCGAATCCTATTTATAGAGTATTATATGTTCAAGATGTTCATTAGCTAACACAGTCTTTAATCAAGCTTGACATGATTCAAGTATGCACATATGGTATAAAATCAGATTGTAGATTAAGAATGATCAAACACCTAGTCATTTTCATGAGTAAATTAAGAATGCTCAAGGTTAAGTCATCTTTCTCATGGACCCTCCTATTACGAGGCAAACACCATCCTATCATCTAAGCATCACTTATATACATGTATCAGTAGGTTTTAAATTACTTTTAGTAATATAGGCTTCACACAAGTTAACTGTCCAAGATCAGAATTCACTATCTCAGATTCCAGATCAAGCAATTGTGGCATGGCTAAGCTTTAGGACCCACAGAAGTAAGGCTGGCCCTCTCCCCGCCAAGCCAAGACTCAGCTGCTGCCATGTGGTCTCTGTCCGGCTTGAACACAACAATCATACATAATATATTTTGTCATGTTAAAGGCTTTCTCATGCTTCTCAAATCAATCTAGGTTCCTTCTTTCCCAATAAAATTCTAAATTGATCATTTCAACAATTTAGGGCCATTCGAGGTCATAAAACCACAAAGCCTATCATGCTTGCTCTCTAAACATACAAGATAGTTACAAAACTCATATTAGGCATGTTTATGAGTATTCATAACACATATGTGAAATTAGCACCGTTTTGGTTAAAAATATGCTTCGTTTATGCTTTTCTTGAAATATAATACACTAGCATGGTATATATATGTTTATACTACATGAGTGAGTCTAAGAGTATCATCAAAAACGATCACAATTATCAGATTTTGCCTCTAAGGTATTTTGACAATATTCACCTTCAAAGGTCATATTTTCATTTGTAAAGTGTACTAATTCGTTCAACATGTTCATGCTCTCTTACGAATCATATAAACAAAAGTTAACGGTTTATTTATGCATTTCTAAATCATACCAACATGCTTGCAAAGTCAGTGTACATACATATCCTTCATACTTATCAAGTTCATTTTTAAAGCCATAAATTCATTTTAACTATACAACTTCGTTAATCACGTATGCTAGTCTAAACATACTCACATTAGGTTAATATACCTATATATACCCCTTACACATGCTTGCATACTAGTATAAGTTATAGTATTATAGCAGATTGTAAAGCAGAAGCTCTAATCGAACTCAAGGGCGGCAAGATATTCGTTGCTCCTCAGTGTTAATCCTAAGATAACAAGGCCAGCACTCGGTTCGAGCCAGAACAATAAACTTTAAGAATCTGTTTAGCCCAAACACAGAAATGACTCACGAAATTGATTTTAAACATTCCTATTACAGTTGAAACATATTTGTATGGTCATATAACAACTATATAACCCATACCCAACCTCATTATCATCTAATTCCGTGAATTCAAGAATTTGAAATTCAATAACTCAAAACTTATTTTTTACAGAGAATGAAATGGAAGCAAGGAAAAAGGAATTATACACTTGGTATTGTGAAAGAACTTGCTCCTAATGAACTCCCAATGTCCTATAATGCTTGTATGCTCTCAACCTCACCCTCAATGGAATTCTCAGCAATGGAAAAATGAAAGGAGGGCTCTCATTTATAGAAGAAATTTTACACAGACATTGCAATTTCCCATTGAATCAAACCCATGGATTATAGTATTGCATGAAGGTTAAGGAGGAGTTATTGGATGTTAGTTGGATTTCATCATGACCACCACTCCCCCCATGATCATTAGCTAGGAAGCTTGGAAGAAGAAATAGGCTTAGCCTTTTTGGTTTATACGTGACTCAGAAATGAGGCAAATGGGACACTCATTTTTGGACATTTCCAACCAACTCAGCCATCATGTACACTTATACAATTTCCCATTCTTGTGTTATTTTTCTTATATACATATCAACTATACATTATAACTTAACGTCACAATATGATTTAACATTTCAAGGTAGTAGATGTTATGTAACATACATATAATCCATGTATATTTTACGTTAATGTCTACCCACATGCATATTGTTACATATACATTTCATGATATATTTGTACCATATAGTTTCAATATGCTTAATCACATGTTTCATACAATATAGTTTCATAAAACTTAATATATAGCCACATAAAAGTCACACTACACTATATAGTATAGTCGTGTTATTACTCACATGCACATAATCGTTAATATAATATTATTATATTAATAACTCACTTATTTATGTCAAATAAATAAATTATTCACTTCCTCCATTCTTCCTTGATTAATGTATTTATGGATTTCCATAATTAATTATCTATATAATTCTTATTATATTTATGGATATATTGCAAATAATCACATATTATTAGTTAATTACCAAGTAATCAATATTCTACCACAATCAATTAATATTAATGGCTTACTTAATAATTCCTTTGTCAAACATAACGTACCTTATTTCATGATTTATTAGTGTCACGCATATCACATAATTGTTCCATTTTATTTCTAAAGTAGGAAGTTAATTTTTCTCCAATCGACCGACCATGGCGCAATTTACTTGATTTATCTTCTTTGACGGACAGCATGATTGCTTTGCGTCGCACTACCTGAAAGATGCAAGATCGATTTAGCTTCAGCCCATGTCAATTTTCATCGCTAAATTCGTTTTATACGACATGAATTGATGTCCATAAAAGTGTTACTACAAGTCTACGAGCGTATTGATTACTTATATGAAATCACCTGATCAACACGATTAATCTTCTTAATTCTCGTTTTAATTTTCTTAGTGGATTTTCTCGTTTCACAATATGACACACAAGGCATTTCACAATTCTCATTGTCAATTCACGCATCTTAATACGCATCGATCCAATATGAATCAATTGATTTAATCAACTCATAAAATAATAACACTTATATTCACAGAAATATTTTTTCCATTAATATATTCATTTAATAATATGTGGAAATTCTCGGGTATTACAATGCCACTCCCAAGGTAACTGAGCTTCAGTCAAGTATCACTAGTGTAATAACCCATGATTTTCTATATAAATAAATCAAAAATTTTGTGTATAATTTTTTTATTATTAAAATAAATATGGGGAGTATGTATAAGATTATTATCCTAATTTAGAAAAACCTTTTTCATAAGATTTTTTAAATCATTTTTCATTTAAAACATATAACAAAATTGCAAATAATATGTCCTAAAGCCTTTAAATGAAAAATCAATTATTATGCAATTGACCTTACAATTGGTTTTCCTAGTAAAGAAAAAATCTTCAATCTCTTGAATATCCAATCAAAGTTCCTTATCACCAATATACCTGAAATGCCATAACATAATTTAGTATATGAATAATTCATCATCAAAACTGAAAGATGAAATATGACTAAGTCAACATGGGTGTTAACGGTTTTACACTGTCAGAGGGTCCTTATACTCAGGAGATGTTCCAGCATTGGTGGTCCCCTCGTACCATCGGACCCCAGACCCACGCCACTTAGTTTATGGGGGATATGGTTCCTAGATCCATGATGATGATGGATTGGATGTCCTGTGTCCGAGATCCGACTTATTTGATACAGATTGATAGTTTGACCCGGTAGTTGGACCAGGCACATTTCTTTATCCGACATTTGGGCAGAGATCCTTTAGAGGAAGATACCTTTGATCCTTCCAGCTCAGGCGCTGGCCCTTCAGGTGACCCATATGGATTTGCCGGTGCAGATCCTCCATTATATAGGTCTGACATCCCCATTGATGGAGATCCAGTGACTTAGGAGGAGTTACATCAGGTGGACAGGATTGATGATGTAGACATTGACACCATTATCTTCTTCTGATGTATATTCTCGTTATATCTTTTGATAGGCCTCTATTAGATACTAGGTGGTTGTGCCCCATTCTCGCTATATCTTTTGATAGGCCTCTGTTAGTTATTGGGCGTCTGTGCCCCATTTCCCTATATTTTTAGCTATACAGAGATATATTAGATGATGATGTACTTAGGAATGTATGTACTATTTATTCCCTACATCATATTGTCATCTATTGTTTATAATACATGTATTATGTTATGGATATGTATGTATGTCCAGAGATATTCAGCATTGACCCCTGGATGGTCTTATGATACAGCCTACACAGATGTCTTCCTCGACAGTTAGTCGCATTGATCACACCCCACCAGTATTGGTAGCCTACCGTCTAAGTTCGTGGTATGATAGTATGTCACCTCTAGATAAGGTGACTGTAGATTAGTTATTACAGCATTCTATGACCCTCCTGATTTTTCAGGTTCTCGTAGGCTTTGTAGAGGGTATGTTGGAGCAGTGGATACCGGAGAGGCAGGTTTTATGGTTCGGTATCCATGAGTTGACTCCTACCTTAGAGGAGTATGCACGGTTGACGGCGCTTCCATTAGACAGACCTTGCGCGCGGATGACTATCGGCGACATGAGCTGGCAGTTTATGACCCTCACCGGGCTGAGGCGTAGAGTCATACAGGATGAGATTACATCCAGCCATGTGATATCCCAACATTTTCTGATGGACAGATTTGGCTCCGAGGACAGTTACACGGCACTCTGGGGATTTTACCATGTCGGAGGATCAGTGGAGTCTAGCCAGAGTAGACGTATTATTGATGTGTGTATTTCCATATGTGCACATGGCACGATATATGGATGAGCTAGACATTGGTGTCATTACGGCAGTGAGAGCTCTCAGGGATGGTCATACCATTGTGCCAATGATTGTAGCAGAGACGTTAAAATCGGCTATATATTACAGCACCTACCCTGTAGGGGTATTTACAGGTAGCTCGGTCATGTTGTACATGTGGTTCATGTAACACTTGAGACCGATTGGCACCTTCTGACGGCACGAGTATTATTTTACCCATGAAATAGCCATGTCTTACTCCTTCCAGCCAGCGGAGTGTACAAACACTATGTCTTGGTCGATATTCTTGGTAGGGATCGAAGATCCATTTGCATCTTGCCATGTACAGGGTTTAGTTCACCCTATAGCTTTATTACTCATGCTCCTGGCATGTATTATCTCCCTCTGACTAGTTTGAGGAGCATGACTACTTACCACCCACTGGCTATGATGTCGCAGTTTGACCAGTTCTGGGACTTCCATCCTTTTGAGGGGGCATTTAGTCAGCGCTTGGCTTCCCACCTCTTGTGAGCAGAGGACAGATCCAGGTTGTAAGCCTATTGGGATCAGCGTGAGCTAGCTGTGTTTTTTGTTAGCCATCTAGTCGCTCGGCATGTAGTATTCTCGCATGGATGGAGACAGAGAAGATCTATCGCTGCAGAGTATCCACAAAGGTCGAGATTGATTCTGATGACGGGGAGCCCTTAAAGGACATTGATATTCCCATTGAGGAGGAGCTATTCACTAGGTTACCAGCAGCTCTCGTAGATTCTCCAAGTATGAGTGCTACTGTGATCCAGTATTCAGAATAGTATTTAGAGCAGAGTCTTCATCTGATGAACTTTGAGCAGAGCTATTCACTGGGCTAGGGCCTTGATGTTGACAGCTCTTAATGGGAGAGATGTCGCTCTATTGGAGAGAGAGGAGGCTATAGCTCATATAGACACTGTTATTGCTGAGAGGGATGACGCTAGATCATCCAAAGATGCATTGATTATTGACAGGGATGCTGCCATATCTGCCCGAGATGTAGTCGTTACAGATAGTACTACAGTGAGATCCCTTATTACTGGCATGATTGCCGATATAAGTGTATATATTGATGAGCATCATGTTTCCATGCAGTTGGCTGTGGTAGCTCGTGTAGATACCCTTGGGCAGGAGCTTGCGGTGTTTCCCCCTTTTCGGAGAGAGATGCTATGTTGGACTTGATAGCTCATATATCCATAGGTTGTAGATAGGCTTGTATTTTCCTACACAGACTAGCTTAGCCATTTTGTCATATACAACACATATTGTATATCAAACAGCATTATATATGGCAGAGAAATATATTTTGATTCACTTCCCTTTTAGTTGTGCCTTGCTACTTGCTTGATATTTGCCTGCTTCTTCAGGACTTCTGATCTTGATGTATTCTGAACTTATCCTTGATGGGTGGACATTGAGATGTCGCAAGATCTTTCAGAATGGACCATTGATATGTGTGTATCCCTACCCTCTTTGGTGTCTTGGGACTGGTTTCTGTATGTAGATATGGAGAGGATTGTGACTTTTACTCTCTGAGATTCACCACACAACAGATGGTTGTCGGTACTCCTATTGAAGAGGAGATCCCAAATAGTTCCATCTCTTATGGATTGGTGTTGCTCTTCGAGGTCAACCACATCTTAGATAGTCGCCAACTCTCCCATTTATGAGGAGGCCAGGTAGTTCCATCCCTTTGGTCTGAAGCCAATGAAATGTGGTGGATTGAAGTTTGATCCTAGTACCGCTGACAAGTATTTGTTTTGGTAGGGGTAAGTCCGAACCATAAATGGCTGCCTATGTACTCCTATTGAAGAGGAGATCAGGTCTACGTAGTTCGATCCTAGTGTAAGAGGTTCAACATTCTATGTGAAGATGTAGAAAGTGTAGAAATGTTTTTGTGATTTTTGTTTGTATAGGAGGGTGTATAAATGTTTTTGTTGTTTTTGTTGTTTTATTTTTTTTATTGCGACCGGGCCATATAAAATGGTTGCCTGCATACTCCTAGGTATCGGGGATATCAGGTTGACGTAGTTCACACCATGTTTAGGACGATTTCCAGCCGAAAAGGTTTGATCCCATGTTCAGGACAAACTATGGGGGAAAAGTTTGATCCCATATTCAGGAAAAATTATAGTTGTGAAAAGTCTTATCCGTAGTGGGACAAAGCTGTGGGTGTGAAAGGTTCAATCCCTGGTGGGATAACCTGAAAGGTTTGAAATGAAGTTGAGTAAAAGATCTGATGATCTAAAAACTAGGCTGCTGGCTTGAAGAGTGTGTTTCCCTGATGGGGCAAATGGGTATAAAGAAAGGTTGTATGTAGTATGGGTTAGAAAACCTAAAATGATTGGGGATCTGGTGATCCAAAACCAGGATGTTTGCTTAATGGTAACTTCAAACATAGTACCATTTCATGGTTTCTGAGTTGATGAGCTGTGGAAATTCATCGTTTTTCATTTCCTGTAATCTAAGAGCACCTCCTGTCAATACCTCCTTGGCAATAAATGGGCCTTGCCGGTTTGGAGCAAATTTTCCCTTTGACTGATCTTAGTTGTTAATGATCTTCTTCAAAACTAAGTCATGTTGTTTAAACTGCCATAGCCAGACTTTTCTGTTGTAGGATCTGGCGATCCCTTATTGGTATAACTGGCCATGGAAGATAGCATCACTTCGCCTTTCATCTATTAGAGACAATTGGTGATACTTCTCTTGTAACTATTGGTCTTCATCCAGCTAAGCGTCTATCAACACTCTAAGGGATTCCATTTCCACCTCTATGGGGAGCACTGCTTCCATCCCATAGGTCAATGAGTAGGGGGTTGCCGCAGTGGAAGTACACATTAAAGTTCTGTAGGCTAATAGAGTCAGAGGCAAGAGGTCAGGCCATCCTTTGTGATTGGTGGACATCTTTTGCATGATCTTCTTGATGTTCTTATTAGCCGCTTCAACAACACCATTCATCTTTGGACGGTAGATGACGGAGTTAAGGTGTTTGATGTGGAATTTACTGCACAACTCCTCCATCATTTTATTGTTGAGGTTCTTAGCATTGTCTGACATAATCACTTCTAGTTTTCCATATCGACAAATGACATTGTTTCTAATGAAAGCAATGATCACTTCTTTGGTAACCCTGGGGAAGGAGGCTACTTCTACCCATTTGGTGAAGTAGTTGATCATGGTGAAGATAAACCGATGCCCATTACTAGCTTTGGGCTCGATGGGCTCGATCACGTCCATTCCCCACATTGAGAAGGGCCAAGGTGAACTCATGTTGTGGAGCTCCCTCGGAGGGGCGTGGATAGCATTCCCATGAATTTGGCATTGATAACATCTCTTGACGTGATCATCACAGTTAGCCTTAAGCGAGAGCCGAGAATGCCCCTGCTCGAGGATCTTTTAACGTAGCAGAGGGTCGCCATATGTGGGCCACATACTCCACCATGAATTTAATCTATGAGCCTCTGAGCTTGGTCCTTGTCCAGACATTTGAGGAGACCTAGTCATGCATCTCTTTTGTAGAGTGCAGCTCCGCTCAGGTAGAACTTCATAGCTAGTCGATGGATTCGCCTTCTTTCAGTCGGGCTCGCCTCAGCGGGTGTAGATTCATCTCGCAAGTACTCCTTTATGTGCGGATACTAAGGGTGTTGGATGGGAGGTAGCTCATCCAATACTGTAATAATCCAGAATTTTAAATTATAATTTTAAATATTTATTAAATTATATAAATATTTAATGGATGTGTTTATCGTTGAATAGGTATTTGTTTAAATTGATTTGATTTGATTTGGTGAATTATTTGTTAAATAAATAATTAATGAATTAAGGAAATTAATTATTATGAGATAGTATTCTAATTTAAATTATAAATTAAGTTAGAGAGTTTATAATGATTAAATAAATTGTTATAATAATATTTTAATTTGAATTTATAATTAAAATGATGTGTTAGTTGATTAAATAAAGTTATAATTATAAAAAAATATATAATTAGGTTGTGTTGATGTATGTGTTACGGTAATTTAATAAATTGTTATTAGAGTTAATTAAATTGATTGTTGAAAATTTAATTAAATAAAAGTGTGACAAATAACCTTAATATAAAGGAGTTATTAAAATAAATTAAAGGAGTTTAATTCAGTTTTTCCAAACAAGGCTTAATGCATATTAAGTCTTTAATTTAAATGTGTTTTACCAAACAAGGCATAACGATTAATTGATTAAATTTTAAGGGGTTATCCAAACAAGCCTTATTGCTTTTAATTTTCAAATAAAAATATAACTGATGTCAGTTAAAGTTATAATTGTATTATATAATTAATACCTATATTATTATTATACGTTATATTGTTAGTACGTAAGTTAGAGTTAGGAAGAAAGAACTCAGAAGAAGAAAAAGAAGAGAAGAAGATAGGCTAGAGAATTTGAGAGAGAAATTGGAGAAAAGAAGGTTGAAAATCAAAGATAGCCATCATCTTCTAAAAATAAGGTACCCTCTTGCTTTTGTTTTTTAAAAAGTTGTAGTTACATTCTCTTCAAAAAGTTTTGAGAATTGTTTGTTGTATATAGCTTTATATGATAAATTGTTTGTCATAAATTATTTTCATAAGTTTATATATGAGTAGAGTAAATGAATTCATGTTATGTATGTATTTTGTGAAGGAAATTATATTACGGTGAATTAGTATGAATATATATATATATATATATATATATATATATGAATATGGCTTAGTTTAAAATAAAATTGAGGTTTAATTCTTTGTATAATATATAAATTGACTATTGAATTTGAAAAAGGATGAATAAACATAAACAAGGTCTTTTGAATTAGCTATTTTGGTTAACAAACAAAATTACAGTGATGATTTTCACTAAAAATGTCAAAAAGTAAAGTTTTATCAAAAACAGTGAAACTAGATGTTTTAAATTCGATGTTTATGTTGTTAAATGGGTAAAATCTTGTTTAGAGACCTCAAATTATGTTTGTGTGAAGTTTATATATGGAGTATGTGTTAATTTGTTGTTAGAAAGTAGCTTGTAGGCCAAAATTGGCTTTGTTCATCTTTATTATCGAGGTCGGTCGTCGAGGATCAGAGTTCATGCCTTAATGCGCCTAACAAAGGTGCATTTCTCACGCTGCAGCGCCAAGGTTTGGCTTTCAGCTTGTGCCTCGTCTTCACTTAAAGCTTGCCAGTCATAAGCAATGTAACCCACGAGAGTAAACTATGAAATAAGCAGTCATGAAAGTTAGCAGAATGGGCGATAAAGGTGTGTTTTAGTTACACAAAGTCTAAAAAAGTTGTTATGATTTAATAAAAGGACTATTAAGATACGATTTCTATACTAAGAATGATCATATTATTGTTAGCTAACAAGTTTTATTACTAATGTAATTTGATTACGTGATTAAAGACCAAACCTTACTTGATGTTTATACTTATTTATATATAGAGTGTTGGTAGTGACAAATTATGTCATGATGACATATATATAGGGTATTGTGATTTGAGTTGTTACGATTTAGCTTTTACTCAAGGCAAGTTTTCTAACTCTACACTTTCGTTGAGCTAGTTCTATTGTTATTATTGTACAAGTTTACTTATCCTATCTCAATTATAATTACGCAAGTTTCTTGTATCTAGTTTGTTTATGATGATGCAAGTTTTCTAAACTTTATTTTGATATTGAGCAAGTTATTCTTGTATTTAACTTTTTATTTAGCGTGCATGTTTATATATTCTGATATACTAATGTTGAACAATTTTTATCGTTCAATTTGCTATTTGTTATGCATGCTTAGTACTCAATTCTAAATAACCTTGGCTTAATATTGTTCAAGCAAGGTATGTTATAGTTATTCGATGATTATGCTCTTAGATTATTCCTAAAGCATAAACTTAATATACAATGTTGATTCAGTTATGATTTACTCCATAGCATAACGTTATGAACTTTTTATTCAACTAATCCTTAGTTGATGTTTGTTAAACCTAAATTACCTTGAAATGTATCCAAACCAAACTTACTTTGGTGCAGACTTGTACTCTAAATACTGAGATGAACAACCCTATTATTAGGGGATAATTTATGCTTAGTGTTGAAATATTTGTGCACAATACATTGTACGAAGGGCTGATCCCCCTAAGTACGAGGAGTCCCTATAGTCTTATGATTGTTAAAGTTTAAGTTGAAAGATTACTTATAACTATGGATATAGTTTGTGGTCTTATGACCCTCAGTTAAATCTTTCATGATTCTGATTATCATTGATAAAACATTTTGTTCAGTTCCATTATGCCTATTATTTGGCAGTGGTTGTAAAGTTTTATTTATTATCATTTCAAGTGATCCTTGTATGCTCACTCTTGCTTATATAAGTATTAAAGCTGAAGTAGAGGAGGTCGACGTACCTAGTACCAGTAAAGGGAAAGGAAAGATGAACAAGTATTGAAGAGTTGTAATATGTTGACATTTTATTGTCAGACTTTATTTGAATTGTTGTAATAAAGTTATTTAATTTTACACATATGAATGTTTGTATTTAAATGTTAGATAACCTGGGAGATTTTTATTAATGTAATCCTTTAATGGGAAGGTTTATTATCTAATTTTATTATGACTGGTAGTTACATATGAATGTTTTTATTTAGTGAACACCAAATCTTGTGGTAATGAAGTACCCAGATTTGGGGGTGTCACAAGTTGGTATCAAAGCTTTAGGTTATGAACCTTAGGTGGAGAAAAGCCTTAGGAAGTAACCTTTGAAAAAATAATGGTTTTAAACTCATATCAAGTTTAAGAAAGAAATAATAAAATACTTATGGGCTTATGTGATTACAACTTATGTGCTCGTGAGTGTCGAGTAGTAATGATTAGTAATTAAAACTTAAAATTTTGTTGTCAGGATGACGAATGTAGGAGAATCCAGTCAGGCTAGGGAGGAAGGACCTCAGATGCCTAAAGAGGAGGAGCCTCGAGATATTCAGGTGATTTGGGAATAACTACTTCCACGGGAGTCAGCTCCGTTGGTCATAGTGGTTGAGCATGACGGTTTACCTGATGAGGATGATGATGTGGAAACAGATGAGGAGGATCCCGTTGAGCTGCCAAAGTTGAATGAAGATGACGAGGATGAGGAGGAAGAGGTTCCACTAATCTCTATCGCTGCTCATATGTACGATGAAGTCTACGACCGCAATGTGGAACTTCAGGATACCGTCGAGGAGTTGGAACAGATAGTAACTGAACAACAGACCTCGATGGAACAGAAAGACGACGTGATCCAGGATCAAGAGGAATGTCTTAATAATGTTGAAGAGAAGTTGGTCCACACTAAAGAAGAGAATGAACAAATGACAGTGTAGATCGCAGAACTGAAGAACAAGCTGAAGGAAGAATCTACTAAGAGGACAAGAGCCGAAGACGCGTATGAGGAAGTTTATCAACAAGCCGAAATAGCAGAGAGATACGCACAAGCAAAGAGGATGAAGATGGAGGAGATGAATAACATATTCAACACCGTGATTAACCGAGCTCAAGACCGGGTCATGGGTTACCCGATTCAGTTCAAGATGCTGCCATCATTCATATTATATCGCAGAACAATGTTTCGAATCATGGAGGAAGAGCATCGTAAGGTTACGCAATATCTTAGTAGGACATCGTAGGGAATGTACCTGATATGCGATTAATAAAATGTTAAATAATATATAAGTCCCTAGTGATATGTAATCGATGGGATATGATGATGATGTTGTCCTGAAACTTTAGTAGTTTAGGAAAATAATGTAAATAGTAGTGATGCTATTGTTCTTATGTTTTCAGAAAGATTGTGAATGAATAAAAGTTATTATTTTATTTTATTCAAAGTGTTATGTGTTATGTGATGATTTCTTTTATGGAGGCAAGTTAAGTAGAAAATACTTAAAAAGAAATTGAGTAATAATATAATGAGTGTATTTTAATAGAAAATGCCTCCAAGACGTCAACCACGGCAAAGAAACACTAAGGGAACCACCAATAACGACAATGTTGATGCTGACCCAGTTTAGGAGCTAGTGACGTTACTGACGGGTGCACTGCAGAATCAATCGTAGAATCAAGCTACAACGTTTAAAGACTTCAAAGCGGTTGGACCACTAGAATTTCATGGGTCCATGAATCCAGTTGAGGCAAAGACCTAGATAATGGAGGTAGAGAAAGTGTTCGATGTTGCGAGAGTACGGGAGGATCAGAAGACTATTTTTGCAACATTCATGTTGAAAGTAGAGGCTAGTTATTGGTGGCAGGACAATAAAACTCGAGGAGGTCAAGGGGTTATGACTTGGGATAGGTTTAAGGAGATATTCTTCGAGATTTATTTCCCAAAGAGTTCGAAGAGTCAGCTAGAGGTGCAGTTTTTAGAACTGAAGCAGGGAACAATTAAGGTATCGGAGTATGCCACAAAATTTAACGAGTTGGTGAGGTTTACGCCATATCAAGTCAGAACAGATTAACACAAGGATAAGAGGTTTGAACAGGGACTAAAACCCTGGTTGTACAGTAGGGTCTCCCTATTCCAGCTAAAGACATTTACAGATGTAATGGAGAAGGCAATTCTTGCTGAAGGTGGAGGCGAGGCAGTAACAAAGTTTAATCAAGAACAGAAAAAGAAGAATAATAAAGTGGTGGTTAAGAGTGGAGGTGGTGGTAGTGTAAATGGTAATAATAATCTAAAGAGCAAATGGAATGGAAATATGGGTGCTGGAAATCAGCAGGGTAACCAGCAGAATAAAAAGTTTGAAGCATGTGTTACATGCGGGAAGTTTCACAAGGGTGTATGCTTAATGGGGAAACGAGTATGCTTTAACTGTGGCCAGGAGGGTCACATCGCCCCAAATTGCAATCAACCCAAGAAGAACGTTTGCTTCACGTGCGGGTCCAAGGATCACATTGCTCGTGAGTGCCCTAAGAAGAAGACTGGAGAGACAACAGGAAGCAAAGGAGGTTGCAATGGAGGTACATAGGCCATTGCTGGACCAATGGCATCAAACAAACCTACAGCCAAAACCTTCAACATGACTGTGCAAGATGTTGTGCAATCGAAAAAATGTAGTGTCAGGTATTATCCCAATTAATGATATAGATGCTTATGTATTATTTGATTTGGGTGCTACTTGCTCGTTTATATCTGATGAATTTTCTAAGAGGTTAGGATTTCCTAGTGAAGAATTGAACTTCCCTTTAAACATAGAAATTGCGAATAAGGAGGTAATTCATATTAGGTTCGTATACAAGAACTGTGGGGTGAATATTAAGGGGAGTATTATGATGGTAGATTTAATTCCTATTAGATTTAGAGAGTTTGATGTTATTTTGTGAATGGATTGGTTGTTCAATTATGGAGCGATAATTGATTGCCAAAAGAAATGTGTAAACCTTATGACTCCATCAAAGGTAATTTTCTTTAGTAGAAAATTACCTAGACAAGCAAGGTGTCTGACGGTTATGCAGGCCAAGAAGTTGTTTAGTCATGGCTGTGTAGGGAACCTAGCCTATATAGTCAATACTCAAAAGAAGAAGGGTGTGAAACTAGAAGAAATACCAGTGGTTAGGGAATTTGTAAACGTGTTTCCGGAGGATTTGCCAGGACTTCCGCCTGACAGAAAAATTGAGTTTGTGATCGATTTAGCGCCAGGAACCGCTCCAATATCGAAAGCCCCATACAGAATGGCTCCGGTGGAGATGAAGGAACTAATGGTACAATTGCAGGAGCTGTTAGAAAAGAAGTACATTCAGCCGAGTGTATCACCGTGGGGAGCACCATTGTTTTTCGTGAAGAAGAAGGATGGATCAATGCGTCTTTGCATTGATTATAGGGAATTAAACAAAGTCACTATTAAGAATAAATATCCATTGCCAAGAATAGATGACTTGTTTGATCAGTTGAAGGGTGCTAAATATTTCTCGAAAAATAGATTTAAGAAGTGAGTATCACCAATTGAAAGTAAGAAAGGAGGATGTACCAAAGACGGCATTCAGAACTCGATATGGACATTACGAGTTTCTGGTGATGTCTTTCGGATTGACAAATTCCCCTGTTGCATTCATTGATTTGATGAACAGGGTGTTTAAACCATTCTTAGACATGTTTGTGGTGGTATTCATTGATGACATTCTGGTGTACACCAAATCTCAAGAAGAACATGTGGAACATTTACATTTGACGCTGGAGACACTAAGAAAGGAAAACATGTACGCAAAATTCTCTAAGTGTGAATTTTGGCTAGAACATGTACAATTTCTTGGGCATGTGATTGACAAAGATGGGATTTCAGTGGATCCATCAAAAGTTGAAGTCAAATCAATGGGAACAACCAAGAACACCTTCGTGAGGTGAGGAGTTCTTGGGGACTGGTAATTATTATAGATAATTTTATTCAGGACTTTTCCAAGACTGCTACTCCGTTAACAAATTTAACAAGGAAAGCTGTAAAATTTGTTTGGATGGAGAAGTGTGAAGAAAGTTTTCAACACTTGAAGAAGAAGTTAAGTGTGGCACCGTTGTTGTCATTACCAGATAATACAGGAAACTTTGTGGTATATAGTGATGCCTCACATAAAGGATTGGGTTGTGTTCTTATTCTGAACGGCAAAGTTATTGCATATGCATTAAGACAACTGAAAGACTACGAGAAAGGATATCTGACTTATGATTTAGAGTTGGTTGCAGTAATATTTGCTCTAAAGATATGGAGACACTATCTCTATGGAGAAAAGTGTGAGATCTACATAGACCATAAGAGTCTAAAGTATATTTTCACTTAGAAGGACTTGAACATGCGTCAAAGAAGATGGATGGAATTGATAAAAGATTATGATTGTGAGATCTTTTATCATCCAGGCAAAGCGAATGTGGTTACAGATGCTTTAAGCAGGAAAGGTCAGGAAAAGTTGATGCTGATAACCACTCAGGAGGAGCTTATTTCAGCAATGACAAAGCTAGAGTTGGAAATAAAATTTCCAAAAGAATCCGATGAACGACTATTCCAAATAGAAACTAGTCAAACTTTGGTGGACAAAGTTAAGAATGCTCAACTACAAGATAAAGAATGTGGGAAAATCAAAGAGAAAGTGGCTGAGAGTAGTGATACGAAATATAAGATCGATACTGAAGGGTTACTAAGATTCGAGGGAAGAATTTGGGTTCCAGCAGTACCAGAAATTAAAGAAGAAATCTTAATCGAAGCTCATAATTCAAGATACTCGATTCATCCAGGAAGTACGAAGATGTATCAAGATTTAAGACATCATTTTGGTGTCCAAACATGAAAAGAGATGTTGCAGAATGTGTCACGAAATGTTTGACATGTCAAAGAGTCAAGGCCGAGCATCAAAGACCAAGCGGATTACTTCAATCGTTTGAAATACCAGAATGGAAGTGGGAACACATCACAATGGATTTTGTGGTGGGTCTTCCAACTAATCAGAGAGGATGCGATGTGATTTGGGTGATAGTGGACAGACTGACAAAATCAATACACTTTTTGCCAATAAAGATTAGGTTCAATCTTGATCAGTTGGCAAGGTTATACGTTAAAGAGATTGTTTCGAGGCATGGAGTGCCAGTGTCAATTGTGTCAGATAGAGACCCGTGATTCACGTTAAACTTCTGGAACAGACTACAAGAATGTATGGGAACACAGTTGCGAATGAGTACGGCATATCATCCGTAAACAGATGGCCAAAGAGAACGAACAATCCAAACGTTGGAAGATATGCTAAGAGCATGCATCATGGATTTCAAAGGGAGCTGGGATGAACATTTACCATTAGTGGAATTTTCCTACAACAACAGTTACCACGTAAGCATAGGCATGCCGCCTTATGAAGCATTATACGATAAGAAGTGCAGAACTCCACTGTGCTGGGATGAAGTCGGTGAACGCCAACTATTAGAACCAGAACTGGTTCAACAAACTGCTGAGGTTGTCAAACTCATCAGGACAAGATTTGTAGATGCTTAAGACAGACAAAAGAAGTATGCTGATCAACACAGACAAGATCGTGCATTCGATGTAGGAAATTACGTATTCCTAAAAGTTTCTCCTTGGAAAGGGAAAATTCATTTCGGTAAAAAGGGAAAGCTAAGCTCGAGGTTTATTGGACCCTTCGAGGTGTTGCGAAGGGTAGGAGAAGTGGCTTACAAGGTATCTCTACCTCCAGAGTTGGAAAACGTTCACAATGTT
Source organism: Panax ginseng (assembly GCA_020205605.1). Classification (NCBI taxonomy): domain Eukaryota; kingdom Viridiplantae; phylum Streptophyta; class Magnoliopsida; order Apiales; family Araliaceae; genus Panax; species Panax ginseng. The sequence continues at coordinate 133,417,309 of CM035128.1, forward strand.
TTTCATGTTTCGGTGTTACGACCATATAAACCCGATTACAAGCACGTGATTGAGTACGAACCATTGCAGTTTGATAAGGACTTATCCTATTAAGAGATTCCTATCCAGATAGTTGACATGAAAGAACAGGTGCTCAAGAATAAAGTAATACCTTCCGTGAAGGTGATATGGAGGAACCACAATGCTGAAAAAGCTACGTGGGAACTCGAAGATAAAATGATGAAAGATTACCCTAAGTTATTTGTTTAATCCGTGTCTTCGATTCTGGGGACAAAATCTTTGTAAGTAGGGAATAATGTGACGAATGATTTATTTGAGTTGTGATTTTGGGGACAAAATCCTTATAAGGAGGGAAGGATGTAATAATCCAGAATTTTAAATTATAATTTTAAATATGTATTGAATTATATAAAATATTTAATGGATGTGTTTATCGTTGAATAGATATTTGTTTAAATTGATTTGATTTGATTTGGTGAATTATTTGTTAAATAAATAATTAATGAGTTAAGGAAATTAATTATTATGAGATAGTATTCTAATTTAAATTATAAATTAAGTTATAGAGTTTGTAATGATTAAATGAATTATTATAATAATATTTTAATTTGAATTTGTAATTAAAATGATGTGTTAGTTGATTAAATAAAGTTATAATTATAAAGAAAATTATAATTATGTTGTGTTGATGTATGTGTGACGCCCCCAAAACAGGTATACATCACCCATCTTGAGTCGCCAAATACATGGTACAAAATTCAAATACAACTTAATTATACAACAGTCGTGTAAAATATAACAAAACATAATCTAAGAGTTTTAATAAGAATATTGTCATCTAGACAATATCCACACTCAATGCAGTCCTCATTACATTTATTGTCATACTATTTAACAGAACATTGAGAACTACTAATGCTATCATTTGGACCGTCACTCCGTTCTCCGACTAGTCCCGGCTACGTTCTCATTTCTTGAAGAGAACAGTGAAAGAGAGGGTGAGCTCAACTAGCCAGTAAAAAATATTATGACTAAGATAATGCAGAATAAATTATCATTAGCCTTCAACAATGTTAAACTGATAGAATATAATAGACAACAAGTTTAACTGCAGCGGAACAAGCAATCCATTAGAAGAGTCAAGTAGAGCATAAAATCTACTATCTTCTATGATTTAAAATGTTTTTCATCAACTTTATCGTTGAGACTCAGCTTAATAAATAAAATCGAATCATCCCTGCATCACGGCCAAGGATATTCATGTAATCATCAATGGTCATGACTATACCGAATAATCCCTGGTCATAATCACACCAACAATCATCCATCAATGAACTACATGTGCCAATAAGGACTTTTACCACATCATTCATCACATTACGGTCATGATTATACCGAATAATCCCTGGTCATAATCATACCAAGTCCATCTATGCACGTAAGCCAAAGATGACTTTAACCACAATATAAGCACGAGGATAATGACAATGACATAACAATTCAATAAAACAAGTTCAAGGATAAATTTTAAAGATTTATAATTTAATTTATCGAGAAATCAATAACGTCCAAATTGTCAACATGATACTGCTTTGTAGAGTAAAATTCAAGAATAATATTAATGTACCAAATATAATTTGGACAGAAAAGAAATATAATTTTTGGGTGAATAGTAACTCGTGAATAGTACTTCGGGAATAGTACCCCGTGAATAGTACCCCGACACAAAAAGTGTCCCGAATACCCGAGTGAATTATACTAGAGTGAATAGTAACCCATGAATAGTAACTCATGAATAGTACTCCTGCATGAAAAGTGCCCCGAATACCCAGAGTGAATAATACTAGAATGAATAGTAACTGAGTGAATAGTAACTCGTAAAAGAAGAATACCAAAGAAATTGATATTCCATGACGTGTACAAAAGAAATGATATCTCATACGAGTATAATAGAATATACGAAACTGCAAATGGATTTTCACCCGCCATGCGGTAATCCACGTAGACAGATCATTTCCACAATTTAATAAAGAATGAATACGAAGGTCATTCACTATGCATGCGGCAATCCAAATAGACAGGTTATTCCAACAGAATAATAAGAAATGGAATAATAGAAGAATTCACCATGCATGCGATAGACCGCCCAAACAGGTTATTCTAACAGAATAATAAAAAATGGAACCAGTCATGCGTAATCCGCACGATGCATGTGATATTCCAAATGTAATAATAAAGAATGGAACCAGTCATGTGTAATCCGCATGCATGTGATATTCCAATGTAATAATAAAGAACGGAACCAGGTCATGCGTAATCTACACAGACAGGATTCTAACAGAATAATAAAGAATGGAATAACAACAGAATTCACCAGGCATGCGATAGACCGCACATACATGTTATTCCAACAGAATAATAAAGAATGGAATAACAGAAGAATTTCACCATGTATGCGGCACTTCGCATAGACATGTTATTCTAACATAATAATAAAGAATGTAATAACAACCCTTACGAGTATTGAAAGAAAATAACTCTCTTCATGAATACGAAAGAAAAATACCCCTTACCTCTGTTGAACGAAAATAATATTCCTACGAATATTGAACGAAGATGATATTCCTTACTTAATATTGAATCTAAAATAATATTCATACTGAATAATTTAAAAAATAACATCTCTTCAGAATATGAAATAAATAATACCCCTTACCTCAGAAGAAGACTGGATACTGGAGTAGTGAAGTAGCAGACTACTCTTCTTCTTTCTCCCTATAGCTTCTCTCTCTCTATAGCTTCTCTCTCTATAATTGCTCTTGTGAGTCTTAGTGAATTAGTGAGAATGAAGGAAGAATGAGCTTCTATTTATAGAAAAATAAAGTTTCGATAATTGCATGTTTTGGGGCTCAAAATATTACAGTATAATACCTTCCACTTTTTCTTCATTTTTAATTTAGTCCTGCAAGTATTATCAAACTTGCACCACCTCCCCTAATAGTAAATCATGTGAATCAATAATAAATCATGTGACTCAATAGTATAATCATGTGAAAAAACTAATTACAGTATAGTACCTTCAACTATACCTCCATTTTTAATTTAGTCATTCAAGTATTATCAATCTTGTACCAACTCCCCTAATAGTAAATCATGTGAATCAATAGTACACACATGTGAACACATAGTTATAAACATGTGAATTAATAGCAAATAATTGCTTATTTATCCGGTTAATTACCCGATTGGTCAATATAACCTCCAGACATCAATTATTATCGAAATAAATATCGATTTCCACTAACACTAATAATTCCAACATAATAGAACTATCAATTTCATCTTTAATCAACACGAACTTATTCATCATTTATATTATAACTCACAATATTTAACAACTAGGTCATTCCAAGGAAAGAGGGGGCTTTCCGATAAGGATTTCTCCTTATTAGCGCGCAATTAGGTGACCAAACCTCTCATTGACAAAACTTCTAGACATTGTCAATATTGCAAATAATAATATGAATAACTTTGTTGTCTCAATTATTAATTTAATAATATAACATATTATGCAGATGATACTGTGACAACAATTAAATCAATAATATGAGAGATATTATGCAGAAATTACTGTTACAATAATTGAGTATATTTGAGTGATTTCTCACGTAAGAATCAATAATCAATACCGTGTGCTACTATACAACCACACGTATTACTGTACTTTTACCACCGATTATTTTATGACAACTTGTTACTTTGAAATTTTTTCACATATCACCCTTAACTTTAACCTTTTATCAATTTAACCATTTAATAAATAGAATAATTATAAGAAAATTGAATACTTTCATTTCATAAAATTCGGGGTCTCATAATCTCCCCTCCTTATAAAATTTTGCCCTCGAAATTTATGTACCTGGTAGTTCGAAGAGATGAGAATACCTTGCTTTCTTTTTGGATTGTACCTTCCCGGTTATTTCCTCTCTATCATAATTTTTCCATTTCTCATCTCTTGTATTTCAGATATCATTCTAGAATATAGTTTCAAAATAAGGGTTAATTGACATACCACATATTATCTCTATATTCTGACCGACCAATTAAATAACAAATAAACTTAGGTAGGTCATACTAGCGAAGAAATTACCCGCCTCTCCCTCCTAGTTCTAGTCTCACATCTCACCAGGATCATATCCCCAAGCTTTGATACTAATCATGACCGCATCCAAGACTTGGATAGCACCTCACAATGATACCTATCAACTCCTGCCAATTACTCACGGTGTCCCCTACTTGAAAGTCCGGCTTTTGTGCATCCCAAGACTTGGAAGTCACCAGATAAAGGCTTTGGGCTCTTTTCTATGGCTTTGATACCAACTGTGACGCCCCTAAAATAGGTATACATCACCCATCTTGGGTCTGTAACGCCCTAGAAAATTTGGATTTTTGAGAATTAAATTTTTATTTTTATTATGTGGATTAAATGAAAATTTAATTGATTATTTATGGAGTAAGCTAATTGAGGGTCATTTTATGATCTAGACATATCAGAATGTCTTAGTATTTTGGCTACGTTATAGAATTAAAGTGTGTGAATTTCCAAGACGAAAGTAATAGCTTTCCGAGAAATTTTTCGAAAAACAATATTCACACATTTCTGCTCGGGAATTATTTTTGAACTTCCGAGAAATACGTAATGATAGAATTCTAAGACAAGATGGAATATCCAATAATATTTCAGTTATGGAAAACACAGTTTTTTGCCTACGGACTTAAAACCTAACGGTTAGGGAAAGTTAGTTCCGAGAAAGAGTTTAAATGCATATAATGAATTAAAGCTATGATTGTATAATACGTAAGTATTGTATGAGGTAATGAATAAAAGTATAATACGAGGTATTATACAAGTATATATGAATGATGGAATGTTGTATATTAAATAAGTATACGAGTTGGAATACGAGAATTATACGTAGATTATACGTTATAAGACTTTAAGCCAAAGGTATTGAATTTGTTAAATTGTGTAGGAAATTGCAATGTCCAATTAAAATAACAATAAAGCCAAATGCAAGATAATGATAAAGCCCAAAGAATTGTTAATGCAAGCCCAATGTATAAGTTAGGATTAATTGAACCTTAAGCCCAAAGTAAGAATCCATTGGGTTAGGAGGATCCATGGAGCAAACCATGTTAATGTGGGTAGACTTGATGGGCAAGAACTTTGTGTGGTGATCAAGTGTTGTGATGAGCAAGAAAGGGAAGTGGCTAGCAAGTTAACTTAGAGCCAAGGTTATGAATAGTAAGGAGGTAAAGTTGAGGAGGTTAGTTAAGGAGGTGGGATGTCCTAATGTCCATAATGCCCTCACTTTGGATTGCCTATAAATAGAGAGCTCGCAATACATTTGATTGCTTGATTAAAATTTCTCCCAACTCCTCTCAAGTTAAGCAACTTATTGGTTAGAGAGAATAAGCACTTATAAGTCAAACTCCCATTATAAGATTTTCAAGAAGTAAGAAGGAGATTAAAGCTTAGTCAAGTGATATTCAAGGGTAAGAACTTAAACCATGAATCTCTTTCCCTTCCATTAGTAGGGAGATGGGTAGTGGTAGAACATGTATGCTAAGGAATGATAGGAATGAGTAATCAAAGAGCTTAAGTCTTAATAAGCCGTATAAGTCATGAATAAGTAATTCAAACTTAATTAAGTTGTGAACTCATGAGGAACTTAGATGAACTTCTCATATGTTTAATTTAATAAGATTGTATGATAATAAGAATCAAGGATGATGGTTAAAAGATTTAAGCTATGATAAGTCATGCAAAGTGAATTCATAAGTAGTTCATACTTTTACAAGTTATAGACTAATGAATAACAAGTAATAACTTATCATGTCAATAAGTTAATGAAGTATGTATGTCAAGATGTTAGTATGTTGGATATGATATGAGAACATTGAGAAAAGGAATTAAATCAATAGTAAGTCATAAGTAAATGAAATCATGAAAGTTATAAGTTGATAACCCATGAACTTATGAAGAATAAGTCAAAACCTAATTTAAAAATAAGTTAATGTAATAAGTAGTTTGAAATGTTTATATGATGATTAGAATCCATTTATAATAATGATCAAATCGTTAGTAAAGAAGTTATGCCGGAATTCACACGATTGGACGTTAAGCGTGGAATTTGTGAAATTCTTGGAATGAAAGTCGAATTTTGATATTGAGCTTGGAAACATTGGTTTTCAATGGAGACAAGTCATATTTGGCATTATAGAGTTGTGGACTCAAAAATTACTGGATTCTGACTTATAACGAAGAAACGAGCGTTGAACGTTCACGAACGTTTATTATTTTCGTTAAAAATGAACTAACAGGTCAATTTTTAGCAAACGAAGTCAAATAGATAAAATTCCTGCATGAACGTGTAGAGTATGTAATTTGTGAACCATAGGCTTTTGAACGAGTCAATTCGGACTTATAACGAAGAAGTTATGCGTCCGGGAAGTTCACAAAAATTAAAATTTGCAAAATTTTTCTAAGGCGTAGAGTTGGCGCCGCGGCGCCAAACCAAGGCCAAATGGTGGCACCGCAGCGCCGTAACAGTGTCAAGGCATACTGCTAACTCACATCGCGGTGCGAGATGAAGAGCTAAGTGTGGCCCCGCGGCGCCAGTCCCAGAGTTTTGACCGACAAGAATGTTTACAAGTATAGAATGAAAGATAACTCATTAGTAATGAACTAAGGTGTTAATATAACATTGTTAAAACATTGTTAGACACTTAATGTATGATGATTAAAGGTTAATAATTAATTGAAGATGAACGTAATGAGAACAACATAATGTGCTAAGCCGGCTGTAGAAATTTGTTGACTAAGTTGATTATGAATCCAATGGTTTGCAATACCAGTATGGGTTATGTAATTACTTAATGAACATGATAAGACCTTTCCTAAATCACTGTTATAGTGATGACTTTAGGAATTTAATGTTGTTTAATGAGTAGTTAAACAACGAACGTAAAGTATAAGGAACGTGAACCGTATTCAATAATGATAAGGCCTGTAACATTAAGAGTTACAACTAAAAGTTGTTAAGTAATACGTGAACGTAAACGGTATGCAATAAAGTGTACTTAACAAATGACGATCGAGTTTCGATTAATAATGTAAGGATGTTAGTACGCCGTGAGGAAGGATGATTAACTCGAAACGAGTTGGACTAATGAAGTAAATCTACGTAAGACATAGAAGAGAAAGAAGTTGGTAAGAATAATATAAAATATAATGGCAAGCTGGAACCAATAGTAACAAATCTAATATATGATTAGATTGAGAAGAAGGGTAAGATTCATTAGGAACCATGTAAGTTCATTCATGACCTAATGTGGTATGTTATGTGGTTATGTGTTGTAGAGACCATAAAGACTGAAAGGAAAAGTTATTTTTACTGTAGCAGACGCTTAAGGAAAGTTTTTCTTAAACGCTTGTCTAACCTCGTGTTAGCCAAGTTTTTAGTGATTCATGTTATGAGAAGCATGAAGTGTTTTACTAAAGGGTCAATGCCAGTTTTATCTCGGCTAGACTAATCTTGAAGAGTTGAATTAATTTATTTACAAGTCTTTCAATATAGAATTGTTAACACTATCCTACGCCAATTGTTTGGTACGGATTCAAGGTAAGCCTGTGTATGAATAAACAAATGTATTTTTCATCGATTATTCGATGGGCACATGAGGTTGCCAAAACTTAAACGTACACACGTTTAATGGATGTAGTGTTGATCAACATAGAGTACTATGGGCTGATCACCCAGAAGTGCTCATAAGTTATGCCAGACTTACGGACTTAGTGTTGGGTTGTCCTTTTCAAAAGAAATTATGAACTGCTCACAGTCTTGAGCCTTAGTTGATATTCTACTGAATATTATTATTGGAAAATGTTTTGAATGAAAAGAAGTGCTATTTTAAATTATCGGTAGTACTTCGTAACTATTGTTAAGTTACTGAAGATATACGATTCCTATGTTTCAAACATGTTATTTAAAAGAAATTGTTGTACTTGCTGAGCTTGTTATGCTCACTCTTGCTTGAACCATATGAATGCAGCTAGGACCGAACGAACCGAGGGATCTGACAAGGATAGAGGCAGGATAAAGCTGAACGATTAGTTTACCTTGTAATAAACTAGTAAGTTATATATATTATAGAATGATGAACAAAGAATGTATTGGTTTTAGAACCTGGGGACGGGATGTAATATTATTAATGTAATAAGAATGTCGTTGATATACACATTTTGATGTCGTTTCAATAAAATGAATGTATAGTTATGAGTACCGTGTAGCACCATCTGTCGGGTTGGAAGATACCCAGATTTGGGGGCGTCACAGGTTGGTATCAAAGCATTAGGTTATAAAACTTAAGGGGGGAAGAACCTTAGACTAATAACCTCGTTAAGGAAGGAAAGTCCAAAGGAAGTAAACTCAAGCTTTACTTTAGTCGAATGAGTTAATAAGGTATTGAGGAAACTCAGTATCGAAAGATTTAAAAGACGGAAAGTAACCCTAAATAAATTAAATGTGATTTGTGCTTATACTATTGTGTGTTATGTACTAATCAACATATGTGTTATTGTAGGATGTCGATCGATAGCTTGATGTATAGAGATATATACGCGGTGAGCGAAGAAACTATGAACAGTGTAAAGCATGTACCTATGCCGGTGGTGGAGGTACCATTAGTGATTCTAGAGGAGTCGGAAACAGTGGAGTACTTTTCTGAGGAGAACTACTCTGAGGGAGATATGGATATAACATCATATCTTAATATGATGAGTAATGAGGAGGAAGTAATGGAGATAATGTCGGTTGGTACGGTGGTACCTACACTAGAGTTATCACCTCCAGATGCAATGAGATCATTGTATCTGGCAGTGCTTGACAGGAATGTGCAACTGAGTATAGTTGTGCAGAATCAAAATGAAGAGATTAGTGCTCTTTATGTAGCGAAGGAGTCAGCAGAAGCAGATTTTGAGTCCGAGCATGATGAGAAGGTGCTCATGATAAATAAGGCTAGGGATTTTAAGAAGGAGGCCGATGAGCTTCGTAAAGAATTGGGGGAGAAGGACCGAAAGATAGCGCGGATGTCTTACATCCATGAGAGTGCTCATAAGGATTTCAAGCTTAAAGTTGCTTGTTATTCCATAGAGTCAGGGCATCGACATACTATTAGTCGGGATACTGTAACGAGGATTGCGAATGAGAAACACGAGGACGCTGTTATGCATTATTAGAAAGCTAGAATTATAAATATATCTGTAGTGACTTAAAACCCTCTTTTGTATCAAAAAAAGGGTAGTCTCTTTGTAAATCCCAACTTTTGAGAAGTTTAATTGCGGGATAGAAATGTAATAGCCTTGGGCTATGTAATCAAATTGTAAATAGTTTTGACTATGAAGAAGCATATGAATATAATGAAGTTTTCATTTAATATGCTTTGTTATGGTATGAGTTGTTGTGAGACGAATAATAACGAAGTAAGTAAATAGATAAAAATGAAATTCTATTTAATCAGAAAATGCCGCCAAGTAGAAGACAACGTAATCAGGAAACGGAATCACGTAATAAAAATCAAGGGGGGGGGGGGGGGGTCAAAACAATCCTATGCAAGAGTTCGTGATTTTATTAATGGCTGCATTTAACTAAACCGAGGGTAGAGTACCCGCCAAACCTAGGTTAGCCAGGATGACTACCTTTAAAGAATTTAAAAGTGTAGGTCCGCCAGAGTTCAAAGGAACGATGGACCCATTAGAAGCCCCGACATGGGTAAAGGAAATAGAGAAGGCGTTTGTTATTACAAAACGTAGGTGAGGCGCAACAGATTTCTTTTACGACTTACATGATGAAAGTGGAAGCCAACTTTTGGTGGGAGGCTCACCAGGGTGGGGCTAGAACAGATGGGGTAACGTAGGAACAGTTCAGGAAGGTTTTCTTCAAGAATTATTTCCCTACAAGCATGTAAGGGAGGATGGAGATTACGTTCTTAGAACTTAAACTAGGGGATATGACGGTTCCCCAATACACGGCCAGATTCAATGAATCGACAAGGTTTGCTCCACACCAAGTCGACACTGAGGAGAGGAAGGCTCGTAGGTTTGAGCAGGGCCTGAAACCCTAGCTCTATAGTAGGATTTCTGTGTTCTAGAGTGTTTCCTGTGGGACCATTTTGGAAAAGGTGATTATAGTCGAGGGTGGTAGTGAGGCGTTGACTCAATATCACAAAGAGAGGGAGAATAAGAGCAAGGGAAAGGGAGGAACCAAGGTAGAGAATGCTAGTGGCAATATGCTAAAAAGAGAGAATTTTAACTTCGGGAATACTAGAATGGGACAAGGGGATCCTAAGTGTAGGATTAAAGCATGTCCGACATATGGGAAGACTCATCTAGGGGTCTGTCTGAAAGGGATTATAAGTACCTTTAAACATTACGGTAGAGGAGGAGGGAATAACTTTCGTTAATTATATTCGTGGAAATGGTTTCATGAATAAGGAATGTAAAAAAGTATCGGTAGATAAGTACCGATAAAGTTGAGAGAATTTGAAGTAATTCTAGGTATGAATGGGTTGATTAACCATAGAACTTTAATAAATTATTAGAATAAAAGTTTGAATCTTCAGTTTTCTAAGTAACCCAAGGTAGTATTTTATGGTAATAAAATACCGCGACGCTCTTGTTGTCTAGCGATGAAGCAAGTTAGGAGGATGTTAAGGAAGAGGATGAGTCGTTACGGTTGAGTATCAACTATCGTAATAGGAGTAAGTTAGCGGTTAAGAATAAATACCCATGGCCCAGGATCGGTGATCTATTTGATCAATTGAAGAGGGCAAAGAATTTTTCTTAGATAGATTTGCGTACGGGGTATAGTCGGTTGAAAGTAAGGAAGAAGGAGGAGGTACCTAAGATGACATTCAGAACTCGTTATAGTTATGACAAGTTTCTGGTTATGTCATTTGTGTTAACTAATGTGTGGAAGTTAGACTTTTCGTAATGGGTGCCGAGCAAGTCGGTGGCAAATTGATAGGTACTCTGGTAAGGTGCTATGGTTAAAAGTACCATTAGTGTCACAGAGTGTTCAAATAATATTGGGATGAGGGTGTCGTAATAATCCTTGGTGATATTCTAGTCTAATTTAAGACGTCAGAAGATCACGCTGAACATTTAGAGATAGTCTGAGAAACACTACGGAGGGAGAAGCTGAATACGGAATTCACTGCGTGTGAATTATAGCTTGAGAGATAGACAGATTTGTTATTAAGAAATATGTTGGGTATGAGAAGTGAGAAAATAGTTTTAGAAGCTAAAAGGAAGGTTAAGTGAGGTACCTGTATTGTCTCTATCAGATGATATGGGGAATTTTGTAGTGTATCTCGATGTTTTGCATAGATGACAAGATTGCGTGCTTATGTAGCATGGCAAAGTCATTAGGTATGCATCATGCCAGTTAATGGATTATAAGGAGGCTTATGATCTATAATTGGCAGCTATAGTTTTTGAATTAAAAATTTGAAGATAGTATTTATACGGTGAGAAGTGTGAGATATACATGGACTCTAAGAGTCTGAAATATATCTCCACATAGAAGGAGTTGAATATGAGGTAGAGAAGGTAATTAGAATGGCTAAGAGATTTCGACGTTGATATAATTATATCAATCCGAGAAAGTTAACGTAGAAGCCGACGCATTAAGTAGAAAGGGTAGGGAAAAGCTATCGATGTTAACAACTCAGAATGAGTTAATAACGGAAATGGCAAAAACGGAGTTAGAGGTTAGATTGTGGAATGAAGTGGTAGAAATGTCATCCACAGCGTAGACTCAATCCACGATACTTGAACGTGTTAAGTAACTACAACTAGGTAATGAGGAATGCACGCGAATGAAGAAGAGGATGCATGATGAAGAGAAGATCAAGTATAATCTTGTTTTGAAGGAGGAATTTGAGTTCCAAATAATTCTAAGTTAAATTATAATGAAAGGGTAATAACGTAATGTGTTAATAAGTGTTTAACTTCCAACTCATATTATTGGTAGGAAGTGGCCAGTTATGTGAATTAAGATAATACCTTCGTTGAAGGTGAAATGAAAGAACTACAATGTCGAAGAAGCATTGTGGGAACTTGAGATTAAAATAAAGGAAAATGTTTCCTCAATGGTGTATGTATTATTAGCATGATTCTGGGGACAGAATCCTTATAAGGGGGGAAGAATGTAACGCCCTAAAAAATTTGGATTTTTGAGAATTAAATTTTTATTTTTATTATGTGGATTAAATGAAAATTTAATTGATTATTTATGGAGTAAGCTAATTGAGGGTCGTTCTATGACCTAGACATATCGGAATGTCGTAGTATTTTGGCTACGTGATAGAATTAAAGTGTTTGAATTTCCAAGATGAAAATAAAAGCTTTCTGAGAAATTTTTCGGAAAACACTATTCATGCATTTCTGCTCGGGAATTATTTTTAAACTTCTGAGAAATACGTAATGATAGAATTCTAAGACAAGATGGAATATCCAATAATATTTCAGTTATGGCAAACGCAGTTTTTCGCATACGGACTTAAAACCTAACGGTTAGGGAAAGTTAGTTCCGAGAAGGAGTTTAAATGCGTATAATGAATTAAAGCTATGATTGTATAATATGTAAGTATTGTACGAGGTAATGAATACAAGTATAATACGAGGTATTATACGAGTATATATGAATGATGGAATGTCTTATATTAAATAAGTATACGAGTTAGAATACGAGAATTATACGTAGATTATACATTATAAGACTTTAAGCCAAAGGTATTGAATTTGTTGAATTGTGTAGGAAATTGTAATGTCCAATTAGGATAACAATAAAGCCCAATACAAGATAATGATAAAGCCCAAAGAATTGTTAATGCAAGCCCAATGTATAAGTTATGATTAATTAAACCTTAAGCCTAAAGTAAGAATCCATTGGGTTAGGAGGATCCATGGAGCAAACCATGTTAATGTGGGTAGACTTGATGGGCAAGAACTTTGTGTGGTGATCAAGTGTTGTGATGAGCAAGAAAGGGAAGTGGCTAGCAAGTTAACTTAGAGCCAAGGTTATGAATAATAAGGAGGTAAAGTTGAGGAGGTTAGTTAAGGAGGTGGAATGTCCTAATGTCCATAATGCCCTCACTTTGGATTGCCTATAAATAGAGAGCTCTCAATTCATTTGATTGCTTGATTAAAATTTCTCCCAACTCCTCTCAAGTTAAGCAACTTATTGGTTAGAGAGAATAAGAACTTATAAGTCAAACTTCCATTATGAGATTTTCCAGAAGCAAGAAGTAGATTAAAGCTTAGTCAAGTGATATTCAAGGGTAAGAACTTAAACCATGAATCTCTTTCTCTTCCATTGGTAAGGAGATGGGTAGTGGTAGAACATGTATGCTAAGGAATGATAGGAATGAGTAATCAAAGAGCTTAAGTCTTAATAAGCCATATAAGTTATGAATAAGTAATTCAAACTTAATTAAGTTGTGAACTCATGAGGACCTTAGATGAACTTCTCATATGTTTACTTTAATAAGATTATATGATAATAAGAAGAAAGGATGATGGTTAAAAGATTTATGCTATGATAAGTCATGCAAAGTGAATTCATAAGTAGTTCATACTTTTACAAGTTATAGACTAATGAATAACAAGTAATAACTTATCATGTCAATAAGTTAATGAAGTATGTATGTCAAGATGTTATTATGTTGGATATGATATCAGAACATTGAGTAAAGGACTTAAATCAATAGTAAGTCATAAGTAAATGAAATCATGAAAGTTATAAGTTAATAAGCCATGAACTTATGAAGAATAAGTCAAAACCTAATTTGAAAACAAGTTAATGTAATAAGTAGTTTGAAATGTTTATATGATGGTTAGAATCCATTTAGAACAATGATCAAATCGCTAGTAAAGAAGTTATGCCGGAATTCACACGATTGTACGTTAAGCGTTGAATTCGTGAAATTCTCGGAATGGAAGTCGAATTTTGATATTGAGCTTGGAAACATTGGTTTTCAATGGAGACAAGTCATATTTGGCATTATAGAGTTGCGGACTCGAAAATGACTGGATTCCGACTTAGAACGAAGAACGAAGCGTTGAACGTTTCATTTAACGTTTATCGTTTTAGTTAAAAATGAACTAATAGGTGAATTTTTAGCAAACGAAGTCAAATAGATAAAATTCTTGCATGAACGTGTAGAGTATGTAATTTGTGAACCGTAGGCTTTTGAACGAGTCAATTCAGACTTATAACGAAGAAGTTATGCATCCGGGAAGTTCACAAAATTTAAAATCTGCAAAATTTTTCTAAGGCACAAAGTTGGCGCCACGGCGCCAACCCAAGGCCAAATGTATTTTTGGTACGGATTCAAGGTAAGCCTGTGTATGAATAAACAAATGTATTTTTCATCGATTATTCGATGGGCACGCGAGGTTGCGAAAACTTAAACGTACACACGTTTAATGGATGTAGTGTTGATCAACATAGAGTACTATGGGCTGATCACCCAGAAGTGCTCGTAAGCTATGCCGGACTTACGGACTTAGTACCGGGTTGTCCTTTTCAAAAGAAATTATGAACTGCTCATAGTCTTGAGCCTTAGTTCATATTCTACTGAATATTGTTGTTGGAAAACATTTTGAATGAAAAGAAGTGTTATTTTGAATTATTGGTAGTACTTCATAACTATTGTTCAGTTGCTGAAGATATATGATTCCTATGTTTCAAGTATGTTATTTAAAAGATATTATTGTACTTGCTGAGCTTGTTATGCTCACTCTTGCTTGAACCATATAAATGCAGCTAGGACCGAACGAACCGAGGGATCTGACAAGGATAGAGGCAGGACGAAGTTGAACGATTAGTTTACCTTGTAATATACTAGTAAGTTATATATATTATAGAATGATGAATAAAGAATGTATTGGTTTTAGAACCTGGGGACGGGATGTAATAATATTAATGTAATAAGAATGTCGTTGATATACACATTTTGATGTCGTTTCAATAAAATGAATGTACAGTTATGAGTACCGTGTAGCACCATCTGTCGGGTAGGAAGATACCCGGATTTGGGGGCGTCACAGGGTCGCCACTTACATGGTACATAATACAAATACAACTTAATTATACAACAGTCGTGTAAAATACGACAAAACATAATCTAAGAGTTTTAATAAGAATATTGTCATCTAGACAATATCCACACTCAATGGAGTCCTTATTACATTTATTGTCACACTATTTACCAGTATAGTGAGGACTACTAATGCTATCATCTGGACCGTCACTCCGTTCCCCGACTAGTCCCGGCTACGTTCTCATTTCCTGAAGAGAACAGTGAAAGAAAGGGAGAGCTCAACTAGCCTAGTAAGAAATATTATGACTAAGATAATGCAGAATAAATTATCATTAGCCTTCAACAATGTTAAACTAATAGAATATAATAGAAAAAAAGTTTAACTGCAGCGGAACAAGCAATCCGTTAGAACAGTCAAGTAGAGCATAAAATCTATTATCTTCTATGATTTAAAAAGTTTTTTATCAACTTTATCGCTTAGACTCAGCTTAATAAATAAAGTCGAATCATCCCTGCATCATGGCCAAGGATATTCATGTATCATCAATGGTCATGACTATACCGAATAATCCCTGGTCATAATAACACCAACAACTGTCCATCAATGAACTACAGGCCAGTGAGGACTTTTACCACATCATTCGTCACATTACGGTCATGATTATACCGAATAATTCCTGGTCATAATCATACCATGTCCATCTATGCACGTAAGTCAAAGATGACTTTAATCACAATATAAGCATGAGGATGATGACAATGACATAATAATTCAATAAAACAAGTTCAAGGATAAATTTTAAAGATTTATAATTTAATTTATCCAGAAATCAATAACGTCCAAATTGTCAACATGATACTGCTTTGTAGAGTAAAATTCAAGAATAATATTAATGTACCAAATATAATTTGGACAGAAAAGAAATATAATTTTTGGGTGAATAGTACCTCGTGAATAGTACCCCGACACAAAAAGTGTCCCGAATACCCGAGTGAATGATACTAGAGTGAATAGTAATTGGGTGAATAGTAACCCGTGAATAGTAACTCGTGAATAGTACTCTAGTACGAAAAGTGCCCCGAATACCCGAGTGAATAATACTAGAGTGAATAGTAACCATGTGAATAGTAACTCATAAAAGAAAAATACCAAAGAAATTGATATTCCATGACGAGTACAAAAGAAATGATATCTCATACGAGTATAATAGAATATACGAAACTGCAAATGGATTTTCACCCACCATGGGGTAATCCACGTAGACAGATCATTTCTATAATTTAATAAAGAATGAATACGAAGGATCATTCACCATGCATGCGATAGACCGCACACACAGGTTATTCCAACAAAATAATAAAGAATGGAACCAGGTCATGCGTAATCTGCATAGACAGGATATTCCAACAGAATAATAAAGAACGGAACCAGGTCATGCGTAATCTGCATAGACAGGATATTCCAACAGAATAATAAAGAACGGAACCAGGTCATGCGTAATCCGCACAGACATGATATTCCAATAGAATAATAAAGAACGGAACCAGGTCATGCGTAATCCGCACAGACAGGATAATCCAACAGAATAATAAAGAATGGAATAACAACATAATTCACCAAGCATGCGATAGACCGCATAGACAGGTTATTCCAACAGAATAATAAAGAATGGAATAAAAGAAGAATTTCACAATGTATGCGGTACTTCGCATAGACAGGTTATTCCAACAAAATAATAAAGAATGGCATAACAACCCTTACGAGTATTAAAAGAAAATAACTCTCTTCATGAATATTAAAGAAAAATACCCCTTACCTCTGTTGAATGAAAATAATACTCCTACGAATATTAAACGAAGATGATATTCCTTACGAATATTTAACGAAAATAATATTCATACGAATATAAAAAATAATATCTCTTCAGAATATGAAATAAATAATACCCCTTACCTCAGAAGAAGACAGGATATTGGAGTAATGAAGTAGCAGACTACTCTTCTTCTTTCTCCCTATAGCTTCTCTCTCTCTATAGCTTCTCTCTCTATAATTGCTCTTGTGAGTCTTAGTGAATTGGTGAGAATGAAGGAAGAATGAACTTCTATTTATAGGAAAATATAGTTTCGATAATTGCACGTTTTGGGGCTCGAAATATTACAGTATAATACATTCCTCTTTTTCTTCATTTTTAATTTAGTCCTGCAAGTATTATCAAACTTACACCACCTCCCCTAATAGTAAATCATGTGAATCAATAGTAAATCATGTGACTCAATAGTATAATCATGTGAAAAAACTAATTACAGTATAGTACCTTCAACTATACCTCCATTTTTAATTTAGTCATGCAAGTATTATCAATCTTGCACCAACTCCCCTAATAGTAAATCATATCAATCAATAGTGCACACATGTGAACACATAGTTATAAGCATGTGAATTAATAGCAAATAATTACTATTTATCCGGTTAATTACCCAATTGGTTAATATAATCTCCAGACATCAATTATTATTGAAATAAATGTCGATTTCCACTAACACTAATAATTCCAACACAATGGAACTATTAATTTCATCTTTAATCAACACAAACTTATTCATCATTAATATTATAACTCACAATATTTAACAACTAGGTCGTTCCCATGAATGAGGGGGCTTTCTGATAAGGATTTCTTCTTATTGGCGCGCAATTAGGTGACCAAACCTCTCCTTGATAGAACTTCTAGACATTGTCAATATTGCAAATAATAATATGAATAACGTTGTCGTCTCAATTATTGATTTAATAATATAACATATTATGTAGATGATACTGTGATAACAATTAAATCAATAATATGAGAGATATTATGCAGCAATTACTGTTGCAATAATTGAGTATAATTGAGTGATTTCTCACGTAAGAATCAATAATCAATACCATGTGCTACTATGCAACCACGTGTATTACTGTACTTTTACCACCGATTATTTAATGACAACTTGTTACTTTGAAAAATTTTCACATATCACCCTTAACTTTATTCTTTTATCAATTTAACCATTTACTAAATAGAATAATTATAAGAAAACGGAATACTTTCATTTCATAAATTTCGGGGTCTCACAATCTCCCCTCTTTATGAAATTTTGCCCTCAAAATTTATGTACCTGGTAGTTCGAAGAGATGAGAATACCTTGCTCTCTTTTTGGATTGTACCTTCCTGGTTATTTCTTCTCTATCATAATTTTTCTATTTTTCATCTCCTGTATTTTAGATATCATTCTAGAATATAGTTTCAAAATAAGGGTTAATTGACATACCACATATTATCTCTATATTCTGACCGACCAATTAAATAACAAATAAACTTAGGTAAGTCATACTAGCGAAAAAATTACCCGTCTCTCCCCTCCTAATTCTAGTCTCACATCTCAGCCAGGGATCATATCCCTAAGCTTTGATACCAACTGTGATCCGCATCCAAGACTTGGATAGCACCTCACAATGATACCTATCAACTTGCCACCGTTACTCATGGCGTCCCCTACGGAAAGTCTGGCTTCGGTGCATCCCAAGACTTGGAAGTCACCAGATAAAGGCTCGGGGATCTTTTCTATGGCTTTGATACAACCTGTGACGCCCCCAAAACAGATATACATCACCCATCTTGGGTCTCCACTTACATGGTACATAATACAAATATAACTTAATTATACAACAGTCGTGGAAAATACGACAAAATATAATCTAAGAGTTTTAATAAGAATATTGTCATCTAGACAATATCCACACTCAATGGAGTCTTCATTACATTTATTGTCACACTTTTTAACAGAATAGTGAGGACTACTAATGCTATCATCTGGACCGTCACCGCTTCCCGACTAGTCCATACGTTCTCATTTCTTGAAGAGAACAGTGAAAGAAAGGGAGAGCTTAACTAGCCCAGTAAGAAATATTATGACTAAGATAATGCAGAATAAATTATCATTAGCCTTCAACAGTGTCAAACTGATACAATATAATACACAACAAGTTTAACTGTTATAACGCCCGAGAAAATCGGATTTTTGTGACAATTAAATTTTTATTTGATTATGTGAATTAAATGAATTTAATTGATTTATTATGTGAGAGTAAGCTATGTGAAGGTCGTTCTATGACCTAGAATGTGCTAATATGGTTAGTAATCTGGCTACGTGCTAGAATTAATTGTTTGGAATTTCCAAGACGAAAATATTTGTTTTTTGAGAAATTTTTATAAAAACACTATTCATCCGTTTCTGTTCGGGGAATTATTTTGAAATTCAAAGAAACGCATAATGATAGAATATCGAGATAAGATGAAATATCTGATAATATTTTATTTATGGCAAACTGAGTTTTCGCCTGCGGACTTAAAACCTAAGGGTTGAGTATATTGATTTCTGTCCCCCAAATCCAGTACTTGAAACCCAACATTTCTCAATTGCCCAACCCCATTTATACCATTTCTTTGTTAATAATTTCTTAAACTAAATACTAAATAATAATACATTCGAACTTAATTTACATACATCAAAGTTTACTTCCCTGTGCACGTGACCTTCAAATACATTCCTTATAATACTTGAATAGATACCAATACAACTATAACCATTAACTCATGATACACACTTATTCGATCGCCTTTCCTTTTCCTTTGTTCGTGCTCTGAGCCTTCAAAGTTGCTCATACATAATCGAAAAACATTTAATTTAAGCAAGGATGAGCATTTGAGTGCCCAAAGAAGTAATAGCAATTATATATATAAGTTGAAAGAATATAAGTATTCTCTTTACATAACACTTCTACAACGAATCGAAAGTTGTGAAGTAATCAGATCGATAAAAAAATTCACATAACAAATCTCTTCCAAATTATTTAAATTTGGCTCGCTCTACCCATGAATAGGGTTTAAGAATCATACTATGAACATTCTTTTCATTTTCAAAAGGTTTCGCGTAAATCCATCCGCAAACCGCTTCTAGCTTATTTTAGCACGGAGGGTGATCAATTTCACAGATTCTCAGATTGATCAATACTACATAACTTGAACGTAAATTCATCGCCACTCTATCCGCCTGGGCGCAAAAAATCTTCCCATATAGGGATGTTCATACATGCCCGGTTCCAAACCCAAGGTTTTAATCTTGCTCAACAATAATATGTAATTCAACATATATGTATATACGGGTAATCGATGAGGTATATCAACATGTGAATAATGCTATGGTTATCCAAGTGGGGACACTTGTATAACCATTTAGAAATCAACTTAATGTAATATATATCCGAGCTAACATGTTGATAATCAAAGCGCATATAACTGCATGACAGAATAGAATAATTCTCAAACTTCTTACTCATGTCCATGCATAAAGAAAATGCAAAGGTAGGATACTACCGATTCACCGATTACAAATCTCAACTTAGGTTTTATCTCTTTATCACAACCTATCAATAATCAGATCATTCGTTCGATTAGAACAATATATCTTAACATATAGCATTGTCTATTACAGACAGCACATAGTCTAATCACATAATCAAAGTGATCATACTTTTAGTTCCTATTCTATACTTGAAATATTTTTATACATTTTTCAAATATCTCATCCATGCTCTTACAAAGAATTTTTTTTCTTTTTTTATAAGGTCTCGACATTTGTTTGCCTGCATCGACTGCCTTTTATTTCGGGTAAATAATGAGTCTAAGACTCTTATTCTATACCTCAACATCTCAGAATATCGACATCTTATTTTTAATCATTTTCGCAATTTTTTAAATTGAAAAATTTAAAATAATTCAAATCATTACTAAAGGGCCTATAGTGATATAATCGTTACTATAGGTGTTCTTCTTCAAATTCGTAACTTCATAATCGGTTCTCAAGTCACTAGTTTGGCTTATTATAACTTTCAAATATCTAATCATAATTAAATGATTTAAACATTAAACAATTCCATTATTATTAATAGTTTAATTAATACTAAACTATTAATGAAACCATCGCTAAAATATAAAAGTTATTTATAATAACTCAAACTATTTTTAAAACATTTATATTACCTAAATAATTACCATTAATATTTAAATATTAATGTACTATTTATCCAAATATTAAAAGTCATTAATTATAACTTAAAATATTTTTAAATCCTTAATATCCTCTTTAAATGGTTTTTAAATAAGTAAAACCATTTTTAAACTATTTATTTAATATTAATCATTAAATAAACTAAATATCATTAATATTATCTTAATATCATTAATATTTAATTATTAATGAAATTATCATTTAAATATTAAAAGTTATATTTTATAACTTAAAATATTTTTAAATACCTTATTTTCATTTAAAATGATTTTTATAATATTAAAATCATTTTTAAACTAAATTATTTAATATAATCATTAAATAACTTTAATATCATTAATAATAATTAATTAATGAAATTCATCACAAAATATTAAAAGTCATCACAAATAACTCATTTACATAACTAATTCTAAGCCAAAATAAACATAGTAAACTAACTAGTTTATTAACAACACTAACTAAACTTCAAAAATTCAAACTTTAACTAACAATTAAAAATAATAACATTACAAAAATTAAATAAGAAATATACCCTAAATACTAATTCCACAGATCTAATACGCACTTCCACGCCTAAAATTTAACTAAGGAGATCTTTATAAAAGTTCTCCCACAACAAAGCCTTTCTCAAAAAAATTGGAGGCTTTATTGTTGGTGAATGAAACAAAGGCCAAGCCCTTCTATTTATAGGTTTAGAAAATGGTGAAGTTCTCAACTTAGTCGATGTGAGACTTGGTTTATACTAATTTTTCAATAGCTCACTTTACATTTTCTAACGCATTGCTCATAACTCCGATTAATCTGATTTTTGGATATGTTATATATGGTATGTAAGACTATTTTTAAAAAATACGAATTACCCAATTCGGGTTCATTAGGTAGCCCAAATAAGGCCAAAAGTGGACGCTCATAATAGCTTTTCAATCTCGTTTCAGCTTTTACCTCTTCCGCTAAAAACAAGTCATAACTCTTTCATTTTAAAACATTTTTGAGCGATTCTTGAGCCCACGCCAAGCTAACTTCTGGGCTACAACTTTTATTCTTTGACCATTTCCAAATTCCAAACACATCACCCAGAAATTCCGTTCAAATGGACTGCACTGCACTTGTTGGGAAGTTTTGACACTACTACTTTGAAATGTCATAACTCTCTCCTCCGATATCGGATTTAGTCCGCTTTGAGTCTATGGAAAGCTTATTCGTGTACTATAACATACCAAAAGCCCAGAAGGTTTTGAAAACATTAACTGATCGAAACAGTGTCCCGAATAGCACATCCCGCTTACTTTACTTTCGCTTTTGACACATTTCTTCCAATCACCGTAATTCCTCATCCGAGGTCGGAATGAGGTCATTCCAAAGCCTATGGCTTCCTAACTCAGTGCACTACAACATATCAAAAGTCCAGACCTTTTAAAGCACAAAAAGTGGACGAGAATGCCCCCATTACAGATCGCCTAAAAAAATAGTTTATCATGATCTCCACAACCATGTTTGACCATCTATAACTTCTAATCTATACATGATATGGACTTGATTCTTTTTTGCAGATTAAAGACCACATATCGTGCTACACATAACAACTTTTGAAGAACAAAACTCATGATCGAGCAAAGAGTTATGGCCTCTCGACATTTGGTGAAAAAATAATGTAATCTTGCTTTTTCCAACTTGCTTAAATCTTCAAATTGCAGCACTTTTGATGTTATGGGTCTTTGATTTATCAACCCATATCATCAATTAACATTCTATTACACAACTTTAAACAATCAATTGTATCAAATAACATCGAATCAAAGGATTTCTAGGTTTAGTGTTCTTATACCCTTTTTGCCAAAAAATTTTGATTCTTGCTTTCGATTTGTTATGGGTGATGGTTGGGCGTTGTTTAAGAGTGTATGGGCAATCTTGTACAAGGCAATTAAATGTAATATTTAATCACTAGATTTAATTTTATAATTTACCAATTAACTTCTATCCTTTGATAAATTAAAACACTTATACAATAACATCGTAAATTAAAACCCAGAATTAAAATTAGGGTTTCTCAACGTCATCAATTAGGGTTTCTAATTGACCATTAGTGGTTCTTTAATTATCTCGTATGTTACTAACACAAATAAGCGTTATAGCTTTCTAATTTCAACCTGTTAGGTTATAATAATTAGGGTTTGTCCTAATTATCGACGCACAACAAAGAATTAGGTTTCTTCTAATTACCGATATTCTTATTCACAAAGAATTTCATATACACAAATACTACTCGTAAATATCCCATAACCGAAGTTTAATAATTAGGGTTTCACAAAGACGGTAATATGTTATGACCTAATCGACCGTCATCGCTTCAATATTATCTCGTCTCACATATACCCAAAGACATAATTATGGTAATCAGAAAATCATTATATAAATAATATAATATTATTATTCTCATCTCTTGATCACAATCCCAATCCGTGGTTTGGATCTCATGTCCGACTTATTCTTCGACACAACATCAATAATCAAGTTAAAATAATTAACTTAAATATTCTAAACAATTCATATAATAAAATATTTATTATATAAATCTAATTATCACTTCATATATTATTTCCAATCATGTTTTCATGGAAAATAATTAATAAAAACATTTTTACTTATGTAAATTTATTATCATATAATTTGTGGTAATTAATAATTCCAAAATTATTTCTAATTTTTCAAGTAATAAATGTATTCGTGATTTATCGCTCACTTTACTTGACACTTAGTCTCATTATTAAATAAAAAAAAAATTTATACGCAAAATTTCTTATTTATTTTATATAGAAAATCTCGAAAGTTATTACATTCACCCTCCCTTATAAGGATTCCGCCCCTAATCACCGCTTTTAAAAACTCATATGCGTAAGGGTACATAACATATAATCATCAGACGAGATCTCGATCATACTTGATCGAATCGATCTTTAGTTATTCATCATAACACTTGTCTATCCGATTAAGCGTAAATATAAGATATATAAGTTATTCAAATAAGACTGGAGTTCGCTTCCAAACCGCCACCGTGATCCTCGGACCGTCATGTTGTAAACCCTGAGTTGCTTTTGTTGGGTTATCGTTGAGTTTGGTCTCAAATTGCTAACGCCCCACCGCTTCTCTCCCCGTGGTTACGCTCCCCGCCCATCCCTCTCTCGTGGAAAGTTCCTCACCTTATGCTCACCGATCCACATGAAGCATCCACCGATCATCCTTGAGTTGGGGCAAGGCTTGAGAGATATGACCTCTTGCTCAGACTTGTAGCATACAAACTTGCCCTTCAGACACTCGCCAGAGTGATTCTTCCCAGATTCTTGCAACCGCACTACCGCTTCTTTATACCTTCCCGCTTTACTTGCATTTTCTCGTAAAAATTCCTCATTCTTTTCTCACCCCTATTCCCACTACTACTTTCTATCTTTACTGCTCTCCTCCCGACTTGCTTTTTTTTGTTCTTCTTCTCCTTATGGTAGAGGCTCATGGCCTCACTTCCCTGCTCAAAGAATGATAGCCTTCTCCATGAGTGTCGTAAAAGTATTGATTTGCAAAGATCGACACCTTATCAGAGAGCTGTGGTTTTAAGCCCATTTCAAATCTCCTCGCCTTCCTAGCCTCTCAGATCCACTTGATGTGGAGCAAACCTAGCTAACTCATTAAATTTTTATGATACTCCGCAATAATATGTTATCCCGCTTTAACTCCGTGAATCTCACCTCCATTCTAGATCAAGATACTAACAGAGAGATAGTTTTGAAAAATAAATCCTTAAACCTATCCCAAGTAATTTCTTCTTTTCCCGCCTCGAGTCTTATTTGCCTCCCACCAAAAGTTAGCTTCCCTTTCATCATATAAGTGGCAAAAGCGGTCTTTTGCCCTCATCTACTTTTAGCGATTACTTAACGCCTTTCTATCTCTGCTCACCCAAGTCCGGGCTTCTATATAGGTCACCGATCCTCTCAATTCGTGGTCCTACTTGGCTTTGAAGTCTTTGAATTTTGCCAAGCGATTGTCCTGGTCGTTCCTCGCAAATTGGTATTCCTCGATGCATAGCCCGAGCTACCATGTTTGCAAAATTTTGCATCATTCGGGCCGCCGTTTCCAAAGATTAGTAGATTCTTCTACCCTTTGGTTTCGAAGTTTGACGTCTGGTGGCATTATCTCGTTAAATAAAACCATAAATTATACCTTACATTTTAAACCTTATTGCATAAGATTAATGTATTAAACTCGTTTCATTTCTCAAACTTAGATTCATATTCATTTATCGAATATTTACACAAAGACATCCTCGCTTTAATCAACAACTATCCCTTTCAGGACTACGTAAAGTCTGGATTTAAAATCTTGACCAACATAAAAGTTGAAAATAGTTCATTACTTATCACACACATTACATAAACACAACATAACCCATACTACTTATTTACCAAACTTTTTTCTGACATTCATTCGCTTCGATGTCCTTCCATTCCACAATTAAAACATCCACCTTGCTTATAGTTGGGGCAACTGGGAGAGGTATGTCCCTCACTACCACAAATATAACATATCTTTTCCCTTTCTTCTTATCAGTTTTCCTAAGTCGATCTTCTACCTTTCTTTTTCCCTTACCTCTGAGTTGCACACGAGGTGTTGCTTGAGGCTCCCATCCCGTCAATTCGGATTTTGAGCTTATCCCGCTTCTTCCATTGTTGTTAGCAAGAATGCTTGACGCAATGGATATTAAGCAACATCTCAATCTCCCACAACCTTTCCAACAGAGAAACCTTGTTCTCCAGATCTCAGATTCCGCTGATGCTTGAGCAGCCTTCAACTTTAGTGTCCGAATCACTATCCACAAATCCACCATTTTCGGATCCGATGCTACGCTTTTCCACTATAGCCACCTCGTCTCGATTTGGGTTTCCGTGAGCTTCTATTTCAAATTGCTGGCCTTGATATTAGCTCTGGGGTATAGATCCGATCCTTCTTATTCCACATATCTTTCTCACCGTACATCTACATACATAAGTTACCCCGATTAAATATATAGTATATATACACAAAGAATCAAGAGTTCTATATATCTTATTTTGATTGATGATAAATTTATTCAATTCTCATCAACACCTATCTTCTCGCCGAAAGGCGCTCCATCCACTCGCAGATCGAATCGCATGAAGGTGATGACTAAAGCCCGGTCTAAGGTATGTATCCGTGTCTTTGACTTCTATTTCAACCTTCAACTGCCTTATCCGAATATCTCCTCCGCTTCCAACCTCCCTCATAACTCTGGCTTAAACTCTATCTCTGGCTTACAACATTCACACATATCATCACATGCTACCCAATACACCTCTCACAAGAGTAAAAGTTTTCAAATTCAGCCGAGGGGTCATATAGACTATGAACACATAGTTTTAACTCAGATTCATACCGCAAGAAAACATTACTCCGTATGTTTACAATCACAAAGAAGGTAAACTACCATTAATAGTAGATTTTTAGGTGATTAGCCTATTATACCCCTACATCATGCATAACGATTAATCATGCCTAGCTTAATATTTACGCTTATTAGATTGGATTATTTTATCCAAACAACATCGCTCACCTCGCCTTATCATAGGATTCCGCACTCAAAACAATTTGGTTCGGGAAATTTCTTTCAATGAACACTTAGAGTTTTCATAAACATTAGTCTAATGATTCAAATAAGATAGACTCATATCAATAATTCAATTCAATCAATTATTTAGATGTAGCCAAACCTCGCTGGCAAATTAAAACTTTTGAAAACATTTTCTAGAATGACGCCATGATGCCGCATCAGACAATAATCCGCTGAGGATGCCGCCATTGTATGATTTTGTCATAACACATCATACAATAGTGGAACGACGACTTCAGTCAAATTCACACTAAGTATTCCTCAGATTTATAACTCCATCACATTTTTATCATCTCGCGCATCAAAGTTACATGGTACATGAGTGATAATTAAAAACAAATTTTGATATTTCAAATCATTTATGCGCTTTCTAGCCAAAATAAGTAGCATAGATCAGATTTTTTAAACCGCTTCAAAAATGATTACTTAGTCTACATTTTTGTTTTCAAAAGCACATAGTGCGATTTAGCTTGATGTCAAAAATTTTGAAGTTTAGCATAGCTAGGAGTTTAGGAAAACCTAACACCTTCACTAAAAATCATTTACTTAACAATCTATCTGCTCCTCGTAATCCATAACACTCCATTCACACAAAACTATACCCAGCTCATCAAACCACACTTATGAGTTCATAAATTGCCACAATCATATGAGTTTAAGAACTTATCCTAGTTTAACCTTTGGCGCCCATTCACGAGGGGTTCATAAACATTTCATATAATTATGAGTCAAGAATGTCTCATAGGTATGAGTTTTAAGAACTCGAACTTAATCTTATATTCTCTATCTATGACCTATCTACTATATATACACCGAGAATGGAGTCATCCTCTTAATGTGCATATATAAAAAATAAAGCGATACGTACATTTCAATGATTATCGCATCGTAAACTAAGTGGTTTTTACACCAAGTACAATTCAGCTCCCATACGAAGAATCATACAACTCAACCGCCGACACATGAGTCCTCAATTGAATCCCCATCTAACACTAACCCCATTCTCCATACTAATTTAATTCATATTTATAATTTCTTCGGATCTGCACTCAATTGATAGTAGATAATTCATACACAACAATCTTGTCGTAAACTTTCCAATCATCGATTGATTCCTTCTCGTCATTATAGCCTTTATCGATCACGGGTGATCTCATCGATATATTATTTATTTAGTTCTATATCTTGATCGCTTTATTTTACGATCTCTCATAATCGCACTTTCAGCCTTTTTAGACTCAATCTATTCCCCACTACTATTTAACTTTATAATCGAGTTAGGGAACTCTATGTCTTTACACTCGCCGAGATTCATCTTTGAATCTTATCGACCAACTAACTCTATATGAGTTAATATTTATCCTAATCATCATGTGTTATTAGTCTCGTGTATTCCTACCTAAGCTTCATAACCAATGACTTTTGATACCAACCTCGTGATTTACCCCAAATCCGTGTACTTGAAACCCTAACCCTGCCTCCATTTATACCATTTCTTTTTAAGTCAATAATACTAAATAATAATACATTCGAACTTAATTTACATACATCAAAGTTTACTTCCCTGTGCACGTGACCTTCAAATACATTCCTTATAATACTTGAATAGATACCAATACAACTATAACCATTAACTCATGATACACACTTATTCGATCGCCTTTCCTTTTCCTTTGTTTCGTGCTCGAGCCTTCAAAGTTGCTCATACATAATCGAAAACATTTAATTTAAGCAAGGATGAGCATTTGAGTGCCCAAAGAAGTAATAGCAATTATATATATGTTGAAAGAATATAAGTATTCTCTTTACATAACACTTCTACAATCTAATCTAAAGTTGTGAAGTAATCAGATCGATAAAAAAATTCACATAACAAATCTCTTCCAAATTATTTAAATTTGGCTCTCGCTCTACCCATGAATAGGGTTTAAGAATCATACTATGAACATTCTTTTCATTTTCAAAAGGTTTGGCGTAAATCCATCCCAAGAACCATTTAGCTTACTTAGCACTGAGGGTGATCATTTCCACAAATCTCTCAGATTGATCAATACTACATAACTTGAACGTAAATTCATCGCTTTCACTCTATCCGCCATGCAAAAAATCTTCCCATATAGGGATGTTCATACATGCCCGGTTCCAAACCCAAGGTTTTAATCTTGCTCAACAATAATATGTAATTCAACATATATGTATACGGGTAATCGACAGAGGTATATCAACATGTGAATAATGCTATGGTTATCCAAGTGGGGACACTTGTATAACCATTTAGAAATCAACTTAATGTAATATATATCCGAGCTAACATGTTGATAATCAAAGCGCATATAACTCAGATGTGAATAGAATAATTTCAAAACTTACTCATGTCCATCAGATAAAGAAAATGCAAAGGTAGGATATCATTTCGATTCACGATTACAAATCTCAACTTAGGTTTTATCTCTTTATCACAACCTATCAATAATCGATCATTCGCTCGATTAGAATAATATATCTTAACATATAGCATCGTCTATTACAACAAAGACATAGTCTAATCACATAATCAAAGTGATCATACTTTTAGTTCCTATTCTATACTTGAAATATTTTTATACATTTTTCAAATATCTCATCCATGCTCTTACAAAGAGCCTTTTCTTTCTTTTTATAGGTTCGACATTTGTTTGCTGCATCGACGCTTTTTTTATCGGGTAAATACCGAGTCTAAGACTCTTATTCTATACCTCAACATCTCAGAATATTTACATCTTATTTTTAATCATTTTCGCAATTTCCGTAAATTGAAAAATTTAAAATAATTCAAATCATTACTAAAGGGCCTATAGTGATATAAATCGTTATTATAGGTGTTCTTCTTCAAATTCGTAACTTCATAATCGGTTCTCAAGTCACTAGTTCGGGCTTATTATAACTTTCAAATATCTAATCATAATTAAATGATTTAAACATTAAACAATTCCATTATTATTAATAGTTTAATTAATACTAAACTATTAATGAAACCATCGCTAAAATATAAAAGTTATTTATAATAACTCAAACTATTTTTAAAACATTTATATTACCTAAATAATTACCATTAATATTTAAATATTAATGTACTATTTATCCAAATATTAAAAGTCATTAATTATAACTTAAAATATTTTTAAATCCTTAATATCCTCTTTAAATGGTTTTTAAATAAGTAAAACCATTTTTAAACTATTTATTTAATATTAATCATTAAATAAACTAAATATCATTAATATTATCTTAATATCATTAATATTTAATTATTAATGAAATTATCATTTAAATATTAAAAGTTATATTTTATAACTTAAAATATTTTTAAATACCTTATTTTCATTTAAAATGATTTTTATAATATTAAAATCATTTTTAAACTAAATTATTTAATATAATCATTAAATAACTTTAATATCATTAATAATAATTAATTAATGAAATTCATCACAAAATATTAAAAGTCATCACAAATAACTCATTTACATAACCAATTCTAAGCCAAAATAAACATAGTAAACTAACTAGTTTATTAACAACACTAACTAAACTTCAAAAATTCAAACTTTAACTAACAATTAAAAAAATAATAACATTACAAAAATTAAATAAGAAATATACCCTAAATACTTAATTCCACAGATCTAATACGCACTTCCACGCCTAAAATTTAACTAAGGAGATCTTTATAAAAGTTCTCCCACAACAAAGCCTTTTCAAAAAAATTGGAGGCCTTATTGTTGGTGAATGAAACAAAGGCCAAGCCCTTCTATTTATAGGTTTAGAAAATGGTGAAGTTCTCAACTTAGTCGATGTGGGACTTGGTTTATACTAATTTTTCAATAGCTCACTTTATACATTTTCTAACGCATTGCTCATAACTCCGATTAATCTGATTTTTGGATATGTTATACATGGTATGTAAGACTATTTTTAAAAATACTAATTACCCAATTCGGGTTCATTAGGTAGCCCAAATAAAGGCCAAAAGTGGACGCTCATAACAGCTTTTCAATCTCGCTTCAGCTTTACCTCTTCCGCTAAAAAACAGTCATAACTCTTTCATTTTAAAACATTTTTGAGCGATTCTTGAGCCCACGCCAAGCTAACTTCTGGGGCTACAACTTTTATTCTTTGACCATTTCCAAATTCCAAACACATCAGTCCGTAAATTCCGTTCAAATGGACTGCACCGCACTTGTTGGGAAGTTTTGACACTACTACTTTGAAATGTCATAACTCTCTCCTCCGATATCGGATTTAGTCCGCTTTTGAGTCTATGGAAAGCTTATTCGGTGTACTATAACATACCAAAAGCCCAGAAGGTTTTGAAAACATTAACTGATCGAAACAAAGGTCCCGAATAGCACATCCCGCCGCTACTTTCGCTTTTGACACATTTCCTTCCAATCACCGTAATTCCTCATCCGAGGTCGGAATGAGGTCATTCCAAAGCCTATGGCTTCCTAACTCAGTGCACTACAACATATCAAAAGTCCAGACCTTTTAAAGCACAAAAAGTGGACGAGAATGCCCCATTATGATCGCCTAAAAATACAGTTTATCATGATCCACAACCATGTTTGACCATCTATAACTTCTAATCTATACATGATATGGACTTGATTCTTTTTGCAGATTAAAGACCACATATCAAAGCTACACATAACAACTTTTGAAGAACAAAACTCATGATCGAGCAAAGAGTTATGGCCTCTCGACATTTGGTGAAAAAAAATAATGTAATCTTGCTTTTTCCAACTTGCTTAAATCTTCAAATTGCACTTTTGATGTTATGGGTCTTTGATTTATCAACCCATATCATCAATTAACATTCTATTACACAACTTTAAACAATCAATTGTATCAAATAACATCGAATCAAAGGATTTCTAGGTTTAGTGTTCTTATACCCTTTTTGCCAAAAATTCTCGATTCTTGCTTTCGATTTGTTATGGGTGATGGTTGGGCGTTGTTTAAGAGTGTATGGGCAATCTTGTACAAGGCAATTAAATGTAATATTTAATCACTAGATTTAATTTTATAATTTACCAATTAACTTCTATCCTTTGATAAATTAAAACACTTATACAATAACATCGTAAATTAAACCCCAGAATTAAAATTAGGGTTTCTCAACGCCATCAATTAGGGTTTCTAATTGACCATTAGTGGTTCTTTAATTATCTGTATGTTACTAACACAAATGTTACATAGCTTTCTAATTTCAACCTGTTAGGTTATAATAATTAGGGTTTGTCCTAATTATCGATTTACAACAAAGAATTAGGGTTTCTTCTAATTACCGATATTCTTATTCAAAGAATTTCATATACACAAATACTACTCGTAAATATCCCATAACCGAAGTTTAATAATTAGGGTTTCACAAAGACTAATAATATGCTATGACCTAATCGACCGCCATCATTGCTCAATATTATCTCCGTCTCAAGCACATACCCAAAGACATAATTATGGTAATCAGAAAATCATTATATAAATAATATAATATTATTATTCTCATCTCTTGATCACAATCCCAATCTGTGGTTTCGATCTCATGTCCGACTTATTCTCTTCGACACAAGATCAATAATCAAGTTAAAATAATTAACTTAAATATTCTAAACAATTCATATAATAAAATATTTATTATATAAATCTAATTATCACTTCATATATTATTTCCAATCATGTTTTCATGGAAAATAATTAATAAAAACATTTTCGCTTACGTAAATTTATTATCATATAATTTGTGGTAATTAATAATTCCAAAATTATTTCTAATTTTTCAAGTAATAAATGTATTCGCATTTATCGCTCACTTTACTTGACACTTAGTCTTGTCATTAAATAAAAAAAAAAATTTATACGTTAAAATTTCTTATTTATTTTATATAGAAAATCTCGAAGTTATTACACATTAGTAACGATGTTATGGCGAATTTCACTAATTAGGCGTTAAGCGTCGAAAACGTTGAAATTCGGATTGGAGGTCGAAAGTTGACGTGAGACTTGAAAACATTGTTTTTCAATGTCAACACGTGAAATAAGGTAATTAAGAGTTGTGGGTTCGAGAATCATCGAATTCCGACTTAGAATGAAGAAAACGAGCATTGAACGCTCATTAACGTTTACGAACGTTTAGAAATTGAACTCAACAGTGAATTTTGAGTTATTGGATTCGAAAGTGTCGGATTCTTATATGAACGCGTAGAGAATGTCATTTATGACGTGTAGGATTTTGAACGGACCAAATCAGGCTTATAACAAAGAAGTTATGACCCTGTGAATTTAACAAAATTTTTCAAACAGCTTAAAATTACGATGCGAGGTCCGGCAATGCAGCGCGCCACGGACGTAGTGTAAATGTCGCGCCGCAGTACAAAGACAAAGAACATTGGCCACTGTTAAATGGAACCACAGCACCACTATTTGTACAGAGTCTCGCGCCACAACATTTTTCAACAATGTTCGAGTCTGATTAATAACGTCAGTTGAGTAATGAGCCGGGGCGAAGGGTAATAAATCATGTTGACTTTATTATTAATATTAAGTTAACTAAGACATAGAAGAGAAAGAAGTTGGTAAAATAATGTGAACATTTTATTGTTAGCTAATTACAGTGTGCTATGTGAATATATCATGTAGATTTTGTAAAGGCTGTGGTCAGTCGATTAAATTATTTGAAGATGCTGAAAGGCAAGTTTTCTTAACACTTGTCTAACCTTCAAGTTAGTCAAGTTTTTATGTGATTCATTGTACTGAATTGCACGGCTGATTTTAAAGAAAGGGTCAATGCCATATTTAACTCGACTAGACTACTCGTAGTATATAGATTGATTATGATTCATATCTTTCTATATAGAAATGTTAATGCTATCCTATGCCAAGTAATTGGAATGGACGTGAAGGTAAGGTTTGTCTATGAACAAACAAAAGTATTTTTCATCGATTATTCGATGGGCACGCGAGTTTGCCAAAAATATTAAACGTAAATACGTTTAATGAATGAGTGTTGATCAACATAGAGTACAATAGGCTGATCACCTAGAAGTGCTCATAAGTAATGCGGATGTAATAGCCTTAGTGCTGTGAAATCCTTTTCAAGTATGAAAACAGAAAGTTACTGTTCATGGTCTATCAACCGGTTCAGAATTCCTAATCTATTCTATACTTTGGGAACTGATGTTATGAACTGTTAAAGTATTATTGTTTCATGATACTTCATAACTATTTTTCAGTTATGTAGGAATTGTTATATAATTCACGAATGTGGTATTACTGTTATCCTTTATTAAACTTGTTGAACTGTCATACTCACTTCTTGCGTAAACTATATAACTGCAGTTAAGGATGAACGTCCTAAGAATGCTAAGAGAGATAAGGGCAAAGCTAAGATGGATGCTTAGCCATTGTGTAATAGATTAGTAAGTTTTTATGTATTATACGTTATGAACAACGAACGATGTAACCGGTTTATGAACCTGGTAAGGATTATACTTTGATTGTAATAAGAAGATAGTAATTACATTCATTTTGTTGTATTTCAATGGAATGATTGTATGGATATTAGTACAGTGGAGCACCATATGTCGGGTTGGAAGATACCCGAATTTGGGGGCATCACAGGTTGGTATCAAAGCTTTAGGTTATAAAACTTAAGGGGGGAAGAACCTTAGGCTAATAACCTCGTAAGGAAGGTAAAGTCCGAAGAATGAAATTCAAGTCCATTAAATTATTAAGGTAGTGAGATAACTCAGTATCGAAAGATTTAAAAGATGAAAAGTAACCTTAAATAAATTAAATGTGATTTGTGCTTATACTATTGTGTATTATGTACTAATCAACTTATTATGTGCTATTGTAGATGTCGATCGATAGCATGATGTATAAAGACATTCACGTTGTGAGTGAAGAGTCAGTGAACCAAGTTGAAATTGTACCAATGTCAGTGGCGGAGGTACCGTTAGTTGTACTAGAAGACTCAGACATTAAGGAGTACATCTCTGAGGAGGAATACTCTGAGGAGACGATGGGGTTAGCATCATATCTTAATGAGATGCTTGACATGGACGAGGAGATGGAGGTAACATTGATTAATACGGTGGTACCTACTCAGAAGCCAACACCTCCGGATGTAATGAGATCATTGTATCTGGCTGTGTTGGATAGGAATGTGCATGCATCTGCGCAATCAGAAAAGCGATACGTAACGAGGAAATAACCGCCCTATATGAGGAGAAGGAATCTGCAGAAGCATATTTTAAGTCAGAGCACGACAAGAAAGTGCTCATGACAGATAAGGTACATGACTATAAGGAAGAGGCCTTAGAGCTTCGAAAGAAACTGGTTGAAAAAGTCCAGAAGATAGCTAGGATGTCATACATCCACGAGTGCGCTCATGAGGATTTCAAGCTAAAAATTGCTTGTTATTCCATTGAATCCGGGCAGACTCGACATACCATAAGTCGAGATATAGTGTCGATTCTGGCAAATCAGAAATATGAGAATGTCATTCGACAGTGTTAGTAGATCATTAGATCTTTTTGTATGTAGTAGTGACGTAAAGCCCTCTTTTGTATAATTAAGGGTAGTCTTTTTGTAAATCCCAATTTTTGTAGAAGGCAATCGCGGGATAGTATGTAATAGCTTTTGGCTAAGGGAACATGATGTAAATAGTTTTGACTATGAAAGCATATTTATATAATGAAGTTTTTATTAAATGTGCTTGTTGTGGTATGAATGGTTGTTGTTGATTGAAAATGATAACCGAGTAGTTAAATAGATAATAACAAAGCTTTATTTATTTAATCAGAATTATGCCACCAAGAAGGAGACAACGTAACCAAGAGGCCGAGTCTTATAATGAGAATCAAGGGGGTCCTAATAACCCTATGAAAAAGTTCGTTAATTTATTAACGGCTGCATTTAACCAAGTTGGGGGTAGGATTCCTGTAGTTCCTGGGGTAGTAAGAACAACTACCTTTAAGGAATTTAAGAGTGTGGGTCCTCCTGAGTTTCGAGGAACGACGGACCCTTTAGAGGCCCAAACATGGGTGAAAGAGACTGAAAAGGCGTTTGTGATAACAAACGTAGGTGAGGCGCAGAAGACTTCTTTTGCGACTTACATGATAAAAGGGGAAGCCAACTACTGGTGGGAGGCTCAGCAGGGTGGGGCTAGGACCGAAGCTGTTACATGGGAACAGTTTAAGAAGGTCTTCTTCGATAACTATTTCCCTACTAGCATGCAGGGTAGGATGGAGATTAAGTTCCTAGAACTTAAGCAGGGGGATATGACAGTTCCCCAGTATTCCGCCAAGTTCAATGAATTGGTGAGGTTTGCTCCACACCAGGTAGATACAGAGGATAGAAAGGCGCGCAGATTTGAGCAGGGCTTAAAACCCTGGCTCTATAGTAGGATATCTATTTTTCAGAGTGCTTCCTACGGGACCATTCTGGAAAAGGTGATAATAGCAGAAGGTGGTGGTGAGGCATTGTCTCAGTACCACAAAGAGCGAAAGAACAAGAGTAAGTTAGAGGGAGTGAGTAAGGCAGAAGTTGCCAGCGAAAGTGGTAACTTGCTTAAGAGAAAGAGCTTCAACCCTTGGAATACTGGGGTAAAGCAAGGAGATCCTAAGCGTAGGACGGAAGCTTGTAAGACATGCGGAAATACTCACATGGGAGTCTGCTTAAAGGGAAAATCAGTCTGCTATAACTGTGGGCAGGAGGGGCATTTGTCACCCAACTGTCCTAACCCTAAGAAGAATCAGGGGTGTTTTGTCTATGGGTCATTGGACCACATGGCAAGAAATTGCTCAAAAAAGAATTTAGAGGGAAATAAGAGTTCTGGTAGTGGTAAGTTAGCCATTACTGGAGCAACACCATCAGTGGGTAGACCCTAAGCTCATACATTTAATATAACTGTCCAAGATGCGGTTGCTTCAATGGATGTGGTAGCAGGTATCATTCCTGTTAATAAGATAAATGCTTATATGCTATTTGACTCGGGTGCTACTTGTTCTTTTATAGCATGTGAATTTGCTAAGCGATTAGGTTTAATCCCTGAGAAGTTACCAATACCTTTAGACGTTAAGGTAGCAAATGAAGAGATAATCCCCATTGAACATATGCATAAGGATTATTGCATAGAAATTAGAAGGAATAAGTTATCGGTAAATTTGGTACCGATAAGGTTAAAAGAATTCGATGTAATTCTTGGTATGGATTGGTTGGTTAACCATAAGGCGATAATAGATTATCATAGGAAAAGCGTAAACCTTCGGCTTTCTAAGAAAACCAAGGTAGTGTTTTTCGGTAGTAAATTACCGAGACGCTCTTGTTGTCTGTCAATGATAAAGCTAGGAAAATGTTGAGAAAAGGGTGTGTAGGTTATCTGTGCCATGTTGT
Organism: Panax ginseng; assembly: GCA_020205605.1. Lineage (NCBI taxonomy): Eukaryota > Viridiplantae > Streptophyta > Magnoliopsida > Apiales > Araliaceae > Panax > Panax ginseng. The sequence goes on from CM035128.1 coordinate 133,454,699, forward strand.
GGATACCCAAAAAGTGGGAACATCCTTGGACCAGATACCTATAGTGCAAGAGTTCGCGGATGTATTTCCGGAGGAGTTACCGGGTATTCCACTGGACAGGGAGGTTGAGTTTGTAATTGATCTATTTGCAGGAGCGGCACTAGTTTCAAGGCACCATATCGAATGGCGCCGAGTTGAGATGAAGGAGTTAATGGTTGAGATTGCAAGAACTATTAGATAAAAAGTACATTCAATCGAGTGTGTCTCTCCTGGGGAGCACCGGTGTTGTTTGTCAAGAAAAAGGATGGGTCATTAAGACTTTGTATCGACTATCGAGAGTTGAACAAGTTGACGATTAAGAATAAATACCCGTTATCCAGGATCGATGATCTATTTGATCAGTTGAAAGGGGCAAAGTATTTTTCTAAGATAGATTTGTGCATGGGGTATCATCAGTTAAAGGTGAGGAAGGAGGATGTACCTAAGACGGCATTCAGAACTCATTATGGTCATTACAAGTTTCTGGTGATGTCGTTTGGGTTGACTAATGCGTCAGCCGCATTTATGGATATGATGAACAGAGTGTTCAAACAATATTTGGACAAGTTCGTCATAGTGTTCATTGATGATATTCTAGTCTATTCAAAGACGCCAGAAGATCATGCAGAACATTTAAGGATAGTGTTGGGAACACTAAGGAAGGAGAAGTTGTATGCGAAATTCACAAAGTGTGAATTTTGGCTTGAGAGAGTGCAGTTTGTAGGACATGTTATTGATAAGGATGGCATTTCCGTAGATCCGGCAAAAGTAGAAGCAGATAATGAGTGGGAGCAACAGAAAACGCCAACTGAGGTTCGGAGTTTTCTTGGGTTAGCGGGATACTATAGAAGGTTCATTCTGGACTTTTCTAAAATAGCTACTCCGTTGACAAATCTGACAAGAAAGTCGGTGAAGTATGTGTGGACTGAAAAATGTGAGAACAATTTTCAGGAGTTGAAAAAGAGATTAAGTGAGGCACCTGTGTTGTCTTTACCCGACGATACAGGGAACTTTGTAGTGTATAGCGACGCTTCGCATAAAGGACTAGGTTGCGTGCTCATGCAGCATGCCAAAGTCATTGCTTATGCGTCACGTCAATTGAAGGATTATGAGGAGGTCTATCCTACTCACAATCTGGAATTGGCAGTGGTACTTTTTGCCTTGAAGATATGGAGGCATTATCTATATGGTGAGAAGTGTGAAATATACACGGACCACAAAAGTCTGAAATATATCTTCACACAGAAGGAGTTGAACATGAGACAGAGAAGGTGGTTAGAGCTGATAAAAGATTATGACTGTGATATTTTATATCATCTAGGGAAGGGAAATGTAGTAGCCGATACGCTAAGTTAGAAGGGTAGAGAGAAACTATCAATGTTAACAACTCAGAATGAGTTGATAACAGCAATGGGAAACATGGAATTAGAAGTTAAGTTACCGGAGGAGGCGGTGGAAATGTTATTTTCAATGGAAACTCAACCGACCATAGTGGAACGGGTTAGGGGAGTACAATCGAGCAACGAGGAATGCAAGAAGATGAAGAAGAGGGTAGAAGATGAAGAGAAAGTTAAATATAACCTCGATAAGGAGGGATTACTTCGTTTTGAAAGAAAAATTTGGGTTCCAAATGATCCCGAATTAAAGGAGGAAATAATGATAGAGGCTTATTGTTCGAGGTAGTTGATACATCCCGGTAGTACGAAGATGTATCAAGACCTTCGTCAGAACTTTTGGTGGCCGAACATGAAGAGGGAGATAGCAGAATACGTTAGTAGGTGCTTAACTTGTCAAAAAGTTAAGGCTGGACACCAACGACCTAGAGGGTTGTTGCAACCGTTAGAAATCCCAGAGTGGAAGTGGGAGCACATCACAATGGACTTTGTGGTTTGACTTCCAACAATAAGAAAAGGATACGATGCAATTTGGGTGATAGTGGATCGATTGACGAAATCGGCTCATTTTCTACCAATAGGAGTTAGGTATAACCTAGATCAGTTAGCTAAGCTGTATGTCAAGGAAATTATTTCTAGGCATGGAGTACCTATTTCGATTGTGTCAGATCGTGATCCATGATTCACATCGGACTTTTGGAGGAGTTTGCAAGAGCAAATGGGAACACAGTTAAGATTGAGTACAGCGTATCATCCTCAGACGGATGGTTAGAGTGAAAGGATAATTCAAACGCTATAAGATATGTTAAGATCTTGCGTTATGGATTTCAAAGGGAGTTGGGACGAATATCTACCATTGGTGGAATTTTCGTACAACAATAGTTTTCACGCTAGTATAGGCATGCCGCCTTACGAAGCATTGTATGGAAGGAAGTGTCGAACTCCATTATGTTGGGATGAGGTGGGTGAACGTTGGATGTTGGGACCTGAGATGGTACAGCAGACGGCGGACATGGTGAAGTTAATACGTACTCGATTAGTTGCTGCTCAAGATAGGCAGAAGAAGTATGCAGATCCTCACAGAGAAAAGAGAGAATTCGATGTAGGATCTTTTATTTTTCTGAAAGTATCGCCTTGGAAGGAGAAGATATGTTTTTGAAAGAAAGGGAAGTTAAGTCCAAGGTTTGTAGGACCTTTTGAGATTTTAAGAAGAGTAGGAGAGGTGGCTTATGAAGTAGCCTTACCTCCAGAAATGGAACGCATTCATAATGTGTTTCACGTGTCGATGAAATACGTCCTTATAAAGCGGACTATAAACACGTAATAGAGTATGAATCTATTCAGATAGAGAAAGACTTGTCCTAAGAGGAACTTCCAGTTCAAATTATTGATAGGAAGGAACAGGTTTTAAGAAATAAGGTCATACCTTCAGTAAAGGTGTTATGGAGAAACCACAATGCTGAAGAAGCAACGCTGGAGCTCGAGAGTAAAATAAAGGAAGATTTTCCTTATTTGTTTATGTAATTATAAGCTAAGATTATGGGGAAAGAATCCTTATAAGGGGGAGAGAATGTAGCGCCCGAGAAAATCGAATTTTTATGACAAATAAATTTTTATTTGATTATGTGAATTAAATGAATTTAATTGATTTATTATGTGAGTAAGCTATGTGAAGGTCGTTCTATGACCTAGAATGTGCTAATATGGTTAGTAACCTGGCTACGTGCTAGAATTAATTGTTTGGAATTTCCAAGACAAAAATATTTGTTTTCCGAGAAATTTTTATAAAAACACTATTCATCCGTTTCTGTTCGAGGAATTATTTTGAAATTCTGAGAAACGCGTAATGATAGAATATCGAGATAAGATGAAATATCTGATAATATTTCATTTATGGAAAACGGAGTTTTCGCCTGCGGACTTAAAATCTAAGGGTTGAGTATATTGATTTTCGAGAAGGAAATGAAATGTGTAGAAGAATTTCGTTATTGTTAGAGCTTGTGTTATACAATTATGGTACTATTTAGTATCTACGTATAATACGACGAGTAAATACGAAGTACAATACGATTATTGTACGAGTAGTATATAGGGAGAATACGTGAATTATACGTATAGAATAAGATTCGTATTATAGAATTAAGTTAAGTCTTAATGTTAATTCATTTGAGTTGGTTTATAATTAGCCCAATTATTTGAATGAGCAAGCCCAAGGGATTAATGGGTTAAGCCAAGTCAAGGCCCAATGTTAATTTAGTTAAGCCCAATTCATGAAAACTGAATCGTGGATCGAACCGGTGGGTCACCGAATGGGTAAAACCCATGGGGCAACCCATGGGATGACCCATGGTAAAGGTGGGCCGGCCACATTGGTGTGAAAGCCAAGAATAAGGCTTGGTCACCAAGCATTTTACTTGGTGACCAAGAGTGAATAGTAAGGAGGTGATGGTAGTTTGTCCAAATTGCCCTCCGTTCTATTTTCCTATAAATAAGAAGCTAGGTTGGTTCATTTGTGAGTTTTTCAATTGACCAACTTAGATTATTTGAGAGAGAAAGAGAGCTAGAATACACAAATCATACACTTTGGAAGCTTTGAATTAGATTTTTCAAGAGATTTCAAAAGAGTTCTTGAGGTAATAATCCTTATCTTTCATTTCCATCTCTTTTGATTTTTTTTATCATGGAGGATCATAAAATGGGTGGTATATGTCGTGTATAGTGGAGTAAAGATGACTTACCATAGATTTAATTTCTATTAGTCGTGAGATCGTAAGAATCATAGGGTTCGTTATAGTTTCAAACTATGAAAATATTGTTTGTTGAGATCGATTGTTTATAAACGATTGAACTCCATCAATATATTAATATATGCATCTTGCTTGGCTAGGATGTAGATATGAAATCCATGGAGTATTCCATGAGATTTGGCTTAAAGAACATTAGTAACGAAGTTATGGTGAATTTCACGGAATTAGACGTTAAACGTCGAAAACGTTAAAATTCTGGATTATAGGTCGAAAGTTAACGTGAGACTTGAAAACGTTGTTTTTCAATGTCAACACGTGAGATAGGGTAATTAAGAGCTGTGGGTTCGAGAATCGTCGGATTCCGACGTAGAATGAAGAAAATGAGCATTGAACGCTCATTAACGTTTACGAACGTTTAGAAATTGAACTCAATAATGAATTTTGAGTTATTGGATTCGAAAGTGTTGGATTCTTATATGAACGCGTAGAGTATATCATTTATGACGTGTAGGCTTTTGAACGGACCAAATCGGGCTTATAACGAAGAAGTTAGGACCCCGGGAATTTCATAAAAATTTTAAAAACTGTTGAAATTTCAGTATCGAGGTGCGGCGCCGTAACGCGCCCGAGATGTAGTGTAAAATGTCGCGCCTTCTGTTATTTGGCGTAGTAACATTCAATTATTTGCTAAATGGCGTCATGGCGCGCCATTATTTGTATAGAGTCTCATGTACATGCAATGAGAGGCCGAGGAAGTTAGTTATCGCTATTGAAAGCGGCTATGGCCTTGATCTAATACTATAGAGGTCATGTGCATGGCGCTGTCAAAGTGCAAGGCTTTGGATAATGACTTAGGTTTTGAACTTCAATTGTTCGGAGACCTAAGGGAGTAATGTTTGTACACTTCATAAGTGTATTAAAACTATTCCTATACTACCTATACTAGAGTATATGGTATTGAACTTAGGAATTGAATGCATGTTAATAAGTTATGAATGATGAACGAAGTTGGTACTTTATCAACAATGTTCGAGTCCGGTTAATAACGTCAGTTGAGTAATGAGTCAGGGAAAAGGGTAATAAGTCATGTTGACTTTATTATTAATATTAAGTTAACTAAGACATAGAAGAGAAAGAAGTTAGTAAAACAATGTGAACATTTATTTGTTAGCTAATTAAAGTGTGCTATGTGAATATATCATGTAGATTCTGGAAAGGGTGTGGTCAGTCAATTAAATTAATTGAAGACGCTGAAAAGAAAGTTTTCTTAACGCTTGTCTAACCTTCAAGTTAGTCAAGTTTTTATGTGATTCATTGTACTGAATTGCACGACTGATTTTAAAGAAAGGGTCAATGCCAGATTTAACTCGGCTAGACTACTCATAGTATATAGATTGATTATGATTCATATCTTTCTATATAGAAATGTTAACACTATCCTATGCCAAGTAATTGGTACGGACGTGAAGGTAAGGTTTGTCTATGAACAAACAAGAGTATTTTTCATCAATTATTCGATGGGTACACGAGTTTGCCAAAAATATTAAACGTAAATACGTTTAATGAATGAGTGTTGATCAACATAGAGTACAATAGGCTGATCACCTAGAAGTGCTCGTAAGTAATACGGATGTAACAGCTTTAGTGCTGTGAAATGCTTTTCAAGTATGAAAATAGAAAGTTATTGTTCATGGTCTATCGTCCGGTTCAGAATTCCTAATCTATTCTATACTTTTGGAATTCATGTTATAAACTGTTAAAGTATTATTGTTTCATGATACTTCATAACTATTGTTCAGTTATGTAGGAATTGTTATATAATTCATGAATGTGGTATTACTGTTATCTTTTATTAAACTTGTTGAGCTGTCATGCTCACTTCTTGCGTGAATTATATAACTCCAGTTAAGGATGAACGTCCTGAGAATGCTAAGAGAGATAAGGGCAAAGCTAAGATGGATGCTTAGCCATTGTGTAATAGATTAGTAAGTTTGTATGTATTATACATTATGAACAACGAACGATGTAACCGGTTTATGAACCTGGGAAGGATTATACTTTCATTGTAATAAAAAGATAGTAATTACATTCATTTTGTTGTATTTCAATGGAATGATTGTATTGATATTAGTACAGTGGAGCACCATATGTCGGGTTGGAAGATACCCAAATTTGGGGGTGTCTCAACTGCAGCGGAACAAGCAATCCGTTAGAAGAGTCAAGTAGAGCATAAAATCTACTATCTTCTATGATTTAAAAAGTTTTTCATCAACTTTATCGCTGAGACTCAGCTTAATAAATAAAATCGAATCTTCCATGCATCATGACCAAGGATATTCATGTAATCATCAATGGTCATGACTATACTGAATAATCCCTGGTCATAATCACACCAACAACTGTCCATCAATGAACTACAGGCTAATGAGGACTTTTACCACATCATTCGTCACATTACGGTCATGATTATACCGAATAATCCCTTGTCATAATCATACCAAGTCCATCTATGCACGTAAGCCAAAGATGACTTTAATCACAATATAAGCATGAGGATGATGACAATGACATAACAATTCAATAAAACAAGTTCAAGGATAGATTTTAAAGATTTATAATTTAATTTATCCGTAAATCAATAACGCCCAAATTGTCAACATGAATCTTTGCTTTGTAGAGTAAAATTCAAGAATAATATTCATGTACCAAAAATAATTTGGATGGAAAAGAAATATATTTTTCGGGTGAATAGTACCCAAGTGAATAGTACTTGAGGAATAGTACCCGTGAATAGTACCCCTACACAAAAGTGTCCCGAATACCCGAGTGAATGATACTAGAGTGAATAGTAATTGGGTGAATAGTAACCCGTGAATAGTAACTCGTGAATAGTATTCTGACACGAAAAGTGCCCCGAATACCCGAGTGAATAATACTAGAGTAAATAGTAACCGGGTGAATAGTAACTCATAAAAGAAAAATACCAAAGAAATTGATATTCCATGACGAGTACAAAAGAAATGATATCTCATACGAGTATAATAGAATATACGAAACTACAAATGGATTTTCACCCACCATGCGGTAATCCACGTAGACAGATCATTTCCACAATTTAATAAAGAATGAATAAGAAGGATCATTGACCATGCATGCGGTAATCCACATAGACAGGTTATTCCAACAAAATAATAAAGAATGGAATAACAGAAGAATTCACCATGCATGCGATAGACCGCATAGACAGGTTATTCTAATAGAATAATAAAGAATGGAACCAGGTCATTCGTAATCCGCACAAACAGGATACTCCAACAGAATAATAAAGAATGGAACCATTCATGCATAATCCGCACAGATAGGATATTCCAACATAATAATAAAGAACAGAATCATGTCATGTGTAATCCACACAGACAGGATATTCAACCAAAATAATAAAGAATGGAATAACAACAGAATTCACCAGGCATGCGATAGACCGCACAGACAGGTTATTCCAACTGAATAATAAAGAATGGAATAACAGAAGAATTTCACCATGTATGCGGTATTTCACATAGACAGGTTATTCCAACATAATAATAAAGAATGGAATAACAACCCTTACGAGTATTGAAATAAAATAACTCTCTTCATGAATACGAAAGAAAAATACCCCTTACCTCTGTTAAACGAAAATAATATTCCTACGAATATTGAACGAATATGATATTCCTTACGAATATTGAACGAAAATAATATTCATACGAATATGAAAAATAATATCTCTTCAGAATATGAAATAAATAATACTCCTTATCTCAGAAGAAGACTTGATACTGGAGTAATGAAGTAGCAGACTACTCTTTTTCTTTCTCCCTATAGCTTCTCTCTCTATAGCTTCTCTCTCTATAATTGCTCTTGTGAGTCTTAGTAAATTGGTGAGAATGAAGGAAGAATGAGCTTCTATTTATAGGAAAATATAGTTTCGATAATTGCACGTTTTGGGGCTCAAAATATTACAGTATAATACCTTCCTTTTTTTCTTCATTTTTAATTTAGTCCTGCAAGTATTATCAAACTTGCACCACCTCCCCTAATAGTAAATCATGTGAATCAATAGTAAATCATGTGACTCAATAGTATAATCATGTGAAAAAACTAATTACAGTATAGTACCTTCAACTATACCTCCATTTTTAATTTAGTCATGCAAGTATTATCAATCTTGCACCAACTCCCCTAATAGTAAATCATGTGAATCAATAGTACACAAATGTGAACACATAGTTATAAGCATGTGAATTAATAGCAAATAATTTTTTATTTATCCGGTTAATTACCCGATTGGTCAATATAACCTCCAGACATCAATTATTATCGAAATAAATGTCGATTTCCACTAACACTAATAATTCCAACACAATGGAACTATCAATTTCATCTTTAATCAACACGAACTTATTCATCATTAATATTATAACTCACAATATTTAACAACCAGGTCGTTCCCAGGAAAGAGGGGTTTTTCTGATAAGGATTTCTTTTTTTTGGCGGGCAATTAGGTGACCAAACCTCTCCTTGACAGAACTTCTAGACATTGTCAATATTGTAAATAATAATATGAATAACTTTGTCGTCTTAATTATTGATTTAATAATATAACATATTATGCAGATGATACTGTGACAACAATTAAATCAATAATATGAGAAATATTATGCAACAATTACTATAGCAGTAATTGAGTATAACTGAGTGATTTCTCACGTAAGAATCAATAATCAATACCGTGTGCTACTATACAACCACGCATATTACTGTACTTTTACCACCGATTATTTTATGACAACTTGTTACTTTGAAAAATTTTCATATATCACCCTTAACTTTAACCTTTTATCAATTTAACCATTTACTAAATAGAATAATTATAAGAAAATTGAATACTTTCATTTCATAAAATTTGGGGTCTCACGGTATGTGTTAAGGTAATTTAATAAATTGTTATTAGAATTAATTAAATTGAATATTGAAAATTTAATTAAATAAAAGTGTGACAAATAACCTTACTATAAAGGAGTTATTAAATTAAATTAAATTAAATTAAATGAGTTTAATTCAGGTTTGCCAAACAAGGCTTAATGCATATTAAGTCTTTATTTTAAATATGTTTTACCAAACAAGGCATAAGGATTAATTGATTAAATTTTAAGGGGTTAGCCAAACAAGCCTTATGGCTTTTGATTTTCAAATAAAAATATAACTGATGTCAGTTAAAGTTATAATTATATTATATAAATAATACCTATATTATTATTATACATTATATTGTTAGTACGTAAGTTTGAGTTAGGAAGAAAGAACTCAGAAGAAGAAAAAGAAGAGAAGAAGAAAGGCTAGAGAATTTGAGAGATAAATTGGAGAAAAGAAGCTTAAGAATCAAAGATAGCCATCATCTTCTAAAAACAAGGTATCCTCTTGCTTTTGTTTTTCAAAAAGTTGTAGTTATATTCTCTTCAAAAAGTTTTGAGAATTATTTGTTGTATATAGCTTTATATGATAAATTTTTTGTTATAAATTGTTTTCATAAGTTTATATATGAGTAGAGTAAATGAATTCATGTAATGTATGTATTTTGTGAAGGAAATCATATTACGGTGAATTAGTATGAATATATATATATATATATATATATGAATATGGCATATTTTAAAATAAAATTGAGGTTTAATTCTCTGTATACTATATAAATTGACTATTGAATTTTATAAAGGATGAATAAACATAAACAAGGTATTTTGAATTAACTGTTTTGGTTAACAAACAAAATCACAATGATGATTTTCACTAAAAATGTCAAAAAGTGAAGTTTTATCAAAAAAAATAAAATTAGATGTTTTAAATTCGATGTTTATGTTGTTAAATGGGTAAAATCATATTTAGACTCCTCAAATTATGTTTGTGTGAAGTTTATATATGTAGTATGTGTTAATTTTGTTGTTTGAAAGTAGCTTGTAGGCCAAAATTGGCTTTGTTCATCTTTGTTCTTAGAAATTGGTCGCCGAGGAATGTAGTTCAATGGCAGAAATGCTGACCAAATGAGTGCATTTCTTGCCAGCGTAAATGATGCGAGCCATGTTAGAAGCGTCAAGCTTTGGCTTGTACCTTGACAATGACCTTGTTATACATGGCTATGACACCACCCATAGTGTAAAGCTGTGTGGTATGCAACGTGAAGTTAGCAAAATGGTCAGACAGTGTGTTTTAGTTACACAAAGTCTGAAAAAGTTGTTATGATTTAATAAAAGGACTGTTAAGATATGATTTCAGTATTTCTATACTAAGAATGATCATATTATTGTTAGCTAACGAGTTTTATTACTAATGTAATTTGATTACGTGATTAAAGACCAAACCTTACATGATGTATATACTTATTTATATATAGTGTTGGTAGTGACTAATTATGTCATGATGACATATATATATAGGGTATTATGATTCGAGTTGTTATGATTTAGCTTTTACTCAAGGCAAGTTTTCTAACTCTACACTTTCGTTGAGCTAGTTCTATTGTTATTATTGTACAAGTTTACTTATCCTATCTCAATTATAATTACGCAAGTTTCTTGTATCTAGTTTGTTTATGATGATGCAAGTTTTCTAAACTTTATTTTGATACTGAGCAAGTTATTCTGGTATTTAACTAGTTATTTAGCATGCAAGTTTATATATTATGATATACTAATGTTGAACAGTTTTTATTGTTCAATTTGCTATTTGTTATGCATGCTTAGTACTCAATTCTAAATAATCTTGGCTTAATATTTTTCAAGTAAGGTATGTTATAGTTATTCGATGATTAAGCTCTTAGATTATTCCTAAAGCATAAACTTAATATACAATGTTGATTCAGTTATGATTTACTCCATAGCATAACGTTATGAACTTTTTATTCAATTAATCTTTAGTTGATGTTCGTTAAACCTAAATTACCTTAAAATGTATCCAAACCAAACTTACTTTGGTGCGAACTTGTACTCTAAATACTGAGATGAACAACCCTATTATTAGGAGATAATTTACGATTAGCGTTGAAATATTTGTGCACAATACATTGTACGAAGGGATGATCCCCCTAAGTACGAGGAGTCCCTATAGTCTTATGACTATTAAAGTTTAAGTTGAAAGATTACTTAAATCTATGGACATAGTTCGTGGTCTTATGACCCTCAGTTAAATCTTTCATGATTTTGATTATCATTGATAAAGCATTTTGTTTAGTTCCATTTTGCCTATTATTTGGCAATGGTTGTAAAGTTTTATTTATTATCATTTCAAGTGAGCCTTGTTTGCTCACTCTTGCTTATATAACTATTACAACTAAAGTAGAGAAGATCGACGTACCTAGCACCAGTAAAGGGAAAGGAAAGATGAACAAGTATTGAAGACTTATAATATGTTGACATTTTATTGTCGGACTTTATTTGAATTGTTGTAATGAAGTTATTTAATTTTCCACATATGAATGTTTGTATTTAAAGGTTAGATAACCTGGGAGATTTTTATTAATGTAATCCTTTAATGGGAAGGTTTATTATCTAATTTTATTATGATTGGGTAGTTAGATATGAATGTTTTTATTAAGTGAACACCAAATCTTGTGGTAATGAAGTACCTGGATTTGGGGGTGTCACAGATACTTCTCCAATATAATTCCCATGGGCTTTAGCCTTTTGTAGGGAAAATGGGATACTTGGCATGTTTTTCTTGTTAGGTATGTTGATCAAGGAAGTCAAAGTTTCTGGCTCATCCACAAAATCATTCCTATTCCGAGGAATGTGAAGGAAGGTTATTTCTTCAAACTCCATAGCCATCTGTAAGACTTGCTGATGGTAAGGCAGCAAATGTAGCTCTTTGGTGTGATATATTTCTATGGTTTGTCTGATTACTAATTCTGAATCTCCAAAGACAGTTAACCGCCTGATACCCATTGATTGGGCAAGTTTGAGTCCTATGATACAGCCTTCATACTCAGCTGTGTTGTTGGTGCTGACAAACTGTAATTTGATGGCGATGGGATACTGCTCCCTCGTACCGGATACTATAACTGCTCCAGCTCCAGAACCTTCCATGTCAATAGCTCCATCAAAATATATTTTCCATGATTGGTTTGTATCGTACTAATGGTGTTGCTGCAATATCATTACCCCTTCATTGGGGAAGTATATTTCCAAGGGTTTGAAATCCCCTGAAGGTGCGGCGGCCAATTGATCTGCAATTCCTTGACCTGTAATGGACTTTTACGTCACGTAGACGATGTCAAATTGTTATAGGATCAACTGCCATCTAGATAGCAGACACTTTAACATGGGTTTACTGAACACGTATTTGAGAGGATCCACACAGGATATGAGATGGGTTGTGTGCCTAAGGAGGTAATGTTGTAACCTCATGGAAGCCCATACTAAAGCACAACAAGTCTTCACAATAAGAGTGTACTTGTGTTCACTGCTACTAAATTTTTAGCTGAGGTAGTAGATAGCTCGCTTTTGGCCTCTATCGTCTTTTTGTCCCAGCATACAGCCTATGGCATTGTCATTAATGGACAGGTACATGAATAGGGGAACATCATCCCTGGGTAGTACCAAAATAGGAGCTTTGACTAGCTGCTCTTTGATTGTAAGGATGGCTTTTTGACACTCATCGTTCCAATTCATGGAGGAGTTCTTCCTTAACAACTTGAAGATAGGCTCACAGGTTGCTGTGAGTTGGGAAATGAACCTGCTAATGAAGTTGATTCTTCCCAAAAATCCCCGTATTTCCTTCTCTATCTGAGGAATGGACATTTCTGTAATGGCCTGGATTTTGGTGGGATCCAGCTCAATCCCTTTGTGGCTGACTAGGAAACCTAGCAACTTGCCTGATTTAACACCAAAAGCGCACTTGACTGGATTGAACTTCAAGTTTTACTTACGCAACCTGTTGAAGAGCTTTGTAAGATGGTCTATGTGGTCTTCTTCCCTTCAGGAATTGACAATGATGTCATCCACATAGATCTCTATCTCTTTATGAATTAAGTCATGGAAAAGAGCCATCATGGCCCGCTGATAGGTAGCTCTGGCATTGATGAGGCTGTTGGATAAAATCTAATTACGCACAACACGCAAGTGTACGTGGTCAACAAGTAATAAAGTGACAAGTTGAGTATCGTTCCCACAGAGAATTAGTTAATAAAAATCACCAAGTACTAACCCGTAACCAACTCAATCTTATTTAAACGAATGAATTTCAAATTATATAAATTAAACTACTATTAAATTCCACTAATTAAATTAAGACTATGGAGATTTAAGATCACAACTTCACTTATTGCTTCATTTAAGTTAACACACTTCTCATCAATTATTCTCTATCCCAAATTGTTAATCAAGAACACTAAAGTAGATAAAACCACCTCTCAATGCATAATACCCATATTAACGTAATTCCACAATTAAGATAGAAATCTGTTAAACACCTTAATCAACTAACCCACTATATCTCTATGTGAATTACAATTGAAGAAGGTTTAAGAATAAGTTCTCTATCTGATTACATGCGGTGTCGAGCATATCTCTACCTTAACACTCATCAAGTTTAAGCTATTAACAAAATCCTGAACACATGTTATCATGATTAGATCTAAATCTATACTCCATCTCTCGAGTTCATATAGATTATCACGGTAATTGATGGCCAATCAATTACATAATTAAGTCCAAATCACAATATACAATCCTCACAATAGAACATAGTAATTGATAAAGAAGCATATTAAAATAAACTACACAATAAGATCCATAGTAACCTCAAACAAAGAATTAGTTCATGATTATTGAATTAAAACTAAGAATCCACAATTGAATACACATTAAACGACAAAGCTAGAAGAAGATGAGAAGATATAATCTATTGTCTGTAGATTTGACTCTCCCTCCTTGCTCCTACTTTGAATCTTCAATGGTCTCCAAGTTGCATCAATCTCCAAAACTCATTAGAACTAGGGTTTTGATCTAATTTACTCTAATCTAGTCTAATGGAATTCTTCCCAAAACTCCCTCTAATCCTTGCAAATCTCATCCTTTTATATGTCTCTTTATATGTATTTAAGTCCTCTTGGAAGTCCTTGAATCAAACAACTCGAACCAATCCTTATCGGACTAAAACTCGGACAAAAACTACTCATTCTGCGCATACCCAAGCCCCAGCTTGCCTTTTCCCTTTATAATAGCAAGCCCGGGCTTGCTATGCTACTGATTTCGCACTCTGGATCCCAAGCCCCGGCTTGGGTGCAAGCTGCTAATTATTTTTCTACTACAGGGTCCTCTGGTAAAATGGCCATAACGTTTGATCCGGGAGGAGTTATGGGGCCTTCCACCTATCAAATCGAAGCTATCGACGAGTTCTACAACTTTTATTCTTTCCGGTTTGAGAAATAACAAACGGACGAAGGTCGAAATTGGACTGGAAGTGACTGTTATGCAAATGGCCACCCAAAACAGTGAAGTTCAACGACGTCCGTTGGTAGAAATGTCATAACTCTTTCATCCGAACTCCAATTGGAATGATTCAAGATGTTCCAGAAATCTAAGAAGAAGCTCTACAATATAGTCAAAGTTTCAAGCCAAAAAAATTAAATGAACATGAAAGCCCAAATAATGTTCGGATTGCTTTCCTTTGTATTTTCCTTACCAATAGTCGCTCACACCGCTCCCAAACGTTTAACCTACAAAATGAACACAAAATGAATGAAAAGCAAGTAAGACAAATAAATATAAGCAACTAATTCAAGTAAAAGATACCGGATAAGTAGGTATAAAACCCACTTATCAAAAACCCCCAAACTTAAACTGTTGCTTGTCCCCAAGCAACACAACATAATGCAATGCAATGCAATGAAATGTAACTAATCTATATGCCTACGAATCCAGCAGTATTGATAGAATCAAATCTATTCACTCGGCCTTAGAGCAATCAAGCAAACACGACAATACTTCATATCAAAACCAATCAACAATTTCCTAGTCAATCATCAAATCTTAAATTGTTATTACTGGTATAGTGTCTGTGTGCTCCACAACAATGTTAACTGATATAAAATCAAATTTAACACATAACAAGTCTCTTTGAAGGTATCATACAGTGTAAACTCAAGAAATCCAAAAATAAGCTAGATCTAACTAAAATCAAACAATTACCAATATCGAGGGTCAACATGGGATACTTATGCTTTATTTTTCATCTACGGGGGCTTTTTGCTCTTATTTCCCATTTTATTCTTTTTTTTTCTTTTGGTTTATATACACATAGCTATGCAATGTCTTATTCCCTTAGGCTTTTCAATGCTACCTTAATGAGCTTTCGACCAATGACTCCCAGACCATTAAGACCTTAGGGCGCTAGGTGTAAAGACAATCCCCTCGGGCTTACTTACTTAAGTAACAAAGGCCACAAAACTAGACAAACACGCCACGGTGTTTATTCATACTTTTTTCTTTTTCTTTTTCTTTTTTTCTTTTTTTTTATATAGCTTATATACCCCAAATATTCCCCCAAACTTAGGTTCTTGTCTAACTGTAGCCATCACTACTTGTTCTTGTCATTCTTTCATTCAAACTAGCATCATCCTTTAGAATCCCATTATGTATCAATTTAAACTCAATCAATCAATAAGGTTGTTTCTAACGTGCTAACCTTGATTATACCAGTTTCAAACAGAAAAAGATTCAATTCATAACAAGAAATCACATCAAAGCTCTAATAGTCAGTACTATACTTGTCTACCCAATTCCAATCTCATCATTGGCCAAAACAAACTGAACTATCTAACAGCTGGAATAATGCAAGATGAACATAGTGACTAACTATTATTTTTGAATTTTTTATTTGAATTTTTTTTTTTTAATAATAATTAACCTAAACTAAATTAACAACAAATGCAAAATAACATAACATAAACATGAAACTAAACATGCAATGAAGAACTAAAATAAACTCCCCCAAACTTAGCAATTACAATGTCCTCATTGTAAGAATATAGCGATAAGTAGAAGAGAACTTCCCTATAATCAGCTAAGCGTGAGGTGATGGTAGTGATGGCGGCGACGATCATTTTCTTATCCATTGAACCTCCAATACCTGCAATGAAGAGAGACAACATGGATTAGATTATAAGAGAGCTTAATAAGAAAATTAATTCCTATCTACTAAATAAACTAGTAAAGCATATAAATAGAAAAATTCTTGGGTTGCCTCCCAGTCAGCACTTGGTTTATAGTCTTTCAACCTGACTTTGTCTGGTCAACGCTATCCAATTCCTCTTCGGAAGTTGAGGAACCCTCCATCCATCAGAAATAATGTAGCTTTCGGTAGGTTCCCATTTGTGATAGCCATTGCATTAAAGTCACCTAGCATGCTTTGTTTTGGTATAATCTCCATGAAGAAGGGCAAATAACTAGGTGATGTCTCCATTGTGTTTGTGATCATATTTGGGCATAGAAATGTGTCAAAAATAATGGGCTCTTCGTCTATCTTCTCTTTCTCATCCCGCGCAGCTTCATTGTTGCACTAGCTCTTATGTCATAAAGAGCTTCGCCGACGACATAACTACCTAGCAGGCATGGTTTTGCAAATCTAACTAGATCCTTGAACTTTGGTGAAGAAGGAAATTGGGGCACTAATAACATCGGCTCATCCTTGTTAGTACTTAAAGTTAATTCTTCACCGACCTTGTTGTCATTATCCCCATTTGCCTCTTTTCCAACATCTTCTGGCTCATCCAGTTGTAGATTTGGCTCGGGCACCTCATAAATCTCGAAATCCTCATCATAACACCAATTGTTTCGAGGACAGTTGTTCAAGGCTTTGAGTATTTGATCCATCAGGTTCTGCATATTTTGAATTGATATCTCTTGATTCTGAATTGACCGCTCTTGATTAATCCTCCTCTCCTCTTGGTTTGCTATGAACTTTGACAATAATTCCTCCAAAAACTTGTTGGGTAAAATCTAATTACGCACAACACGCAAGTATATGTGGTCAACAAGTAATAAAGTGATAAGTTGAGTATCGTTCCCACAGAGAATTAGTTAATAAAAATCACCAAGTACTAACCCGTAACCAACTCAATCTTATTTAAACGAATGAATTTCAAATTATATAAATTAAACTACAATTAAATTCAACTAATTAAATTAAGACTATGGAGATTTAAGATCACAACTTCACTTATTGCTACATTTAAGTTAACACACTTCTCATCAATTATTCTCTATCCCGAATTGTTAATCAAGAACACTAAAGTAGTTAAAACCACCTCTCGATGCATAATACCCATATTAACGTAATTCCACAATTAAGATAGAAATCCGTTAAACACCTTAATCAACTAACCTACTATATCTCTATGTGAATTACAATTGAAGAAGGTTTAAGAATAAGTTCTCTATCCGATTACATGCGGTGTCAAGCATATCTCTACCTTAACACTCATCAAGTTTAAGCTATTAACAAAATCCTGAACACATGCTATCATGATAAGATCTAAATCAATACTTCATCTCTCGAGTTCATATAGATTATCACGATAATTGATGGCCAGTCAATTAAACAATTAAGTCCAAATCATAATAGACAATCCTCACAGTAGAACATAACAATTGATAACGAAGCATATTAAAATAAACTACACAATAAGATCCATAGTAACCTCAAACAAAGAATTAGTTCATGATTATTGAATTAAAACTAAGAATCCACAATTGAATACATATTAAATGACAAAGATAGAAGAAGATGAGAAGATATAATCTATTGTCTGTAGATTTGACACTCCCTCCTTGCTCCTACTTTGAATCTTCAATGGTCTCCAAGTTGCTTCAATCTCCAAAACTCATTAGAACTAGGGTTTTGATCTAATTTACTCTAATCTAGTCTAATGGAATTCTTCACAAAACTCCCTCTAATCCTTTCAAATCTCATCCTTTTATATGTCTCTTTATATGTATTTAAGTCCTCTTGGAAGTCCTTGAATCAAACAACTCGAATCAATCCTTATCGGACTAAAATTCGGACAAAAACTACTCATTCTGCGCATACCCAAGCCCCGGCTTGCCTTTTCCCTTTGTAATAGCAAGCCCCGGCTTTCTATGCTACTGATTTCGCACTCTGAACCCCAAGCCCTGGCTTGGGTATAAGGCACAAAAGAGCAAGCCCCAGCTTGGGTGCAAGCTGCTAATTATTTTTCTGTTGTAGTGTCCTCTGGTAGAATGGCCATAACTTTTGATTCGAGAGGATTTACTGGGCCAACAACCTATCGAATCGAAGATATCGACGAGCTCTACAACTTTTGTTCTTTGAATTTTGAGAAATAACGAAAGGATGAAGGTCGAAATTGGACTGGAAGTGACTGCTATGCAAATGGCCACCCAAAACAATGAAGCTCAACGACGTCCGTTTGTAGAAATGTCATAACTCTTTCATCCGAACTCCGATTGGAATGATTCAAGATGTTCCGAAAAGCTAAGAAGAAGATCTACAATATAGTCCAAGTTCCAAGCCAAAAACATAAAATGAACATGAAAGCCCAAATAATGTCCGGATTGTTTTTCTTTGCATTTTCCTTACCAATGTGTGATGAACGCAGTTTTCTCACAATCCTCTTCAGCAACCATAATTTGATGGTACCCAGCAAAGCAATCAGCAAAGGAGTACGTATCATATTAAGCAGTATTGTCAATGAGTATGTGGATAAATGGCACAGTAAAGCTGTCTTTAAGGCATGCTTTATTTAGATCCCGGCAATCCACGCAAACTCGCACCTTTCCTCCTGGTTTTGGCACGAGGACTATGTTGGATAGCCATTCAGGGTATGTGGACACCATGATGATGCTGGCTTGAAATTGTTTCACAATTTCTTCTTTAAATTTTAAACTCCACTCAGGTTTTAATCGCCTGAGCTTCTGCCTGACTGGCTTGAATCCCTCTTTAATGGGAAGGCGATGGATGATAATGTCAGTGGACAAACCCACCATGTCTTCGTGAGACCATGCAAACACATTCCGGAATTGGGTTAATAGTGCAACCATGTCATTCCTTTGGTTTGGAGTGAGGTCTGTACTAATTTGGATTAGCTTAGGGTTTTCTAAGGTTCCGTGGTTAAATGAGGTGGTTTGATCAAGATTTGGTTTGGGTTTATCCTCAACCCATTCCTTGATCACCCAATGACATCATCTCTTGAGTGGCTGACATTACCTCGGCAAAAATCTTGGGTGTGAGAGGTGGCACCCCAATGGGATGGTAATGAGTGTTGCTCACCTCCAGGGTATGTAAACTGACCGGCTCAACTTCTGCATTGAAGTTGATGAGTGGTATGTCACCTTGTTCATGACATTCTGGCTCAGCAGTAAAAAGGATTAGGCTATTGTTGATAATGTATTTAAGTTGTTGATGAAGGGTGGAAGGGACGGCTCCAGCCATATGAATCCACGGTCTTTCCAAAAGCAGGTTGTATCCGTGGCGATCTTGAGCACATAAAAGGATACACTAAATGTATGTGGACCAATCTCCACAGGTAGCTCAATTTCCCCAACAGCATTTTGTCGGGATCCATCAAAAGCTTTGATAACCGTATGGCTGCTTTTGATCCTCTTGGGGTTGATATTCATCTTCTCCAAGGTGGCATAAGGACAGATATTCAAAGATGATCCACAATCTATCAGAACTCCTCCCACCATGTATCCGGAGGACAGAACCGCTATGTGCAACAGCTTACAATGACTAGTCCCTTTGGGAGGTATGTCATCATCAATGAAAGATATCACATTGTTGTTAAAAATGTGATCAACCAGATGTTGGAATTTTTCAACATCCACTGATTTCGGAAAATGGGCTTCTTCCAAGACCCTTAGCAAGATCTTCATGTGATCTTCGGAAGAGAAAACCAAGTCCAGTATAGAAATTTATTGTGGAGCTTCTCTTAAGCTTAAAACCACCTTGTTTTCATTATGGCCCATAGTACGAAGGAACTCTTCAATCCTCTTAAAGGGAACATTTCCCTTTGATTTGATGGTGGGCTTTATTACCCAGTGGGGAAGGTACTGTGGATTCTCCTTTGACACTGCAGCAGTTGTGTGTGATGTAGATCCTTCAGCCTCTCCATAATTCCATGGAACTTTTTGTAGGCTGACAACAGGATACTGTGCTCTGTATGGCAAGAGAATTGGCTCTGGTGTAACCACTTTCAAAGGATTGTCAACACCCTTGAGTTGAATTGTTTGTATTGTGAGTGGTCTGATAGCCAAATCATCCTCAACTGATATAACTGCTACATCGTCCTTCCATTTTATAGGACATGTGTTCCCACTCTCGAGTAACAAAGCGTCGCCATCTGCCATCTGCAGGACACCACTGTCAATTAAATTCTGAATGAGGTGGCGGAGTGCCTAGCATTCTTCTGTGTTGTGACCGCGAGAGTGGGAGAGATACTGACATACTCCATTAGAATTGAACCATCTTGAACGGGGATTGATTGGAGGGAGAAGGGATGTAATTCTTCCTTCATTAATCAGCATCTAAAATATCTCCTTTATAGGTTGGCCCAGGTATGTAAATTCCCTCTTATTGGCAAAATCCTAACAGGCTTTGGCACTTGCTCTTTTTGCAACTTTATCCTCCAGTGTTTCACTTTCTGAAGGTGATGATGGAGTATTCATAACAAAAGGAAGGAGACTAGCATGCTCCTAACTGACTAATTAGCGTGTGACTTGGTGCTGATGGATCACCAGTTCTGCCAATTGCTCTACTTACTTACAAAGAGCTTTCATCTTCTGTTCCATAACAAACTGGAACTGTGCGTAATCCCATTTGTCAGCACCGTCTTTTCTGGTCTAGGAAGATTCAACAACATAATTGGAACTCTGTCCACTGCTCTAATTAATCATATTAACCTCCTCTTCTTTGTGTTGAGGAAGATGGTTGTCTTGCACATGAGTTTGGTCGGGTTTAGTCACCACGATCTCCCCGTTGTCGATTAAATCATGAATCTTGTGTTTCAAGGCCCAGCAAACCTGAGTATCATGCCCTGGAGCTCCAGCATGATAGGCACATTTTTGGGTAGCATTGAAACCCTTCCCATTCGGGTTGGCTGGTGGAATAAGATGTGTAATTTTCTTCTGAGTAGTCAGAAGATTGAGAACATTCTCGAGTGAATCCTCTAGGGGTGTGAACACTCGATTGCGTCTGACTTCTCCAGCCTTTGGCAATCTAGGGTTGTAAGACTGTGCTTGAAAAGGGGAGTAGTTTCTCCTCTGGATAGGCATATTTTGACTACCTTTCTGACCTTGTAGTATCAAGGAAACATCCTCCTCTTTCATCTTATGGACCCTCCGGGGGTTGTTTCCATAAGTTCCAGACTAGATGTGCTCAACAACATCTTTTAGAGCGGCTAGGTCTTGAATATTTCCTGACTTTAATCCCATCTCAGCCATCTCTCCATGTTTGATCATTTCAGAAAATGGCTTGCCAATGCCTGCTAAGACTCTCTTATAGAAGGGAGCTTCTTGTATATCTATGAAGGTCATCACCATTTCTGACTCAGTCATAGAGGGAATAACTTGAGCATCAAGGCGCTTCCACCTTTGAGCATACTCTCGGAAAGACTCATTAGCTTTTTTCTTGACCTTGGTAATTTGATACCAGTTTAGAGTCATCTGGGACTGGAAGCTGTACTGACTGAGGAAGGCATGAGCTAGCTCCTCCCAGCTATGTATTTTAGAATTGTCTAATCTGGTACACCATGATTGGGCTTCTCTAGTTAGACTCTTTTGAAATAGTTGCATTCTGAGTTTCTCATCCTAAGCATAAGATTCGAGTTCCCCAATAAACGCCTTCAAATGTGTATAAGGATCTCCTAACCCTTCATACTTTTCAAAGTCAAGAGTCTTGAATTTCTCTAGATAATGAACACCAAAGAATATACAGAGGTCAGTATATGAGACACTCATGTATGCTCCAATTCCTTTTATAGACCGAATGGTCTCTTCCATTTGAAGGACTTTTTTCCTGATATCATCGATGTCTGGATATTCTTTGAGATGGGCGTTTTCAGGAATTTTGTTGGACTTATCCAACTGAAGCTCATGTATTGGATTTGCTTGATCCACACCTTGTGTTCCTCCATGTGCAGAGGATTCTGTATGTACAGGTATGCGTAGACCCTGAGTAGACTAGTGTAGTTCTTTAAGCAGAACAGCCAAATCTGTAATTTGCTTGCTTAATCTGTCAAACACCTCACGAGAGACAGGAGCAGGATTAGACTGGTCAGATAAAGACATAATTGGCTATAGGCTCGTGGCCTTCTTGGACTTTGAACGGGTAACAGGCCTAATTTTTTTCGTCAAAAAAAACTTATATAGTTTAGTCATAGGGAATCTATCAATGTTTACATGCTATCATAATTTGTCAGTTTTTAGGAGTATTATCCTGCAAAACGGGTGTTAGTTGATAGCATGCCGAGCTTTAATATGTATGTACACATATTCTTCATATTTTTCATTACATAGAGATTCACATGGAATTAAATTATAAGTAATTGTCTTTACAAGTAATTGAAAATGGAAAGCATGAAGAGACTTTCCTCCGTGTTTGGTTTATCAGAGGCTGACCTATCTTAGGTTACTCTCGTGGCTTTTTGGCATGGAGGTTCCCAGATTATCGCAATTTACTTGACGGGAAGTTAATTTGGTCTTTCAACTGGAGCGAATCTGGGTTGTGCCTTTCTTGAGCCTCGTTGGAATTAGTCTCCCTATGAGTCTAGTAATCAAACACCGACAGGATAGCCTCCTGGTGGAGGAACAACACAACATACATTCACATGCAACGTGTCTCACCGTTATGGGAATGATGACATGTGTGAAGCACTAATATCGTATACATATATAGTGTAAGGTATTAAGTGCAGTAAGAAAATGCATTTGTATACATATATCAAAAATGTAAATGCAACATCCACACACAAGCATATAACAGTTTTGAAAAGTTTGTAGTATCGGCTTAAGTCCTCTTACTGGTATCCCCAGCAGAGTCGCCACCTGTCGACGTCGGGATTTTTACTATCCCTTTTCCGTTCTTCTCTTTTGGTGTTCTCATGTTAGGTGAGATTTGTTTGAAAAAATAAGTTGTGAAAAGGTCCGACATTTGTCGACGATTGGACTATAAGAGTCGCCAGTTGGTATTTTTAAATGGTTGCACTAACTCAACCAAGAAAAGGTTTACACATTGACCGCGTGATGTGACACTGCTAAACTGGTCTGTGAAACCGAGATTCATTAGGGTCCGGGGACTTGCTTATGCGGAGGGAAGGTGTTAGGCACCCCCCGACATCCGTGTTACCACGGTGACCACCACTTTTCAATTAAACTGTTATATGAATATGTGTAGGGGGGGTCAATGTTCAATTATTTGTAAGTAGTGCTATGCCTCGTTCGCACCTATATACAAAGGGCTTGAATTTGTGTAAAAAATCAATTTTAACAAGATATAGCAGTGATGTTTTGTAAAAGAGGTTTTTTACACCCTTATGCTCAATAGTAATTGAGGCCTTTGATACTTTCATTTTATTAAGTGTTCGGCTTAATTGCTTTTATTTTCGAGATACAAAGCATCTTCGAGAAAATAAGATATATAGCAGTACCGAACTCTATGAATCTTGGTTTCTAAGGCTTGTTAAATAGAGTCCAATAATTGAGCCTTTTTGTAAACCTTTTCAAATTCGGTTGAGTTGGTACTACCATTTCACTACTACCAACTAGCAACTCTGAATTTTCATATCATCAACATTTTATGTCGGACTCTTTTTCAAACTCACCCTTTCAAATAAAATTCAACATATAGAAAACATAAAGGGTAGAAAGATTAAAAAGAGGAATTCCAAAAA
Source organism: Panax ginseng (assembly GCA_020205605.1). NCBI lineage: Eukaryota > Viridiplantae > Streptophyta > Magnoliopsida > Apiales > Araliaceae > Panax > Panax ginseng. The sequence goes on from CM035128.1 coordinate 133,478,818, forward strand.
ACAAAAATCTTTCCCGACGTCGACACCCGCATTGCTTCCGGCTTGAGATCCTGGAATGAAGGTTAGTCGGATTTAGATTGCATGTCAGTAGGTTAGATGTTGAGACATTCTATGTCTTTCTTGATGTTTCAGGTCATCGAGGGCTTTATGGAGGGTATATTATCTTTTTGGATCCCCAAGAGACATGTTTTTAGATTTGGATCAGATTAGTTGACTCTGACCTTAAATGAGTACCAACGTATTACTTGTTTACTATTAGATGTACCCTGTGCTAGGGTGACAGTCGGCCATATGTGTCGACAGTTTATGACTAGTTTAAGATGGACAGTTATTTTAGACGAGGTCTCCTCTAGACATGTGGTGTACATGGATTTTTTGACCGACCACTTTGGGGCTGCAGACAATTTTTTCCTGTATCAGGGGGATTTTGTCATCTCTAAGAAGGTTTGAAGGGTTACCTGAGTGGACGTTTTATTGATGTGCGTTATAACATATTTGTATATGCCTCTTTATATGGATCATCAGGACATTAGTTTAGTCACCACTGTTATGGCTCTCTAGGAGGATCATGCCATTTTCCCATGATTTTAGCAGAGACTTACATTTCAGCTTCTCTTTGTCGCACTCGTCATGATGAGTTCTTTTGAGGTAGTGTCGTATTATTGTATGTTTGGTTTATGATGCATTTGAGACCGATTGGTACATTCCAGCGTTATGGATACTATTTCGAATAGGACATAGCGACGTCCTACTCTTTCTGCCTCACCAACTGTGTAGATACAGCATCATGGTTTATCTTTTTGGCTGTGATTGAGGAGCCATTTTCCATATTGGTTTATTTTGGCTACTGTTCTGCATTTCACTTCATCACACATGCCCCTGGTATGGACTTTCTCCCTTTAGCAGGATTGAGAGGAGTGACTACATATCATCCCTTAGCTGTTATGGGACAGTTTGATCAGTTTCAGGGCTTAAATTCCTTTGATGGAGCTTTAGGTCAGCGATCATCAACTTTATCTTTATTTGGGGATGATCTGGAGAAAGTATATGATTTCTGGACTCATTAGGAGAGAGTTGATTTTTTAGATAGTCACCTTGGTCGTTCTTTAGAGTACACTACATGGTTGAAGGTAAATATAGCAGGGACTTTTACTCATTCAACACTGAGTTCTAATTCTGATGATGGGGAGCCTATGGAGGCTCCACCCTCTCCTAGAGAGGATGATCTGCTTATCGGCTTAACAACAGCTTTGGTTAGCTCCACTCCTAGCTCTTCAATTGCTGCTCCCCTACTTCCTAGATTGGCATTAAAGCGGAGGGTAAAACTTTTAAATTTTGAGCGGGAGCAGGCTCGGGCATTGATGTTGACAGCTTTATCTAGTCGGGATGTTACTCTTTTGGAGAGGGATGAGGCCCGGGCTGCCAGGGATGCTACTGCTACTAAGAGTTCTGCTCTCAGATCTTTTAGAGATGATATTATTGGGCAGATGAATGATCACTTGGGTTATCAGGATGGAACCATGCATATCATGATAGAGCTTTTGATCCGCATTGAGGCTGCGGGGTAGGAGCTTAGAGATGCCCCTCAGTCTGCTGAGATGAATAGTCTTCTAGAGTTGTTGGCCCATCTGCTGGCAGGTTTATTGATTAGCTTTTATTTCCTACATAGACTAGGTTAGTCACTTTTGTCATGTACAGAACTCATTGTATATATCAAATAGTAACATATAAAAAGGAAATCTATTTTAGTTCACTTCTCTTTTAAATGTGTTTTGACTTTCTTGATAGTTGCCACTTTTGTCTATAACTTATTGTATTGATGTATCGTTAACTCTTTCCTAATGGACTGACATTGAGATGTCACAGGGTCTCTCATAATGAATTGGTGATCTTCAGGTTTTTCTGGTGTATAGGTTTTTAAGTTTAATTTTGGTGTCTTGGGACTGCTATTTGATTTGATGTTTAGGTTGAGGTAAAATATTTCATTTTTCTTTTGAAGGTTAGACCGCACCTACGTACTCCCATGTATAGAGGAGATCAGGTCTTACATAGTTTAGGCTTGGCCTTAAGGGTTTGAAAAGTGTTTAGTTGAGTTTATTTTTGAGTTGGATTTTAGGTTTAGATGTTTCTTTTTAGGGTTAGACCACACCATAGATGGATGCCTACGTACTCCCATGTACGGGGGAGATCAGGTTTACGTAGTTCACGTTTGGTGAGCTTTAAAAAGTTGTATCTGATGATCGCTGAACCATTGAAAATGTTTTATGATTTTTTGTAAGGGTTAGGCCGTACCATAGATGGCTGCCTACGTACTCCAATGTGTAGGGGAGATCAGGTTTACATAGGTCACGCTTGGTGAGCCCTGATTTGATTTGATTAATTTTTTTTGTGCAGGATGTTTACTGCCAGGGTTCAGACATAGTATCTTTTGACAAAGTCTGAATTGATAAGTTGGGGAAATTCTTCACCGTCCATTTTTTACAATATAAGGGTTCCTCCGAATAACACGTCATGGATAATGAAAGGGTCTTCCCAGTTCAAGGCGAATTTTCCTTTGGTTGCATCTTGATTGGAGATTACCTTTTTCAGCACCATGTTTATTTCTTTGAACTGCCAAAGACGGACCTTCTTGTTGTAGGATCGAGTAATCCTTTGTTAATATAACTGACCATGGGTTCTTGTTCTAATTTGTAGGGAGAAATTAAATTTATTCTTTTATTTATTTTGATTTATTATATTTTATAACTTGAGCCTCATTTTTTTGAATTATTAATTATTTGTCTTAATAAATGTTTTATTATGTTATAAAATATTTTGTATTCTAATTATTGGTCTTGATGAATGTTTAATTTTTTTTGTTTTGTATTTAAATGATTTAAGTGAAAATTGAGAATGAATAGAATTGACACCAACTTGCACTCAGTTGATGAAATGTGAATTTTAAGGACGATTTTGACATTCGATGATAACTTGAAGGGATAAAAATGTCATTCAACCTTTAAAAATCTTAAGAGTTTAAGAGTAAGAAACCAAAATATCTATGTGAACGGACTCTAATGGTGGTAAAGTGTATGGGAAGAAAGAGAGAGAATATTCGGGATAAGAAGACAAGCGTGAGAGAAGAAAAATAGACAAAAAAGATAAAAAGAAAGACAAAAAGGAAACTACTACAAAAACAGCGTTGTGCTAATCTTTATTGCTGTGTTGATATATTAATTCTCAAAAAATATCTAACAAATAGTCATATTACACGCAAATATAAGTAAAAATAAAATACTCAAAATTAATGAATATACATTTCTTACCCGAATAGCCACAATTAACATCACCTCTAATGAAATACCATGAGCAACAACCTTAACAACAGCATAACCTTAACAACAGGACAACCTTAACAGCAACATAATGAAATTGATCAAAATTTATGTACAAAATAACCTACATAGCCAGATGAAAGAAGAGAGATTTTAAAAAATGTAATTAAAAGTGATATTGGGGTAAAAATTCTTGTACTTAACTGCAACAAATTTGGCCCATAATATAATGTAGAGAGAGATAAAACTAATCTTGTATTATGTTTTCTTTTCTATATTTATAGCAGAGATGTCCTCTATATATATATATATATATATATATATATATATATATATATATATATATGATAACAACTAAAGCTAAAATCAAGCAGTCAAATATTCTAATGAGATGATTGTGGAAATTCAAAAACAATATCTAATCCAATTGCTAATTATTAGCTAGTGTTGATATCCCCCCGCAAGCCAAAGGGTATTCTGGAAGACACTTTGACCTTGTTTCGGTTGTACAAAAAATGGTTGGTTGGTAGTGGTTTGGTGAGAGTGTCGACAACATTATCTTGAGAGGAAACAATCTGAATAGAGATGTATTTGTTCGCAACCATTTCACGAACAAAGTGGTAATCAATCTCAATGTGTTTCGTACCGGTATGGAACACAGAATTGGAAGTAAGGTAAGAGGCACCAAGGTTATCACACCACAACACAGGTAAGTCATGAAGGGGCAGTCGCAACTCCTTGAGTAGGGAACAAAACCATTTTAGGTTTATCCCAGGTTGCTGATGAAAGCCTTTGGCAATAAGACGTGCTTTGTATCGGTCAAGAGAGCCATCAGTGTGGGTCTTAATATGAAAGACCCACTTATTTTCGATAATATTCATGTGAGGAGATTTAGGAACCAATGTCCAGGTTTGATTTTTGAACAAGGTAGTGAGTTCATCTAGCATTGCTTGACGCCAAACAGGACTATGATTTGCTGTTTGGAATGAGGTAGGCTCAGTGGTGGATACGAAAAATAGTGTGAGCTTGTTTATGAGAGTGAAGAGCCATGGGGTGGATTTGGTGTAAAGACGATGATTGTGTAGCAGAATTACTAGGAGAAGAATCGGATGAAGAAGCAAATGCAGGCATATAAGAGGAATTTGTAGCGTAGTATTGGACGAGGAGGATTGGACAGGAGGTGAGAAAGAGTTTGGTGCGGGCAGTTGTGAGATGGACATACATTGGGTGGACAGAGATTGGGATTGATCAGAATGTGAGGATTGAGAAACAAGAGGAGGGAGAGTATGAGCATAAATGTCACTTAAGGGGATAGTCTGATGAGGTTGGATGGACGAAGAAGAAGAGGCAATGTGAGAATATTGCAGAAAAGCAGGCAGTTGTTCGCCAGACTGTCCGAATTGAGTCTCATGGTGTAAGACCCCAACTTTTTTGAATAAAGATTAATTTCTCTCGAAATATATTTTTGAATATTATGGTGTGGATATAATATAATGTTATAGTTGTGGGTAATATTTACAAATTTTTCAAAGTAAGCAAGTGGTTATATAATATTCGATTGGTCGGTGAATATTCGTACGATGGCACAATAATTGGTGGACCCCACAACTGAAGTATTGTCGTAGTTAGAAAATGACATAATTATCTTTTTATAAAAATAACGGCGGAAGTTTTACCGTTAAACTGTTGAACTACCCGGTAGTAAAAGTACAGTAATACGTGTGGTTGCATAGTAGCACACGGTATTGATTATTGATGCTTACGTGAGAAGTCACTCAGTTATACTCAATTATTGCTACAGTAATTGCTGCATCATATCTCTCATATTATTGATTCGATTATTGTCACGGTATCATCTGCGTTATATGATATATTATTAAATCAATAATTGAGACAACAAAGTTATTCATATTATTAAATTGCAATATTTACAATGTCCAGAAGTTCTGTCAAGGAGAGATTTGGTCATCTAGTTGCGCGCCAATAAGGAGAAATCCTTATCGAAAAGCCCCTTCTTTCCTGGGAACGACCTGGTTGTTAAATATTGTGAGTTTTAATATTAATGATGAATAAGTTCATGTTGATTAAAGATGAAATTGATAGTTCCATTGTGTTAGAATTATTAGTATTAGTGAAAATCGACATTTATTTCGATATTAATTGATGTCTGGAAGTTATACTGAGTAATTAACCGGATAAATGAGCAATTAATTTCTATTAATTCACATGATTATAACTATTTATTCACATGTGTGTACTATTGATTCACATTCTTGTACTATTAGGGGAGTTGGTGCAAGATTGATAATACTTGCATGACTAAGTTAAAAATGGAGGTATAGATGGAGGTACTATACTGTAATTCGTATTTTCACATGATTATAACTATTAATTCATATGATTGAACTATTGATTCACATTATTTACTATTAGGAGAGGTGGTGCAAGTTTGATAATACTTGCAGGACTAAATTAAAAATAAAAGAAAAGTTGAAGGTATTGTACTGTAATATTTCGAGCCCCAAAACGTGCAATTATCGAAACTATACTTTCCTATAAATAGAAGCTCATTCTTCCTTCATTTCTCACCAATTCACTAAAGCTATAGAGCAATTATTAAATAGAGAAATTATAGAGAGAAAGAAGAAGAGAAATCTTCTACCTCTCTACTCCAAATATCCGATTTCTTTCTAAAGTAAGGGGTATTATTTCTTTTCGTATTCATGAAGAGAGCTTACATTATTCCATTCTTTATTATTATGTTGGAATAACTCGCATGCATGCAATCACCGCATACATGATGAAATTCTTCATTATTCCATTCTTTATTATTATGTTGGAATATCATATGCATGCGGATTACTTAGACACGGTTCCATTCTTTATTATTCATTGGAATAACTCGTCATGCATGCGATCTATCGCATGCAAGGTGAATTCTTTGTTATTCCATTCTTTATTATTCGTTGGAATATCCCGTCATGCATGCGGATTACGCTACACCGGGTTCCATTCTTTATTATTACATTGGAATAAACATGCATGCGATCTATCGCATGCATGGTGAATTCTTTGTTATTCTATTCTTTATTATTCTGTTGGAATATCATGTCTGTGCGGATTACGCATGACCTGGTTCCATTCTTTATTATTCTGTTGGAATAACCTATCTATGTCGATTATCACATGCATGGTGAATGATCCTTCGTATTCATTCCTTACTAAATTGTGAAAATGATCTGTCTACGTGGATTACCGCATGGCAGGTGAAAATCCATTTGCACTTTCATTTATTCTATGATACTCATTTGGTTAAAGTTTTGGCTTCTATACTCCATGAAATTAGTAGAATATCCTGAATATTTGCGCTTCATCTGGTATCTTTTCATGGAAATATTCTTCTAAGCATTCTTGAATTTTCCTCCATAAAGCAGTATCCTGTTAACAATTTGGACGTAATTGATTTCAAGATAAATTAACTTATAAATCTTTAAAATTTATTCTTGAACTTGTTTTATGGAATTATTATGTCATTGTCATCATCCTCATGCTTATATTATGATGAAGGTCATCTTTGGCTTACGTGCATAGATGGACTTGGTATGATTATGACCAGGGATTATTCGGTATAATCATGACCTGTAATGTTATAAATGATGTGGTAAAAGTCCTCGTAGCTTTGTAGTGCATTGATGGGACGATTTTTGGTATGATTATGACCAAGGATTATTCGGTATAGTCATGACCATTGATGATTTAATGAATATCCTTGGCCCGTAGTGCGAGGATGACTTCGATGATGTGGTTTATTTATTGTCGAGTCTCACCGATAAAAATTGATGAAAATATTTTAAATCATAGAAGATAGTAGATATCATGCTCTACTTGACTCTTCTAATGGATTGCTTATTCATTGCAGATTAAACTTGATGTCTATTGTATTTTATCAGTTTAACATTGTTGAAGACTAATGATAATTTATTCTGCATTATCTTAGTCATAATATTTCTTACTGGGCTAGTTGAGCTCACCCTTTCTTTCATTGTTCTCTTCAAGAAATGAGAACGTAGCCGAGACTAGTTGGGGAATGGAGTGACAGTCCAGATGATAGCATTAGTAGTCCTCACTATTCTGTTAAATAGTGTGATAATAAATTTAATGAGGACTCCATTGAGTGTGGATATTGTCTAGATGACAATATTCTTATTAAAACTCTTAGATTATGTTTTGTCGTATTTTACACGACTGTTGTATAATTAATTTGTATTTGAATTTTGTACCATGTATTCGGTGACTCAAGATGGGTGATATATACCTATTTTGGGGGCGTCACAGTTGGTATCAAAGCTTAGGGATATGTTCCCTGGCTGAGATGTGAGACAAGAACTAGGAGGGGAGAGACGGGGAATTCCTTCGCTAGTATGACCTACCTAAGTTTATTTGGTATTTAATTGGTCGGTCGAGTATAGGGATAATATGTGATATGTTAATTAACCCTTGTTTTGTGGCGAGATTTGAAAATGGCATCCAAAAAATGTTGAGATAAACAATGAAGCACATGAGACCGTTGAGTCACCACAGATTAATGCCCAAGATAATGTGCAACAGGAAGACAATAATCCTCATGTGAACAATAACACCGATGAAATGGTGAATGACGGGATGTTTAGAGGCTTTATGCAATTCATGCAACATCAGGCTAACGCGGCTCCTATCCAAAATGCAGGTGGAAACACTGACAACTCTCGGACGGTCACCGTTAAGCAGTTCAAGGAGATGGGACCACCGGAGTTTTTTGGAGAGCCAAAACCTCTTAAGGCGGAGACGTGGATAAAGCAGATCAACAAGATATTTGATGTCTTGTGATGCTCGAGGAGCAAAAGGTTCCCTTTGCCACCTTCATGTTGCGAGTAGAGGCCGACATTGGTGGGAATCAGAAGCGACTTAACTCGCCGACTCAAAATGTCTTAGGAGAAGTTCCAAGAGCTGTTTAATGACAAGTACTTTCCTGAAAGTATTCGTCACATGAAGGAGGTAGAGTTCATCAAGCTTGAGCAAAACAATATGACCATGGCGCAGTACGAAGCTAAGTTTGTCGAGTTATCTCAGTTTGCGTCCCACTTGGTTGATAATGAGGAGAGAATGACACGGATGTTTCTAAGAGGTTTAAAACTGTAACGCCCCGAAATCCGGTCTATTTTCACATCCGGATTCCGTACGTCGCGATCTCATCTTCTTCTAAACATACATCATTATATATTTAAATATAACAACATACATCCTCAAATCTCAGGTTCTAAAACCTTAAAACCTCTTTCATTCCAAATAATGATAATTACATTATTCTTTACATCTTGTACAAGTGACTTTTATCCGCCACCAAGGATACATAAATGTTCATTAAACTATTCTATAGTTTAATTCTATCATTCTATATTACAAGTCTTCATTTGATCTTCACGCTCATTCATCTAATGAATGGCACTTCTTCTGGATACCGATCAGCTTGATCTTTACGGGATCCTTAAGTTCTTTCTAACATCGTTCGCTGAAAATGTTTTTATTTAAAGCAAGTGTGAGCATTCAATTGCTCAGCAAGTCATAGCAGTTGAACAAACAACTTTAAGAATTCAAACATTCTTGTAAGACTTCAATAACCGAACAAAGGTTATGAAGCAGCTTGAATAATAGGAATAATCTCGATTCCTATCATTTTAAAACATTAGTTACATTCCCTTTGAAATACTTTCATTCTCTACTCTCTTTCATACACATTCTGTCTGGCTAGAATCAATAGAACAGACTTAACAATAATGGTTCATGTATAAACAGAACATGCTCATATTGAACAGTTCAATCACAGAACAGTTCATATCATAGAAACACCGAAGTGTTCACATTGTGGCACAAGGCCTCATATATTCTAACACCTTATACAAATATCACACATTTGCACATAGACAGAACTTCTCAAGTTCAACATCTGAGAAGTTTAGAAACTAACATTCATTTAAAATATGAATGAAGTTAGGAAACTTGCCTTACGCACAGCTACAACTTATAGTTTACGCTGAACTGCTCATTCCAATTCCTATGTAGCACATAAGGAAATAACACATACACCAATTAGTCATATACTTGACTTACACATTGGTTTACTTAACTTTACTTCTTAGGGTTCGCGTTCTTACAAACTAAGTTTATGCGACCAACTTCATTTACCGGTTAACGGCTTCATGACATACGGAGATGTCTTACTCAATACATTCATCATCTTTGATGATTTACATTCTTATCTTCTTCTTATAACTCTCCTAGGACTCAGCACACATCGTGTCTCTGCTAGTAGTCCATATGATACTCTGAGTGGTTTCCCACAAACAACCAACAAACAAGTTCCCGTCTCATCTACACTGCCCATAACAGTGAGTTAGATCGATTGCTAGTTTTGTATATACCTTCACTCTCTGAAGGAATTGTTTAGCCCAGCTCCCATATGTCAACCATCAAAGGTTACGATTGTACTACAACCTAAATTCATCTTAACTTACCCGAACTATTAAACTATAATGTTCGTTAAGTCAATTTCTTATTCCTTATGGCTTTCTGGCAACTAAATGCCATACCTCAAGATTCATTCTTTATCGTCTAAGTCATACAATCTTTCTTATACTCAGGACGATCATTAAATAATCATTCTACGCATTTATAGCGTTAAGCATTTTACGTTACCTTATTCTTATTTTACAATGTCCGATTCATTCGACTCAGAACGTCATCCAAGTTATAAACATCAACTCAGCTTCTTTACGTTATACGCACTTGTCTTTAATTTAGCTTCTTCACCATTCACAGGTTTAATCACTGATCTTCATTACTCTACGGTCAAACCATACAAGGAGTGTAGGTCATACCCGTTTAATATTCGCGTACACTTAACCTTTACGTCGGTTCAAGTGTTCAACGCTTATATTTCATTCTAACATTCTCATCCGACTCACATTCGGCTTTCATTAATCTTATTACCGTTCGCTACGGCTTTCGTGATAATTCATATCTTACTTACTACTCCCGCCAACGTCTAAGTCATACAACCAATGTATACTTAGAACGTTCGCTCAATGTGAATACGATTCACGAGGATCGTTTATGTATTCAACATTTACGTTACTTGCCTCTTAATTATATTCAACCTTCATCTAAGGTTTTAATTACTTTCACTCATTACTCATCACCTGAACCCCATGTTCATTATTCTTTCCTAATTTCAAAGCCATACGGTTCGTTGTATGCTAAGACCGATCGTTCATCGCAACAACGTTGCGTTCACATCGTCTAAACTCTTTACATTCATCTCTCATGACCATGACATAACATCAAAATGTTATTCAGTACTCTAGTCAATCAACGTTTAAGGAATCACAATTATAGCAATTCCTCACGTTCGTTTCATTGTGACTACAGTTTCCCGGATATTGGTTCCGTAACCCGCGTCTACATTCTTTATCTTTTAATCTCATTTAATCTTTTCACTCAACCTTCTTCAAAGGCTTAATACACTTAATTAGGTGTTACATTAGTTAAACTTTAAGTTCATATTTCTTTCTTGCACATCCCCCAGTAATTGAACAATAAAAATCTCATTTACGGGCATCAGACTTTGATCGGTCTTTGCGGGCGCCACTCTCTTCACTAAGACTCGTGTCATGGCCATGAAAGTTAGCGATGTCGACTCTACGGTCTAGCACTACAGTGCCACCTTACAAGGCATGGCTGGCGCCGCGGCTCCAAGCCCTAATCTTATAAAATTTTCTAAGTGTTAACTTCATTTTGAGACGCTGACTTTGAAATCTCATATCTTATTCGTAATAACTCAGAACGAGGTCGTTCCAAAGCCATTTTCTTCCTTATCTTATGTACTTCGATTACCCTCGGACAGAACTTTGTTCTGATTCCATTAACATGCCATTCAATTGGCTTAATCTACGCTCTTCGTTCATTTTACGTTATTAACGCTCTTCGTTCGTTCGTCCATAATTCGGTCATCTGAACTCGAAACTCATTCGTTCTTGAGTCCATGACTCATGTTTTATACGTTCTCTTACATTCTTATGAAACCCTAAATGTTTTGGTTCATTTACTAACTTTCTAATTCTCGTTCTTCTTTTACGAAATTTTTGCCATAACTTCGTTATAGCTCAGTTTTAATTCGTTCTTCATGAACGTTTCTACTGTTCCTAACCAAGCAATAAGCATCTAACTTATACACGATGGTTTTAAACTTGTCCATCAACAACAATTATCCTACGATTGTTTTAAATTTGTCCATCAACAACGTTCTTCGCGTTCTTCGCGTGTTCTTCATTTTTAATCTATATTTTGGATTACGATTTTACTTTTCCTTGGAATTTGATGTTGTAGAACATCATTCCTTACTTATTTGACCTACTCATTAATAAGATTCATTCGGATCGCTCAAAATCCTTGGTTTGGTAATTAATTTACTTTGATATAATCAACAGGTAAAGGAATCTTCTAGTTCTTTAAGGGATGTTCATGAGAGTTTAATTTCAATAATTCGATGCATCATTATTGATCCTGGATGATCAATATAATCATGCCAAATCAAAAAAAAAACCTTTGGATCTAAACACTTCGGGTGTATTACACACTTCTGGTGTATTGCAACATTTGTTTCAATTGTTCTCATTGTAGTATAATATATCTTATAAGAGAAAATATACAATTTTTCTAATATGAGTTTCTAGCCTGATACTATTGAAGTAACATATATAAATAAAAATCTTCACTGCCTTTGTTATTGGTTTTAATAATATAACCATTATAATGTATATTCTTAAAATTGAGCAAATTTCTGCTTGCTTCAGAAGAATACAAAGTATCGTCAATACAAAGTCTTGTGCCCTTAATTTGGTAACATTATAATCGCTCTTCCAGAGACATCAATTAAGTTTGATGAATAATAGCTCTTCTACAACCTTTAATTAAATGTGATGAGCTTCTGGCCCATACATCTTCATACATGTAAAACATAAATTAAACAATTATTACTTAAAACATAAATAAAACATATTAAAATAAAAATACTTACTATAATAAAAATAATTGATTGGTATGAACATTTCCATCAACATCCTCAAGATAATCAGAGACATCAAAATGAGTTATATCCACTCTATTTGGAAAGTCAAGATAATTCATGTGATCTTCAAGATCATTATGATCATTAAAATTTGTTTCAATTACCTTCCTTTTTTCTTTTATGGAGGCATGGTACAAATCTACCAAATGTTTAGAAGTACAACATGTACATTCTCTTTTCTATATTAATTATTCCTTTCACGCCCACGACCACAACCATAATTTTCTCTATGTTTATCAAATGAGGTTCCATTCACTTTAGGGAATGGAGTAGAACCAATCGAACGAGATTGGTAATTTTTCAGCAAAAACTCATTATTTGTTCAGCCACTAGAAGAAATGATATCACTTCTAAGAATATAATTTCCTTTATCGCTTCAAGGAATATATTATGAACTTACACTCACAATTTTGCTACTGCATGAGCATATCCGAGGCATGAAAATATAGTAAATATTTTTTCTAACATGTCTTTATCAATATTTTTTTTCATGAAGATGATGGCGAATAAAACTAATTGATTTTGCATGATCCTGCATGGATGCATGTTTGTCAATCTTAATTATATCTCCAAAGTTGTCTTTATATGAATATCAGTATCAAGAATCCATGACAAGTAATTCTTTCTCGATATATATATCAAGGACAACAAATTCAAATTTATAAGATTTGACATCTATATAAATATATAAATACAAAAATAACTAAGTATAAATTTATAAGAAGACAATAAAAATATTTACCCTTCTCTAGTCACTTTCAAAGTGGGAGAATTGGGAGGTGGAATGATAATTTGTTTATACTAATACTACTACTACATCACAAAAGTAGTGTACTTACGTAATTTGTATTTTCAGAAACTTCAGAGTTGCCCATTATTATTATTGTCTCGCATGTCTTTTGTTAAACAAAATATTTATATATATATCAAATTTAATTGTAATGAAAAGATACTTACAGTTAGTTGAGAGAACCTTTTTTTTTCTTCCCAAAATTGAGTAGAGAATCGTGTTGATAATGTGTTATAAAAATATACTCCCTCTGTTCCTAATTATTTGACGTTTTAGAGGTGGACACAAGAATTAAGATAATGATTGAAAAGCATTAAATATAGTACTCAATTGTCTATAATACCCTTAAATCTTTTGTTGGGATAAGGAGAGTTTTGTTGGGATAAGGAGATAGAAAGAGAGAAAGAGTTTAAAATATCAAAAAAATAGGAGAAGTAATGAGGGGTAATTTTAGAAAAATTGTCATTAATTCTCCTAGATTTGAACAAACGTCAAATAATTAGGGACGGAGGGAGTACTAAATATTAAGAATAATGATGATTAGTGGAAAAAAAGAGAGCATTCTCATTGTATTTGTATAACTCTCCCATTCTCTTGACAATACTTCTTTTATAAGCACATGTACATAAATACTTGGAAGTTTCAAAACTCATAGGTCATAGGATTTTCAAAGCTTAAAGGATATGAGAGTTTCAAAGCTCAAAAGTCATTACAATAAAAAAGGGTAGGAATGTATCTAGACATACACACACTATGTATAATTTTATAACAAATGTATCTTTAATTTTGTAACGAATATAATATATTTACAAGTGTTCAATTATTTTACTTCTAGTGGTAGTTTCACATCAGCTCAATTAAAATATCATAACTCATAATTGCCACAATTATTATCTTAAGTCTGATTACTAAGAATTGTGGAGTTGTTGAACTTTTCAAATTCAAAATCCTTCACAAATATTAGAGAAAGATTATACAGAATTTGTGTATAAAAATGTACAACGAGCTGATGAATAGAAATTTTAGAAAGAGAAAGTATATACAAATTTGAGAGAGAGACAAAGCGTATACAGATTTTAGAGAGAAAAAGTGTAATCTGTTATAAAATTATAGTGGACGTCTAGATTCATAGGATATCTAGATTCATTCTTATCTTGTAACTCCCATGTTCATGAGTTATAAAACTCATGACCTTTGAGTTTTATAACCTCCTAGTATTGATGTTAGTACATATATAAAGAATATCATTTGTAAAGTGAATGTGATATACAAGAAGATTATGCAAACTCTCTCTTTTCTCTAATCATCCTTGTTCTGGTCATTTTTGTTCATAATATTAGTTATCTTTTATAAAACGTTATCAGCACGAGTCTCTAATATTTCAAGTTGTGATACTATACTAGTTTCATCTTTTCAAAACTCAAAGATCCAATTTTCAGATGCTTCACGAAAAATATAAAGAAAAGTTCTGTATATCTCCATATGTGAAGTTCAATAGCCGAGTAGAACTGGAAGTTAAATCTTCAAGACTAGAAAAGAGGTTGGTTATTTTTGCTGCAATAATATACTTGTCAGTTTTCAATTTTAGTTATTTATTTCACGACTTAAAATGCTCCACAAGATCTTAACAAATATGATACCCATATATATTTTGACATAAGTTAACACAGTAGGAATATATGAATTTCATGTGTCAATATTTTATTTTTGAAGAATGGAGTAAGTATGATTTCGCAGTGTTCAATCCCCACTATGCTTACAAGTGAACATGCTCTTGCTAGGAGAAAATTTACTATACATATCTAAATATGCATTTACATAGTCTTACCATGTTTTTGGAATCCACCCTGTACTACACTTGGATTAACACTAAAGTTGTTGCATGGTCATGATTTGATTAATGATAAAAAAGTGTAAGAATGATTTTTTTTATTATTATTTATTTAGTATATCAGTGTATTTTGATGTATTGTCATTATAAAATATGTTAATATATTCTTATAATGATATATGTGCTTTTTAGGTATACACTTAGTAATATTTTATAAATTTGGGAGTTGAAAGTTTGAGATTTATATTCTTCAAAGCCTTCGAGAGAAAGAAATCTAGGAATAGGTGGATTCTCCACTTCTGATATTCCCTCTAGAATCTTAACCACAAGTCTCATTTCAAATGCATGCAAGTTTAATAGATGAGTTTTCACTCATTGCATTTCATTCTATACTTACTAATTTTTTTTTTGCACTCACTTCCAACTATAAATATGCAGACATGATTGTTAGTTTTTGTTCGATTGCCAAATCTATTTCTGTCATGTTATACTTGATTCACGATTCTACCTTGCAATATATATAGAGAGAAATATATAAATATTTGTTCATATGTTTATACACATGTGAATAGTTATATGTCGATAGTTATAATAATTTAAATTTCTAATAATTTTTGATATTTTTTGTATGAAGTTACAATGATAAATATACTTAGTAGTGTTGGTTTATTATTTAGTTTTAGTGGAAAAATTTAGTTTCGCATTTTACTGCATTTCTATAAATTGTTTCATTATAATTAAATCTAAACATATATAATTATTTAATTTGATGGGGAATATGTTTAGTTATTTAATATTCAAATTTTATAAATTTGAATTTGTTGCCCTTGATTTATATCGAGCAAGAATTATTTGTAATGGAATCTTGATGCTGAGATTCATAAAAAGGCAAAGAACCTTGGAGATACAATTAAAGTTGGCAATCATGCATCCCTGCAGGATCATGCAAAATTAATTATTTTTATTCGCTAGCATCTCCATGAAAAAAAATATTGATAAAGGTACATGTTAGAAAAAATATTTACTATATTTCATGTCTCGAATATACTCATGTAGTAGCAATATTGTGAGTGTAAATTAATAATATATATTTCATGCCTCGAATATGCTCCTGTAGTAGCAATATTGTGAGTGTAAATTCATAATATATTCCTTGAAGCGATAAAGGAAATTATATT
This sequence comes from Panax ginseng, assembly GCA_020205605.1. Classification (NCBI taxonomy): domain Eukaryota; kingdom Viridiplantae; phylum Streptophyta; class Magnoliopsida; order Apiales; family Araliaceae; genus Panax; species Panax ginseng. The sequence goes on from CM035128.1 coordinate 133,495,094, forward strand.
CCTAAAAGTGATATCATTTCTTCTAGTGGCTGTACAAAATAATGAATTTTTGCTGAAAATCCAACAATCTCGCTCGACCGATTCTATTACATTCCCTGAAGTGAATGGAACCTCATTTGATAATCATAGAGAAAATTATGGTTGTGGTTGTGGTAGTGGACTTGAAAATAACAATCAATATATAAAAGGGAATGTACCCATCGTACTCCTAAACATTTGGTAGATTTGTACCAAGACTCCATAAAAGAAAAAGAAATTGAATGATCCTGAAGATCCCATGAATTATTTTGATTTTTCAAATGGAGTGGATATAACTAATTTTGATATCTATGGTTTCCTTGATGATATGTTGATAGAAATGTTCATACCAATTAATTATTTTTATTTCATTATATTATGACATTATAATAAGTATTTTTATTATATGTTTTATTTATGTTTCAAGTAATAAAGTTAAATTTATGTTTTTCATTTATGAAGTTGTATGGGTCAGAAGCTCATCAAACTTAATTAAAGGCTCTAGAAGAGCGATTATTCATCAAACATAATTGAAGACTCTTGAAGAGTGATTATTCATCAAATTTAATTAAAGTCTCTGGAAGAGTGATTATAATGTTTTCAAAGGGCAAAAAACTTTGTATTGATGATTCTTTATATTCTTCTAAGACAAACAAAAATTTGCTCAGCTTTAAGGATATACGTTATAATAGTTATCATATTGAAATCAATAACGAAGGCAATGAAGAATTTCTTTATATTACTTCAATAGTATCGGGCCAGAAGCTCATATTGGAAAAATTGTATATTTTCTCTTTTGGGTTATATTATACTAAAATGAGAATAGTTGAAATAAATGTTGTAATACACCAGAAGTGTGCAATACACCAGATGTGTTTGGATCCAAATATTTTTATGATTTGGCATGATCATCTAGGATCAATAATGATGTATTGAATTATTGAAAACTCCCATGAACATCCTTTAAAGAACCAGAAGATTCATTTACCTGTTGATTATATCAAAGTAAATTAATTACCAAATTATCACATTTAATTATTGTTATTTGGTGTTCATCTTCTAAGAAAGAATTTAGAGTGATATTTTTAAGGTATATTTTGAGGATTGTTATTTTAATAGTCTTCCCACCATTAGGGGGAGAAAAGTCATTGCCTGAAGCACGACGTGAGATCATTGCCTGAAGCACGACGGGAGATTAATTGGAATGTTTCAACGTTATTTAATCTTGATCCTTATACAAATCAATATAAACTAGAAGTTCAAAGGATAATTCATTTGCAATGAATTGCAAATTAATTACCAGAATTATTTATCGATAATAAGAAAATAGTGATCTCACATTATAGCTGTTAATACTCTCGTAGAGATTGAAGTCCATGTAGGACAATCAGTTAATAAATAAAAAAATTGAATTAAAGCCACACCTGAAGCGTGGAAGATCTATCGGTGTTAAAAAATAAAATTTCCCAGAAGAAGAAAATACAAGAAAAATAAGTTGCAGCCTATAAAAAGGCTATACCCATGAAACAGGCTACAAAATTTATCAACCTATCCAAAACTTATGAATAAAAATCTCCTGTACATAAAACTCTTGAAGAGTTATTTCCTGAAGAGGATGAGTTATCCCATGAAGAGGATCAAGTACCTGAAAATAACGAGATCTCGATACATTATGTATATACAGGAGACGTATATATTGGATAGAAATAAAATCGTTGTCGATAACATATTTTCATATAAATTTGCTATGGATATTACCAGAAGTAATGATCATATATATGAACCACAAATCGTTGATGAATGTAGAAATATTTGGCCAATGTGGAAAGAGGCGATTCAAGCAAAATTAAATTCACTAAGTAAATGTGAAGTCTTTGGACTTGTAGTCCGAACACCTAAAGGTGTAATGCTTGTTGAATACAAATGGGTATTTGTACGAAATAATAAAAATGAAATTATATAGTACAAAGTGCAACTTGTAGCACAAGGTTTCTTCGCAGAGACATGGTATTAATTATGAAGAAACATATGCTCCTGTAATGGACACAGTTACATTCAAATTTTTAATTAGCTTGGTAGAAAGAGAAATTAATAGATGTTGTTACATCATATCTGTATGGATCATTATATAATTATATATACATGAAAATCTCTAAAGGATATAAAATGCCTGAAGCATATAATTCTACATCTAGAAATATGTATTCTATTAAGCTACAAAGATCTTTATATAGGTTAAAGCAATCCAGATGCATATTGTGATATAATCTCCTAAGTGAATATCTTTTGAATGAAGGATTTGAGAATAATCCAATTTATGCATGCATTTTTATCAAAAGATCATAATCTGGATTTGTTATTATTATTGTATTTATTGATGAAAGATCTTGCTCCAGAAGAGTTGATAAAAACAACTAATTTAAGATGAAAGATATTGGTAAGCCAAATTTTTGTCTTGGCCTACAAATTAAACTATGAAATTCTTGTTCATCAATCAACATACACAGAAAAAGTCCTGAAGTAACTTTTCATGGATAATGATTATCCTTTGAGTACTCCAATGATGGGTTGGTCACTTGATATCAAGAAAGATCCGCTTTGACCACAAGAAAATAATAAAGAAACTCTTGATCTTGAAGTACCATATCTTTGTGAAATTGGTGTTTTGGTCCTGAAGTACTATTTCTTAATGTAATTGGTACTTTGATGTATCTTGCAAATTTGACAAGACCTGATATAACATTTGCTGTTAACTTACTAGCAATGTATAGTTATGCACCAACTCGAAGATATTGTAATGAAATTAAACATATTTTACGTTATCTTCGTGAGACTATTGATTTGGGATTATTTAATCCAAATGGTGATAGAACCAAGCATATTGAACCAAAATCATTTTATACACATGAGCCCCAGAAGAATGGCAGTATTGATCATGTGATAATTTGGTTGATATATTCATTAAGTCATTACCAACTATGATTTTGAAGAAGATGGTGCACAATATTGGCATACTTCGACTTAATGATATTTTTACCATGAACAATGGAAATTCTATGTACTTATGAAGGGGAGTAAAAAGGATATGTGCTGATTGTACTCTTTTTCCTTCGCTAAGATTTTTTCCCACTGGGTTTTCCTTTGCAAGGTTTTAATGAGGCAATCCCAAGGCACTAGAAGTTATACAAGAATATTATACTCTTTTCCTTCGCCAAATTTTTTCTCACTGGGTTTTTATTTGGTAAGGTTTTTAACGAGGCATATTCTTAGAAAATTGCTACAAAAGAACTCCATCCATTATGTATGAAGACAATGTTGCATGTATAGCTCAATTAAAAGGAGGATACATCAAAGGAGATAGAACAAAGCATATCTCACCGAAATTCTTTTTCACACATGACCTTGATAAGTGTGGTGACATTGATGTTCAACAAATTCGATCAAAAGATAATCTAGCAGATTTGTTCAGCATAGCATTACCAACTACAACGTTTGAAAGATTACGTTGCAATATTGGAATGCGACAACTGAAGAACTTAAGGATACATTCATGAGGGGAAGCTAATACGCGCTGCACTCTTTTTTTCTTAACCAAGGTTTTTTCCCATTGGGTTTTTCGTGGTAAGGTTTTTAATGAGGCAGTTTTCAATGCGTATGGCTATACAATAGACATCCAAGAGGAAGTGTTATAAAATTATAGTGGATGTCTAGATTCATAGGATGTCTAGATTCATTCTTATCTTGTAACTCCCATATTCATGAGTTATAAAACTCATGACCTTTGAGTTTTATAACCTCCTAGTATTGATGTTAGTACATATATAAGGAATATCATTTGTAAAGTGAATGTGATATACAAGAAGATTATGCAAACTCTCTCTTTTCTCTAATCATCCTTGTTCTTGTCATTTTTGTTCATAATATTAGTTATCTTTTATAAAATAATCAAATTTTAGAAAGAAAATATAATCATATTTTAGGGAGAAAAAAATGTTACAGATTTTAGAGAAAGTTTAAAGAACATTAGAGATGGTGTGTAAAAAAAAAATTGAGAGAGAAAATTTAAAAATTTTAGAGTATAAAAATATTTAGAGAGAGGAAAAATGTATAAAACATTAGACATAGAAGGTAAGGAATATAAAAATTAAATATTATAAATAATTTATTTAATTAGACCATAATAATGGTAAGCTTAAAATTTGAAATATGGGTTGCCTTATATTTGGTCCATAATTATATAGTTTCAACCCATACAACACATATTAAAAATAGGTAATATGATTTTAGTTTTTAAGTAAAACTATAACCAAAATTTATAAAGCAAAATTAACTCGTAACTCTATTTTGTAAGACCTAATCGTTAGTACTCCATACCTAAAATTGACTATGAAATGTTAAATAGTCAATCCATCTTGTACCTTCCATTTTAAGATTCATAGAATAAGATTATATATATATATATATATATATATATATATGGGATTCCATCCACAAAGAATCCGGTTGTTGAGGGCAACCCCCTTTATTCGCCACAAACTCAGTGGCTTGTTACTTAGTTTTTTTTTTTTTTTATAAGTCATTATAAGTTTTAGCTACTTTTGCATTAAAAGAGGTCTTCCCAACAACCTAGTTCTTATAACTCATATATATATATATATATATATATATATATATATATATATATATATATATATATAAAGGAATATTGTGGTACACACTGTTAATGGTGTATAGAAATAAGAATCTTGCCATTCTTACAAAAACTAATACACAAAATGATGTATTAAAATTAAATTAGTGGATAATTGATCATATATGGATAGGTTCAGTTATTGTAACCAATTAAAATAATACATATTATTTTGTATCTTCTTTTTGTAATAATTTTTTAATCACAGTAATATTAATATTTTTGAAATAAAGTTAGAATTATTCTCCTAAAAAATAACATTAAGTTTGAAAACTTTGAATTTTCTCTACGATCGTAATGGTGCATACGAGAATTTTTTTGATTGCACCATATATAATGGTGTGCTTGTCAGGGGCGGATGCAGGATTCTTCGCAAACGTGGGCACTCTTATAATTAAATAAAAAATAATAATTAAATTCATCAAATATAAATTTCAATTATAAATACATAAAAATCTCTGCTAAATTATTTTTTAATACTTTATTTCTTAAACTGAGACATAATTAATTGATTCTTGAGGATGTTTATCAGAAGAAAATTCGAACCGATTACATTAAGTAATGTTAAATCTTGAAAAATATTTATCCATATATCTATTCATAATTTTTTAAAATATCAAATACAAATTCGCAACATAATAAAAAATTAAATAACACATTTAACATAAACAAATCAAACATCCACTAGTACAGTTCTAAAACAAAATTATATAATCACAATTCACAAATGACACACATGCCTGAAACTTCGATATATAATATGTAGAAATTTACTAATTAGCATTGAATGAATAAAAATAAATAAGAATCAAAACTAAATAATTAACTATTTATAGATAATTAATAAAAGTTAGACAAACTTTTTATGATATATAATATTAACCATAAAATTGGAAAACTTAAGGGTGCGTTTCTTACCGGTCATCGAGTGGTCATCTTAAATACTCGGTAATATGAGTTAGTCATCTTTATAGATCATTTTTGTTAGACTGGTAATCTATCTTACATTCCCGGTAATCAGATACTAAATAAAATGTTAAGATTTTTAGTAATCAGATGACAATGCTAATATGAGATTACCACATAGTGGTCATCTTGAAATTATTATTTGGACAAAAAATCATTTATATTTAATAATTTGGATATAAATATCCTTATTAGTCACATAATTTATATTTATGTTTTAATGTTTTGGTTTTTTGTTGACATGTTTAATTTAGTTAAAATATTTCATTGTTTATATAAAATATGTGGTGTTGTTTGTTATTTATAATTATTATAAGTTTAATTTATTATTAAGGATATACTTGAAAATTTTGTGCTTAATATAATTGAATAAATCATGAATTGTTATTTTATAAATATATTAAAAATAGTTTGATAGTACTTTGATGATTGTTGATTCATTTGACAATAATCATATCGTGAATTATTCAACTAAATTTAGTACAAGAATATTTTAATAAAATTAAGATCAATATTAAAAAAATATAATCAGTAATTTTGAATCCATACCAAACACTAGCAATAACAATGACGGGTAATCACATCTTTTATCAAACAAAAATGACATAATATGACCATTTTTTATTATCTATAATCGAATACCAATAGTATGTATTTAGGTGGATATCCGCCATGACTATGTAACAAACACCATGAAAACAAAAAAGAAAATATTATAAATGTATAATTGTTGATAAGTGACCTGATGTATTTTTTAAAGAGGAGCACCACTTTAGTATATTACTCCTATATTTATAAAGAGTTCCAAAAACTAAGGGTGGGCACTTCCCACGCACCCCACCCCCTCCACCCTACGCTGCCCCGGCCTTCATGTTCATTCGCCTCTGGTGTCTGTGACTATTTACAGGCTTACAGCTTACCATATTGGGGTGGATAGTGATTTTTATTTTAATTTTTATAATCGTATTTATTGAATTTTATAATGAACCTTACGAAATGAGTTGATTACTAATACTTCAAAGTCAATTTAAGTTTATTAAATGAGCTAGAGATTCACTTTAATTTGGGGATCTAGGGTTTTGAGTGTTTCTCTTCACATAACCAAGTATATCTTCATGTTCTTCGATCTCTATCTATATAAATTTCATTGCTAGTGTGATGTGGATTAAATTCACAAAACTAAATGACAAATACAGAAAAGGTTTTGCATGTTCCCTCAATCCAATAAAAATAAACAAACCAAATCCACACAACACAAGATTCTCAATTAGATTCTGAAAGTAACTCCAAATATTATAGATATATTATTTTTAAAATAAAATACTAGATTCTTCATTGTGAACAGAAGAGTAAAGCCTTTCATCAACTAAAATGATCAAGTCTTTTGCAGAAAACATGGATACATACAATTTTCTTTTGTTTTTAACCTAATATGCAAACATATCCTGATGCAATTTTTTTTAAAGAAAGAATTTCAATCATTGAATATCATACATAAAATGAATATAAAATTAATTAAGAAATTAAATGAGGATTAAAATTTAGGAACTTTACCTTCTATGAATCCTAAGCATGGAGTTCTTGTTTCTGGCTTCTAGATATAGCCATTAATTGCCGATGCAGCATCATCAAGATTCTCATTATAAAGCTTGGACATATCTACCATGTGAATCTTGATGGTGCCACAGCAACAAACAACGACCGTAAATGATTTCAAACCGGCGATACACAATAGGAGACGGACGGATCTAGAGAGTTTTTCCAGCAGGGGAAATTTTAACTAAATTTTTTCAAATTTATGAGTTATCGTGATCTCTAACTTTCTAACTTTTTGTAAGTTGTAAATATACTTTAAAGAATTATATTATAATAAAAAAAAAATTTTTACCCCTCTAAGTTTAACTTTTATTAATCTGTCCTCTTAAGTTTACTAACTTATAAATTCTCTTCAGTTTACCTGTAAAAAAAAAAGTGAATATAGCTAGGCAAGTGCCTATGCTGTCCTCTACCTCCATCCACCCCTGATAGGAGTACTAAGAAGATTAAGAACAAGAAAGATACTGTTATGTAATTCAGTTGTGGTCCTATTCATAATTTGTATGACTGGGTTTATTAAAATTTATTTCTCCGATAAAAAAAAAAGAAGAAAACAAATAAGAACAAGAAAAATGATGAAGAATAGAAGTATAGATCTTCTTCCTTGTGGCCATGTGGCAACTTATGGAAGTATAGATCAATAAACCTATAACTTTTCATAAATTGTTCTCCTTTCTTTTTGTTTTCCAAATTTTCTGAGAGGAAGGAAGAAAAGAAGAAAAAAAATAGTGTATAAATAAAGAAAACCCCAATTGACAACTGTGATTTTTCCGTTGTTATGGATTTAAGGTTTGGAGTAAGATCTTTCCGATGAGAAGATTAAAGAAAGCACCAGATAAAAGGAACCCTTGTTTCATGCTAGCTCTAAATACTAAATAAATATGTAAAAAAGATAAATAGTAAAAAACCTGCTGAATGAAAGAGGGTGAAGAGGGGAGGGGAGGGGAGGAGAAGAGTAAGTGAAGGAAAGGTTTATGGGAAGCCCTGTATATATACCCAAGTTAAGTAACAAACTGGCCACCTGTAGAAGAATTTCTTCTTTGATTGATTGGTGCGTCAAAAAATCTGTCTCTTAAATTATTACTTTCTTTAGTAACCCTACCATTTTTCTTTTCTTCAAATGCAACTTTTTGAAAATGCAAGTGCAAAAATAAAAATCTAGTGGTTCAAAGTTATAATTTTCATGATTCAAAGAAGGAAACTGATAAATTGACAATAGAAAATGATGTTTCCACATAAAAATCGTCGTTATAAATCTTATAGCGACGATTTTTACCGTCACTATACATCTATAGCGACACTTTTCATATGAAATTATCAAAAAATATTGTGCAAATATCAATTTCCTTCAAAGAATATATGTTGATTTAAATTTTTTTAAAATTAATTGTCTGCTACTGTGTAGCAAACAATAATAAAAGTTCAAACACTATTTTTATTTTTCTTAACACAACTATCATTACACATCTCTCTTTGCATATTTCATAATTCCACATCTCTTTCAATACACATCCAAAATTATCTATCAATGTAAAACTGTAGTAAAGATATTTAAAGTAAGCTGTTTTTTATGTGTTTGGATTTTATAAAAAAATCAACATTCTACTGCAATCAGGGTTACTACTTGATAGAACCATCTCACCAAAAGTACATAATTTTTTGAAGTAATTCTTTTTCTTCTTGTTCCATTCTCTTTATTAATCCATGCTACTACCAAATAAAACGGGTGAGTTTTAAAAGAGCTTGGGACTGAGTCCCTCCCGCCACAATGAGATGAGAAAAGTCTTAATCTGATTATTTAGCACCAACTAGCACTCGAGTTCTCCCTTATTCATATCTTTTGAATTTGTCACTTGGGAAATCTAATAAAAGTACTCTTTTGAAAAAAAAAAAAAAACCCTCGCCATCGTGTCTTTGCATAATTGAAACACTCGCGATCAGGTTCGACAAGGACTCCACTCTCTCTCTCCCTTGTTAAATAGTTGTGGGAAAAAAACCCCCTGAAATGGGGAACCCATCCGTACAACATGATGTGGATGCTCAAGCTTTATTATTATTATTTTTTGTTTTTTTGTCTTTTTATAATGATAATTAAGTTCATATTAGATTGAATCAGAGACAATTGCACACTTGCATTCTGGTGCGTGCATGAGGCCCCATGATAATAATGCATTCCTTTTTCTTTTTTTTCTTTTGCTTTTCAAAGCAAATAACGATTCTAAGAATAATTAATTAAGGCATGAGATTCCGATATGATTCGAATACCAGTATATTCCTTTTTTTGTTAGTATACCTTGGAGAGCATGTCCTTTAGTTAATAAACTAAGCCATGCACCTAACTCGGTTCCCCATTTTTTTTTAAAAAATAAAAATTAAAAGAAGAAATTACTAAACTACCTTTTTTTTATTATTATTTAATCAAAAATATTTGAATACATATATGATAAAGTTGAGGGTACCAAAATATCTACTTGTTAGCATGGTATACAAACTTTCAAAATCCAAGTAGATCATACCCATCAATACAAATTGTTAGAATTCGATTACACACGCACACGACAGTAAAAAATTAACACAGATATTTACGTGATTCTCTAATTTGAATAGTTTACGGGAGCGACATTCTTTTTATTATTCACTGAGTACATAGAATTTTATAATAGAGAGTATATATAACTGCTACTCTTTTTTTCAACACTAATTCACATTATAACCAAAATACACATAATGTCCTTTTCAATACCGTACGGTACTGTGGGGGGTTACGCCCCCCACACCCCCAACCTTCAGTTCAACACCTGATAGGCCAGTGCTCTGCACTTGGTCTTTTTCAAGAACTTCTCAATTATGAATCACAAGTCGCAACATTAATGAAGAGAAAACCAAGCAACGAGAAGAAAAACTAATTATTAATCTTTATAGAATTATCATATGAGCAAAATAAATATATATAAAAAAAGATGCATGGCATAATTTTAAGAGAAAGCAATGAAATTACTAAAACCAATCTTGGTTGACTATACAAGGTTTCTAAAATTTAAATTAATTACAAACCAAAGAACGTACAAGCACTAATTGCTAATTGCCATTATATATATATATAACAGGGTGAAGATAAATAATATGTGGACATTGGAGACAGTTTTCCACGTTCACGTAACCGGATTGGACTTCTTTCAGTGGTAGCATGTTAATAGACAATTAGAAAACTTTGGTCCAGATATAAAATTACTGTATAGTTAATCATTATATTATGGAAATATTTCAATCTTATCAATATTTGGATTTTAGGGTTTGGAAGCTTTTGTTTGACAATGTAGAAAAGGGAATAATAAAAAGGATTCAGATCTGAAAATCTATTAATAATTAAGAAACTATAGACGGCAACTATAGTGGTAAGCCTTTTGTGAATATGGCATTTTCTCTATTGTGCCAAGGGGATTTGATAGAAACTCAAAAATATAAATAAATGTATCCATTGTTCAACAAATATATGTGATTTTAAATTAACCTATGTTGGTTTATGATTTTAATGATGACAATATTATTGAATTTTATTTAAATGGATTTTATTGTTTGGGTTAATTTAATAATTTATTTGTTAGTCCAAATTTAATTAATAGTCCATTAGTTGATAAAAAGATATTATTGCTAAGAGCATTCACAACTGTTTTTTTATTTATATCCCTACCCTGTAGGCTATTGGGTCATTCTGCAAAATAGATATCCAAATTTTTGATTATGTACCCAACATGTTCCTTATATTGATTCTTTAAATAATAAAATTTAAAATTTAAAAGTTCAAATTTAAAAGTTTCAACAGTCAAAACATCAAATTAATAATAATCTTATAATTTATAAAAGAGACAAGATAATTTATCAATTGTATCTCACCGTAAAATAATTTTTATTTTATTTTAAATAATTTATGGAGTGAGTATTAAATGGATTGTATCTACAAATATACATAAGATCAATATTAACTTTTAAAAAGTTAATTTGTGATACTTTTAAATTTAAATTTAATATGATTCATTTAAATATTGAAAATAATAAATTTTATAATTAATAGTACTTTTATAATATTTATAATTATATTGACATATATTAAATAAATTTATATCAATTTTAATTTGAATATGTTTGAAAATAATTTTTTAAAAATAAGTCAATATTAATTTTATAATTTGAAAATGAAGTAGTAAAATAATGTCAAGATGTGTATTATTGATGAGTTAATTACTTGAAGGTGTGAAATGTCATTTTGTATATATAGAGAACGATCTTTTGACTCCCTCATACTAGGGAGTAAAATCATATATAGGGATTAAAATAGAGAGTTAAATAAGGATAATGAATCTATTGGATAATGATTTATTAATGTATTTTTCAAAATTAGGGATAGAAAGTTGATTAGGGAAACTGTTGTGAATGCTCTAAATATTTCCTTAATATTTATCATGTTTTGAATCATAGTTAGATATGTTCTTTGATAAGGAGTCTTTTTAAATGAGTTGACTAAACAATCCTGTTAGACTATGTCTCCTTTATTTTAGCTATCTGATATATGATTTGGATATTATATCCTTATTAATTGATATCTTATATCTATTGGACTCTTTAATTGCAAAAATCTTGTGATATACCAACCGATTGAGTTTTTCATGCTAACTTATTCATATTATATCCGTTGGTCAACTGCATGGGCTAAAGAGATTTATCAGCTATGCATTCTTTACTAACAAATTTCATAGTCGTTAGTTCCTTCTCTCTATATATATTCTTCTTATTGGCTATATCAGGTACAGAGACTTGAAGGATACATTAGTTCAAAAAATCAAAGCAAACATCTGTCTTATACAAAGATATTGTAATAGAGAGCTATCAAAGTTTATTTTCCAGCAAGTCTTGCTATTTAATTAATCCTTTGTTGGCTGGAAATAAGAGTTCTTTGTAATCATATATTTCTTGTAACGAAATTTGAGTTCAAGTCTTGTTGGTCTTGGTCTATCTAGCAGTAGATAGGGTCTGTTCATAGAAAGCTTTCAAGGTTGCAGAGGTGCAAAGGTCTCAGTGGTGAGAAAGGTTGCAGTGGTGCAAAGGGGGTAGAGGTGTCCATCGCATTGGAAAGCTTTATTTGAATAGGGATTTATTTTTATTGTATTTAATTGAATGTTAAGTTTAATAAAAAAGTGTCTCCAATACTAGTTGGTATTGGACGTGGATTAGGCCACTAGAGTATAGGATAGGGGCTGAACCACGTAAAAATCTTGGCGTGCTTTACTGTTCTTTTTCTTTTGTTATATGCTTTAAAAATCTGCAGATTTTGTTTACGTCGAAAAAATTTTTACACTAATACTGGACGTGTATTAGTCGTCCGCTTATAATGTAAAAAGAATATAACTAATACTTGAGATTGTGGTTAGACCGTCCGATTATAGCCTGCTATAGTAAACTTTGAAAATTGGCCACTGTAGATCACTTCTGGGTATTTACACCTATTCACCCCCCTCTAGGTGTGTTTAATTACAGAATTTCATTTGGTATCAAAGCAAGGCTCTACTAATATTGATCTTTGCAGGTCGTAGGGAAAGATCCTATGGCACACCTTTATTTTCAAGAAGGTCAATCCACAAGCCGACCACCTCTGTTGATAGGAAGCGAAAACTTCAACTTTTGGAAGTTCAGAATGAAGACTTTTCTTAAAAGAGACCCATGGGAATGGTGGGTAGTTGAAAATGGACCTGTTATTCCTAGACATGATGATGGTAGACTCAAGACTCTCATGGACATAGATGAAAATGAAAGCTACATGTTTTCTTACAACTCAAGAGCCATGAACACCATGCTAAGTGTAATGGTCCAAGCTGAAATCGATAAAGTATCATCGTACAACATAGCAAAAGAAATGTGGGATACTATCATGACAAGCCACGAAGGTACATCTAAAGTAAAAGAGGTGAAGTTAAGTATGCTAATGCAAGACTATGAGCTATTCAAGTTAGAAAAGGATGAAACAATTAATGAAACTCAAGGGAGATTTCTCACTCTAATGAACTCTCTAAGTATGCTCGACCGAAAAATTGATCAAAGGGAGATAAATAGAAAGCTGCTAAGAGTCATGCCCAAACGGTTTGCACCGAAAGTCACAACTCTCCAAGACTCACCAACAATTAGTACGATGGAAACTCTCACTTTATTTGGAGAGCTTGAAGAATTTGAAAATCAACTCAAGAGGTATGATGAAGAGGATGAAGCACCAATAAAGAAAACATTGGCACTTCAATTCGAGAGCAACAATGAAAGTGATCACGAAAATTTTGATGAAGAAATTGAAATGCTCTCAAGAAAACTCGAGAGACTACTTCAAAGGAAGAAACAAAGGAAAAATCAAAAAGGTAGCTCAACTTCAATGAGTACGTCCGAAACGAAACAAGAAGAAGAAGCTGTGCATGGAACTAGAAGATGATATCCAACTTGAGGTAACAAAATTTCATGAATCTTTTGAAATATCTATGCCTGATTATATTGCTTTACAAAATGAAAATCAACAGCTCCAAAAGAAAACTGATTATTTTAAGAATTGTGTAAATGAGCTAATGAATGAAGTTGAATCGCTTATTAAAGAGAGAAAAGAAAATGAATATTTAAAAAATGAAAATGAAGTGTTAAAAGAAAATTTGAAAATGAGAGATGCATGCATATATGCTTTTAATGATGGAAAATGATGAATATGCAACATGTTGATAATGTAACAAATGTAAAAATAGCATCTTTAAAAAATGATCATGCTAAATTTGTGTAAGGAAAAGAGAATCTAAATGTTATGCTAGGGGCACAAAGGTCTAGTCTTGATAAACAAGGAATTGGGTATAATCCTATAAAAAATGTGAAAAATAGAACTAATGATAATATTAGAATGATTAATTGTAAACCAAGGTTTAAGCCACTTTATTGTTCACCGTTTGTTACTTGTAAAAAATATGGTTTTAAAGGTCATTTTGATTCTAATTGTAATAAAATTAGAATAAAACAAATTTGGGTAAATAAATGTAATTTATATGCTACTAACCCAAATGGACCAAAGAAGATTTGGGTACCAAAAAGGTAGAGAAGATTTGTTTATTTTGTAGATATCTCAAGGTCAAAAAGGAGACGAATGATACTTTACGTTGAGAGACTACACTAAAGAGCTCAACTATCAAGCTTATTATTGGTAACAAAATGTTGATATACATATATATATATATATATATATATATATATATATAGGTAACAAATCAAAAAGGTATGATCATTTTGTTTATTTGCTATATGTGATTTTGTTATAAGCTTGCTAAATTTATATGAATTAATTTTTGTTGATGACAAAGGGGGAGAGATATTTGGGTAATGATGATTATGTTTTAATCAACTTGTGCTTCATGATTTCGATTATGTTTTAATCAACTTGTGCTTCATGATTTCTTTTTGATAATGACAAAGGGGGAGAGATATTTGGTATTTGAAATTTGAATTGAATTGGTATTCATGTTGGTAGTGAGATACTATATGCAATGATGGATCAAGTCATTTTTTTTTGCTCCTTAGTATGCATAAATTTAGGGGGAGCCTTATAGATAGGGGGAGTATATAAATTCAAAAGATAATATATAGTCATCATCAAAAAGGGGGAGAATGTTGGTTTATGATTTTAATGATGACAATATTATTGGATTTTATTTAAATGGATTTTATTTTTTTGATTTAATTTTTAAGTTAATTTATTTGTTAGTCCAAATTTGATTAATAGTCCATTAGTTGATAAAAAGATATTATTGCTAAATATTTCCTTAATATTTATCCTATTTTGAATCATAGTTAGATATGTTCTTTGATAAGGAGTCTTTTTAAATGAGTTGACTAAACAATCCTGCTAGACTATGTCTCCTTTATTTTAGCTATCTGATATATGATTTGGATATTATATCCTTATTAATTGATATCTTATATCTATTGGATTCTTTAATTGCAAAAATCTTGTGATATACCAACTGATTGAGTTTTTCATGCTAACTTATTCATATTATATCCGTTGGTCAACTGCATGGGCTAAAGAGATTTATCAGCTATGCATTCTTTACTAAAAAATTTCATAGCCGTTAGTTCCTTCTCTCTATATATATTCTTCTTATTGGCTATATCAGGTACAGAGACTTGAAGGATACATCAGTTCAAAAAATCAAAGCAAACATCTGTCTTATACAAAGATATTGCAATAGAGAGCTATCAAAGTTTATTTTCCAGCAAGTCTTGCTATTTAATTAATCCTTTGTTGACTGGAAATAAGAGTTCTTTGTAATCATATATTTCTTGTAACGAAATTTGAGTTCAAGTCTTGTTGGGCTTGGTTTATCTAGCAGTAGATAGGGTCTGTTCAGAGAGAGCTTTCAAGGTTGCAGAGGTGCAAAGGTCTCAGTGGTGAGAAAGGTTGCAGTGGTGCAAAGGGGGTAGAGGTGTCCATCGCAGTGGAAAGCTTTATTTGAACAGGGAGTTATTTTTATTGTATTTAATTGAATGTTAAGTTTAATAAAAAAGTGTCTCCAATACTAGTTGGTATTGGACGTGGATTAGGCCACTGGAGTAGAGGATAGGGGCTTAACCACGTAAAAATCTTGACGTGCTTTACTGTTCTTTTACTTTTGTTATATGCTTTAAAAATCTGCAGATTTTGTTTATGTCGGAAAAATTTTACACTAATACGGATAGGTATTAGTTGTTCGTTTATAACAGAAAAAGAACATAACTAATACGAACTATTCAGAACAGTAAAAGTTAGATCTATTTATTTTTAAACTTTTTGTAGGGTGAATCTTCTTCTTCTTCTCATTGGCGTTTTGGACAACGAAGATTCGCGGCGGAGTAGCGGAAGAGAAGCCGGCGGGAAGAGAGAACTAAAAAAATAAAAAAAATGAAACAGAGCCCAATTTACATGTACAGATATTTTATTTATTTATTTACTTATTTGTTTACTATTATTTCAAAGTGTATGTGAGGAGATGAAGATTTGAATTTGAATATTTGAATTTGAATTATTATTTTGAATTTGAATTTTTTTTTGTTGTTAAATCTCAAATATTTGAATTTGAATTATTAATTATGCCAGTTATTTCTCCTTGATTTTAGGTTTCCTTATCAATGTGAATTGTTCTATTTTTGTAATATGAGTCCTAATTACACTCTTTTTGTAATTATTTTGTTGATGCACTAATGGTGTAATTACTTTCTAATTGTTGTATATTTTTGTAAAGAACCCTTTTAATAATGACAATATATTTGGGTTTGTGTAATGGTTTTTATTGTTTGGGTTGATTTAATTTATTATATGAATGGCCCAAAATTGATTATCAGCCCATTTGGCGTTATTATTCCTAACAGGCTTTTTAATATATTCGGTCTAAAATTAAAGATATGTTATTCAAGTTGAAAATGAGTCATATAAGGAAATTGGTGTAGATATGAACTTGTTTGGAATAAGTCAAACATTATCTGATATTATCTCTTATTCTTTGATATAAACTCTTTTATTTTGACTTGGTTATCAAATCTCTTAAAACTGATATATATTATATCTGTTAAACTTATTTAGTTTGATTGGAATTCTATATAGCTATTGAAGACTATGTCAATTTACCGTTAAGAATTATATCTCTTTCCCGTTGAATAGAATCAATTTGCTTGAATCATGTAATATACATGTTGGTTTAGAACTCTTACTAACATATCTCTTTATATCTGTTAGTGTGTGTGTGTGTATATATATATATATATATATATATATATATATATATATATATATCTTCTTCCTCTATGATAAAATAGGAACACTTACACTTGAAGGATATATCAGTTCAGAAAATTTAAAAACTATTTACAAAGATATTTCCATTGAGTGTTAGCATAGATTATTTCCAGGAAGTTAATATTATATTGTTAATTCTTTAGTGGCTGGAAAATCACAACACATTGTATTCAAAATTCTTTGTATTCTGAATTCAAGCACTGTTAGGCTTGATTGATCCAATAGTGGATAGGGTCTGTCCATAGAAATTAAAGTTTTCAAGGTTGCAGAGGTGCAAAGGTCTCAGTGGTGAGAAAGGTTGCAGTGGTGCAAAGGGGGCAGAGGTGTCCATCGCAGTGGAAAGCTTTATTTGATCAGAGAGTTCTTTTTATTGTATTTAATTGAGTATTAAGATTAATAAAAATAGACTCCAATACTAGTTGGTATTGGACGTGGATTAGGCTACTAGACTCGATGATAGGGGCTGAACCGCATAAAAATCTTGGTGTGATTTATCGTTCTTTTGCTTTTGTTATAAGCTTTAAAAATCTACAGATTTTGGTTTAAGTCGAAAAAAATTTATACTAATACGGACAGGTATTAACTGTCCGTTATAACAGACTAAAAACATAACTATACAGACAGGGTTAGACCGTCCGATTATAGCCTGTTATAATAAACTTTAAAATTTGACCATTGTGGATCACTTTGGGTATTTACACCTATTCATCCCCTCTAGGTGTGCTTAATTATAGAATTTCATTTGGTATCAAAGCAAGGCTCTACTAATATTGATCTTTGCAGGTCGTAGGAAAAATCCTATGGCACACCTCAATTTTCAAGAAGGTCAATCCACAAGTCGGCCACCTTTGATGATAGGAAGTGAAAACTTCATTTTTTGAAGTTCGGAATGGAGATTTTTCTTAAAAGAGACCCATGGGAATGGTGGGTAGTTGAAAATGGACCTGTTATTCCTAGACATGATGATGGTAGACTCATGACTCTCATGGACATGGATGAAAATGAAAGCTATATGTTTTCTTATAACTTAAGAGCCATGAACACCTTGCTAAGCGAAATGGTCCAAGCTAAAATTGATAAAGTATCATCGTGCAACACAACAAAAGAAATGTGGGATACTATCATGATAAGCCACGAAGGTACTTCCAAAGTAAAGAGGTGAAGTTAAGTATGCTAATGCAAGACTATGAGCTATTCAAGTTAGAAAAAGGATGAAACAATTAATGAAGCTCAAGGGAGATTTCTCACTCTAATGAACTCTCTAAGTATGCTAAGTATGCTGGGATGGAAAATTGATTAAAGGGAGATAAACAGAAAGATACTTAGAGTCATGCCTAAACGATTCGCACCAAAGGTTACAACTCTTCAAGATTCAACAACAATCAGTACAATGGAAACTCTCACCTTATTTGGAGAGCTTGAAGAATTTCAAAATCAGTTAAAAAGGTATGATGAAGAAAATGAAGCACCAATAAAGAAGACACACTACAAAAAAATAGGTCATTGCCTACGGGCAATGCCATCACCAATGACCCTCTTTATTTTTCAAGAATGAGGTCATCAAGCGATGGCACCGTCGTCGCCCTCTTCCCATCGTCAGTCGTCGTCGCTCAGCTCCCCGCCGCCGCCATTGGCAAGAGGGTCATTACCGACGGGATCATTGTTGAAATGCTAGTCGTCGACAATGAGGCATCAGCGACGCATTGACGCATTTAAATAGACCGTCAGTAATGGTTTTTCTAGAAAATTAAAAAGCAGTCATTGCCGACGGCATAGCCGTTGCCAATGACCCTCAACCCCAGTCGCCAATGAGTTTTTTTAGAAATTTTTTTTTTTTGAAAATTTGCAAAATACCCCTGTTCATTTACATATACATAATTATACCTGTTATAAACTAAAGAAAAATTATAAAGAATTCTTCACGAACGCATATCAATAACAATAATAGCTTTTGCTATATCAACCATCAAATATGTAAACAACGTAATGACTTATAGATAAAAGTTGTACAATATAAATACAAAATGTAATCATAAACAATCAATATAGTTAGATACATATACCATCAACCTAACTAGATTCTAAACTCTAGTCTCAGATAACTCAAAAGTCAGAGATAAATATACATATATGAAAGTCAAAATATAAACATAATGGGTACTACAACCCAAGATCAGAATGTCAGATCCCATGGCAAATGGGTCCCATTGTTTGGTCCCACCGCTTAGTCCCATCGGGCCGGTCCCACCTCCCGGTCATTGCCGGCCCCACCTCAATAGTCTCATCAAGATCAAATTGGCATGGTCATCACCATCTCCACCACGGGCATCGCTTTGTGTTGCATTTCTCCACCCGCCGAAGTCTCATCAACAAGACCCTACAATATTATAATATTAATAACGAATTCAAAAATAGAGCATATTTAAATTAGTTTTGTTTGTATTCTTCAAGTGTTATTGAGTTTTACAAACTGGGCGATAACTCGGTCTCCGTATGTCAGAATCGAGTCCCGTAAGTTGTAACACGTGTCTAATACCTACGCAGTGCTATGTGTGTGTTTGCGTGTCGTTCGGACAGCCGATGCGGCTTTAGGGCTATTTTTTGGCCTTTTACCTAAGTGTTGGCGAGTTTTACAAACTAGGCGATAACTCGGTCTCCGTATGTCGGAATTGAGTCCTGTAAGTTGTAATGCGTGTCTAATACCTACGCAGTGCTATGTGTGTGTTTGCGTGTCGTTCGGACGGCCAAGGCGGGTTTTGACCTCTTTTTTGGCTTTTTGCCTAAGTGTTGGCGAGTTTTGCAAACTGGGCGATAACTTAGATTCCGTACGTCGGAATCGAGTCCCGTAAGTTCTAACGCGTGTTTAATACCTACACGGTGCTATGTGTGTGTTTACGTGTCGTTTGGACGGTCGAGGCGCGTTTTGACCTCTTTTTCGGCTTTTTGCCTAAGTGTTGGCGAGGTTTGCAAACTGGGCGTTAACTCGGATTTCGTATGTCGAAATCGAGTCCCGTAAGTTCTAACGCGTGTCTAATACCTACGCGGTGCTATATGTGTGTTTGCGTGTCATTTGGACAGCCGAGGCGGGTTTTGACCTCTTTTTCGGCTTTTTATCTAAGTGTTGGCGAGTTTTGCAAACTGGGCGATAACTCGGATTCTGTACGTTGGAATCGAGTTTCATAAGTTCTAACGTGTGTCTAATACCTATGCTGTGCTATGTGTGTGTTTGCATGTCGTTCAGACGGCCGAGGCGGGTTTCGACCTCTTTTTCGGCTTTTTACCTAAGTGTTGGCGAGTTTTGCAAACTGGACGATAACTCAGATTTTGTATGTCAGAATCGAGTCCTGTAAGTTCTAACGCGTGTCTAATATCTACACGGTGCTATGTGTGTGTTTTCGTGTCGTTCGGATGGCCGATGCTGGTTTTGACCTCTTTTTTGGCTTTTGGCCTAAGTGTTGGCAAGTTTTGCAAACTGGGCGATAACTCGGATTCTGTATGTCGGAATCGAGTCCCGTAAGTTGTAATGCGTGTTTAATATCTACGCGGTGCTGTGTGTTTTTGCATGTCGTTCGGACGGCCGAGGCGGGTTTTGACCTCTTTTTTGGTTTTTTGCCCAAGTGTTGGCGACTTTTACAAACTGGGCGATAACTCAGATTTCTTATGTCGGAATCGAGTCCCGTAAGTTCTAACGTGTGTCTAATACCTATGCAGTGTTATATTTGTGCTTGCATGTCGTTCGGACGACCGAGGCGGGTTTTGACCTCTTTTTTGGCTTTTTGCCTAAGTGTTGGCGAGTTTTGCAAACTGGGCGATAACTCGGATTTCGTACGTTGGAATCGAGTCCCGTAAATTCTAATGCGTGTCTAATACCTACGCGATGCTATGTGTGTGTTTACGTGTCATTCGGAAGGTCGAGGCGGGTTTTGACCTCTTTTTCAGCTTTTTACCTAAGTGTTGGCGTGTCAGAATCGAGTCCCATAAGTTCTAACGCGTGTCTAATATCTACGCGGTGCTATGTGTGTGTTTGCGTGTCATTCGAACTGCCGAGGCGGGTTTTGACCTCTTTTTCGGCTTTTTGCCTAAGTGTTGGCGAGTTTTGCAAACTGGGCAATAACTCAGATTTCGTATGTCAGAATCGAGTCCCGTAAGTTCTAACGAGTGTCTAATACCTATGCAGTGCTAAGTGTGTGTTTGCATGTCGTTCGGACGACCGAGGCGAGTTTTGACCTCTTTTTCGGCTTTTTGCGTAAGTGTTGGTAAGTTTTGCAAACTAGGTGATAACACAGATTCCATATGTCAGAATCAAGTCCCATAAGTTCTTACGTGTGTCTAATTCCTAGGCGGTGCTATGTGTGTATTTGCGTGTCATTCGGATGGCCGAGACTGGTTTTGACCTCTTTTTTGACTTTTTGCCTAAGTATTGGTAAGTTTTGCAAACTGGACGATAACTCCAATTCCGTACGTCAGAATCGAGTCCCGTAAGTTCTAACGCATGTCTAATACCTACGTGATGCTATGTGTGTGTTTACGTATCATTCTAACGCGTGTCTAATACCTACGCATCAATCTCTATGTGTGTTTACGTGTCATAGCAATACAATTACAAATTACAATTATAAATTACATAAATTAAATAAAGAAATACAGAATTTAATTGTTTTTACCTGTCGAATATGTGGTGGGAAGATGTTGTCCAAGACAATTGCACATACGCAGATGGCCTCCTCCCGTACTACACCCATGAGGTCGTCAACGTTGGCTATAGGATCTATAGAGCCGTGGACAACCTCCTGAGCCAGATGGTAGATCCGCTCGCATGATGGTGCACCTGACTGGACAACATCGCTCGCCATACACCCCTCTATGATCCGCCAGAAGAAGTCATCGGATAATGAAGGGTCGGCGCCCGATCCACTCGAACCACTACCTCTAGTGGGTGGGCGCCACCGAGATCTCGCAGCAGGGACTAGGGTGTAAGCTGGGACATGGGGAATGCCCATAACTCTACCCTTCTTTGGTCCCCCTATAGCCTGCATCCAGTCCTCTATCTCCTCGTCCGCACACGTAGACTCGTCTACTGGAGTGTCACCTCTCGCTCCGCCATTGTGCAAGATCCTCGAACCAAATCCAAAAAAAAAAACACATTAGTAGATGATACGCAAAGAATAAAATGAAATAATACAAAAGATAATTACATAACTTACAGCAATGCGTTCTGCCTCAGGTGAGATACAACCACCGTTACCTTTCTTTTGGTGGGCGTGCCACTAAAACTCCGAGTGAGAGGGTGCATGCTTTAAACTCACCTCGAGTCTCTCCGCAGACAGTCGTCTGATCTGAGACCTAGTGCGATTGGTGTGGGAGCGACGACTCATTGTCAGGCGGTGAACGTCAGGTCGACATCTTCTTGAAGGCCTCACCGTCCCAAATGCTGCACATCTAGTCCCACACCACAGCAGATATGAAATTTGGCCTTACATCCTTAAGTATCTGTCCATCAGCCATCTTCGTCTAGGCCTTCTTCTTCCAGTCGTAGACCCACTTGTGCCAATTCATCTCTAGGTATCTGTGCAGAACAGTCATGCCATGGGCTTCCTGCCTATCCTCAAAACGATAATATCTCTACACATTACACATTAAGAAGCTTAGTAGACAACATAAATCAAAGAGGTAACAATATATTCAAATGGAATATAAAACTAGCATATGAATGATTGACATCCAACCCTAAACTCAGCAATAATCAGCTGCCATGTGAGGTCATCCACATCCGCCCACCTTATCCATGATCTTGAGAATCGGTTGCGGATAATCCCAAGCAACCTGTTCTTTGCCGTGGTGTCAAGGATACTACAATTGAAATTAATACATTGCAAATTACAAAGAATATATAAGAACTAAATACTTATGTTATAGTAATAATATATAGGACTATGAAATTACCTATTAGTCCCAACACGACAAATAATCGGCGCCTGAGGGGGATTCCCTAGCAAGCCACGTGCTAGTCCCCACGGAGGCCTACGACGATCACCTATGTAGTGAAATACATCAATAGTTATATAAATGAATATAATGTTAATACTATATAAAATAAAAAATAATAAGATGTATCCCAATAAAATAAGTAATTATACCTGACGACCCGGCCTGCTCATCACCCCCACTACCTCCTGGCGCCCCACGACCTGCATGCCCACCACGATCGCCATGTGGTGTACGCGCCATATGTATATATACTGTCAAACATCAAAAAAACATTATTAGACAAACTCGACACAATATTTTTGATAACTGTCTATATGAAAATATGCACATGTCAAGTCATGTGGAATAACTGTTATTTTTACACTTACTCATATTTTCTTTAGCAACATACTCACAAACACTTGACAACCATAAACAAATGTGTTACATTTTTTCCTCCTCAATGCAAATACTATTTTGTGTTTTCAATGCCAATTTTGTTTTGGTGTTTTGAATGCCAACTAATTTTTTGAAAATAAATTCAAAAAAGTTATCCAAATTCCAACCGATCCTTTAATTTCCCCTAAATCTCCCCCATATATATACACGAATATGATCATAGTGATTACATTTTGAATATGGTCATATATACACGAATATGACCCTTTAAATTCCCCTAAAAAGCTAAATGAACACATATAAACTCAACTATTTTCACAAGTTTTTTCAAATACTACATATTAATAACATATAAGTATTTACCAATTACTTGACAGCTTCAATCCCAGAGCTGGAATGATCCTGTGAGTGCAAAAGGCAGACGACTATTAATTAATAAAGTATTTACCAATGACTTCAGGTTCTTAAATCAAATAAAGGCATTGTTATTATCTTGCAGTCTATTTGAAGGTTGTTTGGATGTCTCTAATCTTAAGAAGTGTGTCCTATAAATAATCATCACACCTAAAGTAAAAATTTGTGTTCTGAAATTCAAGACAACACAGTGAATGTATCTAATTAGGCACCTTCATCAATCATCAATCAAGAGTATTTGTAATAGAAAGGTGTGAGGAAATTCAAAAGGCACAAATAGATAACTTGCATGTACCAAACCATAAAGAATATCATTTAATTGCCACTATAGAACCAAATTCATGTGGAGCCACCAAAAAAAATAGTTTAGATACAAGTTACTGATATTTATTTCAATGTTGAGTGAACTCCGCACAAAGAAAATAGTGGAATTTTACAGTTTCAAAATTTTTGCACGAAGAAATAATACTATGTCATGAAGAAATAAAACTATGTTATAGAATATATAATAATCTATATTTCAAAATCAGGAACAGGAGCTCAATATTAGAGTACACTCATGTCCTTAATAATGAAACCAATTAATAAGATGAGCTACTAAAAGATTTACAGTAGCATCAAACAGTCTTGACTCAATTTACAGTAGCACAATCTACACAACTAGCACCTCTGAAAATTATTGAACCATTAGCCCAATAATTGAAAAATAGTTCCAAAAAATTCTCCAAATAGAAAAATTCAGCTCTTACTATTGAGAATCTAATAAGAAGACATGAACAAAATCACAAATACCCAGTAGCATAGTACAGATTACTCACTGCAGATCATATCTCATAAGAAATTTAATAGATGGTCAAAAGAGTTTGAGATCTTTCTTTACAACCTCACAAGGAACAGAGCACTTGACACACCAAAAACTGATGGGGAAAAAAAATATAAAACCACACCAAAACTCAGAGAAACATCAAAATTACAAGTCCAAAATTTGCTAAAAATTCATCACTATAAAGTCTCCAATACACTACAATTGGGTATCTCATGTCATGAAAACTTGCAAACTATAAATTTGTATTACACAACAACTGATATTTGGGGGGAAATAGAGTGAAAGTGTAGAAACATAGATTATTAGGTTACATTTGGGGGAAAATTAGCTTCTCGAGAGACAGAGAGGGACAGTAACAACAAATAGAGGATGGTGGCAACAACAAGAACCAGCTAGAGGGTGACGGCAAGAAGGAAGAGGGCGACGGTAGGAAGGGATCGCGAGGGAGGGAAGGAAAAAATGAAACAGCAGAATGAAAAAAATTAAACTGATCAAATTAAATACAAACCTATTCACGACGGCACAGCAATCGTCAATACCTCCGTCGCTACTAATGTCAATCTCGACGGCACTGCCGTCGCCTATGCAATAAGTCTGTCGACCTATATTTTCGCGCGCCCGGGAAGAGGAAAATTGAGGGGGAAAAGAAATTAGTACACATTGGCAATGGGACCCATTCTCGACGGCCATGCCGTCGGCATTACTGTTATTCATGACGGCGTTTCTGCCGTCGGTAGTACTCCCGTTGGTAATGCCCTATTTTTTTGTAGTGACATTGGCACTTCAAGTCGAGAGCAACAATGAAAGTGATCACGAAGATTTTGATGAATAAATTGAAATGCTCTCAAGAAAACTCGAGAGACTACTTCAAAGGAAGAAACAAAGGAAAAATAAAAAAGGTAGCTCAACTCCAGTGAGTAAGTCCGAAATGAAACAAGAAGAAGAAAATGTCCAACTCTGTTTCATGGGACTAGAAGATGATGATTAACTTGAGGTAAAAACTTTTAATGAAGCTTTTGAAATATCTATGCCTGATTATATTGCTTTACAAAATGAAAATCAACAGCTCAAAAAGAAAACTGCATATTTTAAGAATTGTGTAGATGAACTAATGAATGAAGTTAAGTCGCTTAATAAAGAGAGAAAAGAAAATGAATATCTTAACAATGAAAATGAAGTGTTAAAAGAAAATTTGAAAATGAGAGATGCATGCATAGATGCTTTTAATGATGGAAAAATAATGAATGTTCAACATGATGATAATATAACAAATGCAGAAATATCATATTTAAAAAATGATCTTGCTAAATTTGTGCAAGGAGAAGAGAACCTAAATGTTATATTTGGGGCACAAAGGTCTAGTCTTGATAAACAAAGAATTAGGTATAATCCTATTAAAAATGGGAAAAATAGAACTAATGATAATATTAGAATGATTAATAATAAACCAATGTTTAAACCACTTTATTGTTCACCGTTTGTTACTTGTAGAAAATGTGGTTTTAAAAGTCATTTTAATTCTAATTGTAATAAAATTAGAATAAAACAACTTTGGGTAAAGAAATGTGATTTATATGCCACTAACCCAAAAGGACCCAAGAAGATTTGTACCAAAAAGGTAGAGACTATTTGTTCATTTTATAGATGTTTCAAGGTCAAAAAGGAGATGAATAGTAGTTACCTATAAATTATTTGGCAGAATCTGTAAGTACCTTATTAGATATATGGATTTTCTAACACAAGGGTTCATAATATTATTTATTCTAAAGTTTTTATTATGATAAATGTTCCTTATTTAATACACATGACAATCATGATGAGGAATCTGTACTTGTAATTTTTTTTTAACTTAACCATGATCTGTCAAAGGAAGAGAATGAGTATTCTGCCGAAAAAAGTAATATTGAACGTGGAAATAAAATAGCAAAATCCAAATAGCTTAACTCGTCAAGAAGTCGAAATAAAGATTTTATTTGAAATCGACATACTGACGAACCGTCTGTTTTAGTAAAAAACTCAGATATGCAGACACCGAAAAACAGACAGCCAAACACGTCTGATTTAGAAAAAAAATCATATGAACACTCATATGCAAAATTTGATATATCACAGTTTGAATCTAACGAACAGATGATCACTTCCAAGCTTCCTAGATCATCTCAAACTGTGAGAAATCATCCCCCAAATTTGATTATAGGTGACCTCCATATTGGGATGATCAAAAGAAGTGTTTTTGAAGAGATTTGATTATGAAAATCCAAAATTTGAAAACTTCAGAGCACATCTAGCAAGCTTACTATTGGTAACAACAATGTTGATATATAGGTAACAAATAAAAAAGATATGATCGTATTGTTTACTTGTTATATGTGATTTTTTTATAAATTTGATCCACTGATATTCTTTATCTTTGCACTTATTCTTTTAATATTTCCAAATGGGGTGAGATAACTATTTAGCTAAATTGATATAAATTATTTTTGTTGATGACAAAGGGGGAGAGATATTTGGGTAATGATGTTTATGTTTTAATTAACTTGTGCTTAATGATTTCTTTTTGATAATGACAAAGGGGGAAAGATATTTGGTATTTGAATTGGTATTCATGTTGGTAGTGAGATACTATATGCAATGATGGTTATTTGGATTAAGTCATTTTTTTGCTCCTTATTATGCATAAATTTAGGGGGAGCCATATACTTAGAGGGAGCATGTTATTATAAAGTTTAATATATTGTCATCATCAAAAAGGGGGAGAATGTTAGTTTTTATTATTTGTGCTTTTAATAATGACAATATATTTTGGTTTGTGTAATGGTTTTTATTGTTTGGGTTGATTTAATTTATTATATAAATGGCCCAAAATTGATTATCAACCCATTTGGTGTTATTACTGCTAACAGGCTTTTTAATATATTCGGTCTAAAACTAAAGATATATTATTCAAGTTGAAAATGAGTCTTATAAGGAAATTGGTGTACATATAAACTTCTTTGGAATAAGTCAAACATTATTTGATATTATCTCTTATTCTTTGATATAAGTTCTCTTATTTTGACTTGCTTATCAAATCTCTTAAAACTGATATATATATATATATATATTAATCTATTAAATTTATTTATTCTGATTGGGATTCTATATAGTTTTTGAAGACTATGTCAATTTGCTGTTAAGAATTATATCTCTTTTCCGTTGAATAGAATCAATTTTCTTGAATCATGTAATATACATGTTGGTTTAGAACTCTTACTAACATATCTCTTTATAGCTGTTTGCAAGACCCAAAATTTTTATGAAATGAAAGTATTCAACTTTCTTATAATTATTATTCTATTTAGTAAATGGATAAATTGGTAAAAGGTTAAAGTTAAGCGGGGATATGTGAAAATTTTACAAAGTAAGCAAGTTGTCATAAAATATTCGTTTATTCGATGATTATTCTTTTTGTCGGAGAATATCTGTACGATGACACAATCATTAGTGGACCCCACAACGGAAGTATTGTTGTAGTTAGAAAATGATAGAAATTTTTTTATATAAAAATAACACGAAAGTTTTAACGTTAGACTATTGAAAAACCCGGTGGTAAAAGTACAGTAATACGCATGGTGGTATAGTAGCACACGGTATTGTACAATATCTTTGATTATTGATGCTTACATGAGAAGTCACTCAGTTTTATTCAATTATTGCCACAGTAATTGCTGCATAGTATCTCTCATATTATTGATTCAATTATTGTCATAGTATCATCTGCATAATATTTTATATTATTAAATCAATAATTGAAATGAAAAAGTTATTCATATTATTATTTGCATTATTGACGATGTCTAGAAAGTTCTATCGAGGAAAGGGGTTTGGTCACCTAATTGCGCCCCAATAGGGAGAAATCCTTATCGGAATGCCCCCTCTTTCCTGGGAATGATCTAGTTGTTAATATTGTAAGTTATAATATTAATGATGAATAAGTTTGTGTTGATTAAAGATAAGAATAATATTGATGAGTGAAAGATGTTGTTCATTTAGTTTTCTTTAATTCTTCCGTGACCCAATTACCCTCAGAGGAGGTAATTCTATGATTGGTTGGTTTTGTTATAATTGACCAAATGGGCAATTAATCGGATAATGAGAAATTAATTGTTATTGGTTCACATACAAATTATTGTTGGTTCCCATGTGTGGAACTATTGATTCACATGCATGTACTATTAGGGGAGGTGGTACAAGATTGATAATACTTCAAGGACTAAATTAAAAATAGAGGTAAAGATAAAGGTACTATACTATAATAATTCGAGCCCCTAAACGTGCAATTATCGAAACTATGTTTTCCTATAAATAGAACCTCATTTCTTCTTTCATTCTCACTAATTCACTAAGACTTATAAGAGCAACTATAGAGAGAGAAACTATAGAGAGGAAGAAGAAGTATATTCTCCTACTTCACTATTGCAGTATTCAGCCTTCTACTAAGGTAAGTGGTATTATTTATTTCATATTCGTTTACGATATTATTTTTCGTATTCGTAAAGAATTTTATTTTCGTTCAATATTCGTAAGGAATATTATTTTTGTTCAATATTCGTAGGGATATTGTCTTCGTTTAATATTCGTAAGGAATATTATTTTCGTTCAATATTCGTAAGGGATATTATTTTTGTTCAATATTCGTATGAAATAATATTTTTTTTCATACTCTGTAGTATGTAAGTAATATTATTTCATTTTTTGTTCTTAATTCTATACTTATTTTGTTAAAGTATTGCTTTTATACTCCGTGAAATTAGTAGAATTGCCTTGAAATTTGCACTTCATCTAATATCGTTTCACAAGGATATTTTTCTGAACGTTCTTGTTAAATTTTAAGTTTTTCATGCCGAAGTACAATTCACGAGTACTATTCATTTATACGACACTATTCATACGTATAGAACTATTCACAGAGTACTATTCATGGGCACTATTCATAAATATAGTATTATTCACGAAGTACTATTCACAAAGTACTATTCACGAAGCACTATTTATAAAGTACTATTCACAAAGCACTATTCACAAAGTATTATTCCTGAAGTACTATTTACGGGGTACTATTCACGGGGTACTATTCACCCGGGGTACTATTCATGATAAAAATTGATTTCTTTTGCTCCAAATTATTTTTGATACAATATTATTCTTGAATTTTACTCCACAAAGCAGTATCATGTTGACAATTTGGACATTATTGAATTCTGAATAAATTAAATTATAAATCTTTAAAAATTTATCATTTGCTTTCTTTTAACTGAATTTCTATATCATTGTCATCATCCTCATGCTTATATTGTGATGAAAGTCATCTTTGACCGTAGTGCATAGATGGATTGTTGATTGGTATGATTATGACCAGGGATTATTCGGTATAATCATGACACGTAATGTTACAAATGATGTGGTAAAGTCCTCATTGGCCCGTAGTGCATTGATGGAAAGTTGTTAGCATGATCATGAACATTGGTGATTACACGAATATCCTTGGCCCGTAGTGCATGGATAATTCATGGATGTGGATTATTTATTGAGTTGAGTCTCAATGATAAAATTAATGATAAAATTTTTAAATCATAGAAGATAGTAGATATCTTGCTCTACTTGACTCTTCTAATGGATTGCTTGTTCCGCTGTAGTTAAACTTGTTGTTTATTAGTTTAACACTGTTGAAGGCTAACGATAATTTATTTTGCATTATATTATTCATAATATTTCTTATTGGGACTAGTCGGGGAATGAAGTGACGGTCCAGATGGTTGCTTTAGTAGTCCTCACTATTCTGTGAAATAGTGTGATAATAATTATAATTAGGACTCCATTGAGTTTCGATATTGTCTAGAAGACAATAATCATGTTAAAACTCTTAGCTTATGTTACACGACAATTGTGTAATTAAGTTTGTATTTTTATTCTATACCATGTATTTGGCGACCCAAGATATGTGATGTTGTAGACACTCGAATTTTTCTACACACCTGTTACTAACATTGCAGGAGGGTAGATTAGTCTTTCGGAGATAACCCTGGAAGACAGCTCACATCCATTCCGAATACTACCGGAAGTTCAATCTCAAACCCAGAACACACATCGAGAGTATCAATTCCAACCTCGAAGATAACCCCGAATTTCATCCTTGGAGATAACCCCAAGGAATGTTGTTGCAGTTCCGGCGATAACTCCGGAAATGCTTGTTTCAAATGCATGCAATCAGCTTTAATCTCAAACCTCCTGCTGAGGCACTCATTCCAAAGACCCGGAGCTAAGACCGAGAAGACAGGCACACTTATAGATGACCCTGCAGAATTCAAACACTTGCAGCAGTCCAATCTCAGATGTAACCCTGAGCAACGTCTGCTATTAGCCCAAACTGGAGATAACCCCGGTGAGGGAAAAAATCGTCATCTTGCCACCTCAACCCCAGCGCGCTGTCTCAACATTTCATACATACATTTCTACACCGAAATGTCCCACAAGAGCCAAGGAGTTCCAATCCCGAGTGACTATTACGCGTGGCAGCACACCAGATAGAATTTGAAGCTTGAAGACCATGGGCATGGTCCCCTCTTCCTGACTTCGTACAACCTCTAATCCTATATCATTGCATAACTCTCAACAAAAGCAGTTCGAAGAAGGTCCTGTACACCTCGTTCAGATTCTCGGATTGAAGTTCTGCAAGTTCGAGCGGACATCATAGTCCACAAGTGCACATACTTCAAGATGACGAGACCCGCGGAGCCCGGGGCACCCCGGACAGCCGCAGGTGCATGTGCGATTGCCGCAGGTATACCTGTGGCTCCCAGCTCTATAAATATAGAGCTTGGGGTGGCCATTTATAAGAGAGAAAGAGGCAAGGAAGCCCTATCCAATTTGCTCTGTACACACCCTATATTGAGTGTTTTATCATTTTTAAACACCTGTTAGCTCACATATAGCTATATTTTACCGGTGGGAGCTGAGTGTTTATCCATCTAGAGTCATAGAAGCCTGCCTTGGTAGCCCACTATAAGCCTTCTCACACTCTATAAAGCTTTTCTCTTCATCTTTGTATACACTATTCTTCATATTGAGAGTCGTGTTGGGTGTGTATGCCTGGACTTCGGTCCGTGGTTTTCATTTTTGTCTGTATATATATACTTATATATGTATATATTTTATATATAGACTAACATTATCGAGTTATGCCTTGATTGAGCGTAGACTTATGTCTGGAGCGTTTACTTGCTTTTATATATATATATATGAACTTTTGTTGAACTCTGTTCGATGAGCCTGGAAACATCCTGTGCGTTTACCGCTTTTATATATATATATATATATATATATATTTATATTTCTGTCAGGCCTGGAATTTACTTCGTGGCCTTTTACTGCTTTCTTTACATTTAGTCCCGCCTGGAGTTTACTTCGTGGCGGTTGATCGTTTTTACTGCTTTATTTACATTTAGTCCTGCCTGGAGTTTACTTCGTGGTGGTTGATCGCATTTACTACTTTATTTACATTTCTGATCCCCCATGGAGGTGCTTCATGGTGGTTGATCATGTCTACATATATATATTTACCGCTTTTATATATTTACATTTTCGATCTCCCATGGAGGTGCTTCGTGGTGGTTGATCATGTCTATATATATATAACTGTTTACTACTTTTCATATAAACTGCGGCATCATGTGAGCCTAGGAATCATGTGATCACAGATTCATTCTACTGAATCTAGATTCGGTTCCCATGATGGACTTTTTCAGCTGTAAGCAGCTTGTACATTATTTATGGTGTTTGAATTTCCTTAGATGGTTTTTATGCCCATGAGGAGTTCGACACTGTTATATATTATTTTCTCGAAGATGCTTCGCATCTCGAAAATAAAAAACAAACAAGCCGAATGTTTAATAATAAAATGGAAGTATGAAAAGGTCTCAATTACTATTGAGCACAGGGTTTGAAAAACCTCTTTTACAAAATTTCACTGCTATATCATGTTTAAAACTGAATTTTTATATAAATTCAAACCCTTTGTATATAGGTGCGAACGAGGCCTCGCACTACTTCCAAATAAATTTCACATTGATCTACATACACACACACACACATTCATATAATAGTTTCTTGAAAAGTGGCGGTCACCGTGGTAACACGGATGTCGGGGGGTGCCTAACACCTTCCCTCCGCATAATCAAGCCCCCAAACCCAAATGAATATCGGTTTCACAGACCCGTTTAGCAGTGTCACATCACTGGGTCAATGTGCAAACCTTTTCTTGGTTGCGTTGGTGCAACCAGTTAAAAACACCAATTGGCAACTCTTACAGTCAAATCGTCGACATGATAAATGTCGGACCTTTTTCACTTTTTTTTTTCAAACAAATCTCAAATAACATGAGAACACCAAAAAACAAGAACAGAAAAGGGACAAACAAAAATCCTGACGTCGGCAAATGTATACCTATTTTGGGGGTGTCACAATTGGTATCAAAGCTTAGGGATATGATCCCTAGCTGAGATGTGAGACTAGAACTAAGAGTGGAGAGACGGGTAAATCCTTCGCTAGTATGACCTACCTAAGTTTATTTTTTATTTATTTGGTCGGTCAAAATATAGGGATAATATGTGGCATGTCAATTAACCCTTATTTTGTGGCAGTATTTGAAAATAACATATGAATATTTTGAGATAAGCAATGAAGCACATGAGACCGTTGAGTCACCAATGATCAATACCCAGGATAATGTGCATTAGGAAGGCAATAATCCTCCTGTAAATAATAACACAACCCAAATGACGAACGATGGTACATTTAGGAGCTTTCTAGAATTTATGCAAAACCAAACGAGAGAGACTTCTGTTCATAATGTAGGTGAAAACAATGGCAACTCACGGCTGGTCACTGTTAAGAAATTCAAGGAGTTAGGACCACCAGAGTTTTTGGGAAAGCCAGAATCATTTAATCACCAAGATATTTTATGTCTTGGGATGCTCAGAGGAGCAAAAGGTTCC
Organism: Panax ginseng; assembly: GCA_020205605.1. NCBI lineage: Eukaryota > Viridiplantae > Streptophyta > Magnoliopsida > Apiales > Araliaceae > Panax > Panax ginseng. Next base: position 133,528,843 of record CM035128.1, read on the forward strand.
CTTCACCACCTTTATGTTGCGTGAAAAGGTAGATTACTGGTGGGAATTTATAAAACATACACAACCTGCCGCACTCAAGATGTCTTGGGAGAAGTTCCATGAATTTTTCAACGACAAGTACTTTCTCGAAAGCATTCGTCACATGAAGGAAGTTGAATTCATCAAGCTGGAGCAAAACAATATAACTGTATCGCAGTACGAGTTATCCCAGTTTTCATCCCATTTGGTAGATAATAAGGAGAGAATGACGCAAATATTTTTGTAAGGTTTGAAACCTGAAATACGTCAATACCTCATTTCTCACAAACTTTGCTTGTATTCAGATGTTGTGAATAGAGCTTAGTTATTAGAGTGCGATAATGAGTCAACCAAACCAAGAGAGAGCAGCCGGCAAATCGATAATACCAATGGTAGCAGTCATTGAAGCGGTGACAACAAATGTGAAAGGAATCAATATGCCAAAAATGGTAACCACTTCAGTGGTAATCACGGCCAAGACAGTAGAAGTGGAAATTTCAAGAAGATAAGGTTCAACAATGATGGAAAGACAGTAGCACCAGCACCCGTTTTCAAGGAAGGAGAACGACCACCGATCTTATGCTTCAAATACGAAGGGGAGGGACACATCAGTCCAAACTACATGATGCAATCCAAAGCATGTTATAATTGCGGAAGAGAAGGTCACCTAGCTCGATTTTGTCGTGTAGTGAAGTCAAGTCCAGCTGGGATGATGACGCCAAAGGATGTCCCAAACAAGTCAAAATCGGTAGTTTAAGAGAGTGCATTTTTCGTGATGAGGAACCCGAATATAGTTATCATGGGTAAGCTAATCATAAACTCTTGTGAAGTCTATACCTTATTTGATACCAATTCTACCCATTCTTTTATTTCTCCTACTTGTGCTCAACGTTTAAATTTAACTGCGAAGAAATTAGACTTTGACTTATCTATTGAAACTCTATTAGGAGAAACCTTCATTACATCCACTGTTTATAAATCTTGTTTGATTTAAATCGGCAACCTCACATTACCTGTCGATCTTATCTCTTTGAAAATACTTGCATTTGATGTGATTTTAGGGATTGATTGGTTAACTACTCATCATGCAAAAATTGATTGTTTTCGTAAGGTTGTTAGCTTTCATATTCCTAACCAACCTATTATACGAATTTGTAGACACTCGAAATTTTTCTGCACAACTATTACTAACATTACAGGAGGGCAGAATTGTCTTTCGGAGATAACCCTGGAAGACAGTTCACATCCATTCCGGATACTACTGGAGGATCGGTTCACAACCCAGACAACACACCGGGAACATCAGTCTCAACCCAGAGCACACACCGGGAGTCTCATCCTCAACCCCGGAACACACACCGGAAGGATCATTTCCAACCTCGGAGATAACCCTGAGTTTCGTCCTTGGCGATAACCCCAAGGAATGCTATTGAAGTTCCGGCGATAACTCCGGAAATGCTTGTTTCAAACATATGCGATCAGCTTCAATCTCAACCCTACTGCCGAGGCACTCATACCTTAGACCCGGAGCTAACAATGGGCGGACAGGAACACCCACAGATGACAGTGAGGCACACAAAAAAGCAGTCCAATCTCAGATGTAATCCTGAGCAACGTCTGCTTTCTGCTCAAACCGGCGATAACCCCGGCGAGGAGTCAAACGTCATCATGCCACATCAACACTTCCTCTCACAAGATGATATCGCAACATACCAACAAGTAGTCCAATCTCAGATGTAACCTTGAGCAACGTTTACTTTCAGCTTAAACCGGCGATAACCCCGGCGACGAGTCAAACATCATCTTTCCCCTTTCAACACTTACGCGTCATCTCAACAGTTCATACATATATACATACAACTATGTCCTTCAAGAACCAGGATATCCAATCTTGAGTGATTATTACGCGTGGCAATACTTTGGATAAAATTTGAAGCTTGAAGACCACGGGCATGGTCCCCTCTTCCTGACTTCGTACAACCTCTAATCCATGTCATTGCGTAACTCTCGACACAAGCTATCCGAAGAAGGTCACATATACCTTGTTCGGAAGCTCGGATTGAAGTTCTGTAAGTTCGAGCGGACATTACAGTGCGTGAGTACACGTACTTTGAGACGACGAGACCCGCGAAGCCCAGGCCCACCACGACCAGCCGCAGGTATAACTGCGGCTGCCGTAGGTACACCTGCTGCCATCCGTCTATAAATATAGGTTGGGGGTCAGCAATTTGGAAGAAGAGAAGAGGGAGAAAAGGTGAGGAAGCCCTGTCCATTTTGCTCTGTACACACCCATATTGAGTGTTTTCTTTTCTATTAGCTCACATATAGCTATCTTTTGTCCGGCGGGAGCTGAGTAGTTATCCAAATAAAGTCATAGAAGTCTACTTTGGCAGCCCACTGTAAGCCTTCGCACATTCTATAAAGCTTTCTTCTCATATCATCACACACTGTTGTACACGTTGAGAGTCGTGTGAGTGTGTTTGCCCATACTTCGGTCCGTAGTTTTCATTTCTGTCTGTATATATATACTTATATATATATATATATACTTATATATATATATATATATGTATATATTTTTATACGGACTAACATTATCGAGTTATGCCTCGATTGAGCCTAGACTTCGGTCTGGAGCGTTTATCGGCTTATATATATATATATATAAACTGTTGTCAAACTCTGTCTGATGAGCCTAGACTTCGGTCTGGAGCATTTAATTGCTTATATATATATATATATATATATATATATATATATATATATATAAATTGTGGTGGACTACTCTATCTCGATGAGCTCGAATTTTACATCCAAAGTGCATTTAATTACTTTTATATATATATATATATATAAAAGATAAATGCTCTGATATGAAATCAAACAATGATTATATATATAGTATATATATATATATATATATATATATATATATATATATATATATTTACATTCTGCCGAGCCTGGAGTTTCCTCCGTGGCCTTTTACAAATTTCTTTACATTTCGTCCTTCCGGAGTTCACTTACGTGGCGGCTTGATAGCTTTTTGACTTTATTTACATTCAAGTCCCTTTGGAGTTCACTTGTGGCGGTTGATAGCATTTCTCGCTTTATTTATATTTTGATCCCCATAGAGTTGCTTTGTGGTTGTTGATCATGCACATATATATATTTTCTGACTTTTATATATATATAAGCGCCATCGCTTTCCATACAAATTGCAAAGATCATGTGAGCCTAGGAATCATGTGATCACAGATTGATCTCTTGAATCTAGATTCGGTTCCCATTATGGACATTTATCAATTGTGGTTAGCTTTGTACATTATTTCTGATTAATCGAATTTTCTTGGATGGTTGTCATGCCCATATAAGGAGTTTGGCAGCTGCTGCAGATATTATTTTCTCGCAGATGCCTCGCATCTCGAAAATAAAAGCAAACAAGCTGAACATTCAGATAATAAAATGGAAGTATCAAATGCCTCAATTACTATTGAGCACAGGGTTTAAAAAACCTTTTTTATAAAACATCATTGCTATATCTGGTTAAAACTGAATTTTTCTATAAATTCAAACCATTGTATATAGGTGCGAACGAGGTACAACACTACTTCCAAATAATTACACATTGATCCACACACACACACACATTCATATAACAGTTTCTTTGAGAAGTGGCGGTCACCGTGGCAACATGGATGTCGGGGGGTGCCTAACACCTTCCCTCCGCATAACCAAGCCCCCAAACCCTTAATGAATATCGGTTTCACAGACCCATTTAGCAGTGTCACATAACTGGGTCAATGTGCAAACCTTTTCGGTTGCGTTGGTGCAACCAGTTAAATACACCAACTGGCGACTCTTAAAGTCAAATCATCGACATTACACATGTCGGACCTTTTTCACTTATTTTTTCAAACAAATCTGACATCAACATGAGAACACCAAAGAACAAGTAACGAAACCACTAAAGTCAATCATTGACATATCAAGCCATAAAGCCATTCGTTTATTGAAAAGTGGATGTCAAGCTTTCTTAGCTCATATCACAGATTTAAACAAAAATACGTCAGATTTGAATGATATTTTTATTGTTAATAGATTTCTTGACGTATTCCCTGAAGAACTTCTTGGCCTACCCCAGAGCGTGAAATCGAATTTTGTATCAACCTTTAACCCGATACAAAACCCTCAAATATTTTTTCACCCAAAACAAACGTAACATGCGCTTGATGATTGGGTAATATACCCAGGAATCAGATATATTTGAGCTTAAATTTATGCATTCTCAGGTCATTTAGAATTATTTTTACTGTGTTTAGGTGTTGTTTTGCAGATGCGGGAGCAGTAGGAGTAATAAGGGGGATTTTGTGTTGAAAAAGGGCATATTGGTAATTTACTGCACCTCAGCGTTGGGGCGCTCAAAGTAGTTCATTTCTCAGCGTCGGGGCGCTGGGCCGTGATCTTGGTTGACCAGGAACGCGTTTGACTATCTGTTTGACTTGATAATAGGAGGCTATTGGAGAGGTTGCTTTGGAAAAGGATTGTAGTACAAATTGAGAAGTATATAAGGGTTATTTCCATTGAAGTAGGGGATGAATCTACACAATTGGAGGTTGATCAAGGAGTCAATAGGAGAATTTGAAGATTTTCACTTGAAGTTTTTCTTCTTCTTCATTCTTTTCAATTTGTGTAATTCTTTAAGGATGATTTGCAAAAGATTGTTGGTTTTAATTTCTGTCATTAACTAATTTCTTTAATTAAGATTTCAATTGAACCTTTTATGGCTAAGAATTAATTATTTGATTTATTCCAATTATTTGTGTTGAAGTGAATTGTTTATCTTGCTTTGCGCTGATTGATTAATTATTTGGCCAGTAATTACCTTGTTACTCTAGAAGGAATTGAAAGATGAATTCTAGGGTTAGAACTGCGCTTGATAACATGTGACTTAGTTATTTGCAAAGTGAATAATTAGGTTTGTGAATTGAATGGAAATATCTGTTCACCGCATGTAACACTTAAGGAATTGGGATTGAAAGGAGTTTAATTCAATTGTTTTGCATAGGAATATAGCAAGATTAATCTGGATTAAATAGAAGGCAATTGATCACTTGGAAAAGCACTTTTGGCATTTGAGAATTCCTGTTAACAATTTAGTAGGCATAATAATTGGGATAATTGGATAATTGATTTATAGTTCATAATTGGGGATATTGGAGTCTTAATCCTTATATACCTGAATTCATTTATTCAAAACTTAGTTTTGTTTATTCAATTTATTTTAGAATAATCTCTTTCAGTTTCTTAATCTAGTTTGCTTAATTATAGAAATCACATTTTATGGTTGTTTATATAAAATTGGATTGATACAATACTAGTAGTTGGAATTTATTAATTAGAATTCTCTATGGGATCGACACTCTATCTTATCACTTTATTACTTGTTGACCGTGTATACTTGCACGTTTGCTTTGATTGTGAAATCAACCAACAGTGCTAAACACGTTGGCTCGAGTTGTTGAAAGATTACGGTCATACTTTTTAATACTATCTTGGAAAAGCGCACATGGTAGCTAACGCGTCGAATAGATGATCGTATGCAGTTACGAGTGCGACGTTGTTAACACAAAGACCCATTTCGTACGACTTACAAAGAATGGTGATAGAGTTAAAGACTTCAGGGACCCACGTGATGATGTCAAATATATGAGTAGAACTGACTTTAATCGATAAAGTTAAAGCCGCTCAAGCTAGAGACTCAGAGTTGATGAATGTGAAGAAAAGGTGCAAGAAGGCGTTATTCTAGAAGCAAGAATCGACGAAGAGAGGAAATCTCAACCCTCGATTTAATTGGTCCATTTGAAAAACTTGACCGAGTAGGAACTGTGGCCTATAGACTCACCTTACCACTAAGTATAGTGCATGTTCATAACATTTTTCACGTATCGATGTTACGTAAATATGTGGAAGACTACGACCATATTATTTAATTAGAACTAGACAAGATAGCAAAAGATTTAACGTAAGACACTTGTTAAAATCTTGAATAAAAAGAAACATATTTTACGCTCAAAGGTTATACCTCAAGAGTTAGAATCTGACGAGGTATCCTCACCTCTTCGACATACCAGGTACGTACGTAAATTTCGAGGGCAAAATTTCATAATTAGGGGAGATTGTAAGACCCCAAATTTTATGAAATGAAAGTATTCAACTTTCTTATAATTATTATTCAATTTAGTAAATGGTTAAATTGATAAGCAAGTTGTCATAAAATATTTGTTTAGTCGAGGAATATTCTTTATCTCGGGGAATATTCATACGACGACATAATCATTGGTGGACCCCACAACGGAAGTATTTTCAAAGTTAGAAAATGACAGAAATATCTTTTTATAAAAATAACGGTAAAAATTTTACCATTAGACTGTTGAAATACCCGGTGGTAAAAGTACAGTAATACATGTGGTTGCATAGTAGCACACGGTATTGTACAGTATCTTTGATTATTGATGCTTACGTGAGAAGTCACTCAGTTTTATCCAATTATTGCCATAGTAATTTCTTCATAGTATCTCTCATATTATTGATTCAATTATTGTCATAGTATCATCTGCATAATATTATATATTATTAAATCAATAATTGAGACGACAAAGTTATTCATATTATTATTTGCATTATTGACGATGTCTAGAAAGTTCTGTCGAGGAAAGGGGTTTGGTCACCTAATTGTGCGCTAATATAGAGAAATTATTATCGGAATGCCCCCTCTTTCCTAGGAATGATCTAGTTGTTAATATTGTAAGTTATAATATTAAGGATAAATAAGTTCATGTTAATTAAATATAAGAATAATATTGATGAGTGAAAGATGTTGTTCATTTAGTTTTCTTTAATTCTTCCGTGACCCAATTACCCTTAGAGGAGGTAATTCTGTGATTGGTTGGTTTTGTTATAATTGACCAAACGGGCAATTAATCAGATAAATGAGCAATTAATTGCTATTGGTTCACATGCAAATTACTGTTGGTTCACATGTATGGAACTATTGATTCACATGCATGTACTATTAGGGGAGGTGGTGCAAGATTGATAATACTTCAAGGACTAAATTAAAAATGGAGGTAAAGATGAAGGTACTATACTGTAATAATTCGTGCCCCTAAATGTACAATTATCGAAACTATGTTTTCCTATAAATAGAAGCTCATTTCTTCTTTTATTCTCACCAATTCACTAAGACTTACAAAAGCAACTATAGAGAGAGAAACTATAGAGAGTAAGAAGAAGAGTATTCTGCTACTCCACCATTGCAGTATCTAGCCTTCTAATAAGGTAAGGGGTATTACTTATTTCATATTGGCTTATAATATTATTTTTCGTATTCATAAGGAATTTTGTAAGACCCCAATTTTTTATAAATAAAATTGAATTTCCTTTATTCTTTATCTTGAAATAATATTCATTGTTGTCGGGGAATATTCATTTGGTCATGGAATATTCTTGTTATCGGGGAATATTCGTACGACGACGCAGCCATTTATGGGCCCCATAACAGAAAATAGTCAGAGGAATAAAACGATAAGTTTGAGTTTTTATAAATAACTACATAGTTGTTATAGTTAACCTTTGTTGGAATACGGTGGTTAAAGAAATGCGATGTCTGGCGTGGTTTGCAAAGTAGCACCGGTATTGCATGATATTTTGGATTATTGATTCTTACGTAAGAAGGCACTACTCAATAATTATTACAGTAATTACTGTTCAATATTTTATTTTATTGATTCAATAATTTTTACGTTGATATTTTATATTATAGTTATTTCAATAATTGTCACTGTATAATACTTCCATCATCAGATTAATAATTCATATTATTTGAATAATATTATTAAATAGCATTATTGACAATGTCTAAGGAAGTTTTGTCTAGGAAAGAGGTTTGGTCAACTAATTGCGCGCCAGTAAGGATAAATCCTTATCGGAAAGCCCCCTCTTTCCTGCGAACGACCTGGTTGTCATTATTGTGATTCTGTAATATCAGTTGTGAATAATTAATTATTGATTTAAATGATAAACAAATATTTATTTTATGTGGATATAAATGAAGGAATTAATGTTGAGGTATTTTATCAGTATTTTGTCAGAATAGAGGTGTTAAAAATTATACGTATATGGATTTCGGTCATTTTCCATTGAGAATTTGGAAAAACTTTCTTTTACAAAGTTATAGAGAATTAAATTTTCTATGGAATGGACATAAAATTCATATTTTTCTGATAAAAGAGCTATTTATTATGAATTATTGAAGTTTTGGAAACAAATGTTTTTAATTAAAAACATGTGTGGGCCCCACTTTTATTTTTGGTGGAAAAATGCTGAATTTGGTGGGCCCCACTGGTGGTGTGCTGAATTTGGTCAAGAAGATGTGCGTAGGAAAATTTTAAAGAATATTAATATTTTATTAATTTAGTCTGCTTTGGCGTTCTGGTATTTTCCTATAAATAGGGTGCTTAGTTAGAATTAAAAATTACACCAGAATCTGAAGTTTTCTCTCTATATAATATCGAGCGTATTTTGTGAGTATTTAGATACTTTGAGAGTTGCTATTCATTGCAAGTTTCCTTCAGCATTATATCCGATATTTCCAAAAGAAGTACTATTCTTTTGAGGTAAGGGATGTTATTTTCTACGTAAATGATATTATTTCTTTCAATATCATTATACCGAAATATTAGTATGAATTTTATTGTGAAATTTTTATCTTTTCATTTTGAGGTTACTATTCACGTATACGACAATATTCACGTATATGGTATTATTCACAAAGTATGATCTTCTTGTGGAATTTTTACCTTTTCGTGTCGGGGTTAGTATTCACGTATACGACATTATTCACGTATATGGTACTATTCACGAAAATGTCACTATTCATAGAAAAATTAAATTTTCTTTTCTTTGTCCAAGCTGTCTATTATGGTTACTATCTTTGATTGTATCCATGTTTTGATCTTTATTCTTGAATTTTGCTCCACAATTGATTATTATGGAGTATTTTTGAATTTGGATAAATTAAAGTACGAATCCCTAATCTTTGATCTTTTATCTCACTAGATTCATTTTCGTTAAGATATTTTTCATCATCCACAGTCCTAAATGATGATATTATTGAATATCTTTGGCCTGTAGTGAAAAGATGAATGATTACCTGATGAATATCTTTTGCCCGTGGTGCAAAGATGGACAGGTGTTGAGATGAACATGACCAACTGGTGATACAAATGAATATCTTTGGCCCGTAGTGCAAAGATGAATATTTGATTTAAGATGTATATTAATTTATGTTACATGGATAAAATATTGATGATGGACTTTTAAATTCATAGATGATAGTAGATTTCATTCTCTACTTAACTCTTCTAATGAATTATTATTTCCACTGTGAATATTAATCTAAAACTTGTTGTCCATTATATTATATCTGATTTACTGAAGGCTAACGATAATTTGTTCTATAATATCTTATTCATAATATTCTTTACTGGGCTAGTTGAGCTCACCCTTTTCCTTTTTGTTCCATTTTTCTTCTCAGAAGGCGAGAATATAGTGGTAACTAGTCGGGGTGTGTAGTGATGTTTCGAGACAGTTGTTTTAGCAGTCCTCACTATTTTGTAAAATAGTGTATCAATAATTGTAATGAGAACTTATTTGAGTGTGGATATAATCTAGAAGACAATATTGTATTTAAACTCACAATATATGTGTTGTCATATTTTGCACGAAAATTGTAATAATGAAGTTGTAGTTGTTTCTGTACCATATATTTGGCGACTCAGAATTGATTGTGTATACCTATTTTGGGGGCGTCACAGTTGGTATCAGAGCTTAGGGATATGGTCTCTAGTGGAGATCAGGGAATATAATTAGGAGGGGAGAGATGAGTAAATCCTTCGCTAGTGTGTTCTACCTAAGCTTATTTGTTGGTCGGTCAGAATATAGGAGTATTATGTGGTATGTCAATTTCTTTAATTAACCCTTGTTTTATGGCAGTATTTGAGAATTGCAGCTGAAAATGTTAACAATGGAGTGAATGAGACCGTGGAGACACCTCTAATCACCAACCAGGATAATGTTATGTCAGGCGAAGAAGAAATTAGAGATATCCATATGGTGAGTGAAGAATTAATAGTTGTACCCGAGCTAGTCGCAGAGGTTGCAGCTGAAAGTGAGGAAGAAGAGGAACTTGAGGAGGATTTATTAGGAGAACATTATGATCGAAATGTAGAATTGCAAAATCGTATTCATGAGTTAGAAGAGTAGGCTGAAGAACGGCAGGCGGTCGTGGAGCAAAAGGATGTAACAATTCAAGCTTGTGTTACCTGATATGTGATGCTTGAATAGAAGCACTCTTTGGCAGAGTATAAGATGATAAAGCTAGAATTTGAGAATTCAAATGTCAAGGATCAGCTGAAAGAAGAAACAACTGAACGAGTGAGAATAAAGGATGCATGGGTAAAAGCCGCACGACGCATTGATATTATGGAAAGAGAAGTTCAATCCAAGAAGGCTAAAATAAATGATATGTTGGACAGCAATTGGGAGAACCCAACATCGAGTTTTGAATTACCCTGTACATTGCGGCCAACCCCAATTTGATATGGATCGAAGATTAATGATTTAGATCATGAAACAAGAGTACGACGAAGCAGTTGATGGTGGAATATTCCCTATAGCAAAAGTCAATTCTAGTGGTAATGATGACACCAAAGGCTATCCCAGACAAGTCAAAATCGGTGGTTCAAGTGAGAGCGCTTTTCATAACTTCCCAAAAAGCGAGGAACCGAACAAAGTTATCATGGGTTAGTTAATTATAAATTCTTGCAAAGTTTATACCTTATTAGATACCAGTTCTACTCATTCGTTTATCTCTCATGCTTGTGCTCAACGTTTGAACTTGACTCTGGAGAAATTAAACTTTGACTTATCTGTTGAGACTCCGTTAGGAGAAACTTTCATTACATCCACTATTTATAAATCTTGCTTGATCCAAGTTGACATCAACACATTACCAGTTGATCTTATTTCTTTAAAGATACTTTCATTTGATGTGATTTTAGGGATTTATTGGTTAACCACTCATCATGCTAAAATTGATTATTTTCATAAGGTTATTAGTTTTCATATTCCTAACCAACCTGTTATACGAATTCAAGCAACCAAACCACTAAAGTCAATCACTGTCATATCAAGTTATAAAGCCATTCGTTTATTGAAAAATAGATGTCTAGCTTTCTTAGCCCATGTTATGGATTTAAACAAAAACACGTTAGATTTGAATAATATTTTTGTTGTTCGTAAATTTTCTGACGTATTTCGGGAAGAACTTCCCGGTCTACCCCCAAAACGTGAAGTTGAATTCTTTATAGACCTTGAACCTGGTACAAAACCCATTTCTAAAACACCATATCGAATGGCTCCTATTGAACTTCAGGAGTTAAAGGTCCAACTACAAGAGTTTTTAGACATCGGTTTCATTCGTCCTAAAACATCTCCTTGGGGTGCTCCTGTTTTATTCGTAAAGAAGAAAGACAGGAGTATGCGACTTTGTATTGACTATCGAGAATTGAACCATGTCACCATCAGGAAAAGGTATCCACTACCTTGCATTGATGACCTGTTCAACCAGTTCCAAGGAGCAAAATTCTTTTCAAAGATTGATCTTCGTTCTGGATATCATTAGCTGAAGATTAAAATTGAGGATATTCCGAAGACTGCCTTTAGAACTCGGTACGGGCATTATGAATTCTTAGTCATGTCTTTTGGATTGATTAATGCTCCTTCTGCTTTCATGGATATGATGAACCGAGTATTCAAGGAATATTTAGATCAGTTCGTTGTTGTCTTTATTGATGACATCCTCATCTATTCCAAAAGCTGTGAAGATCATGAGCAACATTTGAAGCTGGTACTTCAAAGTCTTTGTGATAACAAGCTATATGCCAAGCTGAAGAAATACGAGTTCTGGCTTGAGAAAGTAGCATTCCTTGGGCACATGGTGTCAAAACATGGAGTATTTATTGACCCGATGAAGATTGAAGCAATACAAAGTTGGGAGCAACCGAAGTCGATGACCGAAGTACATAGCTTTCTGGGCTTAGCTGGTTATTATCGGAGATTCGTGGAAGGATTTTCTCGAATTGCTACTCCGTTAACTCAGCTGACTCAGAAAGATACAAAATTCGTATGGAGCGAGGAATGCGAGAAGAGTTTCTAAGAGCTTAAGAGGAGACTCATTTTGGCACCTGTTCTGACAATACCATCTGGTTCGGATGGATTTTTTATCTACAGCGATGCTTCAGGCAAAGTGTTAGGATGTGTTCTCATGCAACATGGGAAAGTCATAGCCTATTCCTCGCGATAACTCAAAGAATATGAGAGGAATTATCCTACACATGATCTGGAGTTGGTAGCAGTCGTTTTCGCGTTGAAAATCTGGAGACACTACCTGTATGGGGTGAAAGTGGAGATCTATACGGATCATAAAAGCCTCTAATATTTCTTCACCCAAAAGGAACTCAACATGAGGCAATGACGTTGGATCGAGTTGTTGAAAGATTACGACCATAGCATTCAATATCATCCTGGAAAAGCAAACATGGTAGCTGACGGATTGAGTAGAAGATCGTATGTGAGTATGAGTGCGATAATGTCAACGCAAAGACCCATTTTGTACGACTTACAAAGGACGGAGATAGAGTTAAAAGCTCCAAGTACCCACATGATGATATCAAACATACGAGTAGAACAGACTTTAATCGATAAAGTTAAAGATGCTCAAGCCACAGACCCATAGCTGATGCGTATAAAGAAGAAAGTACAAGAAGGTGTTATTCCAAAAGCAAGAATCGATGAAGAAGGAGTACTTCGAGTCAACTCCAGACTTTGCATTCCTAATGATTCTGACTTGAAGCATAGAATCACTATGGAGGTACACAACACACCATTTGCAATCCATCTTAGGAGTACCAAAATGAATCATGATCTTCGACATACATTTTGGTGGAACAATATGAAGAGAGAGATCGCGGAGTTTATCTCGAGGTGTTTAACTTGTCAACGTGTAAAGGCGGAGCATCAAGTGCTAAAAGGTTCATTGCAACCACTTGAGATTCTGAAATGGAATTGGGAACACATTACCATGGATTTCGTTTTGGATCTTCCCAAGGTTTCTCAAGGCATAGATGCGATTTGGGTTATTATTGATAGATTAACTAAGTCTGCTCATTTCTTGCCTATACGGGAGATTTATTCCCTTGAACGTCTTACTCGTATGTACATGAATTAGATTGTGAGATTGCATGGCATGCCAGTATCCATAGTTTCGGATCGTGACCTAAGATTCACTTCACGATTTTGGGTTAGCTTACAGAAAGCTATGGGCACGGATTTACGATTCAATTCGGCATACCATCCTCAAACAGACGGATAATCAGAAAGGACTATTCAAACTCTTAAAGATCTATTAAGACTATGTGTCCTAGATTTCAAAGGAAGTTGGGATAAGTACTTGCCATTGGTGGAATTCTCCTACAACAACAGTTATCAAACAAGTATAGGCATGACTCCATTTGAAGCGTTGTATGAATGAAAGTGTCATTCTCCAATATACTGGGATGAGGTGGGTGAAGCAAAGTTGTTGGGACTAGAATTGGTACGCATGACTACAGAAAAGATCCAAATGATCCGACAATGTATACAAACGGCACAAGATCGACAAAAAAGTTATGTGGATCTTCATCGAAATGACATGGAATTAAATATTGGGGATCATGTATTGTTACGTATTGCTCCATGGAAGGAAGTTACAAGATTTGGGAAGAGAGAAAAGCTCAATCCACGATTTGTTAGTCCATTTGAGATTCTTGACCAAATAGAAAATGTAGCATATAGACTCGCATTGCCTCCAAGCATGTCTCGTGTTTATAATATATTTTATATATCTATGCTTCGTAAATATGTGAAAGACCTAAATCACATTATTGAGTTAGAACCCGAAGAGATAGTCGAAGATTTAACGTATGAGGAGGTACCCGTCAAGATCTTGGATAGGAAGGAGCATATCCTATGCACAAAGGTTATACCACAAGTCAAAGTTTTGTAGAGGAACCATGCTATTGATGTAAGACCCCAAATTTTATGAAATGAAAGTATTCAATTTTTCTATTTTGGTAAATAGTTAAATCGATAAAAGTTTAAAGTTAAGGGTGATATGTGAAAACTTTTCAAAGTAAGCAAGTTGTCATAAAATAACCGGTAGTACAGGTACAGTAATATGCGTAGTTGCATAGTAGCACACGGTATTAATTATTAATGCTTACGTGAGAATTCAATCAGTTATACTCAATTATTACTATAGTAATTGCTGCATCATATCTCTCATATTATTGATTCAATTGTTGTCATAGTATCATCTATATAATATGTTATATTAAGAAATCAATAATTGAGACGAAAAAGTTATTCATATTATTATTTGCAATATTAACAATGTCTAGAAGTTCTGTCAAGGAGAGGTTAGTTAATGATGAAATTGATAATTCCATTGTGTGGGAATTATTAGTGTTAGTGGAAATCGACATTTATTTCGATAATAATTAATGTCTGGAGGTTATATTGACCAATCGAGTAATTAATCGGATAAATGAGCAATTAATTGCTATTAATTCACATGCTTATAACTATGTGTTCACATGTGTGTACTATTGATTCACATGATTTACTATTAGGGGAGTTGGTGCAAGATTGATAATACTTGCATGACTAAATTAAAAATGGAGGTATAGTTGAAGGTAATATACTGTAATTAATTTTTTCACATGTTTAGAACTATTGAGTCACATGATTTACTATTGATTCACATGATTTACTATTAAGGGAGGTGATGCAGGTTTGATAATACTTGCAGGACTAAATTAAAAATGAAGAAAAAGAGGGAGGTATTATACTGTAATATTTCGAGCCCCAAACCGTGCAATTATCGAAACTATATTTTCTAATAAATAGAATCTCATTCTTCCATCATTTCTCACCAATTCACTAAGACTCACAAGAGCAATTATAGAGATAGAAGCTATAGAGAGAGAAGCTATAGAGAGAAAGAAGAAGAGTAGTCTACTACTTCACTAATCCAATATCCAGTCTTCTTCTGAGGTAAGGGTTATAATTTTTTTATATTCTGAAGAGATATTATTTTTCATATTCGTATGAATATTATTATCGTTCAATATTCATTATATTCGTTTAATATTCGTAAGGAATATTATTTCCGTTCAATATTTGTAAGGAATATTATTTTTGTTCAACCGTTGTAAGTAAGGGGTTTCTACCAGGGGCAGTTTTATAATTTTTCCGACCCTCAAAAATTCTGGAAAAATTTAAAATATTAATTTGATGAGTTTTCTAGATTGTGTCCAAAAATGGCAATTTTTGAATGTATAGATTAGGAGTTATGAATTTTATGGGAAAATACTATTTTAAAAGTAAACCCTTATAACTCCTTGTGGTTAACTCCAAAATTGGTGAAATTTTTATTGGGAGTATATCTATATAACAAATGAGGATACCTCAGTAATTTTGAATTTTTAGACAAAAGTACAATTTTTGATAAATGTCTAAATATTCTATGCGATTTTGGCCATATGAAAAATAGTAAATGAATTTTTAAAATTCGAGAAAAATATATGTTCAATATGGGACTATATTACGCTAAATCCCAAAAAGAAAATTTGTTTGTCTTGATTTGGTATTTTCATGAAAATGGACTAGTTATGAGTAAATGAATTAAATATGTTATGTGAAGTAACAAAATTGGAAAATAGGATTTTATGGCTTGAGAATCCTATATAAGGTATATGCAGATTTTTGATGAGAGTGTTGATTATTGGTTTTATAGTTGTATATCTTTGGCTTATGTGATAAGATGAACAGTTGATTATTGGTTTTATAGTTGTATATCTTCGGCTTACGTGCAAAGATGGACAGGTGTATGACATGATCATAACCACTTGTGATAATAACGAATATCCTTGGCCCGTAGTGCATGGATAATTCTATGATGTGATTGGAAGGATCGTGACCATTAGTTAACAGTTGAATGTCTTTGGTCGTAGTGCACTGACAGACAATTGATTGGTATGATCATGACCATTGGTTTTATAGTTGAATATCTTTGGCCCGTAGTGCAAAGATAGACAACTGATTGGTATGATCATTGTTATTACATTTTAATATCTTTAGCCTTTGGGGTAAGGATATTGAGTAAACGTTCTATTAAGCCTTTCTGGCAAGGAGGAACTGTCGATTTACATGATTATAAATATGAATTGTGGATTTAACTATAATCTTTGGTGGCTCAGGTGATGAGATTTCTTTTTTTTGTATAACAAAGAACTATTGATGAGTATTACAGGGATGAAATATTAACGATGGACTTTTAATCTAGAGGAGATAGTAGACATTATGTTCTACTTGACTCTTCTAAAGGATTGCTTATTTCCCTGCAGTTGTTGATCTAAAAGTTGTTGTCTATTGTATTCTATCAGTTGTTATACTGTTGAAGGCTAAGGATAATTTATTCTGCATTATCTTAGTCATAATATTTCTTACTGGGCTAGTTGAGCTCACCCTTTTCTTTGTAAACTCTCAGTTATGTTTTGTCGTATTTTTACACGACAGTTGTATAATTAAGTTTATAGGTTATTTATGTTCCATGAATCTGGCGACCCAAGATGGGTGATGTATACCTATTTTGGGGGCGTCACAGTTGGTATCAAAGCTTAGGGATATGATCCCTGGCTGAGATGTGAGACTAGAACTAGGAGGGGAGAGACGGGTAATTCCTTCGCTAGTATGACCTACCTAAGTTTATTTGATATTTAATTGGTCGGTCAGAGTATAGGAATAATATTTGGCATGTCAATTAACCCTTATTTTGAAACTATATTCTAGAATGATATCTGAAATACAGGAGATGAGAAATGGGAAAATCATGATAGAGAGGAAATAACCGGGAAGGTACAATCCAAAAAAAGCAAGATATTCTCATCTCTTCAAACTACCAGGTACGTAAATTTTGAGGGAGAAATTTCATAAAGAGGGGAGATTGTAAGACCCCGAATTTTATGAAATGAAAGTATTCAATTTTTCTATTTTGGTAAATAGTTAAATTTATAAAAGTTTAAAGTTAAGGGTGATATGTGAAAATTTTTCAGAGTAAACAAGTTGTCATAAAATAATCGGTAGTAAAGGTACAATAATACGCGTAGTTGCATAGTAGCACACAGTATTAATTATTAATGCTTACGTGAGAATTCACTCAGTTATACTCAATTATTGCTACAGTAATTGCTGCATCATATCTCTCATATTATTGATTTAATTGTTGTCACAATATCATTTGTATAATATGTTATATTATTAAATCAATAATTGAGACGACAAAGTTATTTATATTATTATTTACAATATTGACAATGTCTAGAAGTTCTGTCAAGGAGAGGTTAGATAATCTAATTGCGTGCCAATAGGGAGAAATCCTTATTGGAAAGCCCCCTCTTTCCTGGGAATAACCTGGTTGTTAAATATTGTGAGTTATAATATTAATGATTAATAAGTTCGTGTTGATTAAAGTTGAAATTGATAATTTCATTGTGTGGAAATTATTAGTGTTAGTGGAAATCGACATTTATTTCGATAATAATTAATGTCTGGAGGTTATATTGACCAATCGGGAAATTAACCGTATAAATGAGCAATTAAATTCTATTAATCCACATGCTTATAACTATGTGTTCACATGTGTGTACTATTGATTCATATGATTTACTATTAGGGGAGTTGGTGCAAGATTAATAATACTTGCATGACTAAATTAAAAATGGAGGTATAGTTGAAAGTACTATACTGTTATTAATTTTTTCACATGTTTAGAACTATTGAGTCACATGATTTACTATTGATTCACATGATTTACTATTAGGGATGTGATGCAAGTTTGATAATTCTTGCATGACTAAATTAAAAATGAAGAAAAAGAGGGAGGTATTATACTGTAATATTTCGAGCCCCAAAACGTGCAATTATCGAAACAATATTTTCCTATAAATAGAAGCTCATTCTTCCTTCATTTCTCACCAATTCACTAAGACTCACAAGTGAAATTATAGAGATAAAAGCTATAGAGAGAAAGAAGAAGAGTAGTCTGCTACTTCACTACTCCAGTATCCAGTCTTCTTCTGAGGTAAGGGTTATTATTTTTTTATATTCTGAAGAGATATTATTTTTCGTATTCGGATGAATATTATTATCGTTCAATATTCATTATATTCGTTTAATATTCGTAAGGAATATTATTTCCGTTCAATATTTGTAAGGAATATTATTTTCGTTCAACCGTTGTAAGTAAGGGGTTTCTACCAAGGGCAGTTTCATAATTTTTCCGACCCACAAAATTTCTGGAAAAATTTAAAATGTTAATTTGATGAGTTTTCTAGATTGTGTCCAAAAATGGTAATTTTTGGATGTATAGATTAGGAGTTATGAATTTTATGGGAAAATACTATTTTAAAAGTAAACCCTTATAACTCCTTGTGGTTAACTCCAAAATTGGTGAAATTTTTATTAGGAGTATATCTATATAACAACAGTATACCCTGTAAATTTCGGAATTTTTTGACAAAAGTACAATTTTTGATAAATGTCTAAATATTCGGCAGTTTTAGCTATACAAAAAATAGTAAATGAATTTTAAAAATTCTGAGAAAAACATATGTTCAATATGGAACTATATTCTGCTAAATCCCAGAAAAGAAAATTTGTTTGTACTGATTTGGTATTTTTCATGAAAATGGACTAGTTATGAGTAAATGAATTAAATATGTTATGTGAAGTAACAAAATTGGAAAATAGGATTTTATGGCTTTAGAATCCTATATAAGGTATATGCAGATTTTTGATGAGTGTTGATTATTGGTTTTATAGTTGTATATCTTTGGCTTATGTGCAAAGATGAACTGTTGATTATTGGTTTTATAGTTGTATATCTTCGGCTTACGTGCAAAGATGGACAGGTGTATGACATGATCATAACCACTGGTGATAATAACGAATATCCTTGGCCCGTAGTGCATGGATAATTCGATGATGTGATTGGAAGGATCATGACCATTAGTTAACAGTTGAATGTCTTTGGTAGTAAAGTAGCATTTGACAAACAATTGATTGGTATGATCATGACCATTGGTTTTATAGTTGAATATCTTTGGCCCGTAGTGCAAATGTAGACAACTGATTGGTATGATCATTGTTATTACATTTGAATATCTTTAGCCTTTGGGGAAAAGATATTGAGTAAACGTTCTATTAAGCCTTTGTGGCAAGGAGGAACTGTCGATTTACATGATTATAAATATGAATTGTGGATTTAACTATAATCTTTGGTGGCTCAGGTGATGAGATTTCTTTTTTTTTTTATAACAAAGAACTATTGATGAGTATTACAGGGATGAAATATTAACGATGGACTTTTAATCTAGAAGAGATAGTAGACATTATGTTCTACTTGACTCTTCTAATAGATTGCTTATTTCGCTGCAGTTGTTGATCTAAAACTTGTTGTCTATTGTATTCTATCAGTTGTTATACTGTTGAAGGCTAAGGATAATTTATTCTGCATTATCTTAGTCATAATATTTCTTACTGGGCTAGTTGAGCTCACCCTTTTCTTTCATTGTTCTCTTCAGGAAATGAGAATATAGTTGGGACGAGTTGGGGAACGAAGTGATGGTCCGATATGGTGGCTATATCAATCCTCACTACTTAGTATGATAATAAGTGTAATAAGGACTGAATTTGAGTTTGTATACTATCTTTGAGGAAATATTCATGTAAGCTCTCGGCTATGTTTTGTCGTATTTTTACACGACAGTTGTATAATTAAGTTTATAGGTTATTTATGTACCATGAATCTGGCGACCCAAGATGGGTGATGTATACCTGTTTTGGGGGCGTCACAGTTGGTATCAAAGCTTAGGGATATGATCCCTGGCTGAGATGTGAGACTAGAACTAGGAGGGGAGAGACGGGTAATTCCTTCGCTACTATGACCTACCTATGTTTATTTGGTATTTAATTGGTCGGTCAGAGTATAGGGATAATATGTGGCATGTCAATTAACCCTTATTTTGAAACTATATTCTAGAATGATATCTGAAATACAGGAGATGAGAAATGGGAAAATCATGATAGAGAGGAAATAACCGGGAAGGTACAATCCGAAAAGAAAGCAAGGTATTCTCATCTCTTCAAACTACAGTGCACGTAAATTTGAGGCGAAATTTCATAAGGAGGGGAGATTGTAAGACCCCGAATTTTATGAAATGAAAGTATTCAATTTTTTTATTTTGATAAATAGTTAATTAATAAAAGTTTAAAGTTAAGGGTGATATGTGAAAATTTTTCAGAGTAAGCAAGTTGTCATAAAATGACCGGTAGTAAAGGTACAATAATGCGTAGTTGCATAGTAGCACACGGTATTAATTATTAATGCTTACGTGAGAATTCACTCAGTTATACTCAATTATTGCTACAGTAATTGCTGCATCATATCTCTCATATTATTGATTCAATTGTTGTCACAGTATCATTTGTATAATATGTTATATTATTAAATCAGTAATTGAGAAGTCAAAGTTATTCATATTATTATTTGCAATATTGATAATGTCTAGAAGTTCTGTCAAGGAGAGGTTAGATAATCTAATTGCGCACCAATAGGGAGAAATTCTTATTGGAAATCCCCCTCTTTCCTAGGAACAACCTGGTTGTTAAATATTGTGAGTTATAATATTAATGATTAATAAGTTCGTGTTGATTAAAGATAAAATTGATAATTCCATTGTGTGGAAATTATTAGTGTTAGTGGAAATCGACATTTATTTCGATAATAATTAATGTCTAGAGGTTATATTGACCAATCGGGTAATTAATCGGATAAATGAGCAATTAATTGCTATAATTCACATGTTTATAACTATGTGTTCACATGTGTATACTATTGATTCACAAGATTTACTATTAGGGGAGTTGGTGCAAGATTGATAATACTTGCATGACTAAATTAAAAATGGAGGTATAGTTGAAGGTACTATACTGTTATTAATTTTTTCACATGTTTAGAACTATTGAGTCACATGATTTACTATTGATTCACATGATTTACTATTAGGGGAGGTGATGCAAGTTTGATAATACTTGCAGGACTAAATTAAAAATGATGAAAAAGAGAGAGGTGTTATACTATAATATTTTGAGCCCCAAAACGTGCAATTATCGAAACTATATTTTCTTATATATAGAAGCTCATTCTTCCTTCATTTCTCACCAATTCACTAAGACTCACAAGATCAATTATAGAGATAGAAGCTATAGAGAGAGAAGTTATAGAGAGAAAGAAGAAGAGTAGTCTGCTACTTCACTACTCTAGTATCCAGTCTTCTTCTGAGGTAAGGGTTATTATTTTTTTTATATTCTAAAGAGATATTATTTTTTGTATTTGTATGATTATTATTACCGTTCAATATTCATTATATTCGTTTAATATTCGTAAGGAATATTATTTCCGTTCAATATTCGTAAGAATATTATTTTCATTCAACCGTTGTAAGTAAGGGGTTTCTGCCAGGGGCAGTTTTGTAATTCTTCTGACCCTCAAAATTCTGGAAAAATTTGAAATGATAATTTGATGAGTTTTCTAGATTGTGTCCAAAAATGGAAATTTTTGGATGTATAGATTAGGAGTTATGAATTTTATGGGAAAAGACTATTTTAAAAGTAAACCCTTATAACTCCTTGTGGTTAACTCCAAAATTGGTGAAATTTTTATTGAGAGTACATCTATATAACAGCAGTATACCCTGTAAATTTTAGAATTTTTGGACAAAAGTACAATTTTTGATAAATGTCTAAATATTCGGCAGTTTTAGCCATATAAAAAATAGTAAATGAATTTTAAAAGTTCTGAGAAAAATATATGTTCAATATGGGACTATATTCTGCTAAATCCCAAAAAAGAAAATTTGTTTGTACTGATTTGGTATTTTTCATGAAAATGGACTAGTTATGAGTAAATGAATTAAATATGTTATGTGAAGTAACAAAATTGGAAAATAGGATTTTATGGCTTGAGAATCCTATATAAGGTATATGCAGATTTTTGATGAGAGTGTTGATTATTGGTTTTATAGTTGTATATCTTTGGCTTACGTGCAAAGATGAACTGTTGATTATTGGTTTTATAGTTGTATATCTTCGGCTTACGTGTAAAGATGGACAGGTGTATGACATGATCATAACCACTGGTGATAATAACGAATTTTCTTGGCCCGTAGTGCATGGATAATTCGATGATGTGATTGGAAGGATCATGATCATTAGTTAACAGTTGAATGTCTTTGGCCGTAGTGCACTGACAGACAATTGATTGGTATGATCATGACCATTGATTTTATAGTTGAATATCTTTAGCCCGTAGTGCAAAGGTAAACAACTGATTGGTATGATCATTGTTATTACATTTGAATATCTTTAGCCTTTGGGGTAAGGATATTGAGTAAACGTTCTATTAAGCCTTTGTGGCAAGGAGGAACTATCGATTTACATGATTATAAATATGAATTATGGATTTAACTATAATCTTTGGTGGCTCAGGTGAAGACAGTTGATGAGAGTTCTTTTTTTTTGTATAAAAAAGAACTATTGATGAGTATTACATGGATGAAATATTAACGATGGACTTTTAATCTAGAGGAGATAGTAGACATTATGTTCTACTTGACTCTTCTAATGGATTGCGTATTCCGCTACAGTTGTTGATCTAAAACTTGTTGTCTATTGTATTTTATTAGTTGTTATACTGTTGAAGGCTAAGGATAATTTATTTTGCATTATCTTAGTCATAATATTTCTTACTGGGCTAGTTGAGCTCACCCTTTTCTTTCATTGTTCTCTTCAGGAAATGAGAATATAGCTGGGACGAGTCGGGGAACGGAGTGATGGTCCGATATGGTGGCTATAGCGATCCTCACTACTTAGTATGATAATAAGTGTAATGAGGGTGAATTTGAGTTTGTATATCTTGCCCATGAGGCAATATTCATGTAAACTCTCAGCTATGTTTTGTCGTATTTTTACACGACAGTTGTATAATTAAGTTTGTATTTGATTTCTGTAGTGTGATATCTGGCGACTCAAGATGGGTGATGTATACCTGTTTTGGGGGCATCACAATTGAGGAAATGACCTCAGATTTGGAATCAAAAATGAAAGCGAGGTACCTTCACCTTTTCGAAACACCAGGTACATACGTCAATTTCGAGGATGAAATTTCATAAGGAGGAGAGGTTGTAAGACCCCAACTTTTTATAAATAAAATTAAATTTCCTCTATTCTTTATCTTGAAATAATAAGGTGTTAATGTGATATAATGATTTGGTTATGGGTGAAATATGCAAATTTTGCAAAATAAGCAAGTGGTTATAAAATATTCATTGTTATCGGGGAATATTCGTTTGGTCGTGGAATATTCTTGTTGTCGGGGAATATTAAATGCGATGACGCATGACCATTTGTGGGCCCTATAATGTAAAAGCGATCGAGAGGAAGAAAACGACAAGTTTGAGTTTTTATAAATAACGACGTATTTGTTACCGTTAACACTGTTGGAATACCTGGTGGTTAAAGTATAGTAATACGTGTGCTTGCACAATAGCACATGGTATTGCACAGTATTTTTGGATTATTGATTCTTACGTAAGAAGGCACTACTCAATAATTGTTACAGTAATTACTGTTCAATATTTTATTTTATTGATTCAATAATTGCTACGTTGATATTTTATATTATTGTTGTTTCAATAATTGTCACTGCACAATACTTCCATTATCAGACTAATAATTTATATTATTTGAATAATATTATTAGATAGCATTATTGGCAATGTCTAAGGAAGTTCTGTCTAGGAAAGGGGTTTGGTCACTTAATTGCGCGCCAAGAAGGAGAAATCCTTATCGGAAAGCCCCTTCTTTCCTGAGAACGACCTAGTTGTCATTATTGTTATTCTGTAATATTATTTGTGAATAATTAATTATTGATTTATATGATAAAGAAGTATTTATTTTATATGGATATAAATAAAGGAATTAATGTTGAGGTGGTTTATCAGTATTTTGTCAGAATAGAGTTGTTGAAAATTATTCGTATGTGGATTTCAGTTATTTTCCATTGAGAATTTGGAAAAACTTTCTTCTACAAAGTTGTAGAGATTAAATTTCCTATAGAGTGTATATAAAATTCGTATTTTTCTGATAAAAGGGCTATTTATTATGAATTATTGAAGTTTTAAAAATAAATATTTTTAATTAAAAATATGGGTGGGCCCCACTTTAGTTTTTGGTGGAAAATGTTGAATTTGGTGGGTCCACTAGTGGTGTGCTGAATTTGGTCAAGAAAATGTGCGTAGGAAAATTTTAAAGAATATTAATATTTTATTAATTTAGTCTGCTTTGGCGTTCTGGCATTTTTCTATAAATAGGGTGCTTAGTTAGAATTGAAAATCACACCAGAATCTAAAATTTTCTCTCTCTATAATATCGAGCGTATTTTGTGAGTATTTAGATACTTTGAGAGTTGCTATTCAGTGCAAGTTTCCTTCAACATTATATCCGATATTTTAGCCAGAAGTAGTATTCTTTTGAGGTAAGGGATGTTATTTTCTTCGTAAATGATATTATTTCTTTCAATATCATTATACCAAAATATTGGTATAAATTTTATTGTGAAATTTTTACCTTTTCATGTTGAGGTTACTATTCACGTATACGACATTATTCACGTATACAACACTATTTACGAATACGGTTACTATTCACGAGTACTATTCATGAAGTATGATTTTCTTGTAGAATTTTTACCTTTTCGTGTCGAGGTTACTATTCACGTATACGACACTATTCACGAAAATGGCACTATTCACAGAAAATTAAAATTTCTTTTCTTTGTCTAAGTTGTCTATTATGGTTACTATCTTTGATTGTATCTATGTTTTGATCTTTATTCTTGAATTTTTCTCCACAATTGATTATTATGGAGTATTTTTGAACTTGGATAATTAATTAAAGTATAAATCCCTAATCTTTGATCTTTTATCTCGTTGGATTCATTTTCGTTAAGATATTTTTCATCATCATCAGTCCTAAATGATGATATTACTGAATATCTTTGGCTTGTAGTGCAAAGATGAATGATTACCTAATGAATATCTTTGGCTCGTGGTGCAAAGATGGACAGGTGTTGAGATGAACATGACCAACTGGTAATATAAATGAATATCTTTGGCCCGTAGTACAAAGATGAATATTTGATTCAAGATATATACTGATTGATGTTACAAGTATAAAATATTGATGATGGACTTTTAAATTCATTGATGATAGTAGATTTCATTCTCTACTTAACTCTTCTAATGAATTATTATTTCCGCTGCGAATATTGATCTAAAACTTATTGTCCATTGTAGTTTATCTAATTTATTGAAGGCTAACAATAATTTGTTCTATATTATCTTAGTCATAATATTCTTTACTGGGCTAGTTGAGCTCACCCTTTTCCTTTTTGTTCCATTTTTCTTCTCAGGAGGCGAGAATATAGTGGGAACTAGTCGGGGTGTGGAGTGAGGTTTCGAGAGAGTTGTTTTAGCAGTCCTCACTATTTTATAAAATAGTGTATCAATAATTGTAATGAGAACTTATTTGAGTGTGAATATTGTCTAGAAGACAATATTGTATTTAAACTCATAGTATATGTGTTGTCGTATTTTGCACGACAATTGTAATAATAAAGTTGTAGTTGTTTTTGTATCATGTATTTGGCAACTTAGAATGGGTTGTGTATACCTATTTTGGGGGCGTCACAAATTTTATTTTCGTTCAATATTCGTAAGGAATATTATTTTCGTTCAATATTCGTAGGGATATTGTCTTCGTTTAATATTCGTAAGGAATATTATTTTCATTCAATATTCGTAAGGGATATTATTTTTGTTCAATATTCATATGAAACAATATTTTCTTCCATACTATGTAGTATGTAATTAATATTATTTCGTTTCGTATTCCTAATTCTACACTCATTTTGTTAAAGTCTATCTTCTATACTCCGTGAAATTAGTAGAATATCATTGAAATTTGTGATTCATCTAGTATCGTTTCGCAAGGATATTTTTCTGAGCATTCTTATTAAATTTTAAGCTTTTCATGCCGGAGTACTATTCACGGGTACTATTCATTTATACAACACTATTTATATGTACGGTACTATTCATAGAGTACTATACATGGACACTATTCATAAATATGGTATCATTCACGAAGTACTATTCATATGGTACTATTCATAAAGTACTATTCATGAAGTACTATTCACAAAGTACTATTCATGAAGTACTATTCTTAAAGTACTATTCACGGGATACTATTCACGGAGTACTATTCATGGAGTACTATTCACCTGAGGTACTATTCATGATAAAAATTGATTTCTTTCGGTCTAAATTATTTTGATACAATATTATTCTTGAATTTTACTCCACAAAGCAGTATCATGTTGATAATTTTGACATTATTGAATTCTGGATAAATTAAATTATAAATCTTTAAAAATCTATATATCCTTTGCTTTCTTTTAACTAAATTCTTATATCATTGTCATCATCCTCATACTTATATTGTGATGAAAGTCATCTTTGGCCGTAGTGCATAGATATATGGACTGTTGATTGGTATGATTATGACCAGGGATTATTCGGTATAATCATGACCCATAATGTTACAAATGATGTGGTAAAAGTCCTCATTGGCCCGTAGTGCATTGATAGACAGTTGTTGGCATGATAATGACCATTGGTGATTACACGAATATCCTTGGCCCATAGTGCATGGATAATTCATGGACGTGATACTAATGAATATCTTTGGCCCGTAGTGTATGAATAATTCGGTGATGTGGATTATTTATTGAGCTGAATCTCAGCGATAAAATTGATGATAAACTTTTTAAATAATAGAAGATAGTAGATATCATGCTCTACTTGACTCTTTTAATGTATTGCTTGTTCCGCTACAGTTAAACTTGTTGTTTATTAGTTTAACACTGTTGAAGGCTAACGATAATTTATTTTGCATTATCTTAGTCATAATATTTCTTACTGGGCTAGTTGAGCTCACCCTTTTGCTTTCATTGTTCTCTTCAGAAAATGAGAACGTAGTTGGGACTAGTTGGGGAATGGAGTGACGGTCCAGATGGTTGCTTTAGTAGTCCTCACTATTCTGTGAAATAGTGTGATAATAATTGTAATGAGTACTCCATTGAGTTTGGATATTGTCTAGAAAATAATATTCGTGTTAAAACTCTCAGCTTATGTTACATGACAATTGTGTAATTAAGTTTGTATTTGTATTCTGTACCATGTATTTGGCGACCCAAGATGGGTGATGTATACTTATTTTGGGGGCATCACACCGTTAGTATATTTAGTGTGTGTGTGTGTGTGTGTGTGTGTGTATATATATATATATATATATATATATATATATATATATATATATAGCTTCTTCCTCTATGCTAAAATAGGAACACTTACACTTGAAGGATATATCAGTTTAGAAAATTCAAAAGCTATTTACAAAGATATTTTCATTAGAGTTTTAGCATAGATTATTTCCAACAAGTTAGTATTATATTGTTAATTCTTTAGTGGCTGGAAAATCACAACACATGTATTCAAAATTCTTTGTATTCTATTCAATCACTGTTAGGCTTGATTGATCCAATAGTGGATAGGGTCTGTTCATAGAAAGCTTTCAAGGTTGCAGAGGTGTAAAGGACTCAGTGGTGAGAAAAGTTGCAGTGGTGCAAAGGGGGCAGAGGTGTCCATCGCAGTGGAAAGCTTTATTTGAACAGGGAGTTCTTTTTGTTGTATTTAATTGAATATTAAGTTTAATAAAAAGAGTCTCCAATACTAGTTGGTATTGGACGTGGATTAAGCTACTAGACTAGAGGATATGAGTTGAACCACGTAAAAATCTTGGTTTGATTTACTGTTCTTTTGCTTTTGTTATATGCTTTAAAAATCTGCAAATTTTTGTTTAATTAAGTCGAAAAAATTTTATACTAATACGGACATGTATTAGCTGTCCGTTTATAACAGACGAAGAACATAACTATACGGACAATATTAGACCGTCCGATTATAGCCTGCTATAGTAAATTTTAAAATTTGATCATTGTAAATTATTTTGGGTATTTACACATATTCACCCCCTCTAAGTGTTCTTGATTACAGAATTTCAAAATGAAGAGAAAGTTTAACTAAATAAAGAACATAAGCATAATCGGTTTATTCTGTTTGAAACTTGAAAATTAAAGGTGGAGGAAAACAAAGTAAAAGAAAAAGGCATAAATAAATATTATAAAAAAATAAAAAAATCAGTCTCAATGAAAATAAATCTAACAATTTATACTTTAAAAATATGTAATATAAAATATAGCCTAAAAATGATTAAAAAAAAATCAAAAATAAACTTTTAGAGTAAAGAAGAATTTTTGAACAGCGAATAATTGGTTTATATTTTCATTTCCTTTCTTTCCTTTCCCTTAAGTTTTTTCAAGTTCCAAACAGATTTGATGACTTTCCTTGATTAAAGGGAAGGCAGATGAATTTTCTTGAGTGAAAATAATCTTTCTGTCATTTCCTTGGTTTAGTACATAAAACTCCTTGTTACTTTAGCAAATAATTGGTTCATATTGGAAGTTCTCTATATTTTTAGTAATTAATAAAAGAAAAATAAAAAAATAGTTTGTTTCTATAAATGAAAATTCATGTCTGTCCATTTCTTTATCACTTTAATTTGGGTATATAAAAGCTTAAACCAAAAAAATTATTTTATCTTTATATTATAAGTTGGTTCAAATTAAGGTGAGAAAAGTGTAATTATTTAACTTCTAATAAAAAAATTTCTTGGAAAATACTCTTGAACACCAGGTTTTGATAATTGATCAAGATTCAAAACCCTAGTCTAAATGAAGAATAAAGGGCATTTGTTCTACTATATTATCTTCAAATAGAGGGAGAGAGTAAGAGATCGATATCATCAAGTCCTTGTTATGTTAATATGTATAATGCACAAACCTAATAGTACAATTGTTATTCATATATAATCAATATTTACATGCACAAACCTAATAATACAATTGTTAAATCATCAACTTAGATCAAATCTTTTTTCAAAGCTACATGTTGTATATTGAGTCTCTAAACTTAATATCTATAATGTGGAGCTTTGTTTCTCAATTAATATAAACATGGGATGGAAGATCTATAACGTGGTTAGAGTAAAAGCTTGTTTATATATCTACCAATTGGTACTATGTTATCACTTTAAAAAAATTATTGTTGTGGGGCTTCATGCCCTATTCTTGGCCAACAACTTAGTACCATTTGATGTATCTCCCACATCATTTGAACACCATTATTTAAAAATAAATTTTAATTCTTTTTTACTAAATAGCCTTGGCTCAGTTGGTACGTACTCCAGGTCTCTTGTACAAGCAAGAGGTCCTTTAATGGGATGTAGTACTTCATCTCTTCTAAAATAGAGAGACATTTTGATTTTGAAAAATCAATTTGTGAACCTAATTAAAAAAATTAAATTGATATTACATTGTTTAATTTTTGGTCAACAATAAATATGATAATTAGTGCTATTTTATAGTTAGTTTATAATTGTTATAATTATCCATGTATTGTTTACCAAGAAAAATCTGTAAGACATCTAGTTGTAGGCTCATTTCTTATTTTCTCTTTTTTTTTATATATTGTTTGTGCCCAATTTTTTGTGTCAATAACATTATTCTAAAACTAAATAATTTCATATTTATTTTGAATTTTAGAATTTAATGAATTGTCTCTAAAATTCAAAATATATCTCTAATTTTAAATCGGATGAATTGAATATCTTTCTAAATTCCACTTGGTCAGTAGATATATTAAGGATTTTACAAAATAATAACAACAACAACAACAACAACAACAACAACAACAATACAATTTTATCTTGTTTAAATTTTATTGAATAATAATAATGATAATTTCTTGACGGTTTAATTTTGAATTTATATACCGAATTACTGATTGGGTCTCTTAACTCTCCATTCATTTAGACCCAATCTGAAATTTGTGTTTGTTAATTAGGCGAGATTAGAAAGAGGTGGGTAGATGAAACTTGCTAATAATAAACCCTGCAATATCCCCTTTTGACTTTAATGGCTTCCTCCCGTGTATATGTCAATGGCTTCCTTTATGCTACTTAGGTTTGGTTCAACCAGATGTAGTTTGACATTAAAATGGAGGAAGAAGATAGAGAAAAAAAAATTGCAAGAGAAAATGAGTCGAAAACTTTGTCATTCTTTTTAATGTTTTTATTAATATTTTTGCCACGTAATTAAAGTTTTTTATTTTTTATTTTTTGTGTGGAGCCTCGTAGTAAAAAAAAATAACGCCTGCTTATTAATTCAACGAAACGAGATAATTTCATAATTTTAATTAATTTAATTGACTAATTAAGTTTTTGAAGTTTAATAAGTGATTGCACAAAATGACGCAACTTTAATAAAATAAACCTTAGTTTTGCCGATTTCACCTATCATTTTTTCAAATTAATCTGGCCCCAGGATATCAATACACAAATATAACAAGACACTGAATTTTTTTGGCTGGTCCCGAATCGACTCGCTAGCTTAAGGGATTTTTTTTTGTTATCTCATTTCTTTTATTTTACTATGAAGCATGCAATAATTGATATATCCTCAATCATAACATATTTAAATCAATCCAACTCTTTAGCGAATCAAAAAAAGTAAACTAAAGATGAATAGGTTATAACGATAATTTTTTGAGATATAACAACGATTTCACGGTTCGTTTAAAATTCGCTCTCCTTAATTCGTTGAAAAAAGAGACCCCATATTTAATATACTCTTTAGTAGCTATAATACATTAATATTGTTACATACTACATTTTATCATAATTCTTACTTTTAGATTTTTCAATCAATGATACATTACAATTAAGAGAGCTGGAGCTGATTTCAACCATAAGAATATAATTACTTAATATGTACTTAATAAAACTTTTAATCCTTTTAAATTATTTAGTAATAGGAGAAATCTATTTGCACGTGCAAATATATGCTATAAAATGAAAATGAGAACCAATATATGCAATGAGTTTGAGATATGAAAATTAATTTCTTTTAACACGTTATTCTTATATTTTATAATTAAACGACAAGAGAAAGAGACAGATAAATTACTTTGAAATAGAAATATTTTGTTTTAACAATTACTACCATTTACTGATAGTTTAAGGATTTTTTTTGTCAACTCAGATTTCTTTTATTCTAAGTATGCAATTAATGTATCCTCAATTATAATATATTTAATATATTCAGAATTCTTGAATTTATTTACTTTGCAATCATAGGAATTCACAAAGGGATAGATTGACTAGATAGCCAAGTATTTTATAAACCAGAATAATAATAATGAGAGTTGTCCCTAATAACAACAAAACATCATATAAATACTAAACTACAAACTCGGAAACCTAATTATGAAAGGACTAATGAAAATTACGAAAATATCCAACTACTCCTAAAAATTAGAAAACTTCGGAGGGCCAAAACGCCCCTTTTCCAAGCCTCTTTTGAGCTTCAAACGGTATGCATCATGGCCAAAGGCGATTAGTTTTGTAGGTCTCGTCGTTAACTTCGTTTTGATATATTATGAACTCCGTAACTCTAAACGGATCAAAAGTTACACCCAAATCAATATCACCCTTTCTTAAACTTAGATTTCCTTCCTTTTCCGACTTGATCTCCCACTTGGACCGTGTCAAATTAATTACTATAATACATTAATATTGTTGCATACATTGTATTATAATTTTTTATTTTTAATTTAAATTTTATCAATCAATAATATATTATAATTATGACCATTAGCATTCATATATGATTTATGAACCTATTTATATTATCTCATTCAACTTACACATATATTATAAATAGGAATCTGACTACACAATAAAGCAAAAAATTCTGTAAGTTCACTATAAAACAAAATTGATTGCAAGACCAATGTTATTTTAGTACTACATGAAAATATTCACATTATTTTTTCAATCTATCAATCAATGTTTCAGTGTGTAAATATGTTTTTCAGATGACAACATAACTCATTTAAAAATTTCACGTCGGGTACAAAACAATTCATAAAGTAATAAAAAAAATATGATCATAATTTTCTTTTTAATTTTAATGTAACATGTATCCATTATATAGATTAAAAGTGACATATTATAATGATCTCATTTGAATTTAAATTTTATTATTATTATTATTATTATTATTATTATTATTATTATTTGTTTAAATATGTGATTTTTAAATTTTTTTGATATTTAGATTTTAAAACTTATTCGTGTTTTTCAGGGGTTATAAACTTGTATTGATGAATAAACTAAACACGTCAAATTAAATGGTTGTTAAAACAAGTATATACACACACTACTTCAGCGCATTACTGCAGAAATTAATCATTAAATTTATAACATCAAACTATACATATCAATCCTTATATATAAATACAGCACATCATCTCCAACTCAATCAATTTCAAAATTAATTAAGAGTTAACTCGCTCAATTGGAAAAAAATCACTTTAAATTGGAACCCAGACAAAACCGTTCCCCAATTCTTTCTCTTCCTCTTCTTCACTACCTCACCCCTATTTCACTTCCATATACCTATTCCTCTTCTCTGGCTCCTTTCAATTTATCACCACCAAAAACGAGTTCATAAACTTGGTTGCCTCACCGACCCTTCTTCTTCCTCCTAGACCTCCACCTCCCCTACATGCCGCCTCGGCTTGGTGGCGATGTCTCGTCGGCAATGGCCGGCTTCCATAGTCTGACAGAAATAGAGAGGGAAAGTTCAGTGACCTTATGGGTATGATTCAAGGCTTGGAAATGGGTCAATTTCCTGGGATTTTATCACCGGCGTCGTAGACTCTGCTTCCGAACCAACCTGGGTTATGAGGATGAATATCAAGGAATATTTAATTTTATTCTGTTTTATTTTGAATATGTTCTGTTTCTTTCTCTTTATTTTGTCTTAACAAGTTGAGATCTTCAATTTTAATAATGTTGAGAAATCAAATCGCTAAGGTTAATGATTATTATCAATCTCATATGTAATACAACTATTTCAATGTTTGTTGAATTGTTTCGAAGTTCGATTGAATTGGCAACACTACTCCCAGATTCGAACATTTTTTGGTTAATTTTTCGTATACTCATGAATGGACCTTTAATCTCTTTGGGTTTCTAGAACAACGTGGAAATTGGAATTGAAATTTTGTGTGAACTCCAATTATGGCCTTCTTTTTTGGGTTACTGGATTTGAATTGGACTGCATTTGGTTAGTTGTATATATATAATTATATATAAAAACATATCCAAGATAACTTCAGACATCATCAAGAGTTTTTCTTCAAATTAGTTTCCTAAATATAAGTTGGGGCCAGATAATCAAATATTGGAGGAGGCGAAAGTTGATACAGATGCACCATGGATGATCGTAAGTCGAGATAGAAACTAACTCGATTACAGAAGCTTTTGGAAAATTCAGGTGAGAACCATATTATCGTTCATCATATGTTCAAATATTGTAAAACAATTTGGAGAGATATTGCTTTTTAATTGAAGGTCGTAATCATCGGTGACAACGGGTATACATGTTTATGTGTTGTAGATCGATTGGATCTAAGTAGCCTCAACCGCCTGTGTCGCCTATGTCTTTAGGTGAGGTTTTTCTCTCGCATGATATTTTTACTATTTTGTATTATGCTGAATTGGTGATCAGTTTGGGTTATCTAAAATTTTTAGGTGATTCTTTAATTGATGTGGAGATTAGTTTGTAGCATGTTTATATATATATATATATATATATATATATATATATATATGATGATGATTTCAGTATACATATGATCTCTAGAGTTTACCATGTTTATGACTTTTTATTGAGGAAATGTCTTTATAATTTAGTGGGCAGCTTTTTGTAGTTTAATTAGGATTCCACCAAGTATTATGTTGATGGTTAGTATATAAGATAATACCAGAGCATGGAAATTATCAAATCCTTTCATAGCAGTCTTCTACCCTTTTCATTTTGTTCTGTCCAAAATTTGGTTAGTAACTCTAAAAGTGTTCTTTTGTTCTGCCAAAAATGGGGGAAAATGACTTGAATGATATGAAGTGTGAATGAATTAAAGACTATTCCTGGCATCAAACTACATTAAAGCATCATTAAGCTTAGACTTGGCTGCAAATTAGAGGTAAGAATAAGTTTTATTAAATAAAGTAGTTAATATAAATATAAAATAGTATGGATTTTTGATCTATAGTTTGATTATTGTTTGAATTGTAGAAAGAAAAGAGTTTAGTAGTTGTTGTGAGGAGTATACTATAAGGAAGGAAATATATGGGGTTATATATATATATATATATATATATATATATATATATATATATATATATTTCCCTTTATTCATTGCAATTTGTGTTGTTTAATGAGTATTACCTGTTAATTTCTCTGCATACATTCTGGTGAGAGCATGACTCCCAAGCATCTCTAAATCCTCGAATGCAGATTAATTTGAATATTCAAAACTTTAATCATGAAATGATAATACTTAAATGTCACTGTACTTTGGTTCTCCAAATGAAATTAGAGGAAATTGCTTCCATAATTTGCTTTCTCAGAGTTGCACGCATCTCATTAAGATTTGTGTTGCTGACACTTGATTGACTTGGCGTAATAACTTTCTTTTGCACAGTTTCCAACTAATATGAAAGGAGGGAATGGAAAGGATAGATCTTATGGATTATTTTTGGGTTTTTATGAGGGTGAAATATTAAAGTTGGTATCTTTTCTCAACGGGAACAAAGGGGAATTATGGACAATGAAAATCAATTTTCAAAGAGATCAATGGAGCATAATAGTGAATTTGAAGAAATGAATAGGCAAGCAAAATGGGCCTTTCATTGAGGTAAAACAATTGAATTTTAGACTTCACATAAGGAGGACGAAGGAGAAACTTGATAAACAAAAATTCTAAAAAGTATCCTAAGTCAGAGAAGAAATTTCTATTAGCTTTGGAGAAATATGAACGGTGGTGTGTCAGAAATTGTTCAGACCTGATTTTCGGCATAGTGTTGCTATGTGGGACCCTATATCCGTTAAGGGTCGTCGGGATATTCTGTGCAATTGCAAAAGTGCAAGTCTTTTAGGTCAGAAGAGGAAGGGGAGGTAGATAATGATCGGGAAGGGATGGAAATTGTGAGAAATTTGAAGGAATGGAATCAATTGCCCAAATGGGGAGTTTATAAACTTCTGGATTCTATTTAATCTGCAGCTTTAAGTGTTTATACTTTAAGTTCGGATGATAAATTTATGGAGAATTTGGAGGAAAGTTTATCATCAGTAAGTGTTTTTTGTTTTGAGAAAAGGGTTGGAAAAATTGAAACTTTTGAGACTTATTATGTTGTAGAACTGTTATTTATATTATGAAAAATAAAAAATATATATTTAAATAAAAAAAACCCTTCAATTCAGTTAAGTTTGTTGGTTTAATGTTGTATTGTTCATAGTTTTTATGAAGTGATTTTTTATCGATTTCTCCCACTAAGAAATTGGCAGATTGCACTTCATATTGGGAGATATATTGTGACCATGATGAGCACGGGTGTAATATTGTTAACTGGAAGGTTAGCTAATAATCAGTTTATTGTAAGGGCATGCATTTAATTATGTATTATTTGATGATTTACTATTAGCATGGATAATGATGTATTTAATTATGTTAACTTTGTGCAGGGCATATCTATCGATAGTGGACAATTGTTAAATCTTAGTTCAAGTTGTTTAGTTTGAGGTATTTTAACTTTTGATCTTCTATTGTAAGTTAACTGATGTTCTCACGTATTATTTGTTTGTGTGCGCGAGAAAATACACACAAATCGAAAGAGATTGTTCCATCTTCCCACATCTGCTGCGATGTAGTAAAAATTTATTTTTCAGGTGCATCCTTTTGTCTTTCCAATAATGCTTTTTTTTGTTTTTAAGGCAAGTGTCATTGGTATCACCTTAAATGACCCTTTGTTGTCTTGATCTTAACCCCATGTTTGTTGGTGAATGCTTCATTTGTACATTTCTCGGGGATGTTACTGTGACCGATTGACATCTCTGTATATTCATTGTTTTTAGCATAAATAAAATGTTTCTTGGTTTTTCTTTTGTAGATTAAAGATGGGTTTCTTAGTACATTGTGGTGGTACTGTTACATTGGGTGTTGTTGTATGCTTTATTGTTTTAAGAGAATTTTGGTGTGAAATCGTACTTAGTATTTGAAATTTCATGTGTTAAGTATAAATTAGTTATAAAAATCTTCAGGTGTGTATAATGGTAGTTTATTCTCTGTGCACCTGTAGAATTTTAAGCAATTGTTGTAGTTAATTTACTAGCAAGCTTGAGGGGATGTTCAATGTATGAATCTCTCTTCAATTGTTTTCTCTAATATTGATTGAACTCATTACTTAATATGAAATTGAAGGCTATGAGTTGGTACATGGATTGTGTGTTTTTGGTCATTTTTGATATGAATGTTCGATAAATTATTAAATTCATTATTCAATATATTTACAAATGCAAGTGATTTGTCATGTAAAAATGTATTAAAAAGTTTATATGAAAATAACTTATTATGAAAAATAAAATATTTTTTTCATCGCAATTTTAACACATTATACAATTTGATCCGCTATTCAAACTAGCCCGTGCATTGCACGGGCTATCACCTAGTTTTAACTAAGTTCATATAACATGAATTAATTTGATGAATGTTTGAAAATCTGACCTTTTTTTTTTCTCTCGATCTCTCTACTATATTACATATCAACCATACAATTAAAAGTACAACCATAGTTTCACTAAATTTTAATTTCACAAATTTTTAGTACTTCAATATTTTTTTCCTATTCAAATTAATATGAGTACTATCCAAATTCGTAGTTTTTTTTTCCTTTGGTTCTACAAAATTTATTACAAGCTTGTACATCAGTAAGATAATATATCTTAAATTTTATGCAATATAATAATTTTATTACTACACTTTTTATTAAAATATTAAGATAGGTAAAAATCTCTGAACATATCACACAATTTAATTATATTAATATTATTCATGAATTTTATTATTAAATTGATGTTCTAACTAAATTAAATCCATTAAAACTTGACATTTAAAAAATCACATGATTAATTATATTAATAATATATGTGATTTTTATAAACATAATAACTGTAAAATTAGTTAAGAAAATTATAGTGAATTTGTTACTAACGAAATGTCGTAATTAAATTAGAACTTATTAAATCTTGAGTTACACAGTACTATTAGGAATATAATTTCAAGTATATTTTTCAATATAAAACAAAAATATAAAATTTCATTACAAAATAAATAAAATTAAAATAATTATTTTTGCATACTCACAACT
Source organism: Panax ginseng (assembly GCA_020205605.1). NCBI lineage: Eukaryota > Viridiplantae > Streptophyta > Magnoliopsida > Apiales > Araliaceae > Panax > Panax ginseng. The sequence goes on from CM035128.1 coordinate 133,566,658, forward strand.
AAATAAATAAGAATTATATTCAAATATGTAGCTTTGTAATAGTCGTATAAACCTAAAATATTTAATAACTACAACTATCTTCTTCTAAAACTCCTAATTAAATATTTATCTTATATATAATTTTTTTTTTAATAACTAATATAATAAACCATTATCCATCTTGTCCATATTTGGCACGGGATTGTGAGGTTTTTCATATATATAACATGAATTAACAACAATGAAAAATTAGCAATCTTAATCAAAATTTTAATTAAGCGTGTCGCATGTGGATGGCTATGAAATGTTCACGTGATCAACGATTATATGTCGGTTATGACTTATGACCTGATTCTACCATTATCGTTAATAATCTGCTGGCGTGATTTGAGTATAGACGGTGATTATCATCGATAATTTTTTGTTTGTGAAATGATTGAACAATGTATTAGTTTAATCCAGTATTGGAACCATGACTAATTAAAGCACATTAACTATAAACTAATGTCTTATTTAATTAAGTTCGGACCTGCGAATCTTGTTGGATTAGGTTTCTGTTGGAATGGTTTTGGGTTTTTTTAGAAAACCATGGGCTGATTAGTATTTAATTATGCACTTAATCGTGTCACAATAATTAATGAATATTTTTATTGTTATACTTAAAAGTAATTGGTACTTCCACATCTTACTAAACTTTTTGTGCAGGTCAACTGGACAACTGGCTGCTTGAAAGGAGGAAGAGAGAAGACATAATATGGTGTTGCATGGTGCCCGTTCCATTTCTTTTTAAGTGTTGAAATATATATATGTATATATATTATCTATCTCTTTCACAAATTTTAAAAATAATTATTTACCTAATGTTTAATATTTTAACTAGTTAAAGAATAAATTATACTCTTTTTTCTTTGTGTAACTTATACTAGTATTATATACTCCCTCCGTTCTTTAATATAAATCGTTTTAGAGAAATATTTTTGTTCTTTAATATAAGTCGTTTAATAATTTCAAATAAGCATTAATTGTTTAGTTTCTAATATTACCCCAAGTATTAAATGTAACTTTAGTTCTCTTACTATTTTATGTCCAATAAATAATAATAATATCTTCTTCCAATACAAGGGTAATATAGACAATTGATATTATAGTTAATGTTATACAATCATTTTCTTAATACTTGTGCACAACACTAAAACGACCTATATTAAGGAACGGAGAGAGTATTGAGTACTTGGTAAATAAAGGGGAAAATGGGGAGGGGCGAGGATTGGATCTAAAGAGAAGATACAGTAAAATTTCTATTTAGGAATAGACTTGAGATCAAACTATTTGTATTCTAATTGAGAGGTTATTACTAAATAGAGGTATTGGTACAAAATATTTTTCAAACACAAAAATATCCACTTTAACAAAAATATAGATAGTTTGATACACCTTGACTCACCTTTCATATTATCGTGACCATGATTACCACCGAAGTGGTTACCATTTTTAGCATGGTAATTTCCTCCACGATGATTATCATTGTCCCGATGGCCGTTGCCACCGGTACGATTATTATCGTGTTGCTGGTCGCCCAGTTGAACAGACTCATTATCTCGCTCTAATAATTGAGCCATGTTCACAAAATCTAAATATAGAGAAAATTTATGAGAAATGAGATATTGACGTATGTCGGGTTTCAAACCTCTCAAAAACATCCGCGTCATCCATTCCTCATTCTCCACCAAATGAGGTACAAACCTGGATAACTCCGCGAACTTCGCCTTGTACTGGGACACCGTCAAGTTATTCTGTTCTAGTCTAATAAACTCTACCTCCTTCATATAGCGAATACTTTCAGGAAAGTACTTGTCATTGAACAGTTTCTAAAACGTTTCCCAAGACATGTTGAGTACGGCTGGTGTTGATCGATTTCGCAATCAATGAATACGTGCAAGTATACACGGTTAACAAGTAATAAAGTGAAAGTAGAGTATCATTCCCACGAGGAATTATTTAATAAAAATTACCAAGTACTAACTCTTAACCAAATCAATTTTATTTAAACAACCAATAATTGTGATTTTTCTAGTTAAGAAAACTAAATTAAACAATTAAAAGAGATTAGTCTAAAAGAAAGAAAATAAACAACTAAAATTTGAATGAATTCAGATAAATAAGGATTAAGACTCCAATATCCCCAATTATGAATTATAAATCAATTATTCAACTATTCCAATTATTATGTCTACTGAATTGTTAACAGAAATTCTCAAGTGCCAAAAGCCCTCTCTCGAGTGATCAATTGCCTTCTATTTAACCCAAATTAATTTTGCTATATCTCTATGCAAAACAATTGAATTAAACTCGTTACAATCCCAATTCCTTATGTGCTACATGCGACAAATAGATATTCTCATTCTATTCACAAACCTACTTATTCAGTGTGCAAATAACTAAGTCACATGTCACCATGACCAGTTCTAACCCTAGAATTTCTTTCTCAATTCCTTCTAGAGTAACAAGGTAATTCTTGATCGATAATTAATCAATAAGCACAAAGCAAGATGAACAATTCACTTCAACATAAATAATTAGAATAAATCAAATAATCAATTCATAATCATAAAAAGTTCAATTGAAATCTTAATGAAAGAGTTAGTTCATAATTAATGAATTAAAATCAAGAATCCACAATTGAATAGACATTAAAAGATAAAAGTAAGAGAAGAGAAGAGAATATAATCTATTGTCAGTAGCCTTGAGACTCCTCTTTCGCTCCTGCTTTGAATCTTCAATGGTCTCCAAGTTGCTTCAATCTCCAAAACTAATAAGAACTAGGGTTATGTTCTAATCTAAAGGAGTGTTTAATCTAGTCTAATCTATGTAATCTCCTCTTTATTTTATGCCTTACATCATGTATTTATAGATTACAAGTCTAATTTTGAGCTTAGGAACAAACCCAATCCAATTTGGAGTCTAAAAGGTGTCAAAATTCGCCCAAAACGCGTCCAGGCCAAACCATCCTCTTCCCCAAAGACTTCAAATACTGGGGCTTGACGCTCACACACATCGCTCCTTAGCGCCCCGGCGCTGTCCATAGGCCAAAAAATAGCGCCCCGGCGCTGTCCCCTTTTTCCAACATTTTCTACTCCGACGTCCTTTGGGAAAATGGCAATAACCTCTTCGTCCGAACTCCGATTTTGATGATTCAAGATGTTCCGGAAAGAGAAAAAGTAGATCTAAAATTTTCATTCTTTGAGTTTTTCGAAATAAGGTCCGGAACTATAGTAAAATTGGCTCTGAAGTGACTGCTGTGTAAATGGCAAGCCGAAAACGCGAATCTAGCCACCCTAAACGTCGATCCATGTAACTTTTGTCCCAATTCCTACAAAACAATATAAAACATGCATGAATAGACACAAACACATAAAAACATCCTCAAAGACTTGAGAACAATAATAAATTAAGCCCAAATGTATCCAATTCATGTGTATAAAACTCACTCATCAAATACCCCCAAACTTAAACCTTTGCTTGTCCTCAAGCAAAAACACAAAAATGTTATGCAATGCAATATAATGAAACTAATCTATATGCCTACGAATCCAACAGTAATGACAGAAACAAGTCTATTCAACCGGCCTTAGAGAAATCAAGTAAACATGATAATACATCATATTAAAACAAATCAGTAATTTCCTAATCAATCATCAAATCTTAGATATTATCATCGATATATGCGTGTGTGTGCTCCACAATAATGCTAAGCGATATAAAATCAAATTTAAGACATAATAGATATCTTGAAGGCATCATACAAAGTGCAAACTCACAAAATTCAATTAACAAGCTAAATCCAACAAAATTCAAACATTCACCAAGTTCAAGAGTCCAACCGGATACTTATGCTTTACTTTTCATTACGGGGCTTTTTGCTCTTTTTCCATTTTATTGTTGTTTTTTTTTTTTTTTTTTTAACCATGATGCGCAATGTCTCATTCCATTAGGCTAATGATGTCACCCTTTAGCGAGCTTTCACCAACGACTCCCGGACCATATAAGACTTTAGGCGCTTAGGTTTTAAGAGATACCCTTTCTTGCATTTTTACTCAAGTAACAAAGGCCCCCAAACAAAACTAGCCACGGTAATTTTTATTTTTTTTCTTTCTTTTTCTCTTTCTTTTTTTTTCTTTTTTTTTTGTTTTGTTTTTTTTAGCGAAGCTTATATATCACAAATTTCCCCCCCAAACTTAAGTTTTTATCTAAATTTAGCCATCTCCGCCTATTCATGTCTTTCATTCCTTCAAACTAGTATTATTCTTAAAAAATCCATTATGTATCAATTTAAACTTAATCAGTTAACATAGCTGTTATTAACGTGCTAACCTTGATTATACCAGTTTCAAACAAGAAAAGATTCAATTCATAATAAGAAATTACATCAAAGCCTTAATATTCAATACTATACTTATCTACTTAATTCCAGTCTCATCATTGGCCAAAATAGACTTTTACTATCTAACAGTTGGAATCATGCAAATATAAACTAAACGCAACAAACACGAAAGAACTAACTACTATTTTTTGCGATTTTAATTTTTTTTTTTAAACAAAAAGCTGAATGCAAAAACTAAATGTAAATAACTAGAAAATATAACGAACTACAATGTAAATAACTAACTATATGCAATACGACACTAAAATGCCCCCAAACTTAAACTAGACATTGTCCTCAATGGCTACAATAGAAAAAAATTAAAGCAGAGGACTTCCAAAAAAATATAGCAATCTTCCTCCTTGTCCGCTAAGTTTGGAGAATAAAGGCAAGCACATGGAACAAATTGGGCACCACACTTGAATTTGACTTGAATAACCTGTAAAACCATGATAGAAGCAATTTTATTAAATCCTAAATAAATGCAAATTCCAAACTACTAATATAAAACTTAAGAAAAATTAAAAATAAAAATTAAACTTGGGTTGCCTCCCAATAAGCGCTTGTTTCTGATCTTTCAATTTGACTTTATGCAGTCAACGCTATCCAATTCCTCTTCGAAAGTTGAGGAACCCTCCATCCATCGGAAATAATATAGCTTTTGGTAGGTTCCCATTTGTAATAGCCATTGTATTAAAGTCACCTAGAATGCTTTCTTGAGATAAGATCACATTCAAGAACGTCCAGCATCTAGGTGGTTTCTCCATTGTGTCTGCGAATATATTCTCGCATAGAGGCATCGGACACAACAATTTCTTCTTCTATCTTCTCCGGATCATCGCACCATGGTTTCAAGGTGTACTTGCTTTTACATCACGAGAGAGAGTATTGCCGAGCGACATGACTACCAATCGACAAGGTTTTGCAAATCTAACTTGGGACTCTTGAAGCTGTGGAGGAGAAGGCACTTGAGGCATAAATAACATTGGCTCATCATCATTGGTTCTCACAATTAGTTCTTCACCAAACCTTGTTGTCATTATCCCCACTTGTCTCCTCTTTTTCATCTCGTGGCTCATCCAGTTGTAGATTTGGCTCGGGCTCACCATCGGGCTCATCATCAGTCTCGTTATCCATGTCATAGAGCCAAGTGTATTGAAGACGATTGTTCAACGCATGTGCTATCTGTCCCAATTGATTTTCCATATTCTTGATCGATGCATTCTGACTTTGTATACTTAGCTCCATTTGATTAAGTTTCTTTTCATGTTCCTCGTGTTTCTTTTCAGAAGCTTTAATAACTTTTTCCAAGGCTTCCTCCCAATTTGAATGTTCTTCCTGTTGTAGTGGAGGTGGACACGAGAAATCCGGTGGGTATGTTGGACTTAGAGCATAAAATTGATCTTGATTGTTACTCCATGAAAAATCCGGGTGATACCCCCAAACTTGTTCATAATTATCATATGCATACTGATTGAGGTAGTTACCACCATACTGTACCGACCCAAGATTGATGGTGCATTGATTTCTCGGGTGATTGCCAGCACAATAGTCACACATAACTGCCATCCTTTGACTCTGTTGGGATGCGATAACGTCCAACTTCCTCGAAAGTTCTTTAATTTGTGCTAACATTGCGAAAAGTGTCGCGAGTCTGTCAATCTCCATTCCCCTTGGTTGAGTCACGTTCGTGTATGGCCATTGATATGCAAAGTCATCCATGGTACCTAAAAAGGGAGAAATATAGGAAGAGAATTAAAAATAAAAATAAAAATAACAATGTTTAAATTAAGACTAATTTGATTGAAATTAACAGCGGCACCAAAAACTTGTTGATCATGTATACTTGCACGTATTCATTGATTGCGAAATCGATCAACAAGTTTTTGGCGCCGTTGCCACCATACTGTACCGGCCCAAGATTGATGGTGCATTGATTACTCGGGTGATTGCCAGCACAATAGTCACACATAACTGCTTTGAATCTTCAATGGTCTCCAAGTTGCTTCAATCTCCAAAACTAATAAGAACTAGGGTTATGTTCTAATCTAAAGGAGTGTTTAATCTAGTCTAATCTATGTAATCTTCTCTTTATTTTATGCCTTACATTATGTATTTATAGATTACACGTCTAATTTTGAGCTTAGAAACAAACTCAATCCAATTTGGAGTCTAAAAGGTGTCAAAATTCGCCCAAAACGCGTTCAGGCCCAACCAACCTCTTCCCCGAAGGCTTCAAAGACTGGCTTAACGCCACACACTGCTTTTCCTTAGCGCCCGAGCGCGTCCATAGGTTAAAAAAATAGCGCCCATGGCTGTCCCCTTTTTCCAACATTTTTCGCTCCGAACGTCCTTTGGGAAAATGGCCATAACTTCTTCGTCCGAACTCCGATTTTGAAGATTCAAGATGTTCCGGAAAGAGGAAAAGTAGATCCACAACTTTCATTCTTTAAGTGTTTCGAAATAAGGTCGGAGCTATAGTAAAATTGGCTTTGAAGTTACTACTGTGTAAATGGCAAGCCAAAAACGCGAATCTAGCCACCCCAAATGTCGATCCATGTAACTTTTGTCCCAATTCCTACAAAACAATATAAAACATGCATGAATAGACACAAACACATAAAAACATCCTAAAAGACTTAAGAAAAATAATAAATTAAGCCCGAATGTATCCAATTCATGTGTATAAAACTCACTCATCAGCTGGCTGGGTACACTTCACAGATTTCCACCTGTAATCTGCCTCATTACAGAACATAAAAGTGGCGAATGGAACCTTCTGTTCTTCCGTGCATTCCAAGACATTGAATATCTTGGTAATTTGCTTGACCCACGTCTCCGCCTTAATCGGATCCGGCTTTCCCCAGAATTCTGGTGGTCCTAACTCTTTGAACTGCTTGGCTGTGACAAACCGCGTGTTGCAATCATTTCCACCCGTATTTTGTACACGAGTCTCCCTCGTCTGATTTTGCATGAACTGCAAAAAGTTTCTAAACATCCCATCGTTCATCGTCTGATCAGTGGTGTTGTTTATAGGATGAACATTTTAAATCATGTTGCGTTCTCTCCGATTGGTGAGTACTGAGCGTCTCCACGGTCTCATTTACTCCACTGTTAACATTCTCATTTGCCATTTTCAAATACTGCCATAAAATAATGGTTAATTAAAGAGATTCATATACAACAATAATAACCCTATACTCTGACCAACCAACAAATAAGCTTAGGTAGGACACAATAGCGAAGGATTTACTCGTCTCTCCCCTCCTAGTTCTATTCCCCGATCTAAAAATGGAGACCATATCCCTAAGCTCGATATTAATCATGGCGCGCCCAAAATAGGTTCAATCCACCCAACCTATTCTGAGTCGCCAAATACATGGTACAGAAATAACTACAACTTCATTATTACAATTGTCGTGCAAAATACGACAACATATACTGTGAATTTAAATACAAATATTATCTTCTAGACAATATCAACACTCAAATGAGTCCTCATTACAATTATTGATACACTATTTTACAGAATAGTGAGGACTACTAAAACAACTATCTTGAACCATCACTCCACACCCCGACTAGTTTCCGCTATATTCTCGCCTCCTGAGAAGAAAAATGGAACAAAAAGGAAAAGGGTGAGCTCAACTAGCCCAGTAAAGAATATTATGACTAAGATAATGTACAACAAATTATCCTTAGTCTTCAACAGGAAAAAAATCTGATAGAATACAATAGACAACAAGTTTTAGATCAACAACTGCAGCGAAAACAACAATTCATTAGAAGAGTTAAGTAGAGAATAAAATCTACTATCATCTATAAATTTAAAAGTCCATCATCGATATTTTATCCGTGTAACATCAATCAATATACATCTTGAATCAAGTAGTCAACTTTACAGTATAGGCCAGAGATATTAATCAGTCGGTCATGTTCATCTCAACACATGTTCATCTTTGCACTACGGGCCAAAGATATTCAACAAGAAATTATTCATCTTTGCACTATAGGCCAAAGATATTAAGTAATATCATCATTTAGGACTGAGGATGATGAAAAATATTTTAAAGAAAATGAATCCTGTAAGACAAAAGAACAAATATTAAGGATTCGTATTTTAGCCAGTCCAACTTCAAAAATACTCCATAATAAACTATTGTGGAGCAGAATTCAAAAATGAAGATCAAAACATAGATCCAATCAAAGATAGGAACTATAACAGACAATCTTGGACACATAAAAGAAAATTTAATTTTTCTATGAATAGTGTCGTATTTGTAAATAGTGTTGTATACGTGAATAGTACCGTATACGTGAATAGTAACTTTGACATTAAAAGGTAGAAATTTCACAAGAAAAATCATCATGCTTCGTGAATAGTAACTCCTGAATAGTAACTCATGAATAGTAACTCGTGAATAGTAACTCATGAATAGTAACTCGTGAATAGTAACCCCGACATAAAAAGATAAGAATTTCACAAGAAAAATCTTACCAATATTCCGGCATAATGATATTGAAAGAAATAATATAATTTTAAAAAAAATAACATCGTGTGCTACTGTGCAACATCGTGTATTACTGTATTTTAACCACCGGGTATTGCAACAGTATTAACGGTAACCATTACGCCGTTATTTATAAAAACTCAAACTTGTCGTTTTCTTCATCCAATCGCTTTCTATTATGGGGCCCACACAAAGCTGCACCGTCGTACGAATATTCCCCGACAGCAGTGAATATTTTATAACCACTTGCATATTTTGTAAAATTTGTACATTTTACCCACAACTAACCACATTAATCAAATCAACCCTTTCTATTTCAAAATAATAAATAGAGAAAATTCCATTTTATAAAAAAAAAAATTGGGGTCTTACAACCTCCCCTCATTATGAAATTTCATCCTCGAAATTGACGTACGTACCTGGTGTTTCGAAAAGGTGAGGATACCTCACTTTCATTTCTGATTCCAACTCCCAGGTCATTTCTTCAATTGCATGGTTCCTCCACAAAACCTTGACTTGTGGTATAACCTTTGTGTGTAGGACATGCTCCTTTAGATCTTGACTGGTACTTCCTCGTACGTTAAATCTTCGGTTATCTCGTCTGGTTCTAACTTGATATCATGGTTCGGGTCGTCCACATATTTACGTAACATCGATACGTGAAAAACATTTTGAACACACGACATACTTGGCGATAAAAACGAGTCTATAGGCCACAGTTCCTACTTGATCAAGGATTTCAAATGGACTAATAAATCGAAGGTTTGAGCTTTTCTCACATCACCGATTCTCGCTTTTGGAATAACGACTTCTTGCATCTTCTTCTTCATATTCATTAGCTCCAGGTCTGTAGCTTAAGCGGTTTTAACTTTATCGATTAAAGTCAATTCTACTCGTATATCATCACGTGGGTCCCTAGAGTCTTTAACTCTATCTCCATCATTTGTAAGTTATACGAAATGGGTCTTTGATAATATCGCACTCGTACTCGTATACGATCTTTTACTCAACACGTCAGCTACCACGTTCGCTTTTTCAGAATGGTATGGTCAGAACATGTGCCGAAATGAGTCTCCTCTTGAGTTCTTAGAAGCTCTTCCACATTCCTTGCTCCATTCGAATTTTATATCTCTACGAGTCAGCTGAGTTAATGCAGTAGTAATTCGAGAAAATCTTTCCACAAATCTTCGATAATAACCAGCTAAGCCCAAAAAACTACGTATTTTGATTACTGACTTAGGTTGCTCTCAACTGTGACTCATCATATCCCAATCTTGGATAGCACGTCACAATGGTACCTATCAGTTTACTACCGTACGAATATGGCGTTCCCTACAGAGAGTCTGGTTTCGGTGCATTCCACAAAGGAAGTCACCGGTTAGAGGCTCGGTTATCAACTTCTATAGTTGGGTTTTTAACTCCTGAAGTTCAATAGGAGTTATTGAATATGAGATTTTAGAAATGGGTTTTGTACTGGGTTCAAAGTCGATACAAAATTCAATATCACGCTCTGGGAGTAGGCCAGCTGGAAATTTTTCAGGAAATACGTTAGGAAATTTACCAACAATAGAAATATCATTCAAATCTGACGTATTTTTGTTCAAGTCCATGACATGGGCTAAGAAAGCTTGACATCCGTTTTTCAATAAACGAATGACTTTATGGATTGATATTAAAGAGTTTGACTTCAATGGTTTGGTTGCTTGAATTCGAATAACAGGTTTCTTAGGAATATGAAAACTAACAACCTTACGAAAGCAATCAATTTTGGCATTATGAGTAGTTAACCAATCAATCCCTAAAATCACATAAAAAACAAGTATCTTTAAAGAGATAAGATCAACAGGTAATGTGATGGTGCCAACTTGGATCAAACAAGATTTATAAACAGTGGATGTAATGAAAGTTTCTCCCAACGGAGTCTCCAAAGATAAGTCAAAGTCCAATTTCTCCGGAGTCAAGTTTAAACGTTGAGCGCAAGCAAGAGAGATAAATGAATGGGTAGAACTGGTATCTAATAAGGTATAGACTTCGCAAGAATTTATAATTAACTAATCTGTGATACCTTCGTTTGGGTTCCTCGCGTTTTGGCCAGTCACGACAAACGCTCTTCCAAAAACTACCGACTTTATTTTGTCCGTATCCGCCTTTGGTGCCACCGTCCCAACTGGACTTGATTTTGCTACAGGACAAAATCGAGCTATGTGACCGTCTTTTCCACAGCTAGAACATACCTTGGAAGGCTGTGAACAGTTTGGACTTATATGTCCCTCCTCTCCGTATTTGTAGCATCTAACTAGCTGTCTTTCTCCTCTCCTAGAATTCGTTGCTGGTGTTGGTGCCAACGTCTTCCTGTCATTGTTGAATCTTCTCTTTTTAAAATTTCCACTTGACTCACCTTTCCTATTATCGTGGCCATGATTACCACCGAAGTGGTTACCATTTTTAGCATGGTAATTTCCTCCACGATGATTATCATTGTCCCGATGGCCGTTGCCACCGGTATGATTATTATCGTGTTGCTGGTCGCCCAGTTGAACAGACTCATTATCTCGCTCTAATAATTGAGCCATGTTCACAAAATCTAAATATAGAGAAAATTTATGAGAAATGAGATATTGACTTATGTCGGGTTTCAAACCTCTCAAAAACATCCGCGTCATCCATTCCTCATTCTCCACCAAATGAGGTACAAACCTGGATAACTCCGCGAACTTCGCCTCGTACTGGGACATCGTCATGTTATTCTGTTCTAGTCTAATAAACTCTACCTCCTTCATATGGAGAATACTTTTAGGAAAGTACTTGTCATTGAACAGTTTCTAAAACATTTCCCAAGACATATTGAGTGTGGCTGGCTGGGTACACTTCACAGATTCCCACCAGTAATCTGCCTCATTATAGAACATAAAAGTGGCGAATGGAACATTCTGTTCCTCCGTGCATTCCAAGACATTGAATATCTTGGTAATTTGCTTGACCCACGTCTCCGCCTTAATCGGATCCGGCTTTTCCCAGAATTCTGGTGGTCCTAACTCTTTGAACTGCTTGGCTGTGATAAACCGCGTGTTGCTATCATTTCCACCCATATTTTGTACACGAGTCTCCCTCGTCTGATTTTGCATGAACTGCAAAAAGTTTCTAAACATCCCATCGTTCATCGTCTGATCAGTGGTTTTGTTTACAGGATGAACATTTTCGTCATATTGCACGTTCTCCTGATTGGTGAGTACAGGCGTCTCCACGGTCTCATTTACTCCACTGTTAACATTCTCATTTGCCATTTTCAAATACTGCCATAAAATAATGGTTAATTAAAGAGATTCATATACAACAATAATAATCCTATACTCTGACCAACCAACAAATAAGCTTAGGTAGGACACAATAGCGAAGGATTTACTCGTCTCTCCCCTCCTAGTTCTATTCCCCGATCTCCAAAATGGGAGACCATATCCCTAAGCTACGATACCAAATCGTGACGCCCCAAAATAGGTTCAATCCACCCAACCTATTTCGAAGTCGCCAAATCTTTGTAGGGTTTAAACACGTAAACGCTAAACGAAAATAGAACAATTTAAAGCAATTTTCGAAACCCTAAACAGGATCCATGAGAAAATAATTAATTCAGTGGTTAGAAATTATACCGAATATGAAAATGATTCTGAAATTGATGCGCTCGAATCTCCAACGCAATCCAAACGAATCACGCCTCTACAGTATCCACACGCAGCATGCCAAGCGAGTAAACGATCTGCGATAAGCGGAATTGCGGTACTAGCCACCAAAAGGAATGGATTTTAGAACTGTTTCTCTCTAGTCTCTCTCTAAGAGCGGCTAGGGTTATGATGTTATTATATTACCCTAAGTTGCTACTATATCATATATATAGTAGTTAAAAAGGTATTAATCAAAAACGTATTTTAATAAAATCCAATTTATATATATATATATATATATATATATATATATATAATTAATTAAGTCTTACTTAATTAATATACATATATACAAATTATTCTTTTTAATTTAAATTAAGTGATTTAAATACTATTAATCATATTAATATATTTAAATCCTTGAAATTTAAATTAATTCCATTTTAAATTACGTTCTATGTGTGTGACCCTATAGGTTATTATTACGTTGGCAATAATTTTAAAATCATATTATAAAATTATAAACAGTGAACGGCATCTAGTAATGCATCACTGCTACCCAAGTAATAATAAGATCAATGATTCGATACAACCTTTTCGTGACCAATGCTTCAATGTAATTTAATCCTTTTAACCTTAATATCCTAGATTAAACTCGAGTCATGGAATGTGTCATACTCTTCATAATTTAATCTGAGTTTTCTTGATCAATGAGCAGACTATATGAAACAAATCACTATTTGAGCATGGCCATGCTGTGATAACCCGAGATTTCGAATAATTAAAATTTTACGAATAATTTTTTTTTTATTAATATTGACTGTTAATATTGTAGTGAGAATTTGTGAGACAAGTCTCGAGAATTAGTCAATATATGTTTTGACTGAGAAAATAGAATAGAGTTGTGCTTAACAGCTTTAGAAAACCCTAACCCTAATTTTCGGATAGGGATTCGGTAGAAAATACAATTAAAATAATTGTATTGTTGATTATGTGTTTGGACTGTATAGAAATGTTGATCAATGGTTGACTGGATAAGGTTTAATATTAATAAACCTTAATAAGGGATTTAAAACCCTAATCTTAAATTTAGAAAATAAATTGTACAATTAAAACCCAATTATCAGACACGGAAACCCTAATTTCAAAACCGGAAATTTTAAACCCTAATTAGGCAACCCTAATTTTTATTAGCATGCCTAAAGTGTTTGTAAACATAAATATGATTAGAAATCACTAATTATATTTTTGTAATTTAAATTTCTATTTTAGAAACCCTAATTTTATTTTAGAAAATATATTTTTCTAATTAAAACCCTAAATTTGCAAATTTTGGGAATTAGAATTTTAGACCTAAAGGGTACAAAACCTAAACCCTAGATTGTCCAAACCCTAAACCCTAAGGATTTGCAACAAATGAGAAATCTAGAAATAAAAGGAAATGACCTAAATGCCCTTTATGGGATTTTTATAAGATTGCTTGCAAAATGGCCATGACTTTAGTTGTTGAGCTAACCCTTGACTTTATTTAGCCTACAAACCAAACACATCGGATCTACCTAGCTGACCAAATTCGTCCAAATGATCGAGATCTAGCAACTTAGCATTATATATAAGATTTAGAGAGAAAAAAGTGCCAAAAGTTGCTAATTTTTACTCTAGCTCTCACCATCTCTCTCTCTATCTCAAGCTCTCAGAAATATTATAGTAGATCAGGTCATCTATACATGACCTTAGATCACCCAAGATCGTAAATCAAAAGTCGAGAATTGAAAATCAAGCATAAAAGGTACAAAACCCTAAATTTTGAAATCCTTGATTCCTTGTTAAATGTTGTAATTGATTGTTCAAAGATATGTAATAAGGTGTCAATTGAAATTGCAGGTTGATAAATCATGAACCCATAACATCAAAGTTCACGAATTTAGAGTTTTTCAAAATCTGGAAATCTGGAAAATTGTGTTTTTCGATCAAATGTCGATCTTATAGATCCGTGTGTTAAGTGTGTTTTCGATGTTTAAAACTTGTAACATGTAGCACGATATGTGTTCTTTAAGTTGCAAAAATAATCAGACCCGGATCTATTATAGATCGAAGATATAATCGGTCAAACCAGATTGGCCAAGGGCTTGACCGAGTAAAAATGGGTTACCCGAGAAAGTGAAAAACCGAACACGACAAGATCTTTGAAGGTCCCTATCGTCAGGTTGATTGTTGTTTATTGATGTTGTTGTATGCATATTGTAGGCGTAATATCGAGTCCAAGAACACGCCTTTATATTCCATAAACATCAAATGTGTTGGATTTTATGGATGGTCAAACTAGACCACCCGGGCCGATTATTACTTTACGGAAAGCCCGAAGCTTGTTAGAACAACATTACGACATACTTTGGCCGGATTTGATCGAAGCGTATATGTTGTTTTTTGGTGAGATCTTAATATCTCGTTGTTAATCGTCATGAGTACTATAGTTATGAACCAAATAGCGAGCCATTTAATGATAGGAACATAGAATAATTTGTGCATGAAAGTGTCTGGTCGAATTTTACGGGTTTGGAAAACCCGTAAAGCGGTCTGACGACAAATGTGGAGACTTTGATCTTCTTGTTGTGATGTTGTTTAACCAAAGTGTTGGTTGAATGTTGTAGTGTGACATATTGTCTACATGTTCAAAGTTTTAGCAAGTCCAGAACATGCACTGATTGAAAATTTCAAGTGGTCAAAGTAGCACCCCAGATCTGCCGTATTTGTCGTTGTTCTTGAGGGCCAAGAACACCTACAATGACACTAAGTGTCGCTATAGACCTTTAGCGACGGAATAATTAATTTTATTTTCTGAATATTTCGGTAATTAATAAAAAAAAAATAGAAATAAATTCTAAAAATTAGTAAAAATGGTTTTAAAAATTATTTTAAATTATAAAAATAATTTACGATTAATTGGAATATTTTTCTTTAATATTTATAATTATTTAAATATTAAAGGTATTTAATTTATTTAATTATTGTATTAAATAAATTAGAGAAAAATGATTTAATATTATGAAAAATCATTTTAAATAAGAAAATGTATTTAAAAATATTTTGAGTTATAAAATGTAACTTTTAATATTTTTGGAGAATTTTCATTAATAATTTAATATTAATGATAATATATTTATTTGATTATTAAATTAAATAAATAAGATAAAAATGATTTAAAAATCATTTTAATTGAAAATAAAGTGTTAGAAAATATTTTAAATTATAAAATATAATTTTCAATATTTTTGGAGAATTTTCATTAATAAATTAATATTAATGATATTTGATTTATTTAATTATGATATTAAATAAATGAATTAAAAATGATTTTATTGATTTAAAAATTATTTAACAATGAGAAAAATAGTTTTAAAATATTTTAAGTTATAATTAATGACTTTTAATATTTAGATGATAATTTCATTAATATTTATATATTAATGGTGGTGATTTAAAAATGATTTTAATTACTTTAAAAATCATTTAAGTGGAATATTGTTGATTTAAAAATATTTTAAGTTATTGATAATAACTTTAATATTTTGACAAGTATGTTATTAATATTTTAATATTATTAAATATTAATAATGATAAGATTATTTGATAATTAAATCATTTAAAAATGATTAGATGTTTGAAAAATTATTATAAATTGTAATAATTGCTTGATAATTATTAAAAGCTTAGAAAAATATTATAATTGATAATTGACTTATCTAAATTAATATTGAAGCTTAGAGACCAAGTTTAATGGACAATCAATGTGTTAATTGTCGGATAGGGTGACCGTAAACAGAGAATGGACCAGAAGTCCAACTAGATCGATATAGTTAGACTGGTTATGTGTTTATATAGGTTATAAACACTGATGTGGCTATGTGGTAATGTGCCTAGGAGAAGTTTGATTGTAAAATACAGTGTTATGTGATTGTGCTAGTTGTTAGACCGATATTATTGGTTATAGGTCTTTCAAAGCGATAAGTATTTTGTGTAGTTGTAATCGGTGGAAGAGGCAAGTTTCTAACTTTCAACCTTGAGTTAAATTTATTCAATTATTATAGTGGTTAATTATTGCTAATTACACCACATCCGAGGAATTTATTGTTGATTATTCGCAGTTAGTGCATGCTTAATAATTCAAATTGAATTATTGATTGTAAATATATATTTGTAGAATAAGCTGTTGTTGGATATTTATATACGTAGAAGTTAGAAGTGACAATCTGAGATAATTCTGTTTATTATCAAATTATCTTTGAGAAATGTCTTAGCTAATTATTACGGCTAGAGCGAATATTAGTTAGAACTTGATAAGTTCGAGAAGAGAATTCAATTATTATTGATAAATCGATGCCAATTATTTTGGCTTAAGATCTAGAAGTAAATAGAATTTGAAATCACGATATTTCGTTGATTAAATCAAAATCTTGATTACGAGGACCGAGAAGAACAACCTTTTATAAAAGGGAATATCATTAAATCGTACATTCGATCATTCTTGTTGTGACTTAAATATTATGCATAATATAGGGTATAATAAAGTCGATCACTTGTTATACTTGCAAAGGGTATGATTTAATCTTTTACGGTTATCTCGATACACTGGGTATATCAAAGTATAACTTTGATAGTTACTCGAGAAGAGAAGTTCAAAGATCTTGTGTGATCACTCGATTATAAATCTGGAAAACAATCCACTTTGCAAATTAGTAGAATTAATTCTTGATTATTCAATTGAATATATCGTAGAACCTTGAAAGCGTTGTACCCTTTCATCATTACATTATTATGCGATATAGAATACGAGAAGACTTGTTATTGAATAATAATTTGTTGACTATTTCAAAGTTCCCGAACTTTGGTTTCATTCTATCAAAATAGATAGTCCGGTGATTTGAATACTTATACATTTATTGTATGTATTAACTTCATGGGCAAATTTGTTGCTCACCCTTGCTAAATAAAACATTTGACTAGGGACGAAGTTGCGAGGAGAGTCTTTGTAAAAAGCGAGAACAAAGGCAAAGGCGTAGTTATAAATTAGTTATGTTAAACATATTTAATATATTTGTATTGTAAACCCTTTTTGTTTATACAAAGGGTATGTTTGTAAAGTTAAGGTTAGTGAACTTTGGGTGATGTATTATAAAACTACGATAAAAACTTATGTAAGACACTATCTATATAGATTATGGGTAGTTAAATGTTATTTATATTGTGGATCGTTAACACCAAAACTGGAGTCGGGTAACCCGGATTTGGGGCGTCTGAGTTAGTATCGAGTCAGTAGTGATCAAGGTATCACCGGTGATAGTAGAGTCGTAAGTTATAAACCTTAAGTGGGGTGGGGAAAACCCTAGGATTATAACCAAAAGCGAAATAGAGAATACTCAAATAGTGTACTAAGTGAGAGATTGCCAAAGTGCAACGATAGTGAGAAAAGTGGGCACATAGTGTGAGAAGTTTGTCTTTGGTGAAGTACTAATCAAGTTGTTTAAACCGATTGTAGGATGTCTGGAAAAGAGCGAAATGGGTGCGGAGATGCGGTGGCTGTTGTTGCACCGATGCCGATGGCGAGGTGCCAAAGACATAGCGAGTCTGTTTGAAGAAGTGGGGAAAGATGAACCAATGATCAATCTTGGGAGTGATCATGACGATTATCCTGAGATGTATCTAAGTGGTGATGAGGAGGCGGAGTCTGAAGAAGCTAAGGTGGAACTAAAGAATAAGATCAAGGTTGGTGAACAAGATCAGCTATCTGTGGAAGTCCAGGAACTCCGAAGCAAGGTATTTCTTTTGGAGGAGTTGTGGAAGGCAGAATGAGGCGTTATGTGAAATGACGAGAAGAACGGAATGAGCTCGAGCCTTGAGTTGAAAGGATGAAGACTGAAGGTGGAGGATCGTCTGAAGGAACCAGCAAGAAAGACAAGAAGAAAAGGAAGAGGAACAAAGACAGCGACAACTTTGGAAATTCAAACCCGAAGAAGAAGCAAGCTTGTATCAAGTGTGGAAAGACTCACGCTGGAGAATGCATGATGTGGAAGAATGTATGCTTCAACTGCAAGCAGGAAGGACATATTTCTCTGCATTGTCCTAAGCCAAATTTGAGGAAATGTTTTTCCTGTGGGCAAACGGGGCACGGATTTAACAAGTGTCCCAAAGAAGAAAGAGCAGGGGAGAAAGCGTTGGTCGATAGATAATTAAGATATAAGTGTAGTATCTTTTGGTAGAAGCTTTTGATATTAAGCGTTGTAATATCGAGAACAATGTGTAAACATGTGTAAAAAATATGTTTGTAATGAATAAAATCTTTATTTTCTATATGAATATAAGATTAAGATAAATTTGTGAGTTCTTAAAACTCATACTTATGATAAATTAATGACTCATAATTATATGAAATGTTTTGAACCCTCTCGTGAATGGGACGCCAAAAATTCCGACTAGGATAAGTTCATACACTAATATAATTGTGGCAAGTTAATGAACTCATAAGTGTGGTAAGTTTGATGAACTGGAAATGGTAATTTGAAAATGGAGAATGTCAACTTTTTGTGTAAAGTTGGAGAATTGCAACTTTTGTAAAGTTGTGAACGTTAATCCTAAAATATTTTAACAGGATAGTAAAATGTGTTAGGTCTTATAAGTACTATGTCTTTATTTGAATAAATATGCGATTAAATGAGAACTATGTGTTGAATTCTTATTGTGTTAAGAATTGGTATAGAGAAAGAATATTAATATAAGATTTTCATTTAAATCGGATCATGCCGCTTGCATTTGACGTAATCGAACCAAAGAGAAGAGAAATCATAAATAATGAAGGAGGTCAAGTTGACCGATGCTAAATTTTGCAAATATGATAGCCAAGCTATGGGAAAGCAGAACTCTGCTGCGCAAGGGAAGAGTAAGGAATCAACCGGTAAGCCAGTTGGCTAATTTCAAGGATTTTAAAGCGGTGGGACCGCTTGAGAATTCAAGGGACTACGGATCCGATTAAAGCCCAGACTTGGGTGAAGGAAATGGAGAAAGCGTTCATCATTGCGCGTGTGGCAGAAGAGCAAAAGACAGCATTTGCAACATATCTAATGAAGGGAGAAGCCAATTATTGGTGGGAGACGAACCAAGCAAGAGCTGGTACAGAGGTGGTATTGTGGACAAGATTCAAGGAGTTGTTCTTTGAGAACTACTTCTCACCGAGAGTTTCTAGCTTCGGATGGAAGTTAAGTTCTTGGAACTTAAGCGGGGAGAATTTATGCATTTGAGTATGCCGCTAAATTCAACGAATTGGCACGATTTGAACCTCATCGGTGGATCTGAAGCGGGCTTAGAAAGGCAAGAAGATTCGAGAACGGACTGAAACCAAGAATATTCAACAAGGTAGCGGTATTGCAGATCAACACGTTTGCGGCTCTACTGGAGAAAGCGTTAATTGCTGAAGGAGGAAGTGAGGCTGCATCTCATTTTTATCAGGAGAAGAAGAAGAAGACCAATGAGGGTGGAAGCATCGGTGGTAGTAACCCAAACAAGAGGAAGTGGAGCGAGAATACCCAATCGGGTAGTAAAATTGAAGGGAATAGGAACGGAGCAGAGCCTTGTGCGAATTGTGGAAAGAACCACGCTGGTGTTTGTCTGAAGAGGAAGGGGGTTTGTTATAATTGCGGACAAGAGGGCCACATGTCACCCAATTGTCCCAACCCAAAGAAGATACAAGGTTGTTTTGCCTGTGGATCGGTGACCATCGAATGAGGCGTCTCAAGAGAAATCTTGAGAAGGAAAGCGCGTGATAAGGGACCCATAGAGTGGAACCTTGGCAATCAAGAGGACACGCTGACCAGGGAAGATCAACCGCCGTACATTTAACATGATGGTATTTGAAGCGATGGCTACTCAGGAGGTAGCGGTAGGTAATGATTTTGCTTAATATTTAATTACGTGAGTAATATTAGTTTAATATGGTGAGAATTGTTTTCTTTTATAGATTCAAGTCTCGGGTTAGAAATTAAGACACAATTTAATATTGTGTTGATAAAAATGAATTGATAATACAACTTTAAAAGATTGTAGAGAATAAGAAAGCGGTGATTAGGAGGACGGAATCCTTTTAAGGAGGGGTGAATGTGATAACCGAGATTTGAATAATTAAAATTTTACTGAATAATTTTTTTTAATTAATATTATTTATTAATATTGTAGTGAGAATTTGTGAGACAAGTCTCGAGAATTAGTCGATATATGTTTTTTGGTGAGAAAATAGAATAGAGTTGTGCTTATGACTTTAGAAAACCCTAACCCTAATTTTTTGGATAGGGATTAGGTAGAAAATACAATTAAAATAATTGTATTGTTGATTATGTGTTTGAATTTGTATAGAAATGTTGATCAATGGTTGATTGGATAAGGTTTAATATTAATAAACCTTAATAAGGGATTTAAAACCCTAATCTTAAATTTAGAAAATAAATTGTACAATTAAAACCCTAATTATGCACAGGAAACCCTAATTTCAAAAGCAGAATTTTAAACCCTAATTAGGCAACCCTAATTTTTTATTAGCATGCCTAAAGTGTTTGTAAACATAAATATGATTAGAAATCACTAATTATATTTTTGTAATTTAAATTTCTATTTTAGAAACCCTAATTTTATTTTAGAAAATATATTTTTCTAATTAAAACCCTAAATTTGCAAATTTTGGGAATTAGAATTTTAGACCTAAAGGGTACAAAACCTAAACCCTAGATTATCCAAACCCTAAACCCTAAGGGTTTGCAACAAATGAGAAATCTAGAAATAAAAGGAAATGACCTAAATGCCCTTTATGGGATTTTATAAGATTGCTTGCAAAATTGGCCATGACTTTAGTTGTTGAGCTAACCCTTGACTTTATTTAGCCTACAAACACGACACATCGAGTCTACCTAGCTTGACCAATTTCGTCAAATGATCGAGATCTAGCAACTTAGCATTATATATAAGATTTAGAGAGAAAAGTGGCCAAAAGTTGCTAATTTTACTCTAGCTCTCACCATCTCTCTCTTTATCTCAAAGCTCGAAATATTATAGTAGATCGGTCATCTATCGACCTTAGATCACCCAAGATCGAAATCAAAAGTCGAATTGAAAATCAAGCATAAAAGGTACAAAACCCTAAATTTTGAAATCCTTGATTCCTTGTTAAATGTTGTAATTGATTGTTCAAAGATATGTAATAAGGTGTCAATTGAAGTTACGGGTTGATAAATCATGAACCCATAACATCAAAGTTCACGAATTTAGAGTTTTCAAAATCGGAAATCTGGAAAATTGTGTTTTTCGATTGAATGTCGAGATCTTATAGATAAAAGTGTGTGTTAAGTGTTTTCGATGTTTAAAACTTGTAACATATAGCTTTGATATGTGTTCTTTAAGTTGCAAAAATAATCGAGACCCGGATCTATTATAGATCGAGAAGATATAATCGGTCAAACCAGATTGGTAGGGCTTGATAGAAGTAAAAATCTGGGTTACCCGTAGAAGTGAAAAAACCGAACACGACAAGATCTTTGAAGGTCCCTATCTGTCCAGGTTGATTGTTGTTTATTGATGTTGTTGATGCATATTGTAGGTGTAATATCGAGGTCAAGAACACGCCTTTATATTCCATAAACATCAAATGTGTTGGATTTTATGGATGGTCAAACTAGACCACCGGCCGATTATTATTACTACGGAAAACCCGAAGCAGTTAGAACAAACTGATTACGACATACTTTGGCCGGATTTGATCGGCGTATATGTTGTTTTTAATTTGAGATCTTAATATCTCGTTGTTAAGCATCATGAGTACTATAGTTATGAACCAAATAGCGAGCCATTTAATGACCGGAACATAGAATAATTTGTGCGTGAAAAAGTATACGGTCGAATTTTACGGGTTTTGGAAAACCCGAAACCGTCTCGACGACAAATGTGGAGACTTTGATCTTCTTGTTGTGATGTTGTTTAACCAAAGTGTTGGTTGAATGTTGTAGTGTGACATATTGTTTACATGTTCAAAGTTTTAGCAAGTCCGAACATGATACGCATTGAAAATTTCAAGTGGTCAACGAAGACCCTATGCTGCCATAAATTTGTCGGTGTTCTTGAGGCCAAGAACACCTACAATGACACTAAGTGTCATTATATAGACCTTTAATGACGGAATAATTAATTTTATTTTTGAATATTAGGTAATTAATAAAAAAAAAATAGAAATAAATTCTAAAAATTAGTAAAAATGGTTTTAAAAATTATTTTAAATTATGAAAAATAATTTCGACCCGATTGGAATATTTTTCTTTAATATTTATAATTATTTAAATATTAAAGGTATTTAATTTATTTAATTATTGTATTAAATAAATTAGAGAAAAATAATTTAATATTATGAAAAATCATTTTAAATAAGAAAAATGTATTTAAAAATATTTTGAGTTATAAAATGTAACTTTTAATATTTTTGGAGAATTTTCATTAATAATTTAATATTAATGATAATATATTTATTTGATTATTAAATTAAATAAATAAGATAAAAATGATTTAAAAATCATTTTAATTGAAAATAAAGTGTTAGAAAATATTTTAAATTATAAAATATAATTTTCAATATTTTTGGAGAATTTTCATTAATAAATTAATATTAATGATATTTGATTTATTTAATTATGATATTAAATAAATGAATTAAAAATGATTTTATTGATTTAAAATTATTTAACAATGAGAAAAATAGTTTTAAAATATTTTAAGTTATAATTAATGACTTTTAATATTTAGATGATAATTTCATTAATATTTATATATTAATGGTGGTGATTTAAAAATGATTTTAATTACTTTAAAAATCATTTAAGTGGAATATTGTTGATTTAAAAATATTTTAAGTTATTGATAATAACTTTAATATTTTGACAAGTATATTATTAATATTTTAATATTATTAAATATTAATAATGATAAGATTATTTGATAATTAAATCATTTAAAAATGATTAGATGTTTGAAAAATTATTATAAATTGTAATAATTGCTTGATAATTATTAAAAGCTTAGAAAAATATTATAATTGATAATTGACTTATCTAAATTAATATTGAAGCTTAGAGACCAAGTTTAATGGACAATCAATGTGTTAATTGTGGGATAGGGTGACCGAACAGAGAATGGATAGAAGTCCAACTAGGCGATATAGTTAGATTTGGTTATGTGTTTATATAGGTTATAAACAACGATGTGGCTATATGGTAATGTGCCTAGGAGAAGTTTGATTTGTAAAAAATACAATGTGTTATGTGATTGTGCTAGTTGTTAACCGATATTATTGGTTATAGGTCTTTTGAAAGAGATAAGTATTTTGTGTAGTAATTTGTAATCGGGGAAGAGGCAAGTTTCTAACTCAACCTTGAGTTAAATTTATTCAATTATTATAGTGGTTAATTATTGCTAATTACACCACATCCGGAATTTATTGTTGATTATTCATGCAGTTAGTGCATGCTTAATAATTCAAATTGAATTATTGATTGAGAAATATATATTTGTAGAATAAGCTGTTGTTGGATATTTATATCGTAGAAGTTAGAAGTGACAATCTGAGATAATTCACATTTATTGTCAAATTATCTTTGAGAAATGTCTTAGCTAATTATTACGGCTGAGCGAATATTAGTTAGAACTTGATAAGTTCGAGAAGAGAATTCAATTATTATTGATAAATCGATGCCAATTATTTCATTTAAGATCTAGAAGTAAATAGAATTTGAAATCACGATTATTTCGTTGATTAAATCAAAATCTTGATTACGAGGACCGAGAAGAACAACCTTTTATAAAAGGGAATATCATTAAATCGTATATTCGATCATCATTCTTGTGACTTAAATATTATGCATAATATAGGGTATAATAAAGTGATCACTTGTTATACTTGCGAGAGGGTATGATTTAATCTTTACGGTTATCGATACACCTGGGTATATCAAAGTATAACTTTGATAGTTACTCGAGAAGAGAAGTTCAAAGATCTTGTGTGATCACTCAGTATAAATCTGGAAAACAATCCACTTTGCAAATTAGTAGAATTAATTCTTGATTATTCAATTGAATATATCGTAGAACCTTGAAAGCGTTGTACCCTTTCATCATTACATTATTGTGCAAGTATAGAATACGAGAAGACTTGTTATTAAATAAAATTTGTTCAGCTATTTCAAAGTTCCCCGAACTTTGGTTTCATTCTATCAAAATAGATAGTCTGGTGATTTGAATACTTATACATTTATTGTATGTATTAACTTCATGGGCAAATTTGTTGCTCACCCTTGCTAAATAAAACATTTCAATTTAGGGACGAAGTTGCGAGGAAGTCTTTGTAAAAAAGCGAGAACAAAGGCAAAGGCGTAGTTATAAATTAGTTATGTTAAACATATTTAATATGTTGTATTGTAAACCCTTTTTGTTTATACAAAGGGTATGTTTGTAAAGTTAAGGTAGTGAACCTGGGTGATGTATTATAAAACTCTGATAAAAACTTATGTAAGACACTATCTATATAGATTATGGGTAGTTAAATGTTATTTATATTGTGGATCGTGAACACCAAACTCGGGAGTCAGGTAACCCGGATTTGGGGGCGTCACAACGTCACAATGGTACCTATCAGTTTACTACCGCACGAATATGGTGTCCCCTACGGAGAGTCTGGCTTCGGTGCATTCCATAAAGAAAGTCACCGGTTAGAGGCTTAGTTATCAACTTCTATAGTTGGGTTTTTAACTCCCGAAGTTCAATAGGAGTTATTCAATATGAGATTTTAGAAATGGGTTTGGTACCGGGTTCAAAGTCGATACAAAATTAAATATCATGCTCTGGGAGTAGGCCAGCTGGAAATTTTTCAGGAAATACGTCAGGAAATTTAACAACAATAGAAATATCATTCAAATCTGACGTATTTTTGTTCAAGTCCATGACATGGGCTAAGAAAGCTTGACATCCATTTTTCAATAAACGAATGACTTTATGGATTGATATTAAAGAGTTTGACTTCAATGGTTTGGTTGCTTGAATTCGAATAACAGGTTGCTTAGGAATATGAAAACTAACAACCTTACGAAAGCAATCAATTTTGGCATGATGAGTAGTTAACCAATCAATCCCTAAAATCACATAAAAAACAAGTATCTTTAAAGAGATAAGATCAACAGGTAATGTGATGGTGCCAACTTGGATCAAACAAGATTTATAAACAGTGGATGTGATGAAAGTTTCTGTGCTACTGTGCAACATCGTGTATTACTGTATTTTAACCACCGGGTATTCCAACAGTATTAACGGTAACCACTACGTCGTTATTTATAAAAACTCAAACTTGTCGTTTTCTTCATCCAATCGCTTTCCGTTATGGGGCCCACACAAAGCTGTGCCGTAGTACAAATATTCCCCGACAGCAGTGAATATTTTATAACCACTTGCTTATTTTGTAAAATTTGCACATTTTACCTATAACTAACAACATTAATCAACTCAACCCTTACTATTTCAAAATAATAAATAGAGGAAATTCCATTTTATAAAAAAAATTGGGGTCTTACACTATTGATTTATACTGCTTCCTAATCTTCCTGTTGGAAACTAGCCGTTGAAAGCTATTCAAATTGCTTCGCAGATCTTGAGTTATTTGGTGCAGACTGCAGATGTGACATGACATCTTTCTCTGACTTTCTGACACTATAGTCTACTGTTTCACCTACCCTGTCAGATATGATACTTTAATGTCTCGGGCAGGTCATCGACTTTATTTTTCCCTTCTAATTTCTTGATCAGAGGTTGTCCTTGCATCTATGCTCTCAATAAACTTTTGTCCGAATGCCAACCTTCAGATTGAACCGTTGCCAATGCTTCACTCTTCAGTGGTTCGAACTCAACGATTCTGATGCACTTTTTCTCGGACTTGATCGTAGTGTTTTATTGACTGATGAGTATTGACATGTAGAGTCAATACTACGATCTTGAAGAGTGTTCACTTGATCTTTAGTGAAGAACAACTCTTCTTTCGTGCAGTGCTTCAACACTTCTGTTTGCCTCAACTTTTCTTAGATACTGATGGCTTAACTCCTTACTCTGGTCCCTTCTAAATAACAAGACACTTCAGATTTGTGGTGTGTCGAACTTGCTTTCCCCTTATGATCTCCCGTTCACTTATCATCAATGGACTGACCCAATGCTTAATCACTTTAGCCTTGTTCTTCAGAGGCAAACCAGTATCTTTGAATATACTCCATCAGTTCCTTCTTCATTTAGCAAACCCTACGATCCTGGTTACTTCCAAGATCATTGTCATCTTTCTACTTGACAGCTACTGCATAAGCTAACTTTCCTTAGTCAGCTACTAAAGTCTTCTTATGATCATCTTGTGGAAGACTTCATCATGAATGGCTTCACAACTCAAGCTGGATGCTGATTAATGTGATGCCCCCAAAATAGGTATACAACACCCATTCTGAGTCGCCAAATACATGGTACAGAAACAACTACAACTTTATTAATACAATTGTCGTGCAAAATACGACAACACATAAACTGTGAGTTTAAAAACAAATATTGTCTTCTAGACTATATCAACACTCAAATAAGTCCTCATTACAATTATTGATACATTATTTTACAAAAATGGTGAGGACTACTAAAACAACTCTCTAGAACCATCATTCCATATCCCGACTAGAACTCGCTATATTCTCGCCTCCTGAGAAGAAAAATGGAACAAAAAGGAAAAGGGTGAGCTGAACTAGCCCAGTAAAGAATATTATGACTAAGATAATATAGAACAAATTATCGTTAGTCTTCAACAATGAAAAAATTTGATAGAATATAATAGACAACAAGTTTCAAATCAATATTCGCATCAGAAATAATAATTCATAGATGAGTTACGTACAAAATGAAATCTACTATTATCTATGAATTTAAAAGTCCATCATCAATATTTTATCCCTGTAACATCAATCAATATACATCTTGAATCAAATATTCATCTTTGCACTACAGGCCAAAGATATTCATCGATTAAGTCATGTTTATCTCAACACCTGTTCATCTTTGCACTACGGGCCAAAGATATTCATCGAAAATCATTCATCTTTGCACTACTGCCAAAGATATTCGATAATATAATCATTTAGGGTGAGGATGATGAAAAATATTTTAAAGAAAACGAATCCAGTGAAACAAAAGAACAAATAATAAGGATTCGTACTTTAAACAGCTCAAGTTCAAAAATACTTCGTAAATAACCATAGTGAAGTAAAATTCAAGAATGATCAAAACATGAATACAATCAAAGCTAGTATCCATAATAGATATTTTGAACAAAAAAATGAAAATTTAATTTTTCTTTGAATAGTGTCGTATTCGTGAATAAGGTCAGATATCGTGAATAGTGCCGAGTATCGTGAATAGTAACCCCGACACTAAAAGACAAGAATTTCACAAGAAAAATATTACAAATATTCCGGCATAATGATATTGAAAGAAATAATATCATTTTTTTAAAAAAATAATATCCCTTACCTCGGAAAGACAGTACTTCTGACTGGAATACTAGATAAAGTGCTGAAGGGATCTTGCACCGTATAGCAACACTCAAAGTATCAAAATACTCACAGGAATACGCTCGATAATATAGAGAGAAAAAACTTTAGTTTCTAGTGTGATTTTCAATTCTAACCTAAGCACCTTATTTATAGGAAAATGCTTAGAACACCAAAGCAGAAAATTTAATAAAATAATAATAGTTATTATAATTTTTCTACGCCAACGTTTGAATGCAGATTTCAACATGTGTAACAACCCACTAATCATAACAAAAACGTTTTTCTTAAATAAAACAATTAAAACTTCCAAAAATCAATTATTCTAGAACTTCAGAGCTTCAATAATTCATAATAAATAGCCCTTTTATCAGAAAAATTCGAATCTTATGTTCATTCCATAGGAAATTCAATTCTCTACAACTTTGTAAGTTTAAGTTTTTACAAATTCCAAACAGAGATTGACCGAAATCCATATACGGACGATTTTACAGGATATAATCAAATTTCAGTCAAGAAATGGGGTCCACCGACATGTTTAACATGTTTTTAAAATTTATTGTAACAAAAATACTCTTCCTCCTCATTTATTCATATATCCCATATTCATTTTAAAGATATCACCATTATTATATTATTATAATATAATAATATATTTAAATGAATTATTTTTTCAGAAAAAGATAAAATATTTATTTTCAACAATTGTCACATTAAAAATTTTCTCCATCTATATCCACATAAAATGAATATTTTCCTCATCATATAAATCAATAATTAATTATTCATAAATAATATTACTGAGAATCACAATCATCGTGACGAGTGCAGGTTCGGGAAAAGAGGGCCTTTCCAATAAGGATTTCTCCTTCTTTGGTAGCTTGATTAGGTGACCAAACCTCTCCTTAGATAGAACTTTCTAGACATTGCTAATAATGCTATCTAATAATATTATTCAAATAATATGAATTATTGATCTGATAAAGGAAAATACTGTGCAGTAACAATTATTGAAACAACAATAATATAAAATATCAACATAGCAATTATTAAATCAATAAAATAAAATATTGAACAGTAATTACTATAACAATTATTGAGTAGTGCCTTCTTACGTAAGAATCAATAATTGGTGCAATACCGTGTGTCTTCTTGTGTTTTAACCTTTGGGTATTTCAACAAGATAATCTGTAATAACCAACTTCTGTGATTATTGATAAACAACTTATACTTGTCGTTTTCTTCATCCAATTGCTTTCCGTTATGGGGCCCACACAATGCTGCGCCGTCATACGAATATTCCCCGACAGTAAGATTATTCCACAACCAAATGAATATTCCCCGACAACAATGAATATTTTATAACCACTTGCTTATTTAAGATATTTGCGCATTTGTACCCATAACTAACCATATTAATCAAATCAACCCTTACTATTTCAACATAATAAATAGAGGAAATTCAATTTCATTTATAATAAGTTGGGGTCTTACAATTAAGTTGATTCTTAGATCTTCTAATAGCTTGCATGCCATTCGTTGAGTGCTCTCTAGTTTCATTTAGGTGAGATGTATCCTTGCAGTACCAATCAAAGGATTCATTCCTTTGGATATTCGGGGAATGCTCAATTATTAAGAATCGTGTTTGCTCTACGATTCATCTTTGGCTTTGTGAGCACATCTATTGAGGTCTTAGTTACGACTCTACGGTTCGACCTTTCTATTTGTCACGACACTACGACTCCGAGATCAGATCTTGATACTATGATTTCTGTCGTTGTGCTTGTTGTCTTCATCTGATCTTGCTTGACTACGATTTTTGCCTTTGATACGATCAGTAGACTCTACGATTCTGAGTGTAGTCTATGATCCTTGACTTGGCCGTTAGTAGACTCTACGACTCCGAGTGTAGTCTACGATTCTTGGCTTGACTTTGGCAGATGCTCGGTTGGCTCATAGGTAGGCTACCTCTACGATTCTGAACATGACTTCCTCAACAGACTACGGCACCGAGGAAGCTTTACTCGACACACTACGATCCTTCCTTATCTCTTCTGGAAGTCTACGAACTCCGAGATCTACTATCTTGCAGACT
The DNA here is from genome assembly GCA_020205605.1 of Panax ginseng. Classification (NCBI taxonomy): domain Eukaryota; kingdom Viridiplantae; phylum Streptophyta; class Magnoliopsida; order Apiales; family Araliaceae; genus Panax; species Panax ginseng. The sequence continues at coordinate 133,596,960 of CM035128.1, forward strand.
ACGATTTTGCCTCGATAGCTCTCGAGTTATCCTTGACTCTCCTAGAAGACTACAATTTCTGGTGCAGTGCTCGACGATCAGACACGCCTATCTATTACATCATAAGATCAACCTAATATGTTTGATCTTTCTATGTTTATAGTCCTTGTACATCATTTCTTTTTAAGGATTTAAAGAGCTGTTTTACTTATGTAGGATCAACCTAACATATTTGATCAATTCATTCTAAGTCCTTGTATATATATTTCTATAATCTATCAGAGGACTTTACAGCTTTTCTTAGTGTAAGCGTACTTGTATATTCATTCACATATATATCATAATCAAATCATATATAAATAGGAATATCATTCCCATGTTTATTCCTGACAATCTCCCCCTATTTGATTATGACAAAAATAATAAGTGCATATGCATGTTATGAATGAATCTTATATACAGTGAGCTGCTGTATTTCTAAAATAGATAATCATGAATGTCATTTATAATAATATGGAATTTAATACACTATGACATTTTACATACTGGATCCAGAACATACCTAACTAGTTAGAGATGTACCTCTTTGGCTCCATGTATGTTTCTAGGAAATATGTTGATCAACTACTCATCTGTTTGATTTGTTTTCTCCTCCTTCTCCTCTTCTTCTGGCTCCCCCTCAGTCTTAGGCTCATTATCCTTTGGCTCCCCCTCAAATGATGAACCATCTTCTTCTTCAGCTTTCTTCTTCTTTGTCTTCTTGATTTGTCTGCTCCTGCTCTCCTTGTCCTTTCTTGAATGCCTCTTACTCTACCTTTTTCTATGCCTCTTTTTCTCCCCCTTTTTTTCATTAATCACTTGAGAGAGCTGTTCCATGTTGGACATAAGCTGCTCCATTAGACAAGAGGAATTACAAACTTCAATCTTGAGTTCTTGTTGGCTTAACTCAAGTTGCATAGAGAAGGACTGATTCATGTTGTCAATCTTGTCAGAGAGGACTTTTAGTTGTTCTTCATTTGATTTTTGTGCTCGTAGAGCTTCAGCCTTTTGATTATGTATGGCCTTCAGATAGATGTGATCTCTCTCTTTGATTTTAAGAGATACATCTCCCATAGTGGTTTGGATTCTGTCTTGAACTGGGTTATCTTTTGTTGCTGTCAACATCTTTGACTCTTCATTGATTAGAGATATCTTCTCAACCAGCTCAGCAAAATTCTTCAACAGTTCCTGCTCCATGGAAATTTGATCATCTGGTTGGGCAGCCTCTGCTTGAACACCAGATTGGACTTTACGATTTTCATCCTTTTGACAGATTTTCAAAGGCAGTGAGAATCTGAAGAATTGTTAAATACCAATCGTGATTGGAGGATGAAGGAATATCAGATATTTGAGCTTGGACAGATGGAGGCTTCTCAATTTGGATTTGAACATCGTCAGTGGTAGAGTGAACAGACTCTATGATTATCCCCTTGGCCATAATCCTTCTGCCTTCAGTGTCCACTCTGCGATCATAGGGAATATAGTGGTTGCCAGCATGTCTGTAGACTTTGTAGTGGGGCTTGTCTTTGATCATCATTGTTGCATCACTAATAAACTTTGGGAAGTTCTGAGCCACCATATCTAGTCTTGGAATTTTTGGAAGTACTTCTGGTGGTTCATTCGAGGCTTCCACTTCTATTCTTCTGTTGCTCTTAGCTGGAGAAATGACAGGAAAATCTTCTGGTTCTTCTGATTCCTGATGTGCAGAGTCAGAATCTTTCTCTATTTCTTCTCTTGTTGGGCCTGAATCTTGTTGGCTCCTTTCCTCAGATTCATCAGTGAATTCTTCTTGTTGAATTTCATTTTCAAAACCTTCTTTAAAGAGATCTTCCTTGGACTCATCTTCTTCATTACTAGTTCCATCTTCAGCACCTTCTTCATCATCGTTTAATTTAATGACTGTAGTAGATTAATCTCTTCTCTTCTTGGAGGAAAATTGAGCAAGTAGTCTGTAGCTCTTTCTCTTCCTTGGAGGTTTAGCTATAGGAGAGTCAGACTCTTCTTCCTTTTCAGACTCTGAGGCCTTTGAATCATCAGGCAAGCTTCTTTAACTTTCAGCATTGGCAGGATCATGTCCTCCTTCTTCAGAATCAACATCATTTGACCCATCATCTGGGCTTGTTGGAGCATTTGCATTTGAAGGTGCAGTTGGGTTAGCTTGTAACTTTTCTTCATCATCAGAGTGAATACTCTGAGAGTTAGCCACAGGGCTTGTGCGTTTTCCTTCACCAGCAGATTCTGCACTTTCTTCCAAGAATCCAGCTTCAGCTTCATTGTCGGATTCATTTTTCGGGGGCTCGGTGTTGAGACCATCAGTTTCCTTTTCTTCCTCTGACTCTACGTTCTCCATTTCATCAGATGAACTTTCTTGGGAAATTGGGACTTATCTGTTTACCACCTTAGCTTACTTTCTGGATGGCCCTTGAGATAGTCTGTTACTTCTCCTCTTTGTGGTCTCTGCAGTTGAGACCTTTTCATTTTCATCCTTATCTTTGGTGGAGAGACTTCTTGGTGGGGCTTCAGTTTTCCTCACACCTTTGAATTTCTTCTGTTTGGTATAGTTCTTTCTTTGAGTACAGAGTCACAGTTGAGAACTTTCTACCTCTTTTACCTTTCTTTTCTTAGCAGAGTTCTTTCTTCTGCCCCTCTTTGTAGTTAGTATAGCCATTCTCCTTTGAGTTTTTTCTTCCAATTCACAAACAGTTGTGGAGACATTACTTTGTGAACATTCATAGGTTCTCCCTCATCATCCTTGATCTTGCTTCCCAGCTTCTTCTTCATCATAATACTCAGCAGTCTTCCATAAAATACCTTTGTAAGTGGTTTTTCTGTGGACTTTTTCAACTCAGCCTTTTCTATCCATTTGGAGATTTGATCGAACAGGATGGCTCCAAAATTGATTTGCTTCTTTAGAACTATTACAGATATAATCTTCAACTGCTGGTCGAGTATAGTGTCGTGTGCAGTATCCTTGCGCAGTATACATTTACCCACTATTTCTGCAAGGAACTCAAATTCCTCAGGAAATTCCTTCTTCTTTATATCCTTTAGGCTAGGGTTTCTTTGGTACCGCATTAGCCTTTTGCCTTCTTCAATGTCGACTTCATCTAGGTTTATCAGACCTTGATTGGGAAACCCTAGACAATGATTGATGTCTGATGTTCTTATTTTTAGACTTGATCCTTTTACCTTAGTGGTCAGAAACCCAGAGTTCGTTGAAGCATTTGATTAGAACTGCTTTACTAGCTCTGTATAAACTAGAGTGTTGGCCTCCAAGCACTCAGAGAATCCAGCTTTCTTTATGAGTTCAAGTATGTCCTTGAACTTCCTCTCTAATTCTTCATACTTTGTAAAGCCGAGTTGAATACCAGTTATAACTTTCCATTCTGCCATTTGAGGAGTTCAAGGTATATGGTATCTGATTCGGAGAAATTTAGCTGAATATGAATTGGGCTCTGGAAGTTTGATTGGTTTGGCTTCGAAGAGGATTCTAGGGTTTGAAAAAAGGGAGGGAGAGAGGTTCAATGGGTTCTGGTAACTGTTTGCAGATTTTGAATTTGTCTTTATGGCAGTTCCTTCTTATACTGTATACGCTATAACGTGTCAACTAGCCATTGGTTGCACAATGCCCAGTAACGAGCTGTAACTTCCCATTAACTTTTCAGTTAGATGTCTCTTTTAGAAGAGTAGACGTTTGATTGACGTGGATTGACCATTGACTTCTTGGGTTTGTAGAGTAGCATGATAAGACAGCTATGGACTCTACGTTTTCCTTTTGTTCACTCAACGATTAACTCTTGAGAGATGTTGCAGTGAGTGGTTTTGACATTTCTTATCATTTTGAACCTGCATGGCTCAGCCACAATTGTGCTTCATGAAGCCTTGGGCACTTCTCTTCAGCAAGATATCCTCCCAACCATCATTTGAACTCATCTCCCATAATCTGAATGTTTGAGCAATTATCATGTTCTTCCAAGCTCCTCATGAATTAGATTAGCCCTTTGTAAGAATGCAATCGTCAAGTTTGTTTTTACGATTGCTGAGGTTGTACTACGATCGTTGAGGTTATATCACGATCGTTGAGTTCTCTCAAACTCTAATCTGCGATCATTGACTGTCTTAGTCCTTGAGATGAACTTGGCTAAGCAATCCTTCTGGGTTAAGGTAGCTCAGGAAGGGCCAACCTCTTAGAATGAGCTAAGGGTCAGGTTTGTCCTTGAGGCACTTTCCAGATGAATTTCTTTTAGAAGTGATTTGCATTAATATCTCATTTAACCTTTTCTAGTGGGGAGGTCCTCTATCAAACATTAGATAGTTGCATTTGCTGTAATCATGGTGTCCTCCTGTATTTACACTACTATCAGGTGTTTGATCGTAGGTACTCCTCGATTTTGAGTTGGGTGGCTGATAAGTTATCAGTAGTACGTTTTAAGACATTCCTACTAACTATAGATCTTTATTTGGTTCTTTAGCCATAAAGTTTTGGGACTCTGTAGCTGGTATATTGCTTCACAGAATATCTCAGTGATGTTGTCCCTTAGCAGATCACTGCTCCCCCATGGTTGATGCTGTCTTTTCAGTGTGGTGTGATTTCCTTTTTTTCATGTGTAAAGGAAGGTAATCATGCATATCTCATTCTGGCTGAAGTAATTAAATCTTCTTGTATCGTAGAGATGAACATCTTCAGAATTGATTGTTCTACAATCCTTTAACAGCACTACGAACGTAGTCTTCCTTATCAGTTTGTACTTGTGGAGTTCTTCTTTCATAATGATTTCCTCATGATTGATGCTCGATGATCCTCTGATGTGAGATTCCTTGAGGACAAGATTTGCATGCTTAAGCATCTAAGACCCTTTTTCATCTTTGGTTGAATGGCCTGCTTTCATATAAAGGTTAGTAGCCATTTGAGCTTCATTTAGATTAGCTCAGCAGGTCTTCAAGGACAGGCTTTGACATATAGGAGTTTTATCAGAATTATTTCTGAACAGTCCTAAGCCATCTACTGGTTGAATCTTCTTAGCTGAAGTCCTTTTCTGTAGCATTCCTTAGTGTGGTCAAATAGACCAAGTACCTGGAGGTTATAAATTTCTATTTTTGGTACCCATGGTTAAATGGGTCCTACTAGGTTAATTTTCTAAACCCCTGTTCCTCATATATTTGGATAATCATCATATTGACCAGTCGTATTCATGCATATAATTCATTTAGCTAATACATTTTGAGATGCATAGTGATGAGTGTGTGTGAAATCTGTCATTTTAATAAAACACTCTTTTTCTTTGATGGTTTCATCATTTGCTAGGTTATGTTCACAGGGTTTAAATGTTCACAGAGTGAGAATCAACTCTGCGATTTATTAGTATCTGGTTAATTCATGGAGGTGATCAGTTTCTATGAATCTCCAAGATTCTCTTATAGAGCTAACCATACTCTGTGTGTCATTAAACACTTAGACCATAGGGTGTACATCCACATTAACCCATCAACAAAGATTACTTCACATTCATTCGACCTGTGATTCTCTTAAAACCCACTTCAGGTTTCTTTCAAGTTGTTATCTTCAACCTAAAACTTGGATGGAGAGAAAGTTTATAGACATTTGAGTTTCCACCATCAGTGTACTTTCTCTCTTCACCTTTTTAGGTAGATTATGATTCCTTGAAAGAATATTGTTATAGTTCATAAGGGAGGTGCAAATATGATGTACATATTTATATTAGTGAGGAATCGTACCTTTTTCTTTTGTCGGTTTATAATGATCATTTATCTTAGATATGCTGAGTTTAGGCATTGATGTGCATAGTTTCTCAATTTCTCCTGACAACTAGTTTCTCCAGTTGACCTTCAATCAATCAGTCGTGGTCTTGAAGATGTAAGCTAAGAGAATATCAGCATCTTTAGTTCTTTGACATCCTTGCGTTCACAAGGTTTACATCCAGCTGTAGGTTGGCCAGACACATGTTTGAGAAGTTCTTCTTTCTTCTCTGAATAAGCATTACTTAGCATGTATGGCCTTTTCATCTTTTCAGGCTGGTGGATGTTTGATTCTTTTTTGTTGATGTCTCTTGAGCTTTCTAGCCAGGTCTCCAGACTACAAGATTGACCGCGAGCAAGGATTGGTCTTGTTGATATGACAATCAATAACATGGACCAATCTGAGCAGCTTTAGGTGTATATGCACATTTACCTGTACACAATATTTTCAATGTGTGAGCTCATCTGCATATAACAAGTGACTTACTACTAAACTAAGTTTAGAACAATGCTTGTGCCTAGGATCAGACTCAAAGCAATTAGCTTTTGAATATAGCATGAGAACCTGCTTTGATACTAATTGTTAGTTCCTAGTAGGCTTAATTGAGATCTGGAAGGGGGGGGGGGGTTGAATAGATCCTTTAAATTTCAAATACTTTTTCTCATTTATTTTGTATTTCTCATTAAGTAGCATATGACAAACATAAGAATCTTTTCAAGCACAACAAAATAAGTAAAAGATCCCCTTCATTGATATATTCATAATCAATCATACATTATTCGTAGAGTTAATTTAGTAAGCAGTTAACACATACATAGCAGTTATAGCAGTTAATGTACATAAGGTAAATGACATAAAGTAAAAGACACAAGGGGGTTTTTAAGTGGTTCAGAGACTCAAGCTCCTAATCCACTCTTCTGCTTTTAACTAGCAGGATTTCCACTAAGGAAAGGCGACACGAATCACTAAGATTCCTTGAGGCCGGTGACCTTGGGACTTCAGTTCACTAAGAACTCTTCAAGGCCAGCAGTCTTGGAACTTCTCTAGTTCCCTAGGAACTCTTCAAGCCTAGCAGGCTTGGAACTTCATTTAGTCCCTCCAGAGAAGGACCCCTCAGGCCCTGGCTTCTTGGTATTGTAGTTGTTGTCATTGTTGGTGCTGAGCTGCTAAGATGCCATTAAACTCTGAACATCTTTTGTACTTAGCAGCTTGGTGTGGTCCTCTTTGCATTCTGCTTTGAGTCTGGACCACATCTTCTTTGGTGCAACTGATCTTCACTCTTTTCTGCTCATCTTCATCTGGTATCAGCTGTGCACCATCACCATCTGGGTTTGTTAAGTCTCTATGCTTTTGGTAGACTTCGTCTGGCACTTAGCAATCCCTAAACCCTTCTTGAATTCTTTGCAGACATGGTTCTGCACTTGTTCTGTTTCAGCTTTCGATTCATGGTGATTCGTAGAGTGGCTCTCTTGATCTTCTTTGTACTCAGCCACTCTTCTGAATGCTATCTTCTTGGCCTTCTCGGCTCTCAGCTTGGCTGCCATCTTCAGTGGCATTCTCATCTTTGTTGAGTGAAGCTTTAGTCTGTTTGAGTTGTTCTTCAAAGCTGCTTCACTTCCACCTATGTAGTCTCACTGTCACTAAGACTTATTCTGTTGATCTTTGGTGGAACTCGTAGAGTCAACAATAGCATTCCCAACAACTCAACGATTCTGTAATTTAGCAATCATCAGTAACTTTTGATCTTTAAATCTCTGTTGATTTATACTGCTTTCCAATCTTCCCATTGGAAAGTAGGCGTTGAAAGCTATTCAAATTGCTTCGTAGATCTCGAGTTATTTGGTGCAGACTGTAAATGTGACATGCCATCTTTTTCTGACTTTCTGACACTATAGTCTACTATTTCACCTACCCCGTCAGATATGATACTTTGATGTCTTGGGCTGGTCGTCGACTTTATTTCTCCCTTCTGATTTCTTGATCAGAGGTTGTCCTTGCATCTATGCTCTCAATAAACTTTTGTCTGAATGCCAACCTTCAGATTGAACCGTTGCCAATGCTTCAGTCTTCAATTGTTCAAACTCAACAATTCTGATGCACTTCTTCTCGGACTTGATCGTAGTGTCTTATTGACTGATGAGTATTGACATGTAGAGTCAACACTATGATCTTGAAGAGTGTTCACTTGATCTTTAGTGAAGAACAACTCTTCCTTCTTTTGTGCAGTGCTTCAACACATCTGTTTGCCTCAACTGTTCTTAGATATTGATGGCTTGACAACTTGCTCTGGTCCCTTCTGAATAACAACACATTTCAGATTTGTGGCGTGTCCAGCTCGCTTTCTCCTTGTGATCTCCCGTTCACTTATCATCAATGGACTGACCCAATGCTTAATCACTTTACCCTTGTTCTTCAGAGGTAGACCAGTATCTTTGTATATACCCCATCAGTTCCTTCTTCGTTTGGCAAACACTACGATCCTAGTTACTTCCAAGATCATTGTCATCTTTCTACTTGACAGCTACTGCACAAGCTAACTTTCCTTAGTCAGTTACTGAAGTCTTCTTATGATCATCTTGTGGAAGACTTCATCATGAATGACTTCACAACTCAATCTGGATGCTGATTAAGTTGATGCTTAGATTTTCTAATAGCTTTCATGCCATTCATTGAGTTCTCTTTGGCTTCCTTTAGGTGAGATGGATCCTTGCAGTACCAACTAGAAGCTTCATTCCTTTGGATATTTGGGGAGTGCTCAATTATTGAGAATCGTGTTTGCTCTATGATTCTTCTTTGGCTTTGTGAGCACATCTGTTGAGGTCTTAGTTCTGCACTCTACGGTTCAGCTTCGTCTGTGCAGACACTACGACTCCGAGATCAGATCTTGATACTACAATTTCTGTCGTTGTGCTTATTGTCTTCATCTGATCTTGCTCGACTACGATTTCTGCCTTTGATACGATCAGTAGACTCTACGATTCTGAGTGTAGTCTATGATCCTTGACTTGGCCGTTAGTAGACTTTACGACTCCGAGTTTAGTCTACGATTCTTGGCTTGACTTTGGCAGATGCTCGGTCGGCTCATAGGTAGGCTACCTCTACGATTCTGAACATGACTTCCTCAGCAGACTACGGCACCGAGGAAGCTTTACTCGACACACTACGATCCTTCCTTATCTCTTCTGGAAGTCTACGAACTCCGAGATCTACTATCTTGCAGACTACGATTTTGCCTCGATAGCTCTCGAGTTATCCTTGACTCTCCTAGAAGACTACAATTTCTGGTGCAGTGCTCGACGATCAGACACGCCTATCTATTACATCATAAGATCAACCTAATATGTTTGATCTTTCTATGTTTATAGTCCTTGTACATCATTTCTTTTTAAGGATTTAAAGAGCTGTTTTACTTATGTAGGATCAACCTAACATATTTGATCAATTCATTCTAAGTCCTTGTATATATATTTCTATAATCTATCAGAGGACTTTACAGCTTTTCTTAGTGTAAGCGTACTTGCATATTCATTCACATATATATCATAATCAAATCATATATAAATAGGAATATCATTCACATGTTTATTTCTGACAATTATTATTTGCAATATTGACGATGTCTAGAAGTTCTGTCAAGGAGAGGTTTGGTCACCTAATTGCGCGTCAATAGGGAGAAATCCTTATTAGAAAGACCCCTCTTTCCTGGGAATGACCTGGTTGTTAAATATTGCGAATTATAATAATGATGATAAATATTATTAAAAATATTAAAGGGATTTTTATGAAGTATTTGATGTAAATTTTGCTTATTTTATGGACCCCCATTTACCCATTTTTCAAATAATTGGTAGGAAGTTATTCAATATATATATAATGGGACCCACCTGTGATGGTGAAATGTTGGTGGGAGGGGAACACATGGGGCTCACGTGGAAGTAAAATGAAATGTGGGAAGGGGGAGAATTTAGTCATGGGAGGGATTGTAATATTATATATATATATATATATATATAACTTAGTTGACAAAATTGGGAAGGAAGAAAAAACTGATCACAGGAGTATCCCGTGAATTTGTTTGACACATGCTATATATATTTAATATAATATATATATATATATATATATATATTTATTTATAATATTTTATTTAAAAGTTTTTATTTTATTAGAATATTTTATTGCATAGTATCCTTTCCATTCTCCTATAAATAGGATGCTTAATAAATAGGATGCTTAGTTAGAATTGAAAATCACACCAGAATCAGAGAATTCTTCTTTTATAATCTTGAGCGTATTTCTTTAGAGTTTAAGAAAGTTTTGAGCGTAGAAAATAGTGCAAGCTTTCTTCAAGAATATCCCCGCCCTACTAGTCAGAATACTATTCTTTTCAAGGTAAGGGATGTTATTTTTGTTCAATATTCGCTTGAAATAATATTTTCTTCCATACTATATAGTATGTAAGTAATATTATTTCGTTTTAGATTTCGAATTCTATACTCATTTGGTTAAAATTTTGGCTTCTATACTCCATGAAATTAGTAGAATATCCTTCTTATTTGCGCTTCATCCAGTATCTTTTCATGGAAATATTATTCTGAGCATTCTTGATAAGTTTTAACTTTTTCATGCTAGGGTACTATTCATGGGTTACTATTCCCAAATTACTATTCACGGGGTACTATTCAGTCGAGTACTATTCACTCGAGGTACTATTCATGATAAAAATTGATTCGTTTTCGGTCCAAATCATTTTTGGTACAATATTATTCTTGAATTTTACTCCACAAAGCAGTATCATGTTGACAATTTGGACGTTATTGATTTCTGAATAAATTAAATTATAAATCTTTAAAAATTTATCCTTTGCTTTCATTTAATTGAATTCTTATATCATTGTCATCATCCTTATGTTTATATTATGATAAAAGTCATCTGTGGGTGTAGTGCATAAATGGACTTGGTATGATTATGACCAGGGATTATTCGGTATAATAATGATTGTAATGTTAAAAATGATGTGGTAAAAGTCCTCATTGGCCCGTAGTGCATTGATGAACAGTTGTTGGCATGATCATGACCATTGATGAATACACGAATATCCTTGGGTCGTAGTGAATGGATAATTTGTGGTCGTGATACTAAAGAATATCCTTGGCTGTAGTGCAAGGGTGATTCAATGATGTGAATTATTTATTAAGCTGAGTCTCAGCGATAAAGTTAATGAAAAACCTTTTAAATCATAGAAGATAGTAGATTTATGCTCTACTTGACTCTTCTAATGGATTGCTTGTTCATTATGATTAAACTTGATATTTGTTATATTTTATCAGTTTAACATTGTTGAAGGCTAACGATAATTTATTATGCATTATCTTAGTCATAATATTTCTTACTGGGCTAGTTGAGCTCACCCTTTGCTTTCATTGTTCTCTTCAAGAAATGAAAATATAGCAGGGACTAGTCGAGGAACGGAGTGACGGTCCAGATGATAGCATTAGTAGTCCTCACTATTCTGTTAAATAGTGTGATAATAAATGTAATGAGGACTCCATTGAGTGTGGATATTGTCTAGATGATAATATTCGTTTTAAAACTCTCAGTTTATGTTTTGTCATATATTACACGACAATTGTATTATTAAGTTGTATTTGAATTTTGTACCATGTTTTTGGCGACTCAAGATGGGTGATGTATACCTATTTTGGGGGCGTCACACACACACACACATATATATATATATAATTATTATTATATAGATGTATAGTTTCTTAATACGGGACTTAAAAAGTATATAACATATTACAATTTAGAGGTTATTCCTATTTATAATTGGCCCAAATTGGGACCAAATTTTTTTATAATATTGTAGAGGTTATTCTTATATAGAGTATTCTTAAATAGGGGTTTTAGTGTATAAGAAAAAATAAAATATGTAGCGTCTATACTAATTTTGTTGAGCATAAAGTTCGATTAGTGATAATTCCTCGTACCAGAATAAAAATTTTGGTCGACTTTTCACGAGTATTAAGAAAAGAAATAAAATAATAAAATTGTTCATAATAATATATCATTAATTATTTCTAATGTAGATGAGAGAGTGACTTTCTAGCGTTTCAAGTCAAAATATTTTCAGCACATAACTAATTATACTTATTAAATATGGAGAGAGAATTAAAATAAGAAAAGTATGAGATATTTAATACTAAGGGTATAATAGAAAAAATTGTGTAAAAGTTTGATTATTAAAGAAAAGTGGACATTTAAAATGAGACTAGACATAACAAAAAATAGGTTTGGATTGATTTTGGAACCAGAACTATATTACCTATATTTAATATAGGTTATGTGGTTTGGATTTAAATGGTTATGAGTCGAATCTAGGTCGACCTATTTTTTAAATTATAGTTTCACTAAATCTTAATTTCTGTTATACTAAAAGAGTCTTATTTTAATTTTTTAGACTAAAATTTTAAACTAAAATTTTTAATTGATGTGATTAATTTGAGTATTAAAAATATTATTTTTGTGATTATAAGCACTTTCAAAAAAAATTTACATTAATAATTATTATGTTAATTAAAATTAATGAAATTATTGATAATTTTATTACAATAATCAGTATATATTTTTTTTTTTGAGTGTATATATAATTAGTAAAAAAAATTGAGGGGGGGGGGGGAGGGTGGGGCGGGGAATGTATACATAATCAATAAATAATATTTTTTGGGGGGTGGGGGGTTGGGGCGGGGTGGATGGCGATGGCGTGGGGGGTATAATTTTAATTATATAATATAAATTGTATAATTTAAATGAGTTATTTTAATTAATTAAGGGAGGAGATATTAATTATTTAAATTAGTATTTCGTTACATTAAAAGTGTTCACTTTATTATGAATTAATTCTATAATTAGTAAAATAATTTTTATACATAATTACAAATGTATAAATTACAAAAGTATGTAATATGTATAATGTATATGTGTTATATAGAATGTAGTGTAATAATGTATACATGTTGATGTATTAGCTTTACAAAGTGTAAAAAATTATTATAGACTAATATGGGTCAAAACTAGTTAAACTAGATTCAAACCATAATTGTAATAATAATATGGGTCCAAAACCAAACAAATCCATTACCTAAAAACTAGTTAACCAACCCAATAGATTCAAGTGATTTTGGTTAACTATATAGTTTTCAACTTAAATTGTTAGGTCTACATGAGACTACCCGAAATACAACACAAAAAAAAAATCTCTAACAACGATCGAAAGTATCTGCGATCGCACATTTTGGTCGCTAATAACATTAACTGCGACCGGTAATAGCGATCGCACTGTATTTTCGTCGCTATTAGTATTCGCAAGTGCATGTAGTCGCTAATAGTATGGACTTGGTCGCTAAAGGTATTTTTCCTCCTAAAATTTGGCACAAAATTAGCCAGGCAAGCCTAATAGCGACTGGCTCTTATTAGCGACCGCACGCGGTCGCTACATATGCCACATGTTTAAATATTAGCGACCACAGGCGGTTGCAGAACGCGGTCGTTTATTCTATTTAATCTAACTCGAACCAGACATTCAGACAGAATAGAAAATGAAGAAAAGAAGAACGAAGAGGGAGAAGACAGCAGGGAGAAGAAGGCAAGGAGAAGAGGGAGAAGAACCAATTAGGTAGCGCTCGCATTTCCTCGATTTAGGTACGTTAATATATCTCTTTACTGTGCATTTTTTTTGCTAAAAGGGTTTTCAATTTTCATCTCAATATGGAAATTTACTTGGAAAAATCTGTCAATTGTGCTCATGCTTCTTCTAATCACTTCTCCAGTAGGTTAATCCTCCATCTTAATTTATGATATAATCATTATTATTTTGAATCTATGCTGAGTTAATTTGGTAGTAAGAGACTTATTATTGTCTGTTTATTTGGTAGTCGAAAAAGAAATAGACAAAAATTGGTATAGATATTTGGGCAATCCATCCTCAAAGATTTAAATGTGAAACTGAAACTTAACTAAAGACAAACATTTTTTGCAGTTTGGAGTGGAAATATTTATTTTATTTTTTGTAAGCAAAATGTGAATGAGACTGGGAATGGGAATGAGAATGGGAATGGGAATGGTACAAAGTTGTTAGTTTTTGGAACAATTGACATACATTTTGCTTAGCTTAATTATTCCGTCTGAGCCTATATGTACCTGACACATAATTAACTTTTAAAGTGACTGGTGATTTGCTCATGTATATGTATATGTATATATATAGGAAGGAGTACTACCTTTTTTTATATAGGAGTAATTGGTTTGATGAAACATTAAATGAAGACAAAACTACCACCACTTGAATGATCAAGACATAGAAAGAAAATGAAATATGGCTCCCTCACCCTCACCTTTAATATTATAATACCAATCATTTATTTAAATGTTTTACTCTATTTAATTCCATATTAATGTGAATTCACCTACATCACCTTAAAGGATCAAAAATAATTCTTGGTACTAGGAAAAAGGCCAACAACAATCTCAACTTGCGGAGAATCTATTACTTCACAATTGGCTCACTAGAAAAATAGGAGAATAAACAAAATAAATATAAAAGGACTCGTAAGACTAAATGGCAATAAACATAATCTTGAATATTAAGGCTTAACCCAAAACCTTGGTTGCAATATATGATCATACTTATACCAATCCAATAACATGAACATGAGTATGACATAAAACATAACTAGGAATTAAGTTTATCCATAATTCAATCAAGAAGAAGGTTCAAAGAAGTTTATCCACAATTCACAGTCGAGAAGATCAAGATCCCTGCAATTTTAAACAAATAAGTAATCAATTTCAGTCATTCTCTTGTAGAAACTAGATTGCCTCCTAGCCAAAAACAACTTGACTCGCCTTCTTTCTACAAGAAATTAATTTCAGTCTTTCTCTTGGTTGTTATCTCTTGGCATACAAGGATATCATGAATAAAAATATGTATGCTATAAGTATGACTTAGCTTAGAATAGAAAGAAAATGAAAAGTACAAACACAAATACAAACACAAGTATGTAATGTTTTGGACTATTTTGGGTATCAAATGACTTTATAGGACTAATAGTCCCACATTAAGGGACTAATAGTATGCCTTCTTCTGCAATCTTGATATACGCAGCGTTATAGTTTCTAGAACACATTGCAAAGTCCATTGACTGTTCTTCAAACTTGACCATCAAGATATTTTTATCACCTAATGTCCTATCCTATGTAGAAGAGTTTTTGTTGTGTTCAGATATGGACCCTAGAATATATAAAGGCAATGAGTATATGTTGTTAGGAATAAACATATGAATGATATTTCTATTTACATATGATTTGATTATGATATATATATATATATATATATATATATGTGAATGAATATGCAAGTATGTTTGCATTAAGAAAAGATGTAAAGTCCTTTGATAGATAATAGAAACATATGTACAAGGACTTACAATGAATTGATCAAATATGTTAGGTTGATCCTACATAAGCTAAACAGCTTTGTAAAGTCCTTAAAAAGAAATGATGTACAAGGACTATAAATATAGAAAGATCAAGCATGTTAGATTGATCTTATGACGTAATAGATATCTTTGATGCGATCGTCGACTCATCGCACTTGAAATCATGATCCGCCAGAGAGTCAAGGAAAACTCGAGAGCTATCAAGGCAGAATCGTAGTCTGTAAGATAGTAGATCTCGAAGTTCGTAGACTGTTAGGAGAGACGAGGAAGGATCGTAGTGTATCAAGTAGCACTTCCTTGGAGCCGTAGTCTACTGAGGAAGTCATGTTCAGAATCGTAGAGACAGTCTGCCTACGAGCCGACCGAGCATCTGCCGAAGCTAAGTCAAGAATTGTAGACTACACTCGGAGTCGTAGAGTCTACCAATGTCAAAGCCAAGTTAAGAATCGTAGACTACACTCAGGTCGTAGAGTCTACTAATCGTATCAAAGGCAAAGATCGTAGTCGAGCAAGATCAGATGAAGAAAACAAGCACAACGACAGAAATCATAGTGTCAAGATCTGATCTCAGAGTCGTAGTGTCTACACAGCCAAAGCTGAATCGTAGAGTGCAAAGCTAAGACCTCAATAGATATGCTCACAAAACTAAGGTAGAATCGTAGAGCAAACACGATTCTCAACAATTGAGCACTCCCAGAATATCCAAAGGAATGAAGCCTCGAGTTGGTACTGTAAAGATACATCTCACCTAAAGGAAGCAAAAGAGCACTCAACGAATGGCATGCAAGCTAATAGAAGATCTAAGCAACAACCCAATCAGCATCCAGATTGAGTTGTGAAGCCATTCAAGATGAAGTCTTCCACAAGATGATCATAAGAAGACTTCAGTAGATGACTAAGGAAAGTCAGCATATGCAGTAGCTTTCAAGTGGAAAGATGACAACGATCTTAGAAGTAACCAGGATCGTAGTGTTTTCCAAACAAAGAAGGAACTGATGGAGTATACACAAAGATACTAGTCAGCCTCTGAAGAACAAGGCTAAAGTGATTAAGCATTGGGTCATTCCATTGATGATAAGTGAACGGGAGATCACAAGGAGAAAGCGAGCTGGACACGCCACAAATCTGAAGTGTCTTGTTATTCAAGGGGCCAGAGCAAGGAGTCAAGCCATTAATATATGAGAAGCGATCGAGGAAAAGCGAAGTGATGAAGCATTATGACGAAAGAAGGAAGAGTTGTTCTTCACTAAAGGTCAGTGAACACTCTTCAAAATCGCAATCTTGACTCTACATGTCAATAAGCATCGGTCGATAAGACACTACGATATGGTCCAAGAAGAAGTGCATTAGAATCGTTGAGTTCGAACAAGCGAGGATTGAAGCATTGCAGCGGTTCAATTTGAAGGTGGCATTTGGATAAAAGCTTATTGAGAGCATCAATGCAAGGACAACCTCGATCAAGAAATTAGAAGGGGAAATAAAGTCGTCGACCGCCAGAGACATCAAAGTAACATATCTAACAGGGGTAGGTAAAAAACGGTGAAGCTGCGGTGTCGAGAGAAAAAAAAAAAAGATGTCATGTCACATCTGCGATGCGCACCAAATAACTCGAGATCTGTGAAATAATTTGAATAGCTTTCAATGACTACCTTCCAACGAGAAGATTGAAAAGTAGTATAAATCAATTGAGAGCTTCAAAGATCAAGAGTTCTTGATGATTGCTAAGTTCGAATCGTTGAGTTATTGGGAATGCTATTGTTGACTCTCTGAGTTCCACCAAAGATCAACAGAACAAGTCTCGGTGGATAATTGAGACTACTAAGGTGGAAGTGAAGAATCTTTAAAGAAGGACTTAAGCAGTTAGAGATTCACTCAACAAAGATGAGAATGCCATGAAGATGGCGTACCAAGCCGAGAGCAAAGAAGGCCAAGGAGATAGCATTCAGAAAAGTGGCAGAGTACAAAGAAGATCAGGAGAGCCACTCTGTGAATCACCATGAACCTAAAGCTAAAACTGAACAAGTGCAGAACCATGTCTACAAAACATTCAAGAAGGGTTCAGGGATTGCTAAGTGACAGACGAAGTCTACCAAAAGCACAGGGACTTAACAAATCCAGATGGTGATGGTGCATAGCTGACATCAGATGAAGATGAGCAGAAAAGAGTAAAGATCAGCTGCACCAAAGAAGATGTGGTCCAGACTCAAAGCAGAATGCAAAGAGGACCACACCAAGATCCTAAGTACAAAAGATGTTCAGAGCTTAATAACATCTTAGCAGCTTAGCACTTACAACATCAACAACTACAACAACAAGAAGCCGAGAACTGAGGGTCCTTATGCAGAGGGATTAAATGAAGTTTCCAAGCTCTTTGGGCTTGAAGAGTTCCTAGGGAACTAGAGAAGTTCCAAGGTCTTTGGCCTTGAAGAGTTCTTAGTGAATGAAGTCCCAAGGCTGCTGGCCTTGAAGGAATCTTAGTGATTCAGGGTTCTGCCCTTCCTTAGATGAAATCCTGCTAGTTGAAAGCAGAAGAGTGGATTAGGAACTTGAGTCTCTGAACCACTTAAAACCCCTTATACCTTTTACTTTATGTCATTTACATTATGTACATTAACTACTATAACTGCCATGTATGTTCTAATTGCTTACCACTGAACTAACTCTACGAACAATGTATGTATAAATATGAATATATCAATGAAGGGGATCTTTTACTTATTCCGCTATGCTTGAAAAGATTCTTATGTTTGTCATATGCTAAATTATTAGCAATACAAAATAAACCAGAAAAGTATTTGGAAAAATAAAGGATCTATTCAACCCCCCCTTCTAGATCTATTGTGCCTACTGGGAACTAACAATTGGTATCAGAGCAGGTTCTCATGCTATATTCAAAAGCTAATCGCTTTAAGTCTGATCCTAGGCACAAACATTATTCTAAAACTTAGTTTAGTAGTAATACACTTGTTATATGCAGATGAGCTCACACGTTGGAAATATTATGTACAAGTAAATGTGTATATACACTTGAAGCTGCTCAGATTGGTCCATGTTCTTGATTGGCATATCAACAAGACCAATCCTTGCTCGCGATTAATCTTGTAATCTGAAGACCAGGCTAGAAAGCTCAAGAGACATCAACAGAAAAGAATCAAACATCCACCAGCCTGAAAAGATGAAAAGGCCATACACGTAATGCTTATCTAGAGAAGAAAGAAGAATTTCTCAAACACGTGTCTGGCCAACCTGCAGCTGGATGTAAACCTTGTGAACTCAAGGATGTCAAAGAACTAAAGATGCTGATATTCTCTCAGCTTGCATCTTCAAGACCACGACTGATTGATTGAAGGTCTACTGGAGTAGCTAGATGTTAGGAGAAATTGAGAAACTATGCACATCAATGCCTAAACTCAGTATATCTTAGATAAATAAATGTTAAGAAACTGACAGTAAAAAGGTACGGTTCCTCACTAATATAAATATGTACATCATGATTGCACCTTCTTATGAACTATAACAGTATTCTTTCAAGGAATCATAATCGACCTAAAAAGGTGAAGAGAGAAAGTACACTGAGGGTGGAAACTCAAATGCCTATAAACTTTCTCCCCATCTAAGTTTGAGGTTGAAGATGACATCTTGAAAGAAATCTGAAATGGGTCATAAGAGCATCACAGGTTAAATTAATTTTATGAGAAGTAATCTTTACTGATGGGTTAATGTGTATGTACAACCTATGGTCTAAGTGTTTAATAACACACAGAGTATGATCAGTTCTACAAGAGCATCTTGAAGATTCATAGAAACTGATCATCTCCATGAATCAACCAGATACAAATAAATCGTAGAGTTGATTCTCACTTTGTGAACATTTAAATCCCGTGAACATAACCTAGAAAATAATGAAACCATCAAAGAAAGAGTGTGTTTTATTAAAATAGCAAATCTTATACACACTCATCATCATGCATTATCTAAATTAGTTACATGCATGAATATGACTGTTAGTAATAAATATGATGATTATCCAAATATATGAGAAACAAGGGTTTAGAAAACTAACCTAGCAGGACCCATTTAATTATGGGTACCAAAATAGAAATGTATCTAACACTGCAGTGTACGGGTCTATCTCGACCACACTCAAGAATCTTTGAAGCGTAAGACTTGATCAAAGAAGATTCAACCAGCAGAAGGCTTAAGACTATTCAGAAATGATTCTGATAAAATTCCTATATGTCAAAGCCTGTCTTGGAAGACTTGCTGAGCTAATCTGAATGAAGCTCACATTGTTACTGATCCTTAAAAAGAAGCAAGTCATTCAACCAAAGATGTAAAAGGGTCTTAGATGATAAATCATACAAAGCATGTCATAATAGAAGAATCCTCACGGAAGCTCACCACATAGGATCATCGAGCATCAAACATAAGGAACTCATTACGGGAGCATAACTCCACATGTACAAACTGTAAAAGAAGACTACGTTCATAGTGCTGTCAAATGATCATAGAATGATCAGTCCTGGAAATATCCATGTCTATGATGTAAACATATTTAATTGTCAGTGATGATTCCAGTCAGAAAGAGACATGAAAAGATACTCCTAATGCATATGAAGAAAAGGAAATCACACCTCACTGATAAGACAACATCAACCATGGGGGAGCAGTGATCTGTTAAGGAACAACAACACTGAAATACACTATAAAGAAATGTACCAGCTACAGAGTCCCAAAACTTCGTGGCTGATGAACCAAATGAAGATCCATAGTCAGTAAGAACATCTCAAAACGTACTACTGATAACCTATCAGTCACCCAACTCAAAATCGTGGAATGCCTACGATCAAACATCTGATCGTAGTGTAAGAGCAGGAGGACACCACTATTACAACAAATGTAATTGTCTAAAGTTGGTAAAAGACCTCCTTATCAGAAAAGGTTAAATGAGATATCAGTGCAAATTACCTCTAAAGTACTTCATCTGGAAAGCGCCTCAGGGATAAACCTGACCCTTAGCTCACTATAAGAGGTTGGCCCTTCCTGAGCTACCTTAACCCAGAAGGATTGCTTGATCAAGTTCATCTCAAGGACCAAGATAGTCAATGATCGTAGAGTAGAGATTGAAGAGAACTCAACGATCATGATGTAACCACAACGATCGTAGTGCCACCTCAGCAATCGTAGAAATAGACTCGACGATCGCAGTCCTATAAAAGGCTACTCTAACTTATGAGGAGCTTGGAAGAACAGGACAATTGCTCAAACATTCAGATTATGGGAGATAAATTCGAATGCTGGTTGGAAAGATGTCCTGCTGAAGAAAAGTGCCCAAGGCCTCATGAAGTACATCAGTAGTTGAGCCATGCAGGTTCAACATGAGTAGTAATGTCAAAACTATCCACTGCAACATCTCTCAAAAGTTGATCATTGAGTCAATAAAGAAAAATATAGAGTCTATAGCTGCCTTATCATACTACTCTACGAACCAAAGAGGTCAACGGTCAATCCACGTCAATCAAATGTCTACTCTTCTAAAAGAGACATCTAACTAAAAAGTTAATGGGGAGTTATAGCTCATTACTGGGCATCGTGCAACCAATGGCTAGTTGACACATCACAGCGTATGCAGAGTCAGAAGGAACTGCCATAAAGACAAATTCAAAATTTACAAACAGTTACCAGAACCTATCGAACATCTCTCCTCCCATTTTCAAACCCTAGAATTCTCTTCGAAGCTTAAATCGATTAAGCCTCCAAAACCCAAATAACAATCAATTGTCTCTCATAAATCTCTCTAAATCAATACCCATATTCCTCGAATCATTCAAATGGAAGATTGGCGAGTAATCATTGGCATCCAGCTCGGAACCAAGTAGTTTAAGAAATCCAAAAAGAAGTTCAGAGACATTCTTGAACTTGTGAAGAAAGTTGGATTCTTAGAATGTCTTGAGGTAAGCACTCGAGTATACACTAAACTGGTTAAGGAATTCTACTCAAATGCATCCATAAATGCCAAACCCTTTCAACCAAGGTTAAAGGTCAGTCTCTAAAGCTAAAATCATCCGATATCAATCAGTGCTTAGGTTTTCTTGACCTAGGACTGAAAAACCTTGATGAGATCGACACTGAACAAGCAAAGGAGATTATGGGGTACCAAAGAAACCCTAATCTGAAGTACATGAAGAAAAAGGAGTTTCCTGAGGAATTCGAGTTCCTTGCTGAGATAGTCGGCAAATGTATACTATGCAAGGATACGGCACATGACACTGTGCTTGATCAACAACTGATGATTATGTCTGCAATAGTTCTGAAGAAATGAATAAACTTTGGAGTTATCTTGTTCGATCAAATCTCAAAATGGGTGGAAAAGGCTGAGTTGAAGAAGTCTACAGAAAAACCACTTACAAAGGTGTTTCATGGAAGACTGCTTAGTATTGTGATGAAGAAGAAGCTGGGAAGCAAGATCAAGGATGATGAAGGAAAACCTCTGAATGTTCACAAAGTAATGTCTCCACAACTGTTTGTGAATTGGAAGAAAAACCCAAAGGAGAACAGAAGGCTAACTTCAATGAGAGGCGTGAGAGAAGAACTCGCTAAGAAAAGAAAGGTAAAAGAGGTGGAAAGTTCTGAATCTAGTGACTTTGTACCAGCAATAACCACACCAGCCAGGAAGAAATCCAAAGGTGTGAGGAAAACTGAGGTCCCACCAAGAAGTCTCTCCGCCAAAGATAAGGATGAAGATGAAAAGGTCTCAACTGCAGAGACCACAAAGAGAGAAAATGAGACTATCTCAAGGGCCATCCAGAAAGAAAGCTAAGGTGGTAAAGCAGACAAGTCCCAATTTCCCAAGAAAGTTCATCGACGAAAGGGAGAGCGTGAAGTCGAGGAGGAAGAAAAGAAACTGATGGTCTCAAGACCAAGGCCCCGAAAAACGAATCGACAATGAAGTCATTTGGATTCTTGGAAGAAAAGCGAGAATCTCTTGATGAAGGAAAACGCACAAGCCCTGTGGCTAACTCTCAGAGCATTTACTCTGATGATGAAGAAAAGTTGCAAGCTAACCTACTGCGCACCTTCAAATGCAAATGCTCCAACAAGCCCGGATGATGGGTCAAATGATGTTGATTACGAAGAAGGAGGACATGATCCCGCTTAATCTTTGAAAGTCAAGGAAGCTTGCCTGATGATTCAAAGGCCTCAGAGTCTGAAGAGGAAGAAGAGTCTGACTCTCCTAGAGCTGAACCTCCAAGGAGGAGAAAGTACTACAGACTACTTGCTCAATTTACCTCCAAGAAGAGAAGTGATCAATCTACTTCAGTCATTGAATTAAGCGATGATGAATCTGATTCACAGGAAGAAGGTGCTGAAGATGGAACTAGTAATGAAGAAGATGAGTCCAAGGAAGATCTCTTTGAAGAAGGTTCTGAAAATGAAATTCAACAAGAAGAATTAACTGATGAATCTGAGGAAAGGAGCCAACAAGATTCAGGCTCGACAAGAGAAGAAATAGAGAAAGATTCTGACTCTGCACATTAGGAATCAGAAGAACCAGAAGAACCAGAAGATTTTCCTGTCATTTCTCCAGCTAGGAGTAACAGAAGAATAGAAGTGGAAGCCTCGAATGAACCACCAGAAGTACTTCCAGAAATTCCAAGACTAGAACTGGTGGCTCAGAACTTCCCAAAGTTGAAGAGTGATGCAACAATGATGATCAAGGACAAGCCCCACTATAAAGTCTACAGACATACTGGAAACCACTATATTCCCTTTGATCGCAGAGTGGACACTGAAGGCAGAAGGATTATGGCCAAGGGGATAATCGTAGAGTCTGTTCACTCTACCACTGACGATGTTTAAATCCAAATTGAGAAGCCTCCATCTGCCCAAGCTCAGATATCTAACATTCCTTCATCCTCCAATCACGATTGGTATTTAAAGATTTTTTAGATTCTCACTGCCTTTAAAAATCTGTCAAAGGATGAAAATCATAAAGTCCAATCTGGTCTTCAAGACCAAATGAACAAATTCCTTTGGAGCAGGAACTATTGAAGAACTCTAATGAGCTGATCAAGAAGATATCTCAAATCACTGAAGAGTCAAAGAGGTTGACAACAATAGAAGATAACTCAGTTGATGACAGTCTACAAGCCACCATGGCTGATGTATCTCTCAAAATCAAAGAGAGAGAACATATCTATCTAAAAGCCATAAATGATCAGAAGGCAGAAGCTCTACGAACACAAAATGCAAATGAAGAGAAACTCCAAGTCCTCTCTGACTAGATTGAAAACATGAATCAGTCTTTCTCTATGCAACTTGAGTTAAGCCAACAAGAACTCAAGATAGAAGTCGGTAACTCCTCTTATCTAATGGAGAAGCTTATGGAACAACTCTCCCAAGTGATTAATGACAAAAAGGGGGAGAAAAAGAGGCAGAGTAAGAGGCACTCTAGAAAGGGCAAGAAGAGCAGAAGGAAACAGTAGAAGAAGAAGCTGGGTCATCATCTGAGGGGGAGCCAAATGATGATGAGCCTATGTTTGCAAAGGCTGAGGGGGAGCCATAAGAAGTAGAAGAGAAGCATACATCTGAGGGGGAGAAAACAAAAGAAATGTAGTCAACATCCCAAGGTGAGCAGGTGCAAGAAGATCAAACAGATGAATAGTTGCTCAATAAACATCCTAGAAGCATACATGGAGCCAAAGAGGTACATCTCTAACTAGTTAGGTATGTTCTGGTTCCAGGATGTAAAATATCAGTGTATTAAATTTCATATCATTATAAATGACATTCATGATTATCTGTTTTAGTAATACAGCTGCTCACTATATATATAAGATTCATTCATAACATGCATATGCACTTATTGTTTTTGTCATAATCAAATAGGGGGAGATTGTTAGGAATAAACATATGAATGATATTCCTATTTACATATGATTTGATTATGACATATATATATATATATATATATATATGAAGGAATATGCAAGTATGTTTGCATTAAGAAAAGCTATAAAGTCCTTTGATAGATAATAGAAACATATGTACAAGGACTTAGAATGAATTGATCAAATATGTTAGGTTGATCCTACATAAGCTAAACATCTTTGTAAAGTCCTTAAAAAGAAATGATGTACAAGGACTATAAATATAGAAAGATCAAGCATGTTAGGTTGATCTTATGATGTAATAGATATCTTTGATGCGATCATCGAGCCTTTTTCGCACTGTAAATCGTAGTCTGCTAGGAGAGTCAAGGAAAACTCGAGAGCTATCAAGGCAGAATCGTAGTCTGCAAGATAGTAGATCTCAGAGTTCGTAGACTGCCAGGAGAGACGAGGAATGATCGTAGTGTATCGGGTAGCACTTCCTCAGAGTCGTAGTCTACTAAAGAAGTCATGTTCAGAATCGTAGAGACAGCTTGCCTATGAGCCGACCGAGCATCTGCCGAAGCCAAGTCAAGAATCGTAGACTACACTCGGAGTCGTAGAGTCTACTAATGATAAAGCCAAGTCAAGAATCGTAGACTACACTCAGAGTCGTAGAGTCTACTGATCGTATCAAAGGCAGAGATCGTAGTCGGGTAAGATCAGATCAAGACAACAAGCACAACGACATAAATCGTAGTGTCAAGATCTGATCTCGAAGTCGTAGTGTCTGCACAGCCAAAGCTGAATCGTAGAGTGCAGAGATAAGACCTCAACAGATATGCTCACAAAGCCAAGGTAGAATCGTAGAGCAAACACGATTCTCAATAATTGAGAACTCCTAGAATATCCAAAGGAATAAAGCCCCTGGTTGGTACTGCAAAGATACATCTCACCTAAAGGAAGCCAAAGAGCACTCAACGAATGGCATGTAAGCTAATAGAAGATCTAAGCATCAACCCAATCAGTATCCAGATTGAGTTGTGAAGCCATTCAAGATGAAGTCTTCCACAAGATGATTATAAGAAGACTTCAGTAGTTGACTAAGGAAAGTCAGCATATGCAGTAGCTGTCAAGTGGAAAGATGACAACGATCTTGGAAGTAACCAGGATTGTAGTGTTTGCCAAACAAAGAAGGAATTGATGGAGTATTGATGAGTGGAATTTATACCCGCGAATCAGATACTTTATGACTTAAATAGTTGCATGTTCTCATAGTTTTTATACGATTTTATATGATAATTGTGTTACTGTGCCTAAATGATGTACTACAGAGCTTTACAATGCTTTTCTAGCTTTAAAGGGGCAAAACGGTCAAATTCTACATAGTCGCGTTGCGGCGCCAAAGTCTAGCTTAAAGCCCGCGCCACCTCCTGACCCCTGTTGACATAAGCCGGGCCATGGCGCAACTATTCCTTTATGGGCTCGCGTTGCAGCGCGAGCTCCGTGTCCAAGATACTAATGTGGCGCTGCAACGCCAACTATAGCTTGATAGGCCGCGCCGTGGCACCACCTGTAGTTCCCAGGCAGGGAAGGCTTGCTTTTGACTTAGCAAAGGAGCAGAACATAAAAAAGAAAGAGGGAGGCTACATAACAAACAACATACATAGAGAGAGAAGAGCACATATCATATTCCTTAGTATTTAGCTTAGGATCTTATTTAGTTTTCTTTTGTAATTTCTCTTCCTTTCTTCAGATAGATGTTTGTAAATATAGATTAGTTAGAATAGGGAGAAGTTTGGGTTTCTTTGGCTCATCAAGAGCAATGAGCTACACGGACTGGAGAGCTTGATTCGAGCAGAATAGTTAGAGATTGAAGGGCCTTGACAGAGTTTCTTCGTATCTATTTATTTTCTCTGATTTTGTAATCCATAAATGTTGTCTTTATTGCTACTTGTATTTTATTCAATAGCTATGAAATGAATATTTGCTCTAAGGTTATAATGGAACCATTTGTGATTTAAATTGACTGTCTTATCTCTTTGGTTGGCACCATATGATTTGGTTTGATATATTTATGCTTAATGATTCTCGCTAAGACATTAGCGATGATTTTGGTAATTTACATGATATCGATAGAAGAATTGTAGATTTACACCTGAATATATTGACATGTGATTGTGGGTTTCGACTGCATAAGTTGTGCGTAGAATAGACATATATCTGTGCACCATGTGCGACCTAATTGAGAGCTTATGCTTAAATCCTTGTTCTGATCAATTCGCATAGACATATGTAGGATTATACCTAGCTTGGGCGTTCTTTTCTATTCTATTCCCTATCGGGTGGATCTGGAAAGGATATGTTCGTACATACCTCGATAGAGGTGTATGAACCCTTGTGTGTTCTCGGTCGATAAATTTTCATGACCATTTAGACCGTAGAGAGAAGGGTAGCTAGTTTGATGAAACATAGCACGCCAGGTGTTCGACAGAATGCCTGAGTGGGGTGAAGTTGTAACCTTAACTTGTTATTCCTTAGATTATCATTCGTTATCCATTTACTTACTTTGATAATTAGTTATGTTTATATTAATCACTCTTTCTTTTATTGCTGTTTGAATAAGACTTTAGCGATACAAAGTCGGTATTTGGTAAATATTAGTAATAGTTCCTCGTGGGTACGACATTCCACTTATCACTGTATTACGTGTTAGACCGCGTATACTTGTGCGTGTTTAGTGATCGGTTTTCCAACCAACAAGTTTTTGGATACACAAAGATACTGGTCAGCCTCTGAAGAACAAG
Organism: Panax ginseng; assembly: GCA_020205605.1. NCBI lineage: Eukaryota > Viridiplantae > Streptophyta > Magnoliopsida > Apiales > Araliaceae > Panax > Panax ginseng. Next base: position 133,623,910 of record CM035128.1, read on the forward strand.
GCTAAAGTGATTAAGCATTGGGTCATTCCATTGATGATAAGTGAACGGGAGATCACAAGGAGAAAGCGAGCTGGACACGCCACAAATCTGAAGTGTCTTGTTATTCTGAAGGGGCCAGAGCAAGGAGTCAAGCCATTAATATATGAGAGCAGTCGAGGCAAACAGAAGTGATGAAGCATTGTACGAAAGAAGGAAGAGTTGTTCTTCACTAAAGGTCAAGTGAACACTCTTCAAAATCGCAATGCTGACTCTACATGTCAATAAGCATCAGTCAATAAGACACTACGATATGGTCCAAGAAGAAGTGCATTAGAATCGTTGAGTTCGAACAACTGAGGATTGAAGCATTGGCAACGGTTCAATTTGAAGGCTGGCATTCGGATAAAAGCTTATTGAGAGCATCAATGCAAGGACAACCTCTGATCAAGAAATTAGAAGGGGGAAATAAAGTCGTCGACCTGCCCGAGACATCAAAGTAACATATCTAACGGGGTAGGTAAAACAGTAGACTGCAGTGTCAGAAAGTCAAAAAAAGATGTCATGTCACATCTGCAGTCTGCACCAAATAACTCGAGATCTGTGAAATAATTTGAATAGCTTTCAATGACTACCTTCCAACGAGAAGATTGAAAAGTAGTATAAATCAACAGAGCTTCAAAGATCAAGAGTTGCTGATGATTGCTAAGTTCCAGAATCGTTGAGTTATTGGGAATGCTATTGTTGACTCTACGAGTTCCACCAAAGATCAACAGAACAAGTCTCAGTGACAGTGAGACTACTAAGGTGGAAGTGAAGAATCTTTAAAGAAGGACTTAAACAGATTAGAGATTCACTCAACAAAGATGAGAATGCCACTGAAGATGGCAGCCAAGCTGAGAGCCGAGAAGGCCAAGGAGATAGCATTCAGAAAAGTGGCAGAGTACAAAGAAGATCAGGAGAGCCACTCTGTGAATCACCATGAACCTAAAGCTAAAACTGAACAAGTGCAGAACCATGTCTACAAAACATTCAAGAAGGGTTCAGGGATTGCTAAGTGACAGACGAAGTCTACCAAAAGCACAGGGACTTAACAAATCCAGATGGTGATGGTGCATAGCTGACATCAGATGAAGATGAGCAGAAAAGAGTAAAGATCAGCTGCACCAAAGAAGATGTGGTCCAGACTCAAAGCAGAATGCAAAGAGGACCACACCAAGATCCTAAGTACAAAAGATGTTCAGAGCTTAATAACATCTTAGCAGCTTAGCACTTACAACATCAACAACTACAACAACAAGAAGCCAGGGCCTGAGGGGTCCTTGTCTAGAGGGATTAAATGAAGTTTCCAAGCCTGCTGGGCTTGAAGAGTTCCTAGGGAACTAGAGAAGTTCCAAGGCTGCTGGCCTTGAAGAGTTCTTAGTGAACTGAAGTCCCAAGGCTGCTGGCCTTGAAGGAATCTTAGTGATTCAGGGTTCTGCCCTTCCTTAAATGAAATCCTGCTAGTTAAAAGCAGAAGAGTGGATTAGGAACTTGAGTCTCTGAACCACTTAAAACCCCTTATGCCTTTTACTTTATGTCATTTACATTATGTACATTAACTACTATAACTGCCATGTATGTTCTAATTGCTTACCACTGAACTAACTCTACGAACAATGTATGTATAAATATGAATATATCAATGAAGGGGATCTTTTACTTATTCCGCTATGCTTGAAAAGATTCTTATGTTTGTTATATGCTAAATTATTAGCAATACAAAATAAACCAGAAAAGTATTTGGAAAAATAAAGGATCTATTCAACCCCCCCCCTTCTAGATCTATTGTGCCTACTGGGAACTAACATATGTGATGTTATGTTAATTCCTTATACATTCTTGTTGTTCTCATATGCCTATAAATGGTCAAGTATGCATGCCCTCGTGCTTGTGGATAGTCCATATTATAGGAGAGACTCTGTCAAAATTTTTTCGTTGGTCGGGTAATTTAGACTTGTCCCAATCCATATGCAGACCATGCATGATGCAATGATTCATATTCTACCCCTAAAAATCTATTGTCTTTAGGTTGGTGTCAGTTAAAATATGTAGGATGACATAAGACCATACCTCATTCTAACTTAAGATCCACAATAATATACCATGCCTTTGGGTTGTCGATCTCAAGTTGTGCAAATTTGTTTTGGCATGTATCTTTGTTCAATTTTCGAATAATCATATATGATGCACACTCATGTTATATATGTACATATACATCTATATGTATTTATAAGCATTATAAATGGCATTGAGCTGAATTGTAAATCTCTAACAAGGGAATACAATAATTTATGTCAACGTAGGTATCGTGGTATCATGGACCTCTATTCAGACCGTAGTTGGATGAGACGATGAAATTCAAGTGCCCAGATAGGTGCTACAACAGAATTTAGAGCTAGTTGCCAAGTATTTTTAGATTATGCGTATAGTCACCCAGAATGTGTTAATGGTCAGAACAAGATAAGATGTCCTTGTTTAAAGTGTAAGAATGCAAATTATATGGACAGAAACATAATAAACTATCATTTACTTGTTTCTGGGTTCATGAACAATTACAAAGAATGTTGGTGGGCACATGGGCAGAGAAGAGATAGTGGCATCGCACAAGTACATAATCCAGGTAGCAGTACCCATCGTATGAATTACATGGTTCATGATATTGTAGGGTTGGATTTTGATTGTGAACAAGGCAGAGAGCAACCTATGAATTCTGATGCCAAAGCATTCTTTAAGTTGTTAGACGAGGGTAGCAAACCGTTGTGGTATGGTTGCACGAAGCACACTACATTGTCTGCAGTGGCGACATTACTTAACATCAAGGCTGATCACAACATGAGCCATGGGTGTTTTGAGTCACTCTTGAGGGCCATTAAGAGTATGTTGCTTGTCGGTGAAAAATTGCCCGATAACTACTACTATTGTAAAAAAATGGTGAAGAAGTTGGGTCTTAGCTATCAAAAGATCGATGCATGTTCGAACGATTGCATGTTATTTTATAAAGAAAATGAACAGAAGACAAAGTGCACGTTTTGCAGTTATGAACGATTTAGGCCTAATAAAGAGGGTGTGACTACAAAAAAAATGAATATACCTTTTAAGATTTTAAGGTATTTTCCAATTACACCTCAGCTCAAAAGATTTTACATGTCTTCAAGAACAGCTGAACATATGACTTGACATGCGAAATCTCCAACCAAAGATGGAGAACTAAACCATCCCGCATATGGGCAGGCTTGGAAATATTTCAACTTAGCACATCTCGGGTTTGTATTAGAACCTAGAAATGTGAGGCTTGGATTGTCCACTGATGGTTTCAACCCGTTCGACCACTCAGCTGTTCTGTACTCCTGCTGGCCTATGATTGTTACTCCGTATAACTTGCCTCCTTGGATGTGTATGAAACAACCATACTTGTTTCTTTCAATCGTGATTCCTGGTCCCAAGAGTCCTAGAAAGAACCTAGATGTTTACTTGAGACCTCTTATAGACGAGTTGAAGGTATTGTGGGAGGATGGAGTATAGACTTGGGATGTTTCCACGAAAACAAATTTCAACCTTAGGGCAGCGGTTATGTGGACTATAAGTGACTTTCCTGCTTATGGTATGTTATCTGGATGGAGTACACACGGGAAGTTGGCTTGTCCATATTGTATGGATCATACAAAGTCTTTCAATCTATCAAATGGTCGAAAGCCATGCTGGTTTGATTGTCATCGTCGTTTCTTGTCGGTAGATCACTCGTTTCGAAGAAATAGAGAAAACTTCAGGAAAGGGAAAGTAGATCATGATATACCAGCACCGCGATTGTCGGGGACGGAGATGCATGACCGTGTGATGAGATTATCGGTCATCCATTCGGTAAGATTGTTGCCTCTGACATCATCAATGGGTTTGGCGTGTCTCATAATTGGGTTCTGAGAAGCATCTTTTGGGAACTGCCTTATTGGTTTACAAATTTGATTCGTCATAATCTATACGTGATGCATATTGAGAAGAATGTGCTCGACAATGTGTTTAACACCGTGATGGGTGTTGCGGGCAAGACGAAAGATAATGATAAGGCACGGTTGGACATGAAAGATATTTGTAAGCGTCCTAGATTAGAACTTTATGAATCTACTAATGGTAAGATGGTCAAACCGCATACAAGGTACACATTGTCCAAAAGGCATGTTGAAGATGTATGCACATGGATAAAGTCTCTGAAACTACCAGATGGATATGCGTCAAACATAGCAAGGTGTGTTACAGGTGGGAAATTGCAAGGGATGAAGAGTCATGACTGTCATGTGTTCGTGGAGACTCACGCCTATAGCATTTCGGGACTTGCTTGATAAACAAATATGGGATGCTTTGACTGATCTTAGTCGTTTCTTCAGAGACATATGTTCAAAAATGTTAAATGAAAAGGACATGTCTATACTTGAGAAGAACATCATTGAGATCACGTGTAAGCTTGAAAAAAATATTCCCTCTTGGTTTTTTCGACTCTATGGAGCATTTACAAATCCATCTACCCTATGAAGCTCATGTTAGTGGCCCAATTAAATATAGATAGATGTACCCTTTCGAGAGGGTCATGGGAAACCTTAAGAGGAAGGTGAAGAATAGAGCTTATGTCGAGGGGTCGATATGTGAGGCATACAGTTTCGATGAGATATCTACGTTTGTCTCAGACTATTTTCCTGACGAAGTCTTGACAAAGGCCAATTGAGTCTCGAGACATGATGATGGGGGCAATGTTGAACTAAATGGTCTTCTTTCTATATTTAGTTTACCGGGTGGCGTTTATGGAAAAGGAAAGCGCATATTCCTTTCTGAGCAAGAATTATATGTTGTGCATACTTACATTCTTCTCAATTACGAGGAGATTAATGAATTTGTGAGGTATACATGTAAAATTCACATGTATTAGACCTATATCTTAACCTGCAATCTCATATTAATATATGTTAATGTTTATAAAATTGTATAGAACATACGATGATGAGTTAAAAGCAAATCAGCCCGACATCACTGATAAAGATATTCAAGTTAGTCGTGATAAAAAATTTGCTCTTTGGCTAAAGGACAAAGTAAGTTAAGTTATTTAAGAATGACATATATAGTATTAATTTATGAATGTATTTAATTTAATAGAATTTTTGTAGGCTCTTAATGAGGGAACGATTCCTCCAAATATACAAGTCCTAGCTATGGGTCCAGACAGGGACCAAGTCATTTGCAATGGTTACAAAATAAATGGATGTAAATTTCATACAATGACATATGCTCACGGTAAAAGAATAACTAATACTGGATGTGTGTTCAAGGAGATTGTTACAATGAGCTTAGTCGTGCCTTTTATGGGGAGTTGGATGAAATCGTAGAGTTGTCATACAAGGGCACGTACGGGGGTCATATTAACTTGTTCAAGTGTCGTTGGTTTGATTCAGAAAAAGGGATACATGTTAACAGACATGTAATCGTTGATATTGACCTCCATATGTCTGCGTACTCCAACGAACCATTTGTTTTACCAACTCAAACAGTACAAGTATACTATACTCCTAGTCCTGTTAGGAAAAGGGATAGACTGCTTACAAATTGGCAAGTTGTAATTCATAATCCCACGCGCAGTCGTGTTCAAGTAATAGATGGGGATTTATACCAAGAGGAGATGCTTCATAGACCTCCTATAATAAATATAGAGGACAACAATGGATTAATCCAGTTAAAGGGTGGAGATGAACCTGATGAATTGGATCCCAAGACAGTTATTGTGCCAAATGACATTAATACTGAGGAAGAGTTATTGACTAACACTGACACTAAATCTGAAGAAGAAGATGGTTATGAATCTCCGATACTTATACACAATGATTCTGACTCAGACAACGATTTTCATTAACATGTATGTTTAGTTTTAATTGTATTACATACAATTACCTTTCATTTATATCCTTGACATGTTTATGTACCTTTCATTTATAGTTGTCGTAGTTAACTATTTCATATAATTACTTGTCATTATTGTCATTTTATTTATATATGTAAATCATATAACTCATACTAACATCCTAAATTGTTTATTTATAGATGTCTTCTGAACTAGCACAACGAAAGCGCAGGTTGGGTCGGGGCCCTAATCATGTGCCGAAGGCCCCGACTAATCTGAATGATCGCATTCTCATACAGATTCGTCCTCCTCCAGAAATCACGTAAGTTAAACATCATGTATATATAACCATTTTATATTTCCATTATTATAGATATATTCTAATGTAAATTATTTTTCATATTATAATAAAATTACTTATCTTTAGTGTAAATTGTTCTATATTGTAGTGATTTTCAAGATAGTAAAATTGTGAAGTGCATTTCACAATTATGCTTACAGAACTGGCCTACAACAGTGATTACGAGGGCGAGCACACCTCTCGCGTTATAAGGAAGCAGTTTGGGCTGAATTTTAGGTATATTTTTTTATCACTCTGATAGATAATATATAGTTAATCAAATAATATTGTTTAGTAATGTTGGATTATGGTAATATAACAGTTTTAATATTATTGTTGTTGTTTTATTTGCAGAAAAGGTATAGATGGGACGACGCGCAAGCATCAGTTATCCAGACACTGTTCTGGCAGAAGTGCGTCATCCGAACTAAAGATAATCTGAATAAGGAATGACAGAAAGCCCTGTATAATGCTGAGATTGACCATCCAGGACAGGGTGAGCAGTATATGCATGAGCATAGCCCCTGGTGGTGCGCACAACCCATATGGGTGCAGATGTGTGACCAGTGGAGAGTTGAGAGCTGGGTCAAGAGACGCAAAACTGTCACCTCGAACAGATCCTCAGGTGTATCTGAAGGCAAAAAGGTAAAAGGCACGTATCGGGGCGGCAGTATATCACAACTGCAGTATATTGTTGCCATGGTACGTATGTATAGCAAGCTTATTGGCTTAGTTATTTGTTTTTATGTTTATAGTCATGTTTTGTAGCTAAAATATCATATGTTTACATATTAATATGAGAAAATGAACTGTAGGAGTCTCAGTCTCAAGGTCAATCTATCAATTGGTTGGATGTATATGTGGCCACCTGTGATGGTCTGCCTAAGGCTGTTCAGATAGCGGTAATAAGTTAACTTTATACGAATATGTTGTTTATAAATTGTGACAACCTTTTTTTAGCATTTCTTTATTTATTTTTAACTATTTAATTGTTGACCTTCTGATAGGACACTTATAAGGGCTTAATGAATGAGCGCTATCCTGAAGGCACCCCGCATCCGTCGATTGATCAAGAATTGTGGGAGAGGGCGTCAGTCGTGAAGAAAAACTATGTTAAAGGTCAAGGACAAAAACGACGCCCGACCATTAGTGGCACAGGCAGCTCTGCTACCCAGTCTACACAGTCATCAGGTCATCCAACCTATCATACTCCTGCTGACTATGTCAGAGCGATCTGTAGGGATCGTGATCTTCTTCGTATACTGGGCGGGCATCTGCAGTCTTGATGAGTTGGCAGATGCAGTGGCGGCAGCAGCAACACAACATCAGGATGGCGATGAGGTATATATTGATATTGTTACTATCACTGTCTTACTTATATGTCACTACATTGTCTATTGTTTAGCTTCCCCTAAGTCATAGCAGTATCAACACTTGTAACATGTTTTATTCTTTTGTTAATTACATGGTCCTAATTTGGATGATCTATAAAGAGTTAGACTTGTTTTTTAGATATTTAAAGCCTTGTACTCTTTTATATTCATTCTTTGGATAATTGTATTGGTTTACGATTCTATTATATGGATGTTTACGATTGTATTGTGTTGTGTTGGTTTACGATTCTATCATATGTATGGATATTTATATATATTATTGTGGATGTGTTGGGATATATATAAATCATGGATGCATGTTTATATGGATGCTTATATATACTGATGTGTGTTGGGATAGAAAGCAGGTACAAAGCAGGTTATTTTTGGGAAATCAACAAAACAGGAAAAATATTTTTAAAAAAAAACAATATCAGCGACCGCATGCGTTCGCTAATACTATAACGCGGTCGCTGATAGCTACTTGGAAACTAGCGAGCACATCAGTCGCTATTACCGGTTGCTGACACGTGTTCCACGTCACCCTTGACAACTGACTCAACATGAGTCAGATTAGCGACGGAGTCAGTCGCTGATGGCGGTCACTAATAAGTCGGTCGCTATTATTAGTCGCTGATGTCCATCCAGCGACCAAATTACCTGCGACTAATATCAGCGACCGCAGTCGATCGCTAATACTCATCTACGACCATATATGATCGCAGATAGGCGGTCGTGGATAAGCCTATCTGTTGATGTATAATAATGTATACATGTTGATGTATTAGCTTTACAAAGTGTAAAAAACTATTATAGACTAATATGAGTCAAAACTAGTTAAACTAGATGCAAACCATATTTGTAATAATAATATGGGTCCAAAATCAAACAAATCCATTACCTAAAAACTAGTTAACCAACCCAATAGATTCAAGTGATTTTAGTTAACTATATGATTTTTAACTTAAATTGTTAGGTCTACATGAGACTACCCAAAATACTAATAAGGACTTTTATCTTGGGACGGAGGGAGTATAAGAATAATGTTAGGGTTCTCAAATTTTTAGCTTTAAATGGGTCTCAAATGACATGGTATTAAATATTTTAATAATAATTTAGCATAGTCTGTAAGACCTCAACTTTTATGAATAAAATAGAATTTCCTCTATTTATTATTTTGAAATAGTAAAGGGTTGATCCAATTAATGTGGTTAGTTATGGGTAAAATGCGCAAATATTTTAAATAAGCAAGTAGTTATAAAATATTCATTGTTGTCGAGGAATATTCGTTTGGTCGTGGAATATTCTTGTTGTCGGGGAATATTCGTACGACGGCGCAGCCATTTGTTGGCCTCATAACGAAAAACTGTCGGATGAAGAAAATGACAAGTATGAGTTTTTTATAAATAATGACGTAGTTGTTACCGTTAACATTGTTGGAATACCCGGTGATTAAAATAAATTAATACGCGATATTGTATAAATTATTGATTCTTACGTAAGAAGTCAGTACTCAATAATTATTATAGTAATTATTGTTCAATATTTTATTTTATTGATTCAATAATTGCTACGTTGATATTTTATATTATTGATTCAATAATTATCACTGCACAGTATTTCTCATTATCAGATCAATAATTTATATTATTTGAATAATATTATTAGATAACATTATTGGCAATGTCTAAGGAAGTTCTGTCTAGGAAATGGGTTTGGTCACCTAATTGCGTGCCAGTAAGGAGAAATTCTTATCAGAAAGCCCCCTCTTTCTTAGGAACGACCTGGTTGTCATTATTGTGATTCTGTATTATTATTTATGAATAATTAATTATTAATTTATCATCCGTACATTAATTTCGATCAATTTCCGTCTGGAATTTGGAAAAACTTTCTTCTACAAAGTTGTAGAGAATTAATTTTCTCATGGAATGGACATAAGATTCAGATTTTTCTGATAAAATGACTATTTATTATGAATTATTAAAATTCTAAAATAATTGATTTTTGGAGTTATAAATATTTTTTAAAAGAAAAACACTTTTAATGTGAGTGGAACCCACTTGTGTGTGATGAAAAAAATGATGTGGTGTGCGTAGAAAAAGTTTTTGAAAATATTATTATTTTATTAAATTTTCTACTTTGGCGTTCTAAGCATTTTCCTATAAATAGGGTGCTTAGGTTAGAATTGAAAATCACACCAGAATTAGAAGTTTTCTCTCTCTATAATATCGAACGTATTTTGTTGAGTATTTAGATACTTTGAGAGTTGATAAGCAGTGCAAGTTTCTTTCAGCATTATATCCGATATTTCAGTCAGAAGTACTGTTCTTTTGAGGTAAGGGATGCTATTTTTTTCGTAAATGATTTTATTTCGTAAGGGATGCTACTTTGGTATGAATTTTATTATGAAATTTTTACCTTTTCATGTTGAGGTTATTATTCACGTATACGACACTATTCACATATACGACATTATTCACGTATATGGCACTATTTACGTATACGATACTATTCACAAAAAAATTAAATTTTCTTTTTTTTTTATCTAAGTTGTCTATTATGGTTACTATCTTTGATTGTATCCATGTTTTGATCTTTATTCTTGAATTTTTCTCCACAATTGATTATTATGAAGTATTTTTGAACTTGGATAAACTAAAGTACGAATCCCTAATCTTTGATCTTTTATCTCGCTGGATTCGTTTTATTTATTTTCATCATCTTCAGTCCTAAATGGTGATATAACTGAATATCTTTGGCCTGTAGTGCAAAGATGAATGATTATCTGATGAATATCTTTGGCCATAGTGCAAAGATGAACAGGTGTAGAGATGAACATGACCAACTGGGGATACGAATGAATATCTTTGACCCATAGTTCAAAGATGAATATTTGTTTCAAGATGTATATTAATTGATTTTACAAGGGTAAAATATTGATGATGGACTTTTAAATCATAGAAGATAGTAGACTTCATTCTCTACTTTAACTCTTCTAATGAATTGTTATTTCCACTATGAATATTGATCTAAAACTTGTTGTCCATTATATTTTGTCTGAATTATTAAAGGCTAACGATATTTTTTTTTTCATCATCTTAGTCATAATATTCTTTACTGGCTAGTTGAGCTCACCCTTTTTTTTTGTTCCATTTTTCTTCTTAGGAGGCGAGAATATAGCGGGAACTAGTCGGGGTATGGAATGATGGTTCTAGACAGTTGTTTTAGTAGTTCTCACTATTTTGTAAAATAGTGTATCAATAATTGTAATGAGAACTTATTCGAGTATGAATATTATCTAGAAGATAATATTTATTTTTAAACTCACATTATATGTGTTGTCGTATTTTGCACGATAATTGTACTAATAAAGTTGTAGTTGTTTCTGTACCATGTATTTGGCGACTCAGAATGGATTGTGTGGACCTATTTTGGGGGTGTCACATAGTCAATCATACGAGATCTATTCAACTAATATTATGGCAACATATCAATTAAGACACTTTTTAAGAATAAAAATTTGAGAACTCTAACTTTGTATGTTTGAAAATAGAGGAAATGAGAACAAATCTAGAAAAAAAATTATAATTTTTCTTAGAAATTCTTTTTTTAGTTAAGAAAGTTTTAAAAAAGTAAAGAAAATTGGATCTAATTTTTCTTAGAAACTTTACTAAGACAATATCATGGGAAGTTAAGGATTGAAAAATGAGTTTGGTAAAATTCTTTTTTATTCTTAAATTGCTCTAACATTAACATAAGAATACAAATATGGACATTAATGTTCTATATAGACCTGGCAATACAGTTAGTTAAGTGTTGGGTTAAATCATATTAATTGGAACCAAATGGGTTGGTTAACCATTTTTATTTATTCAGGTTGGTTAAAGTTTGGACTCATATTTTTTAAGACAAATATAGTTCTGAACCGATTAACTATTTTTTAACTCATATTCCATTCCGATCCAAATCAAAATGTTCTTTTTTCATCTTTTTTTCGCTGTTGACCCTTCTATATTGTTCTTCGTCGTCGACCCAGAGCAAAGTATATTGATTTTGTATCCGAGCTTATAAATGTGTACAGTTGATATTTTATACGTTTTATTTTTTAAATGTCCGTCACAATTATACTAAAAATGAAATACATGGTAAAAATATTATTCCATTTATTTGAATATAAATCTATACGAGCAACGATTTTAGCTCGTGATCACCCCAATTAACTCAACAGTAATTTAATATAGTAACTAATAATTACAATTAATTTTCCAAACAAAATATAAAAAGTTTTTTCTTAAAATACTAAAGTTTATATGTAATTTTAATCGAATAAATGTAAATTTCTCTCAAATTGTGGACGTGAAATTATAGAAAGTTTAATTTACAATTTTCAAATAAAAATAATTAAATTCTCTTTAATTGTGATAAAATATAGTTATATATCTATTATGTTAATAAAAATAATAAATACCAAACTTGTTGGTATAAACTATGGAGGTAAAATTGGAAATAAAAATGTGATGGATTGAATCTAAATCTAAAACGACACGTCACGATCCACAACTCTCTCTCTCTCTCTCTCTCTCTCTCTCTCTCTCTAAGTTTATATTTATATCTAAACTGGAGTACTATATAAATATGTTTCAATATTTAAACGACATTCATAGAATTATATAATGGTGTATTTTGGATTCCAACCTTTCTATTAGCAGGTTAATAATAATTTTGAATAATTATTTAAATATAGAAGGGTATTAATAATTTCAATTTAAAATTTTATTAGTATAGTTTTTTAGTATTTTATTATTTATATTAATAATTTTTATATCATATTATTACTTAATTATTTTAATTGTGACAATCATAATTTTATTTTTCAAAAGTTCTGTTTAAAAGTCAAAACATCTTAAAATGGTTAATATGGTTTTGAACTATAACCATATAGTTCCAATCCATACAACTCATATTAAAAATGGTTAATATGATTTTAATTCTTAAATAGAACTATAACTATATTTTAAAAACCAAAACCAATCCATAATTATATTTTGCGAGGCCTAGTTCTATACATATTGGCACTTTTTAAGTACCTTACAAACCGAACGAATTTGTTTTTGTATTTTCTTATCTATCATTTCTTTGCTTAAAAATCCTTTTAACATTTTTTACCCTCCAAAAAAAAATATTACAATAAATTTCTTTAATATGTGTGTTTATTCCTAAAAAGCCACTTAAAAGGGAAGGGATCACAGTTTCCTTTAAGTTGAGGGTTTATAAATATTTTTACATCTCAAGTGGTTGTTAGTGACTCACAAAATTAATGTTGTGTTTGAATTAAAGATGTGAAATAATAAAATGAGATGAATGATATAATATAATAACAAAACTATTATATATATTTATTTTATTAAAATAATTTTTATTCCACCACCTACCTTATAGGATAAAAATCAAAGGGATTGAGAGTCTATAAATGTCGTGAAAATCTATAGTTTGAGACTTTGATTGGTCCTGATTTAGGCTCTTTAAAGTTCAATATTTGACCAATCCCTTTTCAATATATAGATTTGTTTAGATTAGAGTGGTACATCCAAAATAGATTTGATTGGCTTAGATTAGAGTGGTACGTCCAAAATAGAGTAATGAAGTTAACATGTCACCAACTAATAACTTTGTAGATTTTTATATGCATACCAGTGTTGACAATTTAGTCCTAAGAATCATTTTTTTCCGTTTACACTTATAACACCATGTTAACAAGTTCGTGGCACTTTGAATCAAACAAAACCATGATTTTAAATTTTAAAATTTACATGAGTTGTACTTTTTAATTAGTTTATTATAATTATACTTATAATAATAATAATTGCATCTTTTGTTTGTAAAAATGTAAAAAAAAAATTAATAAAGGAAAATTGTTAAGCTTGTAGGTACTATGCACAAACAAATTAATTTTTTGTGTGCATCTTCATGTATGATGACCGATCTAAAGCATACATCCTAAATAGCATACTCTCTTAAATAATATATTTTTATTAAAATTATTAAAGATTCTTTTAAAAAATAAGTGGGGTCTTGGGTGATATTTTTGTAAATAAAAGGAAAGCAAGTGAAACCACTATCTTTTAATATTATTTTATTTTTTAAAAGAATCTTTAAAATGATATAATTTTAATAAAAATATAGTATTTAAGAGAAGTATATTATTTAAGAGAGGTATGTTATTGAAAATATATGTTTTAGATCTGTTCTGCTCCATGTATATCTATCAGTCCTCATTGTTTTTTTTTACAAAAAAAAGAAGTAAAGAAAAAGAACAAAAGGATAGGACTATAATTTCAACTTATTATACCCAAACCTATTTTTAATTGGATGACATGTTCCATTTCCCTAACCTAGTACCACTGGATTGTGTGCCCGTGTATTTTAATAGAGATGTTTTAAATTGTAAACTAGTTCTTACCGTATGCAAAGTGTAAAAGAATTTTTAATATTTTATGTACATGTTTTGGGCTAAAAAGCCTTCGTTGAGAAAACCAAATCAAAACCCAGACCAAAATTAAGAGAGCCAAGTTAATTAGTTTACATCACAACTTCTCCCCATGAATCTACATGATTGCACAGAAATGTACAAGTATGCACCAATTAATCAAAAGCAATATTTAGTCATTGTATGTTACAGGGTTTTCGAATTTCCTACCGAACTCAAGAATTTTAGAGAGAGAAAGTGTAGATAATATATAGAAAACGTAGATAATATTTACTACCAAAAAATAAAAATTAGATCATACACGACGGACATATCGGTCGAGAATAACATTAATGATCTTCTTAGTACATCTTAGATAGGGTTGTAAACAAATCGAATTGAATCGAACTTTGTCGAATTCGAACCGAACTCGAACACTTTTAGTCGAATTCGAACATGTTCAACGATCCGAACACTTTTAGTCGTTTTGTAAGACGGCATGCCAATACTTGCGTGGTAACTGTTATTGTAAGCGAATTCCACCAGTGATAGATGATCATCCCAAATTCCATTGAAATCCATGACACAAGCTCTTGACATATCCTCTAATGTCTAGATTGTCGTTTCGCTCTGGCCATCGATTTGAGGATGGTATGCCGTGCTAATTCTCAACTGTGTTCCTAAGCGTTCTTGCAAACTTTTTCAGAAATTTGATGTGAAACGAGGATCTCGATCCGACACAATTGACACTGGAACTCCGTGGCTTGAAACGATTATGACATATAACCTTGCAAGCTACTGATCAAGATTAAACCTAATCTTGATTGGCAGAAAATGTGCTGATTTCGTCAGTTAGTCGACAATCACCCATATCACGTCACACCCTTTCTGAGTTGTTGGAAGACATACCACGAAATCCATCGTGATATGCTCCCACTTCCATTCTAGTATCTCTAACGGTTGCAACAATCCACTTGGCCTCTCATATACACTGCTTTGACTTTCTGACACATTAAACATCTAGCAATACAGTCAACAACCTCTCTCTTCATATTCGGCCACAATAAATTTTGTTGAAGATCCTGGTACATTTTCGTACTCCCGGGGTGAATTGAATATCACAAGTTATGAGTCTCGTTCAAAATTTCCTCTCTAATTTCTGGTACTGGCGGAACCCAAATCCTTCCCTCGAACCTCAATAACTCTTCGGTATCAACCTTAAATTTTACCTCTTGTCCTTGAAACACATTTTTCCTGATTTTCTCACACTCCTCACCTTGGAGTTGTGCTTATTTTACTTTGTCCACCAAAGTTAGACGACCTTCCATCTGAAATAATTTTTCTTCCGACTCTTTTGGATATTTTACTTCCAACTCCAACTTAGCCATTTTAGCTTCTAGCTTCTCCTAAGCAGTTAACAACAACAATTTCTCTCGGCCTTTACTACTTAAGGCATCGGTAACCACATTAGCTTTACCCGGATGGTATAAAATTTCACAATCATAATCCTTAATCAGCTCCAACCATCGCCTTTGACGCATATTTAGATCCTTCTATGTGAAAATATACTTCAAACTCTTATGTTCCGTGTAAATCTCACACTTCTCCCCATAGAGATAGTGCTTCCAGATTTTCAAAGCAAACACTACTGTAGCTAACTCCAAATCGTGGGTCGGATACCCTTTATCATAATCTTTCAGTATGACCTTACTGTTTTGCATAAGGACACAGCCTAGTCCCTTGTGCGATGCGTTTCTATACATCACAAAATTCCCTGTATATCCGCCAAAGATAACATAGGTGCCATACTTAACCTCACTGATTTCCCTCTCTTCGCATTTCTACATCCCAACGAACTTCACTGATTTCCTTGTCAAATTTGTTAGCGGAGTTGCGATTTTGGAAAAATCCTGAATGAAATGACGATAATAACATGTTAATCCCAAGAAACTCCTTACTTCTGACAGTGTCTTTGATTGATCCCAATTAATAACAACTTCTACCTTTGATGGATCCACCGAAATTCTATCCTTGTCAATTACATGCCCAAGAAATTGAACACGCTCCAACCAAAATTCACATTTTAAAAACTTTGTGTAGAACTTTTCTCTCCTTAACGTCTCTAGCGTTCTACATGATCTTCTTGAGTTTCGGAATACACCAATATGTCATCAATGAACACCACCACAAACTTATCCAAAAATGGCTTAAACACCATGTTCATCAAATCCATGAACACTGTAGGTGCATTGGTTAAACCAAATGACATTACTAGAAACTCATAATGACAATATCTAGTTTTGAATGCCTTTTTCGGTACATCTTTCTTCCTCACCTTCAATTGATGGTATCCACTTCTCAAATCTATTTTTGAAAAGTACTTAGCTCCTTTCTTTTCATCGAATAAATCATCAATCCTTGGCAACAAGTATTTATTCTTAATCGTGACCTTATTTAATTCTCTATAATCAATGCAAAGACGCATTGACTCATCCTTCTTCTTGACAAAAATACCGACGCTCCCCACGATGATACGCTCGACTGAATATACTTCTTGTCTAATAAATCCTGTAATTGAACCATTAATTCCTTCATATCCACCGGAGCTATTTAGTACAGGGCCTTTAAAATATGAGCAGTCCCTGGTGCTAAATCCATCACAAACTCAATCTCTCGATCAGGCAGAAGTCCTGAAAAATTGTCTGGAAACTCTTCCGCAAAATCTCTAACAACAGCTATCTCTTCCAGCCTTGCACCCACCTTTCGGGTATCAACTATGTAAGCTAAATATCCTACACATCCTTGCATTAACAACCTACTGACATGCATCATTGTTTGATAACTCGCTTGTCTAGGCGACTTACTGCCATAAAATACTACCTTTGACGGAGTTATAAGGTTTACACACTTCTTTTGACAGTTAATTACCGCACCATGGTTAAACAACCAATCCATTCCCAAGATAACGTAAATTCTCCAAGTTTAATCGGGATTAAGTTTACTGTCATTAAATGGACCTTAATGTTTACGCAAAAGTTCTTGTGTATAAACCTAACAGGAATTAATTCTTTATTCGTGATTTCTATGTTCAAAGGGTAATCTAATTCTTCTAGAGGTAAATCTAACTTCTTAGCAAAATTATCAAAAAAGAATGAACATGTAGCACTCAAATCAAATAATACGAAATCATGTAAATTATTGATCGGAATGATACTTGACACCGCATCCTTTGACTGCACAACATCCTACACGGTCATGTTGAAAGTTTGGGCAGTTAGTCGATTTGATGGTGCTGGTCCGGTGATTGTCAAATTGCCACCACTGCTATTTCCTCTACCTTCGCTTGAACCTTCAGCTACCTTCTTCGAACAATCACGAGGCAAATGATCCTTTGACCAGCAAGTAAAATATGCTCCCTTATTTGGGTTGGGACAATTTGGCGCAATGAGGCCCTCCTGACCACAGTGGAAACATGGTCTCTTATGTTTAAACAAACACCCGTATGATTTTTACCATAGGTAGCACAAGCTTCAATTTTCTTCTTCTTACTACCTTGCTGATTCCCAACAGTATTGTTATCATTCCACTTCCTTTTCTGGTTACTGCCACTATGGCTACCACCTGCCTTATTCTCATTTTCACTGTTCGTCTTTTTCTGCTCCTGGTTATACTTTTTCAGGGCATCGTTTCATCCCTCCGCGATAATTAATTTTTCTAGAATCGCTACGAACAATTTAAGCTGGAACATAGAGACTCGGCTATACAGCCAGGGCTTTAGTCCCTATTCGAACCTCCTTGCCTTCCTCTCGTTAGTGTTGACTTGATATGGTGCAAACCTCGCCAACTCGTTGAAATTCGCGACGTATTCAGGTATCGACATCATTCCTTACTTCAGCTCTAAGAATTAAACCTCTATCTGGTTCTGTGAACTCGGCGGAAAATATGTCTCGAAGAACATCTCTTTAAATCTATCCCATGGAATAACTCCCTGACCACCTCGAACACTTATTTGCTTTCCACCAGTAGCTAGCTTTCGACTTCAACATGAACGTCATGAAGGCAATCTTTTGATCTTTACTAACCCTAGCGACATCGAAAACCTTTTCCATCTCCATAATCTAGGTTTGGGCTTCAACCGGATTCATAAACCCTAAAAACTCTGGGGTTCCTACAACTTTGAAATCCTTGAAAGTTGTGGCTTGAGCCTGGGGTTGATTTTCAAAATCTCCCGTTAGCAAGTTTACCAACTGTTGAACTAGATTGGCGTTGACCTCATTATTATTCGTTGATCCTTCAGGGGTCTGCTGATGTTTTTGTCTTCTCTGGCGACATCTTTACATTTAAAGTGATACATGGCGCCCTAAAATAGGTATACATCACCTATTTTGAGTCGTCCAATAACATAACGTAAATAACTACAACTTTATTAATACAACATATAAACCTGTGAGTTTAAATACAAATATTGCCATCTAGACAATATTCACACCCAAATAAGTCCTCATTACAATTATTGGTACATTATTTTACAAAAATGGTGAGGACTACTAAGAAAACTTTCTAGATCGATCATTCCACACCCCGACTAGAACTCGCTACATTCTCGCCTCTTGAGAAGAAAAATGGAACAAAAAGGAAAAGGGTGAGCTCAACTAGCCCAGTAAAGAATATTATGACTAAGATAATATAGAACAAATTATCGTTAGTCTTCAACAGGGAAAAATCTGATAAAATACAATAAGCAACAAGTTTCAGATCAATATTCGCAGCGAAAATAATAATTCATAGATGAGTTACGTAGATAATGAAATCTACTATAATCTATGAATTTAAAAGTCCATCATCATTATTTTATCCTTGTAACATCAATCAATATTCATCTTGAATCAAATATTCATCTTTGCACTCTGAGCCAAAGATATTCATCAATTGGTCATGTTCATCTCAACACCTGTACATCTTTGCACTACGGGCCAAAGATATTCATAAGAAAATCAACCATCTTTGCACTACAAGCCAAAGATATTCAGTAATATCATCATTTAGGACTGGGGATGATGAAAAATATTTTAAAGAAAACGAATCCAGTGAAACAAAAGAACAAATATTAAGAATTCGTACTTTAAACAATTCGAGTTCAAAAATACTTCATAAATAATCATAGTGAAGTAAAATTCAAGAATGATCAAAATATGGATACAATCAAATTTAGTATCCATAATAGATATTTTGGACAAAATACGAAAATTTAATTTTTCTGTGAATAGTATCGTATTCGTGAATAGTGCCGTATACGTGAATAGTAACCCCGACACTAAAAGACACGAATTTCACAAGAAAAATCTTACCAATATTCCGGCATAATGATATTAGAAGAAATAATATCATTTTTTAAAAAATAAATAATATCCCTTACCTTGGAAAGACAGTACTTCTGACTGGAATATTGGATATAGTGCTGAAGGGGACTTGCACCGTATAGAAACACTCAAAGTATCAAAATACTCACAAGAATATGCTCGATAATATAGAGAGAGAAAGAGAGAAAACTTCAGTTTCTGGTGTGATTTTCAATTCTAACCTAAGCACCCTATTTATAGGAAAATGCTTAGAACACCAAAGTAAAAAATTTAATAAATTAATAATATAATTTTCTCAAATTTCCTACGCCCACTTATTTGTCCCAAAACATCAGCCACCATGTGCCAAAACATTAAAAACGTTTTTCTTAATTAAAATATTTTAAACTTCAAAAATTAATTATTCTAGAACTTCGGAACTTCAATAATTCATAATAAATAGCCATTTTATCAGAAAAAATTGAACCACATGTCCTTTCCATAGGAAATTCCATTCTCTACAACTTTGTAAGTTTAAGTTTTTCAAAATTCCAAGCAGAAGTTGACCGAAATCCACAAACGGGCAATTTTACGGGCTATAAACCAATTTCAGTCAAGAAATGGGGTCCATCGACATGTTTAACGTGTTTTAAACATTAATTGTAACAAAAATACTCCTCCTCCTCATATACTCATATATCCCACATTCATTGTAAAAATATCACTATTATTATATTATTAAAATATAATAATATATTTAAATGAATTATTTATCAGAAAAGATAAAATAACAACTTTTTCAACAATTGTCACATTAAAAATTTTCTCCATCTATATCCATATAAAATAAATATTTTCCTTATCATATAAATCAATAATTAATTATTCACAAATAATATTACAGAATCACAATACTGACAACCAGGCAGTTCTCAGGAAAGAGGGGGCTTTCCAATAAGGATTTCTCCTTACTGGCTTGCAATTAGGTGACCAAACCTCTCCTTAGACAGAACTTTCTAGACATTGCCAATAATGTTATCTAATAATATTATTCAAATAATATGAATTATTGATCCGATAATGAAAATACTGTGTAGTGATAATTATTTAAACAATAATAATATAAAATATCAGCGTAGCAATTATTGAATCAATAAAATAAAATATTGAACAGTAACTACTGTAACAATGATTGAGTAATGCCTTCCTACTTAAGAATCAAAAATTGGTGCAATACTGGTGTCTTCTTGTGTGTTTTAACCACCGGTATTCCAAATGAAGATAATTGGTAATAACTACGCCATTATTTACAAACAACTTATACTTGTCGTTTTCTTCATTCAATCACTTTCCGTTATGGGGCCCACACAAGGTTGCGCCGTCGTACGAATATTCCCCGACAGTAAGAATATTCCACGACCAAACGAATATTCTCCGATAAAAATCAATATTTTATAACCACTTGCATATTTGAAATATTTGCGTATTTTACCCATAACTAACCACATTAATCAAATCAACCCTTACTATTTCAAAATAATAAATAGAGGAAATTTAATTTAATTTATAATAAGTTGGGGTCTTACATATTCGCCATTAGATCATTATTCTATTACTTAAACATTTTTAACCAACACATAAAATTTTTAACAAACTCTTATATTTTATTCATTTTGCTTAAAATATTGCATAATTAAGATAACATAATTACTATTTACATCATCTTTCCTGTCATAATAAAATTCTAAGATTACATCATCATATCCCATTATTTATATCAACATTTGGGATTTAAATCTTATTGACTTTCAAAGCTATTTACATATTATACTATTGCTTTCCTCATATTCTACTGAGACATTCCCCGTCGCACAGCTTCACCGCGCTCTTGGTCCATGATGTGAATCATTGTTCTACGATCCATCATGTACCACAAAAACTCTTCAAACTGAACTAGATAGTAAAAGACTCGGTCTTGAGCCCCATTAATAGCTATATGGAAAGCGTAGTCCATCACGTCAATTTTGGCCTTCTTTGACCGAACCTCACCTTCAACTAAATATGCATGCTGAGAAGCCATCATCCAAGCGCCTTCAGCTCTCGTCTGCTTAGCTAACTCCTCCCTCAAACCGTCCTGTATATTCTCAATCTCAGCCAATAGTTGACCTCTATGATTCTCTGTCTGAGCTAACTTATGTTCTACCTTTATGAGATGTGTAGTGAGGTCCCTAACCGTCTCATCTTTTTTCTCTAACGCAGCATGAAGCTCTTCAGCTTGCCTCTCTAACACCTCTACCTTATCATGCAACTCTATATTATGATCATATACCTCCTCAAACATCTCAGTTCCAATCGAGTTTAGTGGTATCTCTTTAGTATCCTCTTCCTCTTCCATTTTCTCCTCAGATTTTGGATCAAACTTAGGCGTCTGGCCTGGTCCTACTATAGTAACCAACGAGGATGGCTCCCTTGGCACTAGCTACTCCCAAACTATGTGGATGTCTCTAAGCTCCTCCTCCCTAGGCACTTGGGGCTCCTCTTCCCTAGCCTGACTGGGTTCTCTAACCTCAGTCATCCTGAAAACAAAATATTTCACTCGATACTACTTGCGAGCATATAGGATATTAACAAATAAGCACCTAAAGTCTTTTATTATTTTATCTTTAATGAATTTCCTTAATTCATTCCTTAGAACTTGATAAGAATTTGTCACCGCTATGTTTTTCGGTCTCTTAAAAGGCTATTTCCTAAGGTTTCCCCACCTGAGGTTCATAACCTAAGGTTTTGATACCAACTTGTGATCTCCAAATTCGGGTACTTAAATCCCACAAATTTAGTGCTCACTGTCCAATAAAATTGCATCTATCTACCCATAAACAAAGGATATAAATAAAACTCACAAGCTTAATAAAAAGTCCTCCCATTAAAGGGTTACAAAGTATTAAGATAAATCCTAGGTCATCTAACCTTTATTACATAATTTGCGGAAAACATAACAAAATTTAAATAAGTCTTATTATATGAACTTAATCAAATATAAGTAAACTAATCTTCATCACTTGTTCATCTTTCCCTTGCCCTTACTTGTGGATGGCTCGTCAGACTTTTCAATCTTAGCTGCAATATTGTTATGCAAGAGTGAGCAAACAATTGCTCACTGGAATATTGATAAATAATAAAAATATATGATTCATCAATGAATAAGGTTTTCACTTAATGTATAACCTTATCTGAAAATAGTCAATCATAATTAAGAACTGAAAGCTTAATTATAGGAAACTTTCTTTTGAATCAAGACCAGAAAGCAAGACTAAAAATATATTTGAGGGTCACAAGACCACGAACTATGTTCTAGGTTAGCAAGTATCTCTACTGTAACCTTTAACAGTCTTATAGACTATGTGGACCATCTATCTCGTATTCCGGGAGATCAACCCTTCGTACAATGTATTGTGCACAACCATTTTAACGCAATTGCGTAGTATACTCCCCTATATTAGGGTTGTTCGTCTCAGCTTTGATATTAAAGTCCGAACCAAATGAAGTTTTGTTTGGATTAACTTCAAGGGTAATTTGGATCTTAAAACGTTCATCAACTAAGGATTAATTGAATCAATAAAGGATCGCTAGTCACATAATAGTTCGATATCAACAATAACTTATTCTTTTCAAGACAAGATTTCAATAATAATAGAAGACAATAATTGCAAATGAATAAGTCTCATACATTCAAGTATTGCTTTTGAAAGAATAGAAAGCTTTAACAAAATATAGACATTGGATATTATAAGAACCTTGCTTGAATAATAATAAGCTAAGGTTAGAACATTTTCTCCATAAAAAGTAAAGTAAGGAACTAGCTCAATAAAAGACTAGGAACTTGCGTAATTGTAAACAAGTTAAAGATAGGAAACTTGCTCAATAAAAAGTAGGGTTTAGAAACTTGCCTTGTATGCTTGCTACACAACTATAACTCACGCTAGGTAGATATCCTACATACACCATTTATGAGGCGTCCCCAAATTCGGGTACTAATCACCACGAACCTGGTACATCATTTCTATGACTATTGCGAAAGATATAAACATAAATTGTTTATATAGTAACCTTCACAACATAACCCCCAAGGTCGATAACCTTAACTTAATACACATATTCATATACTACAAGACTTACAATGTTATTTGCCTCCAATACTATTACAATTTTAAGTGTACAATAATCCATTCTTGGAACTTATCTTTGTCTTTGCCTGTATCCAAAGTTTTCATCTTAATCTGAAATGTTTATCATGATATAGCAAGGGTGAGCAACAAGTTTGCCCAGCAAGTTTAAGTTCAAAGAAAGATATATTATGATTGAAAGAATGAATAATAAGCTGACAAACTTTCAACAATATAGTTATTGTGAAAGAACATGAATCAATTTCCATAATTGAATGACCGAGACAAAAATGATGAATGACCAATAATACACACGAACAAGTTTAACTGAACCAAATGGTAATGAAGGTGATCATCCTTTCATTGTGACAACCCGAGCATTTGAATATTTATTAAAATCTTAAATGATGGATTAAAGGTTAAATATTAAACCTAGATAGAAAATAAGTGAATGGATTTGAGATTTCCGGGAAGGAATTTTGGGAATTAAAAATTTTTGTGGTGAATTATTCAGGATTAAGTATATAAGTGTATATATTCTTTGAGTATGGTCATGTATGTGAATAGAATGTGGTTAATGGTCAAGGGTTGACCAGATAAACTATATCTGTGACAAACCCTAAGTATATATTAATAACGTCAACGTTCAATTAGAAAATCATAGCGATTGATATAAAACCCTAATATCGGATCGGAAACCCTAATTTGGATTATCAAAACCCTAAATTGGGAACTTAATGGCTTAAGTGTAAATAATTATAAGATTAATTAGGGTTAATCCTAACAAATTAGTTAGAAACCCTAATTTCAAAATTTAAAACCATAATTATTCCGTTAGAAAACCTAATGTACAATTATGAACCTAATTGCAAGATTAGCAATTTTAATTAGGAAATATTAATCCTAATCATTGAGCTTGAATGTGATTAGTAAAGCTTAATGTAATTAGAAAATACTAATTTTAAATTAGTAAGCTTAATTTTCCATTTTTAAAACCCTAATCTGGAAATCCTAAATTTGATTTTTGAAAAACCTTAGGTTTTAACCCTAAGGGTTAAACACTAAGGGTTGGATTCAATGACAATATTGCCATTAAAATTAGAAATCAAATGACTAAAATGCTCTTTTGCATTCTTTATTTAGCTAACTTGTATGTTATGTCCTAGTAGTGGTTGGTGACCAACTCTAAACCCTAGCCATGTGACTTATATTAGCATATCAACAGCTATATTATACAAATTCATTGAACCAAGATTAAAAGTTAAAAAGAGAGAAAAGTAACTCACTTTACTTTTCAAAGCTGACCAAGACCTTCTCTCTCTACAAATTTTGGAAATGTAGAGTGAGAGTGTGTAAAAGATAAGCTAAGATCATGTGTTAGCTCTCCAAAAACAAACATCAATGATCAGATTCTAGATCAAGGCTCTAAAAGGTATTAAAAAAACCCTAAACTTAGAAATCATACGATCTGATGTTACATTTTGTTGTTTGTTGTTTAATGATGTGTAATAAGATGTTATTTAGTGATCTGGGTTGTTAGATCCCAGATTCATAACATCAAAGTGCTCAAAATTGAAGATTTCTTAAATCTAGAAAAATTTTATATCATCGTATGACAAACAAATGTTAGACTTCATAGATCGGTGTTTGTTAACGGTTTTAGTGTTTTAAATGTTTGAATTTGTAGTATGTTATATGGTCTTTGTTCTGCAACTTGAATCAGTGTTGGATCATGTCTAGATTGCATGTTAGAAGCAGTCAAACTGCGTTGACCGATCACGAAAATGGGTTTCTGGGCAACCCAGAAACCCAGATCTTATCTGACAGCGTTTTTGCAGGCCTTGATCTTGCTTGTGTTTTAGGTTTTAGGTCATGTTGTTGGTTTGATGTTATAGATTGGTATATTAACTACACATGTATGCTATTAGAACGCCTAAATTAACAATAGAATTGAAAATAATCAAGGTCAAAATAGGGTTGACCAAACTGTCGAAGAACAAATCTGGGCAACCCAGAATCTTCAAAAACAATTTTTTTGGCCTACTTTGACCGGTCCAGATCTTACGTTGATGATGTTGTTAAGTTGATATTATGTTATATAATTATTCCTTGACATGTAGTCTACATGATTAAACCTTGTAATCACATTAAGCAAGTTATTAAGATCATAAGTGGCCAATTCGGACTGTTCTTCATTTCTGGAAAACCCAGAAATGAAAACAACTTCTGACAGGTTTTCTGAAGCTTTGATCTCTCTGTTAGGTTAGAATTTGGTCATGTAATTTGTTTAGGGTTGTAGTACTACATCAGTACTACAACATTAACATGATAAGTTGCCCAGAAATCGTATAATTATGAATTTAAGGCTAGTCAAACCACCCACCCTGTAAACTGTTATGAGTTTCTGGGTTTGATGAAGAACATCTTAAGAACACCTATAGCGACATTTTCGTTGCTATATGGCTCATTAGCGATAGATTAATTACAAAATTATTACTTTTATTAAATAACTAGTATTAAATGGTTTTTAATTATTAAAAATTCATATTAAATTACTAAAAAATATTTTAAAGCCTAAAAATAGGTTTTTAATTATTTTGAATATATTTTATTAATATTTAATATTTTTGGAATATTAAGGGTAATTAATTTATTTAGTTATAATATTAAAAAATATTTAAAAAAATTTTAATACTTGAAAAATCATGAAAAATTATATTATGGAGTTAGAAAATATTTTAAGTTATTTTCAATAACTTTTGATATTATGTGATGAATTTCACTAATTAATTAATAATAATGGTAAATAATTTATTTAATAAATATATTAAATAAATTATGGAAAAATAGAACTAATGATTTAAAAATCATATAAAAATAGTTTAAGTGTTATAAAAATATTTGAAGTTATAAAATATAACTTTTGATATTTTGTCATAAAAATATTAATATTTTAATATTAATAGAGATTATCGGATAATGAATTTAAGCTGTTTAAAAATCATATAAATTTGATTTTAAAGTATTATAAATACTTTGTGATATTATCAATTTATTATAATATTATGACATGTATTTCATTAATATTTGATAATAAATAAATATTAATGATAGTAGTATATTGTGGTATTTATATTATATAAATACGATATTAATGATTAAAAAATCATGATAAATTGTAATAATTATCTGAATTTTTTTTACAACTCTTTGAAAAATAATTTGGATTGATAATATAATTATCTAAGATAATGGTTTAAGTGTTTAGACAGAGTTTTATTGAACTTAAACTCGTTAATTGTCCGACTAGACCGTCGAGATGTTAGAATTTTGTCGGATTCAACTCAAACTGAAATAGTTTGACTTGATACTAGGTCTTATGTGCTGTATAGACTGATAGGATTATATGTTAATGTGTTTAGGTTATTTTAAATATTGTGATGATATTATTCTAATATTTGAGATCTATATTACTAATATTAGGTTTTCAAATAAAGTGATATAAACTGTGTAGCAGTAGTCGGTGATACATGCAAGTTCCTAACCTTGAACTTCTAATTATTGTGCAAGTTTTCTTGACTCGACCTCGAGTTGTTTCATTCAAATATACTTGTGGTTAATCATTGCTGATTGCCATGTCTAAGAATTATTGAATCGTACTATGGGCATATTGCATGTATTCATCAGGTATGAAAGGCTGATCACCTTCATTACCATTCGGTCCAGATATAACTGTTATGTTCATGTTCAATGTTCATTCAGCTATGAAAGTTTGTTCATGTTAATTTTCAATTATATTATAGAATTATAGCTAGCCTATTGTTCAATTCTTTCCATCATGATATATCCTTAAATAAACTTATACTTGCTGGGCAAACTTATACTCACCCTTGCTATATCATGATAAACATTGCAGATATGGCGAATACGTTCAGATACAGGAAAGGATAAAGCCAAGTTCAGCTTGGGACTATGTGTGCAGCTAAATTGTAATAGTATTGTATGATAATAATGGTATATGTTAGACAGGTTATGAATTGTGTATAAGTTAAGGTTACTCGACCTTGGGGAATAGTGTGTAAAGTTTATTGTATAAACAATTTATGTTTATATCTTCCGCAATAGTTATAGAAATAGTATACCATATTCGTGGTGATTTGGGACCCGGATTTGGGGATGCTACAGTTGGTATCAAAGTTGTTGGTTATGAACCTTAGGTAGGAATAATTGAGACCAATAACCGCAGTGATTAGGATAAGTACTAACTCAAATAGAGTTAGTGTGTCGGTAAGATTAAAAGACAAATCTCAACGGGTTATGAAGACACAGAGTTCCCTAACTTTGATAATAAAAGCGGACAGTAATGGTGGATAGATAGAGTCTAAAAGACTAAAAGGTACAGGGATAGGAGATCGTAAAATAAAATTATCAAGACATAGAAATGAATCGTAATATATACGATGAGATCACCCCGTGATCTGATAAGGTGATAGCAGGGAAAAAAATCAATCTAATGATTGAAAAGTTTACAACAAAGATTGTTGTGTGTAAGTTGTACTATGAATTGGTACAGATTCAGGAAAGGATTATGAATACGGATTAAATGAAATTCGTATTGAGAAGGGAGTTTGAATTCTGTGGGGATTTCAATTGAGGACTCATGTCAGCAGCTAAGTTGTATGATTCTTCGTATGAGAGTTGGATTGTACTTGGTGTAATAACCACTTAGTTTCTAGCACTGATAATCATTGAAATGTTTGTGTCACGCTATTTTTTATATGCATGTTGAGAGGGTGATTCATTTCTCAGGTGTATAACAGATAGATATGTTCTAAGTAGAGAATATCAGGTTAAGAACGAGTTCTTAAAACTTATACTGATGGTACGTTCGTGACTCATGATTATATGAAATGTTTATGAACCCCTTAGAGAATGGACACCAAAGGTCTGACTAGGATAAGTTCTTAAACTCATATAATCACTACAAAAAAATGGGCCTTTGGCAACGATTTTTCGGGCAACGACTTTATAAGTAACGACTTTATAAGTCGTTGCTAAAAGTATATGTTTAGCAACGAAAGTTGTCCTTCGTTGCAGATTGTGTCATGCTTTCACTTTTTGTAACGAAATTCATAAGTCGTTGCAAAATTTTGTTGCTAATTCATTGGCGTGAAAAAAGTTCGTTAGAAATTCGTTGCAAAATTTTCGGCCACTTGATTTCTCATCATCGTGGGCAATGAAAGTTTTGTTGTTGCTAAAAATGGGGCTTTAACAACGATTTTTTAGGCAACGACTTTATAAGTCGTGCTAAAAGTGTATGTTTAGCAATGAAACTTGTCCTTCATTGTAGATTGTGTCAGGCTTTCACTTTATGCAACGAAATTCATAAGTCATTGCAAAATTTGGAAACAAAATTCATTGCAAAATTTTTAACCACTTGATTTCTCCTCATTGTAGGCAACAAAAGTTTTTTTTGTTGCTATATTTCGTTGCTTAATATGGACCACATTCATTGGCAACAATTTTTATTTCCATTGCATATTTTATACAACTTTTTGCAATGACTATTAAAATGTTGCCTTAAATTAAGATAATCCCAATAAGCATGTTTTTATTAGACCATATTCGGTATTCGGAGAATTGTCAAAAAATATTTGTATTTAGTATTTAAAAATTATGTCCAAATGCAGGACATATTTAATACTTTGAGTGTTGCTATACGGTGCACGTCCCCTTCAGCACTATATTCAGTATTCCAGTCAGAAGTACTGTCTTTCCAAGGTAAGGGATATTATTTTTTTTTTAAAAAATGATATTATTTCTTCTAATATCATTATGCCGAAATATTGGTAAGATTTTTCGTGTGAAATTCTTGTCTTTTAGTGTCGGGGTTACTATTCATGTATACGGCACTATTCACGTATACGGCACTATTCACGAATACGACACTATTCACAGAAAAATTAAATTTTTGTATTTTGTTCAAAATATCTATTATGGATACTATCTTTGATTGTATCCATGTTTTGATCATTTTTGAATTTTACTTCACTATGATTATTTATGAAGTATTTTTGAACTCGAATTGTTTAAAGTACAAATCCTTAATATTTGTTCTTTTGTTTCACTGGATTCGTTTTCTTTAAAATATTTTTCATCATCCCCAGTCCTAAATGATGATATTACTGAATATCTTTGGCCTGTAGTGCAAAGATGGTTGATTTTCTTATGAATATCTTTGGCCCGTAGTGCAAAGATGTACAGGTGTTGAGATGAACATGAACAACTGATGAATATCTTTGGCCTGTAGTGCAAAGATTAATATTTGATTCAAGATGAATATTGATTGATGTTACAGGGATAAAATAATGATGATGGACTTTTAAATTCATAGATTATAGTAGATTTTATTCTCTACGTAACTCATCTATGAATTATTATTTCCGCTGCGAATATTGATCTAAAACTTGTTGTCTATTGTATTTTATCAGATTTTTCCCTGTTGAAGACTAACAATAATTTGTTCTATATTATCTTAGTCATAATATTCTTTAATGGACTAGTTGAGCTCACCCTTTTCCTTTTTGTTCCATTTTTCTTCTCAGGAGGCGAGAATGTAGTGAGTTCTAGTCGGGGTGTGGAATGATGGATCTAGAAAGTTGTCTTAGTAGTCCTCACCATTTTTGTAAAATAATGTACCAATAATTGTAATGAGGACTTATTTGGGTGTGAATATTGTCTAGATGGCAATATTTGTATTTAAACTCACAGTTTATATGTTGTATTAATAAAGTTGTAGTTGTTTCTGTACCATGTTATTGACGACTCAAAATAGGTGATGTATACATATTTTGGGGGCATTACAGTTGGTATCAGAGCTTAGGGATATGATCTTTGG
Source organism: Panax ginseng (assembly GCA_020205605.1). Lineage (NCBI taxonomy): Eukaryota > Viridiplantae > Streptophyta > Magnoliopsida > Apiales > Araliaceae > Panax > Panax ginseng. Next base: position 133,654,388 of record CM035128.1, read on the forward strand.
CGGAGATCTGGGAATAGAACTAGGAGGAGAGAGACGAGTAAATCCTTCGCTAGTGTGTCCTACCTAAGCTTATTTGTTAGGTGGTCAGTATATAGGGATATTATGTGATATGTTGATTTCCTTAATTAACCCTTGTTTTATGGCAGTATTTGTGAATGTCGACTGAGAATGTTAATAGTGGAGTAAATGAGACCGTGGGGACACCTTTACTCACCAACGAGGAGAACGTGCAACAGGCTGGCAATGTTCTTACGTGAACAACACCATCGAAAGCGAGATGATGAGCGCAGGGAAGTTTAAAAGCTTTTTGCAGTTCATGAAAAATCGCACGAGGAGACTCTCATACAAAATATAGGTGGAAATGATAACAACGCACGATTTGTCACAGCCAAGCAGTTCAAAGAGTTGGGACCACACGATGCGGGGAAAGCTAGATCCGATTAAGGCAGAAATGTGGGTCAAACAAATTACCAAGATATTCGATGTCTTGGGATGCGGAGGAACAAAAGATTCCATTCGCCACCTTTATGTTCGTAATGAGGCGATTCATTGGTGGGAATCGTGAAGCGTATCCATCCAACCGCTTTTCAAAGATGTCTTGGGAGCGTTTGAAACTGTTCAATGACAAGTACTTTCCTAAAAGTATTCATCATATGAAGGAAGTAGAGTTTATTAGATTGGAACAAAATAACATGACGGTGTCCCAGTACGAGGCGAAGTTTGCAGAGTTATCCAAGTTTGAACCTCATTTGGTGGAGAATGAGGAACGTATGACGCGGATGTTTCTGAGAGGTATGAAACCCGGCATACGTCAATATCTCACTTCTCATAAATTTTCTCTCTATTCAGATGTTGTCAACAAGGCTCAATTATTAGAGCGAGATAACGAGTACGTTCAACCGAGGGACCACAACCAGGATCATACCGGTGGCAGCAGTCATCAGAACAACGATAATCAGCGGAGAAAGAAAAATACGAACAAGAATGGTAACCACTCTTGTGGTAATCATGACCATGAAAATAGAAGAAGCGAGTCAGGGGGAGATTTTAAAAAGAGGAGATTCAACAACGACCATGTGAAGACGTCAACACCAGCAGCAACTAGTTCTAAGGGAGGAGAACGACCACCGGTCGTATGCTATAAATGTGGAAAAGAGGGACATATCAGCCCAAACTGCCCACAACAGTTCAAGGTATACTATAATTGTGGAAAAGAAGGACATATCGCTTGAGATTGTACGGTAGCAAAACCAAGTCCAGCGGGGATGGTGACTCAAAAGGCTGTCCCAAAAAATTCAAAGTCAACGGTTCCTGGAAGAGCGTTTGTCGTGATTGGTCAAAATGCAAGGAACCCAAACGAGGTGATCACGGGTAAGCTAATCATAAATTCTTGTGAAGTTTATACCTTACTTGATACCGGTGCTACCCATTCATTTATCTCTCCTGCTTGTGCTCAACGTTTAAACTTAATTCTGGAGAAATAAGATTTTGACCTATCTGTGGAGACTTCGTTAGGAGAAACTTTCATCACATCAACTGTTTATAAATCTTGTTTGATCCGAGTTGGTACCATCACATTACTTGTTGACCTTATCTCTTTAAAGATACTTGCTTTTGATGTGATTTTAGGGATTGATTAGTTAACTACTCATCATGCCAAAATTGATTATTTTCGTAAGGTTGTTTTTTTTTCATATTCCTAACCAACCTGTTGTACGAATTCAAGCAACTAAACCATTAAAATCAATCACTGTCATATCTAGTCATAAAGCTATTCGTTTATTAAAAAACGGATGTCAATCTTTCTTAGCCCATGTTATGGATTTGAATAAAGACATGTCAGATTTGAATAATATTCCTGTTGTTAGTAAATTTCCTGACGTGTTTCATGAAGAACTTCCCGGTCTACCCCCAGAACGTGAAGTTGAATTCTTTATTGATCTTGAACCTGGTACAAAGCCCATTTCTAAAACCCCATATCGAATGGCTCCTATTGAACTTCAGGAGTTAAAAGTCTAACTACAGGAGTTATTAGACATCGATTTCATTCGTCCTAGTACATCTCCTTGGGGTGCTCCTATTTTATTTGTAAAGCAGAAAGACGGGAGTATGCGACTTTGTATTGACTATCGAGAATTGAACCATGTCACCATCAAGAATAGGTATCCGTTACCTCGTATTGATGACTTGTTTGACTAGTTGCAAGGAGCACAATTCTTTTCAAAGATCGATCTTCGTTATGGATATCATCAGCTGAAGATTAGAACTGAGGATATTCCAACGACTGCTTTCAGAACTCGATACGGGCATTATGAATTTTTAGTCATGTCTTTTGGATTGACTAATGCTCCTGCGGCTTTCATGGATATGATGAACTGAGTATTCAAGAACTATTTGGATCAGTTCGTTGTTATCTTTATTGATGACATTCTCATATATTCCAAAAGCCGTGAAGATCATGAGCACCATTTGAAGCTGGTACTCCAAAGGCTTCATGAAAATAAGTTATATGCCAAGTTGAAGAAATGCGAATTCTGGCTTGAGGAAGTAACATTCCTTGGCCACGTGGTGTCAAAACATGGAGTATCTGTTGACCCGACGAAGATTGAGGCAATACAAAGTTGGGAACAGCAGAAGTCGATGGCAGAATCAAGCACGTAGCTTTTTGGGCTTAGCTGGTTATTATCGGAGATTCGTGGAAGGATTTTCTTGAATCGCTACTCCGTTAACTCAGCTAACTCGGAAAGATACAAAATTCATATGGAGCAAGGAATGCGAGGAGAGTTTCCAAGAGCTCAAGAGGAGACTCATTTTGGCACCTGTTTTGACAATACCATTTGGTTCGGATGGATTTGTTATCTACAGCGATGCTTCAGGAAAAGGGTTAGGATGTGTTCTCATGCAACATGGGAAAGTCATAGCCTATGCCTCGCGACAACTTAAAGAATATGAGAGGAATTATCCTATTCATGATCTAGAGTTGGCAGCAGTCATTTTCGCGCTAAAGATCTGGAGGCACTATCTATATGGAGAGAAAGTGGAGATATATTCAGACCATAAAAGCCTCAAATATTTCTTCACCCAAAAGGAACTCAACATGCGACAACGACGTTGGCTCATTTGTTAAAAGATTATGACCACACCATTCAATACCATCTGGAAAAAAGCAAGCGTGGTAGGTGACGCGTTGAGTAGAAGATCATATGCGAGAGCGAAAGTGCGATGATGTCAAGTATCGCATAGAACCAACTTTAATCGATGAAGTTAAAGTTGCTCAAAAGCCCTGAACCGGGTGATGCGTATGAAGAAGAAAGTACAAGAGGGTGCTATTCCAGAAGCAAGAATCGATGAAGAAGGAATACTTCGAGTCCACTCCAGACTTTGTGTTCCTAACGATTCTGATTTAAAGAACAAGATCATGATGGAGGCACACAATACACCATTTGCAATTCATCTTGGAAGTACCAAAATGTATCGTGATCTTTGACATACATTTTGGTGGAACAATATGATGAGAGAGATCGCGAAGTTTATCTCGAGGTGTTTAACTTGTCAATGTGTAAAGGCAGAGCATTAAGTGCCTAAGGGTCCATTGCAACCACTTGAGATTCTGAAATGGAAGTGGGAACACATTACCATGGATTTCGTTATGGGTCTTCCCACGGTTTCTCAAGGAATAAATGTTATTTGGGTTATTGTTGATAGGTTAACCAAGTCTGCTCATTTCTTGCCGATACGGGAGACTTATTCCCTTGAACGTCTTGCTCATATGTATGTAAATGAGATTGTGAGATTGCATGGCATGCCAGTATCCATAGTTTCGGATCGTGACCCAAGATTCACTTCACAATTTTGGGTTAGCTTGCAAAAAGCTATGGGCACGGATTTACGATTCAGTTTGGCATACCATCCTCAAACGGATGGACAATCAGAGAGGACTATTCAAACTCTTGAAGATCTATTAAGACTCTGTGTCCTAGATTTCAAAGGGAGTTGGGATAAGTATTTACCATTGGTGGAATTCTCCTACAACAACAATTATTAGGCAAGTATAGGTGTGGCTCCATTCGAAGCATTGTATGGACGGAAGTGTCGCTTTCCAATATGTTGGGATGAGGTAGGTGAAGCAACATTGTTGGGACCCGAGTTGGTACGTATGACTATGGAAAAGATCCAAATGATTCGATAACATATACAAACGGCTCAAGATCGACAAAAGAGTTATGCGGATCTTCATCGAAAGGACGTGGAATTTAGTATTGGGGATCATGTATTATTGCATGTTGCCCCATGGAAGGGAGTTATAAGATTCGGGAAGAGAGGAAAGCTCGATCCACGATTTATTGGTCCATTTCAAATTCTTGACCGAGTAGGAAATGTAGCCTATAGACTCGCGTTACCTCTAAGTATGTCTCGTGTTCATAATGTGTTTCACATATCTGTGCTTCGTAAATATGTGAAAGACCTGAACCACATTATTGAGTTAGAACCAGATGAGATAGCCGAAGACTTAACGTACGAGGAGGTACCTGTCAAGATCTTGGATAGGAAGGAGCATGTCTTACGTACAAAGGTCATACTACAAGTTAAAGTTTTGTGGAGAAACCATGCTATTGAGGAAATGACCTAGGACTTAGAAACGAAAATGAAAGCGAGGTATCCTCACCTTTTTGAAACACCAGGTACGTACGTCAATTTCGAGGACGAAATTTTATAAGGAGGGGAGGTTGTAAGACCCCAACTTATTATAAATAAAATTAAATTTCCTCTATTTATTATTTTGAAATAGTAAGGGTTGATTTGATTAATGTGGTTAGTTATGGGTAAAATGTGCAAATATTTCAAATATGCACGTGGTTATAAAATATTCATTTTTATCGGAGAATATTCGTTTGGTCGTGGAATATTCTTACTGTCGGGGAATATTCGTATGACGGCGTAGCCTTGTGTGGGCCCCATAACGGAAAGCTATTGGATGAAGAAAACGACAAGTATACGTTGTTTATAAATAATGGCAGTAGTTATTCTAGATTATCTTGTTGGAGTACTCGGTGGTTAAAACACATTAGCTTTGCGGTATTGCACTAATTATTGATTCTTACGTGGGAAGGCATTACTCAATAATTGTTACGATGATTCTTGTTCAATATTTTATTTTATTGATTCAATAATTGCTACATCGATATTTTATATTATTGTTGTTTCAATAATTGTCACTACACAATATTTTCATTATCGGATCAATAATTCATATTATTTGAATAATATTATTAGATAACATTATTGGAAATGTCTAGAAAGTTACATCTAAGGAGAGGTTTGGTCACCTAATTTATTTAGTAAGGAGAAATCCTTATTGGAAAGCCCTCTCTTTCGTGGGAGCCGCTTCGATTGTCGAGATTGTGATTACGTAATATTATTTATGAATAATTAATTATTGATTTATATGATAAGAAAAATATTTATTTTATATGGATATAGATGGAGAAAATTTTTAATGTGATAATTGTTGAAAAATTGTTGTTTTATCTTTTCGATAAATAATTCATTTAAATATATTATTATATTTTAATAATATAATAATGGTGATATTTTTACAATGAATGTGGGATATATGAGTATATGAGGAGGAGTATTTTTGTTACAATTAATGTTTAAAACATGTTAAACATGTCGGTGGACCCCATTTCTTGACTGAAATTGGTTTATAGCCCGTAAAATCTCCCGTTTGTGGATTTCGGTCAACTTCTGCTTGGAATTTGAAAAAACTTAAACTTACAAAGTTGTAGAGAATGGAATTTCCTATGAAAAGGACATGTGGTTCGAATTTTTTTGATAAAATGGCTATTTATTATGAATTATTTAAGTTCCGAAGTTTTAGAATAATTAATTTTTGAAGTTTAAAATATTTTAATTAAGAAAAATGTTTTTAATGTTTTGGTACATGGTGGCTGATGTTTTGGGCCAAATAAGTGGGCGTAGGAAATTTGAGAAAATTATATTATTAATTTATTAAATTTTCTACTTTGGTGTTCTAAGCATTTTCCTATAAATAGGGTGCTTAGGTTAGAATTGAAAATCACACCAAGAAACTGAAGTTTTCTCTCTCTTTCTCTTTCTATATTATCGAGCGTATTCTTGTGAGTATTTTGATACTTTGAGTGTTCTTTATACTGGTGCAAGTCCTCTTGACATTATATCCGATATTCGATCGAAGAAATCTTGTCTTTCCAAGGTAAGAGATATTATTATTTTTTTAAAAAAATGATATTATTTCTTCTAATATCATTATGCCAAAATATTGGTAAGATTTTTCTTGTGAAATTCTTGTCTTTTAGTGTCGGGGTTACTATTCACGTATACGACACTATTCACGTATACGATACTATTCACGAATACGGCACTATTCACAGAAAAATTAAATTTTTGTATTTTATCCAAAATATCAATTATGGATACTAGCTTTGATTGTATCTATGTTTTAATCATTCTTGAATTTTAATTCACTATGATTATTTATGAAGTATTTTTGAACTCTAATTGTTTAAAGTACGAATCCTTAATAATCACTGGATTCGTTTTCTTTAAAATATTTTTCATCATCCCCAGTCCTAAATGATGATATTACTGAATATCTTTGGCCTGTAGTGCAAAGATGGTTGATTTTCTTATGAATATCTTTGGCCCGTAGTGCAAAGATATGCAGTGTTGAGATGAACATGAACAAGTGATGAATATCTTTGGCTTTCAGAGTGCAAAGATTAATATTTGATTCAAGATGAATATTGATTGATGTTACAGGGATAAAATAATGATGATGGACTTTTAAATTCATAGATTATAGTAGATTTCATTCTCTACGTAACTCATCTATGAATTATTATTTTTGCTGCGAATATTGATATGAAACTTGTTGTCTATTGTATTTTATCAGATTTTTTCCTGTTGAAGATTAACGATAATTTGTTCTATATTATCTTAGTCATAATATTCTTTACTAGTCTAGTTGAGCTCACGCTTTTTCTTTTTGTTCCATTTTTCTTCTGAGGAGGCGAGAATGTAACGAGTTCTAGTCGGGGTGTGGAAGGATGGATCTAGAAAGTTGTCTTAGTAGTCCTCACCATTTTTGTAAAATAATGTACCAATAATTATAATGAGGACTTATTTGGGTGTGAATATTGTCTAGATGGCAATATTTTTATTTAAACTCACAGTTTATATGTTGTATTAATAAAGTTGTAGTTATTTTTGTACCATGTTATTGACGACTCAAAATAGGTGATGTATACCTATTTTGGGGGCATCACAAATCGGGTAATTAATCAGATAAATGAGCAATTAATTGCTACTAATTCACATGCTTATATAAGTATTTGTTCACATGTGTGTACTATTGAATCACATTTTTGTACTATTAGGGGAGTTGGTGCAAGATTGATAATACTTGCATGACTAAGTTAAAAATGGAGGTATAGATGGAGGTATTATACTGTAATTCGTATTTTCACATGATTATAACTATTGAATCACATGATTGAACTATTGATTCACATTATTTACTATTAGGGGAGGTGGTGCAAGTTTGATAATACTTGTAGGACTAAATTAAAAATGAAAGAAAATTTAGAGGTATTGTACTGTAATTTTTTGAGCCCCAAAACGGGCAATTATCGAAACTATATTTTTCTATAAATAGAAGCTCATTCTTCCTTCATTTCTCACCAATTCACTAAAGCTATAGAGCAATTATTATAGAGAGAAATTATAGAGAGAAAGAAGAAGAGAAGTCTGCTACCTATCTATTCCAGTATCCAGCTTTATTCTAAGGTAAGGGGTATTATTTCTTCCGTATTCATGAAGAGAGCTATTTTTATTCCATTCCTTATTATTATATTGGAATAACCTGTCTATGTGAAATACTGCATACATGGTGAAATTCTTCTATTATTCCATTCTTTATTATTACATTGGAATAACACATGCATCTTGATCTGTATCGAATGTACGGTGAATTACATTGTTATTCCATTCTTTATTATTACATTTGGAATATCCACATGCATGCGATTTCACGCATAACTTTGGTTCCATTCTTTATTATTACATTTGGAATATCATATGCATGCGGTTTCGCGTGACTTGGTTCCATTCTTTATTATTACATTGAGAATAACATGCATGCGGTCTATCGCATGCATGGTGAATTCTTACATTATTCCATTCTTTTTTATTACATTGGAATAACTTTTGTCTATGTGGATTCTGCATGCATGGTGAATGATCCTTTGTATTCATATGAATAGTATTTTCATTCAAAAGGGTTTTACTTGAGGCGATTTTGTAATGTTTTTTTATGACCCTCAAAAATTCTAAAAAAATTTGAAATGATAATTTGATGAGTTTTCCATATTGTGTCCAAAGATGGAGATTTTTGGATGTATAGATTAAGAGTTATGGATTTTAGGGGAAAAGATTATTTTAAAAGTAAACCCTTATAACTCCTTGTGGTTAACTCCAAAATTAGTGAAATTTTTATTGGGAGTACATATATATAACAGGAGTATACCTTGTAAATTTTGAAATTTTTGGACAAAAGTACAATTTATGATAAATGTCTAAATATTCGGAAGTTTTGGCCATATGAAAAATAGTAAATGAATTTTAAAAATTCCAAGAAAAATATATGTTCAATATGGGACTATATTCTGCTAAATCCCAGAAAAGAAATATTTTTGGGACTGATTTAGTATTTTTCATGAAAATAAACTAGTTATGAGTAAATGAATTAAATATGTTATGTGAACTAACAAAATTGAAAAATAAGATTTTATGGCATGGGAATCCTATATAGGGTATATGCAGATTTTTGATGAGGGATTTGATTATTGGTGATGAAATCTTATGAGTATGACATTTTTGAATGATTAAAATGCATTATTTGGTAAAGTGTAAACAATTGAAATAAATTATTTATAAATTTAAGAAGTGATTAAAATATTATTATAATATTAATAATATTAGATTATGAGTTTATTATGTGATTGATAATATTTGGATAAATTTAAAGTCTTTAATATTTATCCTTGATTTCGTTTGATTATTGCTTATATCATTGTCATCATCCTCATGCTTATATTGTGATGAAATTCATCTTTGGCTTACGTGCATAGATGGACTTGGTATGATTATGACCAAGGATTATTCGGTATAATCATGACCGTAATGTAATGAATGATGTGGTAAAAGTCCTCATTGGCCGGTAGTGCATTGATGGACAGTTTTTGGTATGATTATGACCAGGGATTATTCGGTATAGTCATGACCATTGATGATTTATTGAATATCCTTAGCCCGTAGTGCAGGGATGATTCGATGATGTGGTTTATTTATTAAGCTGAGTCTCAGCGATAAAATAAAAAAGAAAAAAAAATTGATGAAAACATTTTAAATCATAGAAGATACTAGATATCATGCTCTACTTGACTCTTCTAATGGATTGCTTATTCCGCTGTAGTTAAACTTGATTTCTATTATATTTTATCAATTTAACATTGTTGAAGACTAATGATAATTTATTCTGCATTATCTTAGTCATAATATTTCTTACTGGGCTAGTTGAGCTCACCCTTTCTTTCAATGTTCTCTTCAGGAAATGAGAATGTAGCCGGAACTAGTCGGGGAACGGAGTGACGGTCCAGATGATAGCATTAGTAGTCCTCACTATTCTGTTAAATAGTGTGACTGTGACGCCCCCAAAATAGGTCCAATTCTTCCAACCTATTCTGAGTCGCAAAATACATGGTACAGAAAATAACAACAACTTTATTACTACAATTGTCATGCAAAATACAACAACACATATATTGTGATTTTTAATACCAACTGTGACTCATATCCCAACTATGGACATCACCTCACATTGATACATTACATAAAGGTACAGTCAATAACTGTTTTAGAAATTAAAATCTTTGGGAAGTGCTCAAGGAAACCTTCGTACATGGGAGGCCATGCGTCTAGGTTATGATAGATATCATATGTCAACAGAATTATCCTTGGTTGACCCAATAGACCCCAAAGAAAACCGAGAAGATTACTATCACGTTCTTTCCAATGGCGAGTCTTCTCTTGACATATAACTATCTCCACTGTCTCCAGTTGAAAATTATATTTCAAATAAACTCCAAGATCATATAGGTAGTGCTCGTAGATATACTCAGCAAGTGGATGTACATAACCCTGTCTTATGATAACACGAGGTTGTATGTCATTAGACATCTTGTATGATAGTGGAAAAACACCCTTCCAAAGTTGGGTTCACCTCACCCTATTCGGTTCACCAAAATTAAATATCAAATAGCGTATACAAATCGACACACTTATCTAAAGTTCTCAATAAAATTATTTTCATACTATTTAGGGAGAACCTCAATGACTATAGACCAGCATTTCTATTCCTGTTATCCCCGCCCATTTCCCGTGAACACTCTTATTACACGAAAGGAATTGTGAAGCAAAAAGGGTGAGCACAACTAGCTCGATAAAGAATATTATGACTAAAGATAATTAAATTATCAATAGCCTTCATCAGTAATAAATCAGAGATTTAGAACATATGGTAGATGATAAAACTTTTCAACCATAGTTGCAGCGGAACGAGCAATCCATTAAAAGAGTCAAATAGACCATAAAGTCCATTATCTTCTCCATGTTAAAAGTCCACCAACAATGTTTTATCCTTGTAACATCAATCAATAGTTCCTGTCCACATTCATGTGAATAACTCATAATCATAATTCTGGTTCTAAATTCCTCTTCTCATCCAGGACGAAGATAATTTACATCACCTGTCTTTACCTGAAACATCAAAGATCCTGGTTACACCAAATCACAGTTCATGCTCATAATCATACTAATAAATTCATCTTTGCACTACGGGCCAAAGATATTCATCAACAAGTCATCTTTGCACTACAGGCCAAAGATATTCAAAAACAGGTCATCTTTGCACTACGGGCCAAAGATATTCATATCTCAAAGAAATAGATAATCATTTCAGAATTTATATAAACCATAATTATAATCATGTTGATCAATTTACCTTTGCACTTAAGCTAAAAATATTCAATTGTAAATTCAATGGTCATGATCATACCAGTCAACGATTCAACTTTGCACTACTAGCCAAAGAGAACCCATAGTCACGATCATACCAATAATCTACCCATCTTTACACTCAAGTCAAAGAGAAATTTCTTCACCAGGATTACAAAAATGTTATATATGATAATAAAAATAATATGATCAACAACCGCATTTAATTTCAAGAGTAAGATTCATAAATCAACGATAATTTGGTCAGAAAAAGAAACCAATTTTGTCGTAAATAGTACCCCATGAGTAGTAACTCAGGAATAGTAACTCATGAATAGTAATTCATGAATAGTAACCCTGACATAAAAAAGGTAAAAATTCCACAATAAAATCTATACCAATATTTCGGTATAATGATATTGAAAGAATAATATTTCTTAAACTTATAAACAATTTATTTTAATTGTTTACACTTTACTAATTAATGCATTTAATCATCCTAAAATGCCAAACTCATAAGATTTCATCACCAATAACCAAAACCCTCATCAAAAATCTGCATATACCTCATATAAGATTCTTAAGCTATAAAATCCTATTTTCCAATTTTGTTACTTCACATAACATATTTAATTCATTTACTCATAACTAGAACATTTTCATGAAAAATAACAAATCAGTGCCAACAAATTTTCTTTTCTGGGATTTAGCAGAATATAGTCCCATATTGAACATATATTTTTCTCAGAATTTTTAAAATTCATTTACTATTTTTCATATGGCCAAAATTGCCGAATATTTAGTCATTTATCATAAATTATACGTTTGTCCAAAAATTCCGAAATTTACAGGGTATACTGCTATTATATACATGTACCCCCAATAAGAATTTCACCAATTTTAGAGTTAACCACAAGGAGTTATAAGGGTTTACTTTTAAAATAGTCTTTTCTCATAAAATTCATAACTCTTAATCTATCCATCCAAAAATTGCCATTTTTGGACACAATCAAGAAAACTCATCAAATTATCATTTCAATTTTTTCCAGAATTTTTTGAAGGTCCAGAAAAAGTTCGAAACTGAAAAACATAATAACCCTTAAAATCCCTTACCTCGAAAGAGCAGTATTTCTGACCGGAATGTAAAGCCGAAAGAACCTTGCACTGAATAGTAACTCTCAAAGTATCTAAATACTCACAAAATATGCTTGATAATATAGAGAGAGAAAGAGAGAAACCTTATGTTTCTGGTGTGATTTTCAATTCTAACTTAGCCCTCTATTTATAGGAAAATATTAGCACGCCGAAGCAGACTTGATCTGCTACCTGATGACTTTACCTGCTACTATTGTCATCCACCACATTTGAATTAGAATTTCAGTACATTTCTTCACTAACCATAGGTGGGGTCAACGCATTCCAGAATTTTCCACCAAAATGATAAATTCTGAAACTTTAACAATTTCTGAACCAGTCACCTCTTAAAATTCATAACAATTTATACGTTCATTTTTAACGGTTCAAAATTTGTGGACATATACTCAACTTATATATGTACAAAATATCCAAAAATCACAACGATCCAACGGTCGGAATAAAAATTATAACTCACGCAATATATCACAAGAACACTAATTTGATTTTTAATACCTCCTTTCCGACAAAAATACTGATAAAACACCTCAACATTAATTTCTTCATTTATAACCACATAAATAAATCCATCATTTATATCCACATCAAATAAATATCTCCTTATCATATAAATCAATAATTAATTATTTGCAAATAATATTACAAAATCATTAATTATGATGACAACCAGCGGTTCTAGAAAGAGAGGGCTTTCAATAAAGGATTTCTCCTTCTTGGTAGCGCGCAATTAGGTCACCAAACCTTTCCTTGATGAGAACTTTCTAGACATTGCCAATCTTGCTATCTAATAATATTATTCAAATAATATGAATTATTGATGCGATAATGGGAAATCTTGTGCGGTGACAATTATTGAAACAATAATAATATAAAATATCAACAATGACAATTATTTAATCAATAAAATAAAATATTGAGCGATAATTACTATAACAATTATTGAGTAGTGCCTTCTTACGTAAGAATCAATAATTCAAAAAATCTTGTGCAATCTGTAGTGTACTCTTGTGCAACCACGCATATTACGTATTTTAAACCAGGGTATTCCAGCAGTGTTAGCGGTAACTCACCGCAGATTATTTATAAAAACTCAAACTTGTCATTTTCTTCATCCGATAATTATTCTGTTATGGGGCCCATAAATGACTGCACCGTCATACGAATATTCCCCGACAACAAGAATATTCCACGACCAAATAAATATTCCCCGACAGAAATGAATATTTTATAACCACTTGCGTATTTTGAAAATTTTACATATATCACCCGTAACTTTAAACTTTTATCAATTTAACCATTTACTGAATAATAATTATAAAAAAAATTGAATACTTTTATTTCATAAAATTCGAGGTCTTACAGTGACAATAAATGTAATGAGGACTCCATTGAGTGTGGATATTATCTAGATGACAATATTCTTATTAAAACTCTTAGATTATGTTTTGTCGTATTTTACACAACTGTTGTATAATTAAGTTGTATTTGAATTTTGTACCATGTATTTGGCGACTCAAGATGGGTGATGTATACCTGTTTTGGGGGCGTCACAGTTGGTATCAAAACTTAGGGATATGATCCCTGGCTGAGATGTGAGACAAGAACTAGGAGGGGAGAGACGAAGAATTCCTTCGCTAGTATGACCTACCTAAGTTTATTTGGTATTTAATTGGTTGGTCAGAGTATAGGGATAATATTTGATATGTTAATTAACCCTTGTTTTGTGACAGTGTTTGAAAATGGCATCTAAAAATGTTGAGATCAGCAATGAAGCACATGAGACCATTGAGACACCAACGATCAATACCCAGGATAATGTGCAATAGGAAGACAATAATCCTCAGGTAAATAACAACACCGATAAGATGATGAACGATGGGATGTTCAGAGGCTTTATGCAATTCATGAAACACTAGGTAAGAGAGACTCCTATTCAAAATATAGGTGGAAATAATGGCAACCCACGGTCGGTCACCGCTAAGTAGTTCAAGGAGCTGGGACCACCGGAGTTTTTGAGAAAACCAGAACCACTTAAAGGCGGAGCGTGGTTAAAGCGAGATCACCAAGATATTTGATGTCTTGGGATGCTCGAGGAGCAAAAAGTTTCCTTCGCCACCTTTATATTGCGTGAAAGGCGGATTCTTGGTGCGAATCTGTAAAATGTACTTGACTGGCCGCACTCAAGATGTCTTGGGAGAAGTTCAAGAGCATTCAACGACAAGTACTTTCCCGAAAGTATTCGTCACATGAAGGAGGTGGAGTTTATCAAGTTGGAGAAAAACCATATGACCGTGTCGCAATACGTGGCTAAATTTGCGGAGTTATCCCAGTTTGCATCCCATTTGGTCGATAATGAGGAGCGAATGACGCGAATGTTTCTAAGAGGTTTGAAACCCGATATATGTCAATACCTAATTTCTCAGAAATTGTGTTTGTATTCAGATGTAGTGAATATGGCTTAGTTATTGGAGCACGATAATGAACCAGCCCAACCAAAAGGCAATGATAATAATCGTCTGCAGGGCAGCGGCCATCGAACAATGATAACCATCGTGGGGGAAATTATCATGCCAAGAATGGTAACCACTTCGGTGGTAATCATGGCCAAGATAATAAGAGTGGAAATTTCAAGAAGAGGAGATTCAACAATGATGGAAAGATGTTAACACCAACACCTGTTGTTAAGGAAGGAGAACAACCGCCGGTCGAATGTTACAAATGCGGAGGGGAGGGACATATCAGTCCAAACTGCATGATGAAGTCCAAAGCATGTTACAATTGTGGAAAAGAAGGTCACCAAGCCCGATTTTGTCGTGCACCAAAGTCAAGTCTAGCTGGGACGGTGGAACCAAAGGCGGATACGGACAAAACAAAGTCGGTGGTTTTTGGAAGAGCGTTTTTCGTGACTTCTCAAAAAGCGAGTAACCCGAACGAAGTTAGCACGGGTTAGTTAATTATAAATTTTTGCGAAGTCTATACCTTATTAGATACCGGTTCTACCCATTCTTTTATCTCTCTTGCTTGCGCTCAACGTTTAAATTTGACCCCAAAGAAGTTAGACTTTGACTTATTGGTTGAATCTTCGTTAGTAGACACCTTCATTTCATGTGCTATCCAAGTCTTGGATGAGAGTCATGATAAGTGGGTTTTACACCTACTTATTGGATATCAATTTACGCGAATTATGCCCAACTCAAGTACATTCTAGTATGTTTTAGTTGCATTTCATATTATTTGCATTGCATATATTTAGAACTCCTTTGGCGGAACAATTGCAGGAAATGGCATAGTTTGGTGGTGCTAGATGGCATGAGGCTGATGTAGATGGCATGAGGTTGACGAATGCATGATAATGAAGGTATAATGGAGCAAGGAGACCAAGCAAGGAAAATAATGAACAAGTGGTAGTAGCAGCAGCATGACAGAACCAGAACTAGAGTACAAACTACGGAGGAGCCAGCGGCGAGATAAGCTTGGGGGGCGCGCGCATGACAGAGCTCGGTGGACAACATGACTTCTTTGCAAGTCGGCGCGCGCCAAGGATTCTCTCTTGGAAGGCGGTAGCGGCCTTGATGCGATAGTTAAGCTGGCGATTTGTTTTATTTTAATTTTTAATTAAAAGGGTTGTAAGTTGTTTTAAAACGATATCTGAGGAGTTAAACATTGATATTGGTTTACAATCTGCAATTGAGTTTGATCGTTCTATCCTTCATCTTTCAATTGTTTGCTTGTTAATCATGTTTAGCTTTGATCCCATAATGGCTTTTGGTTCAGTCATGAACTAAACTCCATTATGGGATTCTAACGGA
Organism: Panax ginseng; assembly: GCA_020205605.1. Taxonomy (NCBI): domain Eukaryota; kingdom Viridiplantae; phylum Streptophyta; class Magnoliopsida; order Apiales; family Araliaceae; genus Panax; species Panax ginseng. The sequence continues at coordinate 133,670,446 of CM035128.1, forward strand.
TTTTAATATGTAGTTTAGTTGCATGCTTGATTGTTGGGGCTATTTTACATATCATATGGGATTTCTATCATGATTGTTTTGCATGCATGAATGCTTGATCACCATTCATTTCAGTACTTGCATGGAATTGACAATGAACATGCGAGTATGGATTGTAGTCATGATAGCATACATATATGGGGCTGTTTTATATGGCTTGTGTATTTCGTGAATGAGATAGACATATACTTATTCACCGTATGAGTTAAAATAAGGGCTTGTGCTTAAATGCAGTATGATTACAATTTCACATAGACATATAGTGATTTTGGATATATTGATGATTACATGGAGTCTATCATTTGTGGATGTTGTTTAAGTAGGTCATAGTGCATTGAAAAATGGCTATGACTCTATTAGTGCTCTTGGCTACTTTTCTGTGATATGTGAACAATTCTTGCATGATGGTGGTAATTGGATGAAATATTAAATGAAGTTAGGATCCCATTATTTCCAGACTTGGTTTATTTCATTGTTATTTCTGTTTTAGTTGTTATATGAAATTAGAGTATTTCACCAATTATAGTCATTAGTTTAAGAATATAAGTATAGTGATTTAATTGATGAATAGTAGTTTAAATCTGACAACTTTCTATGTGGGATTGATACTCTACTTACTCTGTATTACTTGTTGACACATGTATGCTTGCATGAGTTAGAGCTCTTTTTGTTAGAACTGAAAAAGAGGCAACATGATTTTGGCTTCTTTAGGAAAGGCGTTAATTTAAATAATTATCATCAGTTTCAAGCTATATTATATGACTTAGACAATTCTGATCGTTTCTCATTTCTATTTTTGTTTTGTTTTTGGTTTCAGGTACTTGTAGATTTTTATGCACACGCGATCATCCAACTCAGAATTAACACCAGCACAGGATAACATTAACGAAAGGGGTTGGAAAGCAAGTGTACAGAGAAATATGCAAGCTCAATTAGAGAGTACTACAGTTAGTATGGCAGGATAACAGAGAATTGAGCAAAGAGAAGAGCACCGGGCTCTACGAGATTATTCCATGCCTAATATTAACGGACTATAGTCTAGCATCGTCAGACCGGCGATAGCAGCAAATACTTTCAAGATTAAACCGGGCACTATTTAGATGGTGCAGAACTCGGTTCAGTTTGGGGGTGCTGCCACAGATGATCCGAATGAACACCTGTTGAGTTTCATCGAGATTTATGATACATTCCTATATAACGGTGTGACGGAGGATGCTATTAGACTGAGATTGTTCCCATTCTCATTGAGGGATAAGGCGAGGAGTTGGCTTCATTCTTTGCCGTCAGGGTCAATCACTACATGGGAGGACTTAGCACAGATATTCCTAGCCAAGTTCTTTCCAATGGCTAAGACTGCGAAGATGTGGACAACTATATGTCAGTTTGAGCAGCAACAGGGAGAGTCCTTATATGAAGCATGGGAGAGATACAAAGAGATTCTAAGGAAGTGTTCGCATCACGATATGCCGGATTGGATGATAATAAACACCTTTTATAATGGATTGGGATGGCAATCGAGACCTATTATAGATGCAGCTGCTGAAGGGGCATTATGGGCAAAAAGCTATGATGAGGCCTATACCCTTATTGAGACTATGGCAGCTAATAATTTTCAGAATCCTACATCTCGGATGCCACAACCCAAGGTTGCAGGTGTGTTGGAGGTAGATGCTATTACGCAGTTGTTAGCACAGATGGCAGCTATGGTAAAGAAGATAGATACTTTGACAGAAAGTAGGACAAAAATAGTTGCCTTTGTTTGTGAGATTTGTGCGGGGTCACACTCCACAGATCAATGTGCCATCAGCTCGGAGTCGGTACAGTATGTGAGTAATTATAGAAAAGACCAAGGTCAGTTTTAGAACACATACCACCCCAACAACAGAAACCATCCAAACTTTAGTTGGTCAAATAACCAAGGAAATCGGTGAGAATCGGTTCAATGAATCAGCAGTTTGATTACAGTTATCTCAGCCACAATTTTCATCAAAACCACCGTTTCCACCGGGATTTCCTCAACAACAACATCACACTCCAACTGCACCACAGCCAGAAAAGAAATCAGAAATGGAGGAGATGATGTTGAAATACATGGCAAACACGGAAGTTATGATCAAAAGCCAAGCAGTGGCTATCAAGATTTTTGAGACTCAAATGGGGCAAATGGAGAGCATGCTTAACAACAGGCCCCAGGGTTCATTGCCAAGTAACATTGAGACAAATCCAAGAAGATACGGGAAGGAACAATGTCAAGCAATTACATTGAGATCTGGGAAAGATCTGGCAGGTACTGCAAGTCGCACGCCCATGCCCAATTGTACTAAGGAAGCCGCGCGGCCGCGCGAGACAGAGCAGGTCATTGTTGAGGAAGAAAATCTAGAAAATTCTGAGGTTCCGCAGGAAGAGAAAGATAAAGCAGGTTCAGAGGAGAAGCTCAAGAGTTCAGTACCACCAATTCAACCTCAAGTACTGTATCCGCAGAGATTGAATAAGTAGAGGGAAGATAAACAGTTTAGCAAGTTCTTGGAGGTATTCAAAAAGCTGCAAATCAATATACCTTTCACCGAGGCATTGGAACAAATGCCGAGCTATACAAAGTTTATGAAGGGTATATTGTCAAGGAAGAGAAGGCTAGATGAGTTTAAAACAGTAGCCTTGACAGAGGAATGCAGTGCAGTGCTTCAACAGAAATTACCTCCAAAGCTGAAGGATCCTGGAAGCTTCACAATTCCGTGCACAATCGGGAAGATGAGCTTTAGTAAGTGTTTATGTGATCTTGGGGTAAGTATAAATTTGATGCCCTTGTCAGTATTCAATCAGTTGGGATTGCCGGCTCCAAGGCCGACAAACATATCATTAGAGCTAGCTGACAGATCCATCACGTATCCACGGGGAATTGTTGAAGATGTATTGGTAAAGGTGGACAAGTTTATCTTTATGGCTGACTTTATCATTTTAGACTACGAGGAAGACAAAATCATACCAATCATACTAGGGAGACCATTCTTAGCCACAGGTAGAGCTTCAATAGACGTGCAAAAAGGGGAACTCACAATGCTTGTTCATGATCAAGAGGTCACCTTCAACGTCTTTAAAGCCATGAAGTTCCCAATAGATGAAGAAGAGTGTTTTTGAATTGAGTTGGTGGGTCGAGGCCTAAATGATGAGGTATAGAAACGGGGGAATTATGGACCGTTGAGGTGTGTAATGGGTGAAAATTCAGAGTTGAAGGTAGAGCCATTGACGAAAGCTGAAGTCATTATATTTCGGGGTGAGGTGGACAAGCAGGAAGTCACCTCAATTCTTCCTTCGACGTGATATTCAGAGATAGTCAAGCTAATTGACTATAACTTAGCGCTTGATGGGAGGCAACCCATTGTTTCCAGCTCTACTTAGTAGTTTATTTAGTTCAAGTTATTTGGTTTAGCTTATTTTCATTACTTGTTAGGATAGTGTGAGTATCTTTATATGCTTATTCATCGTAGTCAAATCGCAAAGAGTATGTGTGACGCCCCCAAAATAGGTATACAACACCCATTCTGAGTCGCCAAATACATGGTACAGAAAGCAAACTACAACTTCAATAATATAATTGTCGTGCAAAATACGACAACACATACTATGAGTTTAAATACAAATATTGTCTTCAAGACAATATCCTCACCCAAATAAGTCCTCATTACAATTATTCATACACTATTTTACAGAAATAGTGAGGACTGCTAAAACATCTTTCTAGAACCATCACTCCATTACAGGCTAGACTCGATCCCGTATGTTCTCACCTCACGAGAAGAAAAATGGAACAAAAAGGAAAAGGGTGAGCTCAACTAGCCTAGTAAAGAAAATTATGACTAAGATAATATACAAAAAATTATCATTAATCTTCAGCAAGGAAAAAATCTGATAGAATATAATAGACAACAAGTTTTATATCAACAAATGCAAATGGAAGCTTGAGCAATCCATTAGAAGAGTCACGTAGAGAATGAGTTCTACTATCTTCTAAGATTTAAAAGTCCATCATCAATATTTTATCCCTGTAACAACAATCAATATACATCTTTAACCAAATATTCATCTTTGCACTACAGGCCAAAGATATTCATTTGTATCACTAGTTGGTCATGTTCATCTCAACACCTGTTCATCTTTGCACTACGGGCCAAAGATATTCATCAGTTAATCATTCATCTTTGCACCACAGGCCAAAGATATTCAGTAATATCATCATTTAGGACTGAGGATGATGAAAAATATTTTAAAGAAAACGAATCCAGTGAGATAGAAGGACAAATATTAGGGATTCGTATAGCAGTTTATCCAAGATCAATAATACTTCATAATAACCAATTGTGAAGCAGAATTCAAAAATAATGATCAAAACATAGATACAATCAAAGATAGTAACTATAATGCACCTCTTGGACAAATTTTTTTTTATATATTTTTCTGTGAATAGTGCCGTATACGTGAATAGTAACCTCGACACAAAAAAGTTCTAAATTTGATTAAAAAGTTCACCAATATTTCGGCATAATGATATTGAAGAAAATAATATCATTTAAGAAGAAAATAACATCCCTTACCTCAAAATAACGGTACTTATGATCGGATTATCGGATATAAAGCCGAAGAAAACTTTTACCGAATAGCAACTCTGTATCAAAATACACTCAATAATCTAGAGAGAAAGAAAACTTGTTTCTGGTGTTATTTTCAATTCTAACTTAAGCGTCTATTTATAGGAAAATGCTAGAACGCCATAGGAGACTAAAATAATAAAATAATATTATTTATAACCAATTCTTCTACGCATGCAATATTAGACCAGCCATCTTTGAACCAAATTAGCAGCCCATGTGTATTCAACACCAACCCAATAGTGGGTCCCACCCATAATTTAATAAAAATTATTTTATTTTCCAAAACTTCAATAATTCATAGAAAATAGCCCGTTTATCAGAAAAATATGAATTTTATGTCCATTCTGCCTGAAATTGAATTCTATACAACTTTGTAGCTTTGAATTTTTCCAAATTCCAAACCGAAAATATCCAAAATCCACAAACGGATGATTTTTATTACCTCTATTCTGACAAAATACTGATAAAATACCTCAGCATTTATTCCTTCATTTATAACTAGATAAATAAATAAATCCATCATTTATATCCACATCAAATAAATATTTCCTTATCATATAAATTAATAATTAATTATTCACAAATAATATTACAGAATCACAATTATGACAACCAGGCCGTTCCCAGGAAAGATGGGGCTTTCCAATAAAGATTTTTTTCTTACTGGCGCGCAATTAGGTGACCAAACCTCTCCTTGACAGAACTTTCTAGCCATTGCCAATAATACTATCTAATAATATTATTCAAATAATATGAATTATTAATCTGATAATGGGAAATATTGTGCAATGACAATTATTGAAACAACAATAATATAAACTATCAACGCAGTAATTATTGAATCAATAAAATAAAATATTGAACAGTAACTAATGTAATAATTATTGAGTAGTGTCATCTTACGTATGAATCAATAATTCAATCAATGCATGCAATCTGGTATACTTCTTCATTGTGCGACCAGCGTATTCTTTGTATATTTTAAACACCGAGTAACCCAAGAGTGTTAACGGTAACAATTCTGCAGATTATTTATAAAACTCATACTTTGTCGTTTTCTTCATCAAGCGGTTATTACATTATAAGCCCCATGAATGGTTTTAGCGTCGTCGCATGCGAATATTCCCAAAGCAAAAAGAATATTCCACGACCAAAAGAATATTCCCAAACAAAAATGAATATTTTATAACCACTTGCTTATTTTGTAAAATTTGCACATTTCACCCATAACCAAAGCATTATATCAAATTAACACCTTATTAATTTAGAATAATGAATAGAAAATTCAATTTTATTTATAATAAGTTGGGGTCTTACAACCTCCCTCCTTATAAAATTTCTTCCTCAAAATTAACGTCACGTACTGGTGTTTTGAGCGGTGAGGTACCTTGCTTTCATTTTTGATTCCAACTCCCAGGTCATTTCTTTAATAGCATTGTTCCTCCACAAAACCTTAACTTGTGGTATAACCTTGGTGCGTAGGACATGCTCTTTCCTATCCAAGATCTTAATGGTATCTCCTCGCATACGTTAAATCTTGACTATCTCTCTTGGTTCTAACTTCAATAATGTGGTCGGGTCTTTCACATATTCTGAAGCATAGATATGTGAAAAACATTATGAACCCAGAGGCAGTTTGGAGGTAATCTTGAGTCTATAGGCCACATTTCCTATTCGGTCAAGAATCTCAAATGGACCAACAAACCTTGGATTGAGCTTTCCTCTCTTTCCAAATCTTGCAACTCCCTTCCATGGAGCAATACGTAATAATACATGATCCCCAATATTAAATTCCACGTCCTTTTGATGAAGATCAACATAACTCTTTTGTCGATCTTGTGAGGTTTGAATACGTTATCGAATTATTTGGATCTTTTCTGTAGTCATGCGTACTAATTCTGGTCCCAACAACGTTGCTTCTCCCACCTCATCCCAGCATACTAGAGAATGACACTTTCGTCCATACAACGCCTCGAACGGAGCCATGCCTATACTTGCTTGATAACTGTTATTGTAGGAGAATTCCACCAGTGGCTAGTACTTATCCAAACTTCCTTTGAAATCTAGGACACAGAGTCTTAATAGATCTTCAAGGGTTTGAATAGTCCTTTCAGATTGCCCGTCCTGGTTTGAGGATGGTATCTTTGGCCCAGATCAATAAATCCGTGCCCATAGCTTTCTGTAGGCTAACCCAAAATCTTGAAGTGAATCTTGGGTCACGATCCGAAACTATGGATACTGGCATGCCATGCAATCTCACAATCTCATTCACATAAATATGAGCAAGACGTTCAAGGGAATAAGTCTCACGTATCTGCAAGAAATGAGCAGACTTGGTTAATCTATCAACAATAACCCAAATCGCATCTATGCCTTGAGAAACTTTGGGAAGACCTATAACGAAATCCATGGTAATGTGTTCCCACTTCCATTTCAGAATCTCAAGTGGTTGCAATGGACCTTTTGGCACTTGATGCTCCGCCTTTACTCGCTGACAAGTTAAACACCTCGAGATAAACTCTGCGATCTCTCTCTTCATATTGTTCCACCAAAATGTATGTCAAATATCATGATACATTTTGGTACCCCAGGATGGATTGCAAAAAGGGTGTTGTGTGCCTCCATCATGATTCTATGCTTCAAGTCAGAATCGTTAGGAGCACAAAGTCTAGAGTTGACTCAAAGTATTCCTTCTTTATCGATTCTTGCTTCTGGAATAGCTCCTTCTTTCACTTTCTTCTTCATACGCATCAGCCCCAGGTCCGTAACTTGAGCAACTTTAACTTTATCGATTAAAGTCGGTTCTACTCGTATATTCACCATCATCACGTGGGTCCCTGTAGTCTTTAATTCTATCTCCATCTATTGCAAGTCATACAAAATGGGCCTTTGTGTTGACAATATCGCACTCATACTCGCATATGATCTTCTACTTAATGCGTCAGCTACTACGTTCGCTTTTCCAAGATGATATTGAATAGTGTGATCGTAAGCTTTCAACAGCTCAAGCCAACGTCGTTGCCACATGTTGAGTTCTTTTTGGGTGAAGAAATATTTGAGGCTTTTATGGTCCATATAAATATCCACTTTCTCCCCATATAAGTAGTGTCTCCAAATTTTCAACGCGAATACGACTGCTGCCAACTCCAAATCATGAGTAGGATAATTCCTCTCATATTCTTTGAGTTGTCGCGAGGCATATGCTATGACTTTCCTATGTTGCATGAGAACACATCCTAACCCTTTGCCTGAAGCATCGTTGTAGATAACAAATCCATCCGAACCAGATTGTATTGCCAGAACAGGTGCCGAAATGAGTCTCCTCTTGAGCTCTTGGAAACTCTTCTCGCATTCCTCGCTCCATATCTGAATTTTGTATCTTCAAAGTCGGTGAGTTAGCGGATTAGCGATTGAGAAAATCCTTCCACGAATCTCCGATAATAACCAATTTAAGCCCGAGAAAGTCTGCGTAGACTTGGCCACCAAACTTGGTTGCTCCCAACTTTGTATTGCTTCAATCTTCTCCGGGTCAACAGATACTCCATGTTTTGACACTACGTGCCCAAGGAATGCTACTTCCTCAAGCTAGAACTCGCATTTCTTCAGCTTGGCATAAAGCTTGTTTTCACGAATCCTTTCAAGTATTAGCTTCAAATGGTGCTCATGATCTTTACGGCTTTTGGAATAGATGAGGATGTCATCAATATAGACAACAATGAACTGATCCAAATATTCCTTGAATACACGGTTCATCATATCCATGAAAGCAGCAGGAGCATTAGTCAATCCAAAAGACATGACTAAGAATTCATAATGCCCGTACCGAGTTCTGAAGGCAGTCTTCGGAATATCCTCAGTTTTAATCTTCAGCTGATGATATCCAGAAAGAAGATCGATCTTTGAAAAGAATTATGCTCCTTATAACTGGTCAAACAGGTCATCAATGCGAGGTAGCGGATACCTATTCTTAATGGTGACATGGTTTAATTCTCGGTAGTCAATACAAAGTCGCATACTCCCGTCTTTCTTCTTTACGAATAAAACAGGAGCACCCCAAGGAGATGTACTAGGACGAATGAAACCGATGTCTAATAACTCCTGTAGTTGGACTTTTAACTCCTAAAGTTAAATAGGAGCCATTCGATATGGAGTTTTAGAAATGGGTTTTGTATCCTGTTCAAGATCAATAAAGAATTCAACATCACGTTCTAGGGGTAGACTAGGAAGTTCTTCAGGAAATACATCAGGAAATTCTCTAACAACAGAAATATTATCCAAATCTCACTTGTCTCTGTTCAAATCGATAACATGGGCTAAGAAAGCTTGGCATCCGTTTTTCAATAAACGAATAGCTTTGTGGCTTGATATGACAGTGACTGATTTTAGTGGTTTAGTTGTTTGAATTCGTATGACAGGTTGGTTAGGAATATGAAAGCTAACAACCTTACGAAAATAATCAATTTTAGCATGATGAGTGGTTAACCAATCAATTCCTAAAATCACATCAAAAGCAAGTATCTTTAAAGAGATAAGATCAACCGGTAATGTGATACGACTTGGATCAAGCAAGATTTATAAACTGTAGATGTAACGAAGGTTTCACCCAACGGAGTTTCAACAGATAAGTCAAAGTCCAATTTCTCTAGAGTCAAGTTTAAACGTTGAGCACAAGGCGGGAGAGATAAAAGAATGGGTAGAGCAGGGTATCTAGCAAGGTATAAACTTCGCAAGAGTTCAAGATTAGCTTACCTGTGATCACCTCATTTGGGTTCCTCACATTTTGGCCAGTCACGACAAACGCTCTTCCAGGAACTGCTGATTTCGACTTATCCGGGACAGCCTTTGGAGTCACCATCCCCGCTGAACTTGGTTTTGCTATAGTACAATCTCGAGAGATATGTCCTTCCTTTCCACAATTATAGCATACCTTGGATTGTTGTGGACAGTTTGGGCTGATATGTCCCTCTTTTTCGCATTTGTAACATCTAACTGGCGGTCGATCTCCTCCCCTTGAATTTGTTGTTGGTGCTGGTGCTGCTGCTGATGTCTTCCCGTCATTGTTGAATCTCCTTTTTTAGAAATTTCCACTTGACTCACCTCTCCTATTATCATGGCCACGATTACCACCCGAGTGGTTACCGCCTTTGTCCGTATTTTTCCCTCCCTGTTGGTTATCATCGCTCTGATGATTGTTGTCACCGGTATGACCCTGGTTGTGGTCCCTCAGTTGAGTATACTCACGATCTCGCTCTAATAATTGAGCCCTGTTGACAACATCTGAATACAGAGAAATTTTTTGAGAGATAAGGTATTGACGAATCTCAGGTTTTAGACCTCTTAGAAACATCCGCGTCATACGTTCCTCATTTTCTACCAAATGAGGTGCAAACCTGGATAACTCCGCGAACTTCGCCTCGTCTTTCGAGACACAAATCATGTTGTTACATTCGATCTAATAAACTCTACCTCCTTCATATGATGAATACTTTCAGGAAAGTACTTGTCATTGAAAAGTTTCTAAAATCTTTCCCAAGACATGTTGAGTGCAGCTGGCTGGGTACGCTTCATAGATTCCCACTAGTAAATCGCTTCACCACGGAACATAAAGGTGGCGAATGGAACCTTCTGTTCCTCCGTGCATCCCAAGACATCAAATATCTTGGTGATTTTCTTGACCCATGTTTCAGCCTTAATCGGATCGGGCTTTCCCCAGAAATCTGGTGGTCCCAACTCCTTGAACTTCTTAGCTGTGATAGACCGCGCGTTGCCATCAATTCCACCTGTATTTTGTACACGAGTCTCCATCGTCTGATTTTGCATGAACTGCAAAAAGCTCCTAAACATTCCATCATTCATTGTTTGCTTGGTAGTGTTGTTTATAGGAGGAATATTGCCTTCTGTTGCACGTTCTCTGGTTTGTGACTAAAGGTTGTTCCACAGGTCTCATACACTCCATTGTTAATGTTCTCGTGACCATTCTTAAACATCGCCATAAAACAAGGGTTAATTAAACAAATTAACATATCACATAATATCCCTATATTATATGAGACCAACAAATAAGCTTAGATAGGACACACTAACGAAGGATTTACTCATCTCTCCCTCTAGTCTTATTCCCGATCTCTTGGAGACCATATCCCTAAGCTTTGATACCAACTGTGATGCCCCCAAAATAGGTATACAACACCCATTCTGAGTCGCCAAATACATGGTACAGAAAGAAAACTACAACTTCAATAATACAATTGTCGTGCAAAATACGACAACACATACTATGAGTTTAAATACAAATATTATCTTCTAGACAATATCCACACCCAAATAAGTCCTCATTACAATTATTCATACACTATTTTATAGAAATAGTGAGGACTGCTAAAACATCTTTCTAGAACCATCACTCCATACCCTGACTCGATCCCGCTATGTTCTCAACTTCTAAGAAGAAAAATGGAACAAAAAGGAAAAGGGTGAGCTCAACTAGCCCAGTAAAGAATATTATGACTAAGATAATATACAACAAATTATCATTAGTCTTCAACAAGGGAAAAATCTGATAGAATATAATAGACAACAAGTTTTATATCAATAAATGCAGCGGAAACAGCAATCCATTAGAAGAGTCGCGTAGAGAATGAGTTTTACTATCTTCTAAGATTTAAAATTCCATCATCAATATTTTATCCCTGTAACAACAATCAATATACATCATTCACCAAATATTCAACTTTGCACTACAGGCCAAAGATATTCATCAGTTAATCATTCATCTTTGCACTACAGGCCAAAGATATTCAGTAATATCATCATTTAAGACTGAGGATGATGAAAAATATTTTAAAGAAAACGAATCCAGTGAGACAGAAGGACAAATATTAGGGATTCGTATAACAGTTTATCCAAGATCAATAATACTTCATAATAACCAATTGTGAAGCATAATTCAAAAATGAAGATCAAAACATGGATACAATCAAAGATAGTAACCATAATGGACATCTTGGACAAAAAGGAAAATTTTTATTTTTTGGTGAATAGTACCGTATACGTGAATAGTGCCGTATACGTGAATAGTAACCTCGACACAAAAAGTTCTAAATTTGATTAAAAAGTTCACCAATAATTCGGCATAATGATATTGAAGAAAATAATATCATTTAAGAAGAAAATAACATCCCTTACCTCAAAATAACGGTACTTCTGATCGGAATATCAGATATAAAGCCGAAGGAAACTTCTACCGAACAACAACTCTCAAAGTATTAAAATACTCACAAAAATACACTCGATAATCTAAAGAGAAAGAAAACTTGTTTCTGGTGTGATTTTCAATTCTAACCTAAGCATCTATTTATAGGAAAATGCTAGAACGCCATAAGAGACTAAAATAATAAAATAATATTATTTATAACCAATTCTTCTACGCATTCAATATTAGACCAGCCATCTTTGAACCAAATTAGTAGCCCACGTGTATTCAACACCAACCCAAAAGTGGGTCCCACCCATAATTTTATAAAAAAATATTTTATTTTCTAAAACTTCAATAATTCATAGAAAATAGCCCGTTTATCAGAAAAATACGACTTTTATATCCATTCTGCCTGAAATCGAATTCTCTACAACTTTGTAGCTTTGAGTTTTTCCAAATTTCAAACCGAAAATATCCAAAATCCACAAACGGATGATTTTTAATACCTCTATTCTGACAAAATACTGATAAAACACCTCAGCATTTATTCCTTCATTTATAACTACATAAATAAATAAATCCATCATTTATATCCACATCAAACAAATATTTCCTTATCATATAAATCAATAATTAATTATTCACAAATAATATTACAGAATCACAATTATGACAACTAGGCCGTTCCCAGGAAAGAGGGGGCTTTCAAATAAGAATTTTTCCTTACTGACGCGCAATTAGGTGACCAAACCTCTCCTTGACAGAAATTTCTAGACATTGCCAATAATGCTATCTAATAATATTATTCAAATAATATGAATTATTAATCTGATAATGGGAAATATTGTGTAGTGACAATTATTGAAACAACAATAATATAAACTATCAACGCAGCAATTATTGAATCAATAAAATAAAATATTAAATAGTAACTACTGTAATAATTATTGAGTAGTGCCTTCACTTACATTTGAATCAATAATTCAACAATCTTTATGGTAATAAGTGTACTCTTTGTGCAACCACGCGCGTAGACATCGTATTTTAACCACCGAGTAACCCAATATAGTGTTAACGGTAACAATTACGCCGTTATTTATAAAAACTCATACTTTGTCGTTTTCTTCATCCGACAGTTATTCTGTTATAAGCCCCATGAATGGTTGCGCCGTTGTACGAATATTCCCCGACAAAATGAATATTCCACGACCAAAAGAATATTCTCCGACAAAAATGAATATTTTATAACCACTTGCTTATTTTATAAAATTTGCATATTTCACTCATAACCAAAGCATTATATCAAATTAACACCTTATTAATTTAGAATAATGAATAGAGAAAATTCAATTTTATTTATAATAAGTTGGGGTCTTACAGTATGTTCGTGCATTGCATTAAAATTAAGGTGACAGAATAGGCATTCATGTTTATTTATTAAACCATGATCTAATAAGGTCTATTGATGTATTGCAGGTGTATTGGAGAGCACGCATTTCTGTCTTGCAGAGTCTAAAAATAAACACAAATCAGCGGGAAGTAGGGTCACATGACACCACGATGATGAACACAACACAAGGCTATGGCGCCGAGCATTAACCACATTGAATTCTCGGCGGCATGCGACATGCGGACCGGATCAAGCGGTTTAAAAAATTTTAAAACGTGTTGGGGACCATTTGGACTCTTATTTGATATCATAACAGAAGAGAAATTCTCTCAGTCTTCATAACGCACGTCTCCTTCTCTCTATCAGTTACAAATTGAAGCCGTACATCTCTCCATTACATTCCCACGATCATCTCCACGTTCAAGGCCCATACCCACGCTCTCATCCACTACTATAAAGCTAGGGTTCTGATTTGGTTGGCAGAGATAAGTTTGAAGGTTATCACATCACAAGTTCTCATTCACTCTCAGTAATTTCATCTTCATTCTCGCTCAATTATTTGCAAATGAGTCCGAAAAGAGCTCGCTCAGCTTCATCCTCTTCTTCATCTTCCTCTGGCAGTCAAGGGGAGGATGTGGTTGATCACACCAAGTTTATGGATTTGGAAGCCCAGCAGGAGTACTACAGAATCGTTACCAAAACCTTTGTAAAAGAAACAGGGTTCAAACCTGAGGAACAAGATGGTCAGTTGTGTGCCATGATTCACGAACGAGGATGGACTGGCTTGGCTGCGACTTCTATGCCAATTTTGATGGGCATAGTCCGGGAATTTTATGCTAATGTGAAAGGCACTATGAGCGGTATATCTCTGGTCCACGATTTTGAAATAGATTATCGACCACCTGCCATCAGAGCCATTTTCCGAATCACCGGTACACCACCAAGAGGGGCTGATAATTGGATCACAGGGACACATTTGCAAACGGACTTGGAATTAGTTATTGCGGAGTTGTGTGTGCTAGGCACAAAATGGACATACAAAGTCGGAATGAATCAGCCTCATATATTCCCAGCCGCAGCCCTGAATCGATATGCAAAGGCATGGAATTTGTTTATTTGTGCCAAGATATTACCGTCATCGCATCAACATGAGATTATAGCGGAGAGGGCCATAATTCTGTGGGGCATAATCAACAGAAAATATATCGATGTGGGCCATCTCATCCACCAAAACATATTGCGGTATCTGCGGGGCATCACTACAGGGAGCATTCCACGCGCATCCATTGTAGCTATGCTATGTGTTCAGCAGGGATGCACTTGGGACAATGAACAGATGCAAAACCTGAGCCAAGACATCACTCACGCCACCATTGCGAAATTTGAAGATTGGGAAGGTGGTGAACCACATCCGCGTGGTAGAGGATTTATTCTCTGACCGACATTTCCAGAACCGCAACAGCAGCCCCCTCGGACAGATGAAGCAAGTCCATCCATCCAAGCATGAACTGTTCATGGTGATCGCCAGCTCCGAAGGTTGGAGCGAAAAGTCGACGCCATGTATGATAATTTTGGAGCTTTTGCCACTGGTCTCACATGATTGCTTGCCGAGGCCTTTGCACAACAAGGAACAACGCTAGAGTAGCCTCAGTTCGGGATCGCAGTGCCTTATCCACCACCAGATTCGCCGAGCATTAGGGGAGTTCTCTTGTACCCTTTACCTTCATTGAATGGGGCATTAAATACTTTAAGTTTGGGGGTATTGGGGTAGTAGTATAGTAGCATGTACTTTAGTTTTTGCATGATCAGTTTCAAATTCTGCATTTTAAGTTTATTTATTTTGTGTGGTAGAAAATTTTTTGTTTTAGTTAGTTTGCATGTCTCATAAAAATTCTTGCTTTATAGAAATTCTTGCCTAGCTAATGATGATAGTGAATTGTGAAAGATTTTAGAGTATATTGGATAACATGAACGTAGTTATAATATTTTACACGATGAAATTCATGTTACTGTTTAAATGCTTTCGGTTTGCACGGATGTGTTCATAATCACTTGCAGGTATAAGAATTATATGTTGCATTGCTTGTCAGAAAATGTAGTTTTAAAAAGAGAAATATGTGGAACATGGATGTAGACTGTATGAAACATTGACATTCAAACTTTAGGAAAACATGGGCATGCTATGTATAAAAAAATCAAATAGCAATAACGTGGCTAGTCTTATTTGAGAATACAGCTACTTGAGTAAAATACGCTGAGGGGATTGTCTCTACACCTAAGCGCTTCTAAGGTCTTTCATGGTCTGGGAGTCGTTGGTTGAAAGCTCGCTAAGGGGTAGCAGTGTTGCGTAATGGAATAAGGCATTGCACAGTCATGTGAAAAAAAAAAGAGAAAAAGAAAAGAAAAATAGCAATAAACACCGCGGGAAAAAGTGAAAAATCGCCCTCGTGAGTATCAATAAAGCAGTTAAGCCCATTGTTGAACCTTAGTTTGTGTGGATATGTTGGAACAGTCTTCGTTGCATGAGTATACATGATTCTTAATTTAGACTATAATTTTCTATTTTGAGCAGTTTAGCATGTGTATTCTTTGCTTGAACCAAGTTTTGGATAACACTATACACACACACAACATCTCTATAGCATGTATGAATTATCTGAGTGTATGATGTTATGACCATAGTTTAGTTTGAACTTGTATTCTTGAATCTGGATAATTCACTGAGGCATTTTGGGCTAAAATTCTGTTTAAGTTGGAATGATGTGAGACTGGTCTTCATAGTAATTTAGCTGCATAGTATTGCTTTTGCATTGTTATTGGTATTTAGCATGCATTGCTTGAGGGCAAGCAATAGTTCAAGTTTGGGGGTATTTGATATGTGGGTTTTACACCTATATATTGGATATCAATTTACGCGAATTATGCCCAACTCAAGTACATTCTAGTATGTTTTAGTTGCATTTCATGTTATTTTGCATTGCATATATTTAGAACTCCTTTGGTAGAACAATTGCAGGAAATGGCATAGTTTGGTGGTGCTAGATGGCATGAGGCTGATGTAGATGGCATGAGGTTGACGGATGCATGATAATGAAGGTATAATGGAGCAAGGAGACCAAGCAAGGAAAAGAATGAACAAGTAGCGATGGCAATGACATGACATAACCGTAAGAACGAGAGTACAACTGCAGGAGCATGTATGCGGCCGTGTGAGCAGATAAGCTTGGGGACGCGCGCCCGCGCGAGAGCCCGACTGGACAACATGACTTTATCGCAAGTCTCGGCGCGCCATGCGAGGATTTTCTTCGGAAGCTGGCGGCGTGCTCAATAAGTGAAATAATCGATTTGTTTTATTTTACTTTTTAATTAAAAGGGTTGTAAGTTGTTTTAAAACGATATCTGACTCGTGTTAGACGAAATTGGGATAACTTTTGATGTATTTTCATATCGTAACTAGGGTTTACACATTGGGGGAGATTTTAACGAAGAACGAAGCCAAAACTCCATCTTTTCTAATTCTTCTTGGGATTTTCGTCATTGTTGATTATTAATTACTGTTTGCTTGGATTTTTATGAGGAGTTAACCGTTGATATTGGTTTACAATCGCAATTGAGTTTGATCGTTCTATCCTTCATCTTTCAATTGTTTGCTTGTTAATCATGTTTAGCTTTGATCCCATAATGGCTTTTGGTTCAGTCATGAACTAAAATCCATTATGGGATTCTAACGGATTTTAATATGTAGTTTAGTTGCATGCTTGATTACTGGGGTTGTTCATATCATATGGGATTTCTATCATGATTGTTTTGTATGTATGAATGCTTCATCACCATTCGTTTCAGTACTTGCATGGAATTGACAATGAACATGCGAGTATGGATTGTAGTCATGATAGCATACGTATATGGGGCTATTTTATATGGCTTGTGTATTTCATGAATTAGATAGACATATACTTATTCACCGAATGAGTTAAAATAAGGGCTTGTGCTTAAATGAAGTATGATTACAATTTCACATAGACATATAGTGATTTTGGTTATATTGATGATTACATGGAGTCTATCATTTGTGGATGCTGTGTAAGTAGGTCATAGTGCATTAAAAAATGGCCATGACTCTATTAGTGCTCTTGGCTACTTTCCAGTGATATGTGAATAATTCTTGCATGATAGTGGTAATTGGATGAAATATTAAATGAAGTTAGGATCCCATTATTTCCAGACTTGGTTTATTTCATTGTTATTTCTGTTTTAGTTGTTATATGCAATTAGAGTAATTCACCAATTATAGTCATTAGTTTAAGCATATAAGTATAGTGATTTAATTGATGCATAGTAGTTTAAATCTGACAACTTTCTTTGTGGGATCGATACTCTACTTACTCTGTATTACTTGTTGACACATGTATGCTTGCATGAGTTAGAGCTCTTTTTGTTTGAACTGAAAAAGAGGCAACAAGTCACAGTTTTTAAATGATATTTCTATTTTTAATAAATTTCCTAACGTATTCTCGAAGAACTTCCTAGCCTACCCCTAGAGCGTGAAATCGAATTTTGTATTGACCCCAATACAAAATCCATTTCTTCAACCCTTAAATATTTCTTCAACCAAAACGAACGTATCATACGCTAAGGACGTTGGCTTGAGCTGTTGAAGATTATGACTATACTATTCAATATCATCGTGGAAGAGCGAACGTGGTAGCTGACGCGTTGAGTAGAAGATCGTATGCGTTTACGAGTGCGATGTTGTTAACATAAAAACCCATTTCATATAACTTACAAATGATGAAGATAGAGTTAAAGACTCTAGGGACCCAAGTAAAAATAACGAATATACAAGTAGAATCGACTTTAATCGATAAAGTTAAAGTCGTGCAAGCTACATACTCAGAGCTGATGAATGTGAAGAAGAAGGTTCAAGAGGGCGTTATTCTAGAAGCAAGAATTGATGAAGTGAGGAAATCTCAACCCTAGATTTAATTGGCCCATTTGAAATCCTTGATCGAGTAGGAACTGTGGCCTATAGACTCATTTTACCGCCAAGTATGTCGCGTGTTCATAACATTTTTCACGTATCGATGTTACGTAAATATGTGGATGACCTGAACCACATTATTAAATTAGAACTAGACGAGATAGCAGAAGATTTAACGTATGAGGAGATACGTGTTAAAATCTTGGATAAGAAGGATCGTATTCAATACTCAAAGGTTATACCTCAAGAGTTGGAATATGAAATGAAGTCAAGGTATCCTCACCTCTTTGGCATACCAGGTACGTACGTAAATTTCGAGGGCGAAATTTCATCAGGAGGGGAGATTGTGAGACCCCAAATTTTATGAATAAAGATTTAAATTTCTCGAAATATTTTTTTTGAATATTATGGTGTGGATTTGATATAATGTTATAGTTGTGGGTAATATTTACAAATTTTGCAAAGTAAGCAAGTGGTTATATAATATTCGATAGGTTGGGAAATATTCTTTTTGTCGGGGAATATCTATACGACGGCACAATCATTGGTGGACCGCACAACGGAAGTATTGTAGTAGTAAGAAAACGACAGAATTATCTTTTTATAAAAATAACGGTGGAAGTGTTACCGTTAAAACTGTTGAACTACCCAGTAGTAAAAGTACAGTAATACGCGTGGTTTTATAGTAGCACATGGTATTGGTTATTGATGCTTATGTGAGAAGTCACTCAGTTATATTCAATTATTGCTACAGTAATTGCTGCATTATATCTCTCATATTATTGATTCAATTATTGTCACAGTATCATCTGTATAATATGATATATTACTAAATCAATAATTGAGACGAAAAAGTTATTCATATTATTAAATTACAATATTTACAATGTCTAGAAGTTCTGTCAAGGAGAAATCCTTATCGGAAAGCCCCCTCTTTCCTGGGAACGACCTTGTTGTTAAATATTGTGAGTTATAATATTAATGATGAATAAATTCGTGTTGATTAAAGATGAATTTGATAGTTCCATTGTGTTGGAATTATTAGTGTTAGTGAAAATCGACATTTATTCCGATGATAATTGATGTTTGGGGGTTATATTGATAAATCGGGTAATTAATCGGATAAATGAGCAATTAATTGCTACTAATTCACATGCTTATATAACTATTTGTTCACATGTGTGTACTATTGAATCACATTCTTGTACTATTAAGGGAGTTGGTGCACGATTGATAATACTTGCATGACTAATTTAAAAATAGAGGTATAGATGGAGGTATTATACTGTAATTCGTATTTTCACATGATTATAACTATTGAATCACATGATTGAACTATTGATTCATATTATTTACTATTAGGGGAGGTGGTGCAAGTTTGATAATACTTGCAGGACTAAATTAAAAATGAAAGAAAAGTTGGAGGTATTATCGCAATTTTTGAGCCCCAAAACGCGTGCAATTATCGAAACTATATTTCTCTATAAATAGAAGCTCATTTTTCCTTCATTTCTCACCAATTCACTAAAGCTATATAGAGCAATTATTATAGAGAGAAATTATAGAGAGAAAAGAAGAAAGAAGTCCGCTACCTCTCATTCCGATTATCCGACTTTATTCTAAGGTAAGGGGTATTATTTCTTTCGTATTCATGAAGAGAGCTATTGTTATTCCATTCCTTGTTATTATGTTGGAATAACCTGTCTATGCAAAGTACTGCATACATGTTGAAATTCTTCTATTATTCCATTCTTTATTATTATGTTGGAATAACCTGTCTGTGCGGTCTATCGCATGCCTGGTGAATTCTGTTGTTATTCCATTCTTTATTATTTTGTTGGAATATCCTGTTTTTGCGGTTTCGCATGACACGGTTCCATTCTTTATTATTACATTGGAATATCACATGCATGCGGTTTACGCATGACACAGTTCCATTCTTTATTATACATTGAGAATAACCTATATGTGCGGTCTATCGCATGCATGGTGAATTCTTCTGTTATTCCATTCTTTATTATTCTGTTAGAATAACCTGTCTATGTGGATTACCACATGCATGGTGAATGATCCTTTGTATTCATATGAATAGTATTTTCATTCAAAAAGGTTTTCTGCCAGGGGCGGTTTTGTAATTTTTATGACCCTCAAAAATTCTGAAAAAATTTGAAATGATAATTTGATGAGTTTTCCATATTGTGTCCAAAGATGGCGATTTTTGGATGTATAGATTAAGAGTTATGGATTTTATGGGAAAAGATTATTTTAAAAGTAAACCCTTATAACTCCTTGTCGATAACTCCAACATTGGTGAAATTTTTGTTGGGAGTACATATATATATAACAGGAGTATACCTTATAAATTTCGGAATTTTTGGACAAAAGTACAATTTATGATAAATATCTAAATATTCGGTAGTTTTGGCCATATAAAAAATAGTAAATGAATTTTAAAAATTCCGAGAAAAATATATGTTCAATATGGAACTATATTCTGCTAAATCCCAGAAAAAAAATATTTTTGGGACTGATTTCCTATTTTTTATGAAAATGAACTAGTTATGAGTAAATGAATTAAATATGTTATGTGAAGTAACAAAATTGGAAAATAGGATTTTATGGCATAAGAATCCTATATAGGGTATATGCAGATTTTTGATGAGGGATTTGATCAATGGTGATGAAATCTTATGAGTGTGACATTTTTGAATGATTAAAATACATTATTTGGTAAAGTGTAAACAATTGAAATAAATTGTTTATAAGTTTAAGAAGTGATTAAAATATTATTATAATATTAATAATATTAGATTATGATTTTATCAAGTGATTAATATTTGGATAAATTTAAAGTCTTTAATATTTATTCTTGATTTCGTTTGATTTGATTTCATTTGATTATTGCTTATATCATTGTCATCATCCTCATGCTTATATTGTGATGAAATTCATCTTTGGCTTACGTGGATAGATGGACTTGGTATGATTATGACCAGGGATTATTCGGTATAATCATGACTGTAATGTAATGAATGATGTGGTAAAAGTCTTCATTTGTCGGTAGTGCATTGATGGACAATTTTTGGTATGATTATGTCCAAGGATTATTCGGTATAGTCATGACCATTAATGATTTAATGAATATCCTTAGCCCGTAGTGCAGGGATGATTCGATGATGTGGTTTATTTATTAAGCTAAAGTCTCAGCGATAAAATAAAAAAGAAAAAAAATTGATGAAAATATTTTAAATCATAGAAGATACTAGATATCATGCTCTACTTGACTCTTCTAATGGATTCCTTATTCCGCTGCAGTTAAACTTGATGTCTATTGTATTTTATCAGTTTAACATTGTTGAAGACTAATGATAATTTATTCTGCAATATCTTAGTCATAATATTTCTTACTGGGCTAGTTGAGCTCACCCTTTCTTTCACTGTTCTCTTCACGAAATGAGAACGTAGCCGGGACTAGTTAGGGAACGGAGTGACGGTCCAGATGATAGCATTAGTAGTCCTCACCATTCTGTTAAATAGTGTGACAATAAATGTAATAAGAACTTCATTTAGTGTGGATATTGTCTAGATGACAATCTTCTTATTAAAACTCTTAGATTATGTTTTGTCGTATTTTACACGACTATTGTATAATTAAGTTGTATTTGAATTTTGTACCATGTATTTGGCGACTCAAGATGGGTGGTGATGTACACCTATTTTGGGGGCGTCACAATAATAATAATAATAGCACTAATAACAACAACAACAACAACAACAACAACAATAATAATAATAATAATAATAATAATAATAATAATAATAACAATAATAACAACAACAACAACAACAACAACAACAACAACAACAACAACAATAATAATAATAATAATAATAATAATATAAAATAAAATAAAATAAAAAAATAACACTATAATTTCTGCTTATATATGTTAAATACTTACAAAATTATGATATTTATCTTACCTGTTCTTTAATTTATTTATTTTGCCTTGGAATATAGTATAAGTTATTCTTTTCAATTATCTTCTTCTTTTGCAGCAAATAATTAATGGGCGATCGAACACTTTTTTGATGGAAATTGGTAATGAAATAATTAAATGACATATCGATGATCATACATGATCAATATATAGAAGATTATAACGTAAATTAATAGCCAAGTTAATTAATTAGTTTTTTAATCTTTTAACATTTTAAAATAAGGAATAATTAATGCTATTGTTTCTCGAAAATCTACTGCTTTTTTATTTTGTAAAAAAAAAAAGAATTGATATAGTTGTAAGACCCAAACTTATTATTAAATGAAATTGAATCTCCTCTATTTATTATTTTGAAATAGTAGGTTGATTTGATTAATGTGGTTAGTTATAGGTAAAATGCGCAAAGATCTTAAATAAGCAAGTGGTTATAAAATGTTTATTGTTGTCAGAGATTATTTGTTTGGTCGTGGAATATTCTTACTCTCGGGGAATATTCGTACAACGACGCAGCCTTGTGTGGGCCCCATAACGGAAAGCGATTGGATGAATAAAACGACAAGTATAAGTTGTTATAAATAACGGCGTAGTTGTTATCGTTAACACTGTTGAAATACCCGATGGTTAAAACACAGTAATACGCGGTGTTACACAGTATTACGTGGTATTGTACCAATTATTTATTTTTACGTTAGAAGGCACAACTCAATAATTGTTACAGTAATTATTGTTCAATATTTTATTTTATTGATTCAATAATTGCTACGTTGATATTTTATATTATTGTTGTTTCAATAATTATCACTACACAGTATTTTCCATTATCAGATCAATAATTCATATTATTTGAATAATATTATTAGATAGCATTATTGGCAATGTCTAGAAAGTTCTGTCTAAGGAGAGGTTTGGTCACCTAATTGCGCGCCAATAAGGAGAAATCCTTATTGAAAAGCCCCTCTTTCCTGGGAACGGCCTGGTTGTCAGTACTGTGATTGTGTAATATTATTAGTGAATAATTAATTATTGATTTACATGATAAGGAAAATATTCATTTTATGTGGATATAGATGGAGAAATGTTTTATGTGACAATTGTTGAAAAATTGATATTTTATCTTTTCTTATAAAATAATTTATTTAAATATATTATTATATTATAATAATATGATAATGATGATATTTTTATGATGAATGTGGGATATATGAATAAATGAGGAGAAAAAGTATTTTTGTTACTAAAAATATTTAAAACATGTTTTTCATGTTTGTGGATCCCATTTCTCGACTGAAATTTGATTATAGCCTGTAAAATCATCCGTATGTGGATTTCGGTCAATTTCTGTTTGGAATTTGGAAAAACTTAAAACTACAAAGTTGTAGAGAATTGAATTTCCTATGGAATGAACATAAGATTTGAATTTTGTTTGATAAAAGAGATATTTATTATGAATTATTGAAGTTCCGGAATAATTAATTTTTGGAGTTTTAAATAATTTTAATAACAAAAACGTTTTTTTTTATTTTGGTGAGGTGAGCCCACTTGGTGGTTGATGTTTTGGGCAAAAGAAGGGTGTGTAGGAAATTTTAAAAAATATATTAATATTTTATTAAATTTTCTGCTTTGGTGTTCTAAGCAATTTCCTATAAATAGGGTGCTTAGGTTAGAATTGAAAATCACACCAGAAACTAAAGATTTCTCTCTCTATATTACCGAGCGTATTCTTGTGAGTATTTTGATATTGTGAGTGTTACTATAAGGTGCAAGTTCCTTCAGCACTATATCCAGTATTCTAGTTAGAAATACTTTCCTTTTGAGGTAAGGGATGTTATTTTTTTTTCTAAACGATATTATTTCTTTTAATATCATTATACCGGAATATTGGTAAGATTTTTCTTGTGAAATTCTTGTCTTTTAGTGTCGGGGTTACTATTCACGTATACGACACTATTCACGAATACGACATTATTCACAGAAAAACTAATTTTTTGTTTTTCTTCAAGATATCTATTATGGATACTAGCTTTGATTGTATCCATGTTTTGATCTTCATTCTTGAATTTTACTCCACTATGGTTATTTATGAAGTATTTTTGAACTTGGATTGTTTAAAGTACGAATCCTTAATATTTATTCTTTTGTTTCATTGGATTCGTTTTCTTTAAAATATTTTTCATCATCCTCAGTCCTAAATGATGATATTACTGAATATCTTTGGCCTGTAGTGCAAAGATGAATGATTTTCTGATAAATATATTTAAACCGTAGTGCAAAGATGAATAGGTGTTGAGATGAACATGACCAACTGATAAAAATCTTTGGCCTGCAGCGCAAAGATGAATATTTGATTCAAGATGTACATTGATTGATGTTATAGGGATAAAATATTGATGATAAACTTTTAAATTCATAGAAGAAAGTAGATTTCATCCTCTACATAACTCTTCTAATTAATTGTTATTTTCGCTGCGAATATTGATTTAAAACTTGTTGTCTATTGTATTTTATCAGATTTTTCCCTGTTGAGGACTAACGATAATTTGTTCTATATTATCTTAGTCATAATATTCTTTACTGGGCTAGTTGAGCTCACCCTTTTTCCTTTTTGTTCCATTTTTCTTCTCAGGAGGCGAGAATGTAGCAAGTACTAGTCGGGGTGTGGAATGATGGTTCTAGAAGTTGTTTTAGTAGTCCTCACTATTTTGTAAAATAGTCTATCAATAATTATAATGAGGACTTATTTGAGTGTGGATATTGTCTAGGAGATAATATTTGTATTTAAACTCACAGTTTAAGTGTTGTCGTATTTTGCACGACAATTGTATTAATAAAGTTGTAGTTGTTTCTGTACCATGTATTTGGTGACTCAGAATGGGTGTTGTACACCTATTTTGGGGGCGTCACAATAATAATTAGCGCTTGTGGAAAAAGGGAAAAAAAGAAGTCAAACATTTCTTTCCATACTAACGATCTTATATATCACAAGATAAAACGACAAATTAGTGTGTTATTATTATAAGATAATATATTTGTATTTCATGCATAAATATTTATACGAATATTTAGAGATAAATATATATATATATATATATATATATATATATTTATATATATGGTAATAGAATTTATCTAATATAGAAAAAATATAATATAAGAAGCAAAAATATCGCAGCTAGGTTTTGAACCTAAGACCTATGGGTTATTGGACCATTATGTTATCATTGAGTCATTCTAATTTATTAGTTAACTAAACTAACGCCATAACTTGTAGTCTCCAATATTTTTAAATTTATTCTACTCATATGTATATACATACATACATACATACATACATACATACATACATATTTTTTTCAAAATTTCTTGTTAAACTAAATAAAATACTAAACAAATCTCAACATTAAACTAAATATATATAAAGTAACTATGAATATTTTTATATATATATATATATAAATATATATGTAAATAAATATTCATATAAATATTTATAAATTTATCTCTAAATATTCATATAAATATTTATAAAAACTATTCATATCTAAAGTTTAGATGAAATATTTTTAAATTTATAAATAAATATTTGTTTATAAATTTTAAAGATAAATTTATATGAATATTTGTTTATAAATATTTATATGAATATTTAGAGATAAATTTATAAATATATATATAAACAAATCTCAACATAAAACTAAATATATATAAAGTAACTATGAATATTTATATATATATATATATATATATATGTAAATAAATATTCATATAAATATTTATAAAAAATATTCATATCTAAATATTAGATGAAATCCAATGACAACCGATGTACCCGTGCCTTCTAATGTTGTGATCCACGATATAGATTATGGTTGTTGAAATAGTACCCGTGACAACCGATTGCCAAGCATATTAGTTCCGGGCCTCTGACCCAAATAAACACAACCTCATCAAACCTGATTATTATATCTATGCTCCCAATGTTTCCTATTTTTAGATAGAAGTAGGATATACTTACAAGTACTCCCTCACTCCGAGAATGAAAATGATGATTGATTTTATGCGAATTTAGAAAAAATATCAAATGATAAAAGTATTCATATTTAAATTCTCATCTGATTACATATTTTTCTATACATGACTAGTGATATTATATAAATATTTATAAATAATAAAATTATGACATTTAATACTAAAGATATCATGCTTAAAAATTATTGTAAAAAAAATAAATTATTTAATATAAGTAAATATTTAACTTGAGATTACATAAAATAATAAGAACTTTTATTCTTAGACATATTTTTAACTTGAGATTACTTTCTTCTAGTAACTTAAATCATGAACATATTTTAAGTCCAAAAATAAAACATAAAAAGAAGAATAGTAATGATATACCCCTAGCTATTCGTAGTTCTCCTTTTACTTTTTTCCCAAATATATTATAAAATTAAATTATAATACTATTAGTTATAAGAGAAAACATAAAAGATGGAAACAAATTTATTATGTTTTATGAACTAAAAAAGAATAAAGTTATTTTAAAATGATTTATAAGTCATTCATAATAAGTTAGTTTGACCCTATTAATGTAATATCAATTTTATCCCTATTTTATTTTTAAAAAAAATTAAAAAAAAACAAATTTGTAAAAAAGAAGAGTAAGATGCAATGCCACTTTAATTGGCGTTAGAATTTTTATTTTATTTTTTTTATAGCTGAAGTCTTATATACTCCTTCATTTCCAACGTCGATGACTAAGAATGAACATAAAAAAATATTGATGTTTGTAAACAAGTACAAGAAATCAAATAAATTAAAAAAAAAAAGATTCCAACATCAGTTAAAGTGATGTTACATCTTACTCTTCTTTTTTATAAATTTACTTTATAATTTTTTTTAAATAAGTTACAATGCCGGTTAGTTTGGCATTGGATCATATTTTTATCTTTTTCAAATTTCTTTTAAAAAATAAAATCTTTTTAAGTTAAGAATATTTTTTAAAATTTATTTTTTGAAAAAATATTTTTTAAAGTGGCGTTGGTTGCCTTTCTGATTTTTAGCCAAAAAAAATTCAACGCCATTTCAAATGGCTTTCAATATTTTTTTCCAAATTAAATGTGAGAGTCTTTACTCCCACCGACGGTCGTTGAAGTTTTTATCTTTTAAAAAATATTCATTTAAAAATAAAATCTTTTTAAAAAAAATTAACGATTTTTTTTTAAAAAAAGCCTTGCAAGTAGGAGTGAGCAAAAAACGGATAAAACTGAATTACCGAACCGAACCGAGCTGAATTTTTTTAACCGAATTATTTTGATTTTTTGGTTTTTTTTTTAAAATTTCAATTATATCCAAATTATTACTCAAGATTCGGTTTCGAAAAATAGATTATTCGGATACTCGAATAACTGAACCATAATACTTAAAAAAATTTAATTTATAATATTACATACTATGAGTCCGGATCATGGGCTTACCCTGATCCTTGCATACTTTGCTCACCTATATAAAGCCCCCTTATTTTTTCTCTCTCTTCACTTCAACTTATCAGACAAAACATAACACTCCCTGCCTCACCATCGCTCCCTAAAAAAAACCCCTCCCGCGTCCATCTCTCACTCTCTCTCTCTCTCTCTCGTCGCGACCTAGCTCTCCGATTTCGCGCCTCCCACTTTGCTCCTTAACCATCTCAGCACCACCATCTCTCCCGCAAACGACAATCAGGTATGAATCTAGGTTTATATTTTTTCCAATTTTGCTCTCTCTAAAAATCTCAGCCCTAACACAAACAAAACAGACCAAACAGAGATTTGGAATGGGTTAATTTTGTATTAACAATAATTATGGAGTACATCTTGGTTTAATTTTTGATTATGGTTTCAATTTCTTTTTTAATGGAATGTGTAATTTAAAACTCCATTTGTGGCAAACCTGGGGCTTTTAATATCTTGATTGGTATGTGGTTTCAATTCAGTGTTCAGAAAATTTATAGTTATTTTGTTCATCTCTAAAAATCTCAGCCCTAACACAAAAGATTTGGACTGGGTTAATTTTGTATTAACAACAATTATGGAGTGCATCTTGGTTTAATTTTTGATTGTGGTTTCAATTTCTTTTTTTAATGGTATGTGTTCGGGAGCATTTTACCGCCCTGCAAGTGGGCCGAAGGCCTGATGCTAGAAGGGGATGATAAGTCCATTAGGCCGAGGCCCTCAAGGGCGTTGAAGGGGTTCGGACATCCGAGTCCTATGGACCGGAGTCTTATTCGAGATATGGTGTTCGGGTTCGAGTATCCGAGTCCTTTCGGTCGGAACCCTATTTTGGAAGGAGGTGTTCGGGGTTGGGCATTCGAGTCTTCTGGGTCGAAGCCCGAACTATGCAGTGAGCTCGGTTGGATTGGGCCTGTGCAGTAGGCTGACCAGCGTATAGAGTCTGAAGTCCCATCTATATTTGAATAAGGTAACTCCAAAGGCAGTGATTGGATTGGATTCTACTTCCACCTTTTAAGGAGATTGTGTTGGACCCAAATTATGGTAACTTCCATAATTAAGGAGTCTTAATCAGACTCGGAGAAGGATTCTAAGGTGATGAGGCACTATAAATACAAGGCCAATGTTACGATTATGAGGTAATACCTATTTTTGACCACTAAACACTTAGCCTCCATTGTTAAACCTTGTGAACGGCCTGTACTTATTCTCACACCGGAGCTATCCCCCGGTGGCACAAGCCGTCAAGCTTCTGTGTGATCTGTTATTGTGCAGGTTCTAGCGCGTGGATTCTGTGATTGGACGCGCCGGTGAAACTTAGCATTAACATTGGATCTAGAAGGAGGGCCTTAGTGTTCTTACAATCTCAACCAACTTTTCTGGTGGAAGATCATGGCGAGCAGAGATACAGGTGCTTCCAACCAGGAAAAGGTAAAGACCCACCAAACCACCCAGGTGAGGGGGTCTGTAAAGGATAGACTGGGTTCTAGAATCCAGGGAGATCAGGAGGAACCACCTGCTTCTCTCCGGCGAAGAATCTTCCATGACAGTCAGCGTACCCCTAACCAGGCTAGTCGGGCAGATGAGAACCATTCTCGGGGACTTGAGGTACACGCAAAAAGCCAAGGTGAAGGCAGCCAAGATTAGAGGGAGTTTATTCTGTAGAAGAAGATGCAGCAGAACAAAGACGCCATGATGGCCCTGCATCTTCAGCAAGATGAGCTCGAACAGCAAATGGCGCAGATGGCAAGGGAGCAGGAGGCCTCCTCAAGACGGCGCAAGCATCGGAGCCGATCCCAGTCACCTCGACGGGGAGAGGAGGAAAAGGAAAAGGGCAGGCATAGAAGTCACTCTCGAGACGGCCGTAGCAGAAGGAGCCATTTGGCAGAACGAAGATCAGATTATCAAGGCCGATTGGGACAGAGGAGGCGGGATGTATCTCCCGAAAATGGGAGGGACAAACACAGATCATCCCCTCGTAAAGAAGAGACCGACCCCCTCGCTCAAAGGGTGGTTGAATTGGAGAAGTTGCTGTTGGCAAAGAATGGATGGGGACCTTAGCGGCGGGGTCGATTAATTCGTGGAATGATCTTCGGGAGAAGTTTCATGCTCGTTTCGGAAGCAACAGGAGGAGGGGAAAAATCACAGCTTCCCTCATACAGGTTTGGCAGAAATCAGATGAGAGTCTGGGACAATACGTCAAGAGGTTCCGAGAGGCTGTGGGGTTGGTAGCATAGTTGAATTCCCCACAAGCTCTGGGTTTCTTCACGACCAGGTTAGACATTGGGAAGTCGAAGAAACTGATGAAGGACTTGGTGATCAACCCTCCAGGAGATTTGACAGAAGCCTTCCACCGAGATGGGGATATATAGCAATAGAAGAGGCAATGGGAAATTTTAAACCCCACTCCCAGTCTTTCGAGAAGTCCAAGGATCGGGACAAACATAACTCTCAGCGGTTGGATAACCAAGGGAAGTCTGACAACTATGGCAAGAAAAGCTACAATGGGGGAGGTTCGGGTAGCGGACGACCACCTTTCCCAAACAGGAATGTCAACAAAGCCTACACTGCACTCAACACTGACCGGGCGAAGACATTGGAAGAGATGAGGAATAAACCTTTCTTTGAGCCATGCCCAACAATCTCGAAGCCTGGAAAGAGGGGTCGAGATAAATACTTCGAATACCATCAATGTCGGGGGCATACGATGGAGATGTGCAACGATTTGAAAGATTTGATAGAGAAGAATATCCAGAACGGACAGCTGGTATAGTACGTTATTGGTCGAGAAGGTTCGGAAGTACCTCGAGAGGAGAATAGGGGACCAACTCAAGAAACACAGCCGCAACTGAACCCGCCACCCCGAGGCATCATCGACGTAATTTCAGGAGGGTTGGTAGGGCATGTAACCAGACGGAAGAGAAGTGGACACCCAGAAAGGACAGGGCCTACTCAGGAGTTTCCATCTCCTTCTCAGACAAAGATTACCCTACCGACCACATTGAACCGTATGATGGGGCATTGGTAATAACGCCACAGGTCGGGCCAGTGGATATGAAAAGGATGATGATCGATAACGGGTCCTCAGTCGACATACTGTACACGCACGCTTATTAGAGGATGGATTTAGAAGGAAAAAAGATGGAGTTAGGAGGAGAGGGACTATTATATGGGTTCAGTGGGGACCCAGTACATGTTTCGGGCACCATTAAGTTGTTTGTCAGGTTTGGCACAGCCCCTCAGCAGGCAGAAGTTATGGTAAGGTTTTTTGTGGTGCAGGTGCATTCGGCCTATAATGCTATTCTGGGAAGGCCGACCCTAGCAGCCCTACAAGCAATAACATCCATACCACATTTCAAAATCAAATTCCCAACACCGAACGGGATTGGGGAGGTAAAAGGCGATCTTGATATTGCCCGAAGATGTAGAGTTAATCCTCGGATACACAGAAAAATTGATTAAGATTGGGGCAGGATTAACAGAACCACTGTGGATAGGATTGGTGGACCTATTTCGAGTATATGTCGATATCTTTGCTTGGGAGCCTAGCGATTGTTGGGGTAAGTGAGTCAAGATGGCGCTACATAGGCCGCATCTGCACTCAAGAGAAAACAAAGTGATCTGAGAAAAGAAGGATTTTTGCCCCGGAAAGGCAAAGGATCATAGATGAAGAAATCGCTAAACTACTGGAGGCAGGATTCATTTTCGAGATTGACTATCCCGAATGGCTGGCGAATGTGGTTCTGGTTCAGAAATAGAATGGAAAGTGGAGGTTATGCATCGATTACACCGATCTGAACAAGGCTTTCCCGAAGGATTTTTACCCTTTGCCTAACATAGATCAGTTGATTGATGCCACATCGGGGTACGGCATGTTGAGCTTCATGGATGCTTTCTCGGGATACCACCAGATTTCGATGAATAAGGAAGATATCTCGAAGACAAGCTTTATCACACATCGGGCCATATATGCGTATAGGAAGATGACTTTTGGACTACTCAACGTTGGGGCAACTTACCAATGGATGATGAACTTTGTATTCGAAAGCAGCTGGGCCGAAGTATGGAGGTATACGTGGACGACATAATCGTGAAAAGCATGTCAGTCCGAGATCATCTGGGGGACCTAGAAGACTTCTTCGAAACCGTAAGAAGACACAAGTTGAGACTGAATTCGACCAAGTGCACCTTCGGTTTGGGGTCAGAGAAGTTTTTGGGTTACCTAGTCAGTAAGAGGGGCATCGAGACAAACCTGGAAAAAATTAAAGCGATCTTAGACATGAGATCTCCAAAAAATATACAAAGATGTGCAGAGGTTGATGAGCTGGATAGCTGCCCTTCGGAGGTTTGTGTCAAGGTCGGCAGAAAGTTGTTTACCCTTCTTTGACACTCTCAAGGGGTCGAAGAACGAGAAGAGTTTCTAGTGGACTTTAGAGTGTGAAGACGCGTTCCAGGAGATCAAGAAATATCTATCTTCAGCCCCACTGTTGATGAAACCGATTCCTTCGGAACCTTTATACTTATACTTGGTTGTAAGCCCGATGACAGTAGGGGCGGCATTGGTGAGGGACAAGGGAGGAAAATAGTTCCCGGTATACTACATCAGCCACGTCCTTCGGGACGCTGAAACAAGATATTCGAACCTGGAAAAATTCGTGTACGCCTTGATCATTGCAAGCAGGAAACTTTGGCATTATTTCCAGAGTCGGGTGATGGTGGTATATACAGATCAGCCGTTATAGAAAGTACTGAACAAGCCAGAAGTGTCAGGTCGGCTAGCAGCATGGGCGATGGAGTTAACCCAATTTTCTATAGAGTATTATCTTCGGACGGTAATCAAGGGTCAGGCGTTGGCAGACTTCATAGTGGAATGTTCTTTTATAGAATCGGATGTGAGTACGGTTACCGAAGCCCAACAGGGACGAGCCTCATGGACTTTGTACATGGACGGGTCATCGACTTTAGACGTTAGTGGTGCAGGAGTCATTCTAACAAGTCCCGAAGGCTTTAAGGTCCAACAGGCGATTCAGTTTTAGTTCAAGGCCACAAACAACGAAGCAGAATATGAGGCCATACTAGCCGGACTTTGGTTGGCCCGAAGCTTGGAAGTACAAAAGATAGTTATCTATAGTGACTCACAGTTGGTAGTTAAACAGTTATCAGGAGAGTATGAGGCTCAAGGGGAAAGAATGTCGAAGTATCTGGCCAAAGTGAAAGATAAGCTCACATACTTCAGATCACACAGCTGTCAGGGAGTTGATCGGTTAGATAATATGGTAGTAGATGCCCTAGCCAGGTTGGCAACCACCGAAGAAAGCTACTTCAATGGATCGGTGTATCTGGAAGTCTTAGAACATCTAAGTGTACTGAAGACAGATGTGCTAGCTTTGGACCGGCTCGACTGCTGGCTCACACCATATATTACGTATCTGGCAGAGGGGATTCTACCTTCAGATAGAATCCTAGCAAGAAAATTCAAGCACAAGAGTTCGAATTTTATCCTTATTGACGGAGACCTATACCGAAGGGCCTTTAGCTCCCTACTGCTCAAGTGCTTAACTCCATCTAAAGCAGAATATACACTTCGGGAAGTTCATGAAGGGATTTATGGGGATCACATGGGGGCCAAGTCACTGACTCATAAGATTTTGAGGCAGGGGTATTATTGGTCGAATATTTATACAGAGGTTAAAGAATTTGTCAGAAAGTGTCCCAAGTGTCAGTTGAATGGCACCATCCCACACCAGCCTCCTGAAGAACTGTACTCGGTCTTGTCCCCGATCCCCTTTGCTGTATGGGGAATCGACATCTTGGGGCCACTACCGAAGGCTAAGGGGCAAGTCAGCTTCGTGATCGTTGCTATCAACTATATGACAAAGTGGGTTAAAACTAAGCCTCTGCAGAAAATCACAGAGCAAGAATGCTTAAAGTTTTTCAAGGAAGGGGTTATTTACTGCTTCGGCATCCCAATGGCGAGTTTCGATAATGGCGCATAGCCTATGCGGTCAAAGTTCAAGGTTTTCGAAAGAGTTAGAATTCAAAGATCGCAAGACCCTACCGCTCATCCTCAATCGAATGGTTAAGTTGAAGTGACCAACCGAACCCTGCTCAACGGGATTAAAAGGCGTCTAGATGAGCTAAAGGGTCGGTGGCCAGAAGTACTGCTAAGTGTTTTGTGGGCTTATCGGACTACACCGAGAACAACCATGGGAGATTCAGCATTTAGATTGGCGTATGGAACTGATGCACTTATACCAGTAGAGATCGGATCTCCTACCCTTCGGGTCAGTCAGTACAAGGAGTTATACAATGATGAGGGCTTGAAAACAAATTTGGATCTTCTTAAAGAAGTTTGGGATTCATCTCTGATAAGGTTGGCAGTTTATCAGCAGAGAACAGCCCGACACTACAATCAGAAGGTGAAGTTGAGGAGGTTTAAAGTGGGTGATTTGGTCCTCCGGGAGTCAGAGGCATCAACCCCCCAGAATACCGGCAAATTGATGCCTAACTGGGAGGGACCTTATGAAGTGGTAGAGGTGCCGAAGCCAGGTACATACCGGCTTCGAGCAATGGATGGTACGAAAGTAAAGAATACATGGCATGCTGGAAGACTTTGAAAATTTTACCAGTAATAGTTATGTTATTATTTTCTTTATCCATGTAACCGTTTCAATTTTAAATGAAATAAATAAAAGTTTTCTTTGGAGATGTTTAACTTCATCTATATTCATACGGTTTTTGATACCCGATAAGACAAACATCAGGCTTAAATCGGTCAAAAAGTCGAAGACGACATAACTCATCGATAAAAGTTCCGGGTATAACTGATCGAGAAAATAATAGACTTTTAATCAGACAAACTTCGGACACAATCCTATCAGGAGGTTCGAAAAGACATAACTGATCGAGATAAGTCACGAGTATAACTGATCACAAAAATTTATAAATATAACTATTATACTTCATTCATATCTTTGAATTTTTACAAACCCCGATCGTATAAGATTAGGGCAAAGTACAAATAAAGAAGGAAAATGAAAGTTACAAAATTACAAGTCCTAAAAGAAGCTACTCCGGAGGAGGATCATTCCCAGCCTCGGACTCTTCGTCCGAAGAGTCAAGAACCAAGGCATCGAGCCCAGCGGCCATCAGCTTCGCCCTAGCCTTTTCCCGATAAGTCTCGTACCTTTCACCAAATTGGGCCATGACTTTTTCGTTCAAAGCATCAGACTCTTCATATTCGGCTATTATCCGCTGCTTGGCTTTGGCTTGATCTTCCTTCAGGGAGTTGTTTTCCCAAATTAGATATCTCATTTTCTCGTGCGCTTCGGAAAACTTCTCCCTAAGGGCTTCGATAGCCTGCTCCCTCTCTTTGACTTCGGCGGCCAACTGCTCCTTCTCCTCGATCAGCTTCTTAGCATGGCCTTGGAGGCCGATGAACTTATGCTGAAGCAGAGAGTATTGTTCCTTGAGTTTGTCAGCCTGGTGTTCGGCCTGGGTTGCCCTATTCTGGGTATCAGCATGGAGATCCCGTTCCTTCTTCAGGTT
Organism: Panax ginseng; assembly: GCA_020205605.1. NCBI lineage: Eukaryota > Viridiplantae > Streptophyta > Magnoliopsida > Apiales > Araliaceae > Panax > Panax ginseng. The sequence continues at coordinate 133,705,729 of CM035128.1, forward strand.
TGAGTTCAGGCCCCGAACCTCAGCTTCAAGCAGCTGCACATCTGATCTCAACTGAACCTCCTTTTTAGTGGTTCAAGCGAGATGAGGGATGTCATGAGCAAGAATGGCTTTGGCCTACAACGAACACATACATCATCTATCGAAATCAAATTATAAGTTTACAAGAACAAGTTAAACAACCTCAGAGTTACCTGGCACTGAGCACGGACATAGGCCACCAAATACTGTTGGGAAGAAAATCCCTTGAACCGTTTGTCATCACCCGAAAGTTTGAAATGATCGAACAGGTTGAACGGAAATACTTCCGAGGGGCTCTTCGGTAAACAGGTAGTCGGCGATCCGTGGGACAAACTCAGTTTGGAAGAAGGCGTGGAAGTGACGAGGGGGTCGGCTTCGACAACTTGTTGGTCAGGATGTTGTTCAGGGTCTTCAGTGAGTCAGGGTTCTAGAGGGACTTCTTCGGTCTCCTCTAAATCCTCGATCACCGCGACCTGGGTAGGGGTTGGAGGAGTCGACTTCGATCGAAGCGGAGAAGTGGCCTTAATAGAAACTTTGGCGGGAATCTTAGCGGAAGGTCTTTTAGTTTTCTTCAGTAAGGCCATCTTCTCGGCCCGACTCATTTGCAAGGCATTTTTGGTGGTGGGTGCGGCGATAGAAGTTGGAGGAGTCAGACCCGAAGTAGAACCGATGGAGAGTTTTGCAATCGGGATGGCTTCTTCCTCGGCCATCTCATCGGTGATGGGAAGAGGGATCAGCCCAACGGTGACAGGAAAAGGGGTTAGGGACTCAGTGGCCCCTTCGGGCTTGAAAATTGTCATTGCACAGAAGAGAATGGGTTAAGACATAAAATATCAAAAGAGAAAGAAGGGAAGTTAAGGGGGGGGGGATTAATCAGTCAGAAGGGAGATACTTACATCCATGTTTGTATAACCAGGCTTCACTGGACAGAACTGCCAGACTCCACTCAATTTTGTTCCATCTCTTGTAAAAAGCCTTGAAGGCATTGGCTCGGTCCTTCGGGAACTTGGACACTTTGGCTATGGAGTCCTCAGGATGGGCCCAATGAGGGAGAAGTTGGAGATCGGTTCCCCTGATGAAGAACCACTTGTCGTGCCACCCCTTGTTACTCGATGGGGTTTTGATGACGACAGGTCGGTTGGCCCATTTGTTCAGTTGTCGGAGGTCGGGTTCTTTCGACCCGGTGATGGTGAATAAAGCGAAAAAGAAGTCAAGACCAGGAGTGATCCCGATCTCTTGACATAATGCGATAAAAGAAACTAAATGGATGTACGAGTTCAGCACAAGCTGTGTGAACCCGATTCCAACAAAACAGAGGAAGGATGAGATGAATTCATGAAGAGGGAATCGAACCCCATACTTCAAAATATACAGGGGAACGGACACCAATTCGCCCTCAGGCCTCCAGAACATTTTCTCATCGGGTTTTAGTACCCGAAGCTTTTATTCTTTGGGGATATTGAAAAGGGTTCGGATGTCGGAGATTTGAGAGGGTGTGATGGTGGAGGGGGTGTGGAGATGAGAAAACTCCTCTTTGGAGTGATAGGCGTTTCGGATTCTAGCCTCAGTACTTATTGGAGTAGGAAAAACCGAGGATGTAGTGGCATCAGTAGGAGCCACCGACAAATCAACTAGAACTAGATCGCCGGTGGTGACTGAGGGGGGAGTTGGTTCAGTGGCAGGGGGAAGAATGCTAAAATCAGCCATTTGGTGCGAGATCAAAGGGAATGAGACACAAATGTGAGGTTTTGAGAAAAAACGAACAAAAATGAGGTTCAAAAAACACGCAGAGTAGATAAAATCAGTGAAGTTTGGGGAAAGAACAAGCTCGCCGGAAATCGCCCTTGCCAGAAAAGTTTAACAGAGAGTTTGAAATGAAGAAGTCTGGGAAAAGTGACAATAATGGGGGAAAGGGGGTTTTTATAGGCCCGTAGGCACAAAACCTAAGGGCGACTATTAAATATATTGAATGGGCCCAAGCGTGGAAAGGCGTGCAATGTTTCAAGAAATAAGGATAGACCGTTTGGAATCCCCAGGCAACTCATCATTAGCTGTCGCGACTCTTCGAATTCCTGACCTTTCAAGTCTTTAATTATAAATATATTATAACAAGACTGGGGGGCAATGTTCGGGAGCATTTTACCAACCTACAAGTGGGTCGAAGGCCTGATGCTAGAAGGGGATGATAAGTCCATTGGGCCGAGGCCCTCAAGGGCATTGAAGGGGTTTGGACATCCGAGTCCTCTAGACCGGAGTCTTACTCAAGATATGGTGTTCGGGTTCGAGTATCCGAGTCCTTTGGGTCAGAACCCTATTCTAAAAGGAGGTGTTCGGGGTTGGGCCTTCGAGTCTTCGGGCGAAGCAGAAACTATGCAATGAGCCTTGTTAGATTGGGCTGCTGCAGTAATGACTGCGATCTGAGTCTGAAGTCCAAGCCATTTTTGAATAAGGTAACTCCAAAGGCAGTGATTGGATTACATTCTACTTCCAACTTTTAAGGAGATTGTGTTGGACCCAAATTATGGTAACTTCCATAATTAAGGAGTCCTAATCTGACTCGGAGAAGGATTCTAAGGTGATGAGGCACTATAAATATAAGGCCAAGGTTACGATTATGAGGTAATACCTATTTTTGAGCACTAAACACTTAGCCTCCATTGTTAAACCTTGTGAACGGCCTGTACTTATTCTCACACCGGAGCTATCCCCCGGCGGCACAAGCCGTCAAGCTTCTGTGTGATCTGTTATTGTGCAGGTTCTAGTGCGTGGATTATGTGATTGGACGCGCCGGCGAAACTTGGCATTAACAGTATATGTAATTTAATACTCCATTTGTGGCAAACCTGGGGCTTCTAATATCTTGATTGGTATGTGGTTTCAATTCAGTGTTCAGAAAATTTATAGTTATTTTTACCGGAAATATTTCATTTGGGTGCAGATATATGAATATTCAGAGCAAAAAATGAATTTGGGTGGTGCAGATATATGAATATCCATATTATCCACAACTTTAGGATTTAATCCCTTTAATTCGGTCATCTGGTGCTTGTTGGGTAGCAATAATGTAGCTGTAAATCAGAGATGAGATATGATGGGATATTATGAGACTAAGTGTGGTGGAACTTTACAAATACTATTTGATATTTGATAGTAGAATAACTATATCTATCTATCTATATTTATATGAACTGTTATTTTGATTACATTATTGGTAAACAATTTTCTATATAAATGCATAAAAATTGTTGAAAAAATTTGGATTACTGATCAAAAATTGTTGAAAAAAGACATAAGAATAAAGATAATTTGGATTTGTTCATTGTGGTCACTTTTGCCTTAAAAAAGTATAATCAACTCATCTTGATTCTAAAAGATTGAAAATACAACTTTTCTGTTTGATGAAATGTCTATGAAGGATGTGGGTTCTTGGACTGCACTTGTAATCCACACTGCCAACATAACACTTTCGTATATAATAATTTTAGAGCTAGTTGACAAAATGTCTGGTACAGTAAAGAGTATTCTAAGTTGATTTTCTGTCGGTCACGCCCATTTTTACATGTAATTATGTACATAGTGTAACTAGGACAACAAACATTAACCCAGCCATCCCAACAGCAGCAGCAACATGGCAAGAGATAACCCAGTCTACTTCAAACAATAAAGTATTGTAATTTCCTCTTCAAACAAACGCTCAGCAATTACCTGCAAAGAATATAGAGGCATTGTAAGTCAAAAAAGAGAAAAAAATGAACAATAAAGTACAACGAAAATTTGATGAAATACAAATTACTTTCCTTATTTCACAAAAATATTTAAAAAATAAAATAAAGAAAAACCATAAAAATTATAAGATTAGGAGAAGAATCGTTAACAGGTTGTCAGGTGATACCATCATGTCTTCTCTTCTGCTTGTATAAGATGCTAAATTTAACATGTAGTTATCTTGCTATGCATAAAACATGAAGAACTTTTAGCAGATTACTTGACAGAAACTAGGAGATGTTTCACCAAACATAAGAAGCCCGCTAAAGAAAAAATTATATGGATTACTTTACTAATTTACTTTGTAATAAAATAGTGAAATTGTCAGGACCCTTGGGATGGTTTTGGGAACAGAACCATAGATGTTCACTGCAAATGAGAACATGGTTCAATGAGAACATGGTTCACTGCAATCTCATGGATATGGAAGAAGATTTAGTTGCTAGCCAGCTTTAAAAGTACAGAAATCTCAGAAAAGAATGCCAAGTACAGAAATAGATATTGATTTGCTTCTTTTTCAGTTTCAATATCAGAAAACTGTTAAAGTGTCGCCCATAATCCCATACAAACAATTCACTGAAAACTGTAATTCTTATGATTTGACATTAATGATGATTCAATGCAAATTTATAGAATTGAGCAAATCTAACAATATCATTACCTAGTTCATACAACAATTCACTCATATCCAAAGACGAGATAATTCCTAAATAGTAAATACTATTGAACAAGAAGCATAATACTACATTATTGTAATTTTGAAACTCATGGTGTGAGTTAACTATTCCCATCTCTTCTAAATAAACTGCAAATTTATACTATTCCTAATATGTTGTCTTTCATTCTTCCATCATTCATTCCCCTTCAGTTAACATCACAAATTTGAATTTAGCTAGTAGGTGACCGAAGTTTTGCACAACATCTTTTATTGAGGATTTCCAACTATGTGAATATGACTTTATCATAGCTTCGTTCTCTACTCAGCCAGCTAAGCTTCAAGCTGAGCATGTTTTCCTGCTTCTGCTCTTTGATTTATTATTGCCTAGATTGCTTTAAGCTGTTGGCATTAAACATCTCGTGAACTTTATACTAGAAATTTCTCTGCATTCAGGTTGCATTTATATAACTTGGTTGAGTGCAAAGTTCAAGGAGATGGTAACTGTCAGGTCAGTTTCACTCTCACCCTTTTTGTTTAGTAAATATTGAGCTATGCTATATAGAATGTGATAGCTATGTTGTTGTGTCTAAGACGTTCAGAAGTGTATTTAACCAGTGTGTGATTGTGAATCCTTCTAACTTGCTCAAACCAATCCCCAAAAACATCCACAGATGCTGATAAGCATATATCACCATATACCCGATCATTATCTGTAGTAACAATATTAGCTTCTTCATCACTTTCTTGCTTTCCTTTATTACCACCATCAGTTTCCTTGAAATTAATTTTCATGTGACTTGGCTTGCCATAATTCAAGCAATTCCCTTTAATTTTCCAATCAGTCTTCTCTGGTAATGTGTCATACACTCAAATAGATGAAAAATCTAATATTTAGATTTTTAAAAGAAGTTCTGAAATTTGTAACCGTTGAATATTTAGATTTTTAATTTTCATGTGACTTGGCTTTCTTGTGTTGCATGTTGCTGTTGCTCGTTGCTGTTAGTGTTGGCTGTTACACAACTTGCACTGCTGGCCTGCTGGGTGCTAGCTGCTGGATGCTAGCTGCTGAAAAGCTTACAATTTGTTGCTCATGTTCATGTTGCTGCTAGTTGCTGACTTGCTGTTGCATGTTGGATGTTGCTAGATTATAATTATACCTTGTTAAGTCATAAACTTTGTTAAGGACATTTAATTTGTTGTTGCACTGCTGCAAAAATTATATTATATACATTATATTATATTTAATTTCTATGATTGCAATGAGATACATTATATTATATACATCAGCTGCAAAAATTAGTTTGGATCACATTTTTTTATTTCACTAAGTTCTATCTTTTAGTTATGTTTCAGTTGGGTCCAAATAGTATTATTGTTTTTTAGGTGCAGTAGTTGTTCCATGAATATATATTTATAATTCATAATCACTTATGGCAGGTTTCATGCTCTTTAAGAATTTCATGAAGGTAGAAGAAGTTGTCTTTGGCAGGCCATAATAGACGGAGAAGGAAAACACATCCAGAAAATGCAACTAATGGAGTGGCCCTGCGTAGTAGTAGTTACTTGTTGATAAGTCCGCTGAGGATACTCTCCAATATACATTGTAAGTACAAATCTTTTAAAATTATATTTCTTATTTTGTTCTATATTCATCTTTGTAATATTTAGCTTACTTAACTAAATATTTAGCTTATTTAGCTTATATAACATTGACTTAAATAATGTTAAATAAGCTAAATAATATTTATCTTATTTAGCTTACATAACATTGACTTAAATAATGTTTATGATGATTCTGAAGAGTGCATGGAAAATTTGGAGAGCTCTGATGCTCCTGTAAATGTAGCGATTGGATCTCCTGGTTGCCCTTTATGGATACACGAAGACTCTCACAAGTCAAGCTCACCTCAGGTAAGTGAGAATTCAGGCTCCACATCTACTAAGTCACCATCTAGTTCCAACGTTGAGGCTCAGTTATTTTTATTATTATGTATTTTTATTATTGTTTGCATGTATTTGTTGGTAATTGTCATTTTAAAGCTAAAGTTGCAATGTGAAATTATGTAGTATGATTGAGGAACATAACCGAGAAGTTTTGAATTTGATGTGAAATGATGTTGGGGTATACTGATCAAGGTTTTTCGTGAAAAAAAACAATAAAGGAAACATAATTTTATGGCGTATGCTCTTACTTGGGTGTGGCCGGTTGTGACCACTTGCACATAGTTTACTAGGGGATTACCCAATTTGCTTGGTCGGTGCAGTATTGGGTGTGGCCGGTTGTTCGTTGTTGATCTTTTCTATTATACTATTTGTTTATTGTTCAAACTCTAGATACTAGATAATTAAGTAGATATTTCATGATTTATGGGGTTCCCAGTTATTTGAATTTGAGATTGTTTTTAATTTAATGAGTAATAATTACATAAAATTATACGTTTTGAATTTTAGTATTTTAATTACCATTTTAAGAATTTATGATAACTTCTGAATGTATGTACGGATTCAACATTTGAAATCCCATTTTTGCCTTATTTGTTAATTTCCCAGAATAACCTCAGCCAAACGTCTTTGTTTCTACTAAATTAATTTAATTTTGGAACCCATCATTTTCTGAATTTAAATATATACATGCATAAATATAAAATATATGTATAGATATGCATGTGTCTGAATGTTCATTTTCTCATGAGTGATGATAGTCTTGTGAGTTTATTCTGCCATAGCTCATATCATCTCTGCATCATTTAGGCCTTGAGATTCTTCTGTTGAAAGCATGAGCTTTAGCTTTAGGGGTGTTTTTCTGTACTCAATATAAGTTTTCCTTTTAATGGAAATGGGATCTACTTTTTTACATTTTATCATGCCCCAGCCCCCAAATAATAATAGCATTACATTGACAAGTGTATAATGTTATTGATGAGTAATTAAATAGATTGATTGATTAATTAATAATAAAATATATAAGTACATGTTTGTTGCACTACATGATTGATGATCCTTCTGTGAAAGAACCAAACCCAATGAGGTCATCATTTTCTAGTTCAGACTTTGTCTGTTATGCACAAATTGTCTTAAAACAAGTCCAAATCTTATCATCTTTTGTCTGGGTTTTTTCTTAGTATAAGCAAGTACAGGGGAGAAGATATGATTATGGGCATTTTCATTTAAAAATATTATTAAATTCAAAAGAATTTTCTAATCTTCTTCTTTTTGTCCCTTTTTTCTGGTTGTGGTGCAGGATTGTTCTTGGTTTGATAGTATTCCTTCCATTGATCAGAAATGGAGGGGGATACAATTTCAGGCCTTGGTAATGGTGCCCAAATAGATGGCAAGGTAATGCAGACTTTTCATAAAAGCTTTGTTCAAGTACAAAACATTTTGGATCACAATAGACTGTTAATAAGTGAGATAAATCATAATCATGAGTCCAAGGTCCCTGACAATTTGAGAAGGAATGTGGGCCTGATTAGAGAGCTTGTTGGGTCATGATATTTCTCCTATTTTGGGCCGGATATATTGGGTCCATTTATCAGTTTAATCTGTTGGGCTTTTATAATTAAGCCATGGGACTCTTTGAGCCCATTTATCGTGTCAACTTTATTTAATCCTATTGGACCGGGTCGGTTCGTTGGATTAACCTATTGGGTCATTTAATATCTATTACTTTGACTTGTAATGATGATATAGTATGACAGTTGACCAAGATATTTGCCATGCATTAATGTGGATGGGATTATAGTCGGCCGGCGGTGCAAATAGTGGCCAAGAGCAGTGGATAAACTCCATGCAATCGGTCGAACCCATCAGGCCAGGGGGATATGTCAGGTGATAGTGGGCGGCACGATAATCCAAGCAAGGATATTATTTCTTAGTGAGTAAGTCTTCACAAGGAGAGTGCACGTTTCATTCATATATACACATTCACACAACTCATAAATTATCACTCTCAATACACTAAATTCTATTATCCTCTCGAGTTAACTTTGTGAATGTACATACTTACTCTTACGCTCGAAGCTATCCCCAAGCGGTCCGGTAATCGCCAAGCTTGTGGTGTTTGTCGTGTTTATCGTCTTGAGGATCGGGACGTCTTTTCGTGATTGGGACGTGAGAAAGATCTTGGGCGTAACATGATGAACAACAACATAAGGAGGGTGGTTGATGTTTATTCTAATCTTTCTAGTAATTTTAGCAAATCCATGGAAGCTTCATCTGAAGGAGAGTCAAGTGGTGCTTTGAGGTCAGATGGCAAAGCTACTCACGTGAGAAATAGGCACAGTTAGAAAAAGCTCCGCCTTTTTTTTCTTGTTCTTGATTCTTTTACATGTTGGAAATGAGAAAATGCACAATTCTCTTGAGGTAGTAGGTTATGATTAGATTGGCTGGTTGTTTATCTAGTCCACAGACTCCACACCCTACGGGGTAGTGGCTGCAGGTTCCACAATCATCAAATTAAAAAAAGAAAGTTAAAATGTTTTGTATTCTAAAGTATTATGAAATAGGAGCCAAGCCTTGACATTGTACCACGTAGCAACTCTATTGTCTTTGTGTATTGATTTTGGCACTAAGTGTCTTTGGTGACCTATTTGCTTCATTTTCCTGACTTGGTATTATTTTTAAATGTGCAGGAAGACTGCTTCTACGACCTGCCTTACAATAATGGGTATCAAATTTTTGTACTACGTTTACGGAAGACAAGGGACGAAATTATGAAGTGTATTCTCTTTATATATGTAGATATATACTTTGATTGAAGAACTGTGGTAGCTTTAGATGGTTAATTGTAAAGATAATGAATGATTATGTAGTGGATAATTTTATTAAGTTAATAATATTTTAGTTTTTTGTATTTTTGCCATTATTTGCTATGGGGTACACAAAAAGAATGTCAAATTTTGATTTGGCAACAATATAATTCGTTACCAAAGCATTGAACAAGTTTTAGTATAGTAACAATTTTTTATACTTCTAGCAACAAATTTTCGTTGCTAATGGCATTAAAAATATAATATTTGGCAACGAAAAATTAACCTAATAACAACGGAGAGGATATTATTGCTAATACTAAAATAAAAGACAATATTTTTTTTCGTTGCAAATCATATCAACTTCCGTTGCACATATAAAGAAACGGGAACATATAATGTCGTTGCTAATCGACGACTTTCGTTGCTATTGAAAAATAACCAGCAACAAACATTTTTGTTGTCGATTCAAAGATAATGTCATTGCCAAATAATATAATCAAGAACGAAAAAATCGTTGCTAAAAAGTTTACATTCGCAATGAAAGCAAGCTTAGGCAACAATTTTCATAATTTATCAAGAACGAAAAATGTCGTTGCAAAATGGTGTCAATTGCAACGAAAATGCATGGTCGTTGCAAAAAAAAAAGAGTTCATTTCGTTGCCAATTAGCAGGCTTTTGCAATGAAATGGAGTTTTTAGCAACGACATTTTACTTATTCTGCAACAATACATTTTGTTGCTAAAGGATCAATGTCTCTATACGAAAGCCACATTTCGTTGCAAAATGTATTACTTTTGGCAACAAAAAAATACGTTCGTTACGGAACAATTAACAACGCTCATTGCGCAACGAAAGACACAACGACAGTAAAGTCGTTGCCAAAACCCTTTAGCAACAAAATTTGGCACCTTTAGCAACAAAAATTGGTTGTTGCTGAAGCCCTATTTTTTGTAGTGAATTGTGGAAAGTTCATGAACTCATAAGTGTGGTTTGATGAACTGGGTAGAACTAAGTGTGAATGGAGTATTAAGGAATAAATAGATTATTTAAGTAATTGATCATTAGTGGAGACATAGGTTTTCCAAAACTCCTAGCTATGCTAGACTCGAAATTTTGACATCAAGCTAAATACGCAGTATGTGCTTTTGAAATTTTTTTTTATTCTCAACTCTTGGTGACTATTGTGTATGCCTGGACTTCGGGCAACCGACACCTCGTTACCTGTTGAGTTTATAAAATTGATTTGCAAAGATTTTATAACGGTTTAGAGTATAGTCTATGCTAATTGTTTCGGCTAGACGATAATGATTTGAAATATGAAAATATATTTTTATTTATCACTCATGTACCATGTAACATGGTGCAGAGATGATAAAAAGTTGATGGCGTTGCAAATACAGGAATACTTAGTGTTGAATTTGATCTAAAATCATTATTCCACTATTGTATGATGTGTTATGACAAAGTCACTCAATGATAGCATTCTCAAACGGGCTGTTAATACAGTACCGCATCATGACGTCGTCATTTTCAAACTAAAATTTTAAAATTTTAATTTGCCAATGGGGTTTGGCTATACACATTCGTATTTTGATTGAAATTGATTATTGATATGAGTCTACGCTATTCGATTCAGCTATACCAACGTTTATGAAAACTCTAAGTGTTCTTTAAAAATTTTCCCGAACCAAATTGTTTTGGTGCGGAATTCGATAAGATTGAGGTAAGAAAATTTTATGCGCCCAAGGAGGATAAGAGGAATAAGAAAATGGTTCCGACCAGCAGTACTTGGTCAGTACAGGGCATAACGGGCTAATCACCCACTATGTCCGTAAGTTATGACAGTTTGCGGATGAATTTCCATATAACCATTTCGAAAATGACAGACAATAGCCTATATAACTCCTCAGCAATATTGGAAAATTTTTACTCTTGTGTGGAGTATATTGGGTAGCATGCGATGATGTGTATGAATGGTGTATGGTGTATGGTGTATGGTATAAGGTGTAAGGTAAATTTTGGGGACAAAATTTTTAGAAGAAGGGGTGAATGTGACAACCCGAGAATTTGGATATTTATTAAATTCTTAAATGATGGATTAAAGGTTAAATATTAAACCTAGACAGAGAATAAGTGAATGGATTTGAGATTTCTGGGAAGGAATTTTGGGAATTAAAATTTTTTGTGGTGAATTATTCAGGATTAAGTATATAAGTGTATATGTTCTGTGTGTATGGTCATGTATGTGAACAGAATGTGGTTAAGGGTCAAGGGTTGACCATATAAACTATATATGTGACAAACCCTAAGTATATATTAAGAACGTCAATGTTCAGTTAGAAAATCATAGCGATTGATATGAAACCCTAATATTGGGCCGAAAATCCTAATTTCAGTTCCGAGAATTTTAAACCCTAATTCGGATTATCAAAACCATAAATTGGGAACTTAATGGCTTAAGTGTAAATAATTATAAGAATAATTAGGGTTAATCCTAACAAATTAGTTAGAAATCCTAATTTCAAAATTTGAAACCCTAATTATTCTGTTAAAAACCCTAATGTACAATTATGGACCTAATTGCAAGGTTAACAATTTTAATTAAAAAAATATTAATCCTAATCATTGAGCTTGAATGTGATTAGTAAAGTTTAATGTAATTATAAAATACTAATTTTAAATTAGTAAGCTTAATTTTCCATTTTTAAAACCCTATTTTGGAAATCCTAAATTTTATTTTTTGAAAAACCTTAGATTTTAACCCTAAGGGTTGGATTCAATGACCATATTGCCATTAAAATTAGAAATTAAATGACTAAAATGCCCTTTTGCATTCTTTATTTAGCTAACTTGTATATTTTGTCCTAGTAGTGGTTGGTGACCAACCCTAAACCCTAGCCATGTGACTTATATTAGCAAATCAGCAGCTATATTATACAAATTCATTGAACCAAGATTAAAAGTTAAAAAGAGAGAAAAGTAACTCACTTTACTTTTTAAAGCCAACCAAGACCTTCTCTCTCTACAAATTTCAGAAATGTAAAGTGAGAGTGTGTAAAAGATAAGTTAAGATCATGTGTTAGCTCTCCAAAAATAAACATCAATGATCAGATTCTAGATCAAGGCTCAAAAAGGTATAAAAAACACTAAACTTAGAAATCATACGATCTGATGTTAGATTTTGTTGTTTGTTGTTTAATGTTGTGTAATAAGATGTTATTTAGTGATCTGGGTTGTTAGATCCCAGATCCATAACATCAAAGTGCTCAAAATTGAAGATTTCTTAAATTTGGAAAAATTTTATATCATCATCTGACAAGAAAATGTTAGACTTCATAGATCGGTGTTTGTTAACGGTTTTAGTGTTTTAAATGTTTGAATTTGTAGTATGTTATGTGGTATTTTTTCTGCAACTTGAATCAGGGTTGGATCATGTCTAGATTGCATGTTATAAGCAGTTAAACTGCGTTGACCGATCACGAAAACGGGTTTCTAGGCAACCCAAAAACCCAGATCTTGTCTGACAGCATTTTTGCAAGCCTTGATCTTGCTTGTGTTTTAGGTTTTAGGTCATGTTGTTGGTTTGATGTTATAGATTGGTATATTAACTGCGCATGTATGCTATTATAACGCCTAAATTAACAACAGAATAAAAAATAATCAAGGTCAAAATAGGGTTGACCAAACTGTCGAAGAACAAATCTGGGCAACCTAGAATCTTCAAGAACAGTTTTTCTGGCCTACTTTGACCGGTCCAGATCTTACGTTGACGATGTTGTTAAGTTGATATTATGTTATATAATTGTTCCTTGACATGTAGTCTACATGATTAAACCTTGTAATCACATTAAGCAAGCTCAGGATGCAAGTTATTAAGATCATAAGTGGCCAACTCGGACTGTTCTTCATTTTTGGAAAACCCAGAAATGAAGAACAGCTTCTGACATGTTTTCTTAAGCTTTGATCTCTCTATTGTGTTAGAATTTGGTCATGTAATTTGTTTAGGGTTGTAGTACTACATCAGTACTACAAAATTAACATGATAAGTTGCCTAAAAACCGTATAATTATGAATTTAAGGCTGGTCAAACCACCCACACTGTTAACTGTTATGAGTTTCTGGGTTTGATGAAGAACATCTTAAGAACACCTATAGCGACAGTTTCGTCGCTATAAGGCCCATTAGCGACAGATTAATTACAAAATTATTATTTTTATTAAATAATTGGTATTAAATGGTTTTTAATTGTTCAAAATTAATATTAAATTACTAAAAATTATTTTAAAGACTAAAAATGGGTTTTTAATTATTTTGAATATATTTCATTAATATTTAATATTTTTGGAATATTAAGGGTAATTAATTAATTTAATTATAATATTAAATAAATTATTTAAAAATAATTTTAATACTTGAAAATCATGAAAAATTATATTATGGAGTTAAAAATATTTGAAGTTATTTTCAATAACTTTTGATATTATGTGATGAATTTCACTAATTAATTAATTAATAACAATGGTAAATAATTTATTTAATAAATATATTAAATAAATTATGGAAAAATAGAACTAATGATTTAAAAATCATATAAAAATGGTTTAAGTGTTATGAAAATATTTTAAGTTATAAAATATAACTTTTGATATTTTTTCATGAAAATATTAATATTTTAATATTAATTGCAATTATCGGCTAATGAATTTACTGTTTAAAAATCATATAATTATGATTTTAAAGTATTAAAATACTTTGTGATATTATCAATATATTATAATATTATGACATGTATTTCATTAATATTTGATAATAAATTAATATTAATGATAATAGAATATTATGGTATTTATATTATATAAATACGATATTAATGATTGAAAAATCATGATAAATGGTAATAAGTATTTTTTACGAGTCTTTGAAAAATAATTTTGATTGATAATATAATTATCTAAGATAATTTTTAAGTGTTTAGATAGAGTTTAATTGAACTTAAACTCGTTAATTGTCCGACTAGACCGTCAGGATGTTAGAATTTTGTCGGATTCAACTCAAACTGAAATAGTTTGACTTGATACTAGGTCTTATGTGTTGTATAGACTGATATGATTATGTGTTAATTTGTTTAGGTTATTTTAAATATTGTGATGATATTATTCTAATATTGGAGATCTATAATACTACTATTAGGTCTTCAGATAAAGCAATATAAACTGTGTAGCAGTAGTCGGTGATACATGCAAGTTCCTAACCTTGAACTTCTAATTATTGTGCAAGTTTTCTTGACTAGACCTCGAGTTGTTTCATTCAAATATACTTGTGGTTAATCATTGTTGGTTTCCATGTCTAAGAATTGTTGAATCGTACTATGTGCATATTGCATGTATTCATCAGGTATGAAAGGCTGATCAACTTCATTACCATTTAATCCAGATATAATTTCTATGTTCATGTTCAATGTTCATTCAGCTATGAAAGTTTGTTCATGCTAATTCCCAATTATATTGTAGAATTATAGCCAACCTATTGTTCAATTCTTTCCATCATGATATATCTTTAAATAAACTTATACTTGTTGGGCAAACTTATGCTCACCCTTTCTATATCATGATAAACATTGCAGATAAGACGAATACATTCGGATACAGGAAAGGATAAAGCCAAGTTTAGCTTGAGACTATGTGTGTAGCTAAATTGTAATAGTATTGTATGATAATAATGTTATATGTTAGACATGTTATGAATTGTGTATAAGTTAAGGTTACTCGACCTTGGGGAATAGTTTGTAAAGTTTATTGTATAAACAATTTATGTTTATATCTTCCGCAATAGTTATAGAAACAGTATACGTGATTTGGGACCCAAATTTTGGGATGCTATATTCATACCTTATGAACATATGCAACATGCACAATGTGCGAATCAATAAATCATAGATGTGATATAATCAACAAAGATTAGTCACGAACATGCCTTGAAAAACAAAAACTCGTGTTTGAGTTAGAGAACTTGCTTAATTAAAAGTATAGTTCGAGAACTTGCCTGTACCGTCGATTACTGTTACGCAATCTATTTTAGCTTCAATTGAAAGACCTATTATTGATAATATCGATCTCTCAATTAGAATAATATCATAACATATACTATTGTTAAATACAACTTAAACTATCTTAAACACATAAGCACATATCCCTAACAATCACTAAAACACATAAGACCCGATATCAAGTCAAACTATTTTAGTATGATTTGAGTTCGGTACTATTTCGATGTCACGATTACCTTGTCGAATAATTATTGAGTTTATTATAAATAAAAATCTACTTAACTGCTTCAATATTATTTTAAATAATTCAATTATCAATAATGAATTTTTTTCGGAAGCTCATAATAATTTTCAAATAATTATTATCACTTATAATAATTTTTCAATCATTAATATCATTTTTAAATGATTTAAATACCACATAATTTCATTATCATTAATATTTAATTAATTTCAACAAGTCAAATAAGTCATTATCACCCAATATTATAATTTATTCTCTAAAATCTAATAAGTCAAATACTAATCCAGCAACCTGGATTATCTAAACATACCAATCCAATAAATCAAATTACAATCCAGCAAACCAAATTGTAATCCAAAAAACTAAATTCCAAATCTAGCAACCAGATAACCAATCCAGCAAACCAAATTGCAATCCAGCAAACTAGATTCCAATTCCAGCAACCAGATTTGAATCTAGCAAGCTGGATTCAACAGGTTTTCAATTCAGTAAACTGCTTTCCAATCCAGCAAAATGGATTCAACAGATTTTCAATCCAGCAAGATGGATTCATTAATTCTTTTCACAAAAATACCAAATCAACTTATTATTTTTCTATCCTATGACCAAACATATATACATATATTTCATACACAAAAAGAATTTTTCAACTCCCTTTAGTATTTTTCAAAAATCATTTTCAGTCCGTAGCTTAAGAAATTAGCCCTATCATTATCAACTCCATAAATTCCCATCTCTTGACATAATCTTATACGTGTTAACGTCAACCTCTAGTTTAAATTTCGTGGCAATCGGAGTTATAGAACTCCGGTTATAGCCGTTTTCGTCAAACAATCCCAAAAATTGAAATGACCATAACTTGGTCTTTTTAAATTTGAATGAGCTCATTTTTGGACAGGAGCTACTTTATATCATATATTTTCATGTCCCAAAAGGCTTGAGTTTATTTCATAAATTAAGTGGCCGAAACTTCCCTAGTAGAATATGGGGCAGTAGGTTTTTGGAATTTTTCACTTTTTTGTACTCTGCTAAAAATAGTCCATACAGAAATCTACAACTCCTTTTTCAGTGATTCCACTTGGAGATATTAGAAAACTCACAGATCTAACTCTGAGACTTGACCACATTCAAAAATTCAAAATATAATAGGAGATATGGTCGTTTGAATTTCATGTTTCGTTTTCACAAAAAATCTAATTTTCAACCTTTTGTGATTTCTAAGAAACTTCTATGTTTTCACATAAAAACCAACATAACTCATCATAACAATTACTAATACTTCATATACCCATGAATTTACCATAAATCATAATCTATTTCATTAAAAAATCATCAAACACATGATTAAACATAATAGGCTAAACAAATTTAGGGTTTTTACATTTTGAAAAACCTAGTTTCCATTTTTTACTTTAGATCTAACTTTTGATCCTCAACATGGATAGATCCACACATAAAACACTCTAGATCATGTATATATATATATATATATATATATATATATATGTAGTTTTGAAGTTCAAGAACACAAATCCAAGTTTTGATTTAGAATAAATAAAAATACATAAACAAAATGTGTTTATACCTTGATCTTTTGCTAGTCTTTCTTAATCCTTCAAAGTAGATGATGATCTTGGGTAGCTTGAAGATCAAAAAATCCTTCCTCTTCTCTTCCTCCTCCTACTGCCCCTCTTCTATCTCTCACACTAGTTTCTTAGTTTAGCTTGAGAGAAATAGAAGAAAGAGAAAGTAAATAGATATTTGTGTAATTAATTATAAAGATATGATATGTATATCTATACCCATTCCCCAACTTCTCTTCCTTTCTCTTTCTTATTTATTACATAGATACTTGCAAGATTAGTAATATGTTGTTACTTAATTAAAGTGATAACACATGTGGGATAAGTTGTGGGAGTTGGTAGGAGTTAATAACTTGAAATCATTACATTCATGAACCATTCTTTTCCCTCTTTAGCCGGCCATGTGGCCCCTTTTCACCCACAATTTGGTTTCTTTTTAATGCTTTATTTAATATATCAAATGTCCAAAATGATCCTCTTCAATTGGCTAAAAGATTGGGCTTTAATTAAATTCATTTGGGCTTCTAAATTAATTTCTCGGGCCATGAAATTTACATAGTCCAATACTTTTAAATTCTTATCCAACCATAATCATTTATTTAGGGTTTTCATTTCCTCAATTACAATTTAAATCCTTACTCATGCATTTTAATTTCTTAACCCAATTAGACTTGCTATAATTAGGTTATAAAATTAATTAATTGAGATGTATAAAATAAATCCCTTAGGATTAGTATATATTTTAAATACTATTATTCTCCCATACCATAACCCTTAAGTTATTTAATTTTTCATTCCTAATATATAATTAACTTACCTTAGTTTCTTTTAGTTGTTTATTATTGTTTGTTTATATAATAAACAAATAAAAATAAACATATAATATTCGTATTCATTTACCCACATAACTTTTAACCCTTAGGGTTTTATACTTAGTATTAGGGTTTTGAAATTCTCGGTTATGGTTAAGAATTCCCGAAAATGAAATTAGGGTTTCCAAAGCTGGAATTAGGGTTTCTAACCGATCGTTAGGGTTTCTTAACTTATCATTGATGCTCTTATAATAACATTAGGGTTTACCCATGTTACACTTATCTGATTCATACTTGACCCTTAACCACATACTGAACACACATATAATCACAATACATAATACCACATAAGTCCTTCACAAAAATTTAAAATCCATACCTATTTTTAATCTAGGTCTTATTATTCAACCTTTATTCAATCATTTAAAATTTTATTAATCGTCTAAATTCTCGGGTTGTCATAATTTAAGTTCACAATATTAATTAGCTAGTTACAATACTACTATGTTTATTGGTTTAACTTCCCACATTAGTTCAAATTAACATCTTAGTTCATGATCTTAACTTTCTAATACACTAATAATTCAAAATCCTCGCTAACACATAACACAAACTTAGCATTCCAAATTCTTACATCCACTGAATAAAAGTTTTCATTACAAATTACCATCTATATGATCACACTCTGAAATTCATCTTATTACCTATTTTAAGTTTCAATATAATCATCTAAAGAGATTATATAACATTTACAGTATTACACATTTAAAAACCCAATTCTTTAACACTGTCCACCCACTCTGCCGGGGCGGGGTTTTGAACTAAGAAAATCCCGAAGGGGCGGACTACCCACTAGGGCGGAATCCTTGAACTGGGAACTCCCACCGGGGCGGGGTTACCCAGACTCGGATTCTGCAGTTTGCAACTGCACACTGCTTCAACCCAAAATTCTCAATTTTCTCATTTAAACAGTAAAGTAAACATATCTAGATGATATAAAGTTCGTAGAATTAACACCAAGCATATATATATGTATATATATATATACTGATTCCAACAATAAAACAACTAAAACAACCAAATTTAAAGGATTTACAACCAAGTTCTTGCTAGTTTTCAAAAACCAACATATTTAGTGAATCCAACCACTACGGACTTATTTCTTAACCAAATTAGTTCATTCCACTTGCATTCTTTTTCGTTTCTTAATGTATTAACATAAACAACTACTAATTTACAGATTATTATATGAATTATACATTAATTTTGACTCCAAAATAAGTCATAATGTACATATTCAACTAAAAACCAATTTCTTCCTCTTAAACATATTTTTCATCGACTTGATCACTCAAAATCATTTCTAGATGACAATTAACAGATTATTACAACCTAATAACATATATAACCAACTCTTTAACAAATTACTCATAGAAATCCAACTTCAAATGAAGAACTTAATTTCTTCTTATTAACATGTATACATGAATTTAATTTCTGAAACTCAATTATAACAACATAGAATGATTTATACATGCTCAAGAACATATGCAATCCAATTATGCATCAAAACCAATTACATAGAAGATGTAACGAATGGGAATTTTTTAATTAATTTTAAATATATATTGAATTAAATAAATATTTGAGTTGATTTATTTATTGAGATAAATAAATATTTGATGAAATTGTTGTGCAATAATTTAGTTAAAGTGTGTTATAATAATTAAATTAATGTATAATAATTTTATAGTTTGAAGTTTTGATTTAATGAGATAATTAAAAATTAAATGATTTGTTAAATAATTACCGAATTGTGTAGTGGTGATATTTCTAATTTAACTTAGTGATTAAATTAGAGATTTAATAATAATTTATAATGGACATTGTATTAAAATTTAACTAGTTGATAGCCCGTGCAATGCACGTGCTAGTTCAAAAAATAAAAAATCAAAATTATTCTTTAAAATCTACGCTATCATATATTCGAATAAGTAATATTATCAACAGGGGTGGGGCAGATGTTATATACCTATCAATATATATTTATACTACGTATACATCAAAAACAAAAAGACTACTGCTTTGACCGTGAAACACATCTCAAATCCAAATATGGAGCACCATCTAGTAGAGCTTCCACAGAGGTAGACAATGCCTCATTTAAAATTTTTTACACTAGAAATTCTCATCAGAAGCTTGATTCATATGACAAAGATTATGGAATATTCACACATAGTTATCCGCATTCATGTCCCATTACATACAATTTTTGCATATAATATTTCAGCTAATTATACAACCTATGACCTAAAAACATGTTAGACGATTTGGGAATGTAATGAATTTTGCAAGTCATGATACATATTTTTTCTTTTCTTGTATTAGGTTTCCCTTTTTTGGCACTCATATTTCACCTGAATAATAGAAAAATATGCTCTTTTCTGCACTAAGCTTGCCATTTACACAGTTATATTTCGAGGAAAAACTTTTGCAAAATTGTAAATTGATGTTTGAAGGTTAAAATACTGAAATCTCCTTAAATTTCCACAAAGACTTGTCAAGAAATGATTTCAAATCTACCTAAAGCTTGATAACTGCCAACTACAAAGGTTAGGTCACAGTGATATACCTCATATGATGAAGTAAGCTTAGAGAGCTTGGCAATACGAACTACAACAATATGTGCATCTATATCACACTTAAGCTTATCCCTTACTTTAGCAGAGTCCCTGTTTGACTGCCAAATGATGGCATCAGTAACGTTAATGGGTTAGTGTCCAATATGAGCATTGCGAGATTACAAAGATTCCTACCATCTATATAGAATTTTAATCATTCAAAAATTTAAACCATAATTGCCAGCTGATTCATTTGACTAAAAGATTCTTCAACAATAGGAAGGATAGTGCACCAAGATAAAAGTAAATTTCAAATACAAATGTGTTAGAGCTAGAAGTATCTGAGAGATGCACAAATTAAAATTCTAAATTTTGCGGCCAATACTTTTCCGAACCCCACACCACACCAAACAAAAATAAAAGAGAAAGAAGAGAGAAAAAATGAAGCCCCCAAAATCTAGCTCCAGCTCCAGTTCCAACTGTTTGCCTTAGAAACCCCCAAAATCCTAATTCCATCTCCAAGTGAATCAAAGATTAATGACCCAACAACAACTTCTCACATGAGCATGTTACCTTATCATACTCGGTCATTTTTAAAAAAAATATTTACACTAAAAACATGTCATGAGTGCAAGACTGAAAGGTATTTGTAATAAAATCTCATAAACCTTTCCTATTATATATGAATCGAACAATCCATCACACCTAAAATCATAAAATATGAAGAATGAAACTCAAAATTGCAAATGCCTGAAGGTACTGAATAGAACTGTAAGATGAAAGAATCACCCCAAACACAGTTGATGGCTATCACTAACCAAATGAAATCAAATAAAAAACAATGGGGAAAATGAAATAAAAAAAACCCCACTTTATGCATCCCAAAAAATTCAGACAAAAAGTAATTTTAAATGAGAAATAAAACAAAAAAGGCTCATGTGTTCATATCATCTTAGAACCCAGAATAATAATATGCTTTTCAAAGAAAAAAGTGAATAGGACAGAGAAGAAATCCAACCTGAGAGGAACCTAGAAAATTCGGTAAAGAAACGATACCCATTTATATAATCACAAAACAAATCACAGTCACCAGAATCTAAGAACAAATGTGCCCACCAAAATGGCAAAAAATACAACCGGAACTTATCTTGATAATTAAGCAGGATTACTTGAAAGAAAATCTTGTGAATCTGAAGCAAAACCCACAGAAATATCTCAAAGAGAGTGAGAGTATATTTTTTGGCAGGCAGGTAAATCAATTAGAAATTTATTCAAATTGTGCAGGACTCCTCTGCTCTGTCAAACAGAACTTGACCATTGTCATCCTTCAGAGCCTAACGCACCATACATATCAGTTTTGATTCTAGAAAAATATATTACAACTTTGGTATTTATCAATGGCATCCAATACTCTCTCGTCTTCACGTAGTTCAAGCTCCTTATGGACTCCCAAGCAAAACAAACTATTTGAAAAGGCCCTTGCTAAATATGATAAGGATACCCCTGATCGATGGCACAATATTGCCAAGGCAGTGGGTGGAAAATCTGTAGAGGAAGTCATCAATTGGAAATTTTCTTATAAACTAAATGCTTTCTATACTGAGGTCTTTTCCAAAGAGAATGATGATGATGCATAGTGATAACTATTTATGAATAATTACTTAATAAGGAATTGTAAAAAGAAATTGTAAAAAGAGGACATACCAAAGATTTGGTTAGTAGAGGCATGAGAACATTTGGCAGATTTTTCCAAGCAGATTCCCATGGAGAATTTCTTACAGCCAAAACAGAGCAATTTCCCTTCACTATAGTTATATTTATAACCATCAAGCCAAAATTAAACATGATTCAAAAATACCAATGACAAAATTGTCAATGATGCAAAGTTAAAATTTATATTATGACATAACTGATATAAATATAAAACCAAAAAATCAATACGCATCTATAAATACAAAACCAAAAAATCAACATAACAGTAATAAGCATAAAATAAAATGAATAATTCAACGAAATTCCAAAAAATTGTAGCTTATATTACCTTAATAATGAGTTATATCATTCAACGATAAGCAAATAACTCGATCACCCTCTTTCACATCTTCCTGTATTGTTAAGGATTCTATTCTGCTGTTCATCAAGTTTTTGTCTTATTCTAGGGTGGTTGCCTCGGGTAAAAAAGAAGAAGTAAAAATAAACAATTTATAATTATGCAAAACTATTTAATTTTATGTACATGTTAGTAAAATAAGAAATTTTTTAATTCCAGTATGAGATGTCCTCCGGAACTATGAATGGGGAGATGATGATAAAAAATAATGGGGCTTATATTTTACCTGTAGAGGGAAGATATAAGGCGTGTGTAACATGTGTATACATACTGGTATCACTGAAAGAACAAAGGCTAAGAGTGATAACTTTAATCAAATGCTCCTGCAGACATAGATTACACAATAAATTGGTTAACAATTGAAAGTTATGCCCATGTTGCTACTGCTATTGCAATGATGCATCACACATGGTCTGAGATGAAAGAACAGGATATGGTGGTATGTGCATCATAGATCTAAAATAAATGCTTATTTTGTTTAAAAACACTTACAGAACCACAGGTACAACAGTCAGAAACTTTCTATTCTGAGTGAGCTATTTGCATACTTTATTATCGCACACTACCTCAATAATTAATCAGATTAATATATGCACCCAGATCAAATTAAAAACACCCTCAACCGTATTAATTCACTATTAAGGTGTTAATCTTCAACGGAGAAGATCAAATACAGAGTTTCAAGCATGACATTAAGGTATTGGAGAAAAAGATTAAGTAATCTAAAGCATCCAGTACTAATTTATGAAATTTCCAATTTAAGAAAGGACATAAAATTACCTGGTATCACCATGGGAACAACATGAATTAGGATGAACATTTGCGAAAGATTTGAGGAAAGACCAAATGTTCCCAATAGTTTCATGTGAAGAAGAAGTCACTATTAAGGGGTTTATCTTTAACCAAGAAGATCAAATATAGTGTTTCAAGCATAACATTAAGGTATTGGAGAAAAAGATTAAGCAATCTAAAGCATCTAGTACAGATTTATGAAATTTCCAATTTAAGAAAGGAAATAAAATTACCTGGTATCACCATGGGAACAACATGAATTAAGATGAACATCTGTGAAAGATTTGAGGAAAGACCAAATGCTCCCAATAGTTTCATCTGAAGAAGAAGAAGACGACATATATATTGTGAAAAGAGATTGAAAAAAAGGATGAAGCGATTGAGGGAAAGAAGAGAAGGAATCGATTGAGAAGAAGAGAATGAGTCAGTCAACT
This sequence comes from Panax ginseng, assembly GCA_020205605.1. NCBI lineage: Eukaryota > Viridiplantae > Streptophyta > Magnoliopsida > Apiales > Araliaceae > Panax > Panax ginseng. Next base: position 133,729,563 of record CM035128.1, read on the forward strand.
ATAAAGAAAAGGAATTGATCGAGAAGAGAAGGAGTCGGTCTATTCGCGAGAGTTTCCAATTGAGCGAGTTAACTCTTAATTAATTAAGAGTTAACTAACCCAATTATGAAATTTAAAAGATCGGTTGTGATGCCTTTATATATAAGGTATTGATTGAATTAATATTATAATTTAATTAAAAGGTGTGACAATTGAACCATATTATATAAGTAATACAAAAATAATTTAGGAAGAGATTGAGAGGGTTGCTAAACATGGTCTTATGACCTTTGGTATTTTTATCAGTTAAAAACCTTTTGTTCTATAACTGATATATGTTAAGTTTGCGTATTATGTATATGGTCAGGTTGGTTTTACGTGTTTTTATAACACAGAGTTGAGAAGAGAGGAGAGTTAGAGAGCTTTGAGATGTATTGAGAGTATTCTCTATAAATTGATAAGGGTTAGAAGTGGAAGAAGGTTTTATCAAGCTATTCTATTATCTTCCTAAGTCTTAACAAGGAATTTAAGGTATAATCTAATTTATATTTGTAGTTGTATGTTCTTGAGTTTTCTTTTAAATTTGAGTCTTAATGTATGATTTGTGAGGAATTGGATTGTATGTATCAGTTAGTATATATATAATATATTGGTTATCATTTATAAACAATTTTTAGAGGTTGAAATTCATGAAGTCATGTTGTAAATGGAGATTTTTGTTGTTCTTGAGTTTTTGGTGATATATGACATGTGTGATTTTGGAGTCAAAATTGGTGTTTAATCTATTTGGTAATCTGTAAATTGGTTGTCAAATATGTTAGTATGATGAATTATGAAAAAGAATGCAACTGAAATGCATTAATTTGGTGAATTAACGAAGTTGTAGTGATGTGATTTGTTAAACATGTCAAAATTTGGGTTTTTAAAGCATAAACATGATTTTAATCCTTTAAAATTGATTGTTTTAGATGTTTATGATGTTAGAAGTGTAATATGCATGCTTAGTGCTATTGTTATTAAATTTATAGCTTTTGGGTTTGTTAAATTCTTGCTTAATTAGGAAAAATTAGGATGTTTGGGTTGAACTGTGAAGCAGGGACGCAGTCTGCATGTTTCTATTTGCGTACCGGCGCAGCTGTGTTGGTATCAATGGAAGAAATGGCATAGCTACGCCTGTTGAGTTTTTTAGGAATTGAGCACCAGTGCAGCTGTGCTGGTGCCAAGGCTTGGGGTAGTGCAGCTGCGCCCTCCCCCGAGCAAAAAACAATTTATTTTTTTATGTTCCAGTCTATGATGTGTTGATTAAACCTGGTCTAATGTTCTTGATATTGTGTTAAGCATGTAATAAAGTTCTATAATAGAATGTAAACATGTATTAGATGATCTTAGGTTGAAAAAATAATAACTTGAGAAAACTTTAACTTGTTGTTTATAAAGTCTTGAGATGTTATTTAAGCGTGATGTTGCTTTACTAGACTAATGATTTTAGACATATAAATGATGTCAGTGATCATAATATGAATTAGGATAACAAGATGAACTTGAATGAGAATTAAACTTATAGGTTTAATGTTAGTTTAACTAATCAGTATTGCGATTCTAATGTTATATGTAGGGTATTTGGCGAACGTGTGTTATAAATTGAGTAACTTACGCACGAGATAAGTTCATAAACCTTATTTATTTACATAGAGCAAGTTCTTTATCCTATCTTGTTTATTATTATTACACAAGTTTCTAAATTCTACTTTTGCTAAGCAAGTTTCCTAATCTTGAACTTGTTATTGTTTGATTACGATGGCTCAAGTTGTCTATTCATATTGAGCGAGTTTCTAACCTTTTTTTGTTATTAATTCAAAGTTTAAAATGTTCATTATTTCAAACGAGACTTTCTAATTCCTTTGAAGGTAGTATATTGAATATACAATGTTTTATTCAATTGTATATTATCATGATTTCATTTTTGATTTAAATATCATTACTTAATACCTAGTTATTGTATTGAACTCTGAATACCTAGTGGACCTTGGTTCATTCGACTAGCCCATAGTTGATGAGCGTTCTAAAATTCCAGAACCATTGTTAAATTAAGCTAATCCAAAATAAACTTTCTTTAGTATGGAATCGTAAGTCAAATTGAGATGAACAACCCTATTATAGGGGATTATTTACGCGTTAGCGTTAAGATATGTGTGCACAATACATTGTATGAAGGGTTGATCCCCCTAAGTACGAGAAGAAATGTCCATGTAGTCTAACGACTGTTAAAGGTTGAAGTAGAAATACTTAATAACCTGGAACATAGTTCATGATCTTGAGACCCTCGGATATATAATTTAATCTAATTTTCTAATCTTGATTCAAAGGTCGAGTTCTTTATTATTCAGTATTCATTGTTTACTCTTATGATGTTATTATTTGTCATCATTATATTTATGAGCAATTGTTTTCTCACTCTTGCATATAAAACATTGCAGCTAAGGTTGAAAGATCAGACAAGCCGTGCACTAGTCTGGGCAAAGGCAAAGCCACCAAGTGATGAAGACTTGGTTTATTTTATTTGAAAGAATTTATGTTATGAGACTTATTTGTTTATATTATGTATTCCGCAAACTTATGTAATAATTTAAGGTTAGATTACCTGAGATTTGTTTTAAGTTAATGTAACCCTTTAATGGGGATGATTATTGTTTAAGTTATTTAACTTATGTCTTTATCCTTGATTACATGTAGTTAGATGTGATTGTTTTTGATAGTGAGCACTAAATCCTATGGGAATAAAGTACCCAGATTTAGGGGTGTCACAGAAGAAGTTTTGAGAAAAACAAAACTAAGAACTAGAACTTTAGAATTACCTTTGATTCTTGTTTATGCTTAGTTAGATGTTTAGGAAGCTTTGGTAATCATCCTCCTCCTTGATTCTTCAATTCTCTACTCTCAATTTCTCTCTTCTCTCAAGCTGTCACCAAGACTCTCTCTTTCTTTGCTCTTTCTCTACCTCAGACTTAGCCAAATGAACTAAGCATATAACAAATAAACTGATAGATATGTAATACGCGTAATTTAACCCAAATATCAGTTATACAAACAAAATGTTTTCATTAGTTAAATTAACCAAAAGTCACAAGGCCATATTTGACTAGCTCTCTAAGAATCTCTTTTTAATTTATTTTTATAATTTCCCTATTATATAGTTCATTTGTCACATCCAATAACCAATTAAATTAATTTAATTCTTAAATCATATTAATCCTTGTCATATAATTATAATTTTATTTAATAAATCACTAAATCTCTAATTTATTAGAACATCACCATTACACAATATTGCAATTATTTAACAATTCACTTTTCCTTTAATTTAATTATTTCATTAAATTAAAATATTACCATCACACCAACGTAATAAAACACACATCCATTATAAAATTATCTAACATCCATTTAATTAATATTATCATACTTAATTAAATTATTACATAACGACTTCCATTAAATATTTATTTTATTCAATAAAAAAACTAACTAAAATATTTATTTAACTCGATATATATTTTTAATTATTACAAAAATCACATTCGTTTCATCCTTCCCTTCTTAAAAGGATTCCATCCCTAGAATCACGACACAATCATACACATCTATATACATATCTATCAAATCTATTACATTCTCCCCTCCTAACAAGGATTCTGTCCCCAGAATCGCAATACATAGATTAAATAAATAGCTCAGGATAATTTTTTTATCATCATGTCTTCGAGTTCCCACGTAGCTTTTTCAGCGTTGTAGTTCCTCCATATTACCTTAATAGAAGGTATTACTTTATTCTTGAGAACTTGTTCTTTCCTGTCAAATATTTGAACATGAACTTCTTCATAGGACAAATCCTTCTCAACGTACATGGATTCATATTTTATAACATGCTTGTAATCTAGCTTGTACGGTCTCAATACGTATACATAAAAAATGTTATGAATATGTTCTAACTTTGGAGGTAAAGCTACCTCATACGCCACTGCATCAACTCTTCGCAGCACCTTAAAGGGCCCAATAAATCTCGGTCTCAACTTACCCTTTTACCAAATCTTATCTTCCCATTCTAAGGATATGATTTCTAGAAAACAAAACTTCCTACTTTAAATTCCCGCTTTTTTGATGCTGATCCACATACTTCTTTTGTCCATCTTGAGCGGCTAACAGTCTTGCTCTTATCACTTTAACGATCTCGGCAGTTTTCTGCACTAATTCTGGCCCTAGTAGTTGACGTTCACCAACTTTATCCCATCACAACGGAGTTCTGCACTTTCTGCCATACAACGCTTCATAAGTCGGCATGCCAATACTTATGTGGTAACTGTTATTGTAAGCGAATTCCACCAGTGGTAGGTGGTCATCCCAATTTCCCTTGAAATCTATCACACAACCTCTTGGCATATCCTCCAATGTTTGGATTGTCCTTTCGCTCTGGCCATCGGTTTGAGGATGGTACGTCGTGCTCATTATTAACTATGTTCCTAAGCGTTCTTACAAACTTTTCCAGAAATTCGATGTAAAAAAGGATCTCGATCCGATACAATTGACACCGGAACTCCGTTCCTTAAAACGATTTCCTTTACATATAACCTTGCCAAATAATCAAGATTAAACCTAATCTTGATCGACAGAAAATGTGTTGATTTCATCAGTCGGTCAACAATCACCTATATCGCATCATACCCTTTTTGAGTCGTTCGAAGACCTACCACGAAATCCATCGTGATATGCTCCCATTTCCATTCTGGTATCTCTAACGGTTGCAACAATCCACTTGGCCTCTGATGCTCTGCTTTGATTTTCTGACACGTTAAACATCTAGCAACACAGTCAGCAACCACTCTCTTCATATCCGGCCAGAAGAAATGTTGTCGAAGATCCTGATACATTTTCGTACTACTGGGGTGAATTGAATATCTTGAGTTATGAGCCTCGTTCAAAATTTCCTCTCTGATTTCTGGTACTGGCGGAACCCAAATCCTTCCCTCGAACCTCAATAATGTTTCGGTATCAACCTTAAATTTTACCTCTTGGTCTTCAGACAGCTCTTTCCTGATTTTGTCACATTCCTTATCTAGGAGTTGTGCTTTTTTGACTTTGTCTGCCAAAGTTAGACGGGCCTCCATCTGAAATTGTTTTCCTTCGGACTCCTTTGGATATTTTACTTCCAACTCCAACTTAGCCATCTTCTCATGAGCAGTTAACAACAACAATTTCTACCGGCCTTTCCTGCTTAAGGCATCAACAACCACATTAGCTTTATTCAGATGGTATAGAATTTCACAATCATAATCCTTAATCAGCTCCAACCATCGCCTTTGATACATATTTAGATCCTTTTGTGTGAAATAATACTTCAGACTCTTATGGTCCATGTAAATCTCACATTTCTCCCCATAGAGATAGTGCCTCCAGATTTTCAGAGCAGAAACTACTGCAAATAACTCTAAATCGTGGGTCAGATACCCTTTCACACAATCTTTCAATTGTTGTGATGCATACACAATGACCTTGTTGTTTTTCATAAGCATACAACCTAGTCCCTTGTGTGATGCGTCGCTATACACCAAAAAATTCCCTGTATTATCTGGTAAAGATAACACAGGTGCCATAATTAACCTTTTCTTTAACTCTTGGAAACGAACTTCACTAATTTTCTTGTTAAATTTGTTAATAACGTCACAATTTTGGAAAAATCCCGAATAAAACGATGATAATAACATGCCAATCTCAAGAAACTCCTTACTTCTGATGGTGTCTTCGACTGATCCCAATTAATCACAACTTCTACCTTTAATCGATGCACCAAAATTCCATCATTGTCGATTTACATGCCTAAAAAATTGAACACGCTCTAACCAAAATTCACATTTTGAAAACTTCACGTACAGCCTTTTTCTCCTTAATGTCTCCAGCGTCATTCTCAAATGTTCTACATGGTCTTCTTGAGTTTTGGAATACACCAATATGTCATCAATGAACAGCACCATAAACCTATCCAAAAATGGCTTAAACACCATGTTCATTAAATCCATGAATGTTGTAGGTGCATTGGTTAAACCAAATGACATTACTAGAAACTCAAAATGACCATATCGAGTTTTGAATGCCTTCTTTGGTACATCTTTCTTACTCACCTTCAATTGATGGTATCCACTTCTCAAATCTATTTTTGAAAAGTACTTAGCTCCTTTCTTTTCATCGAACAAATCATCAATCCTTGGAAATGAGTATTTATTCTTAATTGTGACCTTATTTAATTCTCTATAATCAACGCAAAGACGCATTGACTCATCCTTCTTCTTGACAAAAATACCGACGCTCCCCACGACGATACGCTCGACTAAATATACTTGTTGTCTAATAAATCCTGTAATTGAACCATTAATTCCTTTGTCTCCACCGAAGCCATTCAGTACGGGGCCATCAAAATAGGAGTAGCCCCTGGTGCTAAATCGATCACAAACTCAATCTCTAGATCAGGCAGAAGTCTTGGAAAATCGTCCCGAAACACATCCGTAAAATCTCTAACTAGTATTTCTTCTAGCTTCGTACCCACCTTTCGAGTATCGACTATATAGGCTAAATATCTTACACATCCTTGCCTTAACAACCTACTGGCCTGTATCATCATCAGAAAACTTGCTTATCTAGGCGACTTACTGCCATAAAATACTACCTTTGACGGAGTCATAATGTTTACACATTTCTTTTGGCAATCAATTACCGCACCATGGTTAAACAACCAATCCATTCCCAAGATAACGTTAATTCCCCAAGTTTAATCGAGATTAAGTTTACTATCATTAAATGGACCTTAATGTCTACGCAAAAGTTCTTGTGTATAAACCTAACATGGATTAATTCTATATTCATGATTTCTATGTTCAAAGGGTAAGTTAATTCTTCTAGAGGTAAATCTAACTTCTTAGCAAAATCATCGAATATGAGTGAACATGTAGCACCCGAATCAAATAATATAAAAGCATCTAAATTATTGATCGGAATGATACCTGACACCACATTCTATAGACACTCAAAATTTTATTTTACTGTTAAGGGCAAAAATGTCTTTTCCCACTCTAGAGACAACTCCGCAGGTTCACACATTCATTCTGGAGACAACCCCAGAGAATCTATATCAAATAAAACCCCAAAAACATTCCCGGGTGATATCAAATGAACCTCAAAGATAACCTTGAGGAAGAATAGAATCGGCTGTAATCAAACCCCAGAGACAACCCTGAGAGACGGTAAAAAAACTCCATAAACCTAGAGACAACCCCGGGAGGTCAAAAAAGGTAATTTTTACAAAAAAATACCAACAACCATAGTACAACTGCAGATAGGGTCTCAAAGAACCATTACAGCACTTCCGAGTGTAAACTATGCAATTTAGCTCAACGGACTATATACAAACTCCCGAAGATGCCAGTTTGGTCATGGAACAATATTTCTAGTTTCGGAAAAGGCAAATCCCTATGTCAGTGCGTAGCTCTTAGAAAGAGCTTTCTGGAATTGTATGGCACATCTCCATAGGATTCTTGAATTGAAAGTTACGGACATTTCAGTAGACTTTGCGTTGATCGAGGTACACAAACTTTGAGGCGGCGGGTCCCACCCGACCCTTTTGCAGGTCTACCTACGGAAGCCGTAGGTCTACCTACGGATGGTCGAGCCTATAAATATCAGACCCCCACTAGTGATTTGATAAGAAAGAAGAGAGAGAAAAGGGCCCAAGAAAGAGAAATCCAACCCCGACAGTGTCAATCCATCAGAAAAGAACTCGGGATACATCAAAACAATAAGTCATAAAGAAAGTGGCAGCCATCAAGCAAAGTCAAAACATATCCAAAAGGAAAGTGAACCAAAATATATTTCCTTTATATATGTTACTGTTTGATATATACAATGTGTCCTATATAGGGCAAAAGTGACTAATCTAGTCTATGCAGGAAATAAAAGCTAATCTATAAACCGGCAATCAAATGGGTCAACAACTCTAGCATCATATCTCTCTCTACAGATAGAGGTGCATCTTTGAGCTCCTGCCCTGTGGTCTCAATACGAGTCGTAAGATCTATGACAACATGCAGAGTACTACCATGATCACTAATAAATGCACTCGTCTGGGTTGTGACGTCCTCAGTGTAGGATCTAAGAGCAGCACTCTCAGCAATAGCAACATCCCTGGCAACCTGGGCATCGTCCCTCGCTAAATAAGTAGCATCCCTGCCAGATAAGGTCATCAACAACAAGGTCTTGGATTGATCTCACTCAAAAGTCAGAAGCTGTATTCGCTGCTCCAAAACCTCTCTAGGTAATAATGGAATAGAGGCATAAGTAGAGTTAGGAATTGAAATGTCCACAGCTGTCGTCAAGGCATCAAACAACTCATTCTCTATGGGAGAGGGTGGATCCTCTATGGGCTCCTCATCATCTTAGTCAATAGGCAGCTCTGGATGAACAACAATAACAGTTGTTATATCCGCCTCCAACCAGGTAGTGTATTTTAATGAGCAATCAGAATGACTATCACTAAAATCCATAGACTCCCTAAGTGTCCAGAAATCATAAAATCTCTCCAGATCATCCTCAGATAAAGATGTAGCAGATGACCAATGATCCAAAGCCCCATGAAAGGAATGAAAATACTGAAACTGATCAAACTACTCCATGACAACTAATGGATAATAGGTAGTCACATATCTCAAGCCCGCCAATGGCAGAAAATCCATACCAGTGGCATGTGTGATGAAGATAAAAGGGGAAACAAATCCAGTATAAAGCAAAATGGAGAAAGGCTCCTCGATAGCTAATAAAAAGACAGACCAATATGCCACATCTATGCAATCAGTCGGGCGAAAAGAATGAGACATCGCTATGTCCCATAAGAAATAATATTCGAGGCATTTGAAGGTGCCTATCGGTCTTAGATGTGTCATGAACCAGACATACAATAAAATAATGCTGCCTCAAAAATATCCATCACTGTGAGTATGACAGTAAGTGGCTATAATGTAAATCTCTACAAGAATCATGGGAAGAATGGTACAACCCTCCCGTAAAGTTGCGACTACAGTGACTAAGTCAATGTCCAAATGATCCATGTAAAGCGGCATATATAAATATTCTACGATGCACATCAACAGAGAGTCAACTCAAGCAGTCCTTCAATGGTCCTCTGACTTCGCAAAATCCTCTAAATACAATGAAAAACTATCTAAGTATCTAAAGCAATTAGTTATAAACTCCATGGATATAACATGGTCAAAGATAATCTCATCCAAAACCACAGTCCGCCGTAAGCCTGTCATGGTTATGAACTGCCTGCGCATTTGACCACTAGTGACTCGGGCATAGGGCCTATCAAAGAGGAGTCCGACAATGCAGCGGTACTCCTCTAATGTCGGAGTCAACTCATCGAAACCAAATTGAAAGAACTGTCTATCTGGAACCCAGAAAGATAACATGCCCTCCACAAAACCCTCGGGAACTCTGAAGGTCAAGAAGGACATAGAGAAGCCCAACATGTCATCTTCCAACCTGCGATCTGACTCTGAAAGACTGTCAAACCAATATCTCAAAGTAGAAGCTATCTTAGTAGGTAGAACATGCTAAATACGAGCCACCGAAGAGGACAACATCTATAAAATTGTATCATGAGACCATACAGGGGTCAAATCTAACTTAAATAAATGCAAATCCATGATATATAATGCATGCATCATGATAAATGATAATATAATAGGTCCAGTAAATGAAAAGCATTATAGATACATCTCTATAAATTTGCATACATCATATATGTTCTAATGACTAATAAAAGCCTACGGGAAGAAATCCCTAAAATCTACATCTCCAAGCTGAGTAACCCAATCCAACTCCTCCTGAGTCATGGTATCTCTTGAAGACACTCGAAATTTTGCATTCCTGTTACTAACTATGTAGCCAAAATCATCAAATCAAACCCAGGTGCCAACCCTGGGAGATCAATTCAAGCCCAGACGATAACCCCGGGAGATCAAATCAAGCCCCGATGACAACCCTGAGAGATCTAGCCAAACCCCAGTGATAACCTCAAGAAATAAAAAACCAACCTCAAAGAAAACCCTGAGGATTGACAAAAGTCAACAACAATCCAATCTTAGAGACAATCCTGAGAAAAGACAACTACAACTACATATAACCCCGAGACAACCTAAAAGGGACAAAATAGTAATTTTTCCAAGTTAACATCAAATCAAGTCAAATCACTGCCATGAAGGTCATTCAGAACCATAACGTCAATCCCGAGTGAAAACAACATAAGGCAACTCAACGGACTAACTGCGAAGACTTGAAGATCTGGTCATGGACCCATCTTTCTGTATTCAGAAAAGTTCAAATCCCATGTCATTGTGTTGCTCTCGGAAAGGGCTTTCCGAAAATGTATAACATGCCTCCAACAGATTTCGGGATTAAAAGTTATGAAAGTTTGAATAGACTGCGTGTTGGTTCAAGTGCACGTACTTCGAGACAATAGGACCCACAGGGCTGGGCCCACCCGGGTCAGCCGTAGGTAGACCCGCAGTTGTCGCGAGTACACCCGCAACTACTTTGGTCTATAAATAGAACTTCTCATCAACAACAAAGGAGGGAAAAAAAGAGAAAAAATAGAGGGAATTCCGTCGATTTCAGTTCTTAACCCCTCCTACAGTGTTCCAAACTTCAATATTCTTATTTCTAAACACTTGTATACATATAGATTACAACATATCAAATTTTAACAGGTGGAAAGTAAGTTTTCAAGCTTCAAAAGCAGTCCAAAGCCTTCTTCGCTACACATTGTAAGATTCTTTCAGATCTGAAGCTTTTACTTGCTTTAATATATATGTACAACTATATATGTATATTTATGTCTTAATTTTTCCTGGAATGAAAATCCGTGGCCTTTTTCTCACTTTAATTATATATATATATATATATATTAATTGTTATTGTGATTAAATACCAGTTTTAACTGTTCATTCAATGTAAAGCTATAATATTCCAAGTTTGTGGACTAGATTTATGTAAATCTAGCCATATCTAACTTTTAACTGGTTCAAAAGTTATAAAACTGGAACCGTTGAGCTATAATGGCTAAGATTTATTTAAATCTAGTATTCTTTTTAGTTTTGTAGATATTAAGCAACTGCGCGACCCTAGATCTTTATTTTGAGGAAGTTGGAAGCTTTGACTACGCACATGCAAGGATTTAACTGATGAATCCTTTTTTTATGTCGTTTTGATTAAATATTTGTCTTATTTTAGTATATTTGTTATCCAGGCTATTCATAGGATATCATGTGAGCCTAGAACCCACTGGATCTAAGATCTAGCTAACGAATCTAGATCTGGTTCCCATGATGGACCCTTTTCAGTTGTATAGCTAGCTTGTAAATCATGTGTAGTGCTCAAACATAATTTAATGACTTTCATGCCCATAAGGAGCTCGACACTTATATGTATATTATTTTGTCGAAAATGCTTCGCATCTCAAAAATAAAATCAAAATAAACTAAATACAGAATAAAATGGAAGTATCAAATGCCTCAATTACTATGTGAGCATAAGGGTTTGAAAACCTATTTTCAAAACATCATTATATATGTCTTTTATTAAAATTGAACTTTTACACAAGTTAAACACTTTGTATATAGGTGCAAAAGAGGCATAACACTACTTCTAAATAAAACACTTAGGCCCAATTAACTGCAACACAGACACATTTCAAATTAATTAGGTAATGGAAAAATGCTGTAACTGTGTTTTACCCCGAACTCTGTGAATCTCAGTTTCTAAGGCCTGTTAAACAAAGTCCAATAAATTGGGCCTTTGTAAAACTTTTCATAAATCGGTTGAGTTGGTACAACCATTTTAAATCTTACCAACCGGCGGCTCTATGAAATTAAATATTTTCAAATCGTCGACATTGCATATCAGAATCTTTTGTCAATTTCACCCTTTCAAACCAAATTCGAACAACATAGAAAACATAAATGGTAAGAAATAATTTAAAAGAGGTATTCCAAAAAAAAAATTCCCAACGTCGACAGGTGGCGACTCTGCTGGGGATCGTATAGGGCTAAAGCCGCATTTCAAATTCCCATTATTGCGGGTGTGTGAATGTTGTCTTTACATTAAATGGATGTGAATGAAAGCTCTATTTACTGCACCTTAGTGCCTCGTACAAATCTCAATGTTTTTCAAGTGCTTCACACAATGTCATGTTTTCATACGATGAGACACAATATATGTGAATGTATGTTGTGTGATTCCTCCACCAGGAGGCGAACCCATCGGTGTTTGATTACTAGACTCAACGGAGAATAATCTCGCGAGGCTTAGGAAAGGCACCACTCAGATTCGCTCCAATTAAAAGATCAGATTAACTTCCCATCTAGTAAATTACGATGATCTGGGGACCTTCATGCCAAAAAGTCGCGAGAGTAGCCTAAGATAGGTCAGCCTTTGATAAACCAAACGCGAAGGGGAGTCTCTTCATGCCTTTCCCATTCAATTCCATGTAAATTTTGATTCAATGAAAAGTACGATTCCATGTAAATATAAAGAAAAGAAAAAGAAAAATGTATATATACATTCCATTCCCTATCAAAACCTGTCATGCTATCCTGTCATCAAAACAAATAACATCTGTTTTGCAGGAAAACATTAAAAAACTCATAAAACAGGCACATTGCATAGCATGAAGACTATTAGTGTTTACCAAGACTGAGCTACATAATCCTTTTGTAGGGAACCAATTGGTCCCAAACATGGCTACAAGTGCCTAATCTGAATCTACCTCTGTTTCTCGAGAGGAGTTTGAGGGACTAAGAAACCATATAGCAAAATTAGTTGTCTTTTTGAAAGAACAGAACAAAAAGACTCAGGGTCAACAAATAACTAATCAAACAGAAACCACTGAACAAGGAGAAAGCTAGGGTACTGACAAGAAAAAAAAGGAAGCACCGATACCTGAACCTAAAATCCATGAAAATCTAACAAAACCACTAAAATCACCAATCTTAAAGAAGATCAAGAAACTGGTGATATTAAAAAGAAAGTTCTGCAAATGGAAGAAACCATCTGGTCAATCAAAGGGACTAGAGCATATAGGAGTGTGACTTACTTAGACATCTATATCTTTCCATGGGCCCGTTACCTAGACAAGTTTAAAATTTTGGATTTTGAGAAATATGACGGATTGAGAGATCCTTACACTCATTTAAAAGTTTTCATAGGAGAACATGGATTTTATGCCGATGATGAGAAACTAAGGATGCAGTTATTTCAGAAGAGTTTGACTGGAGAGGCCAGTGCCTGATATGCCAGACTTGACAATTCCAAAGTTCATAGCTGGGAAGAACTAGCCCATACTTTTCTAAATCAATAAAGTTTCCAATCACAAATAGCTCCAGATAGATATAAAATTGCCAAGGTTAAGAAGCAAAGCAGCGAATCTTTCTGTTAATATGCCCAATGATGGAGACGTTTGACTGCTCAAGTCAGTCCGTCAATGACAGAAGCTAAGATGGTAATGACCTTTATCGATATATAAGAAGCTCCATTTTACAAAAGGGTCCTGGAAGGCATAGGAAAACCATTCTCAGAAATGATTAAACATAGAGTGGCTGAAATGGGGTTGAAGTCTGGAAAGATTAAAGACCTTACTTCTTTAGAAGTCGTGGCTGAGCACATTCAAGCTGCAAATTATGGGAATAACCCTCGGAGGGTTCATAAAAAGAATGAAGAGGATGTATCCTTGGTACTGCAAGGACAAACTTAAAGAGGCAATCAAAACTTTCCCATCTAAAGGAAAAACTATTCCCCTTTTCAAACATCTGCACAATCCTCAAATCCTCTATTGCAAAAAGTTAGAGATGTCAGACGTCAAAGAGTTTTCACACCCTTAGGGGATTCATTGAAGAATATACTGAAGCTTCTGACAGCATAAAAGATGATTGTCCAACTCCTACCCCCAGCTAATCCAAGTGGAAGGAATTTTGATTCAAGTAAGAAATGTGCTTATCATTCTGAAGCTCCGGGCCATTATACCCAAGATTGTTGGTCCCTAAAGCATAAAATCCAAGATCTGATAGATAGTGGGGAAATTGTGCTGACTACATAAGAATAATCACACGTTCAAGATAATCCTCTACCTCAACACAATGAAGAGAATGCTTGTATGACCAGTATGGGAAGTGGAGAAGGTTCCAAGTATCTCAAGTATGTAGGGGAATCCTCACAAATAAACAAGGATAGCTCTGGCAGCTGTGAGTATTCGACAAGTCAATTTCTAATAGAGCAAGAAATAAAGTCTATCAAAGAACAGATTGGTCAACCAGCAGAATTGATAGTATATCAACACCAAATAACTCCTCCATGTGTAGAGGTTTCTGTATGTGTAGGTCTCTTTTTACCCTGAGTAGACTAATGCAATTCTTTAAGCAAAACAACCAGATCTGTGATTTGTTTACTTAATCCGTCAAATTCTTCTTGAGAAACAGGATTAGACTGGTCAGAAGAAGACATGATTGGCTGTAGGCTCGTGGCCTTTTTGAATTTTGAGCGAGTAATAGGCCCAATTGATTCCCTACAAAAGACTTATGTAGTTTAGTCTTAGGGATAATGTAAATGTTATCATAATGTATCCGTTTTAGGAATATTGTCCTGCAAAAATGGGTGTTAATTGATAACATGTCATGCATAAATAATCTTCAAATTTTCCATTACATAAAGATGAGCATGGAATAAAAATTACAAGTAAATGCTTTTACAAGTAATTGAAAATGGAAAGCATAAAAAGACTTTCCTCCGTGTTTAGTTTATCAGAGGTTGACCTATCTTAGGGTTACTCTCGCGGCTTTTTGGCATGAAGGTTCCCAGATCATCGCAATCTACTTGACGGGAAGTTAATCCGGTCTTTCAACTGGAGCGAATCTGGGTGGTGCCTTTCCTGTGTCTCGTTGGAATTAGTTTTCCTACGAGTCCAGTAATCAAACACCGACAGGATAGCCTCATGGTGGAGGAACCAAGCAACATACATTCACATACAACGTGTCTCACCGTTTATGCAAAATGATGACATGTGTGAAGCACTAATATCACAGATAGATATTTTGCAGTACAGTAATTAAAATGCATTTGTACACATTCATCATAAATGTAAATGCAACATTCACACACAAGCATATAACAGTTTTGAAAAGCTTGTAATAGCGGCTTAAGCCCTCTTACTGGAGTCCCCAGCAGAGTCGCCACCTGTCGACATCGAGATTTTTAATTGTCCCTTTTCATTACTTGTTCTTTGGTGTTCTCATGTTAATGTGAGATTTGTTTGAAAAAACAAGTGGAAAAGGTCCGACATGTGTAATGTCGACGATTTGACTTTAAGAGTCGCCAGTTGGTGTTTTTAACTGGTTGCACCAACTAATCGAAAAAGGTTTGCACATTGACCCAGTGATGTGACACTGCTAAACAGGTCTGTGAAACCGAGATTCATTTTGGGTTCGGGGGCTTGATTATGTGGAGGGAAGGTGTTAGGCACCCCCTGACATCCGTGTTGCCACGGTGATCGCCACTTTTCAAAGAAACTATTATATGAATGTGTGTGTGTGTGTGGATCAATGTGAAATTATTTGAAAGTAGTGCAAGGCCTCGTTCACACCTATATACAAAGGGTTTGAATTTTATAGAAAAATTCAGTTTGAAGCAAGATATAGCAATGAAGTTTTGTAAAAGAGGTTTTTCAAACCCTGTGTTCAATAGGAATTGAAACCTTTTCATACTTCTATTTTATTATTAAATGTTCGGCTTGTTTGCTTTTATTTTCGAGATGCGAGGCATCTTCGAGAAAATAATATACAGCAGTGCCGAACTCCTTATAGGCATGACAACCATCCAAGGAAATTCATACACTGTAAGTAATGTACAAGTCGCATAAATTTGAAAATGTCCATCATGGGAACCAAATCTATATTCGAGAGATTGAATCATGATCACATGATTCCTAAAGCATATGATAATCTGCTTTGTTTATATAAAAGTAGATAGGATATATATATATATATATAAAAGTCGATATATATATATATATATATATACAGACATGATCAACCACCACGAAGTAAGTCCATGGGGGATCGGAAATGTAAATATATAAAAGCGGTATATATATATATATATATATATATATATGGACATGATCAACCACCACGAGCGACTCCATGGGGAATCCAGAAAAGTAAATAAAGCAAAGAATGCGATCAACCGCCACTAAGTAAACTTCAAAGTAGACTAAATGTAAATAAAGTAGTAAAAGGCCTCAAGTAAACTCCTGTGCCCCGACAGAAATGTAAATATATATATATATATATATATATATAAAAGTAGTAAAATGCAACTAGGATATAAAATCCAGCTCATCGGATATGTCCGATAACAAATATATATATATATATATATATATATATATATATATATATATATATATAAAAGCAAATAAATGCACTAGATATAAAATTAAAGCTCATCGATATATATCCGACAACAATTATATATATAAGTATATATATATAAAAGCAAGTAAATGCTCCGGATGTAAAATCCAGGCTCATCAGATATGTCTGAAAATAGTTATATATATAAGTATATATATATATATATATATATATGTAGTCCACCTAGTTCGTGTCTAACCTTTGTAAGTCTCCAGGGTGTGAGCAGTGTCGGGTTATAGAACATAGGTATGAGTCTACTTTGGGTAAACGGGGTATGCATGAATGAACTTTGAGTAAGATTTTATTTTTGAAACAGTAAAGATGAGTAGATTATTCAGATCTAGCTCTTCAGTTAGTAACAGGTCAGCTTTGCCTCCTGTTCCAGACAGAGGAGACAATTCCAGTCAAGATTCTGAAAACGAAGGTAGTTGTGACCCCTATGGCACAATTTCTCTTCAGGATGCTCAAGACCCATTTTCTTGAGCCCATCTCTAATCAATCAAAGTGAAGATGTGATTCTCTATTTTCGGTCCAAAGACTGGCCCCGTAAATTTTTTAGTCATCTCCTGACCGCCGCCCTCAATTTCAACACCGTCAGCAAAGATTGTCAAGAAAGATCTTCTACTTTTCCACCAAAGCAGCATTCAATCAAGCATCCTACCATTTAACGCATTAGTCAAAGAAGACGTCCGCTTCCACCGAAAGCAGATTCTTTTTCCTTTTACTTTACGTAAAATGTTTTTTACTTGTACTTTTACTTTAGTAAAATGTTTCTTACTTTTACTTTACCCCAGTTATTGTAATAGTAATCTTGTAACAGTTCGTTTCCTTGTTCTATAAAAGGAAATCGAATTCATTCGCTTCATGCAGACTTAGAAAGACTCAGAGTTCATTCTCTGACAAATCTTTAGCCTCAACCACTGTTTAGCCTTCTTAACCCCCCTTCATCTAATGTTCTTATTTCAGTAATCTTGTAAGTGATTTTAGTTATCTATCTTGTAAATAGTTTGAATTAATCAATAAAATTGTTTTTATTTAGTAATTTAATTGTGTTTTGAATGCGCACCTGTTCTTCTCTCTTCACCTTCCTCTTCCGCCCCCAAATGGTTAATGCAAAAGTCTTTTACTTTAGTAAATGTAAAAGTAAAAGTAAAAGAATAACTTTTGCTTTTACTTAAGTTAAATGTTTTTAACTTAGTTAAATGTTTCTTACATTTACCCATGTAAAAGTAAATGTAAAATGTTTTTTACGTTTTAATTTTACTTAAGTAAATTACTTTTACTCCAGTTAATGTAATAGTGATTCCTGCGTGAATCAAATAGTAATTAACTTTTCAGTTTTCTATTTAAAGAAACTCAAGTGTTAGAGTTTCTTTGAAGCTTAATTCAATGTAAAGCCTCGCAGCTTCCTCTCTCTAGTAAGAAAAGCTCTTGAGGTCCTCCTCCTCGATCTTCTCTTAGTTAGGATATTGTAATCCATTCCCTAAATGTTTATTAAAAGAAAGAGATTGCTTTCGATTCAAATCTTCTTTCTTTTCTTTCTTTACGTTTTTTTCTTTAAAACTTATCTCATTGTTATATGGTATCGAGCCACACGGTTGGTTCTTGATTATCCAATTGGTTTCGATTAAAGATTTGATTTGTTTACTTAAATGTTTCTTCAAACTTTTATTTTTCTTGCTTCACGATTTTATAAGTCGTCAGAAAACACTCATCGCCTTAAGTCCAGACTAATGCTTGGTTCAGTAAGTCTCAATTGGGGCGGATGTAAGGCTAAAGGAATCTTTAGATCTACTATGTATGTGTTTAAGGCAAGTAAGGCTTTCTAAGTGGACCTTCAAGAAAAGAATTTTTGTTTAAAGTTAACAGATTTAGATTGATTTCATCGATAGATCAAGATTCAATCGAGTGATCCTTTGTTTCAGACATACCGATTTGTTTTTAAACAAAATTTTTTTTACAAAATCTAAGAAATTTTGAAGATTTTCACCAATTTTCAGAGAAATTTTTTTTCCTCCTTTATAAACCAAATTTTTGGGGTGAAAGGGTTATTTCTCGGATAAAAATTTTGAGGTGGAAATGTATGGGGATGGTGACTCATCCGAGAAGATGATCAACAAAGACCTTCCCAAGATCCACAGAGACTTTGACTACCAAAAATATTTTCTACTAAAAATTGGTCAAAATCTTCAAAATTTCTAAGATTTTGTAAAAAAATTTTGTTTAAAACAAATCGATCGTAATCAAACAAAGGATCACTGATTAAGATCGATCTCATCGCTGAAATCAATCTAAATGTAAGACTAATTTGTTAACTGCTTAAACAAAAATTCTTTTCTTGAAGGTCCACTTAGAAAGCCTTACTTGCTTTTAAACACATACCAGTAGATCTAAAGATTCCTTTAGCCTTTACAATCGCTTCCCAATCGAGACTTATAAACCAGCATTAGTCCTGGACTTAAGGCGATCTTGGTGTTTTACTTATGAAGGTCGGGACTTATAAAAGCAGAGCAAGAAAAATAAAAGTTTGAAGAAACATTTAAGTAAACAAATCAAACTATTTTAATCGAAAACCACCGATAAAGATCAGAACCAACCGTGGTGGCTTTTGATACCATATAACAAATGGAGATAAGTTTTAAAAGAAAACTTTAATGTAAGAAAGAAAAGATTAAGAAGATGACCTAGTGAATTCCAAAGCAATCTCTTTCTTTTATTTATAAACATTTAGGAAGGGATTACAAAGATATCCTAGATCTAAATGTTTGAGAGGAAGATCAAGTATTAAGGACTTCGCCTTCATCTTCTCTATCAAGAAGATTTAAGTCGAAAGCTTCGCTTCGGCCAACTAAGAGAGAAGGAGAGGACCTCGTAAGAGCTTTAGAGAGAGAAGCCCGAGGCTTTACATTGATTAAGCTTCAAAGAAACTCTAACACTGAGTTTCTTTAAATAGAAAAACTAAAAGTAAATTACTATTTGATTCACGCAGAATCACTATTACATTAAATCGGAGTAAAAGTAATTTACTTAAGTAAAAGTAAAACGTAAGAAACATTTTACATTTACTTTTACATGGGTAAATGTAAGAAACATTTAACTAACCGTGTGACTCTGATACCATATAACAGCGTAGATAAGTTTTTAAAAGAAAAACTTTAACAGAAGAAAGAAAAGATTAAGAAGATGACCGGTGAATCGGTAAAGCAATCTCTTTCTTTTATTTAAAAGTAAAAGTAAAAGAATAACTTTTTCTTTTACTTAAGTTAAATGTTTTTAACTTAGTTAAATGTTTCTTACATTTACCCATGTAAAAGTAAATGTAAAATGTTTCTTACGTTTTAATTTTACTTAAGTAAATTACTTTTACTCCAGTTAATGTAATAGTGATTCCTGCGTGAATCAAATAGTAATGAACTTTTCAGTTTTCTATTTAAAGAAACTCAAGTGTTAGAGTTTCTTTAGGCTTAATTCAATGTAAAGCCTCAGAGCTTCTCTCTCTAGAAAGATCTTCTGAGGTCCTCTCCCTTCTCTCTTAGTTAGCCGGAGAAGAAGCTTTCAGCTTCGATCTTAAGGCTAAAGGGAATCTTTAGATCTACGGGTATGTGTTTAAGGCAAGTAAGGCTTTCTAAGTGGACCTTCAAGAAAAAGAATTTTTGTTTAAACAGTTAACAAATTAGTCTTCTGTTTAGATTGATTTCACTGATAGATCAGTACCAATCGAGTGATCCTTTGTTTCAAATTTCATCTGATTTGTTTTTAAACAAAAATCTTTTACAAAACTTAAAAAATTTTGAAGATCTGACCAATTTTTCGGTGAAATTTTTTTTTCTCCTCCTTCTTTTTGTAAACAAAATTTTTGGGGGTGCTTCAATTATAACTGGTGTTCTAGTACGTTCAAAACTAATTTTAACAGTTCCATCAGAAAATTGTTGGATATTTTCAATATTCAACCAATTGTTAACTATGGGTTGCTGTGGTAATTCATTTGGTAAAGTCCATTGATTAGGTAAGTTAGTATCCTTCCAAAGAATTTAGTGATGTAACTGTTAGCTACCATAGACATATGATTAAGTTTATTAAGAATTTCTTGTTCACTAAATCCATCTATATTCCATTCATAAATTTTATTAGAGGATACCGAAAACTGTTTAGCTAGATTTCTCTCTTCGAATTGTAAATCCGGAGTAGTTGGTCTGGAATACCAATTTCTGGTAATACTTGTGTTATTAACAGTTAATTTATTTAATTGGTCATTAAGGTTTGAAATAAAAGAGTGGTTAGAAGAACTTTCATTATCATCATCAGACTCTACCTGATCGATAACAGCAATAGTTCCATTTGGACCGGGTTCTGTTTTGAGTTTTTTAAATAATTTCTCAATAGATTGGACCAATTCGTCATCTTTATTAGGTAAACTTAAATTATATCTGTTTTCTGGTAAATTTAGTAAAGCTTTCTCGATTTTTGAATCAGGTTTTTTGATAATACCTTCTTCAAATTTTTCTTCAATTCTATCTAGTTGTTTTCCTACCGTTGCTAGATATTGATTGCTAAAGTTTAATTGTTCAATTATTTTTTGTCGTTATTAGTTCCGCTGTATTTTGAAAGGACTAGTAATAATGTAAGTGTTTTTAACTGGAATTAGAACTGTTTCTAATGGGGGGTGACTGGCTGATACTTTGGATCTGTCTTCTTTAATCCATTGAGTTTTACTAATAACATTACATTTACTTTGATACTGTTCATACCAGTCATAAAAGGTAATGTTAATTTCTTCATTCTTGATAAATCTTTTCCATCTATTTACTATCTTATCTCTTTCTTTTTCAGTTGGATGAACAAATCTGAATAGATGTCTTTTTTCTTTATTAGATTTTGAATTAAAATCTTTAACTAAGTTATCCCAATCTAACACGAAATCCTTTTTAATGACTCTTAGTTGATTATGAATTGGGGCATTAAAATCAGACTGTGTGGGATAAACAGAGGATGCCGGGGAAGAAGAGTCTTCATCATCGACGGTATCGTTCTGAGTATAACAGGGATGACTAACTTGTCCTTCATTAAGAATACCTTTAAGTTTGATATCCTTAACAAGAGGATTACTTAGGACTTCAGTATCTCTTCTAGTGTGGATAACTGAAGGGACTGAAGAACTAGAAATATCTTCAATTATAACTGGTGTTCTAGTACGTTCAAAACTAATTTTAACAGTTCCATCAGAAAATTGTTGGATATTTTCAATATTCAACAAATTGTTAACTATGGGTTGCTGTGGTAATTCATTTGGTAAAGTCCATTGATTAGGTAAGTTAATATCCTTCCAAAGAATTGTTCTTGGGATCTGGATATTAGCATCACTAGTAGAACTTTGAATTAAAACTGTTTGATCTTTTGGGATTTTATTAAGAGCATGAACGTTCAAATTTGACTTCATTGTCTTATAATAAATCCTGTAAATCAAAGCAATGGGTTGAGATCCTTCAATCATTTGAGTAATCTCTCCATCAGTTTTAATATTTAATGATAAGGCTTTAAATAAGTTTTGATCACTGAGACTCAGGGTGAAATCAGGAAAGCAATTGAAATATTAGGCCAGGTTCAAAAAGAATTCCCGCCTTCTCCTCTGTTATCTCCTCCGGTTAACGTCAATACAGTTACTACGGCCTCTGCCATTGCATCCTCCAGTAAATCAAAAACTATTTGAATTAGCAAAATCCGCCATTTTCACCGCTTGATCCGAGAGATGTTTCTGGTTATTCTAATTCTGAGTTAATGCGTCTTGCTGACGCTATTCATTTAAGACTTGATCAGTTACGTGAAGAGTCGGACAAAGCTTCTTCTCAGTCCAGAGGAGACAATTCCAGTCAAGATTCTGAAAACGAAGGTAGTTGTGACCCCTATGGCACAATTTCTCTTCAGGATGCTCAAGACCCATTTTCTTGAGCCCATCTCTAATCAATCAAAGTGAAGATGTGATTCTCTATTTTTCCACCAAAGACTGCTCGTGATTTTAGTCATCTGACCTGCTCCGTGACCTCGATCCACGCTTTCAGCAAAGATTGTCAATGAGATCTTCTACTTTTCCACCAAAGCAGCATTCAATCAAGCATCCGGCCCCACGACCGCATTAGTCAAAAGAAGACGTCTTCTTTTCCACCGAAAGCAGATTCTTTTTCCTTTTACTTTACGTAAAATGTTTTTTACTTGTACTTTAACTTTAGTAAAATGTTTCTTACTTTTACTTTACCCCAGTTATTGTAATAGTAATCTTGTAACAGTTCGTTTCCTTGTTCTATAAAAGGAAATCGAATTCATTTTGCTCAGCGAGCGGACTTAGAAAGACTCTGGAGTTCCTTCTTCGACAAATCTTTAGCCTCAACCTTCATTTAGCCTTCTTAACCCCCCTTCATCTAATGTTCTTATTTCAGTAATCTTGTAAGTGATTTTAGTTATCTATCTTGTAAATAGTTTGTAAATAGTTTGAATTAATCAATATAATTGTTTTTATTTAGTAATTTAATTGTGTTTTGAATGCGCACCTGTTCTTCTCTCTTCACCTTCCTCTTCCGCCCCCAAATGGTTAATGCAAAAGTCTTTTACTTTAGTAAATGTAAAAGTAAAAGTAAAAGAATAACTTTTGCTTTTACTTAAGTTAAATGTTTTTAACTTAGTTAAATGTTTCTTACATTTACCCATGTAAAAGTAAATGTAAAATGTTTCTTACGTTTTACTTTTACTTAAGTAAATTACTTTTACTCCAGTTAATGTAATAGTGATTCCTGCGTGAATCAAATAGTAATTAACTTTTCAGTTTTCTATTTAAAGAAACTCAAGTGTTAGAGTTTCTTTAGGCTTAATTCAATGTAAAGCCTCAGAGCTTATCTCTCAAGAAAGCTCTTCCGAGGTCCTCTCCCTTCTCTCTTAGTTAGGAGAAGAAGCTTTCGACCGATCTTCTTGAATTAGAAGATGAAGGCGAAGTCCTTAATACTTGATCTTCCTCTCAAATATTTAGATCTAGGATATCTTGTAATCCCTTCCTAAATGTTTATAAATAAAAGAAAGAGATTGCTTTACCGATTCATAGGTCATCTTCTTAATCTTTTCTTTCTTACATTAAGTTTTTCTTTTAAAAACTTATCTCATTTTGTTATATGGTATCAAAGCCACACGGTTGGTTCTCGATCTTTGTCGGTGGTTTCGATTAAAAGCAGATTTGATTTGTTTACTTAAATGTTTCTTCAAACTTTTATTTTTTCTTTTCTGCTTTTATAAGTCCCGACCTTCGTCGTAAAACACCCAAGATCGCCTTAAGTCCCGACTAATGCCGTTTGTAAGTCTCAATTGGGAGCAGTGTAAGGCTAAAGGGAATCTTTAGATCTACGGGTATGTGTTTAAGGCAAGTAAGGCTTTCTAAGTGGACCTTCAAGAAAAAGAATTTTTGTTTAAACAGTTAACAAATTAGTCTTCTGTTTAGATTGATTTCACTGATTTGTTTTTAAACAAATTTTTTTTTACAAAATCTAAGAAATTTTGAAGATTTTGACCAATTTTCGGTAGAAATTTTTTTTTCCTCCTTCTTTATAAACCAAATTTTTGGGGGTGAAAGGGTTATTTCGGATAAAAATTTTGAGGTGGAAATGTATGGGGATGGTGATTCATCCGAGAAGATGATCAACAAAGACCTTCCCAAGCATCCACAGGAGCGGACCGATCAAAAAAATTTCCGAGAAAAATTGGTCGATCTTCAAAATTTTTAAGTTTTGTAAAAGATTTTTGTTTAAAACAAATCGAGATGAAATCTGAAACAAAGGATCACTCGATTGGTCACGATCTATCGGTTGAAATCGATCTAAAAGCAGAAGACTAATTTGTTAACCTGTTTAAACAAAAATCTTTTCTTGAAGGTCTACTTAGAAAGCCTTACTTCATTTTAAACTCATACCAGAGATCTAAAGATTCCTTTGGCCATTCAACGCTCCCCATTGAGACTTACAAACAGGAACTAGTCGGGACTTAAGCGATCTTCGGGTGTTTTACTAGTGAAGGTCGGGACTTGTAGAAGTAGAGCAAGAAAAATCGAAAGTTTGAAAAAACATTTAAGTAAACAAATCAAACTGCTTTTTTAATCGAAACCACCGACAAGATCAAGAACCAACCGTGTGGCTCGATACCATATATATCAATCAACGATTAAGTTTTTAAAAGAAAACTTAAACGTAAAAAGAAAAGATTAAGAAGATGGCCGTGAATCGGTAAAGCAATTTCTTTCTTTTATTTATAAACATTTAGGGAAGGATTAAAGATATCCTAGATCTAAATGTTTGAGAGGGAAGATCAAGTATTAAGGACTTCGTCTTCATCTTCTAACTAAGAAGATCGAAGCTGAAAGCTTCTTATTAAGCCTAAAGAAACTCTAACACTTGAGTTTCTTTAAATAGAAAACTGAAAAGTAAATTACTATTTGATTCACGCAGGAATCACTATTACATTAACTGGAGTAAAAGTAATTTACTTAAGTAAAAGTAAATTACTTTTGGGGGCGGTATGCCCCTGAATCCAATGTCAGAGGCGTCAGTTTCAACTATTTTGAATGCTGAATCATTAGAGATGCCAAGGCAGGGCAATACCTTAACATATTTTTTAACTTGCTGGACGACAGAAGTATGAATGTCAGTCCAAGGAGGAGGATTACTTTGTAAGCACTGAAAGAGAGGCTTACAAATCTTCCCGAGGTCCTTGTAAAACTGGCCAATATAATTGAGCGAGCCAAGAAACCTCTGTAGCTGATTCTTGTCGGTAATCTTATCTGGGAACCGGTCGGCGAATTGAATAGCTCTGTCAATTGGCCGCGTGAGTCCGTGATAGAGGATTAAACCGAGAAATCTGACTTTAGTCAAAAACAGACTACACTTGGAAGGAGAAAAGACAAGACCATTGGTTTTAACTGTTTTGAAGAATGAATTCAAGTGTTTAATATGTTCTTCAATAGTCTTAGATAATACAATGATGTCATCGATGTATACAATGATAAAATGACTGAAGGGATTCAAAATATTATTAAGAATATTCTGAAATTCACTGGTCCGTCTCCGTTGGTTCTTGATGCTATCGGTGGTTTCGATTAAAACAGTTTGATTTGTTTACTTAAATGTTTCTTCAAACTTTTATTTTTCTTGCTCTGCTTTTATAAGTCCCGACCTTCGTCGTAAAACACCCAAGATCGCCTTAAGTCCCGACTAATGCCGTTTGTAAGTCTCAATTGGGAGCAGTATAAGGCTAAAAGGAATCTTTAGATCTACGGGTATGTGTTTAAGGCAAGTAAGGCTTTCTAAGTGGACCTTCAAGAAAAAGAATTTATGTTTAAACAGTTAACAAATTAGTCTTCTGTTTAGATTGATTTCACTGATAGATCAGTACCAATCGAGTGATCCTTTGTTTCAGATTACAGTCTGATTTGTTTTGAAACAAATTTTTTTTTTACAAAATCTAAGAAATTTTGAAGATTTTGACCAATTTTCGGTAGAAATTTTTTTTTCCTCCTTCTTTATAAACCAAATTTTTGGGGGTGAAAGGGTTATTTCCTGGATAAAAATTTTGAGGTGGAAATGTATGGGGATGGTGACTCATCTGAGAAGATGATCAACAACACCTTCCGACATCCATAGGAGACGGACCAGTCAACGAAGAAGACGCCAGAGGCATCTTCAATTCACAGACAGGTGATGGCCCAGCCATCATCTCAGCTTTTGCTTTCCGTAAAGCAAAAGTCTTTTACTTTAGTAAATGTAAAAGTAAAAGTAAAAGAATAACTTTTGCTTTTACTTAAGTTAAATGTTTTTAACTTAGTTAAATGTTTCTTACATTTACCCATGTAAAAGTAAATATAAAATGTTTTTTACGTTTTACTTTTACTTAAGTAAATTACTTTTACTCCAGTTAATGTAATAGTGATTCCTGCGTGAATCAAATAGTAATTTACTTCTCAATTTTCTATTTAAAGAAACTCAAGTGTTAGAGTTTCTTTAGGCTTAATTCAATGTAAAGCCTCAGAGCTTCTCTCTCTAGAAAGCTCTTCCGAGGTCCTCTCCCTTCTCTTAGTTAGCCGGAGACGAAGCTTTCACTTCGATCTTCTTAGTTAGAAGATGAAGGCGAAGTCCTTAATACTTGATCTTCCCTCTCAAACATTTAGATCTAGGATATACTGTAATCCCTTCCCTAAATGTTTATAAATAAAATAAAGAGATTGCTTTACCGATTCACCGATCATCTTCTTAATCTTTTCTTTCTTCTGTTAAAGTTTTTCTTTTAAAAACTTATCTCCGCATACAAAACACAATTAAATTACTAAATAAAAACAATTTTATTGATTAATTCAAACTATTTACAAGATAGATAACTAAAATCACTTACAAGATTACTGAAATAAGAACATTAGATGAAGGGGGGTTAAGAAGGCTAAACAGCGGTTGAGGCTAAAGATTTGTCAGAGAAGGAACTCTGAGTCTTTCTAAGTCTGCCTGAACCGAATGAATTCGATTTCCTTTTATAGAACAAGGAAACGAACTGTTACAAGATTACTATTACAATAACTGGGGTAAAGTAAAAGTAAGAAACATTTTACTAAAGTAAAAGTACAAGTAAAAAACATTTTACGTAAAGTAAAAGGAAAAAGAATCGCTTTGATGGAAAAAAGGCGTCTTTTTGACTAATGCGCCTGTAATGGATGCTTGATTGAATGCTGCTTTGGTGGAAAAGCGTAAGATCTTTCTTGACAATGTTTGCTGAAAGCGGTGATTGAAATTGCTTAGGGGCAGTCTGAGATGACTAAAATTTCTGCGGAGGCAGTCTTTGGTGATTGAAAATAGAGAATCACATCTTCACTTTGATTGATTAGAGATGGGCTCAAGAAAATGGATCTTGAGCATCCTGAAGAGCAATTGTGCCATAGGGGTCACAACTACCTTCGTTTTCAAAATCTTGACTGGAATTGTCTCCTCTAGACTGAGAAGAAGCTTTGTCCGACTCTTCACGTAACTGATCAAGTCTTAAATGAATAGCGTCAGCAAGACGCCTTAACTCAGAATTAGAATAACCAGAAACATCTGTGACTGAAGCAGGTGAAGTAACTGATTTTGCTAATTCAGCCGTTTTTGATTTACTGGAGTATGTAATGGCAGAGGCCGTAGTAACTGTATTGACGTTAAACGGAGGAGATAACAGAGGAGAAGGCGGGAATTCTTTTTGAACCTGGCCTACTATTTTATCAACTCCAAATTTATCCCACCATTTAATTGAAAAATGGCGAGAGACCTGAGAAATAGGAGAAAGATAAGTCTGAGCCGTCCTGATTCCTATGGACGACGGAGACTGAAAAACAGTGACTTCTTGGGTGGCTGTAACTATATATTTCCATTTCAAAATCCAAGGGATTTTATATTTACTACAAAATATAAGGAAGACTGGAATTTCTTCATATTTGGAATGATAGTTACTGTGATGACAAAAATGCTCTAACTGGGCAAGGAGAGGTTTAGGGAAAATGTCATGACTCAAACCGTACCTTGTCCACCAAAGAATGAACCATTTGGGGAATTGACTTTTAAATTTGTGGTCGAACTGAAAGAACCACGAGTGACTATGATCTTCATTTTGATGAAGCATGATTTTGTGCCAAGCTTCAATATAATCATAATAGCAAAAAGAACTAGATTGATTAGAAAGAGGTCTGAGATCTGAAGGATGACTACTCCAATCTGATGAATTAAGGACTTGTTTAATATACAATGAATGATAAAGGAGTTTTGATTTATCATCATTGGCATAGATTGGTTTAATGAAAACCGACTGCTTCAATAAGGATATCTCTATAATAAACAAGTGACTTATATGGAGCTAAAGGAGTAAAATGCCATCCCGAAGGAAAATACTGGGCTGCTAACCTGAATAGGGTCATTTTAGGTTTCATATTTAACTCAACATGGAATAAGTGTTGATCATAAATCTGATGATAATCAGACACTGGATGACTAGGTTTTGACGAAGAAGCTGGAGCTTGACTAGCAAAAATATCAAATGGCTTTGGTTGACTAGCAAGAACTGAGGAGTAGGGCTTGGGGTATACTCAAGCACCAAATTTATTATATGTATGCGGGTGATTTGGGTGAGGAACAACAGTTCCCTTTGGTTGATTAACTGGTTGATTAACTGGACCAGCAGAGCGGCCATGACTACGAGAAGATGAACCTCCTCGAACACTCATTTTGCTGTGATTGTACCTGTGTTAATAAATTCACGAGTGAGAAAATCTGGGATTGAGTTGTTACTGCCTTTAATATATTCAATATCAAAATCAAAAATACTTAAAATTGCTTGCCATCTAGCGAATGAATGCTTAGAGGCGACGTTTTCAACGTCTTTTTCAAGAATAAATTTTGCTGACTTACAATCTATTCTAACTAAGAATTTCTGATTTAATAAATCTCTCTGGAATTTTTTAATACATAAAACTAGAGATAAAATCTCCTTTTTAATAGTACTGTATTTTAATTGTGTAGAATTCCATGCACCAGAATGGAAACGAACAATTTGTTCATTAGAAGTAGGAGTCAATTTTTGTTTGAGTATGCCCCCGAATCCAATGTCAGAGGCGTCAATTTCAACTATTTTAAATGCTGAATCATTAGAGATGCCAAGGCAGGGCAATACCTTAACATATTTTTTAACTTGCTGGACGACAGAAGTATGAATGTCAGTCCAAGAAGGAGGATTACTTGGTAAGCGCTGAAAGAGAGGCTTACAAATCTTCCTAAGGTCCTTGTAAAACTGGCCAATATAATTGAGCGAGCCAAGAAACCTCTGTAGCTGATTCTTATCGGTAATCTTATCTAGGAACCGGTTGGCGAATTGAATAGCTCTGTCAATTGGCCGCGTGAGTCCATGATAGAGGATTAAACCGAGAAATCTGATGTTAGTCAAAAACAGACTACACTTGGAAGGAGAAAGGACAAGACCATTGGTTTTAACTATTTTGAAGAATGAATTCAAGTGTTTAATATATTCTTCAATAGTCTTGGAGAATACAAGGATGTCATCGATGTATACAATGATAAAATGACTGAAGGGATTCAAAATATTATTAAGAATATTCTGAATTTCACTGGGTGCATTCCTAAGTCCAAATGACTGAACATTCCATTCATAGTGTCCGAACGGAGTGGTAAATGCAGTTTTGTACCTATCATCTGGGTGAATGGCAACTTGCCAAAATCCGGATTTGAGGTCAAATTTACTAAAGATTGTGGAGACGCTTAACCTACCAAGGAGATCATCCTTGTTGGGCAAAGGGTACCTGATCCACTCTAAAACTTTGTTTAATGGTTTATAATTAATGACTAAGCGAGGGACACCTCGTTCTTTCTCAGCTTCATTATTAACATAGAAGGCTGGACAAGACCATGGTGACTTACTGTGCCTAATTAGCCCTTTACTGAGAAGATCATTGATCTTAATTTTACATAACTCCATTTGTTCATGACTCATTTGAATAGGCCTAGCCTTAGTGGGAATTAAATGCTCTCTAAATTCTTTAGCGTAGGGTAATCTAACTATGTGCTTCTTCCTATGCCAAAAAGCATTGGGAGAATCGGAACATAAGTTATGTATTAAATAATCTTTTAATTCTTTTATTTTTTCTTGAACTCTGTTATTCTTAAGTTGGTTTTCAACTTGTTGATACTTAATTTCTTCTTTAAGAAAATTTAGGTGAGTAATTTTACAATTTAACAGATTCAATGATTTAGAAATTGATTCTTCTTGAATAAATTTTAAATCTCTTTCTTTTGGTTTAATGAAGAATTTAAATATAATTTTCTTTCCTAAATATTCACAACTTAGGCCTTTATTACTAGTGGTAAATGGATAAAGCAAATATATGAATGGTAAACCTAAAATGATTTTGTCAGTAAGATTGCGAACTAAGACGAACGAGGTCTTGAAACACATGCTGTCCTGACAGATATGTACTTTAGGTAATTTGTACTTTATTTCCATTTGACTACCGTTAGCTGAATTTAACTTTTCACTAGTTTTCTTATAATATCTAGTGGGGATAATACCTTCTTGAATACAATTCAAGTCTGCACCAGTATCTACTAGAGCAGGGAGTTGTACTAAAAAGGTTTTATCAATGACTAAATTAATGGAAATATACCATTTTTGAATAGTAATATCTTTAATTCTTTTAAGAGAGAGACCTTGAATAAAGAGATCAGAATCTTTGGTTCTAGATGATTCTGGATCCTCGTGACTTTCATCACTAGAAGAAGAATCATTAGCTTGAAGATTTGATTTTTTATTGTCGATCTCTTTTCTTAAACTAGAAATATCTATCTTTAAATTAGAAATCTCTTTTTTAAATTTATTAACCTCTTGATTTAATTCAGGAAGCGTAATTTCTTTAACTGGAGATTTGAATCTTTCAAGAGTTTTATTTAAACTGAATATGGGTTTTTCTTTGGCTCTAAGAACCTTGTCAGTGACTTTCTTATCTTTAGTTAATAAATCTTTTAATTGTTTTAGATATTGAGTTCCTTCTCTGACAAATCTTTAGCCTCAACCGCTGTTTAGCCTTCTTAACCCCCCTTCATCTAATGTTCTTATTTCAGTAATCTTGTAAGTGATTTTAGTTATCTATCTTGTAAATAGTTTGAATTAATCAATAAAATTGTTTTTATTTAGTAATTTAATTGTGTTTTGTATGCGCACCTGTTCTTCTCTCTTCACCTTCCTCTTCCGCCCCCAAATGGTATCAAAGCAATGGGTTGAGATCTTTCAATCATTTGAGTAATCTCTCCATCAGTTTTAATATTTAATGATAAGGCTTTAAATAAGTTTTGATCACTGAGACTCAGGGTGAAATCAGGAAAGCAGTTGAAATGGATAGGTCCATTGTGCAAACTTGCTTCCATAGCACCAATAATGCTTGGATAGTAATTTAAAAATCTAGCATATCTAAGGCAGAGGTAGATTGATGAATTAATTCCTTTTCTATTAAGAGGTTTAACTGCAACTTGAACAAGACCTATATGCATAAAATTGTAACCCTTTTTTCTATGTTTTTTAATAACTTCTGGTGATAAAAGACTACAATTTTCGTATTCTTTGTTAATTGCATAAACTCTCTCAATAGTTTTGACATTATAATCAGTTTTAAATTTATCTGAAAATGTTGACTGATAAATTTCTTTGGGAGATACCTTAGGTATATTCCAATTGTTTAAAACTTGATTAATGTTTTCATAATTACGTTCTTCTTGGTTCACTATATGCGGAGCAGAGGAAGTCGACACATTACTAAGCAAAAACTAGATCTGAATAATCTACTCATCTTTACTGTTTCAAAAATAAAATATTACTCAAAGTTCATTCATGCATACCTCGTTTACCCAAAGTAGACTCATACTTATGTTCTATAACCCGACACTGCTCACACCTTGGAGACTTACAAAGGTTAGACACGAACTAGGTGGACTACAGGTAAGTAAGGTGACTTCAGAACTTTGATGAAGAAGATAATTTTTGAAAGAGTAAAGGGAAGTTTGATTAATGAGATCTGACTATACAGTTACCAACAAAAACAACTTGGCTTTGATACCATTTCACTGATAGATCAGGACCAATCGAGTGATCCTTTGTTTCAGATTTCATCTGATTTCTTTTTAAACAAAAATCTTTTACAAAACTTAAATGTATGGGGATGGTGAATCATTTGAGAAGATGATCAATAGCACCTTCCGGCATCCAAGAAGACGCCAGAGGAGTCTTCAGTCACCGACAGGTGATGGCCCACGCCATCATCTCTTTTACTTTAGTAAATGTAAAAGTAAAAGTAAAAGAATAACTTTTGCTTTTACTTAAGTTAAATGTTTTTAACTTTAGTTAAATGTTTCTTACATTTACCAATGTAAAAGTAAATGTAAAATGTTTCTTACGTTTTACTTTTACTTAAGTAAATTACTTTTACTTCAGTTAATGTAATAGTGATTCCTGCGTGAATCAAATAGTAATTTACTTTTCAGTTTTCTATTTAAACAACTCGAAGTGTTTAGAGATGTTTAAGCAATTCTGACCTCAAAGTTTCTCTCTCTGAAAGCTCTTCGAGGTCCTCTCCTTCTCTCTTAGTTAGTAGGAGGCGAAGCTTTAAACCCGATCTTCTTAGTTAGAAGATGAAGGCGAAGTCCTTAATACTTGATCTTCCCTCTCGAACATTTAGATCTAGGATATCTTTGTAATCCCTTCCTAAATGTTTATAAATAAAAGAAAGAGATTGCTTTCTGGAGATTCATAGGTCATCTTCTTAATCTTTTCTTTTACATTTAAGTTTTTCTTTTAAAAACTTAATCATTTATTCTTTTACTTTTACTTTTACATTTACTAAAGTAAAAGACTTTTGCTTTCTGAGAAAGCAAAAGTGAGATGATGATTTGGGCCATCACATCTGTGACTTGAAGATGCCTCTGGCGTCTTCTTCGATTATTGGTCCGTCTCTCTGTGGATCTTAGGAAGGTCTTTGTTGATCATCTTCTCGGATGAGTCACCATCCCCATATAACAAATGGAGATACCATATAGCAAAGGAGATAAGTTTTAAAGAGAAAACTTTATGAGAAGAAAGAAAAAATTAAGAAGATGACGGTGAAACTCCAGAAAAGCAATCTCTTTCTTTTATTTATAAACATTTAGGAAGGGATTACAAGATATCCTAGATCTAAATGTTTGAGAGGAAGATCAAGTATTAAGGACTTCGCCTTCATCTTCTAATCTAAGAAGATCGGTTTCGAAAGCTTCGCCTCCCGCTAACTAAGAGAGAAGGAGAGACCTCAAAGAGCTTTCTGAGAGAGAAGCTCGAGGTTTTACATTGAATTAAGCTTCAAAGAAACTCTAACACTTGAGTTTCTTTAAATAGAAAAGCTAAAAGTAAATTACTATTTGATTCACGCAGAATCACTATTACATTAACTAGAGTAAAAGTAATTTACTTAAGTAAAAGTAAAACGTAAGAAACATTTTTTTACATTTACATTTTTACATGGGTAAATGTAAGAAACATTTAACTAAGTTAAAACATTTAACTTAAGTAAAAGCAAAAGTTATTCTTTTTACTTTTACTTTACATTTACTAAAGTAAAAGACTTTGCTTTTACTGAAAGCAAAAAGTGAGATGATGGTGGGCTATCACTGTCTGTGACTTGAAGATGCCTCCGCCTCTTCTTTTCATTGACCGTCAGTCTCTGTGGATGCTTGGGAAGGTGCTATGTGATCATCTTCTCAGATGAGTCACCATCCCCATACATTTCCACCTCAAAATTTTTATCCAGAAAATAACCATTTCACCCCCAAAAATTTGGTTTATAAAGGAG
Organism: Panax ginseng; assembly: GCA_020205605.1. Taxonomy (NCBI): domain Eukaryota; kingdom Viridiplantae; phylum Streptophyta; class Magnoliopsida; order Apiales; family Araliaceae; genus Panax; species Panax ginseng. Next base: position 133,763,523 of record CM035128.1, read on the forward strand.
GAAAAAAAAATTTCTACCGAAAATTGGTCAAAATCTTCAAAATTTCTAAGATTTTGTAAAAACTTTTTGTTAAAAAACATATCAGACTGTAATCTGAAACAAAGGATCACTCGATTGGTACTGATCTATCAGTGAAATCAATCTAAACAGAAGACTAATTTGTTAACTGTTTAAACAAAAATTCTTTTTCTTGAAGGTCCACTTAGAAAGCCTTACTTGCCTTAAACACATACCCGTAGATCTAAAGATTCCCTTTAGCCTTACACTGCTCCCAATTGAGACTTACAAATGGCATTAGTCGGGACTTAAGGCGATCTTGGGTGTTTTACGACGAAGGTCGGGACTTATAAAAGCAGAGCAAGAAAAATAAAAGTTTGAAGAAACATTTAAGTAAACAAATCAAACTGTTTTAATCGAAACCACCGATAGCATCAAGAACCAACCGTGTGGCTCTGATACCATATAACAACGGAGATAAGTTTTTAAAAGAAAAACTTTAACAGAAGAAAGAAAAGATTAAGAAGATGACCTGTGAATCGGTAAAGCAATCTCTTTCTTTTATTTATAAACATTTAGGGAAGGGATTACAGTATATCCTAGATCTAAATGTTTGAGAGGGAAGATCGAAATATTAAGGACTTCGTCTTCATCTTCTAACTAAGAAGATCGAAGCTGAAAGCTTCGTCTCCGGCTAACTAAGAGAGAAGGGAGAGGACCTCGAAAGAGCTTTCTAGAGAGAGAAGCTCTGAGGCTTTACATTGAATTAAGCCTAAAGAAACTCTAACACTTGAGTTTCTTTAAAAATAAAACTGAAAAGTAAATTACTATTTGATTCACGCAGGAATCACTATTATATTAACTGGAGTAAAAGTAATTTACTTAAGTAAAAGTAAAACGTAAGAAATATTTTACATTTACTTTTACATGGGTAAATGTAAAAAACATTTAACTAAGTTAAAAACATTTAACTTAAGTAAAAGCAAAAGTTATTCTTTTACTTTTACTTTTACATTTACTAAAGTAAAAGACTTTTGCTTTACGGAAAGCAAAAGCTGAGATGATGGCTGGGCTATCACCTGTCTGTGACTTGAAGATGCCTCTGGCCTCTTCTTCGATTATTGGTAAAGTCTCTCTGTGGATCTTAGGAAGGTGTCTTGTTGATCATCTTCTCAGATGAGTCACCATCCCCATACATTTCCACCTCAAAATTTTTATCCAGGAAATAACCCTTTCACCCCCAAAAATTTGGTTTATAAAGAAGGAGGAAAAAAAAAATTTCTACCGAAAATTGGTCAAAATCTTCAAAATTTCTAAGACTGTAATCTGAAACAAAGGATCACTCGATTGCTTTTACTTAAGTTAAATGTTTTTAACTTTAGTTAAATGTTTCTTACATTTACCAATGTAAAAGTAAATGTAAAATGTTTCTTACGTTATACTTTTACTTAAGTAAATTACTTTTACTTCAGTTAATGTAATAGTGATTCCTGCATGAATCAAATAGTAATTTACTTTTAAGTTTTCTATTTAAACAACTCGAAGTGTTTAGAGTTGTTTAGGATTAATTCAATGTAAAGCCTCAGAGCTTCTCTCTCTAGAAAGCTCTTCCGAGGTCCTCTCCATTCTCTCTTAGTTAGCTGGAGACGAAGCTTTTAGCTTCGATCTTCTTAGTTAGAAGATGAAGACGAAGTCCTTAATACTTCGATCTTCCCTCTCAAACATTTAGATCTAGGATATACTGTAATCCCTTTCCTAAATGTTTATAAATAAAAGAAAGAGATTACTTTACCGATTAACCGGTCATCTTCTTAATCTTTTCTTTCTTCTGTTAAAGTTATATATATATATATATATATATATATATATAAAAGCAAGTAAACGCTCCAGACAAAATCTAGGCTCAATCGAGGCATAACTCGATAATGTTAGTCCATATATAAATATATACATATATATAAGTATATATATATATAGATAGAAATGAAAACCACGGACCGAAGTCCGGGCATACGCACACAACACAACTCTCAATGTGTAGAATAGTGTGTGCAAAGATGAAGAGAAAGGCTTTATAAAGTGTGAAAAGGCTTATAGTGGGCTTCCAATGCAGACTTCTATGACTCTATATGGATAAACACTCAGCTCCCGCTGGTAAATGTATAGCTATATGTGAGCTAACAAGTGATTAAAAAGAGCAAGCACTTAATATGGGGTGTGTATAGAACAAATTTAACAGGGCTTCCTCGCCTTTTTCTTTTTTAAAATGGCTATCCCAAGCCCTCTATTTATAGAGGGAGAGCCATGAGATGCACTCCCGCATTTGCCGGGAAATTCTCATGGGTCCGTCATCTCAAGGCACGTGCACTCGTATAATCGTAATAATGTCTGCTCGAACTTGCAGAACTTCAATTCGAGCATCCGAACGAGGTATATAAGACCTTCTTCGGACTGCTTGTGTCGAAAGTTATGCAATGACATGGATTAGAGATTGTACGAAGTCAGGAAGAGGGGACGATGCCCATGGTCTTCAAGCTTCAAATTCTATCCGGTGTACTACCACACGTAATAGTCACTCAGGATTGGAACTCCTTGGTTCTTGTAGGACATTGCTGTATGTATGTATGAATTGTTGAGACGACGTGCATGTGTTGAGGTAGCAAGATGACGTCTGACTCCTCACCGGGGTTATCGCCGGTTTGAGTTGAAAGCAGACGTTGCTCAGGATTACATCTGAGATTGGACTGCTACAAGTTTTGAATGTCGCAATGTCATCTATGAATGTGCCTGTTTGCCCGGTGTTAGCTCCGGGTCTGAGGTATGAGTGCCTCGACAGGAGGTCTTATTGAAGTTGATAGCATGTATTTGAAACAAGCATTTCCGGAGTTATTGCCGGAACTGCAACAGCATTCCTTGGGGTTATCGCCAAGGACAAAACTCGGGGTTATATCCGAGATTGGAAATGATCCTTCCAGTGTGTGTTCTGGGGTTGGAAATGATACTCCCGGTGTGTGTTTCGGGGTTTGAGTCTTAACTTCCTGTAGTATCCGGAATGGATGTGAGTTGTCTTCTAGAGTTATCTCTGAAAGACGATTCTGCCCTCCTACAATGTTAGTAACAGGTGTGCAGAAAATTTCGAGTGTCTACATTGTTATAACCTTTTTTATCCTTGAAAATAATTTGAAAGTTGAATTAGAAAATGCACAAGTTACTTTAGATGCTAGTCAAACTGGAAAATGAGGGATTCATTACATGAGTCTAAATCAAGTTCAAGCAGATACATGTTTGTATTTAATGACAATTCATTAAATTGCTAACTTTTCTATTTTATCCAGTATAATGTTTTTAATCTCTCCTGTTCTTCTTTGTAGGCGCAAGCAGAATACAAGGCATATTTTATGGATAGTTTAATTAGGTAGTAGTTAAATTTTATGGATAATTTGGTATATTTTGTGGATGTAGTCAAATTCACAATTCAATATAGTAGTAATTATATTGAAAAGTGAATTTGAGATGTATGGAGAGTTTGGTATTATTGGGATGTAAATGTATTTTATGGTATTAATATTCTTTGTAATTTGTATATTTTGAATTTGAGATGTATGGTTAGTAATATTATTTGTAATTAGTATATTTTGAATGTTTGATACATTTTGACTTTAAATAGATGACACATTCTAAACATTGTATAAATGTGTTTAAACGTTGTCTGTTGTTGCTTGCTAAGGTAGAGATCCAAAAACAGTTGTTATATGCATATATTACAACATTTTTAAGTCAAACTACAATGTTTTAAAAACGTTGTATAAAGGGTGTCAAATAGATGACACCTTCTAAACGTTGTATAAATGTGTCTAAACGTTGTCTGATGTATCAAATTAGAACATTTTAAGCCAGAAAATGTTATGGAATCATACCATCTAAAATGTTTTCAAGCATCCAATGATTTCTGGAAAATAAATATACAACATTTTTAAAGAATTTTTTTTTGTAAATGTGACAAACCACAATGTTTTAAAAACGTTGTATAAAGGGTGTTAAATAGATGACACCCTTAACCACGACATTTCTTGGATACAAACCACAACGTTTTTTACGTGTTATCTATTTACTGTTTTGTAGTAGTGAGCCATTGGCAACTAATAGCGCCTTGTAACGTTCAATGGAGCCATCTACTTTTCTCTTAATGTGAAAGACCCATTTACAACCTACCACATTCGTATGAGGCAATTTGGGAACCAATCCTCATGTACCTTGAGAAATGAGGGCATTGATTTCAAAATCCATTGCATTATGCTACTCCTTGAATTGAATAGCCTAAGTATAACATATACGTTCACTTGGTGTAGAAAGCACAACAAGAGCTTGGGCATGTAACTGATTGTATTTTCGAAGCATAGATCTAGTCAACAATCAACAAATTCATACGTTATTATATTCAAATCTAATCTAAGATTTTCTCTTTCAATTCCATCAAAGATATCTGATTAATTGCTAGCTAAATAATTAATACATTAATTACAAAATATAATAATCAACTTAATAGGATCAACAAGTGAAAATAATGATAATTGAATTGCAAAAGGTTCCATAGTATCCCTAATTAAGAAATTAGTTCACCATTATAATAAAAATAAGAAGATCAAAATTAAATAGCGTCATAAGTGGATATAATGAAATTAAGAGAAGAAGAAAAACTCTGTCGAGGAATCTCCAGTCTTTAAGCTTCAATCTCCGCTTTATGTGCTCTCCAATGATGTCTCTAAGTCTCTAATAGAAGTGGTTCTCAATGAATTATAATCAAAAGTCTTTAGAATCCAAGTTATAATCAAGTATTTATAGTTCTAATAGAAACCCTAGCAAGTTAGGTAACTATCAATCTTATTCTAGCTCAAATTGGACAACATAACACCCAAATCAACTCTCTCCCCGCCATCTGGCACGCCCAACTCTACTCTTAGGAAATTTTAGGCGTGCCCCGCACTACAATTGCATATAATCTGATGGTCCGGAGCACCTTGCGCTATAATTGCATATAATTTGATGGTCCGAAGCACCCCGCGCCATGCAATTTTCTATTGCGATATCCTTTGGTAAAACAAGTATAACTTTTGATCCAGGAGAAGTTACAGGGCCTGCCGCCCATCAAATCGAAGATATCGACGAGATATATGTTGGGTAAAATCTAAATACGCAATACACGCAAGTATACGTGGTCAATAAGTAATAAAGTGATGAGTAGAGTATCGTTCCCACAGAGATCAATTAGCAATAATCTTAACTTACAATTACCAATTTTCTATTAATCCTAATTTTATTAAACTATTCAACTCAATGATTATATTTAAAGATTCTAAATTAAAGAATAATTGAACTACCACAAAACAATCACAAATATCAAAATCTAGAATTTCAAATAATTAATGGAGAATTAGACTTATGATTTCACCTTAAGCTTCACTCTGATTTAAACACCTTTATTCCAATTCAAATCACTATTCCAGTTTATTAATCATGAACACGAATGTAGTATTAACCACCACTCGATGCACAAATACCGTATTAACTTAAATCCACAATTAAGATAGAAACAAGTTAAACACCTTAATCAACTAACTCACTATATCTCTATGTGAATTATAATTAAAGAAGGTTTAAGATTAAGTTCTCTATCCGATTACATGCGATGTCAAGCATATCTCTACCTTAACATTCATCAAGATTCTATTATTCACAAAATTCATGAACACATGCTATATTAACTAAGTCTAGATTTGAATATCCTCTCTCGATTCCATACAAATCCACAAAGAATTGTTGATTAGGCAATTCATAAATTCAAGCTCAAATTAATATAGATAAACTGGAAATAGATTATTAAAATGGAAATGAAAGTTTACAAAATCATCGATTCACTCAAAGATCCATCATAAGCCTAAAAAGTTAATTAGTTCATTATAAACAAAATAAACACTGAATAAATCATAGATAGCATTCTTTAAATTAAAAATAATAGCCTAAGATGATGAATATTGAAAAACACCCTTCACGTAGCCTAAAATTGCAATCGTCTCGAAAATCTCTTCAAAATACTCCTCCAATGCTTGCTAAGAAAAACTGAGATTAATTTTCCTAATAATGCCTTGTATATTGTTGAATTCGTTATTAATTGTGTAGTAGATGTCCAACACACAAGTCCCAGCCAAAATCCCATCTCTCTAGAGTTCCATTGCTATGCAATAAGTTAGAATCTATGCCCAAGAAGAGTTTCAATCTTAACAAAAGGCTGAGATTCGATTTCACCCCAATGGGGTGTAAAAAATAAAACAAGCCCGACCGACCAGCTACCTTCTACTAATGCTAATGAAGACCCCAGCCAATGGGTATATAATATAAAAGCAGGCCCATTTTGAAATATCTATTCTGCTAAATTGCTTGCTGAACTTCATGGCTTGTTCCATTTTTTCATCATTTACCTCCAAATCATCCCAATTAACTCCAAATATACGCTAAATGCCACAACAAACATCCTACACATAAAATAACATAAAACACGTGAAAACGAACATGAACACAAGAATTTAGCAACAAATAAGCATGAAATGGACACTAATTCGCGTATATAAAATCCACTTATCAAAATCTACCAAACTTAAACCGTGCTAGTCCTCGAGCACAAAACAACTACATATTATTCAATGCAATGAGATGAAATGAATATGATCTAAGTTATCTGCTTTTGAATCCATCGATATCATAAAATCAAGATTATCTTAACGGCCTCGGCGAAAACAAGCAACTATACAATATCAATCTACAATTCTACCTTAATCCTCAAATCTCAAGCCATCATCACTGGTATAGTGTGCATGTGTGATCAACATCCATAATAACTGCTACGAATTAAAACATAATACATAACCAATTTCTTAGAAGGAATCATACAATGCAAATTTTTTATATAGCTAACAAAATGCACTATTTACCACTAAAAATAATGCAATGACAATAATAACCTAAACTACTATGTATGCACTTAAGCTATCATGCAGTACTGAAATTAAAATGATAAAATGCAACCTAAGTACTACATATACATGCAAACATGAATTTAAATCCCCCAAACTTAAGTAATACAATGTCCTCATTGGATGATTAATCAAAATTAAGTACGTGAGGACTTCCCTGCTATTGCTTAAGTCTGAGGAGGTGGTTGTTGTTCTTCTTCGTCTGAATCACTTGGTGGAAACCTCAGCATTGGCATGGGCTGCTGATATGGAAATTGAGCCACCGGGTTAAAGCTTTGAAGAGTTATGTTGAGTGAGGCAAAAGATGCATTCATAGCATTAAACATCTGATCTTGCCTCAGTGCCAATCGCCACATTTCCCGACGTGCTGCTTTGTTGTGCGCATTCATTTGATTTTGGAAATCAAGGAATTGCGGACTGAATATGGCCTCGGTCTGCATTACCTGCTCGGCCCCTAGATCTCCCATAGCTTCATCATCATCCTATGATGCCTCTGTATCATCAACTTAATCTTCTGAAGCCGACGGAAAAATGAAGCCCAGACCCCGCGAATGTGACTCACCTCCTGCCCATATAGAATACCACACTATCATTCTAGAATCAAGCAATGTGAGCGGCATTTGTGTGGGCTCGTCGTCAGACTATCTCACCCCTGCATTGCGACATAACCCATATATGAGTGATGGGTGTGGCAAGCCGCCCAAAAAATTTCCACGTAAAGACCGACGAATGGAGTAATAGATAATGGCCCCAACGTCGATAATGAAATCTTGCACAATTGCGTACAACAGTAAAGCCTTTTCTTTGGTGACGTCCGAGGTGTGTTGGGACGGATGAAATTTAGCCCATAGGAATGCGTACCATATTTTTCCGTACCAGCTAAGGTCCTTGCTATGGAACATCGTGCCTCCCTTCCGACCTTTGATCCAAGATGTTCCTGGCTTTGTCATCTCCGTGATTATCGCATCATAGTCCGGATCAGAATCTCATAAGTGAGCATAGTGGTAGTGGCGAGGTACCTGCAGTTGATAGTAGGTGTTGATTGCATCAGCACTGAATGGAACCAAGTGGCCTCACACAAATGCATGGAATGGTTCTTTGTCCACGTCGTTTGCATAAAATTTCTTGACAATGTTGACCACAACGGGTTCCGGCTCTTTTGTCAATTTTGTCTACCCCTTTTGATAAATTTAAGGCATCATCTCCCCATCGCTAGGATCCAGTGCCAACCCCCGCTCCGGTGTAAGGGCTTTGGTGAGCATGTAATCATACCGGTCGGCGGCGGTGGCACTCATGAATTTTCGACGATCGAAGGTTTGGGTTGGTTGCGATGGCCTTGAACTCTCTCCCCTTTGGCGTTTCGATGTTGGTTTTGAAGCCATGGTCTCTCTCTATTGCTTGACTTGCCTTAGCTCTCCCATAAACTTTTCTATTTGATCCTCTCTAGCTCTCAAGTAACCTCCAGGAATGCCCACTTCATTTTGTGTGAGAATTATGGTAGGAGATGTAGTAATATATATAGAGGTGGTGTGATGGGGTCTATTGGTAGATTGAGGAGGTTAAAAGGAGTAATGGAGTGTTTGAATTCATGGGTGTAGTGGGTGGTGGATGGAGTTATGAGGTAGTGGGGAAGTGGAATATTGTTGGGAATAGGAAGGAGGATGCGTGTAACTGCCAACTTATCTGATGGTTTCCAGGAAGCCCGCCCCGGCGGGGGGTGCTAGGCTTAGGAAGCCCGCTCCGGTGGGCATAGCTACTGTTAACTGGCATTGAGGACCTATGAAAACCCAGAAAATCGGATTGTCCAGAATTTAAGTTTAAAGAATTAGTTATTAATAAAATGAATTTTATTAATACTATTCCGTGCTATGTGTTTATTAATCGTTCTATAACCTAGAATGATTATTAATCGGGAGGATTCTGGCTACGAGCTAGACTGAACGAGTAAGAATTTTCAAGATGAAAATGAAAATTTTCCGGGAAAAAATATTACTAGGGAAAAAGACGAAATATGCACTATTCACCCGACGAAACCTAAAGGTTAGGATTTGAATAACCTAAGTCATTCTGAGAGTTCGGTATGTCAAAATGACATTCCATCAAAAGATTTGACGATAATATATCGTGAAAAGTTAATTAAGATGATAAAAGTTTTTCTAGAAAAACGTGCAGAAATTGGACGAAATAAAAACGACGAAAAGTACGGTTATGTACTTTTCACTCGTTTAGCTACATTAGGGGAAAACGTGAAGGAAAACGCTTGACACCAAAAAGTGTTTTTCAATTTTTCGGAAATCTGAGGAATGCGTAAAAGTTAATCGGTAAAGGAAAGATGAAATATCCAAAAATATTTGGATTCCGAGAATCGCAGTTTTTTTAAAACTGTCAAACGAAACCCGAAAGACGGAAGCACGAAGCTTCCAAGGGAAGCTATGTAAGGAGGTGGGGCGTCCACTTGGCCACCAAGTAAGGGTGGTGGCCAAGTAAACTTAGTGGCTAAGCCATGATTAGTAAGGAGGTGGGGGTGAAATGTCCAAAATGCCCCTAGCCTTGAAAATTTATAAATAGAAAGCTTATTTCATTGTTTAAGGATTTTGAAAATCCTACAACTTCGAGAGAGAGAGAGAGTTCGGATGGGAGAAGAGAAGGAAAAGGAAGAGGAAAAGCATACCCAAGTGCACGCTTTGTCTGACGGAATGAGATTAAAGAAGAACGGTAATCCGAACCTTAGTTTCTTTTAATTTTCTTTAAGTTTAATATGTTCAAAAACATAACTTAATGAAGATAAGAAGTAGATGAAGTTAAGAACGAATTTATATGGTTGAAATCATGAGAAAATGAAGAAATAAGAAATTAGGAATTTAGTTTATAAATTTCTTAAGGAAGTGTAAGATTCGTAAGGATTTTGAGCAATCCGAATGAATCTTATGAATGAGTAGGTCAAATAAGTAAGGAATGATGTTCTATAACATCAAATTCCAAGAAAAAGTGAAATCGTAATCTAAAATATCGATTAAAAATGAAGAACACGCGAAGAACACACGAAGAACGCAAAGAACGTTGTTGATGGACAAATTTAAAACGATTGTAGGATAATTATTGTTGATGGAAAAGTTTAAAACCATCGCGTATAAGTTAGTTGCTTATTTCTTGGTTAGGAATGTTAGAAATGTTCATGAAGAACGGATTAAAACTGAGCTATAACGAAGTTATGGCAAAAATTTCACAAAAGAAGAACGAGAATTAGAAAGTTAGTAAATGAACCCGAACTTGTAGGGTTTCATAAGAATGTAAGAGAATGTATAAAACATGAGTTGTGGACTCAAGAACGAACGAGTTCCTAATTCGGATGACCGAATTACGGACGAACGAATGAAGAACGTTAATAACGTAAAACGAATGAAGAGCAAAGATTAAGCCAACTGAATGGCATATTAATAGATTCAGAATGAAGTTCTATCTGAGGGTAATCAAAGTATGTAAGATACGGAAGAAAATGGCTTTGGAACGATCTTATTTCGAGTTATAACGAATAAGATATGTGATTTCAGAGTCAGCGTCTTAAGCTTGTAAAAGACTTAGAAAATTTTTTCTAGGTTTCATGCTTGGCGCCGCAGCGCGAGTCGTGCCTTGGGGGCCGGCACCACACTACGAGCTCGAGCCATTAGCTACTGCTTAGTGGCATCGCAGCGTGCAAGAAAGGGAAGGGCACGGCGCCACAGCGCCGGTGCAGGGCAATGCCCAGAAATGAGTTTTTTACTGCTCAATTACTAGGGGATGTGCAAGAAAGAAATATGAACATATAGTTAAACTAATGTAACAGTTAATTATGTGTATTAAACCATTGATGAAGGTTAAATGAAAAGATTAAATGAGATTAAAAGATAAAGAATGTAGACGCGGGTTTCAGAACCAATGTCCGGGAAACCGTAGTCACAATGATACGAACGTGAGGGATTGCTATAATTGTGATTCCTTAAACGTTGATTGACTAGGGTAATGAATAACATTTCTATATTATGTCATGGTCATGAGAGATGAATATAAAGGGTTTAGACGCTATGAATGCAACGTTGTTACGATGAACGATCGGTCTTAGCATACAACGAACCGTATGGCTTTGACATTAGGAAAGAATAATGAACATGGGGTTCAGGTGATGAGTAATGAATGAAAGTAATTAACACCTTGGATGAAGGTTGAATAGAATTAAGAGGCAAGTAATGCAAATGTTGAATACGTAAACGATCCTCGTGAATCGTATTCACGTTGAGGGAACGTTATAAGTATACATTGGTTGTATGACTTAGACGTTGACGGGAGTAGTAAGTAAGATATGAATTATCAAGAAAGCCGTAGCGAATGGTAAAAGATTAATGAAAGCCAAATGTGAGTCAGATGAGAATGTTAGAATGAAATGTAAGTGTTGGACACTTGAACCGAGTTAAAGGTTAATTGTACGCGAATACTAAACGGGTAGAACCTACACCCCGTGTATGGTTTGACCGTAAGGTAATAAAAATCAATGATTAAACCTATGAACGGTGAAGAAGCTGAATTAAAGACAAGTACATATAACGTAAAGAAGCCGAGTTAATGTTTATAACTTGGATGACGTTCCGAGTTGAATGAATCGGACGTTGTAAGATAAGAATAAGGTAATATAAAATGCTTAACGCTATAAATGCGTAGAATAAATATTAAATGATCGTCCGGAGTATGCAAAAGATTGTATGACTTAGACGATAAAGAATGAATCCTGAGGTATGGCATTTAGTTGCCAGAAAGCCACAAGGAATAAGAAATTGACTTAACGAACATTATAATTTAATAGTTCGGGTAAGTTAAGATGAATTTAGGTTCTAGTACAATCGTAACCTTTGATGGTTGACATATGGGAGTTGGGCTAAACAATTCCTTTAGAGAGCGAAGGTATATACAAAACTGGCAACCAATCTAACTAACTGTTATGGGCAGTGTAGATGAGACGGGAACTTGTTTGTTGGTTGTTTGTGAGAAACCACTCAGAGTACCATATGGACTACTAGCAGAGACACGATGTGTGCTGAGTCCTAGGAGAGTTATAAGAAGAAGATAAGAATGTAAATCATCAAAGATGATGAACATATTAAGTAAGACATCTCCGTATGTCATGAAGCCGTTAACTAGTAAAGGAAGTTGTCGCGTAAACTTAGTTTGTAAGAATGTGAACCCTAAGAAGTAAAGTAAAGTAAACCAATGCGTAAGTCAAGTATATGACTAATTGGTACATGTGTTATTTCCTTATGTACTACATAGGAATTGGAATGAGCATTTCAGCGTAAACTATAAGCTGTAGCTGTGTGTAAGGTAAGTTTTCTAACTTCATTCATATTTTAAATGAATGCTAGTTTCTAAACTTCTCAGATGTTGAACTTGAGAAGTTCTGTCAATGTGAAAATGTGTGATATTTGTACAAGGTGTTAGAATATATGAGGCCTTGTGCCACAATGTGAACACTTCGGTGTTTCTATGATATGAACTGTTCAGTGATTAAAATGTTTAATATGAGCATGTTCTGTTTATACATGAACCGTTATTGTTAAGTTTGTGCTATTGATTCTAGCCAGACATAATGTGTATGAAAGAGAGTAGAGAATGAAAGTGTTTCAAAAGGAATGTAACTAATGTTTTAAAATGATAGGAATCGAGATTATTCCTATTATTCAAGCTACTTCATAACCTTTGTTCGGTTATTGAAGTCTTAAAGGAATGTTTAAATTCTTGAAGTTGTTTGTTCAACTACTATGACTTGCCGAGCAATTGAATGCTCACACTTGCTTTAAATAAAAACATTTTCATCGAATGATGTTAGAAAGAACTTAAGGATCCCGTAAAGATGAAGCTGATCGGTATCCAGAAGAAGTGCCATTCATTAGATGAATGAGCGTGAAGATCAAGCAAAGACTTGTAATATAGAATGATAGAATTAAACTATAGAATAGTTTAATGAATGATTATGTATCCTTGGTGGCGGATAAAAGTCACTTGTGCAAGATGTAAAGAATAATTTAATTATCATTATTTGTAATGAAAGATGTTTTAAGGTTTTAGAACCTGGGATTTGAAGATGTATGTTGTTATATTTAGCTATATAATGATGTATGTTTGGAAGAAGATGGGATCGTGACGTACGGAATCCGGATGTGAAAATAGACTGGATTTTGGGGCATTACAGGTTGGTATCAAAGCTAATAGGTTATAAATCTTAGGTATGAGTACCTAAGACTATAATCGTAGAGAGAAGGATAAGAAGATCACCACGTGATCATAGTAAATCGTAGTAACAGGTGAGCTGTTAAACGATGAATGATTTATAGCTAATGCTATGAAGGAATGGTACTACGAAGTAGTACGGGAAGAAGAACTCAGATTGAGTTGTAAAAGATTGTATACGAATTAAAGAAAATTTGTATTAAGTAAAGAGAAAGTTAAAAGTTGTAAGATTTCAATTGAGGACTCATGTGATAGCTGAGTTGTATGAATCTTTGTATGGGAAGAGATTTATGCTTTGGTGTAACAACCACTCAGTTTATTACAGTGAGAATCATTGAAATTGGTCGCGCTATCAAGATGTATATTACGAGAAGGTGAATCTTTTCTCATGTATATACTTGATAGGTAGAGAATGATAAGCTAGGTGCGAGTTCTTGAAACTCATACTTATGGTAAGTTCGTGACTCATAATTATATAGTATGTTTTTGAACTTCTCAGCGAATGGATGCCTATGGTCTGTCTAGGATAGTTCTTAAACTCATATTATTGTGGAAAGTTCCTGAACTCATAATGTGTGGGAAGTTGATGGACTGTACTAAGGTATAGGAATGTTTAGACTGAAATGAGTTATTTTCAGTAGACTTAACATTGAAGGTGCTAGAGAAGATTAAGTATTGTTGCAAGTAAGACAATGAAGGAAGATGGAGGATAAGATATTCCAAGTCATCTAGCTAGCTATGCTAGATTTCGAAGTTTCTTGAATTCGTGCTGAAGTGCGCGTTTTGGAAAATGAAAGAATTAGATTAATTTTTGGGAACCAATGGATTTTAAAAGAACTATTCTTGATATGTCTATGCTAGTTGATCCGGCTAGACAGAAATTGATTTAAAATATCAAAATGAATTTTATATCATCAGTGCATTTGATGCAAATATGGTAAAAGGATGGAGTTATTAATGCAACTGAACTTAGTGTTGGAAGTGATCTTAGGATCAACAACCCGCTATGATATGATGTATAATGACAAAGTCATAAACTGACGAAGTCCTCAATGTACTATGAAAAGTGCGGTATCATGACGTCATGAAACGTTTTGATGTATTGTAAAAGAATTTAAAGAATTGGTCGATGTCAAGTGAGTTGACTAGACAAATGTTTCAAGTTGATGTCCAATTTATTGGTACAGTCTAAGCTACTTGATTTGGCTGAGATGAATGATATGTCATGATTAAAAGAAAATCGAGCTTTCTTTGAAGAGCTATGCCGAACCAAATTGTTTTGGTGCGGAATACAATGATTAAGTCTGTGGTGAACATACCCTGAAATGGGGTTATACGATAGGTTGATCACCCACGTATGGAAGAGGTAGTTTACCTTCTTTGTGATTATAAAATTATCGTGGAAGAAAGGTTTACGGGGAAAGGCTGTTTAACCTAGTAAGAGTTCATGGTCAATTTGACCCCTCAGCAAAAGAATAAAATGTTTTAAAGGAATCTTTATATTCCTATTTATTCCTTTCACTTCATGATTCTTGATAAGTTATAAAGGGTAGGGAATGTTTGAAAGATAAGAACTTCTTCGAAGAGAAGTTGAGAGGAAGGGTTAGCTAAAATTTTGAGGACGAAATTCTTTGAAGAAGGGGAGAATGTGAGGACCTGGGTAAGGGTTTGGTTTTAAGAAATTCTGAGGACGGAATTTTTTTAAGGAGGGAAGAATGTGACAACCTAGAAAATCGGATTGTCCAGAATTTAAGTTTAAAGAATTAGTTATTAATAAAATGAATTTTATTAATACTATTCTGTGCTATCGGGAGGATTCTGGCTACGAGCTAGAGTGAACGAGTAAGAATTTTCAAGACGAAAATGAAAATTTTTCGGGAACAAAAATATTTCTGGGGAAAAAGACGAAATATGCGCTATTCACCTGACGAAACCTAAGGGTTAGGATTTGAATAACCTAAGCCGTTCCGAGAGTTCGGTATGTCAAAATGACATTCCGTCGAAAGATTTGACGATAATATATCGTGAAAAGTTAATTAAGCCGATAAATGTTTTTCTCGAAAAACATGCAAAAATCGGATGAAATAAAAATGACGAAAAGTACTGTTATGTACTTTTCACTCATTTAGCTACATTAGGGGAAAACGTGAAGGAAAACGCTTGACACCAAAAAGTGTTTCAGTTTTTTGGAAATCCAAAGAATGTGTAAAAGTTAATCGGTAAAGGAAAGATGAAATATCCAAAAATATTTGGATTCCAAGAATGACATTTTTTAGAAAATTGTCGGACGAAACCCGAAAGACGGAAGCACGAAGCTTCCAAGGGAAGCTACGTAATGAGGTGGGGTGGCCACTTGGCCACCAAGTAAGGGTGGTGGCCAAGTAAACTTGGTGGCTAAGCCATGAATAGTAAGGAGGTGGGGGTGAAATGTCCAAAATGCACCTAGCCTTGAAAATCTATAAATAGAAAGCTTATTTCATTATTTAAGGATTTTGAAAATCCTACAACTTTGAGAGAGAGAGAGAGAGAGAGTTCGGATGGGAGAAGAGAAGGAAAAGGAAGAGGAAAAGCTTACCCAAGTGCACACTTTGTATGACGGAAGGAGATTAAAGAAGAACGGTAATCCGAACCCTAGTTTCTTCTAATTTTCTTTAAGTTTAATATGTTCAAAAACATAACTTAATGAAGATAAGAAGTAGATGAAGCTAAGAATGAATTCATATGGTTAAAATCATGAGAAAACGAAGAAATAAGAAATTAGGAATTTAGTTTATAAATTTCTTAAGGAAGTGTAAGATTCGTAAGGATTTTGAGCGATCCGAATGAATCTTATGAATGAGTAGGTCAAATAAGTAAGGAATGATGTTCAAAAAGTAAAATTGTAATCTAAAATATCGATTAAAAATGAAGAACACGCGAAGAACACGAAGACAACACGAAGAACGCGAAGAACGTTGTTGATGGACAAATTTAAAACCATCGTAGGATAATTGTTGTTGATGGACAAGTTTAAAACCATCGCGTATAAGTTAGTTGCTTATTGTTTGGTTAGGAATGTTAGAAACGTTCATAAAGAACGGATTAAAACTGAGCTATAACGAACTTATGGAAAATTTTTTGTAAAAGAAGATTGAGAATTAAAAAGTTAGTAAATGAACCCGAACATGTAGGGTTTCATAAGAATGTAAGAGAATGTATAAAACATGAGTTGTGGACTCAAGAATGAATGAGTTCCGAATTTAGATGACCGAATTACGGACGAATGAATGAAGAACGTTAATAACATAAAATGAACGAAGAGCGAAGATTGAGCCAATTGAATGGCATGTTAACGGATTCAGAACGAAGTTCTGTCTAAGGGTAATTGAAGTACGTAAGATAAGGAAGAAAATGGCTTAGGAACAATCTTATTCTGAGTTATAACGAATAAGATATGAGATTTCAGAGTCAGCGTCTCAAGCTTGTAAAAGACTTAGAAATTTTTTTCTAGGTTTCATGCTTGGCGCCATGTGCATGAAGTCGTGCCTTGGGGTGGGGTGGTCATGAGTTATGAAGCTCGGGCCATTAGCTCTTTGCTAGAAAGTGGCCGCGCAGATGCCAAATGTGAGTCAGATGAAAATGTTAGAATGAAATGTAAGCGTTGGACACTTGAACCGAGTGAAAGGTTAAGTGTACGCGGATACTAAACGGGTAGAACCTACACCCCGTGTATGGTTTGACCGTAAGGTAATAAAAATCAATGATTAAACCTATGAACAGTGAAGAAGCTGAATTAAAGACAAGTATGTATAACGTAAAGAAGCCGAGTTAATGTTTATAACTTGGATGACGTTCCGAGTCGAATAAATCGGACGTTGTAAGATAAGAATAATGTAACGTAAAATGCTTAACGCTATAAATGCGTAGAATGAATATTGAATGATCGTCCTGAGTATACAAAAGTTTGTATGACTTAGACGATAAAGAATGAATCTTGAGGTATGGCATTTAGTTTCCAGAAAGCCATAAGGAATAAGAAATTGACTTAACGAACATTATAATTTAATAGTTCGGGTAAGTTAAGATGAATTTAGGTTCTAGTACAATTTTAACCTTGGATGGTTGACATATGGAAGCTGGGATTAACAATTCCTTCAGAGAGTGAAGGTATATACAAAACTGGCAATCGATCTAACTCACTGTTATGGGCAGTGTAGATGAGACGGGAACCTGTTTGTTGGTTGTTTGTGGGAAACCACTCAGAGTATCATATGGACTACTAGCAGAGACACGATGTGTGCTGAGTCCTAGGAGAGATATAAGAAGAAGATAAGAATGTAAATCATCAAAGATGATGAACGTATTAAGTAAGACATCTCCGTATGTCATGAAGCGATTGCTTAGGTAAAGGAAGTTGGTCGCGTAAACTTAGTTTGTAAGAACGTGAACCCTAAGAAGTAAAGTAAAGTAAACCAATGCGTAAGTCAAGTATATGACTAATTGGTACAGGTGTTATTTCCTTATGTGCTACATAGAAATTGGAATGAGCAGTTCAGCGTAAACTATAAGTTATAGCTATGCATAAGGCAAGTTTCCTAACTTCATTCATATTTTAAATGAATGCTAGTTTCTAAACTTCTTAGATGTTGAATGTGAGAAGTTCTGTCTATGTGCAAATGTGTGATATTTGTGCAAGGTGTTAGAATATATGAGGCCTTGTGCCACAATGTGAACACTTCGGTGTTTCTATGATATGAACTGTTCTGTGATTAAACTGTTCAATATGAGCATGTTCTGTTTATACATGAACCGTTATTGTTAAGTTTGTGCTATTGATTCTAGCCATACAGAATGTGTATGAAAGAGAGTAGAGAATGAAAGTATTTCAAAAGGAATGTAACTAATGTTTTAAAATGATAGGAATCGAGATTATTCCTATTATTCAAGCTGCTTCATAACCTTTGTTCGGTTATTGAAGTCTTAAAGGAATGTTTAAATTCTTGAAGTTGTTTGTTCAACTGCTATGACTTGCTGAGAAATTGAGTGCTCACACTTGCTTTAAATAAAAACATTTTCAGCGAACGATGTTAGAAAGAACTTAAGGATCCCATAAAGATCGCAGCCGTGAGTTGAACAAAAGGACTGATCACGCTATATACTTGAATGTTCGATGCATAATTTTTTTGTGGTGCCATCTTTTTACTTTTTCTTTTTATAATTTGGAGTTCTTATAGGCGTGATGGCGAAATTTGTCAAGTTCATTCAGTTGAAGTATTCTCTTTTCCCCTACAGCTGCTTGATCGAAATTAAGTTTTTGAACTGCCCAATAAGCCTTATGTTGTAGCTCGACCGGTAAGTGACATGCCTTCCCATACAGTAGTTGATATGGTGACATCCCGATTGGTGTCTTGTACGCAGTCCTGTATGCCCATAATGCATCTTCCAATCGAAGCGACCAATCTTTCTTACTTGGATTTACTACTTTCTCCAATATCTTCTTAACTTCTCTATTTGACACCTCAGCCTGCCCACTGGTTTGAGGGTGATACGATGTAACTACCTTATGGTTGACCCCATACCGTGCTAAAAGAGTTATGAAGGACTTATTTCATAAGTGACTACCTTCGTCACTGATTATTGCTCTTGGCGTGCCAAACCTCGTGAAAATGTTTTTCTGTAGGAATTTGAGGACCACCTTGGCATCGTTGGACGGTAGTGCTGCAGCTTCAACCCACTTCGATACGTAATCCACTGTAAGTAGAATATACTGATTGTTTAAAGATGATGGGAATGGCCCCATGAAATCGATACCCCATATATCAAAGATTTCAACTTCAAGAATCGTTTGTAAAGGCATCTCATTCCGTTTTGAAGTATTGCCCACCCTTTGACATTTATCGCATTGTTTGATAAAATTGTGGGCATCCTTGAATAATGTAGGCCAATAAAACCCGGCTTGCAGCACCTTTGCTGCTGTCCTATCACTCCAATAATGTCCACCATATGCAGATGAGTGACACTCATGCAGAATGTTCTTCACTTCACTGTAGGGGACGCACCGTCTAATCATTTTGTCGACGCACTGCTTGAACAAATACGGTTCATCCCAAATATGCCATTTTACATCATGAAGAAACTTCTTTTTTTTTGTTTTCTTGTGAGGTCAGGTGGTAGAATGTTGCTCACAAGAAAATTTGCATAATCCCCATACCACGGAATCTCTGCAGAAATCCCAAACAGTTGCTCATCTGGGAATGATTCGTTAATTTCACACCTGTCTTCTTTCGTTTTCCCATGATTTTCCAGCCTAGACAAGTGATTGGCTACTTGATTCTCCGTCCCCTTTCTATCCTTGATTTCTAAGTCAAACTCTTGAAGTAGGAGAATCCATCAGATAAGGTGTGGCTTAGCATCCTTTTTCGCTATGAAGTACCGAATCACCGAATGGTCTGTGTAGATTATCACCTTAGTCCCGATCAAGTATGCCCGGAATTTGTCAAACGCATACACCACTGTAAGCAATTCCTTTTCCATGGTTGTGTAATTCATTTGAGTCTTTGTGAGTGTTTTACTTGCATAGTATATGGCGTGAAAAACCTTGTCTCGTCGTTGGCCCAACACAGCCCCAACCGCATAGTCGCTCGCATCACACATTAACTCGAATGACATATTCCAATCCGGTCATGACGATCATCGGAAATTTAGTCAATTTCTTCTTCAATAATTCAAATCTTGACTTTGCATTCCTCATCAAAACCGAAAGTAACATCCTTCTCTAAAAGATGCGCATAGAGGTTTTGCAATTTTAGAGAAGTCTTTATGAACCTCTGTAAAACCCAAAGATGTCCCAAAAACTTCTAATACCCTTAAGCGGAGCTCGGTGGTGGAAGCGGGTTTCTCGATGTGTCGACTTTGCTTTGTCAACCTCCAATCCTTGAGTTGATACCTTATGGCCCAAAATTATTCCCTCTTCAACCACGAAGTGGCATTTTTCCCAAATAAGTACGAGGTTCGTATCCTTACATCGCTACAACACTATGACTAGATTCCCTAGGCAAGTATCAAAGTTATCCCCATAGACCAAAAAGTCATCCATGAAGAATTCAACATTCTTCTCCACCATATCTAAAAAAATGGCCATCATACACTGTTGGAAGGTTGCAAGTGCATTGCATAACCCGAATGACATCCTCCTGAATGTAAATGTGTCGTAAGGGCACGTGAATGTCGTCTTTTCTTGATCCTCCAGAGCGATGACTATCTGGTTATAGCCCAAGTACCCATCCAATAAACAGTAATATTCATGTCCCGCCAATATCCAACATTTGATCAATAAAGGGTAGCGGGAAATGGTTTTTTCGGGTTGCCTTGTTCAATTTTCTATAGTCCATGCAAACCCTCCAACCTGTCACTGTTCTAGTCGGTATTAACTCGTTGTCCTCATTCTGCACCACAGTCATTCCTCCCTTTTTTGGCACGCACTGGACCGGACTAACCCATTTACTGTCGGAAATTGGATAGATGATACCGGCATCCAACCATTTCAAAATTTCCTTCTTCACAACTTCCTTCATAATAGGGTTAAGTCATTGTTGTTGCTCTACCATTGGTTTTGCTTCATCTTCCATCAAAATCTTGTGCATGCAAAATGAAGGGCTAATTCCCTTTATGTCTACAATCGTCGACCCAATCACTGATTTGTGTTCGCTAAGCACCCTCAGCAACTTTTCTTCCTGCAATTCGTCAAGTGCAGTAGAAATAATAACAGGTAATGAATTTGAATTGCCTAAGTACGTATACCTGAGGTGTTTAGGGAGTGGCTTAAGTTCCAACTTTAGTGGCTCTTCCAATAACGGTTTTAGTTTTTCTACGGCTATCTCCTCCGTGTGCAATGGTTCAAATGGTGTTCTGAATCTGCTGACCCGTGGCAATGAATCTAGCATTTGTATGTAATCCACCAATTCCGGGTCCTCGACCTCTTCATCCCCCAATAAAGTTGTTTCTAACGGATAGTTGACCAAACTCCTACTCATATCTTCACTGATGATTTGCTCAATTAAATCCCTTCGAAAACATTCTTCCTCGTCCGTAGGGAATTTCATGGCCTTAAACACATTAAATTTGATTTCTTGATCTTGGACCCTCATAGTAAGTTCTCCTTTTTGTACGTCTATGAGCGTCCTACCCATAGCCAAGAATGTTCTCCCTAGGATAATTGGGATGTTCTTGTCCTCCTCAAAATCTAGAATGATAAAGTCTGTGGGGAATATAAACTTATCCACCTTAACCAGTATGTCCTCTACTATACCTCTCAGATATGTGACTGACCTATCTGCCAACTACAATGAAATATTCGTAGGCCTTGGCGCGGGAAAACCCAATTCTGTGTATACTGACAATGGCATAAGGTTCACACTTGCCCCCAAATCACATAAACACTTGCTAAAATGGATATTCCCGATCGTGCATGGGATAGTGAAACTCCCCGGGTACTTAAGTTTTGGTGGTAATTTCTGCTTGAATACTGCACTACACTCCTCTGTTAGTGCAACTGTCTCAAAATCTTCCCATTTCCTCTTCCTTGACAGAATCCCTTTCATAAATTTTGCGTAGCTCGGCATTTGCTCTAGGGCTTCTGCAAATGGAATGTTAATCTGGAGTTTCTTGAACACTTCCAAAAACTTTGCGAATTGTTTGTCTAATTTCTGTTTTTGGACCCTCTGCTGAAATGGTGGTGGAGGATACATAATTGGCTTATCGAGTAACTTTGTTTCCTCAATTTGCTTATCCTCACCCTTGTTTCCTTTGTCCACGTTGCTGTCATCAACTTTGTCCTAGGTGGCGCTGAATGTTTTGCATTATTACCCACAAGATGTTTTCCACTCCTTAATGTAATTGCCTGACACTGTTCGTGGTTACCCTTCGGATTTCTCTCTGTATCGCTTGGTAGGGTCCCTTGTGGCATGTTATTTAGTGCTAGGGTAATTTGCCCCATCTGATTTTCCAAGTTCTTGATGGCTATTACTTGATTTTTCATTGCTGCCTCATTACAAGTTATGTACTTTGACACCAATTCCTCGAAATCTGATTTTCTTTCTTGATGTTGAGTCGATTGTTGAAGATTCTTAAAACTTGGGGGATATGACTGTCGTGGAGCTTGATGTTGCTGATTATTGCTCCACGAGAAATTCGGATGATTCCTATTCCCTCGATTGTACGTATTTTAATATGTATTCTATGGAATTCTGTTATAGTTACCCATAAACTACACAGATGCTGGATTAATCGTGCATTGATCCGTTGGGTGCTCTCCCGTGCACAACTCACATATAACTGCCACCTGTTGTGCTTGTTGTGCCTGTACCCCTATCATAGAATCCAACTTCTTTGAAAGTTCAGAAATTTGTACTTGTATAGCTGTCACACCATCCACTTCTAACACCCCAGCCGCCTTTGTCTGCGTCATTCTTGCTGTAGGCCACTGGTAGTTGTTGGCCGCCATGGTTTCAATCAAATCGTAAGCTTCCTCGTAACTCTTAGCCATGAATGCTCCGCCCGACGCTTCATCAATACTTATTCTGAGATTTCCATGTAATCGGTTGTAAAAGGTGTTCATTTGCAGCCACTTGGGCAATCCATGATGTGGGCATTTTCTAAGCAATTCTTTGTATCTCTCCCATGCCTCATATAACGACTCCCCATGCTGCTACTTAAACATTGTTATCTCGTTCCTCATCTTTGCAGTTTTCGTCGGTGGGAAGAATTTGGCAAGGAATTTCTGAGCTAAGTCTTCCCATGTAGTTATCGAACCCGGCGGTAGAGAGTATAACCAACTCTTCGCCTTGTCCCGTAGAGTGAATGGGAACAAGCGAAGTCTCACCGCATCATCTGACACCCCATTATACCTAAAGGTGTCACAAATCTCCAGAAAGTTGACTAGATGTTCATTCGGATCGTCATTTGCCAATCCCCAAAACTGAACTGAATTCTGAATCATTTGAATTGTCCTAGGCTTAATTTCAAATGTATTTGCAGCTATTGCGGGCTTGGTGATGCTTGACTGCAGTTTAGTCACCTTAGGTCTGGCGAAGTCCCTTAATGCTTTATTATCTTCGGCTGCCATTTACTCTTCTTTCTCAGATGTTTCAAATTCTTGCCTCAAACACCTGAAATAAGAGGAACAAAACAAAAATAAAAAATGTTTAAGTAAAACTTAATTAATTAAACTGATATTATAAAAAAAATATTAAGATCTATACCAAATTGTCCCCGGCAACGGTGCCAAAAACTTGTTGGGTAAAATCTAAATACGCAATACACGTAAGTATACGTGGTCAACAAGTAGTAAAGTGATGAGTAGAGTATCGTTCCCACATAGATCAACTAGCAATAATCTTAACTTACAATTACCAATTTTTTATTAATCCTAATTTTATTAAACTATTCAACTCAATGATTATATTTAAAGATTCTAAATTAAAGAATAATTGAACTACCACAAAACAATCACAAATATCAAAATCTGGAATTTTAAACAATCAATGGAGAATTAGACTTATGATTTCACCTTAAGCTTCACTCTGATTTAAACACCTTTATTCCAATTCAAATCACTATTCCAGTTTATTAATCAAGAACACGAATGTAGTATTAACCACCTCTCGATGCACTAATATCGTATTAACTTAAATCCACAATTAAGATAGAAACACGTTAAACACCTTAATCAACTAACTCACTTACTATATCTCTATGTGAATTACAATTAAAGAAGGTTTAAGATTAAGTTCTCTATCTGATTACATGTGATGTCAAGCATAGCTTTACCTTAACATTCATCAAGATTCTGTTATTCACAAAATTCATAAACACATGCTGTGATGCCCCCAAAACAGGTATACATCACCCATCTTGAGTCGCCAAATACATGGTATAAAATTCAAATACAACTTAATTATACAACAGTCGTGTAAAATACAACAAAACATAATCTAAGAGTTTTAATAAGAATATTGTCATCTAGACAATATCCACACTCAATGGAGTCCTCATTACATTTATTGACACACTATTTAATAGAATAGTGAGGACTAGTAATGCTATCATCTGGACCGTCACTCCGTTCCCTGACTAGTCCCGACTACGTT
Organism: Panax ginseng; assembly: GCA_020205605.1. Lineage (NCBI taxonomy): Eukaryota > Viridiplantae > Streptophyta > Magnoliopsida > Apiales > Araliaceae > Panax > Panax ginseng. The sequence goes on from CM035128.1 coordinate 133,787,929, forward strand.
CTCATTTCCTGAAGAGGACAGTGAAAGAAAGGGTGAGCTCAACTAGCCCAGTAAGAAATATTATGACTAAGATAATGCAGAATAAATTATCATTAGCCATCAACAATGTTAAACTGATAGAATATAATAGACAACAAGTTTAACTGCAGCGGAACAAGCAATCCATTAGAAGAGTCTAGTAGAAAATAAAATCTACTATCTTCTATGATTTAAAAAGTTTTTCATCAACTTTATCGCTGAGACTCAACTTAATAAATAAACTACATCATCGAATCATCCCTGCACTACGGGCCAAGGATATTCATTAAATCATCAATGGTCATGACTATACCAAATGCAGTACAGGCCACTGAGGACTTTTATCACATCATTTATAACATTACAGGTCATGATTATACCGAATGATCCTTGGTCATAATCATACCACGTCCATCTATGCACGAAAACTAGAGATGACTTTCATCGCAATATAAGCATGAGGATGATGACAATGACATAATAATTCAATAAAACAAGTTCAAGAATAAATTTTAAAGATTTATAGGTTAATTTATTCTGAAATCAATTACGTCCAAATTGTCAACATGATACTGCTTTGTGGAGTAAAATTCAAGAATGCTCAGAAGAATATTTCCATGAAAAGATACTGAATGAAGAGCAAAAATATCCAGGATATTCTACTAATTTCATGGAGTATAGAAGCCAAAACTTTAACCAACTGAGTATAATAGAATATATGAAACTGCAAATGGATTTTCACCCGCCATGCGGTAATCCACGTAGACAGATCATTTCCACAATTTAATAAGGAATGAATACGAAGGATCATTCACCATGCATGCGGTAATCCACATAGACAGGTTATTCCAATAGAATAGTGAAGAATGGAATAATGGAAGAATTCACCGGCATGCGATAGAGGCCGCATGACGATGGTTATTCCCAACAGAATAATAAAGAATGGAACTAGGTCATGCGTAATCCGCACATACAGGATATTCCAACAGAATAATAAAGAATGGAACTAAGTCATGCGTAATCAGCATAGACATGATGTTCCAACAGAATAATAAAGAATGGAACCAGGTCATGCGTAATCCGCACAGACAGGATGTTCCAATAGAATAATAAAGAATGGAACCAGGTCATGCGTAATCCGCACAGACAGGATGTTTCAACAGAATAATAAAGAATGAAATAACAACAGAATTACCAAGTATGCGATAGACCGCACAGACAGGTTATTCCAACAGAATAATAAAGAATGGAATAACAGAAGAATTTTACCATGTATGCGGTACTTCGCATAGACATGTTATTCCAACATAATAATAAAGAATGGAATAACAACTCTTACGAGTATTGAAAGAAAATAACTCTCTTCATGAATACGAAAGAATAATACTCCTTACCTTAGAAGAAACTAGATATTGGAATAGTGAGGTAGCAAACTTCTCTTCTTCTTTATCTCTATAATTTCTCTCTATAATAATTGGTGAGAAATGAAGGAAGAATGAGCTTCTATTTATAGGAAAATATAGTTTCGATAATTGTACATTTTGGGGCTCGAAATATTATAGTATAATACCTTCCTCTTTTTCTTCATTTTTAATTTAGTCCTGCAAGTATTATAAAACTTGTACCACTTCCCCTAATAGTAAATAATGTGAATCAATAGTTCAATCATGTGAATCAATAGTTATAATCATATGAAAATATGAATTACGTATAGTACCTCCATCTATACCTCCATTTTTAACTTAGTCATGCGAGTATTATCAATCTTCCACAACTCCCCTAATAGTACAAGAATGTGAATCAATAGTACACACATGTGAACAAATAGTTATAATCATTTGAATTAATAGAAATTAATTGCTCATTTATCCGATTAATTACTCGACTGGTCAATATAATTTCCAGACATCAATTAATATCGAAATAAATGTCGATTTCCACTAACACTAACAATTCCAACACAATGGAACTATCAATTTCATCTTTAATCACACGAACTTATTCATCATTAATATTATAACTCACAATATTTAACAACCAGGTCGTTCCCAGGAAGAGGGGCTTTCAGATAAGGATTTCTCTTATTGGTAGCCATGATTAGATAATGAAACCTTTCCTCGATGTGAATTTCTAGACATTGTCAATATTGCAAATAATAATATGAATAACTTTTGCGTCTCAATTATTGATTTAATAATATAACATATTATACGGATGATACTATGATAATAATTGAATCGATAATATAGAGAGATATGATCGACAATTATTGTAGCAATAATTAAGTATAAACTGAGTGACTTCTCACGTAAGCATCAATAACCAATACCGTGTGCTACTATGCAACCATGCATATTACTGTACTTTTACTACCGGGTAGTTCAACAGTTTTAACAAGAACACTTTCACCGTTATTTTTAATAAAAGATAATTATGTCGACAATACTTAGTTGTGGGTCCACCAATGATTGTGCTGTCGTACGAATATTCCCTGTTAAAATGAATATTCCCGATCAATCGAATATTATATAACCACTTGCTTACTTTTGCAAAATTTGTAATTATTACCCACAACTATAACATTATATCAAATCCACAACATAATATTCAAAAAAAATATTTCGAGAAATTTAAATCTTTATTTATAAAATCTGGGGTCTCACAATCTCCCCTCCTTATGAAATTTCACCTCGAAATTTAAATGCATTACTGGTATCTTAGAAGAGGTGAGGATACCTTGAATACCTTTATCATCAAAAACATTACACATTGCATACGTGCGTGCCAGATGTCCTCAGATTGCCTCACGAATGCACATCGGTCCCTAAAATAGCCATTTTAGGCCTTGATACCGACCTCAAATCTCAAAATATGAAGAATGAAAGTTTTAGGTCTACTCGTTATCTATCCGAATCATCCTGAATCATTTCAATCGGAGTTTGTATGAAAAAGTTATGCCCAATTTACTAAAGGACGTCCGGACAGATTTTGGCTTAACACTTGACCAGCGCCTAGGCGCCCAAATTTGGCCTTGGACAAGCGCCTAGGCGCCCATGAATAGATTCTAAGTGCTGAGACTAGTGCCTAGGTGCTCGACCTTTGGCATTTAACTCCAATTTTCCAGATTTTGCAAATTTTGACACATATACCTCAAATCTTCATAACTTCTTCAATCGTTATCGGAATTAGTCCGTTTTTGAGGCTATGGAAAGCTTGTAACATGCTCTATAAAACCCCCATGATTTCATAATTTTTCAGATTCATTAATTATTTTGAAATTTGGCTCCAAAGTCCCCCAAGACTAAGTTTTTACTAACAATGATACGTGAAAAACGTTATGAACACACGACATACTTGGCAGTAAAACGAGTCTATAGATCACAGTTCCTACTCGATCGAGGATTTCAAATGGGCCAATTAAATTGAGGGTTGAGATAACGCCTTCTTGAACCTTCTTCTTCACATTCATCAGCTCTAGGTATGTATTTTGAGCGGCTTTAACTTTATCGATTAAAGTCGATTCTAATCATATATTTGTCATCTTCACGTGGGTCCCTAGAGTTTTTAACTCTATCTTCATCATTTGTAAGTTATACGAAATGGGTTTTTCTGTTAACAACATCGCACTCGTAAACGCATATGATCTTCTAGTCAACGCGTCAGTTACCACATTCGCTCTTCCCCGATGATATTGAATGGTATGATCGTAATCTTAAACAGCTCGAACCATCTTTGGCGCATGATACGTTCATTTTGGATGAAGAAATATTTAAGGGTTTAGAAATGGGTTTTGTACTGGGGTCAATACTGTAGCAGCCCCAAATTCGGGTCCCGAATCGCCGCGGATCCGGTTCGCTATTTCTACAACTGTTGCGGAAGATATAAACATAAATTGTTTATACATTACACTATTCCCAAAATCGAGTAACCTTAACTTATATACAAATCATATTTATACAACACATGACAATACTATTCTTCAACATACTTTACAACTTAACTTCACATTTTATCCCAAATTTGAACTTGGCATTATCCTTTTCTGTGTCTCGTAGTATTCGCCTTATCTGCAATGTTTTATCATGATATAGCAAGGGTGAGCATGAAAGTTGCTTGACAAGTTTAAAAAAAACAAGGTAAAGATATATCATGATTGAAAGAGTTTGAATAATAAAATTTGGCTATCTTTCACAATGTAGTTGTGAATTAGCATGAACAAAATTTCAAATTTGAATGAACATTGAAAATGAACATTACAATTATATCTCGAATCGACCGGTAATGAAAGTGATCGACCTTTCATACACGATGAATACATGCAATATGTACAGAGTACAATTCATAAGCATATCATGTTCAAAACCACTCTTAAAAGAGTTTAAGTAAAAGAACTGAAAAACTTGCTCGAAATTTGATTCTTAGTAACTTAATATAATACGCTTCTCCACGAAGACCTAATATTAATAATATAGATCTCAATATTAGAATAATATCATCATTGTTATAAAATAACTTAAACATATTTCCACATACTCCTATCGGCCTATACAAACATATAAAACCTATAATAGATCTTCGGTTAGTCATAACATATAGTTAAGTATTAGACATTAGTTTTAAGTCTTAATATTATTATTATACTTTGATATTCTTTTAATCACATCATAACTTATACTTATAAGTTATTCATTTTTATATGTTATCCTAGTAAATTAGATAACATCTTAGTAAACCGAAATACCATTTCAGTAAGACGGATTTTATTTCAGTATCCCGAAATCACTATTCTTTTTCACGAAAAATACCAAATTAACTTATTATTTTTTTATCCTTTGGTCAAACATATATACATGTATTTCATACATAAAAAATATTTTTCCGTAATTTTTCAATTTCTTTTACTATTTTTCAAAAATCATAAATAGTGCGTGACTTAAGAAAATTAGCTACCTCGTGCTTAACTCCAGAGATGCCCATCTTTTGACATAACCTTACATATGTTAACGTGATGCTCCATTTTAAATTTCGTGGCAATCGGAGTTGTAGAACTCCTGTTATAGCGATTTCCGTCGGAAAATCACAAAAATTGAAATGGTCATAACTTGGTCGTTTTAAGCCGGAATTAGCTCATTTTTGGACACGAGCTACATATTACCATATATTTTCATTTCACAAAAGCCTGTAATTTTTCTCATTAACTAAATGTCCAAAACAGCCCTCGGAAAAATTTGGCCAGAAACTTTTTGCACTTTGGCAGTTTTGGAGTCCTTCACCAAAACTTAAATAAAACGAAATCTGTAACTCCGATTAATGATCCGTCAATTTTGTTGGATTCGTATCTTTCCGAACTACAGTTTTCATATATCACAATCCATATTTGGATATGTTTAGCTCCCGGAATTTAGCCCGGAAGTGACTGTTCCAAAACTGTCCTTTTCACAGTTTTCTTAACTTTGTGTAGTTTGGGAGAAATCACATAACTCCCTCCTCCGATGTCGGATTTAGTCCGTTTTGGAGTCTATGGAAAGCTTATTGAGTGTACTATAACATATCACAAGTCCAGAATTTTTAGAGCACTCTAACAAATCCGAAATTTTCTGTTTTAGGGCAGCAGTCCACTAACTCATTTAAAACAAAAAAAAAACTGTTTTGGTTATTCTTCTTTGTTCAAGCCTATCAACCCTAAAATGGCAAGATCTAACCATAAAATATCATTTATCATGTAGATCTATAGTTCTCATGTTCAAGATCTTAAACTTATGGTTCAAAATCATAAGTTCAACACTTGATCTAAAACACCATAACATAACACTTTAAACTAACAAGAGTTTTGAGTTTAGGAAATTTTTACCTTTAGCTTCATGACATATCTTTTCTTCCAACTATGTGATGGATCTTGGATGGAATGAAAAATCAAAATCTCTTCTCCTTCTTTCTTGGAGTTTCCTAACTCCCTCTCCCTCTCTCTCTTGTCTCTCTCTTTCTTTCTTAGTTATGTTGGAAAATAAGATGAGAAAAGTGAAGAATATGATTTTGTTTAGTGTAATAATGTAAGAAATGTATCTAGACATTAGTTTGCTTGATAATTGAGGTGTAATAGCATAGTAACATGAGTGACTTCTAGAAGCAATTGATTAACTAGCATAATTGAAGATTCTTATCAACAATGTTACTAATAATACACTAATAAAACAAAAGGGTATACTAGTAATTTCCACATTAATAAATGATTTCTTTTTAATTCTTATTTATTATACCAAATGTCCAATATGTCCCTCCTTATTTGGGCTTAAATTTGGGTCACCATTTCCATCTTTTGGGCTATCAATAAATAATATATTGGACTTAAAATTTAATTCTTTGGGCCATGTAAATTAACATAGTCCAACACTCTTAATTCTTATCTAACCCAAATCATTTAATTAGGGTTTTCATTTTCTTAAATCCTTACTCATGCACATTTATTTCCTTAACCTAATTAGACTTGCTAAAATTAGGTTATAAAATTAATTAACTGAGATGTATAAAATAAATCTCTCATAATTGGTATATATTCTAAATACCATAATTTTCTCATCTCATAACCCTTAAGTTATTAAATTCTTCATTCCTAATATATAATTAGGATCACATTAGTTTCTTTTATTTGTTTATATAATAAACAATATAAACCATCACATAATCTTCATATTCATTTACTCAACTATTCGAACAAAATAATTTAATAAATTGTGACATGTTCCACAATTCTCTTAAATTAGGTCACTAATATAAAAATAAAATATTAGGACCACTAAATAACGATAACCATTTAGGTTATTTAATTATCACACCTAATATATATATTAGGTTACATAATTTAATTCTTACTTCACTTTTATATACAAAATAAATGTATTCACATTATATAATGTATATTTATTTAATCATACACATAATTCATATTCATTACACACATAACTTTTAATCCCTTAGGGTTTTATACAAAACATTAGGATTTCTAATTTAACAATTAGGGTTATCCTAATATATAATCACAAATACTTAAGCCATTATATTTAGCCTTTGACTTCCCAAATTAGGGTTTCAAATCTTTGAATTAGGATTTGGATTCCGTCATTGAAATTAGGGTTTCCAGAACCGATTTCTAGGGTTTCTTATAAATCGTAATAATTTTATAACTGAACGTTGACGTTCTAATAATATTAGGGTTTGACACATATATAATTTATCTGGTCAACACTTGACCCTTAACCACATTCTGTACACATAATACCATAATCACAGAATATATACACACATACCCTTAATCCTGAATAATTCACTAAAAGAAATTTTAAATCCTCAAAATTCCTTTCTGAAAACATCAAACACATACACTTATTCTCTGTTTAGGTCTATTATTTGACCTTAAACCAATCATTTAATATTTTAATAATTTTCTAATTTCTCGGGTTGTCACAAATACAAAATTCGATTTCACGCTCTAGGTTTAGGCTAAGAAGTCTTCAAGAATACGCCAGGAAATTTATTAACAATAGAAATATCATTCAAAATTGTGACCCTCATCCAAGACTTGGATAACACGTCACATTGATACCTATCAACTTGCCATCGTCATTCACACCGTCGCCTATGGAAAGTCTGGTTTCGGTGCATCCCAAGACTTGGAAGTCACCAGCGAAAGGCTCGGGTCTCTTTACTTATGGCTTGATATAACAGTGATTAACTTTAGTGGTTTGGTTGATTAAATTTGCATAACATGTTAGTTAGGAATATGAAAGCTAACAACCTTGCGAAAATAATCAATTTTGGCAATGATGAGTAGTTAACCAATCGATTTCTAAAATCACATCAAAGCCAAGTATTTTCAAAGAGATAAGATCGACAGGTATCGTGAAAGTGTCGATTTGAATCAACAAAATTTATAAACAGTGGAGGTAACGAAGGTTTCTACTAACGAAGTTTCAACCAATAAGTCAAAATCTAACTTCTTTGGGGTAAAATTTAAACGTTGAGCACAAGCAAGAGAGATAAAATAATAGGTAGAACCGGTATCTAATAAGGTATAGACTTCGCAAGAATTTATAATTAACTAACCCGTGCTAACTTCTTTTGGGTCACTCGCTTCTTGAGAAGTCACGAAAAACGCTCTTCCTGAAACTACCGACTTTGTTTTGTCCGTATCTGCCTTTGGTGCCACCGTCTCAGCTGGAGTTTACTTTGGTTCACGAAAAAATCGGGCTAGGTGACCCTCTTTTCCACAATTGTAACATGCTTTGGACTGCATCACATAGTTTGGACTGATATATCCCTCCCCTCCGTATTTGAAGCATACAATTGGTGGTCGTTCTCCTTCCTTAAAAATGGGTTTTGGTGCTGCTGTCTTTCCATCGTTGTTGAACCTTCTCTTCTTGAAATTTCCACTCCTATTATCTTGGCCATGATTACCACCAAAGTGGTTACCATTCTTGGCATGTTGATTCGCTCCACGTTTGTTGTCATAGCTTCGATGACTGCTACCACTGGTATTATCGACTTACCGGCTGCTCTCTCTTGGTTGGGTTGACTCATTATCACACTCCAATAACTGAGCCCTATTCACAACATCTGAATACAAACACAGTTTATGAGAGATAAGGTATTGACGTATCTCAGGTTTCAAACCTCTTAGAAACATCCGTGTCATTCTCTCCTCATTATCACCCAAGTGGAACGCAAACCGAGATAACTCGACAAACTTAGCTTTGTACTGCACCACGGTCATATTGTTTTGCTCAAGCTTGATGAACTCTACTTCCTTCATGTGACGAATACTTCCAGGAAAGTACTTGTCGTTGAACAGTTCTTGGAACTTCTCCCAAGACATCTTCAGTGCGGCAGGTTGAGTACGCTTTACAGATTCCCACTAGTAATCTGCCTCTGCTCACAACATGAAGGTAGTAAAGGGAACCTTTTTCTCTTAAGAGCATCCCAAGACATCAAATATCTTGTTAATCTGCTTTATCCACGTCTCCCCCTTAAGTGGTTTTGGCTCTCCAAAAAACTCCGGTGGTCCCAGCTCCTTAAACTGCTTAGCGGTGACCGTCCGAGAGTTTCAGTCTTTCCACCTGCATTTTGGACAGGAGTCGCCTTCACCTGATGTTGCATGAATTGCATAAAACCTCTAAACATCCCATCGTTCATCATTTGATCGTTATTGTTTACCTGAGGATTATTGTATTCCTGTTGCACATTATCCTGGGTATTAATCTGTGGTGACTCAACGGTCTCATGTGCTTCATTGCTTATCTCAACATTTTCGGATGCCATTTTCAAGTACTGTCACAAAACAAGGGTTAATTATCATATCACATATTATCCCTATACTCTGACCGACCAATTAAATACAAAATAAACTTAGGTAGGTCATACTAGCGAAGGAATTCCCTGTCTCTCCCCTCCTAGTTCTTGTCTCACATCTTAGCCAGGGATCATATCCCTAAGCTTTGATAGCAACTGTGACGCCCCCAAAATAGGTATACATCACCCATCTTGAGTCACCAAATACATGGTACAAAATTCAAATAAAACTTAATTATACAACAGTCGTGTAAAATACGACAAAACATAATCTAAGAGTTTTAATAAGAATATTGTCATCTAGACAATATCCACATTCAATGGAGTCCTCATTACATTTATTATCACACTATTTAACAGAATAGTGAGGACTACTAATGCTATCATCTGGATAAAATCAATCCGTTCCCCGACTAGTCCCGGCTACGTTCTCATTTCCTGAAGAGAACAGTGAAAGAAAGGGTGAGCTCAACTAGCCCAGTAAAGAATATAATGACTAAGATAATGCAGAATAAATTATCGTTAGCCTTCAACAATGTTAAACTGATAGAATATAATAGACAACAAGTTTAACTGCAGCGGAACAAGCAATCCATTAGAAGAGTCAAGTAGAAAATAAAATCTACTATCTTCTATGATTTAAAAAGTTTTTCATCAACTTTATCGCTGAGACTCAGCTTAATAAATAAATAACATAATCGAATCATCCCTGCCCTACGGGCCAAGGATATTCATTAAATCATCAATGGTCATGACTATACCGAATAATCCCTGGTCATAATCATACAAAAATTTGTCCATCAATGCACTATAGGCCACTGAGGACTTTTATCACATCATTTATAACATTACAGGTCATGATTATACCGAATGATCCCTGGTCATAATCATACCACGTCCATCTGTGCACGTAAGCCAAAGATGACTTTCATCACAATATAAGCATGAGGATGATGACAATGACATAATAATTCAATAAAACAAGTTCAAGAATAAATTTTAAAGATTTATAAGTTTATTTATCCACGAAATCAATTCGTCCCAAATTGTCAACATGATCTTTGCTTTGTGGAGTAAAATTCAAGAATGCTCGGAAGAATATTTCAATAAAAAGATCTTTGGATGAATCGCAAATATCCGAGGATATTCTACTAATTTCATGGAGTATAGAAGCCAAAACTTTAACCAATTTGAGTATAATAGAATATATGAAAGCGCAAATGGATTTTCACCCGCCATGTGGTAATCCACGTGAAGCAGATCATTTCCACAATTTAATAAGGAATGAATCGAAGGATCATTCACCATGCATGCGATAATCCACATAGGCGAGTTATTCCAGCGAATAATAAAGAATGGAATAATGAAGAATTCACCGAGCATGCGATAGAGCCGCATGCAGACGGAGTTATTCCCAGCGAGAATAATAAAGAATGGAACCATGTCATGCGTAATCCGCACATACAGGATATTCCAACAGGATAATAAAAAATGGAACCAGGTCATGCGTAATCCGCACAGACAGGATGTTCTAACAGAATAATAAAGAATGGAACCAGGTCATGCGTGATTCGCACAGACATGATGTTCCAACAGAATAATAAAGAATGAAATAACAACAAAATTCACAAGGCATGCGATAGACCGCACAGACAGGTTATTCCAACAGAATAATAAAGAATGGAATAACAGAAGAATTTCACCATGAATGCGGTACTTCTCATAGACAGGTTAGTCCAACATAATAATAAGGAATGGAATAACAACTCTTACGAGTATTGAAAGAAAATAACTCTCTTCATGAATACGAAAGAATAATACACCTTACCTTAGAAGAAACTGGATATTGGAATTGTGAGGTAGCAGACTTCTCTTCTTCTTTCTCTCTATAATTTCTCTAAAGCTTTAGTGAATTGGTGAGAAATGAAGGAAGAATGAGCTTCTATTTTTAGGAAAATATAGTTTCGATAATTGCACATTTTAGGGCTCAAAATATTACAGTATAATAGCTTCCTCTTTTTCTTCATTTTTAATTTAGTCCTGCAAGTATTATCAAACTTGCAAAACCTCCCCTAATAGTAAATAATGTGAATTAATAGTTCAATCATGTGAATCAATAGTTATAATCATGTGAAAATACGAATTACAGTATAATACCTCTATCTATACCTCCATTTTTAACTTAGTCATGGAAGTATTATCAATCTTGCACCAACTCCCCTAATAGTATAAGAATGTGAATCAATAGTACACACATGTGAACAAATAGTTATAATCATGTGAATTAATAGCAATTAATTGCTCATTTATCCGATTAATTACCCGACTGGTCAGCATAACTTCAAGACATCAATTAATATCGAAATAAATGTCGATTTCCTTTAACATTAATAATTCCAACACAATGGAACTATCAATTCCATCTTTAATCAACACGAACTTATTCATCATTAATATTATAACTAACAATATTTAACAATCAGGTCGTTCCCAGGAAAGAGGGGGCTTTCTGATAAGGATTTCTCCTTATTGGCGCGCAATTAGATGACCAAACCTCTCCTTGATAAAACTTCTAGACATTGTAAATATTATAATTTAATAATATGAATAACTTTGTCATCTCAGTTATTGATTTAATATTATAACATATTATGCGATGATGATCTTTGTGACAATAATTGAATCAATAATATAGAGAGATATGATGCAACAATTCATTGTAGCAATAATTGAGTATAAGCGATTGACTTCTCACGTAAGCATCAATAACCAATACCTGTAGTGCTACTATGCAACCACGCCAGACATCTTTGTACTTTTACTACTAGGGTAGTTCAAGCAGTTTTAACGGTAACACTTTCGTAGTTATTTTTAATAAAAGATAATTACATGCGTTTTTCTACTGCGACAATACTTCCGTTGTGGGGTCCACCAATGATTGTGCTGTCGTACAAATATTCCCTGTTAAAATGAATATTCCCCAACCAATCGAATATTATATAACCACTTGCTTACTTTGTAAAATTTATAAATATTACCCACGACTATAACATTATATCAAATCCACACCATAATATTCAAAAAAAATATTTCGAGAAATTTAAATCTTTATTCATACAATCTGGGGTCTCACACATGCTATATTAACTAAGTCTAGATTTGAATATCATCTCTCGATTCCATAAAAATCCACAAAGAGTTGTTGATTAGGCAATTCATAAATTCAAGCTCAAATCAATATAGATAAACTGGAAATAGATTATTGAAATGGAAATCAAAGTTTACAAAATCATCGATTCACTCAAAGATCCATCATAAGCCTAAAAAGTGAATTAGTTCATTATAAACAAAATAAACACTGAATAAATCATAGATAACATTCTTTCAATTTCAAATAATAGCCTAAGATGAAGATTATTTAAAAACACCCTTCACGTAGCCTAAAATTGCAATTGTCTCAAAAATCTCTACGAAATACTCCTCCAATGCTTGCTAAGAAAAACTGAGATTAATCTTCCTAATAATGCCTTGTGTGTTGTTGAATTCATTATTAATTGAGTAGTAGATGTCCAACACACAAGTCCCAGCCGAAATGCCATCTCTCTATAGTTCAATTGCCATGCAATAAGCTAGAATCCATGCCCAAGAAGAGTTTCAATCTTAACAAAAGATCTGAGATTTGACACCCCAGCTTTATGGGTGTAAAATAAAATAATAAGCCGCCTCGGTGCTACCTACCTTCTCGCTAACTACTAATGAAGACCCCACCCTGAGGCAGGTATATAGTATATCAACAGGCATTTGGTAATGGCATCTATTCTGCTAAATAGCTTGCTGAACTTCATGGCTTCTTCCAATTTTTCATCATTTGCCTCAAAATCATCCCAATTGACTCCAAATATACATTAAATGCCACAACAACCATCCTACACATAAAATAACATAAAACATGTGAAAACAAACATGAACACAAGAATTTAGCAACAAATAAGCATGAAATGGACACTGATTTGCGTATATAAAATCCACTTATCAATATACAACATTCATTGTTTGAGAATTAAGAGATACTTGTTGAATAAAGGTCAAAATCAGGCTTGAAATGAATATTTTGTAAATTTCAAGCGTGATAACTTTGAGCTTTGATCTCTATTGATAAAAAATCCATAACTCTCGCATCCGAACTCGGATTGGGACGATTCAAGATGTTCCGAAATGCTAAGAAGTAGAACTACAACAAAATTCAAGTTCTAAGCCAAGAACATACATCTAACTTTGCATTAAAAACCCTTCAACTTTCCCTTCTTGCATTTTCTTGAATATTGTACTCCAAAAGATGTCCATATTGCTTTTCTTGTTTCTTCATGCCAATGTTGTGTCATAGCCTACAAAATAACATAAAACGTATGAAATGCACACACAACACTTAAAAATCAACCAAAAGATTATACTCAAACGAAGTTGATCCTTGAGTATAAAACCCACTCATCAAATACCCCCAAACTTAAACCTTTTCTTGTCCTCAAGTAAAGCAAAACAATGTTATACTACACAAAAACTACCATGATGCAAATGTGAACTATACTCTAAAATCCTATAAAAGCTGGCAACAAATCAGTTTGAATATTAACAACAAGCCTCTGAGATATCCTTATGAAACTCAAATAGAACATCCCATCAATGTAAACAAATAAATGGAATCAATCCGGATATCTAAACCCATCATTACCCATGCAGTGTGTGTGATCGCTTACTAGCTCTCATCAACTACAAAATAAATTGGATTTCATAATTTACTTCTTAGGAGGCAAAACTCACCATTCAAAGCAACTATTTCTGTAAACACAACAATTCCAGCCAAAACCACATATTTACCAAGCTCGAGGGTCCCTATGGAGTTTTATTTATACTTTATTTCTTCATAAGTGCGTGTTACGCTCCATCCCGTGCTAACACTTGACTGTGCAATGTCTAATTCTCTTAGGCTTTTTAGAACTACCCATTTAGAGAAAATTTTACCAACGACTCCCAAACCAGACGATTTTAGGGCGCTGGGTGTAGAGACACCCTTAGGGCTTACTTATCGAAGTAGTAAAGGCCACAGAACCAAACAAGTCAATATAATAATGCATATATAAATATTTTTCTTGGTTTTCTTATTTTTTATGCCCCATAGATTCCCCCAAACCTTTTTATTTAGTTTTTTTAGCCTTCCTGTCAATATTTACAGATGTTATTAACATTTGAACTTCAATTTTTCCCACATAAGATAATTAGGAACTCCTTTGATCCAAATCAGTTAAAATAAGTAAATCTATGTGCTAATTAGTTACATAAGCTTCTAACAAACTTAGATTACATCATGACTTAATTTAGAGGTAAGCACCAACTATCAATTCTATTCAAAGTAATATAAAATAACAATCTCATCACTGTATTACTTGTTAGACTGCATATACTTGCACATGTTTAGTGATCGGTAATGCGACCAACATGTTTTTTGGCGCCGTTGCCGGGGACTTAGTACTATTTATTTTTCAATATTAATACTAATTCAAAACCATCTTAATTTAAACTGATTTTTCTCTTTAATCGTCTTCTCAGGTACTCTTGACTGTATTTGCCACCTCGTAGGAATTGGAATATAATACCTCTTGATCCTGAGGTAGACAGAACTTTTAGATGACTGAGAAGATAAAGAACTCAGGAAATACCTACTCCAATTATAATGGCTGAGGAAATCCAAAAATCTCTACGGGAGTATGTCATGCCCCACATTACAGATATTCGAGCGAGCATTCTAAGACCCGAGATTCAAGAAAATAACTTTGAAATCAAACTAGGTACAATTCAAATGATACAAAATAATGTTCAATTTAGAGGGATGTCGAATGATGACCCGAATGATCATTTGATAAACTTCTTGGAAATATGTGATACTTTTAAATGCAACAGAGTATCCGATGATGCTATCAGACTCAGACTATTCCCTTTTACTCTTTGGGACAAAGCCAAGAGTTGGTTGCATTCACTTCCTCTGGGCTCTATTACCACATGGGCTGACATGGCTCATAAATTTGTGGCGAAAATCTTTCCGCCCGTGAAAACAGCAAGGCTTAGACATGATATCACATCTTTCATACAATTTGAATCTGAATCTCTTTACGACTTGTGGGAGCGATTTAAGGACTTATTGCGATGATGTCCACACCATGGATTGCCCGAATGGCTTCCAATTCAGACCTTCTATAACTAATTATCCAGTTCTACTCGTTCGAGTATTGATGCCGCATTTGTTGGGGCATTTATGTCGAAGAACCATGCTGAAGGGTATGACTTGGTGGAGACCATCGCTACAAACAATTATCATTGGCTTACCATTAGGCAAGCACCACAAAAAGAAGCAGAGGTGTACAAGGTTGATACAGTTATAGAACTGTCTACTCAGGTTACTGCTCTTACTAAAAAACTTGACGCTATGGGGGTGCAAATAGTGCAAAGTGTAGCATAAACATGTTAGTTGTGTACGGAGAGCCATCCTACTGATTAGTGCGTCTTTAGCCCTAAATCAGTTTAGTTTGTCTCAAATTACGGGTGGCAATAGAATTCCAATCTTCCCACTAACTACCACCCTAGACTGAGAAATCACCCAAATTTTTCATGGAGCAACAATAATAGTAACCAAGCCCAAACCTCTACCGCCATACCAATATATTTAAATCATCTTGGTTTTTAATCTCAAAATTAACACCAACAACATCCACAAGGCTCTTACCAACCCCCACCTCCACGGGATAGAAAGCCTAGTTTGCAAGATCTCCTCTTGAGAGATATTGGTCAGAATGAAACAATGAGCAATAATCAAGAGGCATCCATCTAGAATTTGGAAGTCCAAATGGGATAAATGGCAACTACGTTGAATAGCCATCCTCCAGGCACCTTGCCAAGTGACATGGATGTCAACCAAAAATGAGATGGTAAGCAGCAGTGCAAGGTATTCACTCTCTGGAGTGGCAAGACCATGAATGAAACTAGAGAAGAGACCTCAACAGTGCAACATGAAGTTGTTGTAAAGGAAAGTAATGTTGAGCTAGTTTGTGACAAGTCTGGGGGAGAAGAGAATGTGCAGGAGAAAACCATAATACCAATCCAAACTATTAGCAAGCCTAGTCCTGTAGTCCAATAGTTACCATTTCCCCAATGCCTTCAGAAACAAAAACTTGATAAACAATTGTCAAAGTTTTTAGAAGTTTTCAAGAAACTTATATCAATATCCCGTTTGCGGAGGCCCAGGAACAAATGCCCAGCTATGTGAAATTCATGAAGGACATCTTATCGAAGAAGAGGAAAATTGGGGACTATGAGACAGTGGTACTTACTAAGGAATGTAGTGTAATTCTACAGAACAAGATTCCACATAAGTTGAAAGACCTTGGGAGCTTCACTATACCTTGCACTATTGGGGATTAGTTCATCGAACAAGCCCTATGCGACTTAGGAGCTAGCATCAATCTGATGCCCCTATCTATCTACAAGAAGTTGAGGTTGAATTTGGCCAAGCCTACCTGTGTGACGTTGTATCTGGCCGATAGATCCCTCACTTATCTGAAAGGGATTATGGAAGACGTGCTTGTTAAAGTGGACAAGTTCATCTTTCCTTCTGATTTTATTATTCTGGACTTCGAGGAGGATAGGGAGGTCCCTATTATCTTAGGCAGACCATTTCTAGCAACGAACATGCATTGATAGATGTGCTGAACGGGGAACTCACAATGAGAGTAATAGACCAAGAAGTAACTTTCAACCTCTTCAGGTCTATGAAGTACCCCAGTGCTTCTGAAGATTGCTTCCGAGTCAATGTGATTGACGAAGCTATGTGAGAAGTATTCCCTGAAAACTGCCTTTCTGACTCGCTTGAGGCCACTTTGACTGGTGCAAGTAATATGGAAGAGCCTATTCATCTCGAGTATGTTAAGTGGTTGGATGCACCCCCGAGATTAAATCAGTTCAAGTAATAATTCGAATCTTTGAATGATTAAGAAGCATCTACTTCTAAGTCACGACCCTCAATTATAGAACTACCTGTGCTTGATCTAAATCCATTGCCGAGCCATTTGCGGTATACCTATCTAGGTGAATCATTCACCTTACCAGTTATATTTTTTGCATATTTAGTTGAGGCACAAGAAGAGAAGCTCTTTCAAGTTCTCAAATAGTATAAAATAACTTTAGGGTAGTCTATCTAAAATATAAAGGGTATCAGTCCCTCTTTTTGCATGCAAAAATCCTCCTCGAGGAGGGGTCTAAGCCTTTTATTGAACATCAGAGGCGGTTGAACCCCATCATAAAGGAGGTGGTTAGAAAGGAAATAATCAAGTTACTTGATGCGGGTATTATCTACCCGATCTTTGACAGTCCATGGGTTAGTACAATACAATGTGTTCTAAAGAAGGACAACATAACAGTGGTGCCTAACGAGATTAATGAGCTTATTCCCACACAGACGGTGACTTGATGGATGGTATGTATGTACTATACGAAACTGAATAAGTCTACTTGCAAGATCACTTCCCTCTTCCCTTCATTGACTAAATGCTTGATAGATTCGTCGGGCATAAATTCTAATTGTCTTCCTAATGGGTACTCGGGTTACAATCAAATTGCAATAGCGCCCGCAGACTAGGAGAAAATAACATTTACATGTCCATATGGGACCTTTGCCTTCTGAAAAATGTCTTTCCGGCTATGTAATGCTTCTTCAACATTTCAGCATTGTATGATGTCCATCTTTTCTGATGTGGTGGAAAAGACACTCGAGGTGTTTATGAATGATTTCTTTATTTTTGGGAGTTCTTTTGAGGTCTGTCTATAAAATTTGACTGCAGTTCTAAAAAGATGTGTAGAGACTAACCTGGTTTTGAATTGAGAGAAATGCCACTTCATGGTGAGAGAGGGGATTATTCTGGGTCGTATAGTGTTTGCTATTGGGATTGAAGTAGACAGAGCAAAAATTGATATTATCGATAATCTTCCACCACCATTATCAGTGAAAGAAGCAAGGAGTTTTCTGGGGCACGTAGGGTTTTACATGCAGTTCATCAAAGACTTCTCTAAAATTACCAAGCCGCTCTATAGCCTATTAGAAAAAGACGTGCTTTTCAAGATTGACGAGGCCTGCCTAGAAGCATTCAAACTGTTAAAGGAGAGACTCATCTCAGCTCCTATTCTAGTGGCCCCTAATTGGACCTTCCCTTTCAAACTCATGTGCGATGCCAATGATTATGCTACTAGGGTAGTGTTGGGACAACAGAGGGATAAGGTGTTTCACACTGTATAATACGCCAGTAAAACCTTGACAGATGCTCAGCTTAATTACACTACTACTGAGAAAGAGCTTTTGGCAGTAGTATATGCCTTCGATAAGTTCTGCTCATATCTCATTAGAACCAAAGTCATTGTGTATAATGACCATTCGGTAATTAAATATCTAATCTATAAGAAAGATGCAAAACCAAGGTTGATTAGATGGGTCCTTCTCTTCCAGGAATTCGATTTGGAGATTTGCGATAGAAAGGGAACTGGAAACCAAGTTATGGATCACCAATCGATATTGAAGAACCCAACTCACTCAGGGGAAAATGAGACAGATATTAATGACTTCTTCTTGGATGAGCAGTTGAATGTGGTTCACAGTGTAGCGCCGTGGTATGCAAACTTTGCTAATTATGTCGCTTATAATGTGCTACCTCCTAACATGAACTATCTGCAAAGGAAGAAATTCCTGAATGATGCGAAGCATTATCTCTGGGATGAGCCATTCCTGTTCAAACAATGTGCAGACCAAATTCTGTGACGATGTCTACCTGAGGGAGAAATCATGGGTGTGCTCCATTATTGTCATTCATCTAACTATGGAGGGCATTTTGGTGGATAAAGAACAACAACAAATGTGCTCCAATCAGGTTTCTACTGGCCGACTCTGTTTAAGGATGCTCATCTATATGTATCGCGATGCGATAATTGCTAGAGAGTAGGAACCATTACAAAAAGACATGAAATGCCTCTACAAAATATTCTTGAGGTAAAGCTATTTGATGTCTGGGGCATAGACTTCATGGGTCCATTTTTGTCCTCTTATAACAATCTGTATATACTAGTCGCCGTGGACCATGTATCCAAATGGGTGGAAGCCATAGTTTTGCCTACTAACGTTGCTAAGGTCGTGCTTAATTTCTTGAGAAAGAATATTTTTACCCAATTTGGCACACCTCGGGCAATTATTAGTGACGAGGGCTCACATTTCTACAACAAGTACTTTGAATCCCTTCTTACTAAATATGGGGTTTCCCATAAAGTTTCCATTGCATATCATCCAAAAACTAGTGGACAAGTGGAGGTATCGAATAGGGAAGTCAAGTAGATATTAGAAAATATTGTGAACCCTAACCGGAAGGACTGGTCTAAGAAATTGGATGAAGCATTGTGGGCGTATCGCACTACCTATAAAACACCTATCAGAATGTCTCCGTATAGGTTTGTTTATGGTAAGGTGTGCCATCTCCCCGTTGAGTTGGAGCACAGTACGTATTGGGCGATTCAGAAGCTCAATTTTCATTTGGATGTAGCAGGTAAGAAAAGACTATTAGAACTTAATAAATCATACGAGTTTCAGCTCCAAGCATATGAAAACACAAAGTTGTATAAGGAGAATATGAAGCGGTGGCATGATGAAAGGGTAAGTAAAAGAGTGTTTGAACCGGGGTAGAAAGTGCTTCTCTTCAACTCCCGATTGAAACTTTTTCCTATGAAATTGAAGTCCCAATGGTCGGGGGGACTTTCAAAATAGCGAAGGTACATCCACATGATGTAATTAAGGTTGAAGACCCAAACTCTAACAGATCTTTCAAAGTAAATGGTTAACGCTTTAAGCATTACTGAGTTGGTGTCAAATGACTTCCATTACACTTGGTGACCCGGTATGAGCCAGGGGAATAATCAAGCTGACGACTTTAAAACAAGCACTCAGTAGGGAGGCAACCCCATCTCAGTATTATTTTTCTACCCTTTTCATTTTCTGTTTATTGTTAATAGTATATTTTGCCTTTGAATGATTATTTAGTAGGGTTAGTAACTTGTGTTTTGCTACTTGTATAGTTCATTTTGTGTATAATGTATGTTTTTGACCAAGATACAGCTTCGATATAGGTATACGTTTAAAATTGTGGTATAGCTTTTGTTCTAATGCTTAGGCTCAATGAGAAGTTCAGTTTGGCATGCTAGTTGTTCCATGTGATTTCTAAGTGCCTAGTACAAGAGTGTTTGAGTTTAGTATATGTATACTATTGGTTTTAGCCATGTTAGTTAGCTTTATTAAGTTTTGGTATGTATATATATGTCCTTTGGTAAAAAAATTTATGGCCTAAGTTTTGCCCAGTAGTTACCCTCAAAAAAATTTTCTCGGTACACGCAGTAGTAATAATCTGCGCTTGAACTTTGCAATTGCAAAGTCGCACCCCCACCATGATCCAAGCTCATATTTAAGGTATCACGCTACAGCGCCTCAAAAGGCCTATCACTAAGAGCCACATCGCATAACTCTCCATAACCTACCGCTAACTTACGTCGCGGTGCACCAGTTTATTCTTGGTCTCGCGCCTCGGCGTCTCAGTAAACTCTAGTATTAAGATATGGTTCCGCAACGCCATACAAAGAAGAAAACTCAACGCCGCAGAGCTGATAACGATTTTTTATTTTTTTAAAATAGCTAAAACTCGACAGTTTTGGCCATTTATTTCAAGCCTTTCTACTGCTGCTGCCTAAACTGTGCCCACAGCTTCCCAAAGTTCTGAATCCTCGACCATACAAATCCTAAGCCATAATTTAACCTCCCTTCAAGAGCAATAATAGGATTTATACCAGAACTTGATTACAATAATAGGATTCCACAAAGTTAAGTGTGATTCTCAGTTCTTCTCAAAGGGGACTTGAGTTTCTTTAGATTTAAATTTTGTTTTGCTTCCTATTTATCTTGGATTTTCAAATTCTTTTATGTATTGGGTGATTTCCACTAAGGGAAATCTAGCTAGATCCACTTACAAACAAGAATCATCCAACTAGGTTTTTAGCAGTGCACGCTAGGTGTTTGACAATTTGCCTAAGTGAAGATTAGGTTGATATTGGATTCCTTAGACTGGGATTTTGTTAAATATTCGTTGGGCATTGAATTGGGATGCATTTGTATTGAATTGACAGTGTTATTACACAGTTTGGCTTGGCATTAGTTCGGAACACTTGGGTATTCATTTTGGCATGAAATTAATTAGTTTGCAGTTAGTTGGGCACACTTGGGCATTCATTTTGGCATCAAATTGATTAGTCTACAGTTAGTTGGGCACACTTGGGCATTTTATTTTGGCATCAAATTGATTAGTCTATAATTGGTTTGGCTTATACTTTGGCATTAGTTTCAGCATCAATATTGATTGAGTTTGGCATTATTAGACTGCAACAAGCAACAATGTGAAATCAAAACGACAGCGAATCGAGGGTAGTTCATCCTCATCGACGCAGAAATGGGACTAGGACAAATTTGTTACCATAGAGGCTTAGAACAAATACAACTCAATCATCCTTAGCAAGAGCGTGGTGTCGGAGAGAGGTCTTCGGCCAGACCCGAGAAAAGACAGCGAAATATGGCTAATGATAGTTGACAAGAAATAGGTCCATTTCACATTACCACCTGAGAACGCCGTCATAGCATTGATACACGAATTTTATGCCAATGTTAGCGCTGAGGGACCCACTGAGGTCACAGTTCGAGGACAGAAAGTGGGCTTTGACCAAGTGGCAATCGATGCTTATTCCCAATTACCAGCCCACGATAAAGACTACCTCGATAATGGAATTTCTCACTACAACTTGGATGACATCAACAGACGCCTATGCAAGCTTGGGACAAGCTGGAAAATAAACAAATACAAGGGGGAGAGGACAAGTTTCCCTCAAGCAGTGCTCAACAAGGAATGGGCCATACTTCTCTTTGCTATCCTCACAGGGTTGAAAGTAGATATTAGCGTCGCCATCCAAGGCTCCATTCTAAAGGGCATTAAAGGTAGTTCATCAAGAGGGCTCCCATACCCTTCTCTAATCACCTAGTTGTGTAAAAGGGCACGTGTTCAGTGGTGTGCAAAGGAGATGGTAGATATTCCCATGATAACCATAGATCACACCCTCATCCAGCGTTATGGAGTTTATGATTGAGCTGAGTCTCACCCCTGCGGTGAAGGGTACTTTCCTGCTGCTTAGCTGCCACCATAGCTCTAACTCCCGAGCTTGGTGCTTTATCTGATGGTGTACTGGCAGAAATCCTGGCATCTCTGAACCTTCTGCACTACGAGACTAAGATGATCACCAAAAGGATCGATATAGTTTTCTAGTGGTAGGATATCTTCACACAATATCATGCTAAGTTTGCAACCACCGTGGAAAACATCTACTCATAGTTTAGCAGAGATGATCCTGAGTTAGTACCATTCTATTTCCCCCAGATGCCTCTGTTCCCCCCATCTCCACCACCATCTTACGAGGCGGGGCTGACAGCGGCGATAACGCATTGACGGCGATGATGATGACGGCGATGATGACCAAGTATATGACAGTGATTGTATCTCCACGACAGGCCCTCACATTCTGATTGCTACATTATTGGACAATAAGGGCTTTGCCAAATTCAATTTGGGGGAGATTTCATTTAATTTCTTTTATATATATGAGCTGTTATGTATGAACTATAGTTTGACCTCTTTTAGGCTTTTGTAGCCTACGACTTATTATATTTTAGTTTTATTGTTTATGGATGCATGAAAAACTTTTTAATATTATATGGATTTATTTAGTTATGTATGGATGCATGAACAACTTTTATTATTAGCATGTTTTGTTTATATCCATCTTTTGGGACTAACACAGATTGGTATACTTGATGCCATGTTATGGCGTTATTACCATATTTTGAGATGATATTAGTGCAAGGGTATACATTATCTTTTATCTTGCCATGCTATAGTTTTTTATTAACCCTATCTTGAACTATTTATATGATGGGAATAGGTTATATAAATTATAAATTTATGATTAAGGCTAATGATAAGCATGTTGGTTTACGGGTATTTCAAAGAGATATATGTTAAACATGTATGGATGATGGGTTAGTTCATAGCTCTTAAAATAAACATAAGTAGCAATATATAAAACATTTATAGATTATAAAACCAAAAGAAATAACTAGAGAAGAATAAACTTTGTCGAAGCTTTCTTTAATCTCCAAGAACTCCAATTAATTCATGTTATCCAATCCATATTGCAAATTTCTCTTGAGCTCCATTGAATCCAAATCCTCTCCCTAATCTATGTGTTATCACAAGCTATATATAAGCTAAAGAGAAACTATACTAAGCTATGCTAAGGAGATAAGAGAGAGAGAGAGAGATGGAGAAAAGGTGGTAGATATGGAGATATGTATTAGAAGGAGGCTGCCAACTGATATATATGCTACCCTTCTCCTGTTTAGGTCATTTCCACTTGTTATTGTTTAAAAACAGGATGTGGCATTACGGCACCAAGATTAAGCCTTGGATTGGCGCTGCAGCACCTGGTCAATGGCACAAGATCAATTAGTGGTGATGTGGCGCCAACTTGTGAAGGAACTGAGGCGCCAGGGAGCGGAAGGTTGGTGAGCTGGCAGATGGGGAGCAGTGCGGCTCCAGTTTTGTACTAAGAATCGGTGCTATAGGGCTAATGCTACAAAAATGCCCTTTTTTCCCCTGAAAACTGGATATGACCTAATAATCCCTGTTAAACATACATAAAGTAAAATAATAACAAAACAAAATAAAATAAATAAAAAGTAATAAGAACATGCAACTGCTTAAGTATAAAATTAGTCGATTCGCAGGTATAAATCCCACTCATCAACAACTACAGACAAGGCCAAGGAAAATGTTCAAGAATAGACATATAATTAGTCTATCTTTGGTTTTGAACTATAAGTTGTAAATCATATGTATTTATTTGTTATATTATGATGTAATAGTAAAGTTTAGATCACCTAGAATACGTTCAAGTATGTAAGTTTTTGTAATTAATGATATTAGTAATGAATGTTTATAAGGACCCCAAAATTAGGACTATTCTTCAATCTCGATCATGTACGTTAGATACTATCTTATACTAGCTTTATGTCATACTAAAATGAAATAATAGAAAAAATGAGGAATAATTAAAAACTTTTTTCTTTCTTCTCTCCATTACCCTGAATCGTAACCTTACGAGATCCATTTATTGAAATTATATTTATTTGATCAGAATAAATGAATTATGAGCTTTCATGTCTCAAAATATAACATCTTCTCTAATGATGATTCATCTACAAAATCTTTACATATAAAGAAAATCACCTTGACACACTTCCACTTCAAAACAAATAATTCTCATATGTTGAGTATTTCAAAGATTAACACATATGTTTACACATATAAACACTATCATCATAATTCATTACAAGCTCAACTAAGAAATTAGTCTTCCCTTCATGCGCTTTTGATCACAAGATATTGCATTATAGCTTTAACATGCAAATTAAGAAAGATTGAGCACAACGACCCATCAAGTCTAACAGTTTATCATGCATCACGTAGCATAAATTCTATATTATATTCATGCTTTATAATCTTTTCGCATATTATCAATGCAACATCAACTTGGCAATGATTATATATCACATGCTTCAGTAGCTAAGTTCCATAACTCAACATAGATTTGTCATAAGTTGACTTTGATCATTCACAAAGCAAGTAATGTAGTTTATGGGTATCCACATACTTATAAGCATAATTCATGCTAACAATTTATTCATAAAAATTATAAGCCCACATAAATAAACTGAGAAACTTCCCTGTCGCATTGATTACAACGTATAACTTAACTTCTTTATGTATATCCTACACAAATTAGTTACACATATACACCCATTACCTATAATTGCTTCAATACATTGACAAACTATTTAATCGCTTACATTAATTTCATTCTATGACCCATCATTCTTTAATTGTCACATTATATCATCTCATGTGATTACGACTTGTTACTATGTCTTATTACATGCTTAATACTTCACCACATTTATTAGAATAGATTGGATTAACATCCCATGGACCATACATTTAAGGTCTCATTTCTGGGCCTGATCTACTACCAACGCGGTCGCGCCACATTTGTCCTTGGTACCAGCGCAACAGCACTGTAGAGCGGCCACACCCAGTTAAGCCTAGATCATGGCGTCATGCAGAATTTGTTTTCTAGTCCACGATTTTGAACTCAATTTTTCATCCAAACTCCATATCTTATTCATCTAATGCCCAAATTAATTGATTCTCAATTCCATAAACTTGTTAAACACAGAAATAAACATTTATAGAATAATTTCAGCATTACAGAAACTTTAACAAACCTTTTTAATAAAACCCAAATTTAGTGTTCATGCTAGATTTTCATATTTTAACTTATTTTACGAAATCTTTCACCACGAATTCATTTTAAGACCGATTTAGATCATTCAAACTGGGTTATTTTCGTATCTAAGAGGAGTATAACATACATCCTTTAATTTAAATCTTCATATTGTCGATGCCGATTTTTTTCTTTTCATTTTTTTAGTTATTTTTTACCCTTTATTTTATGTTGATTTTATTTATCTTCCTTAAAAGGTGTATTTTAGAAAAGACCGACATATATGTTGATGATTTAAAAAGATTTAATTTAATGAATGGGCCGAATTACACAGATCCGTCAGTTGGTATGAGTTCAAAATAGTTGTACCAACTCGACTAAATTTTGAAAGGTTTTCGCAATATGGCTTAACATGACTCCATTTAATTAGTCTAGAACCCGAGATTCATAGATTTCGGTGGCTTGCTTAAGCGAGGGGAAGGTGTTATGCGGTTTTCTCCCTATCTTCTTCAACAACCATGATTTGATGGTATCTAGTGAAATAATTGACAAATGAGTACATGTCGAACTGTGCTATTTTGTCTATTAGAATGTGGATAAAAGGTACCGGGAAGTCATCTTTGAGACTAACCTTATTCAGATCCCTGTAATCCACACATACTCGCACCTTCCCTCTAAGCTTAAGAACATGAACCACATTGGACAACCATTCAGGGTAAGTTAATACCATGATAATGTCTGCTTTGAATTGCTTGATAATTTCTTCTATGACTTTCAGAATCCACTTGGGCTTCAGTGTCTTGAGTTTCTATTTAACTAGTTTGAACACCTTTTTGATGAGCAGTCGATGAATGACAATATCAGTGGATAATCCGATCATATCTTCATGCGACCATGAAAACACATCCTGGAACTGGGTCAAGAGTTTAATTAGGTCTTTCTCTTGGCTTGGGGTAATATCATTTCTAATTTATAGGTCTTTGGGATTTTTTGAGGTTCCAAAATTGACAGTGGTTTACTCGGGGATTGGTTTGGGTTTGTCTTTGACCCATCCTTTGACCTCCTCAGGGTCATCTATCTCTTCTTGATCAATTCCCATCAGGTGAAAGTCTAGTTCTACATCAAAGTTGTAGTCACTACTCTGATTTGGCAATTCATTAGCAAGATTAAACAAACCCAACTTTGGAGTCCTAGAAATAAAATGCTTTTACTTAATATATGCAACTGTTTGACAATACAAAGTATCAGTCAAAAGCATAACAAAAGTAAACTACTAGCACTATGCAATAAAAGTAAGCAGTTTAATAATATCTACACTTCATGGCAGATGGATTCTCTGCCCATTTTACCCTTTACGAGTGATGCAAGTAGTGCATCTCCAATTATCCAGAGTCAGGTCACTACTGACTGCCGTGATGAAAGGGTTATTGTCATCCTCTTCCTTAATGATTGCTAGAACTTCTACATGGTCACTATCTGCGGTATCATTATCCATACCATCTGTCCGTGTCTAGTAAAATATTTTTGCAAATATACCTTGAATTTCTTGTAAAAACCTCTCATTTTGCATCTTTTCTTCCTTGACGGGAAAGGGCTCTTCATTTTCATCACCAACTGCATTGACCTTTGGCATCAACAAATTGGACACAGTGATAGGAATCTTTCTTCCCTGTTTTCTGAATCCTGCATCAGTGAGATTCGGTAACAAGATGGTTGATAGATGAGCTGGCATATGTTTATGTGGGTTTCTATATTTCGATCCAGAATAGTAGCCTAATCCAGCTTTCCCTACTTGGCTAGGTATCTGAATTGGATTCTTGATTCCTTGTTGATTCTTTTCTAGCCCTTTACCTGGCTAGAAACCCAAGGATGTCATCTCTTGACTGATATTCATTACTGCGAGAGATATTCTTCGTTTTAAGCCCAGCATCCCGATAAATCGATAATGAGTAGTGCTCACTTCGAAAGCTTAAAAACTAGCAGGCTCAACTCCTTCATTGAGGCTGATCAAGGGCATATCCCTTTGCTCGGAGATTGGATATTCTGGTTTGGCATTAACAGTCACCATATTGCCATTAATGATGTATTTTAACTACTGATGGAGTGTGGATGGGACGTCTCCCACCATATGAATCCATGGTCTTCCCAATAGTAAGTTGTATCTAGTGGTGATGTTTAACACATGGAGTGAGATGTGGAATATATGTGGGCCTATTTCCACTAGAAGTTTTATTTCTCCCACAGTATCCTGTCGAGATCTATCAAAGGCTCTTATGACGATATGACTGCTCTAAATTCGGTTTGGGTTGATTTTCATTCTTTTTAAGGTATCATAAGGACATATGTTTAAGGAAGATCATCCATCTATCAATACACCCCCTATCATATATTTGGAGGATATCACTTCTATATGTAATGACTTATAGTAACCAGTTCCTTCTACTGGTCTATCATCAACAGTGAAGGATATCACATTACTGTTAAGAATGTGATCTATCAAGTTCTAAAAAATTTTAATGTCCACCGTTTATGGCAGGTGAGCTTCTTCCAGGACTTACATCATAATTTTATAATGATCTTTTGAGGATAAGATTAAATTCATGATGGAGATCTGCATGGGCGCTTCTTTTAAACGTTGCACCACTTTTTCTTCAATATGCCCCATTTTGCTGAGGAATTCTGCAACCTTCTTCTTGGATACTTTGCTCGGGGTTTTGATGATGGGCTTTATCATGCGCTGTGGTAAAAAAATTGGATTATCCTTTGGTAGGATAGCGGTACAATCTGATGTTGATCCCACAGTCTCTCCATAGTTCCATGAGACTCTTTTCAAACTGGTAATGGGATATTGGGTTAGATATGGCAACATCAATTATTCTAGTGCAGCTATCTTCATAGGATTCTCTCCTCTTTTATCCCCCATTCCTCAAATTAATAAAGGTACTGCATGCATGTGTCTTTTAGAGGAAATGATGACTACAACTTCCCTCCATCTCTATATTTCGGGAGGAAATATCTCCTCTTCTTCATACCCGATATTGTAACTATTTATTATTTGTAAATCACCATTATCAATTAGATTTTGGATTAGGTGACAAAGTGCCCAACACCCTTCTGTGTCATGACCAGGAGTGTAGGAGTGGTATTGACATATCTTAGTGGCATCGAACCTCCTTGATCAAGGATCCATTGAGGGTAATAGTTTTATGATCTTTCCTTCATTGATCCACATCTGTAAAATTTCCTTTATTTTTTTGTCCTAAAGGAGTGAACTTCCTTTTAGTAGCAAACACTTTACGAGCTTGGAATCTCTCTTCCTTTGCAACTTTATCTATCAGTATTTCATGCTCTTGGAATCTATAATGATCCCTCTTTGTAATTGGGAGGACTGTAGGTGGAGTAGAATTTGTTTTCTTCTGGATGATTTGGCTTATCAACTGCCTGGTTACTTGATGTTGAGATACCATCAATTCTGCCAATTGATCGATCTGCTCTTTGATGGATTTTATCTCATGCTCTATTAAAGGTTGTCATTTTGAATAAACTATATTTGAGAGGTTATTTGACAATTCTTTAATATATTTAAGGTATTTGGAACCTTCTCCACTCTCCAAGCTGATCATGTTTACTCCTTCCTCATTGTGTTGAGGCAGAGTATTATCTTGGACATGTGGTTATTCTGGTGTTGTCACCATAATCTCTCTATTATCTGTCATGTCTTGGATCTTATATTTCAAAGACCAACACTCTTGTGTATCATGGCCCGGGGAACTAGAGTGATAAACATACCTTTACTTGGGTCAAAAATTTTCCCATTTGGATAAACATGCTTTCTGAAATTGAGGATTTGGAGGGTTTATAGATGCTTGGAATGGGGAGTAATTATTCTTCTTTTGAATAAGTGGGTTCTGACTGCCTCGCCGAGTCTGACCCTGGAGTATCAAGGATACATCTTCTTCCTTCTTCTTATGGGTTCTCCTAAGGTTGGTCCCATGATTTCCAATCTGGATGTGCTCAACAACTGCCTCTAAAGTAATGAGATCTTTGATCTTTCCCGATTTCAACCCCATTTCAGCCATTTCTCCATGTTTGATCATTTATGAGAATGTTTTTCCTATTCCAACTAGGACCCTTTCATAATATGGAGCTTCCTATATATCGATGAATGTCATAACCATTTCAGTTTCTGTTATGGGAGGAATGACTTGTGCTGCCATACGTCTCCACCTTTGGGCATATTCCCGAAAAGACTCAATATTCTATTTTTTGACTTGGGTCACTTGATATCTATCAGGTGCAATTTGTGACTGGAAACTATATTGATTTAGGAAAACATGAGCCAGCTCTTCCCAAGTATGGATTTTGGAGTAATCAAATTGAGCGTACCATGCTCTGGCTTCCCCAGTTAGACTTTTATGGAATAGTTGCATTCTCAGCTTCTCCTCCTCTGCATAGGATCTGAGTTCTCCAATATACACTTTTAGATGGTTATATGGATCTCCTAACCCATTGTACTTTTCAAAATCTAGGGCTTAGAATTTATCTGGATAACGAGCCCCTGGAAATATACATAGATCTGAGTAGTTGACACTACCATAGGTTCCAGTCCCTTTGATTAACCAAATGGTTTCTTCCATTTACTGGAATATCTTTCTAATGTCACCAATTTCCCGGTCTTCCCTGAGATTTGTGATTTCAGGGGTTTTATTGGTTCCTTCTATGGAACGGGGTTCAGGTATCTGTATTTCCACCTTCTTGTCGGTACCCTGACTGCCTCCTTATGTTAAGGACTCTGGTTGAGTGGGTATCTGTTGACCCTAAGTGCTTTTACGTTGTTCTTTTAATAGGATGGCCAATTCTGCTATTTGATTTCCAAGTTCCTCGAACTCCTCTCGAGATACAAGATTGGGCACCTTCAGCCATGTTTGTGAATAGGCTTTGTGCCTTCTTAGATTTTGATCTAGTTATGAGACCAATCTTGTCCTACAAAGAGGGTAGGTAGTTCAGTATTGATAAACACTAACAGTATGCATGCCATGCAATGAGCCAAATTTTAGGGGTTTTTTAATATTTTCCTACAAAACAAAGGTTAGTTGTTTTTTATGACAGGATTTGATATTTTCCATGTAATTTACATTTGACGGGAATTAATATTTAATATTTTGCATTGGAAGTGAAAGGGGAAGGCATGAAGAAACATCCCTTCGCATTTGGTTTATCAGAGGATGATCTATCTTAGGTTTACTCTCACGGGCTTTTTGGCATGAAGGTTCCCAGATCATAGCAATCTACTAGATAGGAAATTAATCTGTTCTTTCAATTGGAGCGGATCAAAGTGGCGCCTTTCCTGAGCCTCGTGGGATTATTCTCCTCTTGAGTCCATTAATTAGCCATCGATGGGTTATCCTCCTGGTGGAGGAATCACACAACATACATTCACATACATTCATTGTGCCTCACCGCATGCATGATGATATTGTGCGAAGCACTAATATAAAGCATTGTAAATAAAGTATTCATTCACATCCAATTAATGTAAAGAATAGTATTCACACACACACACATAGATAAAAAGGGAATTGAAAAGATTGAAATATTACTTAAGCCCTCTACTCTCCCCGGCAGAGACGCTACCTGTCGATGTCAGGTTTTTTCCTTTTGTTTCTTATCTAAGTGTTTTTCTACCCTTTATTTTATGTTGATTTTATTTTTCTTCCTTAAAGGGTGTATTTTAGAAAAGACCGACATACATGTCAATGATTTGAAAAGATTAATTTTAATGATTGGGCCGAATTAGACAGAGCCGCTAGTTAGTATTAGTTCAAAATTGTTGTAACAACTTAACCGAGTTTTGAAAGATTTTTGCAATATGGCCCAATATGTGACTTTATTTAATTGGTTTGGAACTCGAGATTTATAGAGTTCGAGGACTTTCTTAAGAAAGGGGAAGGTTTTAGGCACCCCTGACTTTCGTGAAATACTGTTACAACTACTTTTTCATTCCCTATGCATTGTGTGTGTGTGTGTGTTAAAAGCTTTTGTTTTGCAAAGATGTTTCGTGCTTTGTTTTGAAACTATTTTGTGCCTCTTTGAACCTATATACAAAGGGTTTGATTTAAGTATAATTCAATTTTAAAGAAGATATGAAAGTGAGGTTTTGAAATCTAGTTTTCAAACCTTTTTGCTCGAATAGGAATCGAGGCCCTTTGATACTTCCAATTTTATTCTAATGACGGCTTTGTTTGATTTTATTTCTCGAGATATGAAGCATCTTTGAGGCTAAATATGAACTATTTACAAGGTTCAGACTTCTTATAGACATGGAAGCCATCGAAGTAAGCTTGAGCACCACATATATGATTTTTCACTATTTTAGAGCCTTAAATCTGGATAACCATTTTAAGGCCCTGGATTTACATGTACAAGGGTTGCAAGAAAACTATACAACTTAAACAAGTCCATCAAGGGAACCAAGTTTTAGATTCATTAATTGAATCCTTACCCGAATGGTTCCTAGGCTCACGTCACATCATATAACAGCTTGCATGCAATAGATATGGAATTAAAGTACATCTCTACTTCTAAACTTCGCTGAACAAAGGATTCATCAATCCAATCCTTGTGTGCAAGTAAATAAGCTTCATGTTCTTTCTAGATATATCGGGTAAAATTTAGTTATGCATAACATGCAAGTATACGTGGTCAACAAGTAATATAATGATAAGTCAAGTATCGTTTCCACATAGATTATCAAGAAATTAACCCCGACAATTATCAACTTCCTATTAATCGAAATTTAATTAAACTATCCAATTAAAGAATTATAACTAAAAATATTAAAAATACTAAGAATAACAAACAATTACAAACCCTAAAAACTATAATTTCAAAAAAATATTGGAGAATTAGGCTTACAACTTCACTCTAATTATCATTCTGATTATTACCCTTTATTCTAGTTTAATGCACTATCTTAGTTTATTAATAAAGAACACTTAAGTAGAACTAGCCACCTCTCGATGCACTAATACCATATTAACTTAAATCCACAAATTAGATAGAATTAAGCTAAACACCTTAATTAACTAATTCACTATATCTCTATGTGAATTATAATTAAAGAAGTATTAAGTTCAAGTTCTATATTTGATTACATGCGATGCTAGGCATATCTCTACCCTAACATTAATCAATATTCCATTCAATCACAGAATTTAAGAACACATGCTATAATGACTAGTATTTCCTCTCTCTAATCCATACAAGTTCACATAGAATTGGTGATCAAGCAATTCATAGATTCAAGCATAAATCAATATAGATAAACTGAAAGATTGATTATTAAACAGAAATTCAAAGCTACATAATCATTGTTCACCAAAAGATTCGTTATAAGCCTAAAAAGTAAATTAGTTCATCATTGATGAAATAAAAACTGAATTAATCAAAGTAAACATCATCCCAATTACAAATATTAAACTAAAGAAAATAATGAATCCAGAACCACCCTTCTCTCTATCTTCAGTCTGCAATTATCGTGAAATCTCCTTCAAAGTCTTCCTCCAATGCTCTTGCTCAAAAATTATCTTCAAAAGATTGTTAATTAATTGTCTCATTCTTCTTCCTTGATTCCTCTTGTTAATTATATGCCTAAGACATGTATTCTAACTAAATTCCACACCAAATTGAGTTTCAAGCCATGCCAACCACTAGCCTTCACGTTACTGCAGCAGTTTAAAAGAAACAGGAGTCTGGCTTTCCCGTACCCCCGCCCCGGCGGGGGTTTTGCTCTCTAAATGTTCACCCCAGCAAGCATGTCGTCTGTTAGTTTCTCAGTACCCCCCGCCCCGGCGAGGGTTTTACATGTAAAAAGTCTGTCCCAACAGACATGCCTTCTGCCTTTGGTCTAATTTAAGCTCATTCCTTGCCAAGTTTCGCCATGATTCCACCATTTAAGTCCAAATGCCAAGCCACCATGCCTAAACATAAAACAACACTAAACAAGTAAAACAGAATATAAAAATAAAGAATTAACACAGTTTAATCTCTAATTAGATGACGATTCATAGGTATAAAACCCACTCATCAAACTCCCCCGAACTTAAACCCGTGCTAGAAACAAAACAAAAATGTTATACAATGCAATACAATGTAATGTAATGCATCTAATCTATATGCCTACGAATCCAGAAGTCATCATAGAATCAAGTCTATTCAACCGGCCTCAGAGAAATCAAGCAAACACAATAATACTTCATATCAAAACTAATCAATAATTCCAACCATTCATTAAATCTTAAACTGTTATTACTGGTATAGTGTGTGTGTGTGCTCAAAATCCATGCTAACTAATGCAAATTCAAATTTAATACATAACAAGTCTCTTAGAAGGCATTAAACAATGTAAACTCAAGAATTTCAAAACTAGACAAGATCCAACTAAAATAAAATAATTATCAATATTAAGGGTCCAAATAGGGTACTTATGCTTTATTTTTCAATCACGGGGGTCTTTTACTCTTATATCCCATTTTTTTATACACATGGCTATGCAATGTCTTATTTCCCTAGGCTTTTCAGTGCTACCTTAACGAGCATTCGACCAAAGACTCCCAGACCATTAAGTCCTTAGGGCGCTAGGTGTAAAGACAATCCCCTCGGGCTTACTTACTCAAATAACAAAGGCCATAACTAGACAACCATACCACGATATTTATTATATTATATTATTATTATTATTTTTAATTTTTTTAGATACGTAGCTTATATACACCACTTTTTCTCCCAAACTTAGGTTCTTGCTTAATTCTTCGCTTTCATTGCCTATCCTTGTTATTCTTTAATTTAAACTAGCATTATCCTTTAGAGGTTCCTTATGTATCAATTTGAACTAAAACAGTCAACATAGGTGTTATTAACGTGCTAACCTTATTATAGCAGTTTCAAACAGGCAAAAGATCCAATTCATAACAGAAAATTACATCAAAGCTCTAATAGTCGGTACTGTACTTGTCTACTTAATTCCAATCTCATCATTGGCCAAAATAAACTGAACTATAACAAACCGCTGGACTTATGCAGGAAAACACAATACTTAACTAATTTGTTTTTCTTTTTTTTTAGATATGTGGTAAACATAACATGATTAAAAACTAATAACAACTATTTATAAACCTATGCTTTTATGCAACTAAATCACTACTACATGAATGCCAACATCCAATAATCCTAAAACTAAACATGAAACTAACATATGCAAATCTAACTGATAAAATATAACATGCAAACAGAAAAATTAAACTAACTCCCCCAAACTTGAAAAAATACAATGTCCTCATTGTAAAGATAAAGCAGTAAATAAATGAGGACTTCCTTGTAATCGCCTAAGCTTGGGGTGGTGGTGGCTGTTGCTCTTCATCTGAATCAGAGGGTTGGAACCTTTGCATAAGGGCAGGCTGCTGGTATGGGAACTGTGCAGTGGAGTTGAAACTCTGGAGCGTCGTGTTCAATGAGGCAAAGGGCATATTCATGGCCTCAAACATATGGTCCTGACTCACCGCGAGTCTCCGCATCTATCTTCAGGCATCATTGTTGTACTCATCCACTTGTCGCTGGAGGCTCTAAACATATCATCGGTTTACTGCATCCCCTCAAGTCCTTGCTCTCCCATTATCTCATCCCCCTGGTACTCGTCGTCATCCGAGGTGTCCTCAGCATCAACCTCATCCTCTGAGGCAGGTGGAAATATGAACCCAACTCCTCTAGGGTTCGACTTGTCCCTGGCCACACCGAATACCGCATAATCTTCCTTGTATCTAACATTTGAAGCGGCATCTGGGTGGTCTCATCATCGGACCATCTAATTCCTGCCTGCCTATATAACCCACAAATAAGAGATAGGTGTGGCAAGCCACTAGAGAATGGTCCTCGCATGCATCTTTGGATTGAAAAAATGATTATAACACCCACGTCGATGAGAAAATCTTGGGCGATGGCATAAAAGAGGAGTATCTTCTCCTTGGTCACCTCTTTCAAGTGTGTGGATGGAAATAGCTTGGTGCACATGAACGCGTACCATATCTTTCCATATCGGCTGAGATCCTTACTGTGGAAGATAGTGCCCCATTTTTGGCCTTTGACCCATGTGGTACCCGACTTTGTAATTTTAGTCAAAATTGCCTCATAATCGGGATCATGGTTGCGCAAATAGGTGTACTGGCACTCTCTAGGAACTCGTAATTGGTAATATGCATTGATGGCGTCGGTTTTGAAAGGAACCTGCTTGCCCCGGATAAATGCTGTGAATGGGGCCTTATCCTCTGCGTTGGTGTAGAATTCTTTTACCACATTCACAATTGCTGGCTCGGGCTCTTTCGTGAACCTATTCCAGCCTTTTTCATAAATTTGTTGCATCGTTTCACCGTCAACATGTTCAGGTGCCAACCCACGCGCCTGGTGTGTGTGACCGTCACAAGATAGTAATGTGATCAATGACAAATATCACTTATGAATTTTCGCCTACCAAAAGTCTGGGTTGGTGGTGTGGACCCTGAACTCTTGCCACGTTGTCTCTTCGAAGCCGGTTTTGGTGCCATGGTATTAGGATAAATGAAATCAAGCAAAATTTCACCCAAACTTCACTCAAGCAAATTGTCAAACACGTTGTGTGCAAGACTTGCAATACCCCCAAACTTTTGTAATAGTGTGACGCCCCCAAAACAAGTATACATCACCCATCTTGAGTTGCCAAATACATGGTACAAAAATACAAAATACAACTTAATAATACAACTGTCGTGTAACATACGACAATACATAAACTGAGAGTTTAAACAGGAATATTTCCTTCTAGACAATATCCACTCTCAATGGAGTCCTCATAGATAGTATACAAACTCAAATTCAGTCCTCATTACATTTATTATCACACTATTTAACAGAATAGTGAGGACTACTAATGCTATCATCTGGACCGTCACTCCATTCCCTGACTAGTCCCAACTATATTCTCATTTCCTGAAGAGAACAATAAAAGAAAGGGTGAGCACAACTAGCCCAGTAAATAATATCATGACTAAAGATAATTAAATTATCAATAGCCTTCATCAGTAATAAATCAAGGATTTAGAACATATGGTAGATGATAAAACTTTTCAACCATAGTTGCAGTGGAACGAGCAATCCATTAGAGGATCAAATAGACCATCAAGTCTATTATCTCCTCCATGTTAAAAGTCCACCAATAATGTTTTATCCCTGTAACATCAATCAACAATTCCTGTCCACAATCATATGAATAACTCATAATCATAATTGTGATTCTGAATTCCTTTTCGCACCCCGGACGAAGATAATTTACATCACCTATCTTCACCTGAAACATCAAAAATCATGGTTATACCAAATCACAATTCCTGCTCATAATCATACTAACAATTCATCTTTGCATTACGGCTAAAGATATACAATTGTATAACCAATAATCAACAGTTCATCTTTGCACTACAAGCCAAAGATATACAACTGTAAAATAAATAATGCTAAGACTCAGCTTAATAGTATCACGACCATGAATTATCCATGCACTATGGGCCAAGGATATTCGTGTTTTCCATTACGGTCATGATTACACTGAATACTCCCTGGTCATAAGCATACCAAGTCCATCTATGCACTATGGGCCAAGGATGACTTTTACCGCATCATTTATAATATTTCGGTCATGATTATACCGAATAATCCCTGGTCATAATCATACCAAGTCCATCTATGCACTACAAGCCACAGATGACTTTCAACACAACACAAGCATGAGAATGATGACAATGATATAAGCATTAATCAAACGAAAACAAGGATAAATATTAAAGACTTTAAATTTATCCAAATATTATCAATCACTTAATAAACTCATAATCTAATATTATTAATATTATAACAATATTTTAATCACTTCTTAAACTTATAAACAATTTATTTTAATTGTTTACACTTTCCCAAATAATGCATTTAATCATTCAAAAATGACATACTCTTAAGATTTCATCACCAATGATCAAATCCCTTATCAAAAATCTGCATATACTCTATATAGGATTCCCAAGTCATAAAATCCTATTTTCCAACTTTGTTACTTCACATAACATATTTAACTCATTTACTCATAACTAGATCATTTTCATGAAAAATACCAAATCAGTCCCAAAAATATTTCTTTTCTGGGATTTAGCGAATCTGATCCCATATTGAACATATATTTTTCTCGGAATTTTTAAAATTCATTTACTATTTTTCAAAAATCAATTTCTAATTAATTCCTTAAGAAATTAGCTACCTCAGGTTTAACTCTAGAAATTCTCAAATCTTGGCAGGATCTTATAAATGTTAACGTGATCTTCCAGTTTAAATTTCATGGTCATCGGAGTTATAGAACTGTGGTTATAGCCTTTTTCATCAAAAAAACCTAAACATTGAAATGGTCATAACTTGCTCATTTTAAGTCAGAATGAGCTCATTTTTGGATAGGAGGTACTTTATACCATATACTTTCATGTCCCAAAAGGCTGGAATTTTTCTCACAAATTAAGTAGCCGAAAATGCCCTTTTAAAATTCTGGATAGTAGCTTTTTAAGCATTTCCAGATTTTTCATCCTTTACTAAAATCATTCCACACGAAAATCTGTAAATCATTTTTCAGTGATTCCACTTGGATAAGTTAGGAAACTCATAGATCTAACTCTAGGACTTGACCACACTCAAAAATTTGAAATATAATAGGAGATATGGTCAATTGAATTTCATGTTCCATTTTCACCAAAATCTGATTTTCAACTCTTTGTGATTTCTAAGAAACATTCATGTTGTCACATAATAACCAACATAACTCATCATAACATTTACTAATACTAAATATACCCATGATTTTCATCGGGCCAATGCTTTTATTATTACTCTCATCATAATCAACGTAAACAGATCATTTCCACAATTTAATAAGGAATGAATATAAAGGATCATTCACCATACATGTGGTAATCCACATAGACAGGCTATTCCAACAGAATAATAAGGAATGGAATAACATAAGGATTCACCATGCGTGCGATAGACTGCACAGATAGGTTATTCCCAACAGAATAATAAAGAATGGAACCAGGTCATGCGTAAACGCACAGACAGGATATTCCGACATAATAATAAAGAATGGAATAATAGCAGAATTGACCATGCATGCGATGTAGCCGCATGCATGTGAGGTTATTACAATGAATAATAAATAATGGAACCGGTCATGTAAATGCACGTATGAGGATATTCCGGCGTAATAATAAAGAATGAAATAATAGCGAGAATTCACCATGCATCGCGATAGATCGCACGAGCGAGTTATTCCAGCAGAATAATAAATAATGGAACCAGGTCATGCGTATATGCACAGACAGGATATTCTGACAGAATAATAAAGAACGGAACCAAGTTAGGCGAAATTTGCACCGACAGGATATTCCAACAGAATAATAAAGAATGTAATAATAGAAGAATTTCACCACATATGCGCTAGATTTGCCATGCATGAGTTATTCCAACATAATAATAAAGAATGGAATAGCAGAAGAATTTCACCATGTATACGGTAGTCCGCGTATACAGATTATTCCAACAGAATAATAAGGAATGAAATAACAGAAGTTCTCTTCATGAATACGAAAGAAATAATACCTCTTACGGTACATCAAATAATATCCCTTACCTCAGAAGAAACTGGATACTGGAATAGTGAGGTAGCAGGCTTCTCTTCTTCTTTCTCGCTATAGCTTCTCTCTATAATTTCTCTCTATAATAATTGCTCTATAGCTTTAGTGAATTGGTGAGAAATGAAGGAAGAATGAGCTTCTACTTATAAAAAAATATAGTTTCGATAATTGTACATTTTGGGGTTCGAAATATTACAGTACAATACCTCAAACTTTTCTTTCATTTATAATTTAGTCCTGCAAGTATTATCAAACTTGCACCACCTCCCCAAATAGTAAATCATGTGAATTAATAGTAAATCATGTGACTCAATAGTTCTAAACATGTGAAAAAATTAATTATAGTATAGTACCTCCATCTATACCTCCATTTTTAACTTAGTCATGCAAGTATTATCAATCTTACACCAACTCCCCTAATAGTAAGTGAATGTGACTCAATAGTACACACATGTGAACAAATAGTTATATAAGCATGTGAATTAGTAGCAATTAATTGCTCATTTATCCGATAAATTACTCGATTTATCAATATAATCCCCAGACATCAATTATCATCGGAATAAATGTCGATTTCAACTAACACCAATAATCCCAACACAATGGAACTATCAATTTCATCTTTAATCAACACGAACTTATACATCATTAATATTATAACTCACAATATTTAACAACCGGGTCGTTCCCAGGAAAGAGGGGGCTTTTCGATAAGGATTTCTCCTTATTGGCGCCCAATTAGGTGACCAAACCTCTCCTTGGCAGAACTTCTAGACATTTTAAATATTACAATTTAATAATATGAATAACTTTGTCGTCTCAATTATTGATTTAATAATATATCATATAATGCAGATGATACTGTGGCAATAATTGAATCAATAATATGAGAGATATGATGCAGCAATTACTGTAGCAATAATTGAGTATAACTGAGTGACTTCTTACGTAAGCATCAATAATCAATACCGTGTGCTACTATGCAACCACGCGTATTACTGTACTTTTACTACCGAGTAGTTCAACAGTTTTAACGGTAAAACTTCCGCCGTTATTTTCATAAAAATAATTCTGTCGTTTTCTCAATCCGACAATAATTCCGTTGTGGGGTCCACCAATGATTGTGTCGTCGTACGAATATTCCTTGTTAAACGAATATTCCCCGACCAATCGAATAATATATAACAAATTGTATATTTGCAAAATTTATAAATACTACCCATAATTATAACATTATCTCAAATTCACACCATAATATTCAAAAAAATATTTTGAGAAATTTAAATCTTTATTCATAAAATTTGGGGTCTCACAAATAGAACTTCAAGTATGGTGATAGGTGATGAGAATTTGTATGAATAAACCACTTACTCTCAGTGTATTCGTAAGTTGGTTGAATCTCCCCTCTCTTTTGGCTGTTAAAATCCCCACTTTATGAACCCTAACTCTTGTGATAACTGAAATTGAATGGAATGGAGTGGAATTTAGGTGGTTAGGGCTAGGATTTATAGAGCGGAAGTAGCGTAGTTCTTGTTATGGGTTAATGTAGTGGAGAAGTGGAGTGTTGGTTACTAATTCGTGATTTAATGTAGTAGAGAAGTGGGGTTTCAGTTATGTTGTAAATACAAGGAAGTGGTGAAGATGGTCTGAATGCTCTGTAACTGCCGAATTTGCCTCTTTAGGTTCCATACCCCCTCCCCGGCGGGGGGTAATATAATGTAGAGGCCCACCCCAGCGGGCATGTGTTCTGTTATTGAATCAAGACCCCCACCCTGGCAGGGTTATGTAATTCAAATTGTCCACCCCAGCAGAGGTACCTACTATAATTGGGTCGAGACCCCCGCCCTGGCAGGGTTTCCTTCTTCAAAGTCCACCACAGCGGGCTAGGCTTATGCAATTGCACTTGATTTTTCTCATTTTTTGTATCCTTCACATATCCATGAGCTTTTTAAGTACCTAAAACACCAAAAAATGCTAATCTTAATTTAACAACACACAAATTTTTAACATTGAAGGTTTAATTCACTTAAATTCATGAATCACTTACTACCTAATAAATTAAAATAAAATAAATCAATACGTACTTGTACTCTGAACTACAAATTAATTAGCATGCTCTAAAATACTAAAAATAAAAGTAAAATTGGGTTGCCTCCCAATTAGCGCTTGATTTTAAGTCTTTCAGCTAGACTACTCCCTGTTCATGGTGAGTCGGGAAGTGTGATTGCGATGACATCTGTGTTGGAGTCGCAACCGCAATAATGATTCAGCCGATGACCGTTGACCTTGAAAGTCTCCAAAGGATTCCTACTGTATAACTCAACGTCGCCATGTGGGAAAACCCTTTTGATAGTAAATGGACCTGACCACCTCAATTTTAGCTTTCCTGGGAACAACCGCAGTCTCAAATTGAATAATAGTACTGACTGCCCCGGTTCAAACTTTCTCTCCAAGATTTTCTGCTCGTTCCATTTCTTGACCTTTTCTTTATACAACTTCGAGTTCTCATATGCTTGTAGTCTGAATTCATCGAGTTCGTTCAATTGAAGTAGCATCTTTTCACCTGCTGCTGTTTGATCGAAGTTGAGCTTCTGAATTGCCCAATAGGCTTTATGCTGTAACTCAACAGATAGGTGACATGCTTTCCCCTAAACCAACTGATATGGAGACAACCCAATTGGCGTCTTGTAAGTTGTCCTGAAAGCCCATATTGCGTCATCCAATTTGAGAGACCAGTCTTTATGTTTGGGTTTACTACCTTCTCTATGATTTTCTTCAACTCCCTATTCTAAACCTCAGCTTGCCCACTTGTTTGGGGGTGATATGGTTGACCCCATATTTTGCAAAAAGAGTTATAAATGATCTGTTTCAGAAGTGACTACCCTCGTCACTTATTATAGCTCTTGGCGTGCCAAATCTTGTAAAAATATTCTTGTGCAAGAACTTAAGAACCACTTTGGCATCGTTTATGAGAAGTGCTACGGCTTCAACCCATTTTGATACATTGTCAACCGCAAGCAAGATGTACTGATTATTGAAAGATGGAGGAAATGGCCCCATAAAATCCATTCCCCATACGTCAAAAATTTCCACTTCCATTATAGTTTGTAGTGCCATCTCATTCTGCTTCGATATGTTACCCACCCTTTGACATCTGTTGTTAGTTGATTTCGTAATCAAAACATATGTGCAAGTATACACGATCAACAAGTAATAAAGTGAAAGTAGAGTATCATTCCCACGAGAAATTATTTAATAAAAATCACCAAGTACTACTTCTTAACCAAACTAATTTTATTTAAACAATTGATTTAATGTTGTGAATTAAAATATATAATTGAACTACTACTACTACAACTACTAGTTGAAAATCAGGTAATGGAGATTTAAGATTACAACTTCACTTATCGTTTCACTTATATTAAAACATTTCTTATTAATTATGCTCACTATTCTGGATTGTTAATCAGGAACTTATTAGTATTTATAATCACCTTCCGATGCACCACAAACATATTAATCTAAATCCACAGTTGATAAAATTGAATCAAACACCCTAATTAACTAAT
The DNA here is from genome assembly GCA_020205605.1 of Panax ginseng. NCBI lineage: Eukaryota > Viridiplantae > Streptophyta > Magnoliopsida > Apiales > Araliaceae > Panax > Panax ginseng. The sequence continues at coordinate 133,831,121 of CM035128.1, forward strand.
TCACTATATTCCTATGTGAATTACAATTAAAGAGGATTTAAAGCACATGCTCCCTTATTAGATTACATGCGGCGTAAAGTCGTATCCCTATCCTAAACATAAATCATGATTTCCAACACCATGCAAAAAACACAATCACATGTTATTATGATTAGATCAAAATCCATACTTCATCCCCCAAATCCATATAGATTATCATGGTAATTGTTACCTAGACAATTAAACAATTATGCATAAATCATAGTAGACAATCCCTAGAATAGATCATAATAATTGATAAAGAAGCATACTAAAATAAGCTACGCAATAAGATTCATTTCAATCTCAAACAAGAATTTAGCTCATAATCATTGAATTAAAATCTGGAATCCACAATTAAATGAACATTAAAAGACAAGAAATAGAAGTAGAGGAAAGAATGGAATATGTTGTCTGCAAATTTGATGCTCCCCTCTTGCTCCTGCTATTGATCTTCAATGATCTCCAAGTTGGTTCAATCCTCAATAATCCAATATAAACTAGGGTTTATGCTTTAATCTAATGGAGTGTGTTATCTAATCTAATCTATCTAATCCCCCCTTATTTTATGCCTCCCATCATGTATTTATAGACTACAAGTCCAATTTCTAGCTTAGGAGCAAACCCAATCCAATTTAGAGTCAAAAAAGTGTCAAAATTCACCCCAAAACGCGTCCCAACTTGACCAGGCTCGAGCCCAGCGCCCCAGCACTTCTCATGGAACTGGAACACTGCTCCCTAGCACCTCGGCGATGGAAATAGGCTAGGAATGGGCACCCCGACGCTGTCCTCTTTTCTGGAAATTTTCTACTCTAACGTCATTTGGGAAAATAGCCATAATGTCTTCGTCCGAACTCCGATTTTGATGATTTAAGATGTTTCAGAATGAGGAGACATAGATATACAACTTTTATTCTTTGAGGTTTTTGAAATGAGGTTCGGAGAAATGTTGAAATAGGCCCTGAAGTGGCTGCATGTAAATGGCAAGTCGAAAAATGCGAATCTAGCAACCCCAAACGTCGATCCAAGTAACATTTGTCCCAATTCCTACAAAACAACGTAAAACATCCATGAATAGACACAAACACTTAAGAACTTCTAAAAGACTAGAGAACAACAATAAATTAAACCCAAATGTATCCAATTCATGGGTATATTACCCATTCATGCAATACCCCTAAACTTAACATGTTGCTTTTCCTCAAGCAACAAAATACAATGCAATAAAAAATTAAATATACCATTCAAATGCAAATGTAACTATCTACATGCTTACGATTCCAACAGTTAAACAGAACACAGTATACTCATCGGACCTCAGAGAAATAATAATAACATGCTAGTACATCATACCAAGACAGATCAATAATATCCCAACAATCATCAAATCTATACCTGTTATTACTGATATCTTGCATGTGTACTCAACAATCATGATAACTGATGAAAAGCAAAATAAGAAACATAATAGATTTATTGGAAGGCATTATACAGTATAAACTCGAGATTTCCAAAAACAAACTAGATCCGGCTAAAATCACACACTTATCAAATTCCAGGGGTCAAGATGGAATACTTATGCTTTATTTTTATTTTCTAACGGGGGCTTTTTGCACTTTTTCCTATTTTATTCATTTTTTTTCTATTTCCCATGACTGTTCAATGTCTCATTCCATTAGGCTAACAGTACTACCCCTTAGCGAGCTTTCGACCAACGACTCCCAGACCATTAAGACATTAGGGCGCTAGGTGTAAATACAATCCCCTCGGGCTTACTTACTCAAGTAGCAAAGTCCCCGACACAAGACTAGCCACGGTGTTAATTCATCATCATTCATTTTTTTATAAAGCTTATATACCCCAAATTTTCCCCCCAAACTTAAGTTCATGTCTAACTTTAGCCATCACTACCTATTGTTGTTAATCTTTCATTCAACTGGCATTATCCTTTAGAAATCCATTATATATCAATTTAAACTTAATCAGCCAACATGGTCGTTTCTTAACATGTGATATCCTGATAATATCAGTTTCAAACAGATAAAGATTTAAATCAAGACATGAAATCACATCAAAGGCTTAATAATCAGTACTAACTTCTTTATGAAATTCCAGTCTCATCATTGGCCCAAAATATACTTAACTATCTAACAGCTGGAATCACGCGATAAAACTATAACAATCTAAAACATATTCATAACCTAAATGCCACATTCTACTATGAACATGCAATCCTAAAATGCAAATAAAACTAGAATATGCAATTATACTACATGAACACATACTAATGCGACACATATATGAATATACAATTAACTACCACACATTATATGAACCCTAAATGCAAAAACACAATGCTAACACGTAAAAATAATGAACTATAATGCAAATAACTAACTATATGCAATACGTCACTAAAATGCCCCTGAACTTAAACTAGACATTGTCCTCAATGGCTGAAATAGGAAAAATTAAAGTAGACTAGCAATCTTCCTCCTTGTCCGCTAAGTTTGGAGAATAGGCTAGGCACATGGAACAAATTGGGCACCACACTTGAATTTGACTTGCATAACCTATAAACCCACAATAGAAGTAATTTTATTTAATCCTAAATAAATGCAAATTCAAAGCTACTAATATAAAACCTAATAAAAACTAAAAATAAAAATTAAACTTGGGTTGCCTTCCAACAGGCGCTTGTTTTATAGTCTCAGCCTGACTACTTCAATTCTCTATATGATTCCCCTTCAGCAGCAATGTCTCTTTTGGGAGGTTCCCATTAGCAATGGCCCTTGAAATAAAGTCACCTAGCATGCTCTTTGTAGATAGGTTCCCCATTAAGAATGTCCAACAACTAAGTGTTTTCTCCATTATGTTTATAATCAGATTAGGGCATTGAAGCTTCATAAACACAATGGGCTCTTCCTCTATCTTCTCCTTTTCATCCCACCATGACTCCATAGTTGTACTAATTCTAACGTCACAAAGAGCTTTGTTGATGACATGACTGCCAACTGAGCATGGCTTTGCAAAACTGTCCGAATTCTTGAACTTTGGCGGAGGAGGCACATGGGATACTAATTAATGAAATCGGCTCATCATCATTGAAGCTTATAGTTAAATCTTCGTCAATCTCTTTTTCTTGGTCCCCAATTGTTTACATCATTGTTTGGGCTCTCCATCAGTCTCGAAATCCATGTCATAGGGCCAAGTGTATTGAGGACAAATGTTTGAGGCATTAAATAGTTGTTCCACAAAATTTTGACTCGATATCTCTTAACTAATCCTCCTCTCCTCACTGGAAGCTATGAACTTGGACATAATTTCCTACAAATTTAGATTTTCTTCCTATGGTAGTAGAGGTGGACACGAGAACTCCGGTGAGTATGTTGGATTTGGAGCATAAAATTGATCTTGATGAGTATGGCTCCATGAAAAATCTAGGTGATACCCCCAATCCGAATGATAGTTGTTGGGATAGACATAATTGTTGGGATAATCACTACTATACTGTACCGGCTCAAAATTGATGGCGCATTGATGACTCAGATGATTTCCAGCACAATAATCACAAGTAACCGCCACACTTTGACGACGTTGTGCTGCAAAACCGTCCAACCTCTTCGAAAGTGTCTCAATCTGTGCTGACAATGCAGAAAGTGTCGCGAGTCCATCAATCTCCGCTCCCCTTGGCCGAGTCATTGTCGTATACGACCATTCATAATTAAATTCCGCCATGGTACCTGAAAAGAAAGAAAAATAATAGAAAGAGAATTAAATAAAATAAAAATTAAAAATAAGAAACGTTTAAATTAAAACTAATTTGATTAAAATTAATATTGGCAACATTATTATACTAATTCCCCAACAATGACGCCAAAAACTCGTTGGGTAATTTCGTAATCAAAACATACGTGCAAGTATACACGGTCAACAAGTAATAAAGTGAAAGTAGAGTATCGTTCCCACAAGAAATTATTTAATAAAAATCACCAAGCACTAGTTCTTAACCAAACTAATTTTATTTAAACAATTGATTTAATGTTGTGAATTAAAATATATAATTGAACTACTACTACCACCACTAGTTGAAAATCAGGTTATGGAGATTTAAGATTACAACTTCACTTATTGTTTCACTTATATTAAAACACTTCTTATTAATTATGCTAACTATTCTAGATTGTTAATCAGGAACTTATTAGTATTTATAATCATCTTCTAATGCATCACAAACATATTAATCCAAATCCACAGTTGATAGAATTGAATCAAACACCCTAATTAACTAATTCACTATATTCCTATGTGAATTACAATTAAAGAGAATTTAAAGCACATGTTCCCTTATTAGATTACATGTGGCGTAAGGGCATATCCCTATCCTAAACACAAATTATGATTTCCAATACCATGCAGAAAACACAACCACATGCTATTATTATCAGATCTAAATCCATACTTCATCTCTCAAATCCATATAGATTATCATGGTAATTGTTAGCTAGAAAGTTAAACAATTATGTACAAATCATAGTAGACAATCCCTAGAATAGATCACAATAATTAATAATGAAGAATACTAAAATAAGCTACGTAATAAGATCCATTAAAATCTTAAACAAGAATTTAGCTCATAATCATTGAATTAAAATCTAGAATCCACAATTGAATCAACATTAAAAGACAATAATATAGAAGTAGAGGAAAGAATGGAATCTGTTGTCTGCAAATCTGATGCTCCCCTCTTTCTCCTGCTCTTGATCTTCAATAATCTCCAAGTTGCTTCAATCTCCAATAATCCAATATAAACTAGGGTTTATGCTTTAATCTAATGGAGTATACTCTGCCTCTCCTCTCAACATAAAGGTGGCAAAGGGAACTTTTGCTCCTCGGAGCATCCCAAGACATCAAATATCTTGGTGATCTGCTTTATCCACGTCTCCGCCGTAAGTAGTTCTGGCTCTCCCAAAAGCTCCGTTGGTCCTAGTTGTGACGCCCCCAACATAGATATACATCACCCATCTTGAGTCGCCAAATACGTGGTACAAAATTCAAATACAACTTAATTATACAACAGTCGTGTAAAATATGACAAAATATAAGCTAAGTGTTTTAATAAGAATATTGTCATCTAGACAATATCCACAATCAATGGAGTCCTCATTACATTTATTGTCACGCTATTTAACAGAATAGTGAGGACTACTAATGCTATCATCTAGACCGTCACTCCATTCCCCGACTAGTCCCGGCTACGTTCTCATTTCCTAAAGAGAACAGTGAAAGAAAGGGTGAGCTCAACTAGCCCAGTAAGAAATATTATGACTAAGATAATGCAGAATAAATTATCATTAGCCTTCAACAATGTTAAACTGATAGAATATAATAGACAACAAGTTTAACTGCAGTGGAACAAGTAATCCATTAGAAGAGTCAAGTAGAGCATAAAAACTACTATCTTCTATGATTTAAAAAGTTTTTCATCAACTTTATCGTTGAGACTCAGCTTAATAAATAAACCACATCATCGAATCATCCCTGCACTACGAGCCAATGATATTCATTAAATCATCAATTGTCATGACTATACCGAATAATCCTTGGTCATAATCATACCAAAAACTGTCCATCAATGCACTACAGGCCACTGAGGACTTTTACCACATCATTTATAACATTACAGGTCATGATTATACCGAATGATCCCTGGTCATAATCATACCAAGTCCATCTATGCACGTAAGCCAAAGATGACTTTCATCACAATATAACCATGAGGATGATGACAATGACCTAATAATTCAATAAAACAAGTTTAATAATAAATTTTAAAGATTTATAAGTTAATTTATCCTGAAATCAATTACGTTCAAATTGTTAACATGATACTGCTTTGTGGAGTAAAATTCAAGAATGCTTAGAAGAATATTTACATAAAAAGATACTGGAAGAAGCGCAAATATCTTGGATATTCTACTAATTTCATGGAGTATAGAAGCCAAAACTTTAACCAACTGACTATAATAGAATATATGAAACTGCAAATGGATTTTCGCCCGCTATGCGGTAATCCACGTAGACAGATTATTTCCACAATTTAATAAGGAATGAATACGAAGGATCATTCACCATGCATGCGGTAATCCACATAGATAGGTTTATTCAAATGAATAATAAAGAATGGAATAATGGAAGAATTCACCGGGCATGCGATAGACCGCATGCATGTGTTATTCCCAATGAACAATAAAGAATGGAACCAAGTCATGCGCGTAATCCGCATGCATATGATGTTCCAACATAATAATAAAGAATGGAACCCGTGTCACGTAATCCGCATGCAGACAGGATGTTCCAACAGAATAATAAAGAATGGAACCGGGTCACGCGTAATTCGCACAGATGGGATGTTCCAATGTAATAATAAAGAATGGAATAACAAATGAATTAACTGTGTACGCGATAGACCAGATGCATAAAAGTTATTCCAATGTAATAATAAAGAATTGAATAATGTAAGAATTTTACCATGTATGTGGTACTTCGCATAGACAGGTTATTCCAACATAATAATAAAGAATGGAATAACAACTCTTATGAGTATTAAAAGAAAATAACTCTCTTTATGAATACGAAAGAATAATACCCCTTACCTTAGAAGAAACTGGATATTGGAATAGTGAGGTAGTAGACTTCTCTTCTTCTTTCTATCTATAATAATTGCTCTAAAGCTTTAGTGAATTGGTGAGAAATGAAGGAAGAATGAGCTTCTATTTATAGGAAAATATAATTTCGATAATTGCACATTTTGGGGCTCGAAATATTACAGTATAAAACCTTCCTCTTTTTCTTCATTTTTAATTTAGTCCTGCAAGTATTATCAAACTTGCACCACCTCCCCTAATAATAAATAATGTGAAACAATAATTCAATCATGTGAATCAATAGTTATAATCATGTGAAAATACGAATTACATTATAGTACCTCCATCTATACCTCTATTTTTAACTTAGTCATTCAAGTATTATCAATCTTGCACCAACTCCCCTAATAGTACAAGAATGTGAATCAATAGTAAACACATGTGAACAAATAGTTATAACTATGTGAATTAATAGCAATTAATTGCTCATTTATCCGATTAATTACCCGACTGGTCAATATAACCTCCAAACATCGATTATTATCGAAATAAATATCGATTTTCACTAACACAAATAATCCCAACACAATGGAACTATCAATTTCATCTTTAATCAACACGAACTTATTCATCATTAATATTATAACTCATAATATTTAACAACCAGGTCGTTCCTAGGAAAGAGGGGGCTTTTCGATAAGGATTTTTCCTTATTGGCGCGCAATTAGATGACCAAATCTCTCCTTGATAGATCATCTAGACATTATAAATATTGCAATTTAATAATATGAATAACTTTGTCTTCTCAAATATTGATTTAATAATATAACATATTATGCGAGATGATCTTTGTGACAATAATTGAATCAATAATATGAGAGATATGATGCAAAGAATTATCGTAGCAATAATTGAGTATAACCGAGTGACTTCTCACGTAAGCATGAATAATCAATCAATACAGGTGTGCTACTATGCAACCACGCCAGACATCAGCATTACTTTTACTAAGGGTAGTTTAACAGCTTTAACTAAGTAAAACTTCCGTCGTTATTTTTATAAAAGATAATTATGTCATTTTCTAACTACTTATAATACTTAGTTGTGGGGGTCCACCAATGATTGTGCCATCATACGAATATTCCTTGTTAAAATGAATATTCCCCGACCAATCGAATATTATATAACCACTTGATTACTTTGCAAAAATTTTAACATATCACCCTTAACTTTAACCCTTTCTCAATTTAACCATTTACTAAATAACATAATAATTATAAGAAAATTGAATACTTTCATTTCATAAAATTTGGGGACTCACAATCTCCCCTCCTTATGAAATTTCGCCCTCGAAATTTATATACGTACCTGGTATGCCGAAGAGGTGAGGATACCTTGAATACCTTTATCGTCGAAAACATTACACGTTGCATACGTGCATACCCGATCTCCTCTGATTGCCTATGAATGCACATCAGTCCCTAAAATAGTCATTTTACGCCTTGATACTGACCTCAAATCTCAAAATATAAAGAATGAAAGTTTTAGGTCTACTCGTTATCTTTCCAAATCATCCTGAATCACCTCAATCGGAGTTTGTATGAAACGGTTATGCGCAATTTACTAAAGGACGTCCGAAAAGATTTTGGCTTAACACTTGACCAGCGTCTAGGTTCCCAAATTTGGCCTTGGGCAAGTGCCTAGGCACCCAAGAATAGATTCTAAGCGTCGAGCCTAGTGCCTAGGTGCTCGACCTTTGGCACTTAACTCCAATTTTCTAGCTTTTGCAACTTTTGACACACACACTTCAAATCTTCATAACTTCTTCATCCGTTATCGGAATTAGTCCGTTTTTTGAGGCTATAGAAAGCTTGTAACATGCTCTATAAAACCCCCATGATTTCATAATTTTTCAGATTCATTAATTATTCTGAAATTTAGCTCCAAAGTCCCCCAAGACTATGTTTTTACTAACAATAATACGTGAAAAATATTATGAACACGCGACATACTTGACGGTAAAACGAGTCTATAGGCCACAGTTTCTACTCGATCGAGGATTTTAAATAGGCCAATTAAATCGAGGGTTGAGATAATGCCTTCTTGAACCTTCTTCTTCACATTCATCAGATTCGGGTGTGTAGCTTGAGCGACTTTAACTTTATCGACTAAAGTCGATTCTACTCGTATATTCGTTATCTTCACTTGGATCCCTAGAGTCTTTAACTCTATCTTTATCATTTGTAAGTTATACGAAATGGGTCTTTGTGTTAACAGCATCGCACTCGTAAACGCATACGATCTTTTACTTAACACGTCAGCTACCACATTCGCTCTTCCACAATGATATTGAATAGTATAATCGTAATCTTCAATAGCTCGAGCCAACGTCTTTGGCGCATAATACGTTCGTTCTAGGTGAAGAAATATTTAAGGGTTTTAGAAATGGGTTTTGTACAGAGGTCAATACAAAATTTGATTTCACGCTCTAGGGGTAGGCTAGGAAGTTTTCAAGAATACGCCAGGAAATTTATTAACAATAGAAATATCATTCAAAACTGTGACCCTCATCCAAGATTTGGATAACACGTCACATTGATACCTATCAACTTGCCATCGTCATTCACAATGTCCCCTACGGATAGTCTGGCTTCGGTGCCTTCCACATAAGGAAGTCACCAGCGAAAGGCTCGGGGCTCTTTACTTATGGCTTGATATGACAGTGATTGACTTTAGTGGTTTGGTTACTTTAATTCTCATAACAGGTTGGTTAGGAATATAAAAGCTAACAACCTTACGAGAAGCTTGATGAGTAGTTAACAAATCAATCCCTAAAATCACATCAAATGCAAGTATTTTCAAAGAAATAAGATCGACAGGTAACGTGAAAGTGTCAATTTGAATCAACAAGATTTATAAACAGTGGAGGTAACGATGGTTTTTACTAACGAAGTTTCAACCAATAAGTCAAAGTCTAACTTCTCTAGGGTTAAAAGAATTGGTAGAACCGGTATCTAATAACGTATAGACTTCATAAGAAATTATAATTAACTAACCCATGCTAACTTTGTTCGGGTTACCCACTTTTTGAGAAGTCACGAAAAACGCTCTCCCTGAAACCACCAACTTTGTTTTGTCCGTATCCGCCTTTGGTGCCACCGTCCTAACTAGACTTGATTTTGGTGCACGACAAAATTGAGCTAGGTGTCCTTCTTTTCCACAATTGTAACATGCTTTGGACTGCATCACATAGTTTGGACTGATATGTCCCTCCCATCTGCATTTGAAGCATATAATTGGTGGTCGTTCTCCTTCCTTGAAAATGGGTGTTGGTGTTGCTGTCTTTCCATCGTTGTTGAACCTTCTCTTCTTGAAATTTCAACTCCTATTATCTTGGCCATGATTACCACCAAAGTGGTTACCATTCTTGGCATGATAATTTCCCCCACGATAGTTATCATTGTTCCGATGGTTGTTGCCACCAGTACGATTATTATCGTGTTATTGGTTGTTGCCTTTTGGTTGTACTGACTCATTATCGCACTCTAATAACTGAGCCCTATTCACAACATCTGAATATAAACAAAGTTTGTGAGAAATGAGGTATTGACGTATATCGAGTTTTAAACCTCTTAGAAACCTTCGCGTCATTCGCTCCTCATTATTGACCAAATGGGATGCAAACTGGGATAACTCAGCAAATTTAGCCTCGTATTGCGACACAGTCATATTGTTTTACTCCAACTTGATAAACTCTACCTCCTTCATATGACGAATACTTTCGGGAAAGTACTTGTCGTTGAACAGCTCTTGGAACTTCTCCCAAGACATCTTGAGTGCGTTAGGCTGGGTACGTTTTATAGATTCCCACCAGTAATCTGCCTCTTCACGCAATATAAAGGTGGCAAAGGGAACCTTTTGCTCCTCGGAGCATCCCAAGACATCAAATATCTTGGTGATCTGCTTTAACCACGTCTCTGCCTTAAGTGGTTCTGGCTTTCCCAAAAACTCCGACGGTCCCAACTCTTTGAACTGCTTAGCGGTGACCATCCGAGAGTTGCCAGGGTTTCCACCTGCATTTTGAACAAGAGTCTCTCTCGCCTGATGTTTCATGAATTGCATAAAGCCTCTGAACATCTCATTATTCACCATCTGACCGGTGTTGTTATTTACCTGAGGATTATTGTCTTCATGTTGCACATTATCCTGGGTATTGATCGTTGGTGACTCAACGGTCTCATGTGTTTCATTGCTGATCTCAAAATTTTCAAATGCTATTTTCAAACATTGCCACAAACAAGGGTTAATTGACATATCACATATTATCCATATACTCTGACCGACCAATTAAATACCAAATAATCTTAGGTAGGTCATACTATCAAAGGAATTCCCCGTCTCTCCCCTCCTAGTTCTTGTCTCACATCTAAGCCAAGGATCATATCCCTAAGCTTTGATACCAACTGTGACGCCCCCAACATAGGTATACATCACCCATATTGAGTCGCCAAATACATGGTACAAAATTCAAATATAACTTAATTATACAACAGTCATATAAAATACGATAAAACATAATCTAAGAGTTTTAATAAGAATATTGTCATCTAGAAAATATCCACACTCAATGGAGTCCTCATTACATTTATTGTCACACTATTTAACAGAATAGTGAGGACTACTAATGCTATCATCTGGACCATCACTCCGTTCCCCGACTAGTCCCTGCTACATTCTCATTTCCCGAAGAGAACAATGAAAGAAAGGGTGAGCTCAACTAACCTAGTAAGAAATATTATGACTAAGATAATGTAGAATAAATTATCATTAGCCTTCAACAATGTTAAACTTATAGAATATAATAGACAACAAGTTTAACTGCAGCGGAACAAGAAATCCATTAGAAGAGTCAAGTAGAGCATAAAATCTACAATCTTCTATGATTTAAAAAGTTTTTCATCAACTTTATCGCTGAGACTCAGCTTAATAAATAAACCACATCATCGAATCATCTCTGCACTATGGGCCAAGGATATTCATTAAATCATCAATGGTCATGACTATACCGAATAATCCCTCGTCATAATCATACCAAAAACTGTCCATCAATGCACTCTGTGCCACTGAGGACTTTTACCACATCATATATAACATTACAGGTCATGATTATACTGAATGATCCCTGGTCATAATCATACCATGTCCATCTATGCACGTAAGCCAAAGATGACTTTCATCACAATATAAGCATGAGGATGATGACAATGACATAATAATTCAATAAAACAAGTTCAAGAATAAATTTTTAAAGATTTATAAGTTAATTTATCCTGAAATCAATTACGTCCAAATTGTCAACATGATACTGCTTTGTGAAGTAAAATTTGAGAATGCTCAGAAGAATATTTCCATGAAAAGATACTGGATGAAGCGCAAATATCCAGGATATTCTACTAATTTCATGGAGTATAGAAGCCAAAACTTTAAACAACTGAGTTTAATAGAATATATGAAACTGCAAATTGATTTTTGCCCACCATGCGGTAATCCACGTAGACATATCATTTCCACAATTTAATAAGGAATGAATACGAAGGATTATTCATCATTCTTGTGGTAATCCACATAGACATGTTATTCCAACAGAATAATAAAGAATGAAATAATAAGTTAGATTCAACAAAGCGATGCGATAGACCGCACAGTCAAAGTTATTCCCAAATGAATAATAAAGAATGGAACTTGTGTCATGCGTAATCCGCATGCATGTGATGTTCCAACAGTAATAATAAAGAATGGAACAAGGTCATGCGTAATCCGCGCATGCATGTGATATTCCAATAGAATAATAAAGAATGGAACCGGGTCATTCGTAATCCGCACAGACATGATGTTCCAACAGAATAATAAAGAATGGAACCAGATCATGCGTAATCCGCACAGACAAGATGTTCCAATAGAATAATAAAGAATGGAACCAGGTCATGCGTAATCCGCATTGACAGGATATTCCAATAGAATAATAAAAAATGGAATAACAACAAAATTCACCGGTGCATACGATAGACCGCATGCATAAAGGTTATTCAGCAGAATAATAAAGAATGGAATAATGTAAGAATTTCACCATGTATGTGGTATCAGATAGACATGTTATTCCAACATAATAATAAAGAATGGAATAACAACTCTTACGAGTATTGAAAGAAAATAACTCTCTTCTTGAGTACGAAAGAATAATACCCCTTACCTTAGAAGAAACTGGATATTGGAATAATGAGGTAGCAGACTTCTCTTCTTCTTTGTCTCTATAATTTCTCTCTATAATAATTGCTCTAAAGCTTTAGTGAATTGGTGAGAAATGAAGGAAGAATGAGCTTCTATTTATAGGAAAATAAATTTTCGATAATTGCACATTTTTGGCCTTGAAATATTACAGTATAATACCTTCCTCTTTTTCTTTATTTTTAATTTATTCCTGCAAGTATTATCAAACTTGCACCACCTCCCCTAATAGTAAATAATGTGAATCAATAGTTCAATCATGTGAATCAATAGTTATAATCATGTGAAAATATGAATTACAGTATAATACCTCCATCAATACCTCCATTTTTAACTTAGTCATGCAAGTATTATCAATCTTGCACCAACTCCCCTAATAGTACAATAATGTGAATCAATAGTACACACATGTGCACAAATAGTTATAAGCATGTGAATTAATAGCAATTAATTGCTCATTTATCCGATTAATTACCCGACTGGTCAATATAACCTCCAGACATCGATTATTATCGAAATAAATATCGATTTTCACTAACACTAATAATCCCAACACAATGGAACTATCAATTTCATCTGTAATCAACACGAACTTATTCATCATTAATATTATAACTAACAATATTTAACAATCAGGTCGCTCCCAGGAAAGAGGGGGCTTTCTGATAAGGATTTCTCCTTATTGGCGCGCAATTAGATGACCAAACCTCTCCTTGATAAAACTTCTAGACATTGTAAATATTATAATTTAATAATATGAATAACTTTGTCATCTCAGTTATTGATTTAATATTATAACATATTATGCAGATGATACTGTGACAATAATTGAATCAATAATATGAGAGATATGATACAAAGAATTATCAGAAAGCAATAATTGAGTATAATCGAGTGACTTCTCACGTAAGCATCGATAATCATTACCGTGTGCTACTATGCAACCACGCCAGACATCGTATTTTTTACTAACGGGTAGTTCAACAGGTTTAATTCAGTAAAACTTTCGCCAAGTTATTTTTATAAAAGATAATTCGCTAGTTTTCTAACTACGACAATACTTACGCTGTGGGGTCCACTAATGATTGTGCCGTCGCATTTAATATTCCTATTAAAATGAATATTCCCCGACCAATCGAATATTACATAACCACTTGCTTACTTTGCAAAAAATTTCACATATCACCCTTAACTTTAACCCTTTCTCAATTTAACCATTTACTAAATAACATAATAATTATAAGAAAATTGAATACTTTAATTTCATAAAATTCGAGGTCTCACATCAGCTCCTTGAACTGCTTAGCAGTGACCAACCGAGAGTTGTCAATGTTTCCACCTTCATTTTGAATAGAAGCCATTCTCGCCTGATATTGCATGAATTACATAAAGCCTCTGAACATCCCATCGTTCATCATTTGATCAGTGTTGTTGTTGACCTGAGGATTGTTGTCTTCCTGTTGCACATTATCCGGGGTATTGATCGTTGGTGACTCAATGGCCTCATGTACTTCATTGCTTATCTCGACATTTTCAGATGCCATTTTCAAACACTTCCACAAAACAAGGGTTAATTGACATGCCACATATTATCCCTATACTATGATCGACCAATTAAATACCAAATAAACATAGGTAGGTCATACTAGCGAAAGAATTCCCCATCTCTCCCGTCCTAGTTCTTGTCTCACATATCAGCCAAGGATCATATCCCTAAGCTTTGATACCAACTGTGACGCCTCCAAAATAGGTATACATCACCCATCTTTGGTCACCAAATACATGGTACTGAATACAAATACAAACTTAATTATACAACATAAGTTGAGAGTTTTTACACGAATATTGTCTTTTAGACAATATCCAAACTCAAATGGAGTCCTCATTACATTTATTGTCACACTATTTTATAGAATAGTGAAGACTACTATAACACCATCTCAGGCCATCACTCCGTTTCCCGACTAGTTCCAGCTACATTCTCATTTCCTGAAGAGAATAATGGAAGTAAAAGGGTGAGCTCAACTAGCCCAATAAGAAATATTATGACTAAGATAATGCAGAATAAGTTATCATTAGCCTTCAACAATGTTAAACTGATAGAATATAATAGACAACAAGTTTAATTGCAGCAGAACAAGCAATACATTAGAAGAGTCAAGTAGAGCATGATATCTACTATCTTCTATGATTTAAAGAGTTTATCATTAACTTTATCGCTGGGACTCAACTTAATAAGTAAATCACATCATCAAATCATCCCTGCACTACGGACCAAGGATATTCATTAGTATCACGTCCACAAATTATTTTTGCACTATGGGCCAAGAATATTCGTGTAATCATCAATGGTCATGATCATACCTAATTATACCTGGTCATAATCATACCATTTAACAGTCCATCTATGCACGTAAGCCAAAGATGACTTTCATCACAATATAAGCATGAGGATGATGACAATGATATAAAAATTCAATTAAAAGAAAGGAAAGGATAAATTTTTAAAGAATTATAACTTAATTTATCCAAAATTCAATAATGTTCAAATTGTCAACATGATACTGCTTTGTGGAGTAAAATTCAAGAATAATATCCATGTATCAAAAATAATTTGGACAGAAAAGAAATAAATTTTTCGGTGAATAGTAGTACCCCGTGAATAGTACCCTATGACTAGTACTTCGAGAATAGTACCCCGACATGAAAAGTGCTCCAAATACCCGTGTGAACAATATTTGAGTGAATAGTAACCAGGTGAATAGTAACCCATGAATAATAACTCGTGAATAGTACCCCGACATGAAAAGTGTCCCGAATACCTTAGTGAATAATATTATATTGAATAGTAACTGGGTGAATAATAACCCGTGAATAGTAGCACGGATGAAAATATTGATATTTAATAAGAAAATTCAAATCAATATTCCAATAAAATGATACTGGATGAAGCTCAAAACTCAAGTATATTCCACTAATTTCAAGGATTATAGAAGCAATACTTACCATAGTACGTTTACATTTAAGAATATGAAAAGAAATAACATACAAAACTGCAAAAGGATTTTTCATCATTATGCAGACGTAATCCGCAGTAGATGATTATTCCCATGCATTAAAGGATGAATACGAAAAATAGTATTCCTTACGAATACAATAAACCTTACGAATACAACAAATAATATCCCTTATGTGAGATCCCAAATTTTATGAAATAAAAGTATTCAATTTTCTTATAATTATTCTATTTGGTAAATAGTTATATTGATAAAAGTTTAAAGTTAAGGGTGATATTTGAAAATTTTGCAAAGTAAGCAAGTTGTTATAAAATATTCGTTGTGTCGGGAAATAATCGATTGGTCGGGAAATATTTGTTTTAACAGGAAATATTTGTACGACGACACAATCATTGGTGAGCCCCACAACGGAAGTATTCTCGTAGTTAGAAAACGATAGAAATATCTTTTTATAAAAATAACGGTGAAAGTGTTACCGTTAAAAACTATTGAACTACTTGGTAGTAAAAGTACAGTAATATGCGTGGTTGCATAGTAGCACACGGTATTGATTATTGATGCTTACGTAAGAAGTCACTCAATTATACTCAATTATTGCTACAGATAATTCACGTGATCATATCTCTCTCATAATATTGATTCAATTATTGTCACAAAGATTATCTCAGATAATATGTTATATTATTAAATCAATAATTGAGATGGCAAAGTTATTCATATTATTATTTGAAATATTGACAATGTCTAGAAGTTCTGTCAAGGAGAGGTTTGGTCACCTAATTGCGCACCAATAAGGAGAAATCCTTATCGGAAAGCCCCCTCTTTCCTGGGAACGACCTGGTTATTAAATATTGTGAGTTATAATATTAATGATGAATAAGTTCGTGTTGATTAAAGATGAAATTGATAGTTCCATTGTGTGGGAATTATTGGCGTTAGCGGAAATCGACATTTATTTCGATAATAATTGACGTCTGGAGGTTATATTGACCAATCGGGTAATTAACCGGATAAATGAGCAGCTATTGATTCACATGATTATAACTATGTGTTCACATGTGTGTACTATTGATTCACATGATTGACTATTAGGGGAGTTGGTGCAAGTTTTATAATACTTGCATGACTAAGTTAAAAATGGAGGTATAGTTGAAGTTATTATACTATAATTAATTTTTTCACATGTTTAGAATTATTGAGTCAAATAATTTACTATTGATTCACATGATTTACTATTAGCGAAGGTGGTACAAGTTTGATAATACTTACATGACTAAATTAAAAATGAAGGAAAAGATGAGGGTATTATACTGTAATCTTTCGTATTCATGAAGAGAGTTATTTTCTTTCAATACTCGTAAGGGTTGTTATTCCATTCTTTATTATTGTGTTGGAATAACCTGTCTATGTGAAGTACCGCATACATGGTGAAATTCTTCTGTTATTCCATTCTTTATTATTCTCGTTGGAATAACTCGTCTGTAAGGATCTATCGTATGCCCGTGAATTTCGTTGTTATTCCATTCTTTATTATTCTGTTGTAATATCTTATCTGTGCGGATTACGCATGACCTGGTTCCATTCTTTATTATTCTGTTGGAATATCCTGTCTGTGCAGATTACGCATGACCTGGTTCCATTCTTTATTATTCTGTTGGAATATCCTATCTGTACGGATTACGCATAACCTGGTTCCACTCTTTATTATTCTTTTGGGAATAACCTGTCTATGCGGTCTATCGCATGCATGGTGAATTCTTCTGTTATTCCGTTCTTCATTATTCTATTGGAATAACCTCTTTACGTGGATTACCGCATGCATGGTGAATGATCCTTTGTATTCATTCTAAACTGTGGAAATGATCAGTCTACTTGGATTACCACATGGCGGGTGAAAATCCATTTGCAGTTTCGTATAATCTATTATACTCGTATGAAATATCATTTCTTTTGTACTCGTCATGGAATATCATTTTCTTTGGTATTTTTTTTACGAGTTACTATTCATGGGTTACTATTCACCCAGTTACTATTCACTCTAGTATTATTCACTCGGGTATTCGGGGCACTTTTCGTGTTAGAATACTATTCACGAGTTACTATTCACCCAAATTACTATTCACCCGAATATTATTCACTCGGGTATATGAAGTACTATTCATAGGGTATTATTGCGGGGTACTATTTACCCAAAAAATATATTACTTTTCTGTCCAAATTATTTTTGGTACATGAATATTATTCTTGAATTTTACTCCACAAATCAGTATCATGTTGACAATTTGGATATTTTTAAACACTAGATAAATTTAATGTCTTTAATATTTATCCTTGATTTCGTTTGATTAATGCTTATATCATTGTCATCATCCCCATGCTTATATTATGATGAAAGTCATATTTGTCTTACGTGCAAAGATGGACTGTTGATTATTTGTTTTACAGTTGTATATCTTTGGCTTACGTGAAAAGATGGACTGTTGATTATTGATTTTACAGTTGTATATCTTTGGCTTACGTGCAAATATGAACTATTGAATATTGGTTTTATAGTTGTATATCTTTGGCTTAAATGCAAAAATGAACTATTGATTGATGAATATCTTTGGCTTATGTGCATAGATGAACTGTTTATTGGTTTGATTATGACCAGGGATCATTTGGTATAATCATGACCCGTAATGTTATAGATGATGTGGTAAAAGTCCTCATTGGCCCGTAGTGCATTGATGGATGCTTATTGGTATGATTATAACCGTGAATTATTCGGTAGATAATCATGACCATTGATGATTACATGAATATCCTTGGTCGAAAAGTGCGTGGATGATTCGATGATGTGGATTATTTATTTCGAGTCTCAACGATAAAATATTGATTATACACTTTTAATTCGTAAAAGATAGTAGATATCATGCTCTATTTGACTCTTTTAAAATACAGTTGTATGTCTTTGGCCTGTAGTGCAAAGATAAATTATTAATGAGTATCTTTGGCCGTAGTGCAAAGATGAATTTATTAGTATGATTATGAGCAAGAATTTTGATTTGGTATAACCATGATTTTTGATGTTTCAGGTGAAGATAGGTGATAAAAATTATCTTCGTCCTAGGTGCGAAGAGGAATTTAGAATCACAATTATAATTATGAGTTTTTTATATGATTGTGGACAGGAATTGTTGATTGATGTTACAGGGATAAAATATTATTGGTGGACTTTTAACATGGAAAAGATATAGATCTGATGGTCTATTTGACTCTTCTAATGGATTGCTCATTCCGCTGCAACTATGGTTGAAAAGTTTTATCATCTACCATATGTTCTAAATCTCTGATTTATTACTGATGAAGGCTATTGATGATGTAAATTATCTTTAGTCATGATATTCTTTACTGGGCTAGTTATGCTCACCCTTTTTGCTTCACAATTCCTTTCAAGTAATAAGAGTGTAGTTGGGTCGAGCGGGGGTAACAGGAGAATAGAACGATGGTCTATAGCTATTGAGGTTCTCCTTAAATAGTATGGAAATAATTTTATTGAGAACCTTAGATAAGTGTGTCGTATTGTATACGTCATTTGATATTTAATTTTGGTGAACCGAATAGGGTGAGGTGAACCCAACTTTGGAAGGGTGTTTTAGCACTATCATACAAGATGTCTAATGACATATAACCTCGTGTTATCATAAGATGTGGTCAGTACATCCACTCTTGCCGAGTATATCTACGAGCACTACCTATATGATCTTGGAGTTTGGTTGAAATATAATTTTCAATTGCAGACAGTGGAGATAGTTATATGTCAAGAGAAGACTCACCATTGGAAAGAACATGATAATAATCTTCTCATTTTTCTTTGGGGTTTATTGGGTCAACCAATGATAATTCTGTGGACATATGATATCTATCATAACCTTGACGCATGGCCTCCCATGTACGAAGGTTTCCTTGAGCACTTCCCAAAGATTTTAATTTCTAAAACAGTTTTTGACTGTACTTTTATGTGAATTACCATTGTAAGGTTGTGGTCGAGGAACCATGAGAGTTACATACATTTGTATTAAAACTTACAGTTTAACTGTGGTCGTATTCTGCACGACAGTTCAACAGTTGTATAAATGAAGTTTGTAAATGATTTTTATAGTGTGATATCTGGCGACTCATAATAGGTCGTGTGGACCTATTTTGGGGCGTCACAAATGGTATCAGAGCTTAGGGATATGGTCGCTGGCAGAGATATGAGTCTAGAACTAGGAGGGGAGAGACGAGTAATATACTTTGCTAGTGTGTGACTTACCTAAGCTAAAATTTTTACTTGATAAATTGATAAATTATGATATGTCAATTATGCTTTGTTTTGAAGATATATTCCAGAATGATATCTGAAATACAGGAGATGAGCAATTGGAAAATCAGGATACAGAGGAAATAACCGGGAAGGTACAATCCGAAAAGAAAGCAAGGTATTCTCATCTCTTAGAATACCAAGTACGTATGTAAATTTCAAGGGCAAAATTTCATAAGGAGGGGAGATTGTGAGATCCCAAATTTTATGAAATGAAAGTATTCAATTTTCTTATAATTATTCTATTTGGTAAATAGTTATATTGATAAAAGTTTAAAGTTAAGGGTGATATTTGAAAATTTTGCAAAGTAAGTAAGTTGTTATAAAATATTCGTCAGGTCGAAATATTCGATTGGTCCCTAATATTCGCTTTTAACGGGGAATATTCGCACGACTCAAGACAATCATTAAGTGAACCCCACAACGTAAGTATTGTCGTAATTAGAAAATGATAGAAATATCTTTTTATAAAAATAACGGCGAAAGTGTTACCGTTAAAAATTGTTGAACTACTTGGTAGTAAAAGTATAGTAATATGCGTGGTTACATAGTAGCATATGGTATTGATTATTGATGGTTACGTATGAAATCACTCAGTTATACTCAATTATTGCTACAGTAATTGCTGCATCATATCTCTCATAATATTGATTCAATTATTGTCACAGTATCATCTGTATAATATGTTATATTATTAAATCAATAATTGAGACTGCAAAGTTAGTCATATTATTATTTGCAATATTGACAATGTTTAGAAGTTCTGTCAAGGAGAGGTTTTGTCACTTAATTGCGCGCCAATAAAAAAAATCCTTATCGCACTACTACAAAACAGTAAATAGATAACACTTAAACCATAACTTTTTTTATAAAAACGTTGTGGTATTTTTTTTTACAACGTTTTTAAAAAAAAGGTTGTAGATATATATGTAAACACGTTATCTATTTAAAAGAGAATTTTTTTAGTTTTAACTAGATAACACTTTTTTTAAAAACGTTGTCTATCAAAAAAAAAACACGGAGCTAAAAAAAGACGATTAAATAAAAACTTAAAATTAAATCTCTTTCGCGTGTCTTCGTCTCTCATCTCTCCGTTTAGCCTCTTTTCGTTCCATCTGAAACAAAAATTCTCAAATCTCTAGATCCATGGCAAAGACAAGTGGAGGGCACGCTTTAATACCGATCGATAGTAGGTTCAACGAAGCACAGAATATTGGGATTTTTCAGGTACATGATCTAACTTTTAGTTTCCTCTCTTGTTCATTAATATCGTTCTTCTTTTCTTCTTCGTCTTCCGATTTTAATTTGGATCCTAATACTGTCTCTGTCCACCATACCCTATACCTCCTCAAAACATGTCAAAACATTGCCCAACTGTTCCAAATCCAAGCTCGTCTGCTGTCTTCCAAAACCCATCTTTCGCCGGCAGAATTTTGAAGCTTTCTATAGATTTTGGTGACCTCGATTACACTATTGATTTTTTGATGTATTGTGATTTACCCGATACTTTTTGTATAAATACTGTTATAAAGTCCTATGCTTTGAGTTCTGTACCAAATCAAGCGGTAGTTTTTTACTTTGAAATGCTTAAAAATGGATTCTTGCCTAATAGTTTTACTTTTCCTTCGCTTTTTAGCACTTGCGCTAAAATGGGGTGTTTGGGATTAGGGCAAAAATGTCATGGGCAGGCTGTCAAAAATGGTGTTGATGGGGTGTTGCCAGTGGAGAATTCTTTGATTCATATGTATTCTTGTTTTGGGTTGATTAAGATTGCTAGGCAGGTATTTGTTGAAATGTCAGTGAGGGATTTGATAGGCTTAATGTTTTGAGAGGGAGAGGCATGGCTTCAATGTACTTATGGTCTTGTAAGAGCCTTATCAATTGGTCTGGTTGCGTTTAGTTTGAGCCATACCCGGGGGCTGTCCATGCCTTTGCTGATCCACAATAGTGTAGCAGTTGGACATATGCACAATAGTCTGTCAGCTGGACATATGCACAAGGTACATTTTATATCTTTTAGCTTATTAGAGAGAATTGAAGAAGTATGGAAACTTATGGGCATTCTTTTTTTTAGATAATCTTTATTTCATATCTCTTCAACATTGATTATGAGTCATACTTTGCAGGCATGTGCTCCTCGGAACTTGCTCTTAAAAGCATGCACAAAAACTAGAAATTGAACAGAGTAAAGCAAGCAGTTTTCAAGAGAGTGCTTGTCTCCATTCCTTAGTTTGTTGTGCATAGAAACTAAAAAGTTATGCTATAAAATGCTTGTATTGATGAAAAGTTGTGTTTGGCTATACTAAACCAGGTATATATGTTAGCTACGTATTGCGGTGCCAGACTCATGCATGTTAAATACTACAATTATTCAGCCATATATTCCAGTTGAGTCCGTACATCTTGTTTTGTTCATGCCTTATGTGCTCGTGAATTCTGGTAGATTTGTTATGTTTACGTGTGATGTTTTTGATCTGGATCATCACCTGTATGCCGGAATAGTAATTCGTGTAAACTTATTTGATTGTTTGTTCAGTTTTCAAAAATCATTCATGGACTCGTAAGGCCTGTAAAAACCAAACCATATATATTTGCAGACTTGTGGATAATATTAATAGTTCAATTGGTCAACTCTAAACCTAATTGCTGTCACTTTGTTAATAGTAGATTGTTTTGTGCTGCTAGAGTAGTCTGATACCTTATGTTGAACTGCATTTCTACTTCTCACATCAAATTAACAATTGCTTTCGCTCTCTGTTTCAGACTTATCCCATGTGGTCTCCTCAATTAGAAGAGATCTCAATTTCATTGATCATATTAGTGATCTTGGATAGAAAGAGTAGGCAAACCCAGTTTGCTAGTTATGTCCATGATTTTGTTGTACATATCTTTGCGCAGCCTTTACTTACAGTTTACATTTTTTTTTACTTATTCTAATGATAATGCTCCTCGTGACCAAATAGGCAAGTTTCAATTGAAGAAGGAGATGCTAAAGCTCGTGAATCTGGAATCATGGTTATTACGACAACACGCTGATAGATTTGTGATATAATGTATGATGTACAAATTAACAAGTGAATACTTGAATACCTTTGGGATGTTCATAAAGGACCTTGATTTTAAGTTTATTATTCAAATTAATCATGCTTTCTTTACATTGTAGCTTATCTCTTCTCATCAGATCTGCACTGCCTTTGTTCAGGAACAAACATTTACTTTTGGCTTTCCTTCCTTCCAGCAATTGTAAGGACTTGCAATTTTTTTTTTGTCTACTTCAATTCAAAAGTCACATTTGTCCTTATGTTTCTTTCTTCCTCCCCTTTCTCCACTTGTATACAAAAGTTGATTCTCCTGGTTGGTACTAAACTACATCGTATAGTGGTTAAGCTGGTTGTTGAAATCATGGAATATAGTCATTGGCATTCTGAGTTGAAAGGGTACTTCATGGTTGATATGTAGTAGTCATTGGCATTTTGAGTTGAAAGGGTACTGCATGGTTGATATGTAGGCTGAGCTTGGCATACCCTCAACTTTTTACTAGCTTAGGGTCAGTTGGTTCCATGTGGAAGACTTATGGTCTCTACCAGTAGCTATTTACTCTAAGTTCAGTTAGACTATGAATTCTACCCGTAATTGAGTCAAAACCCAGTTAGAAGTGCCAAAAAAAAAACCTTTAATTCTAGTTATCTCTATTTTGTTCTCCGATCGTTGGTTTTTGAATGTGAAATCAATGCATTTATGTGGCCAATTATCTAAAGAATAAAGTAATAGTTTTCTGGTAATTAACAGTTAGTTTGGTCAAGCTGACAATACCAACATGGCTAGTAGATTGGTGCATATATTTAGATCGAGCACAGATAGACAACTCATTTTGCCCATCTTCTTATATCTAATGAAGAAACACCTTGGCAATTATTCCTGTAGTCACTTCCAGAAGTTTGATATGAAACGTGGATCTCAATCAAAGACTATAGACACTAGAACACCATGCCTTGAAACAATTTCCTTCACATATAATTTCGCTAACTGATCTAAGTTAAATCTGATCTTTATTGGTAAAAAATGTGTTGATTTCGTTAGGCGGTCAACAATAACCCAAACTGCGTCAAAACCTTTCTGAGTCATTGGAAGACCTACCACAAAATCCGTCGTGATATGTTCCCACTTCCATTCTAGGATTTCTAGTGGTTGCAACAACTCGCTTGGCCTCTGATGTTCTGCTTTTACTTTCTGGCATGACAAACTCTTGGCCACACAATCGGCAATGTCTCTTTTCATATTTGGCCACCAGAAATGCTGTCGAAGATTTCGGTACATCTTCGTACTCCCTGGGTGAATCGAATACCGTGAACTATGAGCCTCGCTCAAAATTTCCTCCTTTACTTCTGATATTGACGGGACCCAAATACTTTTCTCGAATCTCAGTAACCCTTCCGTATCGACTTTGAATTTCATTTTATCACCTTCAAATATTCTTTTCCTTATTTTTTCACATTCCTCATCATGAAGTTGTGATTCCTTAACCTTATCCACCAAAGTTAGACCAACTCCCAATTGAAACAGTTTTTCATCTAACTCCTTAGGATATTTCACCTCCAACTCCAGCTTCGCCGTTGCTGAGATTAGTTCCTTTTGAGAGGTTAACATAAGAAGTTTCTCT
Source organism: Panax ginseng (assembly GCA_020205605.1). NCBI lineage: Eukaryota > Viridiplantae > Streptophyta > Magnoliopsida > Apiales > Araliaceae > Panax > Panax ginseng. The sequence goes on from CM035128.1 coordinate 133,856,093, forward strand.
TAACCCTTTCTGCTTAAGGCGTCGACAATAACATTCACTTTATCCGGATGGTATAAAATCTCACAGTCATATTCCTTTATTAACTCAAACCATCTCCTCTGATACATGTTCAAATCCTTCTGTCACTACAACAAAAAGGCTTATCAAGAATCGCTTATCGTCGTCTCAGACACGGTCACGATACCCATCTCATGATCAGATGTCAGATTCTTTGATCCGGTCAGCCGGATTCACAATAGTGACCAGTAATAGTGACCAAATTATTAGCGACCACAATTAACGCAGTTTCGCTTCATATATTCGACTCATGCCGAGTCATTTGTCGTTTGACGGCACACACGCGTGGCAATGACGTAATAGCGATCATTGCTGGCCGCTAGTTTCCAAGAAGGTGACGTGGTCGCTGATATAGTGTTAGCGACCGCATGCGGTCGCTGATGGGTTTTTTTTTTAAAAATTTTTTGCCTGTTTTATTGATTTCCCATAAATAACCTATTTTGTACTTGTTTTCAATCCCAACACAGCAGTATATACAAGCATCCATATTAACATCCATCCATGATATAACTACTATATGATAAACATTGATCATCCATGAATAAACATTCATCCAACACAACAAGTCTAGCTTTTCATCCAACACAATACAATTGTAAACATTCATCCAACACAATACAATTGTAAACATCCATATAAACCAATACAATTGTCCAAAGAAAGAATCTAAATGAGTACAAGGCTTTAAAAATCTAAAAAATCAAGTCTAGATGCACGCTCTTCATGGATCATACAAATTAGGATCCTGTAATTAACAAAATAATAAAACATATATGTTACATGTGTTGATATTGCTACAACTTAGGGAAAGCTAAACAATAGACAATGTAGTGAAACATATAAGTAAGACAGTACCTAAGAGACTATAAACATATAAGATAATGTAGCTAAACAATAAACGATATATATATATACCTGGTCGTCATTCTCATTGTCAGGCTCCCTTCTCATCATCGCCGCTACCGTTGTCGCCACTGCCTCTGCCAAATCATCAGGACTCAGACACTGCAGATGCCCGCCCAGTATACGAAGAGGATCACGATCCTGACAGATTTCTCTCACACAGTCAGCAGGAGTATGATAAGTAGGATAACCTGATGACCGTGGTAGATCGGGTGGCGTAGCCGCTGTGCAATCGATGGTTCCAAGCTGCCGTTTTTGTCATTGGCCTTGACATAATTTTTTTCTTCATGATTGACGCCCTCCCATAATTCTTGATCAATCGACGGACGCGGGGTGCCTTCAGGATAGCGCTCGTTCATTAAGCCCTTATAAGTGTCTTGTCAGAAGGTGAACAATTAAATAGTTAAAAATAATAAAATAATACTAAAAAAGGTCGTCAGAATTTATAAACAACATATTAGGATAAAGTGAACTTATTACCGCTTATCCTAATCAAATTTCAAAGTGCACCATCACGGTGGCTACATACACATCCAACCAATTGATAGGTTGACCTTGAGACTGAGACTCCTACATTCATTTTCTCATATATTTATGTAAACATATGATATTTTAGCTACAAAAGATGACTGTAAACATAACATACGTACCTGGCAAAGAATGTGTCGCAACTTTGATATATCGCCGCCTGACGACGCGTGTTTTTTCCTTCTCGCCGTCTGATACACCTTAGGATCTATTCGAGGCGGTAGTCTTGCGCCTCTTGACCCAGCTCTCAGCTCTCCACTATGCGCACCACTAAGGGCTATGCTCATGCATATACAACTCATACTGTCCTGGATGGTCAATCTCAGCATTGTGCAGGGCTTTTTGTCGTTCCTTGTTCAGATTATCTTTAGTTCGGACAGCGCACTTCTGCCAGAATAGTGTCTGAATAACTGATGCATGTTCATCGTCCCATCTATACCGCTTCTGCAAATAAAACAACAATAATAATATTAAAACTGTTATACTACCATAATCCAACATTATTAAACAATATTATTTGATTAACTACGTATTATCTATTAGAGTGATAAAAAAATATACCTAAAATTCAGTCAAACTGCATCCTTATGGGCGAGAGGTGTGCTCGCCCATGTAATCACTAGCGTAGGCCAGTTCTGTAAGCATTATTGTGAAATGCACTTCACAATTTTACTATCTTGAAAATCACTACAATATACAATAATTTGCATTAAAATATATTTATAACAATGGAAATATTAAACCCTTATATATTGTAAGACCCCAACTTATTATAAATGAAATTTAATTTCCCCTATTTATTATTTTGAAATAGTAAGGGTTGATGTGATTAATGTGGTTAGTTATGGGAAAAAAGTGCAAATATTTCAAATAAGCAAGTGGTTATAGAATATTCATTGTTGTCAGGGAATATTTGTTTGGTCGTGGAATATTCTTGCTATCGGAGAATATTCGTACGACGGCACAACCTTGTATGGGCCCTATAACGGAAAGTGATTGGATGAAGAAAACGACAAGTATAAGTTGTTTATAAATAACGGCGAAGTTGTTACAATTAATATTGTTGGAATACCCTGTGGTAAAAAAAACAATAGCACCGGTATTTGATTCTTACGTAAGAAGGCACTACTAATAATTATTTTCAAGAATTCTTGCTCAATATTTTATTTTATTGATTCAATAATTGCTATGTTGATATTTTATATTATTGTTGTTTCAATAATTGTCACTACACAGTATTTTCATTATCGGATCAATAATTCATATTATTTGAATAATATTATTAGATATATTATTATTGACAATGTCTAAAAAGTTCTGTCTAAGGAGAGGTTTGGTCACCTAATTGCGCGCCAGTAAGGAGAAATCCTTATTGGAAAGCCCCCTCTTTCCTGGGAACGGCCTAGTTGTCAGTATTGTGATTTTGTAAAATTATTTATGAATAACTAATTATTTATTATTATGATAAGAAAAATATTCATTTTATGTGGATAAAGATGGAGAAAATTTTTAATGTGACAATTGTTGAAAATTGATATTTTATCTTTTCTGATAAAATAATTCATTACATTATAATAATATAATAATGGTGATATTTTTACAATGAATGTGGGATATATGAATAAATGAGGAGGAATAGTATATTTGTTACTAAAAATATTTAAAACATGTTTTTCATGTTTGTGGACCCCATTTCTTAACTGAAATTTGATTATAGCATGTAAAATCGTCCGTATGTTGATTTCGGTCAATTTCTGTTTGGAATTTGGAAAAACTTAAATTTACAAAGTTATAGAGAATGGAATTTCTTATGGAATGGACATAAGATTCGAATTTTTCTGATAAAAGGGCTATTTATTATGAATTATTGAAGTTCTGAAGTTCCAAAATAATTGATTTTTGAAGTTTTAATTATTTTTTTAAAGAAAAACGTTTTTGGTGAGTTGAGTGGGTCCTACATATGATATAAATGTGTTAAATTCAGATTCAAGAGGTGGGCGTGACAAAAATTTATATATAATAATATTTTATTAAATTTTCTGCTTTGGTGTTCTAAGCATTTTCCTATAAATAGGGTGCTTAGGTTAGAATTGAAAATCACACCGTAAATTGAAATCTTCTCTATATTATCGAGCGTATTCTTGTGAGTATTTTGATACTTTGAGTGTTCTTATATAAGTACAAGTTCCTTCAAAGACTATATCCAAATTATTTCAATCGTAAGTACTATCTTTTCGAGGTAAGGGATGTTATTTTTTTTTATAAATGATATTATCTCTTTCAATATCATTATGCCGGAATATTGGTAATATTTTTCTTGTGAAATTCTTGTCTTTTAGTGTCGGGGTTACTATTCACGAATACGACACTATTCACATAAAATTTAAATTTACATTTTTTGTCCAAGATATCTATTATGGATACTAGCTTTGATTGTATCCATGTTTTGATCATTCTTGAATTTTACTTCACTATAGTTATTTATGAAGTATTTTTGAACATGGACTGTTTAAAGTGCGAATCCTTGATATTTGTTCTTTTATTTCACCGGATTCGTTTTCTTTAAAATATTTTTCATCATCCTCAGTCCTAAATGATGATATTATCAATATCTTTGGCTCATAGTGCAAAAGATGGTTGATTTTCTTATGAATATCTTTGGCCCGTAGTGCAAAGATGTACAGGTGTTGAGATGAACATGACCAACTGATGAATATCTTTGGTCTGTAGTGTAAGGATGAATATTTGATTTAAGATGTATATTGATTGATGTTACAGGGATAAAATATTGATGATGGATTTTTAAAATCATAGAAGATAGTAGATTTCATTTTCTACGTTCCTCTTCTAATGAATTGTTATTTCCGCTGCGAATATTGATTTAAAACTTGTTGTCTATTGTATTCTATTAGATTTTTCCCTGTTGAGGACTAACGATAATTTGTTTATTATTATCTTAGTCATAATATTCTTTAATAGGCTAGTTGAGCTCACCCTTTTTCTTTTGTTCCATTTTTCTTCTGAGGAGGCGAGAATGTAACGAGTACTAGTCGGGGTATGGAATGATGGTTCTAGAAGTTGTTTTAGTACTCCTCACTATTTTGTAAAATAGTGTATCAATAATTGTAATGAGGACTTATTTGAGTGTGGATATTATCTAGATGACAATATTTGTATTTAAACTCACAGTTTATGTGTTGTCGTATTTTGCACGACAATTGTATTAATAAAGTTATAGTTATTTCTGTACCATGTATTTGGCGACTCAGAATGGGTGTTGTATACCTATTGTGGGGGCGTCACAGTTAGTATCAGAGCTTAGGGATATGATATCTTGCGAAGATCGGGGAATAGAACTAGGAGGGGAGAGACGAGTAAATCCTTCGCTAGTGTGTCCTACCTAAGCTTATTTGTTGGTTGGTCAGTATATAGGGATATTATGTGATATGTTGATTTCTTTAATTAACCCTTATTTTATGGCAGTATTTGAGAATGACGACTGAGAATGTTAACAGTGGAGTAAATGAGACCGTGGAGACACCTTTACTCACCAATGAGGAGAACGTGCAGTAGGCCGACAATGTTCCTCCTGTAAACAACACCACTGAGCAGACGATGAACGATGAGATGTTTTGAAGCTTTTTGCGATTTATGCAAAATCAGACGAGGGAGACTCGTGTACAAAATATAGGTGAAAATGATAACAATGCACTGTTTGTCACATCCAAGCAGTTCAAAGAGTTGGGACCACCAGAATTCTGGGAAAAGCCGAATCCGATTAAGGCGGAGATGTCGGTCAAGCAAATTACCAAGATATTCGATGTCTTGGGATGCACGGAGGAACAGAAGATTCCATTCGCCACTTTTATGTTCTATAATAAAGTGATTCTTGGTGGGAATCAGTAAAGTTGCACTCCATCCAAACCACACTCAAAGATGTCTTGGGAAATGTTTGAAGAATCGTTCAATGACAAGTACTTTCCTGAAAGTATTTGTCATATGAAGGAGGTAGAGTTTATTAGACTGGAGCAAAAAAACATGACGGTGTCCCAATACGAGGCGAAGTTCGTGGAGTTATCCAGGTTTGTACCTCATTTGGTGGAGAATGAGGAACGTATGACGCAGATGTTTCTGAGAGGTTTGAAATCCGACATACGTCAGTATCTAATTTCTCATAAATTTTCTCTATATTCAGATGTTGTCAATAGGGCTCAATTATTAGAGTGAGATAACGAGTACGTTCAACCGAGGGACCACAACTCGGGTCATACTAGGGACAGCAGCTAGCAGAGCAACGATAACTAGCGGGGAAAGAAAAATGCGGACAAGAGCGGCAACCACTCTGGTGGTAATCATAGCCACAAAAATAGAAGAAGCGAGTCGGGGGGAGATTTTAAAAAGAGGAGATTCAATAATGACATTGTGAAGACATTAGCACCAGCAACAACTGGTTCTAAGGGAGGAGAACGACCACCGGTTGTATGCTATAAATGAGGAAAAGAGGGACATATCAGCCCAAACTGTCCATTACAGTTCAAGGTATGCAATTATTGTGGAAAGAAAAGACATATCGCTCGAGATTGTACGATAGCGAAACCAAGTCCAGTGGGGATGGTGACTCAAAAGGTTGTCCCAGAAAAGTCAAAGTCAACGGTTCCTGGAAGAACGTTTGTTGTGACTGGTTAAAATGCAAGGAACCTAAACGAGGTGATCACGGGTAAGCTAATCATAAATTCTTGTGAAGTTTATACCTTACTAGATAACGGTTCTACCCATTCATTTTGACTTATCTGTGGATAACGGAGAAACTTTCATTACATCCACTATTTAAAAATCTTGTTTGATCTAAGTCGGCACCATTACATTACCTGGTGATCTTATCTCTTTAAAGATACTTGCATTTGACGTGATTTTAGGGATTGATTGGTTAACTACTCATCATGCCAAAATTGATTATTTTCGTAAGGTTGTTAGTTTTCATATTCCTAATCAACCTGTTATTCGAATTCAAGCAACTACGCCACTAAAATCAATCACTGTCATATCAAGCCATAAATCCATTCGTTTATTGAAAAACGAATGTCAAACTTTCTTAGCCCATGTCATGGATTTGAATAAAGACACGTCAGATTTGAATAAAATTGTTGTCATTAATGAATTTCCTGATGTATTTCTTGAAGAACTTCCCGGTCTACCCCCAAAACGTGAAGTTGAATTCTTTATTGATCTTGAACCTGGTACAAACCTCATTTCCAAAACCCCATATCGAATGGCTCTTATTGAACTTCAAGGGTTAAAGGTCCAACTACAGGAGTTGTTGGACATCGGTTTCATTCGTCCTAGTACATCTCCTTGGGGTGCTCCTGTTTTATTCGTAAAGATGAAAGACGGGAGTATGCGACTTTGTATCGACTATTGGGAATTAAACCATGTCACTATCAAGAATAGGTATCCGCTACCTCGTATTTATGACCTGTTTTACCAGTTTCAAGGAGCACAATTCTTTTCAAAGATCGATCTTCATTCTGGATTCATCAGCTAAAGATTAGAACTGAGGATATTCCAAAGACTGCCTTCAGAACTCTGTATGGGCATTATGAATTCTTGGTCATGTCTTTTGGATTGACTAATGCTCCTGCGGCTTTCATGGATATGATGAACCGAGTATTTTAGGAATATTTGGATCAATTCGTTGTGGTCTTTATTGATGGCATCCTCATATATTCCAAAAGTCATGAAGATCATGAGCACCATTTGAAGCTGTTACTCCAAAGGCTTCGTGAAAACAAGCTGTATGCCAAGTTGAAGAAATGCGAGTTCTGGCATGAGGAATTAGCATTCCTTGGGCACGTGGTGTCAAAACATGGAGTATCTGTTGACCCGGCGAAGATTGAAGCAATACAAAGTTGGGAGCAACGAAAGTCGGTGACCGAAGTACGTAGCTTTCTGGGCTTAGTTGGTTATTATCGGAGATTCGTGGAAGGATTTTCTCGAATCACTACTGAATTAACTCAGCTGACTCGGAAAGATATAAAATTCGTATGGAGCGAGGAATGCGAGAAGAGTTTCCAAGAGCTTAAGAGGAGACTCATTTCGGCACCTGTTCTGACAATACCATCTGGTTCGGATGGGTTTGTTATTTACAGCGATGCTTCGGGAAAAGGGTTATGGTGTGTTCTCATGCAACATGGGAAAGTCATAGCCTATGCCTCGCGATAACTTAAAGAATATGAGAGGAATTATCCTACTCATGATCTAGAATTGGCAGCAGTCTTTTTCGCGCTAAAGATCTGGAGGCACTATTTATATGGGGAGAAAGTGGAGATATATTCAGACCATAAAAGCCTCAAATATTTCTTCACCCAAAAGGAACTCAACATGCGGAAACGATGTTGACTCGAGCTGTTAAAAGATTACGACAACACCATTCAATACCATCTTGGAAAAATGAACGTGGTAGCTGACGCGTTGAGTAGAAGATCATATGCGGAAACGAGTGCGATGTTGTCAACACAAAGGCCCACTTTGTGTGATTTACAAAAGATGAAGATAGAATTCAAGACTCCAGGGACCCATGCGATGATGTCAAGTATACGCATAGAATCGACTTTAATCGAAAAAGTTAAAGTTGCTCAAGCCACAGACCCAGAGCTGATGCGTATGAAGATGAAATTATAAGAAGGTGGTATTCCAGAAGCAAGAATCGATGAAGAAGGAATACTTCGATTCCACTCCAGACTTTGTGTTCTTAACGACTCTGATTTGAAGAATAAGATCATGATGGAGGCACACAATACACCGTTTGCAATCCATCCTGAAAGTACCAAAATGTATCATGATCTTCGACATACATTTTGGTGGAACAATATGAATAGAGAGATTGCAAAGTTTATCTCGAGGTGTTTAACTTGTCAACGTGTAAAGGCGGAACATCAAGTGCCTAAGGGTCCATTGCAACCACTTGAGATTCCAAAATGGAAGTGGGAACACATTACCATGGATTTTGTTACGGGTCTTCCCACAGTTTCTCAAGGCATAAATGCGATTTGGGTTATTGTTGATAGATTAACTATGTCTTCTCATTTCTTGCCGATACGGGAGACTTATTCCCTTGAACGTCTTGCTCATATGTACGTAAATGAAATTGTGAGATTGCATGGCATGCCAGTATCCATAGTTTCAGATCGCGACCCAAGATTCACTTCAAGATTTTGTGTTATCTTGCAAAAAGCTATGGGCACGGATTTACGATTTAGTTCGGCATACCATCCTCAAACGGACGGACAATCAGAGAAGACTATTCAAACTCTTGAAGATCTATTAAGACTTTGTATCCTAGACTTCAAAGGGAGTTGGGATAAGTATTTACCTTTGGTGGAATTCTCCTACAACAACAGTTATCAAACAAGTATAAGTGTGGCTCCATTCGAAGCATTGAATGGACGAAAGTGTCGCTCTCCAATATGTTGGGATGAGGTGGGCGAAACAACATTGTTGGGACCAGAGTTGGTCCGTATGACTACGAAAAAGATCCAAATGATTCGATAATGTATACAAACGGCACAGGATCGACAAAATAGTTATGCGGATCTTCATCGAAAGGACGTGGAATTTAGTATTGGGGATCATATATTGTTGCGTGTTGCTCCATGGAAGGGAGTTACAAGATTTGGGAAGAGAGGAAAGCTCAATCTATGATTTATTGGTCCATTTCAGATTCTTGATCAAGTAGGAAATGTGGCCTATAGACTTGCGTTACCTCCAAATATGTCTCGTGTTCATAATGTTTTCACATATTTGTGCTTCATAAATATGTGAAAGACCTGAACCATGTTATTGAGTTAGAACCGGACGAGATAGCTGAAGACTTAACGTATGAGGAGGTACCTATTAAGATCTTGGATAGGAAGGAACATGTCCTACGTACAAAGGTCATACCATAAGTCAAAGTTTTGTGGAGGAACCATGCTATTGAGGAAATGACCTGGGAGTTGGAAACAGAAATGAAAGCGAGGTATCCTCACCTTTTAGAAACACCAGGTACGTACGTCAATTTTGAGGACAAAATTTTATAAGGAGGGGAGGTTGTAAGACCCCAACTTATTATAAATGAAATTTAATTTCCTCTATTTATTATTTTGAAATAGTAAGGGTTGATGTGATTAATGTGGTTACTTATGGTAAAAATGCGCAAATATTTCAAATAAGCAAGTGATTATAAAATATTCATTGTTGTCGGGGAATATTCGTTTGGTCGTGGAATATTCTTGCTGTCGGGGAATATTCATACGACGGTGCAGCCTTGTGTGGGCCCTATAACGAAAAGTGATTGGATGAAGAAAACGACAAGTATAAGTTGTTTATAAATAACGACGTAGTTGTTATCAAGATAATCTTGTTGGAATAACGATGGTTAAAAACACGTGAGCATACGGTATTTGATTCTTACGTAAGAAGGCACAACTCAATAATTGTTACAGTAATTACTGTTCAATATTTTATTTTATTGATTCAATAATTGCTACGTTGATATTTTATATTATTGTTGTTTCAATAATTGTCACTACACAGTATTTTTCATTATCAGATCAATAATTCATATTATTTGAATAATATTATTAGATAGCATTATTGTCAATGTCTAGAAAGTTCGCTCTAAGGAGAGGTCCGGTCACCTAATTGCATGACAAGAAGGAGAAATCCTTATCGAAAGCCCCCTTTCTAGAAGCAGCCTAGTTGTCGATGATTGTGATTTCAGAAAATTATTTATGAATAATTAATTATTAATTATTATGATAAGGAAAATATTCATTTTATGTGAATATAGATAGAGAAAATTTTTAATGTGACAATTGTTGAAATTGATATTATATCTTTTCTGATAAAATAATTCATTATATTATAAAAATATAATAATTGTGATATTTTTACAATGAATGTGGGATATATGAATAAATGAGGAGGAAGAGTATATTTGTTACTAAAAATATTTAAAACATGTTTTTCATGTTTGTGGACCCTATTTCTTGACTGAAATTTGATTATAGCATGTAAAATCGTCCGTATGTGGATTTCGGTCAATTTTTGTTTGGAATTTGGTAAAACTTAAACTTACAAAGTTGTAGAGAATGGAATTTCTTATGGAATGCACGTAAGGTTTGAATTTTTCTGATAAAAGGGCTATTTATTATGAATTATTGAAGTTCTGAAGTTCCAGAATAATTGATTTTTGAAGTTTTAATTATTTTTTTTAAGAAAAACATTTTTGGTGAGTTGAGTGGGTCCCACATGTGATATAAATGTGTTGAATTCAGATTCAAGAAGTGGGCGTGACAAAAATTTATATATAATAATATTTTATTAAATTTTCTGCTTTGGTGTTCTAAGCATTTTTCTATAAATAGGGTGCTTAGGTTAGAATTGAAAATCACACCAGAAACTGAAATCTTCTCTCTCTATATTATCGAGCGTATTCTTGTGAGTATTTTGATACTTTGAGTGTTGTTATACGGTGCAAGTTCTTTCAGCACTATATTCAGTATTCTAGTCAGAAGTACTATTTTTTCGAGGTAAGGGATGTTATTTTTTTTATATAAATGATATTATCTCTTTTAATATCATTATGGCAGAATATTGGTAAGATTTTTCTTGTGAAATTCTTGTTTTTTAGTGTTGGGGTTACTATTCACGTATACGGCACTATTCACATATACGACACTATTCACGAATATGGCACTATTCACAGAAAAATTAAATTTGCATTTTTTGTCCAAGATATCTATTATGGATACTAGATTTGATTGTGTCCATGTTTTGATCATTCTTGAATTTTACTTCACTATAGTTATTTATGAAGTATTTTTGAACATGGATTGTTTAAAGTACGAATCCTTAATATTTGTTCTTTTATTTCACTGGATTCATTTTCTTTAAAATATTTTTCATCATCCTCAGTCCTAAATGATGATATTACTGAATATCTTTGGCCCGTAGTGCAAAGATGTACAAGTGTTGAGATGAACATGACCAACTGATGAATATCTTTGGCCTGTAGTGCAAAGATGAATATTTGATTTAAGATGTATATTGATTGATGTTATAGGGATAAAATATTGATGATAGATTTTTAAAATCATAGAAGATAGTAGATTTCATTCTCTACGTACCTCTTCTAATGAATTGTTATTTCTGTTGCGAATATTGATTTAAAACTTATTGTCTATTGTATTCTATCAGATTTTTTCCTGTTGAGGACTAACGATAATTTGTTTATTATTATCTTAGTCATAATATTCTTTACTAAGCTAGTTGAGCTCACCCTTTTCCTTTTGTTCCATTTTTCTTCTCAGGAGGCGAGAATGTAGCGAGTACTAGTCGGGGTATGGAATGATGGTTCTAGAAGTTGTTTTAGTACTCCTCACTATTTTGTAAAATAGTGTATCAATAATTATAATGAAGACTTATTTGAGTGTGGATATTGTCTAGATGACAATATTTGTATTTAAACTCACAGTTTATGTGTTGTCGTATACAATCTTAAATATACAACAGGAGCTGTGAGTTTTAATACAAATATTGTCTTCTAGATAGTATCAAACTCAAAATAAGTCCTCAATACATTTATTAACACACTATTTCATAGAATAGTGAGAACTACTAATGCTATCATCTAGATCGTCACTCCGTTCCCCGACTAGTCCCTGCTACGTTCTCATTTCCTGAAGAGAACAATGAAAGCAAAAGGGTGAGCTCAACTAGACCAGTAAGAAATATTATAACTAAGATAATGTAGAATAATTTATCTTTAGTCTTCAACAGTGTTAAACTGATAAAATATAACAAACATCAAGTTTAACTGCAGCGGAACAAGCAATCCATTAGAAGAGTCAAGTAGAGAATAAAATCTAATATCTTCTATAATTTAAAAGGTTTTTCATCACTTTTATCGCTGAGACTTAGCTTAATAAATAATCCACATCATCCCTGCACTACGGCCAAGGATATTCATTAGTATCACAATGACAAATTATCCATGCACTACGGGCCAAGAATATTCGTGTATTCATCAATGGTCATGATCATGCCAACAACTGTACATCAATGCACTACAGGCCAATGAGGACTTTTACCACATCATTTGTAACATTACGGTCATGATTATACCGAATAATCTCTGGTCATAATCATACCAAGTCCATCTATGCACTACAGGTCACAGATGACTTTCAACATAATATAAACATGAGGATGATGACAATGATATAAGAATTCAATAAAATAAGTTCAAGAATTAATTTATCCAGGAACCAATATGTCAAAATTGTCAACATGATACTGCTTTGTGGGGTAAAACTCAAGAATGCTTAGAAGAATATTTCCATGAAAAGATACTGGATGAAGCGCAAATATCAAGGATATTCCACTAATTTCATGGAGTATAAAAGCCAAAACTTTAACCAACTGAGTATAATAAAAAATGGAATAACAGAAGAAATCACTAGGCATGAGATAGACCGCACAGACAGGTTATTCCAATATAATAATAAATAACGGAACCAGGTCATGCGTAAACGCACAGACAAGATATTCCAACAGAATAATAAATAATGGAACCAGGTCATGCGTAAACGCACAGACATGATGTTCCAACAGAAAAATAAATAATGGAATCAGGTCATTCATAAATGCATAAACAAGATATTCTAACAGAATAATAAAGAATGAAATAACAGAAGAATTTCACCATGTATGTGGTACTTCGCATAGACAGGTTATTCCAACATAATGATAAAGAATTGAATAACAGAAGAATTTCACCAAGTATAGGGTAGCTGGCGATATCTGAGTTATTCCAATAGAATAATAAAGAATGGAATAATGAAGTTCTCTTCATGAATACAAAAGAAATAATACCCCTTACTTAGTACAACAAATAATATCCCTTACCTTAGAAAAAAGCTGGATATAGATCTTCAAGTAGCGAGAATACTTTTCTTCTTTCTCTCTATAATTTCTCTCTCCAGAATTTTAGTGAATTCATAAGAAATAATGAAGGAATGAGCTTTTATTTATAGGAGAATGGACTGAATAGTAGCTAATTCATGAATGGTCCAGATTGATTTACTTTTAAACGAACGGTCCATATTGATTTACTATGCAGTATTAATAAAATATTCTAATAAAATAAAATCTTTTAAATAAAATATAATATATATTCTATTTATATTCTAATAAAACGAATAACTTTATAAAAGTATTCTGTTTTATATAAAACAAAATTTACTATGCAAAATACTACGCAGCACTATGCAAACACTATGCATAATAGAATATTATATATTTTATTTATAGTCTAATAAAACAAATAACTTTATAAAAGTATTAGGTTTTATATAAAAAGATTTTACTATGCAAACACTATGCGTGCACTATACATAATAAAATATAATATATTCTATTTATAGTCTAATAAAACAAATAACTTTATAAAAGTATTCCGCTTTTATATAAAAAAATTTAGTATGCAAAATACTATGCATAATAGAATATAATATATTCTATTTATAGTCTAATAAAACTAATAACTTTATAAAAGTATTCTATTTTATATAAAAAGGTTTTTGCTTTTATTACATTAATAAATACTAATAAAATAAAAATTATATATATAATATATATATATATATATATAAAATTACGTGACTTCATAAAAGACACCTCAATATATTTAACAACATTTATCATCATTATTATAATTCACAATATTAATCGACTGTGTCGCTCCCGAGGAAAGAAGGGCTTTTAATAAGGATTTCTCTCCTTATGGCCAAGCAATTAGGTGACCAAACCTCTCCTGGCGTAACTTCTAGACATCGTTAATATTGTAAATAATAATATTAATAACTCTGTCATCTCAATTATTGATTTAATAATATATAAAATATCGACAATAATTGAATCAAATAACATGAGATACAATGCAACAACACCATGTAGTAATAATTGAACAAAACCGAGTGACTTCTCACGTAAGCATCAATAATAAATCTGGTGTGCTACTATGCAAACCACGCAGCGTATTCATTGCATTTTTTAACACGAGGTGTTTCAACAGTTAACGGTAAAACTTCCGCCGTTATTTTCATAAAAATATTTTTGTCGTTTTCTCAATTCGACAATAATTCCATTGTGTGGTCCACCAATGATTGTGCCGTCGTACGAATATTCCCTGTTAAAATGAATAGTCCCCGACCAATCGAATATTATATAACAACTTACGTACTTTGCAAAATTTTCATATATCACCCTTAACTTTAAACTTTTATCAATTTAACTATTTACCAAAATAGAAAAATTGAATACTTTTATTTAATAAAATTCGGGGTCTCACAATCTCCCCTCCTTATGAAATTTTGCCCTCGAAATTTACGTACGTACCTGATATGCCGAACAGATGAGGACACTTCGTCAGATTCTAATTCTTGATGTATAACCTTTAAGCGTAGAATATGTTCCTTCTTATCCAAGATTTTAACAGGTACCTCTTCATACGTTAAATCTTCCCCTATTTTGTGTGGTTCGGGTCGTCCACATATTTACGTAACATCAATACGTGAAAAAAATCGTTATGAACACGCGACATATTTGGCGGTAAAACGAGTCTATAGGCCACAGTTCTTACTCGATCGAGGATTTCAAATGGGCCAATTAAATCGAGGGTTTAGATTTCCTCTCCTCAGCAACTCTTGCTTTTAAAATAAAACCCGCTTGAATCTTCTTCTTTGTATTCATCAGCTCCGGGTCTATAGCTTTAGCAGCTTTAACATTATCGACTAAAGTCGGTTCTAATCATATATTCGTTATCTTCACGTAGGTTCGTATATTCGCACTCGTAAACGCATACGATCTTCTACTCAACGCGTCAGCTACCACGTTCACTTTTCCACGATGGTATTGAATGGTATGATCATAATCTTCAATAGCTCGAGCCAATGTCTTTGGCACATTATACGTTCATTTTGGTTGAAGAAATATTTAAGGGTTTTAGAAATAGGTTTTGTACTGGGGTCAATACAAAATTTGATTTCACGCTCTAGGGGTAGGCTAAGAAGTCTTCAAGAATACGTCAGGAAATTTATTAACAATAGAAATATCATTCAAAACTGTGACTCTTTTCCAAGACTTGGATAGTACGTCAAATTGATACCTATCAACTTGCCATCGTCATTCATGACCTCGCCTACAGAAAGTCTGGCTTCGATGCATTCCACACAAAGAAGTCAACAATGAAAGGATCGAGGTTCTTTACTTATGGCTTGATATAACAGTGATTAAATTTAGTGGTTTGGTTGCTTGAATTCGCATAATAGGTTGGTTATGAATATGAAAGTTAACAACCTTACGAAAAGCATGATGAATAGTTAACCAATCGATTCCTAAAATCACATCAAAGGCAAGTATTTTTAAAGAGATAAGATTGACAGGTAACATGAAAATGTCGATTTAAATCAACAAGATTAATAAACAGTGGAGGTAACGAAGGTTTATACTAACGAAGTTTTAACCAATAAGTCAAAGTCTAATTCTCTTTAAACATTGAGCGCAAGCAAGAGAGATAAAAGAATGGGTAGAATCGGTATCTAATAAGGCATATACTTCGCAAAATTTATAATTAACTAACCCGTGCTAAATTCGTCCGGGTTACTCGCTTTTTGAGAAGTCATGAAAAATACGACAAAATCGGGCTAGGTGACCTTTTTTTCCATAATTGTAACATGTTTTGGACTGCATCACGCAGTTTAGACTGATATGTCCCTCCCCTCTGCATTTGAAGCATATGATAGGGGGTCGTTCTCCTTCCTTAACAACGGGTGCTGGTGCTGACGTCTTTCCATCATTATTGAATCTCCTCTTCTTGAAATGTCAACTCTTATTGTCATGGCCATGATTACCACCGCAGTGATTACCATTTCTGGCATGTTGATTCCCTCCACATTTGTTGCCACCGCTTCGATGACTGCTACCACTGGTATTATCGACTTGTCGGTTGCTCTCTCTTGGTTGGGCTGACTCATTATCGCACTCTAATAACTGAGCCATATTCACAACATTTGAATACAAACATAGTTTATAAGAGATAAGGTATTGACAAATCTTGGGTTTCAAACCTCTTAGAAACATCCGCATTATTCTCTCCTCATTATCAACCAAATGGGACGCAAACCGGGATAACTCGGAAAACTTGGCTTCGTACTCCGACACGATCATGTTGTTTTGCTCCAGCTTGATGAACTCTACCTCTTTCATGTGATGAATACTTTCAGGAAAGTACTTGTCGTTGAACAATTCTTGGAACTTCTCTCAAGTCATCTTCAGTGCGGCAGGTTGAGTATGCTTTACAGATTCCCACCAGTAATTTGCCTCTGCTCGCAACATGAAGGTGGCAAAGGGAATCTTTTGCTCCTCGGAGCATTCCAAGACATCAAATATCTTGCAGATCTGCTTTATCCACGTCTCCGCCTTAAGTGGTTTTGGCTCTCCAAAAAACTCCGGTGGTCCCAGTTCTTTGAACTGCTTAGCAGTGGCCGTCCGAGAGTTGCCAGGGTTTCCACTTGCATTTTGGACAGGAGTCGCTCTTGCCTGATGTTGCATGAATTGCATAAAGCCTCTCAATATTCAATCGTTCATCATTTGGTCAGTGTTGTTGTTTGCATGAGGATTGTCACCTTCCTGATGCACATTATCCTGATTACTGATTTATGGAGACTCAACGGTCTCCTATGCTCCATTGATGTTCTCAACATTCTTGGATGTCATTTTCAAATACTGCCACAAAACAAGGGTTAATTAACATATCACATATTATCCCTATACTCTGACCGACCAATTAAATACCAATTAAACTTAGGTAGGTCATACTAACGAAGGAATTCCCCGTCTCTCCCCTCCAAGTTCTTGTCTCTCATCTCAGCCAGGGATCATATCTCTAAGCTTTGATACCAACTGTGACGCCCCCAAAATAGGTATAAATCACCTATTCTGAGTCGCCAAATACATGGTACAGAATACAAATACAATCTTAAATATACAACATGAGCTGTGAGTTTTAATACAAATATTGTCTTCTAGCCAGTATTCAAACTCAAAATAAGTCTTCAATACATTTATTAACACACTATTTCATAGAATAATGAGGACTACTAATGCTATAATCTGGACCGTCACTCCGTTCCCCGACTAGTCCCTGCTACGTTCTCATTTCCTGAAGAGAACAATGAAAGCAAAAGGGTGAGCTCAACTAGCCCAGTAAGAAATATTATGACTAAGATAATGTAGAATAATTTATCTTTAGTCTTCAACAGTGTTAAACTGATAAAATATAACAAACATCAAGTTTAACTGCAGCGGAACAAGCAATCCATTAGAAGAGTCAAGTAGAGAATAAAATCTAATATCTTCTATGATTTAAAAGATTTTTCATCACTTTTATCGCTGAGACTCAGCTTAATAAATAATCCACATCATCCCTGCACTACGGCCAAGGATATTCATTAGTATCACAACCACAAATTATCCACGCACTACGAGCCAAGGATATTCGTATATTCATCAATGGTTATAATCATGCCAACAACTCTCCATCAATGCACTACGGGCCAATGAGGACTTTTACCACATCATTTGTAACATTACGGTCATGATTATACCGAATAGTCCCTGGTCATAATCATACCAAGTCCATCTATGCACTACAGGTCACCGATGACTTTCAACATAATATAAACATGAGGATGCTGACAATGATATAAGAATTCAATAAAACAAGTTCAAGAATTAATTTATCTAGGAACCAATAATGTCCAAATTGTCAAACGATTTCGCTTTGCCAGGTAAAACTCAAGAATGCTCAAAAGAATATTTCCATGAAAAGATCTTTGGATGAAGCCTAAATATGAAGGATATTCCACTAATTTCATGGAGTATAAAAGCCAAAACTTTAACCAACTTAGTATAATAAAGAATGAAATAACAAAAGAAATCACCAGGCATGTGATAGACCGCGCAGACAGGTTATTCCAACATAATAATAAATAACGGAATCCGGTCATGCGAACGCATTGCATGCGGGATATTCCAATGTAATAATAAATAACGGAACCAGGTCATGCGTAAACGTATAGACAGGATGTTCCAACAGAATAATAAATAATAAAACCAGGTCATGCGTTTAGGATGTTCCAACAGAATAATAAAGAATGGAATAACAGAATAATTTCACAATGTATGCGATACTTCTCATAGACAGGTTATTCCAATATAATGATAAAGAAAGGAATAATAGAAGAATTTCACCAAGTATAGGGTAGCTCGCGTATACATGTTATTCCAACAGAATAATAAACAATGGAATAATAGAAGTTCTTTTCATGAATACAAAAGAAATAATACCCCTTACGAGTACAACAAATAATATCCCTTATCTTAGAAGAAACTGGATATAAGAGTAGTGAAGTAACAAAATACTTTTCTTCTTTCTCTCTATAGTTTCTCTCTCTAGAGTTTTAGTAAATTCGTAAGAAAAAATAATGAAGGAATGAGCTTCTATTTATAGGAGAATGGACTGAATAGTAACTAATTCATGAGCGGTCCAGATTGATTTACTTTTAAAAGGACGGTCCATATTGATTTACTATGAAGTATTAATAAAATATTCTAATAAAACAAAATCTTTTAAATAAAATATAATATATTCTATTTATAATATAATAAAACGAATAACTTTATAAAAGTATTCTATTTTATATAAAAAGATTTTACTATGCAAATACTATACGCAGCACTATGCAAATATTTATGCATAATAGAATATTATATATTCTATTTATAGTCTAATAAAATAAATAACTTTATAAAAGTATTACATTTTATATAAAAAGATTTTACTATGCAAACACTATGCAGAGCACTATGCATAATAAAATATAATATATTCTATTTATAGTCTAATAAAATAAATAACTTTATAAAAGTATTACATTTTTATATAAAAAGATTTTACTATGCAAAATACTATGCATAATAGAATATAATATATTCTATTTATAGTCTAATAAAACAAATAACTTTATAAAAGTATTCTATTTTATATAAAAGTTTTTGCTTTTATTACATTAATAATACTAATAAAACAAAATTTATATATATATATATATAAACTTTCGTGACTTCATAAAAAGACATTTCAATATATTTAACAACATTTATCATCATTATTATAATTCACAATATTAATCGACTGTGTCGTTCCGAGAAAGAGGGGCTTTCCAATAAGAATTTCTCCCTATTAGTAGCGTAATTAGGTGACCAAACCTCTCATTAAGCGAGAACTTCTGAACACTATTAATATTGCAAATAATAATATTAATAACTTTGTCATCTCAATTATTGATTTAATAATATATAAAATATCGACAATAATTGAATCAAATAACGTGAGACACTATGCAACAATTCATTGAAGCAATAATTGAACAAAAGCGAGTGACTTCTCACGTAAGCATCAATAATCAATACCGTGTGCTACTATGCAACCACGCGTATTACTATACTTTTAACACCGGGTGTTTCAACAGTTAACGGTAAAACTTCCGCCGTTATTTTCATAAAAATATTTTTGTCGTTTTCTCAATCAGACAATAATTCCATTGTGGGGTCCACCAATGATTGTGTCATCATACAAATATTCCCTGTTAAAACGAATATTCCCCGACCAATCGAATATTATATAACAACATGCGTACTTTGCAAAATTTTCACATATCACCCTTAACTTTAAACTTTTATCAATTTAACTATTTACAAAAATAGTAAAATTGAATACTTTTATTTCATAAAATTCGGGGTCTCACATTATAAGTTATAGTCAGAAGTTCTTTCCCTTGACTGCTAAAAGGTCACATTTGGTTTCATTCACATTAGTTTGTACAATTTGATATATCAATTGCTTAAATTGTCCGTCAGATCTTATTGTATCTCTAGTCATTCATTCTCGCTATTGATCAATAATAAGGTTTGTTTTTAGCTTGTTTTTTGAATTTTCTCTAGCTATCTTGATTAATATCAATGATTTGTCTGGAGCATAAACACGCACACACGTACACAAAAAATGCAAACAATACACTTAGTAGATGAGAGGTGAATTAGTTTGTTGACATTCAAACGCATAATTGGAATGGTTTTTATTGAAATATGGATTTGGAGCTTTAGTGATGGATTAATGCTTTGAAATTGTTTTATTTTTCATTTTGAGTGATTTGAGAGTAGAAAGTTTTTGTTTTGATTGCCATTTTAATGGCCTTTTTATTTTTGAGTTAGAAAGTTTTTGTTTTGAATATGATCATTTAATTGACTTTTTAAATTTAGAGTTTGACTAACTAGCTTTGTTCTTTCATGTCCGATTCCATAATTACACGTAGCCTGTATCTTGAGACTAAACACAGTCTTTATCCTCTCTCTCCTTGTGTCCTCATATGGTTAGTCCATTATGTGTTTGTCTGGTGATGTCACTCATACCCATGATTCTTTTAGTAATATTAGACTCAATAGAAAAGTTAGGATCTTCCAATCTTGGATGTCATTAAAACTTATTACCATTGTTATCCCAACAAATCAAATCAGCTTAATTGAAAGTATATATGAACTTCTCCAACAAAATCAGTTACTATCAAAATAAGAATTTCTTCATCTCAGCTACCCAAAGTCAGTTACTAACAAAATATGAATTTCTTCATATTCATAAGGAAATATGAACTTCTCCAACAAAATCAGTCTCCAACAAAATATGAGCTACCCATAATATACCCATAATTTTGGAACGAATATACCCTTAATATACAATAAAGTAAATCAGTCTTCATATCAGCTACCCATAATTTTGGAACGAAGAAAGTAATAAATTATGAAAGGAAGATTGTAATATAAAATAAATTGTGAAAGGAAGATTAAAGGGGTTACCGGCGGTGGTACGGTGATGGTGAAGGCATCGGTCGGCCGAGTCTTGGTGGTTCCTCTTCTCCACCTACTTCCTCTTCTCCCTCATCTGAGTTTCTCCCTCTCTTTTTTTCCTTGTCAACTGGTTCGAACGAATGCCTGAATCTGATTCAGGTTATAAGAATCAGCGACCGCCATCAGCGACCGCATGCGGCCGCTTTTTAATGATGTGGACATATCAGCAACCGCTAGCGGTCGCTGATATAGATTGGTCGTCGCGCCAAAGTTTCGCACCAAATTTTTGGGGGGAAATTCTTCTCAACGACCACATGCGGTCGCTGATATATACTAGCGACTAGACTTCTTTGCGGTCGCTAATACTATTATAAGTGACCGGATAGGGCGGTCGCTGATATCATTGGTCGCAGATGGCCCTTTTCTTGTAGTGTGTGAAAATATTTTTTAGATTCTTATGGTCTGTATATATTTCACACTTCTCTCTGTAGAGATAATGTCTCTATATCTTAAAGGAAAACACTATCGCGGCCAATTCCAAATCATGGGTTAGATAATGATGAGTGGGTTTTATACTTACGAATCGCCTCTAATTCAAGCTTAAACTGTGTTAATTCTTTATTTTTATGTTTCGTTTTACTTGTTTATTGTTGTTTTATGTGTAGGTATGGTGGCATAGCATTTGGGCTTAAAAGGTGGAATCGTGGCAAAACTTGGCAAGGAAAGAGCTTAAAATGAACTAAAGACAGAATGCATGCCCGCTGGGCCGGACTTATTACATATAAAATGTGAGACCCCGAATTTTATGAAATTAAAGTATTCAATTTTTCTATTTTGGTAGTTAAATTGAATAAAGTTTAAAGTTAAGGAATATGTGAAAATTTTGCAAAGTAAGCAAGTTGATATAAAATATTCTTTTTGTCGGAGAATATCCGTACGATGGTACAATCGTTGGTGGACCCCACAACGGAATTATTTTCAGATTGAGAAAACAACAAAAATATTTTTATGAAAATAACGACGGAAGTTTTACCGTTAAAACTGTTGAACTAATCGGTAGTAAAAGTACAGTAATACGCGTGGTTGCATAGTAGCACACGATAATGATTATTGATGCTTACGTGAGAAGTCACTCAGTTTTGTTCATTTATTTCTACAGTAATTACTGCATAGTATCTCACGTTATTTGATTCAATTATTGTCGATATTTTATATATTATTAAATCAATAATTGAGACGACGAAGTTATTAATATTATTATTTGCACTTGCATACGTGCATGCCCGACGCCCTCCGATTGCCTCCGAAAACACAATAGTAACAAAGATGACTATTTTGACTACTGTTCCCGACCTCAAACTGAAAAATTAAAAGAATAAAAGTTGTAGGTGTATTTGTCCTCGTTTCGGATCATCTTTAATCACCTCAATCGGAGTTCGTATGAAAACATTATGCTTAATTTACTGTAGCAGGTCAGAGCTAGCCAACTGTTACTGATGCCCGATGCAGCTGCGCCCCAATTGGCCTTGGGAGCATCACAGCTGCGCCCCAAGTCGCAGAACAGGCCCTCAGGCTCTGCTCTTCGCGATTACACAGACCCTTACTCCTTCCAATGATCTTAACATGAGTTATACTCATCCAATTCAGTCCATTTTCGATTCTATAGGTTTGTAACTCATAAAACTACAACATACAAAATACCCATCAACTAACATAAACATTAACTAACCTTAATATGAATTTAAAACTCATGTTCATTCTAATTGTTCATGTTTTGATAATTTAGAGAATTCGTTCACTACGAATTCGTTTCTCAACTATTTCGATTCATTCAACTTTCGTTATTTTCGTAATTCAACATACCAACAACATATATCATCAATTTAATATTATATCATGACTTCATCATAAATTTTGATTCCAAAACAAGCCCTAATTTATATATATCAATAAAACTCAATTTCTTCATTCTAAAACATGTTTTCATGGATTTGATTTCTGAAAATCCCTTCTAGACAACAACTAATAGATTATAAACATCTAACAACATATATATAATATATTTAGCAATTCATCCAACTAAATTTCTAAATTTAAAGGATAACTCAAGAACACCCAAACTAAGAAGAAACTAAGTTATTTACCTCTTAATTCTTGTTTAGCTTTGTTAGGAGATGTTAGAGAATTGGTACTCCTTTCTTGTTTTCAAGGATTCTCTTCCAATTGCCTCTCAATTCCTCTCTAGAGCTCTCTCTCTCCCTCTGTATTTTCTCTCCCACCATCCTCAAGCTTAGGTCAACAAACATACACAATAAACAAAACGTAAAAACTGATGTACTATTCAGTACATATCAGTTACAAAAAAAAATATTTATTATATTTTATTTTATTATTATTATTATTATTTTTAATTCAAAATCCATAAGGCTTTGTTTGGCAAAACTAATTAAAATAATGACTTACTCATTCCTTAAGCCTTGTTTGGCAAAACAAAATAAAAATAAAAATTTCAAAAGCTCTAAGGCTTTGCTTGGTAAAACCAAATTAAAATTCCTTTAATCTATTTCCATAAGTCATTTATAATATAGTTTATTGTTACACTTTATTTAAATAAATTTCCATATTCAAATTAAATTAAATCTAATAACAATTTATTAAATCCATTTACCACAGAAACAAATACAATAAAATTATAATTTTCATTATAATTATAATATTATTTAATAAATTAACACATCATTTTGATTACAAAAATCAAATTAAAATAACATTATAATAATTCATTTAATCATAATATAGTTTCAACTTAATTTAAGTTACCCAATATTTATAGGGTTAATTTCTCTCGCCACTAAATTCTTTATCGTGACTAATTTCTTTTATTTCCTTTAATAATTTAATCAACTATTAAATCTCATAAAAAATTAATTTCTTCATACCAAAACTTATAATAAGAATTTTAATTATTAAATTCTTATTTTAATAACTTATGAAAATTTGGGTTGTCACATTCTTCCCTCCTTATAAGGATTCCGTCCTCGGAATCACCGAAACCCTACCTTACTAAGGTTCTCACAAAATCTCTCTCACGATTATCGTTGAATAACTTCAACACATTACCTTAATATAGGTTTTATTTATTACTACTACCACCATTCTTCAAAAAAAATTCTTGTAAGTTTTATTTCATAACATTTACTTAGACTTAATTACATTTGAGCATTACATATTCTTTAACTCGTTCATTTCCTTCTTTAAGGATCGTTTTCATGAACACTCAGGATATTACATTCACCCATTCTTCTAAGAATTTTGTCCTTGAAATTTTTATTTATTAATCTTCATTCATTCAATCTATAAAAATAAATTTTATGTTAATACTTTATTCATTCAATTGGGTTCTATAACCACTTATTTCCACAAAGATCTTTCTACAATTATTAAACTTTTCTATTAAAAGTTTTACATTATTCTTTGATAACTCATCTCCTTCTCGTTTAAAAAAAATTTCTTTTCTCACTTATTCAATATATTCATCATTCAGTGTCGCATTCTACGAAATACTTCTTTCTAAGGAATATCATCCTCACCACATTCACCTTTTATAATAACAAGAATCTTCCACAATTGCTTAATAATTGGGAAGCAGTATAAATAACTTAGGAATTATAAAAAATTCCAAATCATGCTGAGGGTCATAAGACCACGAACTATGTCCACAGTTGCAAGTAATCTTTCAACTTCAATTTTAATAGTCATAAGACTATAAGGACTCCCGTACTTTGGGTGTTAAGCCCTTCGTACGATGTATTGTGCACAAACATTTAAACATTATGCGTATGTCCATAGTTATAAGAAATCTTTCAACTTAAACTTTAACAGTCATAAGACTATAGGGACCCCCGTACTTAGGGTGATCAGCCCTTCGTACAATGTATTGTGCACAAACATCTAAATGCCTCCGCGTAATCCCCTATAAAAGGGTTGTTCATCTCAGCTTTTCAACATTTGAATCCACACCAAAACAATTTGGTTTGGCATAACTTTTCAATAAACGCTTGAATTTCATGAACATCTTTCAATATTCGTCTAGCTGAATCAAATAGCATAGACTTCTACAACAATTCAGATATCAACCGAAATATACATACACACACACACACACACACACACACACACATATATATATATATATATATATATATATATTCTCATATCTTAAAGAAATCTCAAAATCTTTTTATGACATCATGATACCGTGCCGTATTTATAGTCCGTTTGAGGATTTCGTCATTTTGTGACTTTGTTATACTACATCATACCATAGTGGGTTGACAATCCTTAGATCCCATCCAACACTAGGTAATACTGCATTGATGACTCCATCCTTTTTATCATCTCTGCACCAGGTTACATGATACATTGATGATATAAAAATACATTTTGATATATTTCAAATCATTTTTATCTAGCCAAAGCAATTAGCATAGACATATGAATAATAACACTGTTTTTAAAAATTCTTTGGTTCATTAGTGTGACCCAACATTTTTTTTTCCAAAAATCAAAAGTATAACCATCGGCACGAAGTCAATAAATTTCGAAAGTCTAGCATAGCTAGTAAATTTAGAATATCCAGGTAACCATCAACTTCAATCTTTACTTCATTACTTCATTACTTAACCATTCTATCAATTTCCAACTTCATCAATGCTCTCTATACTATAACAGTTTTCTACCCAAAATAGTTCATCAAACTTACCGCACATTGGAAGTTCAGGAACTTGCCACAATAATATGAGTTTAAGAACTTATCCTAGTCAGACCATAGGCGTCCATTCGCTGAGGGGTTCAAAACATACCATATTATTGTGAGTCACTAACTTACCGTATGCATTATTTTTAAGAACTGCACCTAATCTTAATAATATCTGACTAATCTTAATAGTTTTTAACTATCAAACATACACATGAGAAAAGAATCACCTTTTCGCCACATATACATTGATAACGTGACACCAACATTCCAATGATTATCAATGTGATAAACTAAATGCAAGTACAAACCCTCGCCCATACAAAGATTTGTATAACTCAGCCATCACATGAGTCCTCAATTGAAATCCCACCTAACTCTATCTTACTCTTAACTTGCTCTTTGCTCGATACGAATTCCTCGTATCACATCATCTATAACTCCTCGTGAGTTATCTCGTACTATTTCATAATACACTATCTTCATAGCATCAAGCTATATATTCAAACATTACAGACCATCTTTCTTTTATAACTTAAACAGATCACGCCGTGATCTTATTCTATAATCATCTCCCTTAAAATTCTTTTCTTAACTCGTGATCGTTTTATTTTACGATCCTCTTTCTTTCCCTTTTTCATCATTTACGATTTCATTTATGCTTTTAATCTTACAGGCTCTGTCTATCCATCATTATTCGTTATCTTGGCTATTAGAGTTAGGGTAACTCCCATTTCTTATCTATTTCTCCAAGATTCTTCTTTGAATTTTCTTGTTTATATAACAATTCTTCTTTTAAGAATTTCTAACTTCATTTACATTGATCAACATTTCATTTAAGTTCCACATTTTCATCATACGTATCCATTTTCTATACTTGGTACACATCGAGTCTCTAACAATTTCAATATGGTACGCTGAGTGGTTTCCCATAAACAACCAACAAACTAGGTTCCGAGTTGCTAGTTCGTATATACCTCCGCTCTATGAAGGAATCGTTTAGCCCAGATACCACATGTCAACCATTAAAGAGTACAATTATACCATACTTAAATATAACTTTTTATTCTTAACTTCTTTATCACTCTCTTCTTATAGACATTGTCTATTTATTATCACCTTACATTCTTATTATTGGAGTTGGGTAACCCCACATTCATAGTCCTTATAACTCTGCGAGATTCTTCTTTGAATCCTCTCACACATGTTTTAATCATTTCTTTATAAATTTCTTAAATTACTTCTTATTATTCAAACTCTACTTGAGCTTATTCTTTCATTATCTTCACCTTCCTTCTCTAAGGTTACAGCCTCCGGTACTCCTACCTAAGGTTTATAACCTACGGCTTTGATACCAACTGTAACAACCTCAAAATTCATACAATTTAATTCTCGACTTCGGTCATTAATAATACATTCAACCTCTAATTTTACATCATTAAACAATAATACAACCATTGAAATTTGTGGAATAATTAAAATTTTATACATTTCCCTTCCATATTGCCCTAAATTGCAACCTTTACAATACATTTCCTTGATTCAAATTTATATCATGAATCGTTACAACAAAATAACTTTACAAAGTCTTACATCATAAATAGATATCCAAATACACCAGATAGCTCAACTTACAATTTAACAACATGTTACATATAAAATATCAAATAAATTTCTCGTATTAGGGGAATTGGTGCATGATTGATAATATTTGCATGACTAAGTTAAAAATGGAGGTATAGATGAAGGTACTATACTATAATTAATTTTTTCACATGTTTAAAACTATTGAGTCACATGATTTACTATTGATTCACATGATTTAATATTAGGGGAGGTGGTGCAAGTTTGATAATACTTGCAGGACTAAATTAAAAATGAAGAAAAAAGGGGAAGGTATTATACTGTAATATTTCGAGCCCCAAAATGTGCAATTATTGAAACTATATTTTCCTATAAATAGAAGCTTATTCTTCCTTCATTTCTCACCAATTCACTAAAGCTATAGAGCAATTATTATAGAGAAAAATTATAGAGAGAAAGAAAAAGAGAAGTCTGCTACTTCACTATTCCAGTATCCAGTCTTCTTCTAAGGTAAGGGATATTATTATTATAGTAAGGGGTATTATTCTTTCGTATTCATGAAGACAATTATTTTCTTTCAATACTCGTAAGGGTTGTTATTCCATTCTTTATTATTATGTTGGAATAACATGTCTATGCGAAGTACCGCATACATGGTGAAATTCTTCTATTATTCCATTCTTTATTATTCTGTTGGGATAACCTATCTGTGCGGTCTATCGCATGCCTGTTGAATTCTGTTATTATTCCATTCTTTATTATTCTGTTGGAATATCATGTCTTGCGGATTGCGCATGACCTGGTTCCATTATTTATTATTCTGTTGGAATATCCTGTCTGTGCGGATTATGCATGACCTGGTTCCATTCTTTATTATTCTATTTGAATATCCCCTCTATGCGAATTACGCATGACCTGGTTTCATTCTTTATTATTCTGTTGGGAATAACCTATCTATGCGGTCTATCGCATGCATGGAGAATTCTTCTGTTATTCCATTCTTTATTATTTTGTTGGAATAACCTGTCTATGTGGATTACCGAATGCATGGTGAATGATCCTTTGTATTCATTCCTTATTAAATTGTGGAAATGATCTATCTTCGTGGATTACCGCTTGGCGGGTGAAAATCCATTTGCAGTTTTGTATAATCTATTATACTCGTATGAGATATCATTTCTTTTGTACTCGTCATGGAATATCATTTTCTTTGGTATTTTTTTTACGAGTTAATATTCACAGGTTACTATTCACCCAGTTACTATTCACTCTAGTATTATTCACTCGGGTATTCGGGGCACTTTTCGTGTAGGAGTACTATTCACGAGTTACTATTCATGGGTTACTATTCACCCAAATTACTATTCACCTGAATATTATTCACTCGGGTATTTGGGGTACTTTTCATGCCAAGGTACTATTCACGAGGTACTATTCCGAAAGTACTATTCATAGGGTATTATTGCGGGGTATTATTTACCCAAAAAATATATTTCTTTTCTGTCCAAATTATTTTTGGTACATGAATATTATTCTTGAATTTTACTCCACAAAGCAGTATAATGTTGACAATTTGGATATTTTTAAACACTAGATAAATTTAAAGTCTTTAATATTTATCCTTGATTTCGTTTGATTAATGCTTATATCATTATCATCATCCTCGTGCTTATATTATGATCAAAGTCATCTTTGGCTTACGTGCAAAGATGGACTGTTGATTATTAGTTTTCTGATTGTATATCTTTAGCTTACGTGCAAAGATGGATGTTGATTATTAGTTTTCTGATTTTATATCTTTAGCTTACGTGCAAAGATGGATTTGTTGATTATTAGTTTTACAGTTGTATATCTTTGGCTTACGTGCAAAGATGAACTATTGATTGATGAGTATCTTTGGCTTATGTGCGTAGATGAACTGTTTATTGGTATGATTCTGACCAGGGATCATTCGATATAATCATGACCTGTAATGTTATAGATAATGTGATAAAAGTCCTCATTGGCCCGTAGTGCATTGATGGATAGTTATTGGTATGATTATAACCAGGGATTATTCGGTATAATCATGACCATTGATGATTACATGAATATCCTTGGTCAGTAAAGGTGGATGATTCGATGATGTGGATTATTTATTAAGCTGAGTCTCATCGATAAAATATTGATTATACACTTTTAATTCGTAAAAGATAGTAGATATCATGCTCTACTTGACTCTTTAAAAATACAGTTGTATGTCTTTGGCCTGTAGTGCAAAGATGAATTGTTAATGAATATCTTTGGACGTAGTGCAAAGAGGAATTTATTAGTATGATTATGAGCAGGAATTGTGATATGGTATAACCATGATTTTTGATGTTTCAGGTAAAGATAGGTGATGAAAATTATCTTCGTCCTGGGTGCGAAGAGGAATTTAGAATCACAATTATGATTATGAGTTATTCAAATGATTGTGGATAGGAATTATTGATTGATGTTACAGGGATAAAACATTATTGGTGGACATTTAACATGGAGAAGATAATAGATCTGATGGTCTATTTGACTCTTCTAATGGATTGCTCGTTCCGCTGCAACTATGGTTGAAAAGTTTTATCATCTACCATATGTTCTAAATCTCTGATTTATTTACTGATGAAGGCTATTGATGATGTAAATTATCTTTAGTCATGATATTCTTTATTGGGCTAGTTGGTTTCACCCTTTTTGCTTCACAATTCCTTTCGTGTAATAAGAGTGTATTTGGGATTGAGCTGGGGTAATGAGGAGAATAGAATGGTGGTGTATAGCTGTTGAGGTTCTCCTTAAATAGTATGGAAATAATTTTATTGAGAACTTTAGATAATTATGTCGTATTGTATACGTTATTTGATATTTAATTTTGGTGAACCGAATAGGGTGAGGTCAACCTAACTTTGGAAGAGTGTTTTACCACTATCATACAAGATGTCTAATGACATACAACCTCGTGTTATCATAAGACAGGGTTGTGCACATCCACTTGCTGAGTATATCTACGAGCACTACCTATATGATCTTGGAGTTTGGTTGAAATATAATTTTCAATTGCAGATAGTGGAGGTAGTTATATGTCAAGAGAATGGAATGAACATGATATTAATCTTCTCATTTTTCTTTGGGGTCTATTGGGTCAATCAAGGATAATTCTGTGGACATATGATATCTATCATAACCTTGACGCATGGCCTCCCATGTACGAAGGTTTCCTTGAGCACTTCCCAAAGATTTTAATTTCTAAAACAGTTTTTGACTGTACTTTTAAGTAAAGTGCCATTGTAAGGTTGTGGTCAAGGAACCATGAGAGTTACATACATTTGTATTAAAATTCACAGTTTAACTGTGGTCGTATTCTACACGACAGTTCAACAGTTGTATAAATGAAGTTTGTAAATAATTTTAATAGTGTGATATCTGGCAACTCAGAATGGGTCGAGTGGACCTATTTTGGGGGCGTCACAAATGGTATCAGAGCTTAGGGATTATTGATGCTTACGTAAGAAGTCACTCAGTTATACTCAATTATTGCTATAGTAATTGTTGCATCATATCTCTCATATTATTGATTCAATTATTGTCACAGTATCATCTGCATAATATTTTATATTATTAAATCAATAATTGAGACGACAAAGTTATTCATATTATTATTTGCAATATTGACAATGTCTAGAAGTTATGTTAAGGAGATGTTTGGTCACCTAATTGCGCGCCAATAAGGAGAAATCCTTATCGGAAAGCCCCCTCTTTCCTGGGAACGACCTGGTTGTTAAATATTGTGAGTTATAATATTAACGATGAATAAGTTCGTGTTGATTAAAGATGAAATTGATAGTTTCATTGTGTTGGGATTATTGGTGTTAGTGAAAAATCAATATTTATTTCGATAATAATTGATGTCTGGAGGTTATATTGACCAATCGGGTAATTAACCGGATAAATGAGCAATTAATTGCTATTAATTCACATGCTTATAACTATATGTTCACATGTGTGTACTATTGATTCACATGATTTACTATTAGGGAAATTGGTGCAAGATTGATAATATTTGCATGACTAAGTTAAAAATAGAGGTATAGATGAAGGTACTATATGATAATTAATTTTTTCACATGTTTAGAACTATTGAGTCACATGATTTACTATTGATTCACATGATTTAATATTAGGGAAGGTGGTGCAAGTTTGATAATACTTATGAGGACTAAATTAAAAATGAAGAAAAGAGGAGGTATTATCTTTGTAATATTTGAGCCCCAAAATGTGAAATTATTGAAACTATATTTTCCTATAAATAGAAGCTCATTCCTTCATTATTTTTCACCAATTCACTAAAGCTATAGAGCAATTATTATAGAGAGAACGAAGAAGAGAAGTCTGCTACCTCACTATTCCAATATCCAGTTTTCTTCTAAGGTAAGGGGTATTATTTCTTTCGTATTCATGAAGAGAGTTATTTTCTTTCAATACTCGTAAGGGTTGTTATTCCATCCTTTATTATTCTCTTGGAATAAACTCGTCTGCATGCATGGATCTCATCATATGCTGGTGAATTATTCGTTATTCCACTTTTTTATTATTACATTGGAATACTTGTACTGCATCTTGATCTATCGCATGCCTAGTGAATTCTTACGTTATTCCATTCTTTATTATTCTCGTTGGAATAACTTTGTTTGTCAGCGGTCTATCGCATGTCCGTGAATTCTTCCGTTATTTCATTCTTTATTATTCATTGGAATAACACCCTGCATGCGCGGCCTATCGCATGCTCGGTGAATTCTTTTGTTATTCCATTCTTTATTATTCTATTGGAATAACTTCATGCATGCTTGGTCTATCGCATGCATGGTGAATTCTTCTGTTATTCCATTCTTTATTATTCTGTTGGAATAACCTGTTTATGTGGATTACCGCATGCATGGTGAATGATCTTTCGTATTCATTCCTTATTAAATTATGGAAATGATGCATCTACGTGGATTACCACATGGCAAGTAAAAATCCATTTGCAGTTTCATATATTCTATTATACTCAGTTGGTTAAAGTTTTGGCTTCTATACTCCATGAAATTAGTAGAATATCCTGGATATTTGCGCTTCATCCAGAATATTCTTCTGAGCATTCTTGAATTTTACTCCACAAAGCAGTATTATGTTGACAATTTGGACGTTATTGATTTCTGGATAAATTAAATTATAAATCTTTAAAATTTATCCTTGAACTTGTTTTATTGAATTATTATGTCATTGTCATCATCCTCATGCTTATATTGTGATGAAAGTCATCTTTGGCTTACGTGCATAGATGGACTTGGTATGATTATGACTAGGGATTATTCGGTATAATCATGACCGTAGTGTAACAAATGATGTGGTAAAAGTCCTCATTGGCCCGTAGTGCATTGATGGAAAATTATGGGTATGATTATGACCAGGGATTATTTGGTATAGTCATGACCATTGATGATTACATGAATATCCTTGGCCCGTAGTGCAGGGATGATTTGATGATGTGGTTTATTTATTAAGCTGAGTCTCGGCGATAAAGTTGATGAAAAACTTTTTAAATCATAGAAGATAGTAGATTTTATGCTCTACTTGACTCTTCTAATGGATTGCTTATTCCGCTGCAGTTGTTGATCTAAAACTTGTTGTCTATTGTATTCTATCAGTTTTTATACTGTTGAAGGCTAAGGATAATTTATTTCGCATTATCTTAATCATAATATTTCTTACTGGGCTAGTTGAGCTCACCCTTTTCTTTCATTGTTCTCTTCAGGAAATGAGAATATAGCTGGGACGAGTCAGGAAATGCAGTGATGGTCCAGGATAAATGGCTTTAGTAGTCCTCACTATTCTGTGAAATAGTGTGATAATAATTATAATGAAGACTCCATTGAGAGTGGATATTGTCTAGAAGGCAATATTCTTGTTTAAACTCTCAGCTATGTTTTGTCATATTGTACACGACTGTTGTATAATTAATTTTGTATTTGATTTATGTACCATGTATTTGGCGACTCAAGATGGGTGATATATACCTGTTTTGGGGGCGTCACACTTCGCACATGTCATCATTTCCATATGGTGAGATGTGATGTATGTGAATGTATGTTGTGTGATTCCTCCACCAGGAGGCAAACCCGTCGGTGTTTGATTACTGGACTCAAGGGAGACTAATCCCGCGAGGCTCAGGAAAGGCAGCACCAAGATTCGCTCCAGTTGAAAAATTAAATTAACTTCCCATCCAGTAAATTGTGATAATCTGGGGACCTTCTTGCCAAAAAGTTGCGAGAGTAGCCTAAGATAGGTCTGCCACTAATAAACCAAACACGAAGGAAAGTCTTTTCATACCTTCCCTTTTCAATTACATGTAATTTCAATTCCATGTAATTTTAATTCCATGTCAATCTCAATGTAATGGAAAATATGACGCCCCCAAATCCGGGTTACCTGACTCCCGAGTTTGGTGCTCACGATCCACAATATAAATAACATCTAACTACACATTTAATTGTGAATAGACATATAAACCACATTAACTTATATAGTTAATACATTCGTCCCAGATTATCTAACCTTTATATTACAAACATACTCTTTAGATATACAAAAAGGGTTTACAAATATAACATTATATATATGTTAAACACAATTATCACAGCATAACACCTTTGCCTTTTCTCTTCACAGCTCCTCTAGCTTCTTCGTCCCTAGCTGAAATGTTTTATTTAGCAAGGGTGAGCAACAAATTTGCCCCACAAGTTAAGATATACAATAAATGTATCAGAATCAAGACAACAAACTATCTAATTCGATAGAATGACTCCAAAGTTCAGGGAACTTTGAAATAGCTGAACAATTTGTTCTTCTCTAACTAATCTTCTCGCAACCTATGCAACAAATTAACGAAAGTATACAATGCTTTCAAAGTTTCTACGATATTCTAATGAATAATCAAGAATCAATCCTACGCAATAGCAAAGTGGAGTGTTTTCCAGATTTATGTTGAGTGGTCACACAAGACCTTGAACTTATCTTCTCGGGTAGATATAAAAGATTTGCTTTGATATATACTCAGGTGTATCAGATAACCATAAAGATTAAATCATACCCCTCTATAAGTATAACAAGTGAGTAGCTTTATTATACCCTTATATTATGCATAATGCTTAATCATAGCGTAGCGATGAGTTAATTATTGATTTAATAAAAAGTTCCCTTTATATAAAAGGTTGTTCTTCTCAGTCTCAAAATCAAGATTTTAATTTAACAACGAAATACTGTGATTTCAGTTTCTAATTACTTCTCGATCTAGCCAAAATAATTGGCATCGATCTGTCAATAATAATTGATTTCTCTTTTCGAATCTATCAAGTTCTAACAAATGTTCGTCTAGCCAGAATAATTAGCTAAGACATTTCTCAACATAATTTGACAATAAATAGAAATTATCTATACTGTCAATTCTAGCTTCTACGGATATGAATATCCAACCACAGTTATTCTACGAATGTATATTTTCCAAATCAGTAATTCAATTTGAATGATTAAACATGCACTAACTGCGAATAATCAATAATAAATTCTTGGACATGGTATAATTAACAATAATTAACCACCATAATAATTGAACAATATTAACCTTGGGTTGAGTTAAGGAAACTTGCCTCTTCCGCTGATTACAGCTACACAATAAACTTATATGCGTTTGTAAGACCTATAACCAATAATATCATACTCATAATTAGCATAATATTTCATAACACGTAACACTGCAATTCACAGTCAAACTTCTCCTAGACACATTACCACATAGTCACATCAGTGTTTATAACCTATATAAACACTTAACAAGTCTAACTATTTTGGTCTAGTTGGACTTCGGTCCATTATCAGTGTTCTGGTCACCCTATCCGACAATTTACACAGTTATTGTCAAGTAAATTCGATTTCTAAGATTTTATATTATTTTAAATAAATCAGGTATCATTAATAATATTTTTCGGAAGCTTTTAATAATTTATAAGCAATTATTATAATCTATTATAAATTTTCAAACATCGAAATTATTTTTAAATGATTTAATTATCAAATAATCTTATCATCATTAATATTTAATAATATTAAAATATTAATGATATACTTGTCAAAATATTAAAATTATTTTTAATAACTTAAATTATTTTTAAATCATCAATATTATACTTAAATGATTTTTAAAATAATTAAAATCATTTTTCTTTAATTTATTTAATATATTAATTAAATAAATCTAATATCATTAATATTAAATTATTAATGAAAATTCTTTAAAAATATTAAAAGTTATATTTTACAAATCAAAATATTTTTAAATACATTATTCTTATTTAAAATGATTTTTCATAATAATAAATCATTTTCCTTTAATTTATTTAATACACTAATTAAATAAATTAAATACCTTTTAATATTTAAATAATTATAAATATTAAAGAAAAATATTTCAATTGGTCAAAAATTATTTTTCCTAATTTAAAATAATTTGAAAAATCATTTTTGATAATTTTTATAATTTGTTTCTATTTTTTATTAATTTCCAGAAAAATCAGAAATTAAAAATAATTAAACTGTAACTATAGACCTTTAGCGACACAAAGCGTCGTTGGTGTTCTTGAGCTCAAGAACACTGACAGCTTCGTGTTCAAGGTCCTTGGTTTGACCACTTCTTAATCTCGATTCTTGCATCTTCTGTCCAATCTAAAATTTAGATATTGTAGTGTTCATGTAACACTACAAGTTTCAATTCTCAGTTTGATCATACAACAACATAACAAGACGATCTGTGCCTTTAAAGTAATTGTCAGATAGTTTCTGGGTTTTCCAGAAACCCAGACAGTCTGAGTGGACACTTTCAAGCTCCATTTAATCTAGGTTCCAGTCATGATTCAAATCGTTGAATGGTTCAAATCTATAGTATACATGACAAAGAACATTATAATAACAACAAATCAGTTTAACATCAACAGATCCACAAGATAGGACTTGGTCAAATCCTGTCAGAGGGCTGTTCATCCGATTTTCTGGAAATTCCAGAAAACTGCTAACATGGTCGAGTAGGCCACTTTGACCACTTGCTACAATCGATCTATAGAGTGTTTAAGAGTTTTAAGGCCAGGGATCTATAGTCCACACAACAAGCTACAATCTGAATACAACATATCATCAAAACATTAAAACAATGGACAGATCAAGGGGCTTAAAGAGGTTGTCAGACACTGTTTTCTATTTCTGGGTTACCCAAAATATACTCGGTCAAGCCCGGTCAACGGGTTTTGACCGATAATAACTCACGATCTAGACATCCAATGGCTGTACTACCACTTTCAGATTAAAGACAACATATCAGGCTATAAATCCAAAACTTAAAACAACAAAAATCTTAAACACATAAAGATCTAGAGTGACTGACATTTGATTGTCAGACCTCTTAACTGTTCTTGGGCAGTTTTGAATATCATCACTTTTAAAGCATTTTGATGCTATGGATCTATGTTATATCAACATAGATCACCCCAAAACATCATATAACACATGATTAAAAACTTTTAACACAAAATTTCTCTTAGCATACAAGATCAAAATGAAGTAGGGTTTTATACCTTTCTAGCCAAATCCGTGGTCTTAGATATCCAATATGATATTAGGTGACCTAGGGGTTAATTATATGACTGAGGAACTTTAAGAATTCGGAGGTTAAGAGAGAGAATGAGTTATGGAGAGCTTGAGAGAAAATGACAAATTTTTTATGACTTTCTCTCTCTCCAATCTAATATATAATCACTTGGATGCATTGAATGATCTGCTACCTGTCCATTAGATGTTGATTTGTTGTTATGTTAAGTCATACTAGTCAAAATAGTTGGTGAACAAATAAAATTCTAGCAAGATTCACAAGTTAGCTTATTAAAAATATAAAAAGGGTAGTTTTGTCATTTGTATTTTTATTTTAATGGCATACTAGACAATTACACAAACCCTTAGGGTTTAATCTTACAGTTCTATACCTTAGGTTTTAAAACACTAACTTTTAAAAATTCCAATTAGGGTTTTAATTAGAAAAACTAAATTTCTAAATTACAATTAGGGTTTGTAAAATGGAAATTATGATAATTAAAATATATAATTAGGATTTTCTAATCACATTTAAGTTTAACAAACACATTAAGCATGCCAATTAGGATTAGGGTTTCCTAATTAGGGTTTAGGAAATCCCAAATTTTAAATTAGGTCCCAACGTACAATTATGGTTTTTAACTATACATTTGGTTTTTTAAATCTGAAATTAGGGTTTCTAATCCCTTATAGGGTTTACAATATAAAACCACATCCAGTCAATTATTAGTCATTAACTTTATACAATACAAACACATACTCACAGTTACTGATATTATAACTGCGATTTCTGTCGAATCCCTATCCAAAGATTAGGGTTAGGGTTTCTAAAGCTATTAAGCACAACACTACTCTAATTTCTCAGTCAATACATAAATTGACTAATTCTCGAGACTCGTATCACTGATGCACAATACAATATTAACAGTCAATATTAAATAAAAAAAATATTTATTCGTGAAATTTGGATTATTTGAAATTTCGGGTTATCATATTCACCCCACCTTAAAAGGACTCCGTCCTCGGAATCACCGCTTTCTTATTCTCTACATTCTTATAAAGTTGTAGCCTCAATTCATCTTTATGAACACATTATTAATTTGTGTTTTATATTCTAACCTGTGACTTGGATTCATAAAAGAAAATAATTCACAGCGATATTTAACCAGAATTACTCGCGTAATTGAAATTTCTAAACGAAATCGTTACCTGCTACCACTTCCTGAGGAGCAACTACATCTTGCGCCGTCATGTTGAACGTACGGGCAGATGATCTTTCCGGCTGTGCAGGTCCTCGAATTGCCAAGGTTCCACCACCGGGTCCCTTGTTGACACTTTCCTTCTCCGCATTCGTCTTCGGACAATTCCGAACCAGATGATCAGTCGATCCACATACATAACAACCATGAATCTTCTTCGGACTAGGGAAATTGGGTGACATGTGCCCCTCTTGCCCTTAGTTATAGCAGACTCCTTTCTTCTTCAGACAAACACCTGCATGGTTCTTCCCACATATTGCAAATGGCTCCCTCCCTTGCTTATTTCCTTCAGTCTTGCTACCCGATTGGGTATTCTCACTCCACTTCATTTTGTTCGGGTTACTACCACCACTGCTTCCTCCATCATTGGTCTTCTTTTTCTTCTCCTGGTGCAATCGAGATGCAGCTTCGCTCCCTCCTTCAGTAATTAACACTTTCTTCAATAAAGTCGCGAACGTGTTGATCTGCAATACCGCTACCTTGTTGAATATCCCTGGCTTCAGTCCATTCTCGAATCTTTTCGCCTTTCTTGCTTCTGTGTCCACCTGATGAGGTGCAAATCTCGCTAATTCGTTGAATTTAGCCGCATACTCGAAAACAGACATATTATCCTGCTTTAGTTCTAAGAACTTAACTTCCATCCGAGCTTGCGTACTCGGTGAGAAGTAGTTCTCAAAGAACAACTCCTTGAATCTTGTCCACATCACCACCGCTGTACTAGCTCTTGTCTGATTAGTCTCCCACCAGTAATTAGCTTTTCCCTTCATCAAGTATGTTGCAAAAAAGTTGTCTTCTGCTCTTCTGCCACTCACGCAATGATGAACGCTTTCTCTATCTCCTTCACCCAAGTTTGGGCTTCAATCGAATCCGTAGTTCCTTTAAATTCTGGCGGTCCTACCGCTTTAAAGTCCTTAAAGTTAGCCAATATATTGACCTCCTTCATTATTCGCAGACTGCTCTTCTCTTTTATTTCGATTTTGTCGTCTAGGCGGCATTATCTGATTTTAAATAAAAATCGTTCATTAATTATCTTTCTCTACACAAACTCTTATTCATCACACAATAAGAATTTAACACAAAGTTTTCATATAATTGCATATTTATTCCAATAGCACACAGTACATTTAGTACTTAACATATACAACTATCCCTTTTTTCATAGGATTAACAACACAACTTTAACCAAAAGTTGTAATTCTCCATTCACACACAACTATTTCCAGTTCATCAAACTTACCACACCTA
Source organism: Panax ginseng (assembly GCA_020205605.1). Lineage (NCBI taxonomy): Eukaryota > Viridiplantae > Streptophyta > Magnoliopsida > Apiales > Araliaceae > Panax > Panax ginseng. The sequence goes on from CM035128.1 coordinate 133,896,113, forward strand.
GGGGTTCATGAACTTGCCATAATTATATGACTTTATGAACTTACCCTAGTCAGACCTTTGGTGTCCATTCGCTGAGGGGTTCAAAACAGCTCATATAATTATGAGTCATGAACTTACCATAAGTACGAGTTTTAAGGACTCACAAATTAATCTTAATCTTATATTCATATAGAAAATAAAGATTCCATTCATACAAACATATATATTTATATATGTTCACTCATCATTCTCGATACACTATCAAAAGATACTATTGCTTAATCTTAAGCTATCTACCTTCTACTCCCTTCTCCAGTCTTTTTCTTGTTGGGACACCTGTTGAATCTGTGACCCATTCTTCCTAATGAGAAACACTTCCTCATATTCAGCTTAGGACAATGTTGAGAAACATGTCCTTCCTGCTTACAATTGAAGCACACATTCTTCCACATCATGCATTCTCCCAAGCGAGTCTTTCCACATTTGCTACAGACCTTCTTCTTCTGGTTTGAATTTTTAGAGTTATCACAATTGTGATCCCTCTTTCTCTCATTCTTTCCTTTCTGCTTGGTTCCTTCAGACGATCCATCACCTTGGCCTTCATTCATTACATCCTGCGCGCCATTTCGTTCCGTTCTTGGTCATTTTATGTAACGCTCGCTCCGTCTTCCACAACTCCTCCAAGAGAAATACTTTACTCTGAAGTTCTTGTACTTCTGCAGATACGTGATCTTGGTCTCCAACTTTAGTCTTATTCTCTTTCTCCGTCTTAGCTTCTTCGGACTCGCCCTTCTCATCACCAATCGATACATCTCGGGATAATCATCATGATCACTCCCAAGATTAACCATAGGTTCATCTTTTCCCACCTTCTCAACTGATTCACTTTGTGCTGGCACCTCGGCTACTGGCACTGGTGCAACAGCCGCTAGCACTTTTGTCCTCATCTCATCTTCTCTTGACATCCTACAGTCAGTTACACAACTTGATTAGTACTTTAATTGTACAAACTTCTCACACTTTGTGTCCACATACCTCACTATCGATACACTTTATCAATCCCTCACTTAGTACTCTAAATGAGTATTCTATTTCGCTTATGGTTATAATCCTGAGGTTCCCCCCCACATAAGGTTTATAACCTATATCTCTGCTACCAACTTGTGACACCTTGGTCACTACAGCTTTGATACCAACCTGTGACGCCCCCAAATCCGGGTTACCTGACTCCCGAGTTTGGTGCTAACGATCCACAATATAAATAACATCTAACTACCCATTTAATTATGAATAGACATATAAACCACATTAACTGATATAGTTAATACATTCGTCCTAGGTTATCTAACCTTTATATTACAAACATACCCTTTAGATATAGAAAAAGGGTTTACAAATAAAACATAATATATATTTTAAACACAACTATCACAGCATAGCACCTTTGCCTTTTATCTTCACAGCTCCTCTGGCTTCTTCGTCCCTAGCTGAAATGTTTTATTTAGCAAGGGTGAGCAAAAAATTTGCCCCGCAAGTTAAGATATACAATAAATGTATCAGAATCAAGACAACAAACTATTTAATTCGATAGAATGACTCCAAAGTTCGGGGAACTTTGAAATAGCTGAACAATTTGTTCTTCTCTAACTAATTTTCTCACAACCTATGCAACAAATTAACAAAAGTATACAATGCTTTCAAAGTTATTTTTAATAACTTAAAATATTTTTAAATCATCAATATTCTTCTTAAATGATTTTTAAAATAATTAAAATCATTTTTAAATCATCACCATTAATATCTAAATATTAATGAAATCATTATCCAAATATTAAAAGTCATTAATTATAACTTAAAATATTTTTAAATTATCTTTCTCATTTTTAAATGATTTTTAAATCAAATAAAATAATTTTTAATTCATTTATTTAATATAATAATTAAATAAATCTAATATCATTAATATTAATTTATTAATGAGAATTCTCCAAATATATTAAAAATTATATTTTATAATTCAAAATATTTTTAACACTTTAATCTCTTTTAAAATGATTTTTGATAATATTTAAAATTATTTTTCTCTAATTTATTTAATATATTAATTAAATAAATCTAATATCATTAATATTAAATTATTAATGAAAATTCTCTAAAAATATTAAAAGTTATATTTTATGACTCAAAATATTTTTAAATACATTATTCTCATTTAAAATGATTTTTCATAATATTAAATTATTTTCCTCTAATTTATTTAATACACTAATTAAATAAATTAAATACCTTTAATATTTAAATAATTATAAATGTTAAAGAAAAATATTTCAATTGGTCAAAAATTATTTTTCATAATTTTTCATAATTTTTAAAATCATTTTTGATAATTTTTAAAAATTATTTATATTTTTTATACATTTTTGGAAAAATCAGAAATTACAAATAATTAAACCGTCGCTATAGACCTTTAGCGACACAAAGAGTCGCTGTTGGTGTTCTTGAGCTCAAGAACACTGACAACTTCGTGTTCAAGGTCCTTGGTTTGACCACTTCTTAATCTCGATTCTTGCATCTTATGTCCAATCTAAAATTTAGATATTGTAGTGTTCATGTAACACCGCAAGTTTCAATTCTTAGTTTGATCATACAACAACATAACAAGACGATCTGTGCCTTCAAAGTAAATGTCAGACAGTTTTTGGGTTTTCCAGAAACCCAGACAGTCTGAGTGGACACTTTCAAGTTCCATTTAATCTAGGTTCCAGTCATGATTCAAATCGTTGAATGATTCAAATCGTTGAATGGTTCAAAACTATAGTATACATGACAAAGAACATTAAAATAACAAAAAATCAGTTTAACATCAACAAATCCACAAGATAGGACTCGGTCAAATCTTGTCAAAGAGCTGTTCATTCGATTTTCTGGAAATTCCTGAAAACTGCTAACATGGTCGAGTAGGCCACTTTGACCACTTGCTACAATCGATCTATAGAGGGTTTAAGAGTTCTAAGGCCAGGGATCTAGAGTCCACACAACAAGTTACAATCTGAATACAACATATCATCAAAACATTAAAACAACGGACAGATCAAGGGGCTTAAAGAGGTTGTCAGACACTGTTTTCTATTTCTAGGTTACCCAGAATTTACTCGGTTAAGCCCGGTCAACGGGTTTTGACAGTTAATAACTCACGATCTAGACTTCCAATGGCTGTACTACCACTTTCAGATTAAAGACAACATATCAGGCTACAAATCCAAAACTTAAAACAACAAAAATCATAAACACATACAGATCTAAAGCGACTGACATTTGATTGTCAGACCTCTTAACTGTTCTTGGGCAGTTTTGAAAATCATCACTTTTAAAGCATTTTGATTCTATGGATCTATGTTATATCAACATAGATCACCACAAAACATCATATAACACATGATTAAACACTTTAACACAAAATTTCTCTTAGCATACAAGATAAAAATGAAGTAGGATTTTATACCTTTCTTGCCAAATCCTTGATCTTAGATCTCCAATATGATATTAGGTGACCGACGGGCTGATTATATGACTGAGGAACATTAAGAATTCAGAGGTTGAGAGAGAGAATGAGTATGAAGAGCATGAGAGCAAATTACAAATTTTTTATGACTTTCTATCTCTCTAATCTAATATATAATCACTTGGATGCATTGAATGATCTGCTAACTATCCATTAGAGGTTGATTTGCTGGTATGTTAAGTCACACTAGTCAAAATAGTTGGTGAACAACTACAATTCTAGCAAGATTCACTAGTTAACTTATTAAAAATATAAAAAGGGTAGTTTTGTCATTTGTATTTTTATTTTAATGGCATACTAGACAATTGCACAAACCCTTAGGGTTTAATCCTAATGTTCTAAACCTTAGGTTTTAAAACACTAACTTCTAAAATTTCTAATTATTTTAATTAGAAAAATTAAATTTCTAAATTACAATTAGGGTTTGTAAATAGAAATTAAAATAACTAAAATATATAATTAGGGTTTTCTAATCATATTTAAGTTTAACAAACACATTAGGCATGTCAATTAGGATTAGGGTTGCCTAATTAGGGTTTAGGAAATCCCAAATTTTAAATTAGGGTTTCCCGACGTACAATTAGGATTTTTAATTGTATATTTGGTTTTCTAAATCTGAGATTAGGGTTTCTAAACCCTTATTAGGGTTTACAATATAAAACCCTATCCAGTCAATTATTAGTCATTAACTTTATATAGTACAAACACATACTCACAATTACTGATATTATAACTGCGATTTCTGTCGAATCCCTATCCAAAAATTAGGGTTAGGGTTTCTTGAAATTTAAATAAGTACACTTAGAAGGGGGGTTGAATAAGTGTAGGCACAAACTATGTCCAATTTTAATTTCTTATCAAAAAATCCTTTGGATGTTTAATGCAGCTAGCTGGATTACCAAATCAGAATATTATTGAATTAACCAGTTTTACTGATATAAATAGAATGCAGGCTGCTGGATAAATAACAAGATATTCAAGCACAGAAAGCAATCATATAAATACCAGAATTTTTTACGTGGTTCAACTACTACCCTCTAGAATAGTAGCCTAATCCACGTCCAATACCAACTAGTATTGGAGACTCACTTTTATTAAATTCTTCTAATTACAATACAAGTTCCAATAATTTGAACACCTTTGTTCCCTGTGTACCTATGCACTCTTAAGCTCCTATGCTTTCCACAGAACTTGACTGTAATAAGTTATCAATTCAAACATAATTAATCACAATAAATTATTGATTGAGATATCAAAAACATAAGATACACACTAGAAGTCTAATGATCAAGCAATGTATCGCTTACCAACTTAAGGCTCTAGTATGAAATGATATGCAAAAAGAATATTACCAGAATATTTTTTATTCGTTCTTCGTAGCTGCAATTCTGTTCTTAAAGCAATCAATGTCTGTCTCAGTGAAAAACAATTTCGTAGTTTATGTGCGATAAGTTACTATGTATGTTTTTCGTATCTAAAATATGTTACAGGGCTCAGTTTAAATAGACCACTTCTAGGATATTACCATTGCAGATGTTTGCTAATGTGATATGCTGATTAAAACACTTTACACAAATCTTGCCGTTCAATATCAATCATTGATCAACTCAGCTTGATTTTAATCACATAGATTCTATTGCGCCATCAGTAATTTAAGGCTTAATTGATTTCCATTGCATTGGAGAAAAGCTTGACGCAGATTACTAACATTCCCAATTTACAAAGCCTGAATTTATTACCTTATATGCACATAAACTTTTGCTGGCTTGTTTTCAATTTTCTTAACATGCATTGGTCCGTTAGAATTTGCTCAAATCATGAAACAGGATTATGGCACATGATTTATGCAATCACTTGTTACCTTAAATAATTTCACACTCGAAACAAGTTTCTTCGGTTCGCTTGGCTTTATATTTGTTTGTGTTGAATGTATTTTTTCTTTGATTCTTTCTTTGAAGTAGCCCCTTAAGTCTTCTTGATATCATGGCTATTTCATCATCCGAGTTATTTTCGAGTTCTTCTTCAATTCCTACATTTAGAGCTAGTACTTTCTTTCGAGGAGCTTCTTCCTCGTCATCGTATCTTTTTAATTAATGTTCATATTCTTCTAATTCACCAAAGAGAGTTAATGTATCCATAGAAGAGATATTGACGGAGTCTTGAAGAGTAGTAATTTTAGATGCAAACCTTTTGGGCATAACCCGAAGTAGCTTACGATTGATTTCGCTTTGTGGAATTATCTTGTCGAGTAGCTTTAAGGAATTGATAAGTACCACAATATTGTGCTTGAGCCATTTTGATCGTTTCGTCTCTTTCCAGTTTAAACATTTTGTAGTCATGCATGAGTATACTTAGCTTGACTTCTCATACTTTGGATGTTCCTTCGTGGCTTACCACTAGGGTATCCCAAATCTCCTTCGATGTGTTACATGAGGAAACCTTATCTATTTTGGATTGCACCATGTCGCTGAGGAGAGTGTTCATTGCTTTTGAATCGTATGACACCATGTATGTTTCGGTTGAGTCCATCTCGAGTAGAGTTTTTGGAGTGCCATCATCTTTCCTTGGGATTACCGGTCCATTCTCTACCACCCACCATTCCCATGGGTCTCGCTTAAGATATATCCTCATCCAAAATTTCCAGAAGTTATAGTTCTCAGTTCCAAGGAGTAGTGGAGGTCGGTTTGTTGATTGACCTTCGTGATGAGCGCTTCCAAGTTGTGCCATGTTAGAATATTTCCCTACAAGTCACCTTTAAGACAAAGATAAGTAGAGCCAAGCTTTGATACCGAATGAAATTTAAATAAGTACACTTAGAAGGAGGGGTTGAATAAGTGTAGGCACAAACTATGTCCAATTTTTATTTCTTATCAAAAAATCCTTTAGATGTTTAATGCAGCTAGCTGGATTACCAAATCAGAATATTATTGAATTAAGTAGTTTTACTGATATAAATAGAATGCAGGCTGCTGGATAAATAACAAGATATTCAAGCACAAAAAGCAATAACATAAACACCAATTTTTTTTACGTGGTTCAATTACTACCCTCTAGAATAGTAGCCTAATCCACGTCCAATACCAACTAGTATTGGAGACTCACGTTAATTAAACTCTTCCAATTACAGTACAAGTTCCAATAATTTGAACACCTTTGTTCCCTGTGCACCTATGCACTCTTAAGCACCTATGCTTTCCACAGAACTTGACTATAATAAGTTATCAATTCAACCAGAATTAATCACAATAAAGTATTGATTGAGATATCAAAAACATAAGATACATGCTAGAGGTCTAATGATCAAGCAATATATCGCTTACCAACTTAAGGCTCTAGTATGAAATGATATGCAAGAAGAATATTACCAGAATATTTTCTATTCGTTCTTCGTAGCTCCAATTCTGTTCTTAAAGCAATCAATGTCTGTCTCAGTGAAAAACAATTTTGTAGCTTATGTGCGATAAGTTACTGTGTATGTTTTTCGTATCTAAAATATGTTACAGGGCTTAGTTTAAATAGACCACTTCTAGAATATTACCATTGCAGATGTTTGCTAATGTGATATGCTGATTAAAAGACTTTACACAAATCTTGCCGTTCAATATCAATCATTGATCAACTCAGCTTGATTTTAATCACAGAGATTCTATTGCGCCATCAGTAATTTAAGGCTTAATTTATTTCCATTGCATTGGAGAAAAGCTTAACGCAGATTACTAACATTCCCAATTTACAAAGCCGGAATTTATTACCTTATATGCACATAAACTTTTGTTGGCTTGTTTTCAATTTTCTTAACATGCATTGGTCCGTTAGAATTTGCTCAAATCGTGAAACGGGATTATGGCACTTGATTTATGCAATCACTTGTTACCTTAAATAATTTCACACTCGAAACAAGTTTCTTCGGTTCGCTTGGCTTTATATTTGTTTGTGTTGAATGCATTTTTTCTTTGATTCTTTCTTTGAAGTAGCCCCTTAAGTCTTCTTGATATCATGGCTATTTCATCATCCGAGTTATTTTCGAGTTCTTCTTCAATTCCTACATTTAGAGCTAGTACTTTCTTTCGAGGAGCTTCTTCCTCGTCGTCGTATGTTTTTAATTAATTTTCATATTCTTCTAATTCACCAAAGAGAGTTAATGTATCCATAGAAGAGATATTGACGGAGTCTTGAAGAGTAGTAATTTTAGATGCAAACCTTTTGGGCATAACCCGAAGTAGCTTACGATTGATTTCGCTTTGTGGAATTATCTTGTCGAGTAGCTTTAAGGAATTGATAAGTACCAAAAAATTATGCTTGAGCCATTTTGATCGTTTCGTCTCTTTCCAGTTTAAACATTTCGTAGTCATGCATGAGCATACTTAGCTTGACTTCTCGTACTTTGGATGTTCCTTCGTGGCTTACCACTAGGGTATCCCAAATCTCCTTCGATGTGTTGCATGAGGAAACCTTATCTATTTCGGATTGCACCATGCCGCTGAGGAGAGTGTTCATTGCTTTTGAATCGTATGACACCATGTATGTTTCGGTTGAGTCCATCTCGAGTAGAGTTTTTGAGTGCCATCATCTTTCCTTGGGATTCTGGGTCCATTCTCTACCACCCACCATTCACATGGGTCTCGCTTAAGATATATCCTCATCCAAAATTTCCAGAAGTTATAGTTCTCAGTTCCAAGGAGTAGTGGAGGTCGGTTTGTTGATTGACCTTCGTGATGAGCGCTTCCAAGTTGTGCCATGTCAGAATCTTTTCCTACAAGTCACCTTTAAGACAAAGATAAGTAGAGCCAAGCTTTGATACCAGATGAAATTTAAATAAGTACACTGAGAAGGAGGGGTTGAATAAGTGTAGGCACAAACTATGTCCAATTTTTATTTCTTATCAAAAAATCCTTTAGATGTTTAATGCAACTAGCTGGATTACCAAATCAGAATATTATTGAATTAAGTAGTTTTACTGATATAAATAGAATGCAGGCTGCTGGATAAATCACAAGATATTCAAGCACAAAAAGAAATCACATAAACACCAATTTTTTTTACGTGGTTCAATTACTACCCTCTAGAATAGTAGCCTAATCCACGTCCACTACCAACTAGTATTGGAGACTCACATTAATTAAACTCTTCCAATTACAGTACAAGTTCCAATAATTTGAACACCTTTGTTCCCTGTGCACCTATGCACTCTTAAGCACCTATGCTTTCCACAGAACTTGACTATAATAAGTTATCAATTCAACCAGAATTAATCACAATAAAGTATTGATTGAGATATCAAAAACATAAGATACACGCTAGAGGTCTAATGATCAAGCAATATATCGCTTACCAACTTAAGGCTCTAGTATGAAATGATATGCAAGAAGAATATTACCAGAATATTTTATATAGATTCTTCAGAGCTGCAATTACATTCTTAAAGCAATCAATATACATCTCGGTGAAAAACAATTTTGTAGCTTATGTGCGATAAGTTACTGTGTATGTTTTTCGTATCTAAAATATGTTACAGGGCTCAGTTTAAATAGACCACTTCTAGGATATTACCATTGCAGATGTTTGCTAATGTGATATGCTGATTAAAACACTTTACACAAATCTTGTCGTTCAATATCAATCATTGATCAACTCAGCTTGATTTTAATCACAGAAATTCTATCGCGCCATCAGTAATTTAAGGCTTAATTGATTTCCATTGCATGGGAGAAAAGCTTGACGCAGATTACTAATAAACCCAATTTACAAAGCAGGAATTTATTACCTTATATGCACATAAACATTTTCTGGCATGTTTTCATATTTCTTAACATGCATTGGTCCGTTAGAATTTGCTCAAATCGTGAGACGAGATTATGGCACATGATTTATGCAATCACTCGTTACCTTAAAAAATTTCTTAGATTTTAGACCCTTGATTTATGACGCATAAATTATGATGCAGCATGATCTATGATGTCATGTTTTGATCTTACCATACAATATCTTCTGACCTGTGTCCATATATCTTATCTTATATTTGAACACCCAATTAGATCCCTTGAATCGTGGGATAATATTATGAAGCAAAACTTATGGTAATATGTTTACCCCATTTCTTGCTCTACCGTATATAATAAGATTTGATTCCTTACGTGAGCAATTTTGGTCATGCATATTATGAGCTAGTTAATGAACATGTAACATCAATTATGAATGCAAGTATTATATGTAATGCACATGTCCTGGAGCCTTATTTTGGAAAGTGATAACTGCTAAGATCTTACATATATTCCTAGGACTCAAATTAGCTTTTCTTTCTTCAAAGACATCTTGACTTTGGGCCTTCTCCCTTGATGTTCCTAAAATGTTATAAGACATGGTTAGAGAACAAATATGGTCATCATCAAAACATAGGGTGTGACATAAGTCAACATTTCTAAAGCTATTAAGCCCAACACTACTTTAATTTCTCAGTCAATACACAAATTGACTAATTATTGAGACTCGTATCACACATACACAATACAATATTAACAGTCAATGTCAATATTAAATAAATAAATAAAATTTATTCATAAAATTTGGATTATTTGAAATCCCGGGTTATCACATTCACCCCTCCTTAAAAGGATTTTGTCCTGTGAATCACCGCTTTCTTATTCTCTATATTCTTTTAAAGTTGTAGAATTAATTCATTTTTATCAACACATTATTAATTTGTGTTTTATATTCTAACATGTGACTTGGATTCATAAAAGAAAACAATTCACAACGATATTTAACCAGAATTACTCGCGAAATTGAAATTTTTAAATGAAATCGTTACCTGCTACCACTTCCTGAGTATCCACAACATCTTGCACCGTCATGTTGAACGTATGGGTTATTGATCTTCTCGGCTGTGCAGGTCCTTGAATTGCTAAGGTTCCAACACTGGGTCCCTTGTTGACACTTTCCTTCTCCACATTCGTCTTTGGACAGTTCCAAACCAGATGATCAGTCGATCCACACGCATAACAACCTTGAATCTTCTTTGGACTGGGGTAATTGAGTGACATGTGCCCCTCTTACCCACAGTTATAGCAGACTCCTTTCTTCTTTAGACAAATACCTATATGGTTCTTCCCATATATCACACATGGCTCCCTTCCTTGCTTATTTCCTTCAGTCTTGCTACCCGATTGGGTATTCTCACTCCACTTCCTTTTGTTCGGGTTACTACCACCACTGCTTCCTCCATCATTGGTCTTCTTTTTCTTCTCCTGATGCAATCGAGATGCAACTTCAGTCCCTCCTTCAGCAATTAACGCTTTCTTCAACAAAGCCGCGAACGTGTTGATCTGTAATATTGCTACCTTGTTGAATATCCCTGGCTTCAGTCCATTCTCGAATCTTCTTGCCTTTCTTGCTTCTGTGTCCACCTGATGAGGTGCAAATATCGCTAATTTATTGAATTTAGCCGCATACTCAGAAACAGACATATTCTCCTGCTTAGTTCTAAGAACTTAACTTCCATCCGAGCTTGCGTACTCGGTGAGAAGTAGTTCTCAAAGACCAACTCCTTGAATCTTGTCCACATCACCACCGCTGTACCAGCTCTTACCTAATTAGCCTCCCACCAGTAATTAGCTTCTCCCTTCATCAATTATGTAGAAAAATTTATCTTCTGCTCTTCTTCCACTCGCGCAATGACGAACGCTTTCTCCATCTCCTTCACCCAAGTTTGGGCTTCAATCGAATCTGTAGTTCTTTTAAATTCTGGTGGTCCTACCACTTTAAAGTCCTTAAAGTTAGCCAATATATTGACCTCCTTCATTATTTGCAGACTGCCCTTCTCTTTTATTTCGATTATGTCGTCTAGGCGGCATTATCTGATTTTAAATAAAAATCTTACATTAATTATCTTTCTCTACACAAACTCTTATTCATCACAAAATAAGAATTTAACAAAAAGTTCTCATATAATCGCATATTTATTCAAATAGCACATAGTACATTTAGTACTTAATATATACAACTATCCCTTTTTTTATAGGATTAACAACACAACTTTAACCAAAAGTTGTAATTCTCCATTCACACACAACTATTTCCAGTTCATCAAACTTACCACACCTATGGGTTCAGGAACTTGCAACAATTATATGAGTTTATGAACTTATCCTAGTCAGACCTTTGGCGTTCATTCGCTGAGGGGTTCAAAACAGCTCATATAATTATGAGTCATGAACTTACCATAAGTATGAGTTTTAAGGACTCGCAAATTAATCTTAATCTTATATTCATATAGAAAATAAAGATTCCATTCATACAAACATATATATTTACATATGTTCACTCATCATTCTCGATACACTATCAAAAGATACTATTGCTTAATCTTAAGCTATCTACCTTCTACTCCCTTCTCCAGTCTTTTTCTTGTTGGGACACCTGTTGAATCTGTGACCCGTTCTTCCTAATGAGAAACACTTCCTTATATTCATCTTAGGACAATGTTGAGAAACATGTCCTTCCTGCTTACAATTGAAGCACACATTCTTCCATATCATACCTTCTCCCAGGTGAGTCTTTCCACATTTGCTACAGACCTTCTTCTTCCGGTTTGAATTTTTAGAGTTATCACAATTGTGATCCCTCTTTCTCTCATTCTTGCCTTTCTGCTTGGTTCCTTCAGACGATCCATCTCCTTCAGTCTTCATTTTGTCCACCTGCGCCTTTAGCTCATTCCGTTCTTCAGTCATTTTGCGTAACGTTCGCTCCGTCTTCCACAACTCCTCCAAGAGAAATACTTTACTCTGAAGTTCTTGTACATCTGCAGATACGTGATCTTGGTCTCCAACTTTAGTCTTATTCTCTTTCTCCGTCTTAGCTTCTTCGGACTACGCCTTCTCATCACCAATCTGATACATCTCAGGATAATCATCATGATCACTCCCAAGATTAACCATAGGTTCATCTTTTCCCACCTTCTCAACTGATTCACTTTGTGCTGGCACCTCGGCTACTGGCACTGGTGCAACAGCCGCTAGCACTTTTGTCCTCATCTCATCTTCTCTTGACATCCTACAGTCAGTTACACAACTTGATTAGTACTTTAATTGTACAAACTTCTCACACTTTGTGTCCACATACCTCACTATCGATACACTTTATCAATCCCTCACTTAGTACTCTAAATTAGTATTCTATTTCGCTTATGGTTATAATCCTAGGGTTTCCCCCCCTTAAGGTTTATAACCTATATCTCTGCTACCAACTTGTGACACCTTGGTCACTACAGCTTTGATACCAACCTGTGACGCCCCCAAATCCGGGTTACCCGACTCCCGAGTTTGGTGCTAACGATCAACAATATAAATAACATCTAACTACCCATTTAATAATGAATAGACATATAAACCACATTAACTGATATAGTTAATACATTCGTCCCAGGTTATCTAACCTTTATATTACAAACATACCCTTTAGATATACAAAAAGGGTTTACAAATACAACATAATATATATGTTAAACACAACTATCACAACATAACACCTTTAACTTTTATCTTCACAGCTCCTCTGGCTTCTTCGTCCCCAGCTGAAATGTTTTATTTAGCTAGGGTGAGCAACAAATTTGCCCCGCAAGTTAAGATATACAATAAATGTATCAGAATCAAGACAACAAACTATCTAATTCGATAGAATGACTCCAAAGTTCGGGAAACTTTGAAATAGCAGAACAATTTATTCTTCTCTAACTAATCTTCTCGCAACCTATGCAACAAATTAACGAAAGTATACAATGCTTTCAAAGTTTCTATGATATTCTAATGAATAATCAAGAATCAATTCTACATAATAGCAAAGTGGAATGTTTTCCAGATTTATGCTGAGTGGTAACACAAGACCTTGAACTTTTCTTCTCGGATAGATATCAAAGATTTACTTTGATATATACTCAGGTGTATCAGATAACCATAAAGATTAAATCATACCCATCTGCAAGTATAACAAGTGATCAACTTTATTATACCCTTATATTATGCATAATACTTAATCATAGCACGTAGTAGTCGAATTTACGACCAATAAAATGTTCCTTTATATAAAAGGTTGTTCTTCTCAGTCTCAGAGTCAAGATTTTGATTTAACAACAAAATACTATGATTACAATTTCTAATTACTTCTCGATCTAGCCGAAATAATTGGCATCGATCTGTCAATAATAATTGATTTCTCTTTTTGAATCTATTAAGTTCTAACAAATGTTCATCTAGCCAGAATAATTAGCAAAGACATTTCTCAACATAATTTGATAATAAACATGAATTATCTGTATTGTCAATTCTAGGTTCTACGGATATGAATATCCAACCACGGTTATTCTACGAATGTATATTTTCTAAATCAGTAATTCAATTTGAATTATTAAACATGCACTAACTGCGAATAATCAACAATAAATTCTTGGGTGTTATAATTAACAATAATTAATCACCATAATAATTGAACAATATTAACTCAGGGTGGAGTTAAGGAAACTTGCCTCTTCCGCTGATTACAGCTACACAATAAACTTATCTGCGTTCGTAAGACCTATAACGAATAATATCGGTCTCACAATTAGCACAATATTTTATAACACGCAACACTGTAATTCACAGTCAAACTTCTCCTAGACACATTACCACATAGTCACATCAGTGTTCATAACCTATATAAACACTTAACATGTCTAACTATTTTGGTCTGGTTGGACTTCGATCCATTCTCGGTGTTCTAGTCACCCTATCCGACAATTAACACAGTTATTGTCAAGTAAATTCGGTTTCTAAGCTTCAATATTATTTTAGATAAATCAAGTATCATTAGTAATATTTTTCGAAAGCTTTTAATAATTTATAAGCAATTATTATAATTTATAATAATTTTCAAACATCGGAATTATTTTTAAATGATTTAATTATCAAATAATCTTATCATCATTAATATTTAATAATATTAAAATATTAATGACATACTTATCAAAATATTAAAGTTATTTTTAATAATTTAAAATTTTTTAAATCATCAATATTCTACTTAAATGATTTTTAAAATAATTAAAATTATTTTTAAGTCATCACAATTAATATCTAAATATTAATGAAATTATTATCCAAATATTAAAAGTAATTAATTATAACTTAAAATATTTTTAAATTATTTTTCTCATTTTTAAATAATTTTTAAATCAACAAAATGATTTTTAATTCATTTATTTAATATAATAATAAAATAAATCTAATATCATTAATATTAATTTATTAATGAGAATTCTCCAAAAATATTGAAAATTATATTTTATAATTAAAAATAATTTTAACACATTATTCTCTTTTAAAATGATTTTTATAATATTTAAAATTATTTTCCCTAATTTATTTAATATATTAATTAAATAAATCTATTATCATTAGTATTAAATTATTAATGAAAATTCTCTAAAAATATTAAAAGTTATATTTTATAACTCAAAATATTTTTAAATACATTATTCTTATTTAAAATGATTTTTCATAATATTAAATCATTTTCCTCTAATTTATTTAATACACTAATTAAATAAATTAAATACCTTTAATATTTAAATAATTATAAATATTAAAGAAAAATATTTCAATTGGTCAAAAATTATTTTTCATAATTTAAAATAATTTTTAAAATCATTTTTGATAATTTATTTCTATTTTTAATAATTTCCGGAAAAATTAGAAATTAAAAATAATTAAACCGTCGCTACAGACCTTTAGTGACACAAAGCGTCGATGTTGTTGTTCTTGAGCTCAAGAACACTGACAGCTTCGTGTTCAAGGTCCTTAGTTTGACCACTTCTTAATCTCGATTCTTGCATCTTCTGTCCAATCTAAAACTTAGATATTGTAGTGTTCGTGTAACACTACAAGTTTCAATTCTTAGTTTGATCATACAACAACATAACAAGACGATCTGTGCCTTCAAAGTAATCGCCGAGGGCGGTTTGGGGTTTTCGAAACCCTGCATACCGAGTGGACACTTTCAAGCTCCATTTAATCTAGGTTCCAGTCATGATTCAAATCGTTGAATGGTTCAAATCTATAATATACATGACAAAGAACATTACAATAACAACAAATCAGTTTAACATCAACAGATCCACAAGATAGGTCTCAGTCAAATCCTGTCAAAGGGCTGTTTCATCCGATTTTCTGGAAATTCCAGAAAACTGCTAACATGGTCGAGTAAGCCACTTTGACCACTTGCTACAATCGATCTATGGAGTGTTAAAGAGTTCTAAGGCCAGGGATCTAGAGTCCACACAACAAGCTACAATTTGAATACAACATATCATCAAAACATTAAAACAACGGACAGATCAAGGGGCTTAAAGAGGTTGTTAGACAATATTTTCTATTTCCGGGTTACCCAGAATTTACAAGGTCAAGCCCGGTCAACGGGTTTTGACCGTTAATAACTCACGATCTAGACTTCCAATGGTTGTACTACCACTTTCAGATTAAAGACAACATACCAGGCTACAAATCCAAAACTTAAAACAACAAAAATCATAGACACATAAAGATCTAGAGCGACTGGCATTTGATTGTCAGACCTCTTAACTGTTCTTGGGTAGTTTTGAAAATCATCACTTTTAGAGCATTTTGATGCTATGGATCTATGTTATATCAACATAGATTACTAAAAAACATCATATAACACGTGATTAAACACTTTAACACAAAATTTCTCTTAGTATACAAAATCAAAATGAAGTAGGGTTTTATACCTTTCTAGCCAAATCCTTGATCTTAGATCTCCAATATGATATTAGGTGACCTAAGGGATGATTATATGATTGAGGAACTTTAAGAATGAGTTATGGAGAGCTTGAGAGCAAATGACAAATTTTTTATGACTTTCTCTCTCTCCAATCTAATATATAATCACTTGGATGCATTGAATGATCAGCTAGCTATCCATTAGAGGTTGATTTGCTGGTATGTTAAGTCACATTAGTCAAAATAGTTGGTGACCAACTACAATTCTAGCAAGATTCACAAGTTAGCTTATTAAAAATATAAAAAAGGTAGTTTTGTCATTTGCATTTTTATTTTAATGGCATACTAGACAATTGCACAAACCCCTAGGGTTTAACCCTAAGGTTCCAACCCTTAGGTTTTAAAACACTAACTTCTAAAATTTCCAATTAGGGTTTTTATTAGAAAAATTAAATTTCTAAATTACAATTAGGGTTTGTAAAATAGAAATTAAGATAACTAAAATATATAATTAGGGTTTTCTAATCATATTTAAGTTTAAGAATCTCGGATTTTAAATTAGGGTTTCCCGGCGTACAATTAGGATTTTTAACTGTACATTTGGTTTTCTAAATCTGAGATTAGGATTTCTAATCCCTTATTAGGGTTTACAATATAAAACCATATCCAGTCAATTATTAGTCATTAAATTTATATAGTACAAACACATACTCACAGTTACTGATATTATAACTGTGATTTTTGTCGAATCCCTATCTAGAAATTAGGGTTAGGGTTTCTAAAGCTATTAAGCACAACACTACTCTAATTTATCAGTTAGTACACAAATTGACTAATTCTCGAGACTCGTATCACAGATACACAGTACAATATTAACAGTCAATGTTAATATTAAATAAATAATAAAAAAATTTATTCGTGAATTTTGGATTATTTGAAATCCCGGGTTATCACAGAAAATAAATAGGAATATGTAAATATGCATTTATTTTTCATATCAAGACTTGTCATGTTATCTTGTCATCAAATGACTGACATCCATTTTACAGAAGAACATTAAAACATTCCTAAAAATAGACACATTGCATAGCATATAAAATCTCCACGTTTTCCTAGACTAAACTACATAGTATTTTTGTAGGGAAACAATTGGTCTGGTTACCCATTCAAAGTCCAAAAAGGCATTAACCCCACTGTTAGACATGGCTACAAGTGCCCAACCTGATCCTACTCATAGTTTGAAGGATTAAGGAATCAAATAATAGAGTTGGTTGTTCTTCTAAAAGAACTAAACAAATCAACTCAGGGTCAACAAATCCCTATTCAAACAGAATCCTTTGCACAGGGAGGAATCCAGGGTCTGGACAGAGAAGTCCCAGTACCTGAGTCTTAAATTAAGAAGTCTAACAAAACCCCTGAAATCACCCATCTTAAAGAAGATCAAGACACCGGTAATATTTGAAAAAAAGGTTCTACAAATGGAAGAGACCATTAAGTCCATCAAAGGGACTGGAACGCACAGAAGCGTTACCTATTCAGACCTTTGCATCTTCCCCGGGGTTTATTATCAAAAAAAATTCAAGGATCCCGATTTTTTAAAAATATAATGGATTCGGGGATCCCTGCACTCACCTAAAATTATTTGTGGGAGAACTCAGATCCTACGCCGAGAATGCAGTTGTTTTAGAAGAGTATAACTAAAGAAGCCAGAGTATGGTATGCCAGATTGGATAACTCTAAAATTCATAGCTGGGAGGAGTTAGCCTATTCTTTCCTCAATCAGTACAACTTTCAAACTCAAATGGCTCCAGACAGGTATAACATCACCAATGTTAAGAAACAAGTCAATGAGTCATTCAAAGAGTATGCACAAAGATAGAGGCATCTAGCTTCTCAAGTAATCCCATCCATGACAAAGACTGAGATGGTGATGAGCTTCATAGATATTTAAGAAGCTCTATTTTATGAGAGGGTCCTAGCAGGTATAGGAAAACCATTCTTTGAAATGATCAAGCACAGAGAAATGGCAGAGATGGGGTTAAAATCTGGGAAGATTCAAAACCTCGCCGCTTTAAAGCCGTAGCTGAGCATATCCAATCTGGAAGTTATGGGAACAACCCTCGAAGGGTCCATAAGAAGAAAGAAGAGGATGTCTCCTTGATACTGCAAGGATAAAAT